>CM077881.1:27166925-28385425 GCA_039720435.1 Amazona ochrocephala
GATCCTCTGTAATCAATACAGTTCCAGCTGTTTGCAGCACCACTGTAGCAAATACTGGGTTTGAGTGGCAAGGTTTTGGAAGCAGGAGGCTACAGGGGTGTCTTCTGTGAGAAGCTGCTAGAAGCTTTCCCTCTGTCCAATGGAGTCAATGCCAGTCAGCTCCAAGACAGACCCACCACTGTCCAAGGCTAAGCCCATCACCAGAGGTGGTAGCACCTCTAGGATAACATAACTAATAAAGGTGAGGGGAAACCGTGCAACTGCAGCCAGTGAGAGGAATGAGAATACGTGAGGTCAACAGCCCTGCAGACACCAAGGTCAGTGCAGGAGTGGAGGATGTGCTCCATATACCAGATCAGATTCCCCTCAAGCCCACAGTACAAACCATGGTGAAGCAGGCAGTGCCCCTGCAGCACATGGACACTCACAGTGGAGCAGATCTCTACCTGCAGCCTATACAGGACCCCATGCTGGAGCAGGGAAATGCCTGAAGGAGGCTGTGAACCCAAGGGAAGCCTGTGCTGGACCAAGCTCCTGTGGCCCTGCAGAGAGAGGAGCCCACACTGGAGCAGGTTTGCTCCAGGACTTGTGACCCCCCAAGGGACCCATGCTGGAGCAGTCTGTTCCTGAAGGACTGCACCCTGTGCAAGGGACCCATGCTGGAGCAGTTCATGAAGAACTGAAGCCTGTGGGAAGGACTCACACTGGAGAAGTTTGTGGGAAACTGTCTGTCGTGGGAGTGACCCCACACTGGCGCAGGGCAAGAGTATAAGGAGGAAAACGCAACAGAAACAATGTGTGACCAACTGACCACAGCCACCCATTCCCTGTCCTCATGCATAGCTCAGGGGGAGGCAGGTAGAGAAAATAAGGAGTAAAGTTAAGCCTGGGAAGAATGGAGGGGTGGGGAGAAGATGTTTCTAAGGGTTGGCTTTATTTATCATCATCCTACTCTGATTTGATTGGTAATAAATCAATTTCCCCAAGTTGAGTCTATTTTGCCTGTGATGGTAATTGGTGAGTTATCTCTCCCTGTTCTTATCTCAAACCATGAGGCTTTCATTATATTCTCTCCCCCATGTCCAGTAGAGGAGTGGAGTGAGAGAGCAGCTTTGGTGGGCACCTGGTGTCCAGTCAGGGTCACCCCACCACGTAAGGTCAAATTTCTGTCTGCTTCTGATATGAGGCTCTCAGCATGTGCTACTAGTCCCCTACCTAAATTTATGGATTACTCTGACCCCCTGAAAAATTTAGCAATACTCTAGTCATTCACACTAGTTAGTAATTTATGCCATCTGGGATACACACAGAAGTCTTATACTGGAACAGGAGCATCAAAGAGTAGTGACTGAACCAATGCTGGGGCATGCGGACTAGACATACTTGTCTCCTTCCAAGGTTAACCTGCTGAGACTTCAAGCTCTGTAGCTAATCCACTGACTACACTCAAGCAGAGCAGGTGTGATTCCACCTGCCACAAGAACAAGCAGGTGGGCACACATAAAGCGGGTGCTGCAATTTTCTATGTACCTGGGATTAAAGGTACATTTGGGGGATAGAAATGAGGCATGTTTGCCTTTTAGGGGGATTCTTCTGTTACTCATTCAAGAATTGAGACCTTCATGAGGTAAAGGCCATAACCCATTTTAGTCAGAGCTAAAAACTAGCAAGGACAATTGGGGAAAAAAAAAAAAATTAAACCAACTGATGCCATGGGAACTTAAATCAGTTCAACTGACTCATTTAGGAAGGAAACACTTTCTTAAAGCAGCATTCCAGAGCAAAAGCTTAATACATACCAAAAATAGTTGCTGATGTCCTTACACTGCCCAACACTGTCTACCCTCCTAGAGACAGTAACATGAAAATTTGAAAAAGAAATACACAATGGTTAGTTTGAAAAATGTTCATCCACTGAAGTGGGATAAGTTCCCACTACAAAGAGTGTTAAATTTGCCCTTAATTTTATTCACAAACTAATTATTCCAGTGGGTCTAAGTCAGAAAAGTAAACAGCTCTCCCTAAACCTGTATCTGATCAGAAGTGCTTTGCTTTAATTGGCAGCAGTTCTGGAACTCTCCAGGGTACACACAAGACTTCTGGCAGACACTTGATTTTATAATTGAACCCAGTTTAACTGAAAAGTAAAAGCTCATTGGCTAGGAAATGGGATAAGAAGAATGTAATCCCCAGAGAAAATAAAAGAGCCGCTCAGCTCTACCCCACTGCTGGAAAATCCAGCTATCATGTGGCGTTTAAGAATTTCATTGAGTCCATCATCTCCAGACTGATTAATGTCTCCTCTAATAAACAGTGAAATCTTTACAACAGAGTTCTTATTCTACTTTAAAGGCAAAGTGTATGTAGTGATAGGACATGGGGGAATGGCTTTAAACTGAAAGAGAGTAGGTTTAGATTAGGTATTAGGAAGAAGGTCTTTACTGTGAGGGTAGTGAGACACTGGAACAGGTTGACCATAAAAGCTGTGGCTGCCCCATCCCCAGAAGTGTTCAAGGCCAGGTTGGACAGGGCTTTGAGAAGCCTGATCTAGAAGAAGGTGTCCCTGTCCACGGCAGGGGGCTGGAACTAGGTGATCTTTAAGGTTCCTTCCAACTCAAAACATTCTATGAAGCTATAAATACAATGGAGCAGTGGGGGGAAGAAGGCGGGGAGTGAGCAAGTGGCTGCATGGTTCTGAGTTGCTGGCTGGGCTTAAACCATGACAGTTTATATTAAGATAACGTTTCTACGTGGAAAAAAAAAAAGTATTTAACAAAAAAGAATGGCTTTGAAAAAACTAAAACATTGTGATCGTGACAGAATCAGGGATAAGATGCTTGGCTAGGTATTTCTGGATGTTCCTTATCACAGACGCCTAAGCTATGTCACTGGACAGAAGTGAAGCATTTTACCATTCTTAGGCTCACAGTAGTGGTACATTATTGTTTCATCATATAGAAGATAGGCTGAGAAAATTGGGGCTGTTCAGCCTGGAGAAGAGAAGGCTGCATGGAGATCTCATAGCAGCCTTCCAATACCTGAAGGGGGCCTATACGGATGCTGGGGAAGGTCTCTTCATTAGGGACTGTGGTGAGAGGACAAGGGGTAATGGGTTTAAACTTAAACAGGGGAAGTTTAGATTGGCTATGAGGAAGAAATTCTTTACTGTAAGGGTGGTGAGGCCCTGGAATGGGTTGCCCAAGGAAGTTGTGAATGCTTCATCCCTGGCGGCGTTCAAGGTGGGGTTGGACATAACCTTGGATGGCATGGTTTAGTGTGAGGTGTCCCTGCCCATGGCAGGGGGGTTGGAACTCGATGATCTTGAGGTCCTTTCCAACCCTAACTATTCTATGATTCTATGATTCTATGAACATAGAATGGTTTGGGTTAGAAAGGACATTAAGGTCATCTAGCTCCAACACTCCTACCATGGACAGGGATGCCTCACACTAGACCACATAGCCCAAGGCTCTGTCCAACCTGGCCATGAACACTGCCAGGGAAGGAGCATTTACCACTTTGAGCAACCTGTTCCAGTGCCTCACCACACTCACAGTAAAAAACTTCTTCCTTATATCTAACCTGAACTTCCCCTGTTGAAGTTTAAACCCATTCCCCATTTTCCTATCGCTACAGTCCCTGATGAAAAGTCTCTCTCCAGCATCTTTGCAGGACCCCTTCAGATACTGGAAGGCTGCTATGAGGTCTCCACACAGTGGAGGTATGAGGTCTCTTCTCCAGGATGAACAGCCCTAACTTTCTCAGCCTGTCTTCACATGCGAGGTGATCGAGCCCCCTGATCATCCTCGTGGCCCTCCTCTCAGCTTGGAAGTACAATACTGAGAGTTGCTGACAAAAGATCAGAGCAAATTCTAAATAAATTCAAAATACAGACCTAATTTGAAAAATCATACATATTTTTCTCAAAGAGACAGGCAAAGAGGAAATAAAAGGACAGTAGTAAACACAAGAAAAATGTAGACCACTTAATATCCTCCCTCTGTGGTGGGCTTACCTTGGCTGGACACCTGATGCCCACCAACTCTGTCACTCCCCTCTTTAACAGTAAAGTGAGGGAAAAAATAAGATGGAAAAAAACTCACTGGTCAAGATAAAGGCAGTTTAATAAAGCAAAGCAAACACTGAGCTTCCCATCAGCAGTTATTGTCCAGTTGCTTACTGGGAAGTAGGGTTTCTGTATGCTTAGCAGTTGTTTCAGAAGACAAATGTCACAATAACAAATGTGCCCCCCCTCTCCTCCTTTCTCTTAGCTTTTATGGCTGAGGAGACATCATATGGTATGGAGTATCCCTTTTGTTAGCTTGGGTCAGCTGTCCTGGCTGTGTTCCCACCCAAGATGTGAGGGGAAATGTTGGAAAGACAGCCTCAATGCTGTGGGAGTGCTGCCCAGAAATAGCCAAAACATTTTCTAGCTACCAATCAAAGCATAACGCTGTAAGGGCTGCTATGGGGAAATTAACTCCATCTCAGCCAGACCCAATATACCCTCCTCCTTTGAATAATGAGCAGGAATGAAGCCAGCCTTCCAAATTCACCTTGCCAGAAGTGGGTAAGATAGGTGTCTTAGATCAAACTGGAAAATTAGCACAATCCAAGCCCAATTTTTGTTTGAGTTCAAGGTAAACTGATCTACAGCTTACTAGGGTTTATTACCTGGAACAAACACAGCTGCAAGGAGATTTCATTTGATTATTATTATTATGAAAACAGAGCCACATCTACCTTAAAATAGAAAAGTGCATAAAAAGCAATCCTTATCAGCATTTTTTTGTGTGTGTGTTACTTTTTTCTATTTTTCTCTTCTAAATTCTAATCATCTGTGTATCTCAGCACAACCCCAGATCAAGTGGTAGCTATGAAATGCATAAACAAGGGGGTCTCAAGTCTTGACTGCAACTGAGTCAGGCTGCCCCTTTCTAAAGCCTTGGCTTTACAGCAAATTACATGCTTCCCCATTTTCCTTATCCCCTGGTAACTCCTACGGCAGTAATTAGCCATCTTTCTTGCTTTCCTACAGGGATTAACAACCTTACCACCTCCCACCTTGAAACATCCTCCTCTGCTCAGCAGGTATTAACTATCCTATTCACTCAATTTGACTACCCAGATAATGTATTAAATTAAGCTCTGAACAACTGCTTCTAACCTGTCATTTGCTGAATGCTGATGACTCTCAAAAAGACCTTCTTTGCTAAAAATGTCTCTTTTTTTTTTTTCTGCATGTGAACTAATCTCATTAAAAAAAAAAAATGGTCTCTCTCCCGAAAGACTTGCTTCCCTTATGGTCATCACAACTATCAAAATTGTAACACAAAATTTCTACAGCAAGAAAATGAGTTTATTATTGCAGCTACATGCTGGATTAAATATTTACAGACTGAAAGTCTTTAGAATTGCAAACAATGCCAACAGAACTCAAAAGAAAAACTGCATTTAAACTTTCAAAACCTTGATTGAGGTGACATACTTCTTTCAAAAGAAGCCTCCTATACCATTCACCAACAATAAAATGAGACCTTAAAATTAATTCTGTATAAACTTTTTTACTATTTCACACTGCAGTTAGGATGCGAAGGAGACTCACCTGAAGATCCAGAGAGCAGATAGGAAGACAGAAGATAACATAAAATTCTTTGTTTTTACAGGAACCAAGTATTTCTGGAATTTGAGCTCACATGTCCTATCTAAAGAACAGCAAATTCAGTTTGTGTGTGACTCACTCTTTCATAAATAATTGCATAGAAGTTTTAGATTAATCCAACTTAGACCTATAGGAAGTTGTTACTAAATAGTTCCAGCATTTTTTATTTATGATTCTTACAATCTGCAGTGCAAATGATGAAAGATATATCTAACTCCTGGTTCTCTAAATCCTAGTAGGGGCCTTCACAAATTACCAGCCCGATATTCACAGATATATCAACACTTGCAATAGCACTTTGGTAGAATGAGATGTGCGTAGACAGGTAAACTCTTCCCAAGATGAAGGTATCTCAAATCAGCCTAATAAAATAGCATGTTTGGATTCTCTATAAAGAGAATGAATTATTAGTTTACATTCTCCTGTCACTAGATATCTTTCCCTGCTCTTTGATGCTGGCAATTGGTTATTTCCCTGAGGCACTACAGTGATGCATTTACATGTCACTACATTCCTTACTGCTGTGAACTGTCACTCCCAGACTCAACATGGCAGGCCAACACAGAAATTCAAGCGCATCTGAGGGCTGACAAACTCTACAAATACCCTGCATTCCTCTCAAGTCACTGCAGGGTTGCTTTGCAAAACAGAGATACAACCACAATTCTTATCAGCCAAAGTTAATAGAAGGGAAAGCGGGATACGGTTTTCACCAGTTTGAGTCAGTAAGTAAGGTGGAGCATTGAGGAGACCAAACACAGCATTTCTTCGTAACTTCTTCACTTTTCTTCAGCTAAACAGATGCTTCTTTTGGCATCACAAATTCGTGACACATAAAAACACTTCAGAGCTTGGCCACAGATCACATTAGAGAAGTTGGTAAAGGTGCACCTGCATCTAGCAATAAATAAACATAGGTGGCCAGGATATATTAGCTATTTTGAGGATGCTATAGATATTTTTATCTTCACTACTCTCTCAGTGAGATGTATTTAGCAGTTCTCAGTGGATTTCTCTTCCTATTTTGTCCCATCTCTTTCTGCATCTACATACACCCTTAACAAGCAAAAAACCCCTTCAACAAGGACTTTACCATCACAGACATCAACAGGTCAAATATCCTTCTGTGAAGGTCAACTCCCCTTCTGCTTCTTGTAAATGTGGCTCTTACTAGCGTATTTCCCTAACAACTTGCCCAAGAAGCGCAACTGCTGTATAATTTCTCATAATGGGCAGTCTGCACTTCTTTTGTGTTGAGAAAACAGCTAGCAAATATGGCTGATCTTTAGATTATTATTTTAAGGCATATTCTGAGGTTTCCCAATGGTCCAGCCCTATGACCATAACAGCAGTAATTATAGAAATTTAACTTCTCATAACCTCTTGCAATTAAAACCAGTAATCGCTTTGGAGAGCAAATAAAAGATTCCCCATCATTTCTCCACACTCAATGATCTACGGCAAAAATCCCACAAAGTCACAAAACCCAAAAGAACAGGATAGCCTGTCCAAACAGACAGGGCTGCCACATGGAGAGGTTAGGTATCAGGCAATATAAAAATGGAATTCTGAAGGCAAGTTTCAGTTCAAAGAGACAGACTGCCTAGTTACCTAGAGATGTCTTCTCAAGGGGATTTACTGCAAGTCTGACAACTGCAAATGAGTTACAGAAAAGAATAGACGGAATGATAATCACAGCCACCACCCAAGAGTATGATACATAGTACAGTTCCCTGTTATTGACAACCTGTAGTTTCTTCCTCTGACTTTAAATGCAGCTCATTTGGGACCATTATTTATATGGATGAGGAACTGCGTAAGAGGAAATCTATACCTCCAAAGCTGATGTATCATTTTCCTGCTTGTGTGAAAGATGGCAACAGTAAAAAAAACAAAGTTAATGGGTGTAAAAACCCGTAACTTTGACTCACTGACTGTATCAACATTTACAAAGGCACAGAGGATGAAGCCGAGAGTGAGTGTTAAAGTCTGCCTCCCTTCTGGAGGAAAAAAAATAATGGCTTTCTAATCCCAAATTGTCCAGTTTGTCCTCAAATATCTTCTGTTAGGAGACAAAGGTATTTAGGGGACTAACAACACAGAGCCATCTCTGGTGATCTACTGTTTGTGGGGAAGGGATACAAGTGCACAACATGTTCTTGCAAGAAGTGGTTCCAAGTCCCTGCCATATTTAATTATTCTTCTGTGCTGTTCCTCTCATGCATTTCCACTCCAGGCAACCTTAGCAACAAAGATGTGAAGCAGAGAAGCTCGTAGCTCCCTGGGGATATAGATTCTCAATGAACTTTGAGTAAAGGCATTTAGTGCAGAAGTCTGGCAGGCAAAAGACTATATTTAGTAAGAACAAGTTATTTTAATTTGAGCAAGTAAATTGCTAAGGAGTGGAGAAGAGCACGAAGATGGGAGAGTGAGATCAGCCTGTGAAAGCTAGAAGTACCCAATAGTCGTTGGGAGAGATAAATAGCTGTGATGGAAAGGATGTTGGAAAACAACAGATTTACGGGGGTTGTTTCCTATAAAAGGATGTTCGTCTAAGATTCTGAGGAGTTGTGAGTATGCAACCTTTCCATGCACTTTGCATACACAAGTGTCACAGACACAGCACATAGCAATTCATAAATCTTCCAAAATGCAGTACAGCAGCCAGCCTTTGAAAATTATTGCATTAAAACCAGCACTTCTGTGAGGCAGACTGAACAATGGGGACACATCCCTGCTACCTTAAATTGATGAAAGGAGCAAGATTTCTAGACTTTCAATCTAGCACTGGTTGAATCCAGTATTGTGATAACAGTTTCACTGCTCATAGCCACGTTAACCCAGACAATATCCTTCAGAGAAAAAGTGCATTACAAAGTTTTTCTTCTCCCCTTTAAGAAGGCCTTCCCATTACCCAGATGGCAAAACAACCATTTAATGACCTAAGAAGCAGACCAGGGCACTTCACTCCCTTAGAAAGTAAGCTGAGGGGCAGAGCAATGTAACAGAGTTCGTAAGATTTGTGCCATAGAGTCCTGAGCCAGAACAATCAAACTTGAGATTATTAAAGCAAATTCTCCAGTCCAAGGCTAGGTGAGCATCCCTGAGGCAGTCCTGACTGCCAGAAACACAATGTGGGACTTCTCACCTTCCCATTTTCCATTTCCCTGTATATTCAGCCTCACCCTAGGCAGCCAAAGTGAGAAAAGGAAGGACATCTTGTGGTTTTCTGGTTTGCTTGGCTGCTTCTTCCGTCTGTTCATACACATTACTACAAACTAAAGAAGTAGTTTCACCTCCACATTCTCCACAGTATTAGCCAAAAGGCATATATCAAAGCATGGTGCAGGAGTGAAGCACAAGGTAAACAAAGCACTGAATTATTTACAATTTATCAAGGCTGCAGAGGAGAATATTGTACCACATTCTTATGAAATAAAATGTTATTTTGCTCATGATGTATTTAAATATATCTGTAATTTTAGGACATTTTTGTGATTTGAATTTATATTTATGTTTTATGTTAGCAGGCTGGATAAGACCACAGTTCCTTTTGCTTTACCTCCACCAGCACACATTTAGAGACACTAGTACCAAGTCAATGGTTCTCAGAACTGCCAATACACTGAACATAAGGAGCAGCACAAACGAAAATATTTCCAATACTAAAACAAATGTTTATTCTTCTCTACAATACCAACTCAAATAGAGTAAAATTTTGCTACTACTCTACTACACAACAGTGATGGAGAGTTGCTCAGAAAACAAGATTTTTGAGTTGATCAGAAAAAAACAAAAGTGTCTATGAATTCCATCATACTACCAAAAAACACAAATTCTATTCTTGGGAAAAGAATTCAAAAGTTTCCCCAAACAAATTCTAATGCACCTGGAAAGTCAGAGAAACATATTAATTTCCACTTGTGTCTTTCAATAACTCCCACCACAACAGTCAGTGCTGGCAGGTGTTAGCCTCAGCAATATCATTTTATCAAGCTAATTACGCCCATAGCTAACTAAATCTGAACTCCACTCATTCAGCGCACCAAGCAGCACCAACATCATGGAAGTAAGAAAGCAAGCATACATTATTGTCTCTTACCACAGTATAGATCTGAGGTTTGCGCCTTTTTGCTAGGTCAATTATATTTACTCCATTGTAATAAAGGTTCTCAATGCATCCATGGAAATTTTTCCTCTGAAAAGTTCCTGGTTTTCCTGGCACAGGAATGCCTCCGAAACTGAGCTTTTGGAAGGAATAAGAAGAGTATTTAGTTATCACCCTAAATGCAAGAGGACAGAGTCCCCCTCCACACAGCCAGGTGGGATATTATCTGAGAACCAAGTCACATTAACAGCATCACCTTGGAGCACAAAGCAGGGCCTGGCTGCCCAACTGGGGAATTACAGGCCACACAGCATTACAGCTGTTGGAGAAATGCTGCTGCCACAGACAGCTCACTGATTTGGAAACAACTTTAAAGAGCCTTGACACACCACTTCACCAACCTAGTACCACCAGCCCTCCCTTCCCCAAATCACAGGGTTATGTTCAAATGGTCTCCAGCCCATAGCCCCCACTGGCCTGGAAGCTGCCACCCAGCAAGCAGACCACGGTGACCAGGAATTGCTGAGCAATAGGGGAATAAACTCTTCCTGTCCACAGAGCACTGGATTTGCCTTGAGCTGGAGTCACCCCCTTCCACAAAGCATGTATCTGAACAGTTCTGGTTTCAGCCAGTTGAGGGTAGTATCACACACACAAACTACCCCATTTGCACCTTGCAATGGTTTTCCTTTAATTTCCCTGTGGCTTGGTCTTTCCAATATATGCACATGGTATATGGGACTGAGCAGTGTAATTGAAAAGTTATGCAGGTTACACATTTAAAAAAACCTGCTGTGCTGTTGTACAAGTACTGAAAGATGTTAGTATTGTGCAGATTACAGCCCGTCCCTTAACGGAGGGCTGAAAGCCCTGAGAGAACAAAAAGTCTAATTAAAAAAAAAAAAAAAAAGCTCCCAAAAATCATCGGAGCATAATTATTTTAGATGACAGATTTCTCATAAGCTCCACTGGCCTTTTTGGCAAAGTCTTACTGGTGGTACCACTGAGTTTTTATTCATTTTGCCATCGCAGCCATCAGCATAGTGAGTGATACAGTACAAGTTGGGATCCTGCAGCCACCACCCTTCACAGTGCTTCCAGTGCATCAGGAGCTGTGCTGCAATCCTGCAGCATCCACTGCAGCAAGGGCATGTACTGCTGTGCAGCACCGGTTATGCGGTGATTATTGCTGGAACCTGGACAGCCTTATTCCTCTGTCATGACTCCTAATGGCTCATCTCAGCTCATTCTTACAAAAATAAAGGGCAATTCGAATTTTAACTTCCACTCCAACTAACATGCTCGGCTACATAACCAAATGAAACCTCTCTGGATAACCTTGAAAGCACTTCTTTGAAAAGAAGTCCTTAATGAACTTGCAACTCAGTTGCTCTAATTGATCACTTCAGAGAAACAAAGAGTGAACAGACTCCTACTTTACATCACTTTCAGTTTTCTCATTGGCAATGTTTTTTTTCCAAGTAAGAATCATTAGTTCTTCCCTAACACATCGGACTTTCCTTCTTTCATGTCCTATTCTTTCAGTCTCCTGCTTAGGGACTCTGTACTGGGTTTCAAAACCAAAAGAAAAATCAATATCAATTATGCCACTGCATTATTAAGAAAACAGTTTCCTTTGTGATTAGTAATAATTTTAATTACCAAACTAATAGTTTTATTACCCTCATCAAGGCCTTTAAACCCTAAATTGTGCCAAGACAAACTTTCAGTAGACTGTGTTGCTACAATGTTCAATTGAAAGATTGCCTTGGTGCAAATACAAAGAAAGCACATTGTGTGAAAAATTAAGCATTAGGGGCCAAGACTGAGTGCCACAGAGGTCAGCGGTGATACTGATTTATGCCACCTGAAGATCTTCTCTACCATGTTCCCTGTTTTAGAATATGTGGAAGAATTTTCTGCAAATTACCCTGGAGCTAGAGTTTTCCCTAATTGGCATCAATCTTGTATCTGGAAGCAAAGAATTGTATTACTTTGAAATTAGGCAAGTTGATGACTCAAAGACGGCTTTTCTCAACTTCATCTTATAAGCAGTTACAGTTTCAGCCCTTACTAGTTCAGTCTGAAGCTGTTCCAGAATCTCACTGCTCGAATGTGCTATCCTTACTAAATGTGCTCGTGATCTGGTAGAGCAGCGCCAAGGGACAGATATCACTCCCTCCACTCTGCTTTGTGCAATGCAAAGAAGAGAATTTCAGCTGGAACACGGGAAGAGCGGAAAGCAGGCACCTGACACTGCTGAGCTCTCTGCTTTTGTCCCTTGGGCATGCTGGGAATTGATTCTTTCCAGAGAAATGTATCCAAAGTGCAGAGGGGAAATTCATGGTCGCTTCAGCAATGAACCATGCCAACTCATCACATCCAGACAGGGTGATGGCTCTGACTGTGCAAGCATGACCCCATGCCTTGTGGGCTAGTAAGACTCACTAGACAAGTGCATAGGGATAAAAATGAACATGGATAATGTGCACACAGGTGTGCACTCGTGAAGGGGGACAGATGAAGAGCTGCCCTGCATATAGATATGATGATATAAAAGTTCTTTAAGGTGTTTTTTTACTGTCTATCAGCCATGAGCACTGAAATATTCTGAAGTGATATAAACTGCACCCTGTCACACCTTGGCCTCATCACAGGGAAGCACACCAGCCTCAGGTTTTATGGACAGGCAGGTTATTTCTCTGCTCTGTCTCCCTTGGCTGAGCTGCTCTGGCTCCCTAGACCAGGATGTTCTGGATTATAACTCTAGATGTGAAGGGACCTGCAGCAGAGCTGGTTGTCTTGACAGTCATGTTCAGGGTCTTCCTAATGGGAAGACAGTGGTCTTTACCTGCTTATCTCTATGTGGAGAGGTGTAATCCAAGCAAGCGGCGGCTGGATATAAGCACAACTCAGAGCTGGTGTCCCTATGATCATGTCAATTGGATGCAGGGATGGTACAGAATGATCTCACTAAAATTATACTGGAGATGGTAACACAGCACCTCTCCCTAAAGTGCAGCTGCTCCCTGAAGATTTAACTAGAACCCAGGCTATATCTTTCGGTTTAACTCAAGCTCTGCCATAATTTGAAGTCTAAGCATAATCTAATGTGTATTTGTCCAGAGACTGGCCATTTTCTGAGACTATCCTATACAGAATTGTACTGATACAGTCTTACGTTTGTTAATTATGAAAGCAGCTGTCTTGGAATGAACTACTAAACAAAGAAAAGATCTTTGCTGAAACAGACAGCTCACAGGGTGGTTATTTTTCTTCACATTCATCTCATACCAATTCAGCTTCTTCTCCCAGGTTATAACCTAAAGGGCTTTACACACCTCATAATCAATATCCAAGTGATCTGAATCCCCCTTTGTTCGGAAATGCTGGGTGTGCTTGTCCACCGTGAAGTTTACTTGCTTGTTGAAGCGCTCTATGAGAACTGAGTGCCAGTGCTGGTCATCCAGGAGGCTGCCCAGGGTGACAGATGTGTGACTGTTACTGAAGTGCAGGTTGGAGTCCCCTGAAGGGGCAGAGACAGGCAGAAGACACCAGAGTTACCACCAAGCCCTTAACTGAAACATGGGGAGGACTCAAGGGGCATACAGAACAGTGCTTCTAGATGCAAACTCAAGCTCTGCCCATCAGAAATAGACCCTTGTCAAAACCTGCTTTAGAGTCTTTGGGCCTCTTTTTCATATGCATACGTATATGCACATAAACATACACACACATTTTTTTTCCCTGAAATACTTACGATGAACCAAGAGGTTTTCCTGATGCTGCTCCCCACATTGCAGTATGTAGGGGATGGCTGCTCTGCCTGTGCCCTCGGTTCTATTATTCATTTGAGGCCCTGGTGTTTTAACAGCAACCTTCAGGCTGCACAAATATCTCTTGTCTGTTCACTCACATTAACAGACCACTCCCAACACTTCTGTTTCAACTATGTGATTTCTGTATTTTAACAAGGAAAATGCACCTGTTCATTTTCAGGGAAAAAAAGCCACAAGTCAGTGAAGCAACATGAATACAAGTGTTTCCTTCAGCTCAAATAGATATTTAATTTATTGGCCTAAATCTCCAGGAATTTAGATCAAGAGTCATAAAAATATTTAGTCTCTAACCCTGGTAATTTCAAGTATTCTTCTGTTTTCCAGCTGGCTACATGTCTCAACACTTCTGAGCCTCTCTTTGAAAGGGAGTATGTGTCCTTTCTTACATTCCCGCAGAATGGAGATAACACATGCTCCACAACTGTCTGACAAGTTGTGTATTTACAACAGCATCTCTTTGGAAGAAGTAACATAGCGTATTTAACTATACTATACCCTTATCCTAGTATGAAACATTTGTAAGAGGAAGACAAATCAATGGAGACATTAAGAGGCTTGGGATGTAGCTACTTGGTTCAAGTAACATCTGAATACCAAATCAGAAAAATGCTGCATTATCATTTCTATGCTTGAACGAACTAAATAAATAAAGAAAGAAAATACTAGTTGGAGACTAAACAATTAATGAGCTTATGCAAAAATGAAATCCAAGAGCTGTGGAAAATTGTTACTGATATTTAAAACAAACAAAATTAGGCACGAGGGGAAAAATGCAGAAAAAGTATCTATGAATTCTGTTTTAGTACCCACTAGTTTATGATTTCTTTTAATTCCCCAAATCATAAACAGTGGACTGAGATATTGCACTGTCGACTGCTTTATCTGCTCTAGGCAAACTTCTTAAAGTGCCCTGGAATTGCTAGTCCGAGATCTGTCCCTGCTAATACAGTACATTTCTAGATACTACGTCTCACACTTTAATTAAAAACAGCCTTGACAGTCTAAGCACCATGTTCTGCATGACATCAGCCAAGTCTATTTTCTTTTGCTTCCCCTACCACCTCCTCTTACGAGTATTTAAGCTGTGAGCTGTCCAAGGCACACGGCATGTCTTCTTGATCTCAGCTGGAGTTTCTAGATACTGCCTAATATAAATAATAGATTTATAAAAGCAACCAAGATAATCCTTGTTACAGCAAATGTGAACCAATAATCCTAACGACCCTTACCCAGGTTGATGTGTAAGGAGAGCTTCCCTTTCTGCAGTTCCAAGGTAATGTAGTCTCCACGCTGTCCTTCTCCATGGAATAAGACACCATCCCCCTGCATGCTCTTGAACTTCAAAGAGACCACATCTTTGAATGTGCTCATAAGCTTCTGATTGAACCTGTAGAGGAGTGAACTTCTGCCATTGAAGTCTGCAATGTCGGACTCTGGTAGAAAGAAGATGGCAAAATGAAAAGGAGTACATCAGGAGAGGGACTGTATTTTTCCAGGATCTTTTCAAGTATCACTTGCAATCAGGTTTTCTCAGAAGCATACATCCACAGGACATATTCACCAGCTTAGTCAATATATGGATGTACGAGGCATCTGGGCCACCCTATTTCACCCATTTCTATATGGGGAATGGGAACACTAGGATAAAACCAGAACTCCTCTGCACTTGTCGTCTTCAGTCTCATGCACGACTGCTTTCTCACTCAACTTTTTAGGACAGAACAGGTGCCATATTCAGATCTCAGAACATCCCTTAACATATTTAATGTTTGTCTCAAACACATTCACTTTCACTATGTTATGTATTACTTTGAACACTTCATTTCTCACCCCACTTTTTGTAGCTTCACAAGCATCTATTGAGCTGTTTCTGTATGTCTGCCATGCCTGCATCCACCTCTGCATCTAAATAAGCATCATCTTGGCCTCTGAGGGTTGGCTGCTTATTTGAGATGGCCATTTATCAGCATTCTTCTGCATGCATATTGTCTAAGCTGGCAGAAATAGACAAATATCAATTCAAAAAGCTTTTGAAGGGATTTCATGGGAACTGGGCATCTAAACTGATTACACACCTTTGAAAATCCCATTAGAAACCTATTTCCCTTTTTAGCCAGCCTTTAAACTTAATCACTGTGATAGAAAACAAGCTTTTAATTCTTTAGTTGCAATTAGTATTTCCTTCGGCAGCAGCAGCTTGCAGTACTCTTTGCTTTATAAAGCAGTATTTTAAACAAAACATATTTTTAATAAACTTTTTTTTAAATATTTATATACACATATATATAACCAGAACATTTGAACTAATATACCGTATTCAAACATGTGACTTACATCTGCAAACTCAATTCCAATTTCTATCCAAAAGCAACTTAGCACTTGTAAATAAGTCATCTGTCAATTGGTATTTCCTGTTGTGAAGAAAACTATTAAAATTCGAGAACACCAGATGATGAAGAGTCTGAACAAGGGTTTATTAAGCTACGTACCTACTTTGATCATTCCTAAAGACAAAAAAAACTTTCACAGTAACCAAGAAGAAAGAGCACAGACTACCTTTGTTTGCAAACCACATTTTAATGATAATCTACAGCTATCAGCTTTCCATTTTCTTTTATAAACTGAAATGTCTGTATGCAAAACAATCAAGATTTCCAGGCCAGCAAATTAAAGTTGGTGATTCAAGTCACCTAAGCTCCTTTAAGAGTTCTTCTATCCTTTTAAGCATTGATGGTAGCTTCATTTGCTCCTCTCTAAAACCAGAAATAATAGGGGTTGCGTTTTTCCCCACTTATTAATTGTCTTCTTTTATTTTTTTTTTCCTAACCAGACCAAGATTTAAAGAGGTTTGCAATTAAAACTATTATAAGCTCAAAAATGAAAGTCCTATTAATGATTTATTACCATGCAAACTAACATCAATAACTTCTGCATGTCAGTATGACAGTTTGTACAGAAGTTTGACAGCAGACTTATAAACTTGTAGGGAGTTCAAGATTTAAATCTGACATTAAATTCTACCACTCCAAAACTGATTACATCCCAAATCAGAAGGTAACTAATTATTTCTTATAACAATAAAAATACAGAGAAATTCAACCCTGGGAAAAAAAACACTCCAGAATAAACTAAGACCAACTTCATACCTGTGATATCAGAATTATAACAAGCTGTTTAGCATCATATGTGGCACATTTGCTAGCTTAGGAAGCATTATGAATACAAAAGTATTCACTTCATCTGCTTTTACTGTTTTGTTTTTACTTCTGAATTACACGTTCAGAAACAGCTCCTTCAGAATTGCCAATTTCTCTCTATTGACACCTTGACTGCCAGTTTCTATAAAGGGAATTAAATTCATAGTTTCGTTCTTATGAACTTCCCCTAGCTACATTAAACACTTCAATTTGTTTAAAGTAAGTTGCAAGTGTTATCATAAAAATGGTTTCATTTTAACACAGGCAGAAATTAGGAAATAGCTTATAAAGAAGTTAGTCTTTGATTTCCAGTACATTTTCCAGTCAAAGCTGATTTTTCTCTTGGTTCTCAAAAACAAACATAATGTAAGAGAGCAGTGACTCAATGTTGCCATAATAGCAGCCTTTTCTTCATTTTCTTCTTAAAATCCAAGCATTCAACCAGTCTAAATTCACACTTCAGTCCTTGTTCTCCACGGAGCCTCAGCATAACACACAATTCTTGAAGAGTTCTACCACTGACATTTACACAGTGTAACACAAAGGACAACCTGGTTTTGAAAGGTTCTGCTCCACTAATTATCAGTTGAAAGTACACTGACCAATACACAGCCCTGAAAAAAACGGGAATATGTCAAGTAAATACTAACACTGGCAGCCAAAAATCATTACTGGCAGTTTGCATAACAACAAATAGTAGTCTTCCTGTTAGAAATTAAAAGATACAGCACAATTCTAATACAGTCACTCCAGAAAACTGGCTTGTTTATTTAGTCCATTCATGTCCATAATCCACTGGCAGCAAGAGCACAAGAATCATAAGCAGTGTAAGTTTCAGAAACCCTGTAGGAATAACGAATTAAAACACAACACGTGGGTTCATTCTGCACTGCCCTCTGATTTACTTACGCTCCTTGAAGACAGACTTCACTCATTCTGGGTGCTTTTCTACACTGTCCTTAACAACTAGTCTAAAAAATTCATCAAAAGTGTTACCAGGCAAAAGACAGTTCTTTCATGCTATTCTCCACTGACCAACAAGTCAAACAGATGTCTCTGCTGTACATACATACGTAATCATTTAGGCTGGAAAAGATCTTATTAAGATCATCGAGTCCAACCATTAACCTAGAACCGCATGTCCACCATCAACCCCCATCTACAACCTCCGGGGATGATGACTTCCCTGAGCAGCCTATTTCAATGCTTGACAACTCTTTGCTTGGTACTTGAGATAAGAGACCAACCCTCACCTCGCTACAACCTCCTTTCAGGTAGTTGTAGAGAGCAAGAAGGTCTCCCTTGAGCCTCCTTTTCCTCAGATTAAACAGCCCCAGTTCTGTCAGCCACTGTTCCTAAGACTTGTGCTTCATTGCTTCATTGCCTTCACCAGCTTCATTGCTTTTCTCCAGCACCTCAGGGTCTTTCTTGTAGTGGGGGGACCAAAACCGAATACAGGATTGAGATGAGACCTCACCAGTGCGAAGTACAGGGTGCAGGAGTACACAGGTACTCTTGCGAACAGGTAAAGGAGTTCTCAGAAATAGCTCATCAAGCTTTTCTGAAATTCAGTAGAGGTTCTGGCCCCAGGAGTGCTGGTTATGTCATTCCATTTGAATTTCCTTTCCTAACGCTGACAAAAACTTCAAAGTCACCTCGGGCTGAGTAGCAACAGAGGCAGTTAGTTGAAGGTGAACTACCAGGTAAATTCATAATTTCTACAGAAAAAAAAAAAAAAAAAAGGGAGCATGTAACCACACGGCTGAACCTGTGGGACCAGCTATACTGAGAGAAGCCAGGCTGGGAGCGATGCGAAAGCATACAGTTTACTTGTTCAGCAACCTACTCCTGGCAGCAGAAACAATATGCATTTATATTTACAAAGACAATCCTCCAAGTGATTTTGGAAACAGTAAGCATATACTTGGCAAAGCTATTCTAAAAATACAAAAATATCCTCTATGAACAGTTGTAATTTGAGACAGAACTTTTGGTCTTGCACTTGCATCAACAAATAGAAGCTTTAACTCCCTACAGGAGGAAGGAAGATTGTTCCGGGTCTAACCAAATCTTTTCTGCCTTGTCATTCCTTACTAGCTTGACTGAATCTAAAGCAATCTGACTTTCTTTTCCATACCCTTCTCAGATATGCAATCCAAGGGATGACTGGATGAGCACCTCAGACATGACTGTTCTGCTACACAGCTTTATCTGTTTCACAGATCTATCTCTTGGTAAGCAATTGTTTGCATATTTACTGCACAGAGTTGGTTAAAACCACTACTGGTCAACGACCATCAGATGGTAAGTGGTTCTGTGCAATGTATACTTACCTATTTCATAGGAAGATGAAGGAGAGGATGAAGGAAGGTGGGGGGAAAGAAAAGAAAGCTAAAAAAAAGAGGCGAAATAAAGGTCTAGTAAAAATATCACTGAATGATAAAGCACCACATCAGGTCATATTCCCTGAAGCAATGACCACAAAAGATGAGAAATCAGAGTCCTGAACTGTGAGTGAAGAACTCAGATCTCAAAAGAAGATAGCCTGTCTCACACCCTATCATTGTGTCTCCTGTGGTTTTCCAGCCTGATAACTGCACATATACTTGATACTGCTGATGCATTTTGGGCTGTTAACCAGTTATAGAATATGATCAGCATCTTCAATGTGGCTATAAATCTTATGCCATAAAAGCAATTGTGTCAGCAGGTTTTTTTCCCTGCACTGAGCTAACAAGACTTTTCCCAAATAGAAGGACATTCCAATTTCCCCCTCACCACCTCCAGCATCAAAAGCAATTGGTTTGGCATTTGTCTGAAAACATTCTCTATTGCAGCTCTGGTTAATCTGCTACAATCACACTTTTTCTGGAGCCACTGCCATAAAGGGGCGGTGAGAGCTTAGACATACCTCTACATGGAAATTTCTATTTAACTTGTCCTAAATCCTTTTCTGAATAGGGAACATTAATGTATGTTTTCAAATCAAGATAAGATCCTTCCTATTTCAGTATCTATTTTCTTAGATGGAGTCCTTACAAGAATTTCAAATAAATGCAATAAATTTTCATTTAAATACATACTTTCTGTTTCAGAAAGTAAAAAAGAACAACAACAAAACACCCAACAAAAACACGTGTGCTTGACAGTTGTGAATTTCAGCTGAACTGACAGCCTTGGAGTGCCTTCTCACACAGGAACTTCAATCTGTATGGGATATGCAATCGTTTGATCTACCTGGGATGCCGTTAAACACACTCATGTGTCTGAAACAGCTTTACTGTTAAAAACATGGTTTTATGCTCCAAAGAAACAATGTTAATTGGCAGACAAATCAAAGGTAAAAAAAAGAAAAAGGGGGATAAGGGGGGGGGGGGGAAGAGAAGAAAGCTCTCAGTCAGCTTGACAAGCAAGGCTTGACAGAGAAGTGTTGGGGTGTTGGGGATAAATTCACAGTAGTAAATTACCTCTAGGTGGAGCAAGGTAATTCGTGCCATTCAACAGCACAATACAAACACGTTTTAGCCACTTTGGCATCCACTGCACATAGGAGATAATCTCTAATGTGATATTTCAGTATTTTTTGTCACTGTGTCCTGGCAGAGTGCTTGCTGACCTACAACACTTGATGCCTTCCACATGTCCCCTACTAAAGAGTCATCATTACAAGCTGCATTTACCAGAAGTCAGCACAAGGTTGGTGTTTCTGGGACCTCTCCAGAAGAGAATGCTGCACAGGACAGTCACGCTCTAAAAATGAGAGAACAGACCCTTGCATTGGCACAAGAGTGTCACATTCACCTAACTTTGCTGTCAAAAAATGCTTAAGCAGTAGCGAAACCACAAACCTCTCCTCCAGCTGTCATCTTCTCCTCTAGTATGCAAGATTAGAAAGGAGCTGAAGTGAGCAGAGACCATCCAAAGAACCACAGGCTATTTTTCACACCTTGATGTATCACAGCAAGGTACTGCTGGGTTTTAAAACATGTGCAGCAGCACATGAAATTCAGATGGCCTAAGCTGTCAGTATCCCCACACTTTTGTTTCAGCCAAACAATGACTGCTGCTACTCACACAAAAAAGATCTCAAGCTTGCATGTAAATGAAAACTTTACTTCTACAGTTTTCTGCCCCGGGAAGCAACATAAATCAACTTGCTTTTCAGATCAGATTCTGTGTTTCTGGGGCAACATTTGCCTAAATGGTGGAATGCACAGCCAGCTGTCCAGCATCATTTGAATTTCAACCTATATTAGGCTAACAGGCAGAAATGACCCAGCAGTCACACGTGTACATTCATGCAGGATTTGGTTCATATGTCCCCCATGCACATGTTCTTTCATACCTCAGGACTGGATTCAAAGCTAAAATGCTGATGGAAATCCTTTCTTCAGATTCAGTCAGCTTAGGGCCAAATACTCTGGGTTTGTTTACCTACAGAAGCCTTTAAGTCATTCCAATGTCTTAAAGAAAATTGTGAATAATGGGAAATAAGGCTCTTACAGTTGAATTTGTACCAGCTGAATGCTTTGGTACAGGTAGGTGACTTCCTACTCCCAGACTCACATCCCTTCTTTCTTACACACAAAGACACATGCATAAAGCGTTATCTCTTAGAGACTGTGCACATTTGGGACATATGTTTTCTTCTAGCACTGTTTCCTTCCTGGCTTGTCCAACAGCCTGTCTCTAGTGATTTTTTTTTTTCCCTCATTTTATTTGAAACTCTTTTCATATTATTAATATAGTTCTTGTGCCAGAAATGAAAGTGCTGGATGAGCCTGTATGCTGTTTGACATCACATCAAAATACAGTCATGTAGCTGTACACCAGCTCAGAATCTGCTGCAGATATTCTGTCAGTATAACAGTAAAGATGACATTTTATAGATGATCAAACATCTTCTGTATGGTGCTGGAGTGCTTGGCTTAGAAGTAGCCAAGCCTGTGAAACTATAAAAGCGAAACTTGTAGACAGGTATTGCTTGGCATATGCAATTTTCCAGACAGAAATCTGAATGGCACATTTATACAAAAGGAATAAATATTTCAACACTCTATAAAACTTTTATGAATCCCTTTATTTCTTTTCTGGCTTGCTTCAATCTCATACCTGAATTCTGCAAAATCGTTTTTATTTCCTGTAACTGCAGAGGCACAGAAAAAAGATGAAGACTTAAATGACATCAGTGCAAAGAAACTCAGCTGGCAAGTGACTATGGAATCTTCTTCGTGTCATAGAACATACAACCACAGTCTGACATTAAAGTAGTGCCCACGTAGTGTTTCACATGGACTAGCACCAAAACACTTCCAGCTACAAAAGTTTCAACTTTCAGTTTGAGTTCTAAATAGAACTTCTGTTTGTACTGTACTAGTCACTGCAGACGTTTGTTTATCATTAACAGAAGAAAACTCTGAAAATGGATGAGACAGCCGCTTCGGAATGATGTCAACAAGGGCAGTTGGTTTTGATTTATGTGTTTCAGTTTCCATGTCCACTGGTAGGGCTGGAAAACGTTTCTTTTCGTAGTGACTACCCATGCAGACTAAGCTGCTGCAGGTCTGTACTTAAATGAACGATAGTCCATAGTGACCAACCCAAGCACCAAAGTAGGTGGAGAAGCGCGAGGATGATCAGGGGACTGGAGCACCTCCCACAAGAAGATAGGATGAGAAAGTTGGGGCTGTTCAGCCTGGAGAAGAGAAGCCTGCGTGGAGACCTCATAGTAGCCTTTCAGTATCTGAAGGGGGCTTATACTTACAAGGATGCTTGGGAGGGACTATTCATTAGGGACTGTAGTGATAGGTGACGGGTTAAAACTTCAACAGGGTAAGTTTAGATTGGATATGAGGAGGAAGTTCTTTACTGTAAGGGTGGTGAGGCACTGGAATGGGTTGCTCAGGGATGTTGTGAATGCTCCATCCCTGGCGATGTTCAAGGCCAGGTTGGACGGAGCCTTGGGTGGCATGGTTTAGTGTGAGGTGTCCCTGCCCATGGCAGGGGGGTTGGAACTAGATGATCTTAAGGTCCTTTCCAACCCTAACTATTCTATGATTCTACGATTCTAAGCAGCACTTATTAGATACACATACAGACCATAGCAAGGATCTTCCTGTGAAACCATGTGAATCAATCCCAAGACCAAAGTGCAGTGATGAGGCTAGTATGAGTCCTGAAGCTGTATCTTTGTTCAGTGGGATCATGCGAATAAAAAGTTTTAAGACACTTTGCTCTTTCATTCTGCTCAGATGAATTTAGGAAGTCTTCCAAAGAGGAGTTTTTACACTTATTAACTTATGACCCCTCTTCAGCACCCAGCAGGAGCAGATGAGTACCTAAGCTAAATGGGAAGATGTAGAAGTACAGCAGTGTCACATTATGGTGACTTGTGACACATCACGTTGAACTTTGGGTAAAATGCTGTTAATCCCCTGAACTGTCCCCAGCAAAATCTCACCTGTCTCCACCACTGTCTTAAGACAATTTTTACCATGGTGGAAATAAACCCACAGCTACCTGAGAAACAATTACCGGCCACTTGTTTCCTCATTTGTGGACTTGTTTTTGCTTTGTGCTAGGGAGGTCTTTTTTCTTTACATTCACATTCTTCTGCAGTGATAGGTCTTACATCTGCAGCAGCGCACCTAGATAAATATGTGGCTGAAATGCCCCAAGACAACATTTATAAGCTGCTCTAAAGCCCATGTGACAAAGGCTGCAGACAATGTCTTAAAGGATCATCACCACGTTATGAATAGAGTGCCAAAGGAGATGCTCATGCAAAAGCAGTTAAAGCAGCAGATGAGTTCTCTTCTCTCTGGAGCTATAAAGTCATGAGCCTCAAACAGGAGCATTAGCTGCACAATCTGCAGCACTTCCCCCAACAACTAGTTAACCTGCCTCAAAAACAAAAGTGAACTCTTTAAGGAAAAGGTAATACCATTCCTAAATAAAGCCCTGCAGAATATCTGAAGTAGCTTTGTGCCCTCCAGCAGGGTGGGAGATTTGTAGCATCTGACTTCCTTGCACCTTGCAAGAAGCAGCAAATAGCTCTGTGATGGGTTCAGCTCTGAGAAAGCTTCATTGGGTGAGCTAGATGGCTGAGCACATCCCTGAGCAGAAAGGCAAAAATAACTACTGAAAAAATAAATGATGGCTATGTATTGCACATTACATTCTAACTTGTAAAACTTGTGCTGGACACCACCTATAGCACAGACAGCATCAACAAAAAACTCTGAGAAAATGTGGGCTAAGATGTAGTTACTTACTATAGGAGCAACCAAAGACCTCCACTCTCAGTCCTATCCGACCACCAGCGTTCCACTTAAGAGGGATGAAGCGCAAGAAGCGGGCTTTCATGGAGTGCAGCAATTTGTGGTGAACCACACTGTCAGCATTGCTGTTCCCTGGGAAAACCTGAAAGGAAAGGGAGCCTTAGTGAGACATTTAGCACTGAGAAGTGAATGCAGCATTCTGAATGAGTCTCATAAACTACTCAGAATTATATAAATTGATTTTCAAGCTTTATTTTAAATGCTGTGTCATTTATGAAGGGAAAGGAGGGAAAAGGCAGCACATAGAGCACCTCATAGGAGAGAGAAGTATAAAAGGAAGTTACAAAAGCGGGTTGTAGATGGGGATGTTACAGATGCTATACAATTTCTTCAAACCCAAGATATTCCTGTGACCACAATACTCCACTGGCTATTAACATACCCACAGTCACTTCAATGCAGTGAACAACAGGGCCCAATTTAGCTATTGGTGCATTTGGGGTATAGAAAAAGATGGTCACAAGGCACTGAGGTTGGCCAGACCCTGTGAAGATGAGCAGGAAAGCATACACCTAGATACGCCACAGAAAACTCAAGCAAGACAGGAAGAGATGAAACCCTGAGTCAGTACACAGGAGAGTCAACATTTTGACTGTGTTTGCACTCAGGAGATTTAAAGCTTGCAAACAATATTTTATTTTCTTGCTATTTGATTAATTGGCTACAACTTGCAAGCCAAAATTAATGGCCCTATGCAGATATCACGTAACAGGAGGAAATTCTCTTACGGATAAAGATGCATCCCAGAAAGCCAACCATATCCTGGGCTGCATCAGGAGTGTGACCAGCAGGTCGAGGGAGGTGATCCTGCCCCACTACTCTGCTCTTGTGAGACCTCACTTGGAGTATTGTGTGCAGTTCTGGTGTTCTCAACATAAAAAGGACATGGAACTGTTAGAACAAGTGCAGAGGAGTGCCACGAGGACGATCAGGGGACTGGAACACCTCCCGTATGAAGATAGGCTGAGAAAGTTGGGAGTGTTCAGCCTGGAGAAGAGAAGGCTGCGTGGAGACCTCATAGCAGCCTTTCAATACCTGAAGGGGGCCTATACGGATGCTGGGGAGGGACTCTTCATTAGGGACTGTAGCGAGAGGACAGGGGCAACAGGTTCAAACTTAAACAGGGGAAGTTTAGATTGGATATGAGGAAGAAATTCTTTAGTGTAAGGGTGGTGAGGCACTGGAATGGGTTGCCCAGGGAAGTTGTGAATGCTTCATCCCTGGCGGCGCTCAAGATGGGGTTGGACATAGCTTTGGATGGCATGGTTTAGTGGGAGGTGTCCCTGCCCGTGGCAGGGGTGTTGGAACTAGATGATCTTAAGATCCTTTCCAACCCCAACTATTCTATGATTCTATGAATGACAGAAGGATTTCAAAGACAAACCTTAAGACAAGCATCCAAGCTCTGATCCTGCCTGAAGCTTTTTCAATTCACCTTTAGACCTTTACCCTGTAATATCAGTCCAGAAATCCCATACACTTGCAATCTTCAGAAGATTTGAGTAACTCAGCTAGGTTTTAAATTCGAAGCTAACAGTTTTGCAAAACATGAAAACCAAGACAGAACTCACAAAAAATAGTGTCACAGAATGGCTGTATTTTTAAAAGCATTCCTTCACTTTGTAAGTATAAAATTTTATCACAATAACTTGAACCAGATTCAAATGCTTCTGCAGTTTAAAAGCTGGCGTCATTCACCTATGCAATACAACTGCAAGCACAGACTAGAATGACCCCAGTAAGGTAGACCTACAATTCATTCCTGATGGCCAAAGGA
Source organism: Amazona ochrocephala (assembly GCA_039720435.1). Classification (NCBI taxonomy): domain Eukaryota; kingdom Metazoa; phylum Chordata; class Aves; order Psittaciformes; family Psittacidae; genus Amazona; species Amazona ochrocephala. The sequence continues at coordinate 27,192,849 of CM077881.1, forward strand.
TGATTTACAGAGATTTGGGGTTTCATCTCCACTCTGAAGAAAAAAGGACTAATTAGCCATTGCTAAAATTTTTACTCAAATTCAAGCATTCCATCTTTTTCTACATGCTGTTTAAAATGGTGTAAAACTCAATTACTGAATATGCTTTACTAAACCCAGGATGTAACTGCTTTATTGGAACTATATTAAATGAAAAATATCCTTGAACATTTCTAAGGCACAATACCTTCAAACCATACAATGCTTATTTCCGTTCACCTTAGAAACTCTAACCTGGGAAAATTCACTTCTACACAGTAAACCTCACTTTCTGCCCCGTCACGAATGCAAAAGACAGCATATATCTTAATTTCTAAAGCATGCTCTGCAAGTGGATTTCACTACTGGTATTGCTTCCCTCAGAAAATGAACAATTTCACTGAAATGATCTCTTACAACCTCAGTTACCTCTGTGAACTGAACAATCACCCTTAAAAACGTGATCTGTAAAATTATTTTTATTAGGAGCTTATCAGGCTGAAAAGGGTATATAATTTGGCTATTCCAACTGTCCCCAAAGGTTTGATTATCCTGAATCTGTTTTTCAGAACACTGTATGCACAAGATCTTGTTTTCTACAAGTATTATGTTATGGTTAACTAACCTCTCTCAAATTTAGCTGTATGATATAAATAATTTTTTTGGATGAGGATTCTTCTTCATCTTAATGCAAAATCAATCACTTACACTAGAGTTCAGCAGCTTTTCCCATCACACGGCCTTGAGGAAGGCCATAAGCAGCACTTTAAGGTATCCTGGGCTTACTTATATTGCTTTCAAGATAGCCAAATTCAAATACCAGCAGACTATTTCACAGTTTTTCTTCCTTACATTTCAAAGAAAAATCTTGTTCTTCTCAGTAATGAAATTGTCAGCAGACAGCAAGTCTGTCAGAGCTGTGGCAGTGCTCACAATTTTATTAAGACACTCGAGAATATATAAGATGGGTAAAGGGAAGTGTTGTTTTCTGTTTCCTTAGAAAGCCCATCCTCTTGGAATCCTGTGATTATGTAAAAATATCACCTTTTGGAAGATAAAAAAGAAAGAAGGAAGACGAAATAAGAAAACAGGCAGGGAACAAAGGGTTTTCAGTCTTCCCAACTGTGAAGAAAAGCTTCAAATGCAGTGACTAGAATACAAGCAAAAGGTGAAAATTAAGAGGAAAAAAAAAAGTATACCTTAATGCAGCAAGGCTGTGAAACAAAGGTCTGAGTTGCTTTTTTCTCATAATCCTCTCGCACACAAGACTGTCAATACTGCACAATGCACCACAGGCCCACAAGGTAATAATTTTTTGGTTTATATAAAAAAGAAAATATTCTCAGAGAAAGACCAAGTTGAAAAGCACAGCACCACTAGAAATATCTTTGCAATTACAAAGTAATGGGAATTATGTGATTTGTGAATACAACTGTGTGCTAAACAGCCCACACATTCCTGCTTGGAAAGCAGGTAAGAACGCAGTCTGTGCCAGCACACAGCGGCATGCTGGATCAGCGAGTCCTCAGGGCTGCTGGAAAACCAGAGGCAGTACACAACTATGTATAACTGTTGGCAATGGCAGTCTTGACACCCCTCTTGCAGGGCAAACCTATAAAGACATTTTTTTGCAAAGCTTGCACAAACCGCACACCCAAGCACAATGCACAGGAGTGTCACCGCTGCTCATGCACATGGAGGCAATCCTCTGCCTCCAGGCAGATGGTGTGTACAGCACACTTCAGGGACTGCCAGAACAGTCAAAGGAGCTTTGTGGGTTTTCCAGGTAAAACAGAGACAGCTGTACTCCACAGTCCACAAGCAGACCTAGATGCCCACCCAACAGGAATCTGTGCTAGACAGTTCCCTTCAAGACACCTCAAGGGAAAGCCAGAACTACTTGTTTCCAGCCTCCAAATCAGTTGACAACAAATCTGATATGCAACAATATAACAACATCCTTCCCACACTGAATTAGTCATGTCAATAAAAATAAACACTTCAAAATTTCAATAGATCCCTTACAGCAATGTTTCTCAAGCTTCTCTAATAAGCAAAGAGCCAACAAAATGTTCAGGGGAAAAAATCAACAGTCAATGCTGCACCCACTGATCTGTGCCTATGAGATGGTTTTGCATGCAGCTGGTACATCACTGCTTGCTGCTAACTGCAGGGCGTCACTGTGTATGCCTTTAGGACCGCTTTGATTTTCACTTCCAAATCTCACTGCTATACAGAGCACCTTCTGATGCTTTATGGACCACCTGTGGGCTGCAGACCATTGACTGGATAACACCAATTGCCACAGATGGTCACTTGAAAACTTACATCCACAGCTGACACAGAAATAATCCATCCATTAAAGAATATGAAACAAGGATACAATACCAGATTTCATAGCCCTGGAGGTTCAAATATTGATTAACAGTAAACTTATCATTGAGAATGGCAGGAATACTTTCTCTTGAGAAACAGCCTCTATTACAACTTGTCATTGATAGGGATTACTTCACAGGAACAAGACGACAAACTAGTAAAGAAAACAAAGCACCCACATGCCATTTCCCATGCAACCCAGCTGCTCTGGGAGGGAACATAACATTGAAATCTGTGGTTTCTTACAGGCCTGTAAACAGACTGATGATTTACCTGGGAAATTATGTTTCTAGCATTCTATGGGGTTTATAAATCAAAAAGCTCCACTGGCATCAAATATTGCCACCAGCTTCTTGAAGGCAAAAGATTTTCCCTAGTGCTAGCAGCTGCAAGGTTAACAGCTTGCCACAGGCAGGGCTACCTCTCAGACCAAGTTTGTTTCACGACGCCTGGCTGCACAGTGCTTCTCTGTGACACAGACCATGGCACCACAGTAATATTTTATGAGGCAGCAAAGGCAGGTCCCACTGGCATGAAGAGGTGAGGTATGAACAGCTGCAGTGGTTCAGAGCAGGGGCTAACCAGCTCTTTGGCAGTGGCTGTGGCACACAGGGAAGAGTAAGAATGAGAGAAGGACACCAAATACTTTCCCCAGTGCTCGACTCATCTGGTTCATGGGTCATATTGAAGTGAAACAAAATAGAATTCTAGTTTAGAAGAAGAAGAAAGCTTTTGAAACAAGTTTAAAACTCAGAACCACCATAATTACCTGGAATTTGGATCTACGTCTCCCTCAACAGTCATACAACAATTCAAATTATTAGGCTGTTTATACAACTCTCCCACTCAGAGGGATCCCAAAAGCTGTTCAAGGGCAGTTCAGGAAAATGTTACACAACTGTGGTAAAATATGACAGTTGTTTAATAACCCTGCAGGATAAATATTTGTCTCTCTACCTCATGTATTAATTCAGATGTAGATCACACCTGTGAGTTCTGATGTGCTGAAATTTAGATGGCCCTTTAGCCAAAGTATTAGACTTCACCTTTAGACCTGCAAGTGAAAATTGGGTGCAAGGAAAAAGGAAAGTGCCTGCTCATAAGAGTCTAATCAATTCAAAAGACAGCATCAGACATGGGATCTGATCTCCCGCTCCCCTGCACATACAGTCTGCACAGCAAATGGCAACTTATTTACAGAGCTGCAGAAGTGGTTCCCATAATGACTCTGCTGAATATATTTTGCTCTCCCACTTTGTTAGGCAGGTAATAGGATAGGTTCAAAATGAGTATGCAAGCAGAAACACAGGCACAATCAGCTCTGAACGGTGAGCAGGCAGACCTGAGGTTAAGTACCTTCTAGGGGAGATATTTTAAGACATATTGAATACTCTCATTTCTGCCAAAGTCACTCTGATGAACTCAGCTGAGGAAAAAAACTCCATCAGATTATGAATGTGCAGAGGGCACATAACCCAGATGTTATCAATTTACAACATTTCAACCTTCACTGAAAGAAATACAAGCACAGAAAAGAGCACTTTCAAATCTCACCCCCAACATCATTGCATGCTGTCTCCAGCGCCTAAAGAAATAAGGGAAGGAGCACACTTAATTCCAGCTATCCAGCAGCTTAGTGAAAGAACCAAAGCGAGATAAAAAGCAGCTAAGCCTGTCATAAATCCCAAAACTGCAATACTTAAACAGTGGCATTCTCCCTTTCAGACTTAATTCCTTGGATGAGAAAGATCATGAGCTAGGAGTTAGCACCATGATACAGAACGTGCTTCCTATTGTACAACTCCCAGGACCTCCTCAAACATTTGAGTGTACATGCACTTTAAAAAAAACATGAATTCCTGAGTAAGAAACATGAAAATCTGAAACAGGAAATAGAAAATATTGCCTAGCTTTTCACGTTTTCTAGGTTGAAATAAACTCTGACTCAAGGATAGCTTTTATCTTTTCCAGAAGTGAAAGAATTAAACTTCCGCTCAAGTCTGTATTCCCTGGGATGGAACTCAGTGGACCTATTAAGTGTGGGTATTAACTCCAGGCCTTGGGGAAGCCAGTGACTGAAACCAAGTTATGGTAGTAGTCCTGCGTCTCTGCTTGTGTTTGTAGAAAGAGACTGAATGTTACCATAATAAGGACACAATACAACTACAAACACACCATACAGAAACTCAGCAGCCTCTTGATTTTAATGGGATGCTAGAGATTTTTTTTTTCCACAGAATAATTATACCACAGCAGTACCTGCTAGCAATACCTTGGGTCTGGACAGGGTTGTGGTGACTTCTGATAACAACAGAAATTAAAAAATCCCCAAAAGAAATGAAAGCAACTGTCAGTTCAGGCAACTCTAGTAATATTCCCCCTTCACCTCAGCCCAGCCCTTAGAAAAAGAGATTACTCAAAGATGTTGGGGGTGGGGAATCTGAAAAAAAAAAAAAAGACAACTTCAAAGTCTAAATGTTCTTTTTACATTTTGCCCTTTCTACATGCTGTGCATGTCAATAGTGAAATATGCTGCTTTGCTTATGAAATGGAAAAAAAGTCCTACCCGACACATCAAACCAGAACTGGTAATAACTTGTCATGAAGAAACACAGTGAAATGGCTTTGCTGTCATATTAATCGCTCTGTGTCCAGACTGGGAGCTGCTGGGAGCTCACCTCAGAGAGTTAAGAGCAGCTCTCCAGCACAGAGATTCATGGCAGGAGCTGGCCTCTGGGAGTTACCCTCTTTCAGCATATGGCCTTAAAAATCCTTTTGCCATTAAAGCAGGTCAGGCCATGGGGAGAAGGAATGGACAACTGCACAGCTCCTTAAAGAGCTACAGTCTGGATCTTCATTTTCACCTACTGCACATCCATCTTTGACACATGGATGGCAAACCTATGAATTGTGTTTTCTAACCTCTGTTTCTCAAAAGGCAAGTTAAATTTTATTTGTTTTTTTTTTTTTTTTTTTTTAACCAATCTCTAAAAATGAAATACATTTTTTACTTGAAGAACAAGAAAATTGCCTGCTTTAGACTCAATCGGAGCCTTTTCCCCTGATTCAAGCAGGTTTCAGTCTGAGTCAAAGAGGAAACGTCTGCAAGCCTGGTCCAGCAACTGGAAGCTGGAGGGCAGGATGTGTCCTCTTGGCACATCACTTGACTCCAAGCACCTCCTCCTACTTCATGTCTGTCCTGCCTGTTAATACACCATGATCTTCATGTCAAAAGGAAACAAGTCATTTCTGGTTAACAGCCTTCTGAGATGAGTCGCCTGTTTCCAGGCTCATGTTTTCCCTTCCAGGGTGAACTCTATGACTCTAGAGAGTCTAAAGCCTATCCTGTGTTCAGAAAGAGAAGCCTCCATTCTGCTTACATTACTTTCTTTCCTAACAGCAGCCACATTTTACTGTTTGAAACACCCATCCCTGAAAAGAACCTCAAAAACAATATCCCCTGGCACAGTGTCAGAACTGCTATTAGAGAGTAACAGGGGTGAAAAATATACAAGAGGCATCTTTTAAAAGTATCCTCCCATAACGTATTATCTGAGGAGGGCACAACTTCCCTTCTAATTGCTCCACCTCCAATGGAAAAAAAAATGTACTGGTCTACAAAGAGGTAGTTTAACTTCTCAGTACAGTAAGAATTAAAATGAATGGCTGCACTATGGGTTATCAAGCAGCAGCCCTATGGGGAAATATACACTGCATTTGATACTTACTGAGGGGCTGACTGGTATGCTTTAGCAATGCAACATTCACCTGGGCTCCTGAGCATTAGTTTGTCACCTCTGAACGAATGGTAGTTTCTGTATACTGCAGGGTGGTCCAGGGGAGAGAAGATGCAATAATGTGGCAGACCTCATACTACTTCATCACTCCCTTGAATAATCCCCTCAAATGGGAAGGTTATTTGACTCTCGTCTACCCCATTATACAAATGCGTACCTTTCTTTCTGGTTAGTTACTTTCCAAATACAGGAACAAATACTGTTAACATCTGTAGCCTCAGATAGATGACTGACCAATATAAGCCACATTTGTATTAAGGATGTTGCTTATTATCCTTCTGCTAACAGTTTGTAGAATTACTGACAAGTTTTCCAATAAAAAACAATTTTTACATAGTCACAGTATTTTGCAACAGAAAACTTTTTTAAATAAAATTAAAGACTATCTGTTAAGACAATCTATGTAATATTTTGTTTTAAAAAAGTCTGTATCAATCCAGAAAACATCAGTTCAGTGATGGTGACATTTAAAAACCATGAAGCTTCTTCAGTCCCTTCAGGACAATGAAGCATTTCTATTTAGACTGAAGAAAATGAAGTAAAATACTGAAGAGCTTTCTTTATGTCTCCCTACTACCCTTCCCCTCCCCCCCCCCCCCCTTTTTTCTCCTGCTCTGATTAACCATAGAAATTCTAATTTCTTTTCTTGCTTTAGTCAGTAGCATCTCCCAGAATGCTGGCTTTCTATACTGGAATGGATAATTAGATCTTCAATTTGAATTAGTTTCAGTCTGTTTCTAGAGTCTGACAGACTGTACCTTAGCAAAGTCTGAAGTATTGTATCCACCAGAGACGACTCCCAGTAGGCAGCTTGGGTAAGGTGATCTGTTTTGAAGAAAAAAGAATTTACCAAATGGATAATACATGAGCTCAGGACTAGAAAATGGTCCTTGTTGTCTTTTATTTACTCATACAAATGTAGCCCAAGTGCTTGAGCCAACCTGCAGTTGGTCATGCAGCCCTTCATCTTCCCAGCAATGGACTAAGTACACAATTTCCTTACCCTACTGAAACACTCTTTGTATACATACGTGATGTTGCATCTCACAACATCAGTGAGATGGAGAATTGATCCCTATCTTTAGTTTTTAGAATCAGCTCTGTCTTTGGAGCATCTGGAAGTGAAGATGTTACTATTACTAGTGCTACATAAATTAATAATGATGGATGCAAGAAGCAGCAAAATTAAACCCGTAAATTACAAGTCTTAACTGAAAGTCAGCTGCTAATTCCTGTTTCCGCCCAGCCTCCTGCACTTTATCTTAATGGCAACACTACATACAGATAGTATTTTAAGCTGCACCACAGCAAGGATAAATATTTCCCCAGTACCTTGACTAGATTAACCTTAGCCAACAGAATGAAACTGCTCTTTCCACTGCCAACGCTAATCATAGATTTTAGCTGTTCTTCTGCATAAATCTCATGGAGACCCTCATGCTTTACATAAAATTAGTGGGATCAACAATGCAGTGAATGTGTTTATGTTTGGCAATGTTAAAGAACTCTGGAACCTTCCCTGTACTTAGTTTTATCAAAGTACATTTAAGCAGCCAGCACTGTACACTTGGTATCTCTCTAGTTATAATTTGTCAGACAGATGCAGCAGGACGACGCAAGAGAGGTGTTAGTTATTCCATGCAACAGTGACCTCAGATGAATATTGTGCTTCATTATCTTACATTATTTCCCTGTTATGAAGTTTGATGTCATCTTTATTTGGATCAGTAAAATAATATCCTGTGGAGGAAGATAAATAGGTAGGTTTGATTTTCTCCAGTGTTTTCTAATGCACTGAAGTGCACATGCACGCACACATATTTTCTGCTATATACTGCCTTCTGCACCATACCTTTATGTCCTCAGCACTCATCAGAATGGATGTGGCAACCCAGACAGAGCTCACACAAAAACATGCAGCTATCCAGGTCTCAAGCTGCAGAGAGTGCCAGAGCCTTTCACCACTAATGGATGGCAGTAGTGAGAACGGCTGTGTGAGGTGTTGACCAGGTAGATGATTTGCTCAGCCTAATGGTAGAGCTACAAGAGGAAGTGGAAGGGTTAAGGAGCACCTGAGAGTCTGAGAAAGAGATAGACTGCTGGAACCATGCTCTGCCTTCCCTGAAACAGAAATAGGCAGCAGACAGAAAAACAAGAATGGTCTGCGGTTTCTACTAGAGGCCACCTGATCAAAGGGATCAGAGGAAAGCCACCTTACCCCAGCTACAGGAGGCATCGTGCTCATAGGCTCCGTCCTGCTGGGATGCTTGAACCACCCCAGCAGCTGCTGGAAAAGTAGCATGGCACACTGTACTCAATCCAGGAGACTCTTAGAATGCATTAAGGATAATTTCTTAAGCCAGGTAATACACATCCCTACCAGAGGAGAGATAATACTAGACCTCTTGGTCTCCGATGCAAATGAGCTAATTGGTGGTGTCAAGATTGATCACTGGGTCACAGTGATCACGCACTGGTGAATTTTGCAGTCCTGAGAGTTAGGGATCAGGCAAAGAGTAAAGTCAGGACCTTGAATTTTAGGAAAGTAAACTTCCAGATCTTCAAGAAGTTGGTCAACAGGATCCCCGGAAAACTTGCCCTCAGGGACAAGGGAGCAGAGCAGAGCTGGCAAATCTTTCAGGATGCTTTCCATAGAGTAGAAGAGCTCTCAATCACCAATTGTAAGAAATCAGGAAAAGAATGTAAAAGACCAGCAGGGATGAGTCAAGACCTGCTGGTCAAACTAAAGGGCAAGAAGGCACAGGCAGTGGAAGCAGGGACAGGTATTCTGGGAAAAGTATAAGCACACTGCCCAGGTGTGTAGGCACAGGGGGTCAGGAAGGCCAAGTTGCAGCTGGAACTGAACTTGACGAGGGATGCAAAGAGTACTAAGAAGAGCTTCTAGGTACATCAGTCAGAAAAGGAAGGTCAAAGAAAGCATGCCACACCTGATGAGCAACACTGGCAAACTGGAACAACAGTCAAGAAGGCTGAGGTACTCAACAATGTTTTTGCCTTGGTCTTCACTGGCAACCTCTCTTCCCACACCTCTTGAGTGGACGGACTGCAAGATGAAGACAGGGGGAGCAAAGTCTCTCCTACTGTAAGAGAAGATCAGGTTTGTGACCACCTGAGGAACCTAAACATACAAAAGCCTATGTGACCTTATGAGACGTATCCCAGAACCCTGAGGCTGGCTGCAGTTGCCAAGCCATTCTCCATGATATCTGAAAAGTCACGGCAGTCAGGTGAAGGCCCCAGTGACACAAAAAATGGGAAACATTGCACCCATTTTTAAAAAGGGTAGAAAGGAGGACCCTGGGAACTGCCGACCCGTCAGCCTCACCTGTGTCTCTGAATATCGTGGACCAGATCCATTTAGAAGTTATGCTAAGGCACACACAGGTGATTTGAGAAAGCCAGCATGGCTTCATCGAGGGCAAGTCCTGCCTGACCAACCTAGTGGCCTTCCACAGTGGAGTGACTATATTGGTGACTAAAGAGCTACAAATGTCATCTGCCTAGGCTTCTGTGAAGCCTTTGACAGTCCCTCACACCATCCTTCTCTCTAAAAGAGATATAGATTTGACGGATGGCTGTTCTGCGGGGGAACTGGTTGGACGGCTGCATCCAGAGGGCAATGGCTCAATGTCCAGTTGGACAAGTGGTGTCCCTCAGGGGTCCATATTAGAACCAGTATTGTTTAATATCTTCATCAGTGACAGTGGAATTGAGTGTACCCTCAGCAAGTTTTCAGATGACACCAAGCTGAGAGATGCAGCTGATGTGCCTGTGAGATGGGATGCCATCCAGAAGGACCTGGACAAGCTCAAGAAGGGGGCCCATATGAACCTCATGAAGTTCAACAAGGCCAAGTGCAAGGTACTGCGCCTGCGTCAGCTAGAGGATGAAACTATTCAGATCAACCCTTTGAGGAAGACTTGGGGGTGTTGGTTGACAAAAAGCTCAACATGACCCAGCAATGTGTGTTTCCAGCCCAGAAAGCCAACCCTTTGCTGGGGCACATCAAAAGAAGCATGGCTAGCAGGTCAAGGGAGGTGACTCTCCCCTTCTATTCTGCTTTTGCGAGACCCCACATGGAGTACAGTATTCAGCTCTGGGGCCCCATAAGGACATGGACCTGTTGGAGGGAGTCTAGAGAAGGGCCACAAAGATGATTAGAGGGCTAGAGCACCTCTCCCATGAAGACAGGCTGAGAGAGTTGGGGTTGTTCAGCCTGGAGAAAAGAAGGCTCCAGGGAGACTATAATAGCTATAATAGCAGCCTTCCAGTACCTAAAGGTGGCCTACAACAAAACTGGAGAAGGACTTTTTACAAAGACATGTAGTAATGGGACAAATGGAATGGCTTTAAATGGGAAGACCATAGATTTAGATTAGATATAAGGAATAAATTTTATAAAATCAGGCTGGTGAAACGCTGGCACAGGTTGCACAGAGCAGCGGTAGATGCCCCATCCCTGGAAACATTCAATGTCAGGTGGGATGGGGCTCTGAGGAGCAACCTGATCTAGTTGAAAATGTTCCTTCTTATTGCGGGGGGAGGGAGAGTAGGACTAAGTAACCTCTAAAGGTCCCTTCCAACCCAAACTATTCTATGATTCTATGATCCTGTATTTCTTTTTTGTCCTTTGAATAGGAGAACATTCATATCCTAGCCAAGATAACAACAGTTAACATCACAAAAAGGCACTGTGCTGTTCACCTTTCTCGGGAATGCCATCATCATAAAGTACACAAATATGAGGTTACAAGTAATAATAACAAGTGACTGTTTCTAGTGTTTGTTATGCTCTGCTTACAAAAATACCATGTAATTGCAAATTAGAAAAAAAAAAAATCTTTTTGCCCATGTATTTCTCTAGACCTTTTTAACCATGCCTTGTTAAACTGCAAATTCAGGTGTGCATACTTTACTGGTACAAATCATTACAGCACCCTTCAGAGCAATGAAACCACGTTCATGTACATGGGCTGTAGTCTTAGCCCAGTGACTTATACAGAGTTCTCTCTTACCAGAGGAGGGTTAAATCTAATTGACATAGCTTCCTCCTACAAAACCATTACTGTAATGTTTGCAGCATCCTACATTTAAGTCTTGACATTCCACTTTCACATTGGGGTCTGTCATTGAACCACATTAAATTAATCTCCTGGATGCTAAAGCAACTTAAAGAAACCACTTCTCTTCCTCCTGAAATAGAGTAAGATGAGCATTTGCAACATCTCTGCAAGCAAAAAATCTTCCAAATGCGTGTCTGCCCATTAAGTTTCAACCACACATTTTATTAAGCCAACCACCCCAAAAATAAAACAGCAGTAGACTCTGAAGATCATGATTCTTTTAAATACAGCATGAAAAAAGTAACTTTCTGTTAGTGACTTAAGGAGGAGGTGGCCTGGAATGCTGACCCTGAATTGTAAATTTTGCTTGCTTTCGCAAAAGGCCTGTAACTGTTGCTATGGTAGAACTTTAAATGGAGTCATGATATTTGGAAGGGTCCAAGATCACAGTAGGCCACAAATTTTATTTTGGAAATGGAAAGAGGATAGGAACTGCTCAGTGAGTTGGAAATTTCAGGACTTGCAAAAAAAAATATTTCAAGACGAGGATGCTCACTGTGTGCTGAACATACGGGTAGGAATGTGTAAATTGTTTCTTGCAACAAGAGGAGTTTCTATACAACAGCGCTTTCTGTAAATACGTCATCTGTGTTGCATTATGCTTGACTGTCCCCAAGATCTTTGGTAAGAGCTGCTTTTCCCCAAGGAGGATCATCTTAAAAAGGCTATGTCTTGGCATCCTCTAAAAGCAAGATACGCAATGCTGATTTACTAAAAAAAAAAAATCACAATTTTTTAAGTGGTTGTAATGGATCACCCATAGGAAGGCAAACAAAGACTGCCAGTTGTCATCCCCTGCTGTATATCTCCACTTAAGAAAGCAACAAAAAAGAAAGAGGTGTGGAAATACTCCTCCAGCCTTGCACTCTGTGGCACTAGGTTCAGGAGCCTAACACACCATTTTAGAAATGTAAGAATATTAAGAACATTATTTCTATATGGACCTACAGCCCAATATTTACATTAATGGGTACTTTTAAAGAAATTAAACCAGAGCTGTGGCTTAAGCAAAGGGAAAAGGTTTAAGTGAAAGAAAAAGTAGAATTATATTTCAAAATACCATGTCAATAATTTCAATATAATGCCTCTTAATTCTAATTGGATAGTGTGTTTTCCCAGAGTTATTTTATCACACTTTTTGTAAGCTGCCCTTTCTCCTTTCGCTTCCATACAGTTTTTCCCTAAATCATAATCAAGCAAACACTTAAAAACTAAAAATCTTAAGACTCACCAATGGCACCGGTATTTCCTATTTCAATATAGAAAAGAGATGGGGTGACACTTTGCTTAACAAGCCCTTCTCCACAGGTATGAAATCTAGCACACAGAGCTCTTTTATTCTTTTTAATCTCCTGATCATAGGTGAAAGAAATGACCCATGAATGATGTCCATACAAAAAGAGCTTTCCTTTACAACAAGAAAGAAGAACCTGATTGACTTTTTTGATTGACTTTTTGTAATATTAAGATGAAGACATTGTGTTTAAGTTTTTTTTTTTGTTGTTTTTTTTTTTTTTTCCTGAAAGCAGTGTGAGTAGCTACATGTTTAAAAGTAGAAAAGAAGGAAAAAAAGAAAAAAGTGTTCTAGAAAATGCAAACCACAGAGAGGAAAATTAACCTATTACAGGATTTCCTTTCAAAACTTCTCCATACTGTGAGTCCTGCATAAAAAGCTATGCTAGGATATCAGCTCAGTGTTCAGCCTTCAGCAAAGATGAGCCCATTTTCTGACAAACAGAAGAGGACTGTGCAAATACACAAATTTAACTTCTAATAAAGAAGGACACTGATATCTCCTCCACTGCATCTACATCAATACTATATTCTCATGCACATTTGACCTCATCAGGTTTCTGCAATAGAGCATTAATGAACACCTGAAACAGTGCCCACGCAGAGAAAACGCAGCCTTAAGACAACAGTTATTTAAAACACCGGTAAATCATCACATTACGATTAAAAGAATATGCAGCAATTCTGCAGGCTCACAGATCTTTTATTATATAATATCCCTGAAGAATCTCAGATTAGCATTTTCAGAGAGTTCAATTTCCCTCTATGTTGGTGTTCATAAGACTTACTGAGGAATGAATTGAGCCAAATTCTCTGGGATTTTTATTATAGAACAGGACAGAAATGGACAAAATACACACCTTTGAATCAGTAAAGCATGGTCTGAGGAAGTCAAGTTCCCTTTAAGCAAAGCATGTAAATATAGGTCTCTAGCATTATGTCAAATGTACACGTGCTAATTCTGGAAGTCTAACCAGCTTGGGTGAATGCTTTGTGTATTTGAAATACAGCCAAGCAGACATATTAGCGGAAAAAAGACACTTGGAGGAGGCAGTACAGTTGCAGGGTATAAATGACAATGGGGCAAAAGAAAGGCGCTATCTTTTAAAGCAAGGTTAGAACCCAACAGGGACAATGAGTTACTGTCGATGACCCTAATATCTATGTGGACTGAAATTCTTCCACATTAGAGTGTTAGATCTGGGTTATCAAAAACATGACCAGGTGATTTTATCATTTTACACAATTATACAAAGGCAGTAAAAAAAGATCCATGATTAGACAAAACAGAGACTTGAATAGAGAGGGTAACTGCCACAGTGACTTAAACTCCAAATTTCATAAAATAGAAGTATGCAATTACTGGAGTTGATAGGCAAGGTACCTAACATGCAGCCACAATGTGTGCTTCAGACTTAAGCAGCACTCAGAATGAAAACACTGCTATTGAGGAGATACTCTCTAACACTGGCCACACACCAGTGAAATTCAACACACTCAAGTGCAGAGGTACACACACACACAAAGAAAAAATACATCTTTAAAGCAGAGCTTAATTTCAAAAGAATGAAATACATAAAAATTAAGACTTGATAGAAATTCAAACAACAGGATAAATTAAGTCCCAGAAAGGTAAAACTCATCATACTAGAGATTCAAAATAAACGTGTGCCATTTATTCTGAAAACTAATTTATTTGAAAGGAAAGAAAAACAATCTGGAAAACCAAGAGCCTAAAAGAAGCTATTTCAAGTAAGAAGACCTCCTTTTAAAGGAGTCATAATTAAATTATGAAAATGGAATCAGGATCAGCTCTGTAAATATACAATACCAGCACAACATAGGACTTAGAAAAATTGCAAGTCACTCGACACAATGCATAAAAACTAGAAATAAATACCTTTTAAAACACGTGATAAGAAGAAAACCTGACAAAAAGTCTCCACGACAGTCTTGAAAAAGACAAGGCCATAGCTGAGACGTTAATGCTGAGCAGGATACAGCTTATGACATTTACAACTCTAAGTTCTTTCTTTGGAGGAATGCTTGATAAAAAACATTTTAATTTGAAGTACTGAATTAACATATAAAATGAACAGAAGAAATCCACTAAGCTTAGTTAGTATTTTCTTCCACAAGCAAATTCCATATAAAATTGCTCAGCTATCAGTTGTGCTACCCTATTAAAGAAATTTACTTCACTACCAGAGGAACAGAAGGTGGCAAATGCAGGAGCATGTTTTAAAGGGATTTAAGACAAGCCTGGGTGCCCACACACAAATATATCCATAAATAAGTAGAAACTATTTTAAAAATCAGAATAAACAAACAAGCAGATCATTACATAATGACTAAAAGGCCTTTGTTCTTTCAGAGGGAAGACATTTATCAGAAGTCTTCAAAGGAATTTGATTGTATTGATAATGATAGTCCTATTGGTACTACACACTTCTACCAAGTTTTTGTTGAAAATCACTGAAAGACAAAAGCAAACCAACCAAGCTGATATATTTCAAAAGGAAATGTGCCTTTATGGGTTAGTCATTTATTAGAGTGTAAGAAAGAAAGGTTGAGAAGAAATTATCAGACTAGATACCCCTAGTGTCCATTGATCTATGCTGTTTCTTGACTTTTTAAATGCCATATCAAAGAAAACACAGAACACAGAGAACTGACACAATTTTATGATAATATGAAATTTATTTTTATTTTAAAAAAAGCTGCACAAAGATCTGATGATACCAAATGATCAGGCAATAAAATGGAAAATTAATAGCATCAGCAAATGTAAAGTAACACAGCATACAGACAACCTCACCACACACTTGCTCTGAAACAGGTTGTAAATCCACTACCATCATTCAGGGATCTTGAAGCCGTGTAAACTGCTGGATGCAAGCATCAGTTCTGCATTCAAACATGGCCAAAACCCCAAAGAGGTTATTAAGAACTACTAGAAAAAGTAGAGAACATGCCAACCAGAAAGCATCAGAATGACATTAAATATTAAAAAGCTATGTGACCACAACTTGAGAACTGAAGCTTTTGTCTCTCCATCTGACAAAGATATAGTTGAATTGGAAAAAATATGGAAAACAGCAACAGGGTAGGCCAATAGTATAAAGTACCTTTGGAATGTGGAAAGATTTAACAGACCAGGATTTTTCATCCTGAAAAAACAATGTCTGAAGTACAATACAACACATAGCTATAAAATAATGAATGACAGACATAGCAGGAGATTGGGGAAGTATTATTCATGTTTACTAGCACATGAAAGTGAAACAACTAACATCATTTCCAGACAATTTGCAGACCGATCAGCTTTTGTTTTACTAGGGATTTCTAGACATCGTTTTTTTCTAGCCAAATTTTTAGGTCTGTCTATATAAAATGTTAAATCTACTGCTAAAATTTTGCTTCTCTCTTCACCAAACCCTTAAATAAATAAAAAAAAAAAAAAAAACACAGAAACTACAAAAATAATAAAACCTGTAAGCTCTCTGTCAAAGACAGGTATGTTCACATTCATAATTATTCAGTGTCTCGAAGCTTTTACTGACAAAAGAGTTGAAAAAGCTCTACTCCTTTTCCCCTGGTGAAAAAGATTAAGAAAATTTCTCATTTGGAGCTGGTGACATTTCATACGAAATTGTGCTTTAAAAAACCAAACAAGCTAATTTTATTTCTGAACTATTTATTCATTGGCTTATTTTCCAATAACTACACTGAACAGAAGAAATCTGAAAAACAATAAAAATTTAATTTGATTTCAAAGTTTCTCTTTGAAAAATGTCACTGAAAATGTTTCTTTCCCTTGAACATAAAATGGTACTGACACAGGCCATTTTTCAAAATGAAAATTTCTCCTCCATAAATTGACTAGTCATAACCTGGGATTGCAACTGCAAAGTTATTTGGAAACCAAGTGCAGACTTTGCACCACAAGCTTGTTGGTTTCTTTCCACTCCTTCTCAGCTGATCATCCTTACAAACTGTATGACATTTATGAAACATCAGTAGCTGTATGTGCATCCACGCTATTGACAAAACAGCCTATTTTAATGACATCCTAATTTCTCTAAATGTATTCATTACTTCTAGTAGGCATTTCTGCCTCATCCAGAATTAAAGAACCAAGCAGAAAAGTAACACTTGAATATTTTTACACTGCTTTTACACAGAAATCTTGTATTTTCGCCAGTTCTGAAGGCTTTGAGGTGCTCCCCCAAGCGGTGGCACATGGTAGACAGATAACCAACTATTTCCCTGTGCTTCCCAGTCAGGAGCCCATGGGACAGGAGCCTTTGGTGGCCCCGGGTAGAACTGCGAGACAGCACAACTGTTACAATCACAGCTTCACATTCACCTGGACCCTCTGCAGACTGGTTGTATCCCCATAACCTAACCCCACAGTACACATATAGAACCACCTGAGAAACAGACAAAGTAACCAGCGGTGGAGGCACTCCCAACCCTGACAGTGTCCCGGCCCTCCTGCCTGCATGCGCCACTTCAGCCTAAATCCCCCACAGAACCTGCCACTGCACACTTTCATGGGCAATGTGCCACGCGCTCTTACGCCACATGAGCCATACTGATTGGCACAGGCACCCAGGACACTTTTAAAGCAGAAGCAGGGAGGTGACCAGCCTGCCTCCAGCCAAGGGCTGCCTGCCCCCAGATGGCAGACTAGGGTGCAGGAGTAAGGGGCATTGCTCACAGCACCCTATATATTGTCCAATTTACAAGTGCATAAGTCTTGTGTGCCTGTGTTTGCCCTTGACTAGATTGATGCTACAAAAGCAGCCCCTTTCTTTAATACATTTAATTTATGTCATTGTTCCGCCATGGCTTAGGGTAAAACAAGCTCAGCTGCATCACAGCAAGGATGATCACTTATTTATCTTCCCCTCTGCCTCCAAGCTAAAGGGCTTTTATTGCAGCCACTGGAAATACCACGCTTGGCAGCTCTCAGGGATTTACTGTTCAGCGCTGACCTTCTCCAAGGTTCGCAGTCCAAACAGTATTTCTAGTTCCAAATCCAAACAGATGGAGGGAGACACAGTGGGAAATACCCTGGTCTCCAGGCCCAGCATCTACTGGCATTTCCTTACCCTGTGGAGAGCAGCTGGCAGAGATCAGGAGACACAGGAAGCACTCATAACATTAATGAGCTACCATTATCTACTAAAGAAAAACAGAACTGAACATTTTTACAGATGAACTCTTCTTTCATTTCTTTTTGTACCATAAAGGAACATAGAAAAGACATGGCTCATTTCTAAGGTCACCTTTTGCATTAATTTTCACCACAGTTGAGTCAAATAACACCAAGTATGCACTTCTTTACCATACACCAAAGACACAATCAGATCATGCTGAATAAAAACTTCTTCAAACATTTTCAGATTTTTTTTGCATATGGCAAGTTCCAAGCCTGGTGCTTAGGACAACGTGAGCTGATATGTGCCCCAGTCTAGACAAAGCAAATGAGAGCACAGACCCAGGGACACCTACCTATGAGTAAAGCAAAACTACACTGAGGTGGAAAGACTTCGCATCTGATCGACTATCAAATGTTACAAACTCCTTTGGGTGTTGGAGACTAACCTGATCTGTGCCCTAGAGAGCCCACTGATTTTGTGTTCACTTCACTTGCATGAGCTCTGTCAGCTTTGTTAAACCACTCCTCTCCAAAACTATCATTAGGGTAGAGATCGTTGGTCTCCTAGACAAAAATTAGAGATTGCTGGTCTCCTAGACAAATAGAAAAACTGTGAGTTTTTCCAGCTGAGCTGGAGGTCTCTTTAAAGGAGAGATAGCACTATCTGTTAGATTTGTTCTGGCACTCCATTTCCTGTTTTGTTACAAAATCCTAATCTCAAATCAAAGATCTACCAGAAACTTTCCAAACCTTCCAGATTGTACCATCGTACCATTGTACAGTCTACAATGCTAAACTACACTGGAGGTGGCATGAGCAATCAATCTTGTTAATTACCTGCAATCAATTAGAACAGTTTCTGCTATTTCAAGCAGAGATGCTTTGGCTTGTTGGTTTTTTGCTCTATTTTGGTTTTCTGGGGGTATTATTTTTTGTTTGTTTTGTTGGTTTTATTTGTTTCATTTTTGGTTTTATTTGTGGACATTTTTTGTAGTTTTTTTTTGGGGGGGCATTTGCTTTTCTTTTTTAAATTCTGAAGTAAAATACTTTATTTACATGAAACACCCTAAAAACCTCAATCTTCTACTGGATAAACCTAGCCTTTGTAAATGCAAAAGTAAAATTTATGCCCATATAATCCAAAGGGACTGAGAAGTGAAAGAGACAAATTAAAAGGGCAAGGCAATGGGAATGCTTAAAACTGGGACTCAGTCTTTTAATTCAAATTATTCTGTATGTCCTCATAGGGCTGTTTTTTTTAATGACATTGTCTTAATTTCCACAACTTTGCCTAATACACACATCCAACACTTCTGTAAGCAAAGAGTTGTTCACACTGGCCCAAGAAACTGGAAGGGACTATAGCATGACCTACTTTTTAGATTAATATCATACTGATTTTCAAATAGCCACTTGGACTCCTGCAAAAGGCTAACTCTAATATAAACAAAACCAGATGGCATTGGTCTGACATACGTAAAATCTTGAAACTGCCATTAGAGGGATGTGAGAAATCTCTAGCTTTCTACTATCCAATTATATAAAAATAGTCTATTTTTAATACTCAAATGCGTGCACAACATCACCAGGGAGATCATAGAACCATAGAATAATAAGGGTTGGAAAAGACCTTAAGATCATGTAGTTCCAACACTCCTGCTATGGGCAGGAGGAACTCTTCATCAGGGACTGTAAGAATAGGACAAGGGTAGGGGGTTCAAACTTAAACAGGGGAAGTTTAGATTGGATATGAAGAAGAAATTCTTTACTGTAAGGGTGGTGAGGCACTGGAATGGGTTGCCCAGGGAAGTTGTGAATGCTCTATCGCTGGCGGTGTTCAAGGCTGGGCTGGACAGAGCTTTGGGTGGCATGGTTTAGTGTGAGGTGTCTGTCGTGGTTTAAGTCTATAAACCCATACAGTCGCTCTCTCACTCACTCCCCACTCTTTCTTCCCTCCGCTCCTGGAGGGATGGGAAGGAGAATCGAAAGAATGCAACTCCCACAGGTTGAGATAAGAACAGTTTAGTAACTAAGGTATAACATAAATCACTACTGCTACCACCAATAATAATAATGACAAGAGAAAATACAAGGGAAAAGAATACAATTTCTCACCACCCGATATCAAACCCGACCAAGCAGTGCACCCCCCACAGTGCACCTCCACCACCGTGCACCCCCACCCTTCCGGGTCTCTGCTCTCCGTTTCTACGTCCTGGACATGACATGCTGTGGTATGGAATAACCTCTTTGGTCAGTTCGGGTCAGGTGTGCTGTCGTTCCTTCCTCCCGGCTTCCCCTCTTCCCTAGCAGAGCCGGAGACTCACAAAGTCCTTGGCCAGCCTAAACATCACCAAGCAGCAACTGAAAACACTGGTGTTATCAGCGTTGTTCCCAGGCCCAAAATCAAAAACACAGCACTGCACCAGCTACCAAGAAGGAGAAAAAATGACTGCTGCTGCTGAACCCATGGCAGGGGGATTGGAACTAGATGACCTTAAGGTCCTTTCCAACCCTAACTATTCTATGTTTCTATTATTCTGTGAGGACAGGACCCTGTAGGAGGATGTAAAAAATCAATCCTTTATTTCAAATCACAATCTACTTATTTAAATAAAAATCAAATCCAGAGCATATTCTTAAATGTCTCCTTGAGAAGACCAAAATTCAAAACTAAACACTTTGGAAGCTGTGAAAGTCTTGATTATATTTCTGATCAGGTTCCTCACTTCCAAAAGCAAGGATTGTGCAGTGGAACGAGCTTGCCTCAGTCCCACCCGCAGTGAATCAAAAAAGTAGCATCTCTTTATGTCAGCGTACCAGTGTTGATGACAGCAAATCTTAATTCACTTAGAAAAAGAACACAAGGTTACAGCTAGATGAAAGTTCAGGAAAAAAAGAAAAAAAACAACAAACAAACCTCTAGTCTGCACTTCTCCCTTCAGTCCTGTCTTTGCTATTTACACTTGTCTACCTCAGAGCATCATCATCAGCAACTTCTTCTAGAACAACGGTACACAAGTACTTCTGCTGAAAGCACTGATGAGGGCACTTGCAAATGAGTGTAGGAGTTTTGGAACTCCATTGAAACCAGAAGGTAAACGCTGAAATACATCTTAATAAACACAGGGTAGAGACATTCTCTGGCTCTATATAGCTTACCGTCTCCCCAAAACCTTGGGATTTGAATTAACACAATACCAGGACCTAAAATTTATATTGTTTGATTTTAAGAATAATAAACTATATAGTACCCGAGCCTCAATATAAAGCCTCAGTCAGTGGCTATCATAACTACTTCCAGCCAAAAATATCATAGTGACAATATGCTGTTTCTTAAATCTTACTATCAGCAACTGCTCCATCATGAACTCATCAGAAATATTTAATGTCAACTTGCAATTATGAGCTTATCCTTTCTAGTCTATTGTAACTACATTTAATTCCTTTCTATGCTTTGCTGCATTGCCTAGATATGTAAGGAGAATAGGAGTCTTACCTATTTCAAGAGCTCCTAGAGGGACAGCCATTTCTTGTATGACAAACTGCTCCGCATTCTCTTCAATAGCAATGACAGTGTAATATCGTAAAGGATCCGCAGTATGCCTCTAATCTTAGTCTCATAAATAAACTTCTGAATGCTTGCTTGGAGGAACATAGATCTTATAGGGCCTGAAACATGACCTGGACTAAACAAATCAAGGTACCAATACTGATTCTTCAAAACCATAAAAAACAAACAAACAAACAAACCACAAAACAAACGTACAAGAGTACAAGAAAGTTCTAAAAGCTTCAGCTTTTTTTGGTTTTTTTTGGGGGGGGGGGGAGGGGGAAAGGGAAGGGGCCATGAGAGGAAGTGTAGGTGGCACTGAAGCTCAAAAATTTCTAGATGTCAGAATCATAACTAACCTATACTGAGGGGTCAAAAATCAGTATTAAGGAATAAAAGTCTGCCCTACTGACTATCTGCAATGTTATTTTAGCTCACCGACAATTCTGCCCATTGCTCTCTAGTGATGTACGACTATCATTATCAAGTGCTTCAAGTATGAAAACCATTTCATACTTTTAACAGCCACTTTCAACCAACTTTCAACAGTGCTTTCAACAACCACTGGCTAGGTTATTTATACATCTTCTATTGCACTGACTTGTCTTGATCATGCTAACTCAGTGTTCTCCACCAGCCCCACCTGAGGGCTCCGCCAGTCCTTGGCCTTCAGCCTATTCACTGCAGGAGGCTGCTGCAACCAACTTGGATTTGCAAGGCAAGATGGGCTGGAGAATGGGAGTCTATTCAGCAACATGTAGTGGCTAACAGTGCTGTGAAGGGATGAAGCTGCCACACCTCTTAAGGTTTATGGTGCTCTGGATGACAACACTCAAAGACCCAACTGCTGAATACATATACAATATCGCCTTCTGAGAACAAAACTAACGGATATAGCTAAATGCTTCTCAGCAATATATTGCTTCATCACTGAAATTCTGTTCGTCTCACTGGGCCACATTTTAACCCACATGTAAAGTTTAGTTTGGCATTGGTGCAAACAGAAGACACTGCATGTAGCTATCACAATTCTTGATGGCTTTCATATGTGTGTGTATGCAAAATGAAAACTGGTTTCACTCACATCTAAACTCTCCTGCCTTCCACTTCATGATTCAAAACTGTATTTCTTCAGTCACAATCATGTTTTGGGGGATGTAACAGTACTGTAGCAAAGTAGCTTCATATTGCAACAAACAATTCACACCACAGATGATAAAGATGCCCTAGGAGTCTACTTTGCGGAAAGCAGCAGTACTGCTGGAATTGGTTTTAGTGGTGAATAGGCGTATTAAAATGCATGCAGGTAGGCAGAGAAGATGGACAACTGTTGTGGTTTAAGCCCAGCCGTAACTCATGCAGTTCTCTCGCTCACTCCTCCCTCTTTCTTCCCCCTAGCTCCTGAGGGGATGGGGAGGAGAATCAAAAGAATGTAACTCCCACGGGCTGAGATAAGAACAGCCCAGTAACTAAGGTATAACACAAACCACTGCTGCTACCACCAATAATAATAATGATAAGGGAAACAACAAGGGAAGTGAACACAACTGCTCACCACCCACAACCGATACCAAGCCTGACCCAGCAGTGAACACACTCTTCTGGGTCCCTGCCCCTACTTTTTACATCCTGGGAGTGACGTGCTGTGGTATGGAATACCTCTTTGGTCAGTTTGGGTCAGGTGTGCTGCCTCTGCTTCCTCCCGGCTTCCCCTCCTCCCTGGCAGAGCATGACACTCAGAAAGTCCTTGGTCAGAGCAAACATTACTAAGCAGTAACTGAAAACACTGGTGTTATCAGCTCTGTTCCCAGGCCAAAAGTCAAAAACACAGCGCTGCACCAGCTACCAAGAAGGAGAAAAATGACTGCTACTGCTGAACCCAGGACAACAGCGAACATTCAAAAAAAAAAAAAAAAAAAAAGGACAGCTTAAACTCTGTAATGCACAGAAAGGCAGACAACTAGTATGAGTTTTCCCAAAATTGCTTTATCCAACAATGTCCCTTGAAATAGCATACAAGAATACAAGAAAATGTATCAAATCTATTGCAGTAATATAGCACTTTACACTGAAAAGCAACTTAAGTAGAGAGACTCTCTTAAGCTACAACGCATCACCAAAATTTCCAAGACAGCAGTGTGCTCATTCCACCTATCCCACAAACTTCCTGCTTATGACCCTACTATGTACGTTTTAAGTCTGGAGTCTGAATTTCTTGTGTTTCAGTGCTCAGTGTAGCTTAAAGTAACTCTGTTTTGTCCCTAATGACTTGCCAAGTCTGCATAATGCTTAGCAAGAAATACAAAAACATGAATTAGATTTAATATTATTACAGATATTTGGGAAATCATATTTCCTCTCACAAATAATCACTAACAGCCCAGTCTGTGCTGTAGAAGTCCTTAGGTACCCACAGAAATTATATGCTTTATATGCTATTGAACTACTTCTCATTCTGACACTATAATCACTCAACTCCAGCTCATCCTGGGTCGTACAGGAGAAGGGCTAATTCAGCATCCCTGTGTAATTTCCTTCCAAGTGAATGCCACAAAGTGACATTCACAAACGTTTGGTTATTGCATCTCTACCCAAGCTCAAGCTGTTGCAATGCCACCACACTCCAGCATATCACCTAAAAAGGTACAGACTGAGACTTCAACTATTTTTTGGTAGGGCTAAGTATGATGGGTTCAAATGACATAATGCTTGTTTAAACCTGGAGTAACTTATTTCTTTGTCAAGACAAATCTGCTGCTTACCTGGCGAGAAGTTGAAATTACTGACACAAGTTGGAGTGTCACATTTCAGTGGATTTAAGTATAATCCAGAGACCATTATTATTCTTCCCTGTAGCTACTCTGTGTGCTTTTGATTGAAGGCAGAATTGCTAGCAATTAGCATGCTAAATTCTCAATCACAGATTAATGTTTTTCTTCAACAAGGGACAGAATATAATTTTGTAAGGAGGCATCCTAGGAAGGATAAGTGAGAGCACCTCCAAAGATTGCATTTCCCTTCAGATTGTTCTCCTAGATCTTGCCCATAGATAAAGAGCAGAATATTCACAAGACTGCAGAGTTCACAGAGCTGACCAGAAGAAACAGTGTCATTTTACTGTGGCCATTCTCATTTAAAAATTATCACCTTTCTTCTGTGATCTTTCTGAAAAATGCCTGATCTAGTTTTTCAGGACCTTTCAGCAATGGTCAGAAAAGTCAAAACAAGCAGCTGCTTGATGCAGCAGATACACGTTATCTTAGCAGATACAGCATGTTATCCTAGATTTGAGCCACGCAAGATTCAATGACGCTCCATAATAGGGCTCCCACATATGTACATGTCCATCAGCCTGTGTCAAAAAAATTAAGGCTGCCAAGTAGATACTAGATAGGAAATATTGTCTTTCCTCTCCTATTCTCTCTATTATATGGTCATTTATTATTTCTGCAGGACCCTGGTTTCAATAAGCAATGGATAATATTCCTGGAGAGCTCTACTGTTATATGCACTTCCTCAGTAAAGAAGCTGTTGCCTGTAACACCTTCATCCTTGCAGAACTTGGGGGGCTCAGCAGCAAGTAAGCAAAAGGAGAGGAAGCCAGAAAAAATGTTTCGTTCATAAGGCCTGGAAGAATACACTTTAATCCCAACTTCACCTCATGGATAGAAGGAACTGCCAATTATGAGAAACCAGTTTTATCGTAAGAAACCATAAGTAAAAGACAATGAAGAGTTTCATTCTAAAATATTATTTACATTTAATAAAAAAAGAAAAAAAAACTAATTTATGGCAAAAGTTCCTATGGTCTACTATGAAAGCAAATTACAATAATTGATATTTTAGGGCTTTGAACCACAATTTGGTAATTTCAGGCTGAAATCCTTATTAACTCTTATTCACACCTGGAATATGGACATTAAAAATGGAAAGTAAAGGACCACCTGTAACCCCAATTTGAATTGTACCCTAAGGGGTAGCGAGCTGGCTCACTTTAGTCAGTTCTTCTGCCCCCACCCCCTTGTTTTAAACACTAGTCCTGTCATTAAGAGATTCATCCATTCGTGAGAGACATGGGCTCAATGTTATAACAAGTAAAATAACAAGTCACTTCTGCCTCTCAGGCAACATCTTATACTACTTTGCTATTAATGATTTGGGTGAGGCCACCTTGTGGAAAGGATGTAAGTGCAGGTTAACCAAGCAGATGGAAATGCCAAAAAGGAGCAAGTATGTCTCTCATCAGCAAAAGGTTCAGGCCCCAACTGCCAGAAGTATGCTTCTCTACCACACAGTAGTTTTTAAATGTAGAGCAAGTATCCATTCCTGGGAACAGAAAAGATATGTTTATTTTCGTTGCTACTCCTCACCATCACCTGGATTGGTCTTTCTGATTAACAGCAACAATTTTAAATGCAGCTCTCAGCCATCTCAAAGATAGCGGTTTAGGGCCTTAATGACACAGCTAGGGAGGCAATATCTCTGGCACAAGGCACATTCTCGTTCTCACTTGTTTTGGTTTTTTGTTGGGTTGTTTGTTGGTTTTCTTTTCTTTTTTTTCTTTAAACAGATCAAAATCTTGTTTTCAGCCTATGCTAGGTAGGAGTAAATAAAAATCCATTTAAAATACTGTGACATGATGTGTGTCACCAGTTTAGTATATGCAACTGAAATGATCTGAAATTTTTCTTCAAGTGCATATAAATTGCTGAAAGACAGTTTTATTTGCCCTCAACACAGTTTCCAAATTAATGTATGCTTTTTCTTTGTGACACAATTCACCATCTGAAAAATCATAATAACCCATCAAACCTTTTGGATGGTGTGAAAATTAGCAAATATTTGTGAAATAAATTGTCTTGTGAAGTGTACTTCAGAATTTCTCATCAAGAAGTGAACAATTACGTTTCTGAAGACAGGTTTTAAGAGTATGCAGTGAATAAAATGTAAGGGTGTGTATTGAGGAGAAAACAAAATATTGAATAGTTGATCATTAATTAAAGACTATCCGGTTTCTATGCTGAAAGGAGCAAAGGATGCTGTGCAAAAAATAGTTTGTGATCAGGTAATTAAAGCCCTTCCTACTGCACACACATTAGGGGGTCTAATTAAGATTGCAATGACATTTTTTATTCTTCAGGTTTCTAACTTCACAGCTTAATAATGTTCTTTTAGCATTTCTTCTTTGTTTGTAATAGCTCCCTATGATGCTCAACAAAACATTTATACATTAAGATGTTATATATAAACGCATCTGCCTTTGATCTGTTTTTAAAGAATTTCTCAGTCTTCATACCACAGACATAAAATATGCAGCACTTCCTTGCCTACCAGGAAATACAATACCTCATTTTTTTTTTTCCCCAGACACTTTGAGCCCTTAGAATCAGCTGTGGGATCTCTATATTCAGCTCCTCTCCAGCTTTGGAGTTAACAGCTAAAGAGCTCTTAGTTACATAAAAAACCAAAGTTGACGACATCTGTACCACAGATCTATAGATAGGTGGGATTACCATATAAAACAGCCATTTCCCAGACTTGTTTATAAACTCTCTTCTCTACAGAGTACTCCACTTTTCCTATGAGTCTGGGCAAGCAGGGAAAGAATAGGGAAAGTCTCAATCCCACTTCACTGCTTTCCTTCCTCTTCTACAGAAGCAGAGAGTTTAAAGCAAGGAGCATAAATTCAAATGTAAAGCATGCAGATGTAAGAATCCTCTAGCGTGTGAAACACTCCTGCCGTAGCTCTGCTTTTTTATCATAATAAAGTGTAAAGCTTTTCTTAGTAAGATTTGAAAAGCATTCAGTCATACCCAGTTGTACCCTAAGAAACATGAGGATATATCCCTCAAAATAGAAGTATCAGTCTTATGCTGATGAACACTACAGATTAACATCTTTCACTATAGCACTTAAAATCTTCTCTTGTTCCACAACCACTGCCTTCCTCCAGACATTCTGAAAGGGAACAAGTACATTCAGCCAGTGCTTTTGCTTCATTTGGAGATGCTGAGGATGCCAAGGGCTGAAATGCCCAGCCATGCACTCAGTGATACTGGAGAAATACAAATTATCGTAACTAAAAACCTTTTCTCCATAATGTACATCCCTCCCCTAGGATTAATAGAACCAACCACTGCAGCATAAAGTACAGGTTATGCATACATTAAAGGAAGCAATGCTTACAAATTACCTCTTCTCTGCAGTGGACAGTTAAAGCCACCACATCATCTCATCACTAGAATTTTTCTCCATCTAATTCTATTTGCTGTTCCTCAGTGAATATCAACAATAACTCATTTAGTTTTAATGTCATTAGAAGTAGAGCCTGCCCTTGAGATAGCATCTAATTTTTCTTTATGAAAGCCAACATAAATTCTATGTATGAGGTCCCTGACAGCCTGGTAATAGAGGTGGTGTTAAAGTGAGCTAAAAACATAAGCCAAGGGAAAAAAAAAAAGTATCTCTCGGTGGAATCATTAGAGAAATTGATGAGGTTTGCTTTCCTTGGAATCTCTGAGGATTCAGCATGGAGTTATCACTAAGTCTGTCACACGAAAACAGTAGTTGAACAGATCTTGACCTTTTCTTCCATTTACGCAAGAAAGATCAAGGTTATTACAGGAGTTCTGCAAACTCCCCTTATTACAGTTAACTCACACTTCATAAGCTAGTAAACTTCTGTTTTTTTCTCCAGTAGACATCCCCCATGCAGGGAAGAAATAATAATTAAAAAGAAAAAATTAAAATCTGGCCCTTAACTCCTAGATCAAAATGCATGTAATTAAAGGAAACAGAGTAACATTGCTATTTATATTTGTATATAATCATAGAATAGTTAGGGTTGGAAAGGACCCCAAGATCCTCTCGTTCCAATCCCCCTGCCATGGTCAGGGACACCTCCCACTAAACCATGCCACCCAAGGCTATGTCCAACCCAGCCTTGAACACCGCCAGCAATGGAGCATTCACAACTTCATAGAATCATAGAATAGAATCATAGAATAGTCAGGGTTGGAAAGGACCTCAAGATCATCGAGTTCCAACCCCCCTGCCATGGGCAGGGACACCTCCCACTAAACCATGCCATCCAAGGCTATGTCCAACCCCACCTTGAACGCCGCCAGGGATGAAGCATTCACAACCTCCCTGGACAACCCATTCCAGGGCCCCACCACCCTCACAGTAAAGAATTTCTTCCTCAGATCCAATCTAAACCTCCCCTGTTTAAGTTTAAACCCATTACCCCTTGTCCTCTCACCACAGTCCCTAATGAAGAGTCCCTCCCCAGCATCCCTATAGGCCCCCTTCAGGTATTGGAAGGCTGCTAGGAGGTCTCCACGCAGCCTTCTCTTCTCCAGGCTGAACAGCCCCAACTTTCTCAGCCTGTCTTCATATGGGAGGTGCTCCAGTCCCCTGATCATCCTCATGGCCCTCCTTTGGATTTGTTCCAACAGTTCCATGTCCTTTTTATGCTGAGGACACCAGAACTGCACATAATACTCCAAGTGAGGTCTCACGAGGGCAGAGTAAAGGGGCAGGATCACCTCCCTCGACCTGCTGGTCACACTCCTTTTGGTGCGGCCCAGGATATGGTTGGCTTTCTGGGCTGCAAGCGCACACTGCCGGCTCATGTTCATTTTCTCATTGACCAACACCCCCAAGTCCTTCTCCGCAGGGCTGCTCTCAATCTCCTCCCCGCCCAACCTGTAGCTGTGCCTAGCATTGCTCCGACCCAGGTGGAGGACCTTGCACTTGTCATGGTTAAACTTCATCAGGTTGGCATCAGCCCACCTCACAAGCGTGTCAAGGTCCCTCTGGATGGCATTCCTTCCCTCCAATGTATCAACCGAACCACACAGCTTGGTGCCACTGGCAAACTTGCTGAGGGCGCACTCAATCCCACTGCCCATGTCACCGACAAAGATGTTGAACAAGACTGGTCCCAACACTGATCCCTGGGGGACACCACTCGTTACTGGTCTCCAGCTGGACACTGAGCCACTGAGCACTACTCTTTGCGTGCGGCCATCCAGCCAGTTCTTTATCCACCGAGTGGTCCACCTATCAAATTGATGTCTCTCCAACTTAGAAGGATGTCATGTGAGACAGTGTCAAACGCTTTGCACACGTCCAGGTAGATGACATCAACTGCTCTACCCTGAATGCCATTATTAATAGATCTGCGAGTTTGTGATATGCACAGCTCAGTGTTCCCTATTGTGGCAAGTAAATGTATCACTTATTAATAACAAAAGTAACACTACGTCCTGAAACACATATGGGATGTGAATAGAAACACCACCGAAATCTACAGGGCACTCTTTACACATGTAATACAGAATGAGATACAATGCTTCACCAATCAAATGATATCGAACAACTTTCAAAGTCTTAGGAGATTTTCTTATGTGAAATTGAGTCCTCACTGCCATGTAGAACCATAGAATTCTTTAGGTTGGAAAGGACCTTTAAGGTCATCAAGTCCAACTGTTCAACACTGCCAAGTTCACCACAAACCCATGTCCCTAAATGCCACATGTACATGTCTTTTAAATACCTCCAGGGATGGTGACTCCATCCCTTCCCTGGGCAGCCCGTTCCAGCACTTTACAGCTTTTTTGGTGAAAAAAGTTTTCCCATTATTCAATCTAAAAATTCCCTGGCACAAAGTGAGGCCTTTTCCTCTTATCCAATCACTTGGTACTTGGGAGAAGTGACTGACTCCTATGTCACTACAACCTTCTTTCAGGTAGTTGTAGAGAGCAAGAAGGGTGTGCCCTGAGCCTCCCTTTCTCCAGGCTAAACAGCCCCAGTTCTCTCAGCTGCTCCTCCTTAGATTTGTGCTGCAGGCCCTTCACCAGCTTTTTCGTCTTTTATTGGACATGCACCAGCACCTCAAGGTCTTTCTCGTAGTGAGGGGACCAAAACCAAACCCAGTATTGGCCTCCCCACTGCTGAGTGTATCAGGACAACCACTTACCTAGTCCTGCTGTTAGAACTATTTCTGACACAAGCCAGGATGCTGTTGGCCTTCTTGGCCACCAGGGCACAAGCTGGCTCATATTTCTGGCTGTCAAACAACTTCCTCCTGATCCTTTTCCTCTGGGCAGCTTTCCAGCCACTCTTCCCCAAGCCTGTAACCTTGCATGGGGTTGCTGCAGCCCACGTGCAGGACCTAGCACTGATCCTTGTTGAACCTCATGATTGGCCTTGGCCCATCAATACGGCCAGTCCAGATCCCTCTATAGAACCTTTCTTCCCTAAGCAGATCAACACTCACACTCAACTTGATGTCATCTGTAAGCTTAGTGAGGGTGCACTAATTCCCAGGTCCAGATCTTTGCTAAAGATATTTAACAGAACTGGTCCCAGTACTGAGCCCTGGGGATACTTGTGACCAGCCACCACCTGGATTTAACTCCATTCACCATCACTCCTTGGGTTCAGCCATTCACAGAGTTTTCTGCTCAGCAGAGTATACCCATCCAAGCCACGAGAACCCAGCTCCTCCAGGAGAATACTGTAGGAAATGGTGTCAAAGACTTCACTAAAAACAACATCCACAACTTTTCCATCACTCACTAAGTGGGTCATCTTGGCACAGAAGGAGATAAAGTCAGGCAAACAGGACCTGACTTTCATAAATCCATGCTGACCGGCTCTGATCACCTGCTGGTCCTGCAGGTGGCACATGACTGCACTCAAGGGGACCTCCTCCATAATCATTTAGGGCACTGAAGTCAGATTGATGGGCCTCTAGCACCTTGGATCTTCCTTCCAGCCCTTTTCGTAGATGGGCATCACATTTGCCAACTTCCAGTCAAATGGGACCTCCCCAGTTAGCCAGGACTAATGGCAAATGACTGAAAGTGGCTCAGGGACCATTTCTGCCAGCTCTCTCAGTACCCTTTGGGTGGATCTCATCCAGCCCCATAGACTTGTGTATGTGTAAGTGGCATAACAGGTCACTGACCATTTCCCCTTGGACTACGGGTGCTTCATTCTGCTCCTTATCCCTGTCTTCCAGCTCAGGGGGCTGAGTACCCAAAGAACAACTGGTCTTTCTATTACAAACTGGAGCAAAAAAGGCATTAAGTACCTTCAGCCTTTTTCTCATCCTTTGTCACTTTGTTCCCCCCAACATTCAATAATGGATAAAGATTCTCCTTAGCCCTCCTTCTGTTGCTTAAGTATTTATAAAAACATTTTTTATTGTCTTTTACAGCAGCAGCTACATTAAGATCTAGTTGTGCTCTGGGCCTTATAATTTCCTCCCTGTATAATCTCACGCCATTCTTATAGTCCTCACAAGTTGCCTGCCCCTTCTTCCAAAGGTCATAAACTCCTTTTTTACTGAGTTCCAGCCAAAGCTGTCTGTTCAGCCAGGATGGTCATCTTCCCCACTGGCTCATCTTTTGTCACAAGGGGGCTACCCCTCCTTGTGCCTGTAAGATTTTCTTCCTGAAGAACATCCAGCCTTCCTGGACTCCTTTGCCCTTCAGGACTGCCTCCCAAGTGACGCTGTCAAACAGTCTCCTGAACAGGGCAAAGTCTGACCTCCAAAATTCTAAGGTAGCAGTTTTCCTGACTTATTTCTCTAAAAATTAAAAACTCCATTTCATGATCACTATGCCCAAGATAGCCTCCAATCATCACATCAGCCACAAGTCCTTCTCTGTTCACAAACAACAGGTCTAGCGGGGTACCTTCCCTAGCTGGCTTACAGAAAGTTATATTCCACACATTCCAGGAACCTCCTAGACTGTTTTATCTCTGCTATACTGTATTTCCAGCAGACATCTGGTAAGTTGGAGTCCTCCAGGAGAAAAAGGTCTAGTGGTTGTGAGACTTCTCCATGCTGCTTATAGAATATTTTGTCGTCTTTTTTTTTTTTCTGGGCAAAATCATGACCTTCAACTTTCCTGCATCACTATGGGCTAATCATCAATTTTCAAATTAATATTCTTCTGTGTGATTACTACAGCATGACTTCACAAAGTTTGCTTGAATTTTAGCCCAGATTCATGTAGGTCTAAATTTATAATGCATCCTTGACAAGTGTCCAACAAGGGACGATTCCTCTTCTTGAGGCTATCATCAGATATCCTCAGGAGCAACATGTACATTAGCTGTAATGTTTTTCTTACTTTTCATGATCTGAGCAGCCTAGAAGCATTAAGAAATATGTAATGATTCTCAGGATCAAGGCTGGATCTCACCTTTTGGTACCCATGACAAAACAAGACTCTTTCAAAAAGGAGTTAGCATTAATTCCACTCCACCTCCTCAGGCCTGTCAAGGGTTACTACTCATCTGGGCCATTAAAACGCAGACTTGGGAGAAATTTACTGGCTGTTGGCAGAACAATTCTTTCATCAACTACTAGAAATTTGTTTTTAAGTCCTTTTCTACCCACTTTCTCCAGATAACATTCATGAAAGTCATGTTTTGCAATGCTAACTTAGTATGGCACCAAATAATTATTCAAGATAATTAGCTACTCTATCTTTGATAATGCATTTAACTTTCATTTTTTACAGTGCACCATTCTCTTTTCCAGAAGTATTGTGCTCTGTTTCCAGGCATCCTGTCTTCCATGTACACTATGAGCAACTGTTTCCGGTAAAACAAATACTTTTGTTTTAAACTGATGTATAAGAGTTGTTACTGTAAAGCTCAGTACCTTGTAAATCTTGCTACCCAGTAACAGATAGGCAAGAACCAAACTTGGAGAAACTGCAGCACAAACAGAAGATTTACAGAAATATGAAGGCAAATACAAGAAAACAACCCCATGTTTATTAATGGAGTATTTTATTCTATATCAAATTACAGCTTAGCTGGATGGATGCACAATACCTAATTCTGTTTTCTCTCGGTTTTTTTGTTCAGGAAGAGAAGGAAAACTCCCGTCAGTGTTCGTAAAAATAGATTAAACCTTCATGATAAAAGGAACTGATGTATTTTATTCTTTTTTGAGATGGACATGAACTCAGATATTTCCCAAAGCTCCCCAGTCACCCTAAATGCAAGACTATAGAGAGTTCACCATTCACCTTGACCTTGTCTAGCCCAAATATCAGCATGAGCCACATAATATTCTTTTCCCACCATTTTTCCTGGCACGCTGGAAATCTGGGTGCATAGGCCTGGAGGGACACATAGAAGGTCCCAAAATGTTAACCCAGGAACATTCTCTTTAGGAAACTTGAGGACATGTCAAAACTTCAACAAAAACATAAAGGATCACAAATATAAGAAAAGGCAGAGATATTTATGCGCTACTGGTAGAGCTTACAGTGTTTTTATTTCCTAAAGTGAAGAATATAGAATTATTTGGAATTCTGGATTCACGATTTACTAATAGCACTGAAAGACAATGTTGAAAATTGATGGCAAGGTATTTTAATCAACATGATAATGAATTTAAGAGGCAGCACATAACTGAGGATCCTCCCAATTAGGTAGCCCTAACATTCTGTCAGCTCAACAAAAGTTTTTCTTCTTCCTTTAATTTTAAATAAATAAATAAAATAAATAAAAGTGAAAAAGCCTCACCTGAAATATTTGTAAAACTGCAAATAACCTGCAAAACTATAAATCTTACTAACCTTCCATGTTATTAAAAAAAAAGTTTAATAATGCTCTTCCCTCTGATCAAACAAGGAAATAAAGTAAAAGTTAATACCAACATACAACAGACTTTTAAAGATCTAAGTGTCAATGCACAAAACAGGATCCTTTGAGACACCATATTCTCATCAGCCAACACTGCATTGTCTAGAATACAACTTCCCAACTATTCTAGACCTCTAAGTCCTAACTGACCTCTTTGGTCACTTTTTACACTTTTCATAACCTTCCTGAAAGAAATTCAAAGTATTTCTCACTCCTGTACAAATGTTTTTGACAATGAAAGCAGATTTAAAATTGGACAATGCTGGTGCTAATTCACAGTGCTGAAGTCACTGGGGTCAGAAATAATACTGGAGCAACCAAAAACCAAGCTATTACCAAAGCTTGCAAAAAGCAAATTCAGACTAAACTAGGGTCTGTTAGGACTTGAACAGCATTATTCTGTATGTACTTCCAAACAGTTCCCTGAAGTTTCACTCACTGTGTCCACAAGAGCCTCGAACATTACTAGGAAATTGCAGTGCATGGGGACTAATGAACTCCGGGAAACAACATTTGAAATCACAGAATGAATCCCCAGGTCCAATATAACAGACAAAAACAAAAGCTTTACTTACAGCTTTCTTTGAGAGCAGTAGTGAACCAGAATTTTCAGTTGTATCCTAAAGTAAAAAAAAAAAAAAATGAAAAGACTCCTCTCCAAATACATGACTATGTCCTCCAGCAACACAAGGATACAGTGACTTTCAGAGAACTAAGTCTGATGAAATTTAGATTATTTTTTTCTCTTGGTTTTTATTTCTGAAAACTTGAGTTCATGGTGTTTTTCACAGGACTGGCACCAAGGTATTCCCTTTGCTTCTTGCGAAAGTAGCAAAGTATATTGTTTTGTCTGCACTACTTTAATGTTCAGTAGTTAAGTGGCAACAAAACCTGTGAATTAAAAGTTAATAAAAACACTACAGTAAATAAGATGCATGAAAATCATAGTCAGCAAAACTCTGCAAGAAAGACTAAATAATAGAAGAAACAAAGCTACATTGAAGGGGGTAAAAAAATAATTTAGAAATGAAAGGGGAAATAAAGACAAAGGGGTTTTACAGAAGGAGCTCTGCCAAACATTCCCTAAAAGCAGGGAAGATGACTTACTGGTTTAAATCAACAATGAAATGTGCTGATCTTCATATGAGCCACCCTGTTCTCCATATCTCATATGGCATAACCTCTACTGTGCCCCTTAACAGCACCTACTTTAACACTGGCAATTTTTCTAGCTTTCTTTTTCCATATACAGTTTTATCTTTTGACCGGATGAGCAGCCCCAGGAGTATGGTGCCCTGTCTCACAATATTCTGCTCATCCCTCTTTAAAAATCTTTTAAAACAATATATTAGAAATATAGCTTTAACAGATATATTAACTTCCCACTCCACCTGAAATCTCACCCATATGTACGTTGAGGGGATTTTGAGCAGAACACCTGAGCTAGCAGAGTGTTACTGGCCATCTCACACTTACGCCACAGAGCACAGAGAAATTAGTATTTGCAGCAGATTTTTAAAGAACAGGACAGGTGTACAACACTGAATTACCCCAGACTGCACAGTGATTAAACCGCCTTTGCTCCTCTCTTGCTCCTGAATGTCAGATCTACTATTAGTAAATTCAAGTAACTAAGCTCCCACCTTAACATGCTCTTTTCTGCCTCTTTCTGGGAAGTGCAATGGAGTAGTCACATAGGTGGCAGCTCCTATTTGAGATAAAAACAACCAAAAGAACTGATTTTTGTTCCTTTACACATACTTTTAAATGCTTTGATCTACTACCCAGAAATGAGGTGCCTCTGGAATCCAGCAGAGGAAGAGACAAAATGACAGTTTAGGGCGGTCCAAGTACAAAAGCAACTTTCACAAAGTTACTCTGAAGTTCTGCAGGGAGATCTGGAAACCAAGACACTGAAGGACACAGCTGCAGCTCTCACTGTGAGGAGACTGACAGAAGAACCCATTTACACTGCCTAGTAAAACGTAGATGCATTTGCTCAGACAACAAGTGGCTGAGTGGGTTTAACAAGCAGGATAACAGCTCAGGGTATCATTTTGATCTGAATACATAATTAAAGGGGATCAAGAAAAGGCTCAGGTTTAGAAGTGGCCTTGAATATCTGCGGCCTAATTAAGATTGATTTTGCCAATCATTGCTCAGAACCTGACTCTTCTCTTTGCACTTGGTTTCCAGTAAAACTTGTCAGCTGCCTAGACATCAGCATAGCTTCTAAAGGCATTACCCAGACAGAAAATACGGTGGGTTCAAACTTGGCCTGCAATAGTTACATACAGATCCTATGGGTTACTGTCTTTTAACTTTAGATTACCCAAAACAAGTCA
The DNA here is from genome assembly GCA_039720435.1 of Amazona ochrocephala. Taxonomy (NCBI): domain Eukaryota; kingdom Metazoa; phylum Chordata; class Aves; order Psittaciformes; family Psittacidae; genus Amazona; species Amazona ochrocephala. Next base: position 27,229,223 of record CM077881.1, read on the forward strand.
AATTGTTAGCCTGAGGCTTGGTAGGTCTGTAGCTATTTTTTTCATCTTTGTCTGTATGCATAAAATGCTAGGGCAGCAAGGAGGCGCAAATGAAGCAGTTTGTTATTTATGACAATATCAGTCAGTGCACTCTATTACTAAATGAATTAAGTAGCACTGCAATAATTGGCTTTTCCGCTGCATCTTTGTTTTTTTAACAAAATGGCACAGAAGAGTGAGATTGATTTGCCTAAGTCTACTGCCATTTTATTACAATTCTCTCATAACAGAACAGAGCCCATCTACCACTGCCCCAAAATTTACATAACCATAAAACTAGATTCACCTAAAGACTCAAAAATGTACTTGAACAGATTTAAGCCTTTGAAGTTCAAAACTGCAATTCTAAGTCTCTCAGCACAGCATCTGGTTGATCCAGGAGACTCCAAAACTCTTTGACCATTTGACATGAAAGTTCCCAATCTTCTACAGCTCTGTTTCACTGGATGTTGAGATCTGCAACTCTATGCAGTCAGATTATTCTGCTGCTGCCTAACGTTGGACCTGTTGAAGAGGAGCCTTCTAAACACTCTATGTTCTACGATGCTAGCAGTAGCCTTGGTGTTATTACAAACAGAACTGGCCAGAAAAGAGAACACGGCATAACAAGAAAGAGGTACCTTGAGAATAAAACACCTGTGCTCATTTGCAAGTGAAGAACCTGGTTTCAGCTCTGTACCTTATGTGAAGGAAATCTCACCATGGAGCCATCATTTCTCCCATTGTTTGCCACTACTGGAAGAGGCATTTCATTCTGCATCACTGGGCCAGAAGATCAGAAAACAACAGGGAACCTGAACACTGCTCTGGGCCAAAGCCACTCACTTTATCACTGGAAGACCTCAGGAGATGAGGCATTTGGTGCTGATGAGGTGTGTCTTCATCCCTGAAGGAGGTCCAAGGCATAGAGGAATGGCACATGGTAGCAAGAAGTACATGGCTGCACAGAGATGAAAAATCTAGGTGATTCGAGTGCTATGAATGCTGGGATTTCAGCCTTTAACCCGCTATAAAGTATGTGGGAAAACTTCAGCCTATTTGCCACATCTGAATTACAGTGAATGCATTTATACAACCACATGCTTGAAAGTTAGCAGGTATATTGGACCAGGAAGGTAATGATTAATTTATGATGAAGAAACATGTCTAATCAGGGGATCTGAGAAAAATTAATATGAAACAGGCCATGGCTCACTGTCTAGGGCTGCCAGACATCTAGGACTGCACTTCTACTTCAACTGTGGCATTGTGATGTTTTATCACGGTGCCTGCTGCTGCCCAGGCAGAGAAACGTTCTGGGACCATCTGATGCTGTATTAACTTTTGTGCCTGAATGCATAAGGGTCCCTAGAAGGCAGCAAGAGGGTTCTAGTTTTAATGTTACAGAAAACAGCAGCAAAAAAAAAAAAAAAAATGGTGTACAACATATATGCAACTGTGTGGTAATATCCAATAATTTGTCTATGAGATACACCAGTTAACATTTAGCATGCCTCTTCTTCTCATACCTCAAAGTCAAGGGCATTTTCAGTTTTGGTAGGGTGTTTTGGGGGAAGGTAGAAGGACTGGTACAAAAATATTTTCTTGCAGCTACAAAGTTATCAAGAATGCAGTCGAGGATAAAATGGCTTTATAAGTAACAAGGGCTTCGGTGGCCATGAAATCAGCAAGTTTTCCCTGAATGACAATACTGGGATAAGGACCGAGGAAAGGCTTTGATGAGCATGAAGCCAAACATGAAAACTGAAGCCCCTAAATTTAATCTAATTTGATCACTGAAATCCAGCTTTTATGTAGATAAAATGTAGAAAAGGGGTGCTCTGATGTGTGAATAGGCTTATTTTTAGATAACCACTGACAGCATCTCCAAAGAGGAAATGTAGATGTCTTCTTTTGTTATTTTTTGTTTGCTGCCTTTTTTCAACCAAGAAGAATAAACAACCATTGCAATTGATAATAAGGATTCTGTTGGTGTAGAATCAACTTTGATTAGATGTATGAAGCTAGAGGAAATTATTTTCTTCCACTTCCCTTTTATAACCAACTGTACGAAATAAGAGCCTGGACTAAGTCCAAGGGACTAAACCAATTATGATAAATAGCTAAATTTGTGAATATGTAAAATCAACTGATCATTGCATAATTACTTATACTCCCGAGGCTATGGTAAAAATGTGGCAGCAGAAACATCGTTACTTTCATCACAGTAATTATAAATCATCATTGCTGCATTCTTGCAGATACGGCTGGATGAATGCCACCTGAAACTCTGCCTTCCCTCCATGTCTCAGATTTGCTTCTCCACTGTCCTATGAACTTATTTTTACACACACACAACTGCTCTGCGTGTTTGCCAATAACTCTTCAAACCTACCTTAAATACCTATGAACCTTTAATTGCATGAGATTATTCCTTGCAGATAACCATTTCTGTTAACCTTTATAATGATGTATGTGTTACCACATGAATGTATTTCTCAGGCTCAAATAGTGCACATATTTTACAAGATTATAACCAAATAATGTCCTTGGACTTTAAACGCAAGTAACATTATAAGCTTTCAAATACTAAAGCTAAATATTAAAAGTTGACCTCTAGCTTAGTAGAGAGAAAAGAAGAAACAAAGTTAGGTGAAGGATAATGAGAAGTTAAGGCCTCATTTTATGGCAATTTGCTATTGCAGTTTATTTAAAAAAAAAAAAAAAATCAGACCATCTATATGCATTTGCTTCCAATGACTCTGGCCAGTCCAAAAGGTAGATAAAAAGAAAGCCCCTCCCTCCCTGTATGCACACATAGACAGAGAAACAGTTTTGCACAAAAAAACCCACGGAAAACAAACTTCATAGCGAATGAGAATAAGTAAGTAACCTTGAAGTTCAGCAAGTATATAAGTGTATAGCTCCTACTCTACAATATGGAATGCTCAGTGTCTAATTACAGGTGTGAGATGAAATCCTGGCACCACTGGAAATTTACAGAGTTATTTGGAATCAACATTTCAGATTTCCTCATTCCTAAATTGCTATGCTTCATGGCTCATTCTGCAAATGTAAATGCACAAGTTAAGTGCCCATACGTCTGGCAGATCATGGGCTAAAATCCTCATTTAGATGAGAAGTTGTACCTGAATAACCTCACAGATTGTAGAAAGCGTTGTTCAAAGTCAATTACTTGCTTTAAGTGGAGGTAACAGAAAGTAGTCCTGCAAAAAAAGGAGATACTGAGAACCTCCAAAACCTCAATAACCATCTTTAGATCCTTTTCCGCTTGATAATTTCCACAGCAAAATTAAACACCCCTCTGAACTCCATAGGAAAGTAAAGGCTATCTAAGTTTTAATCTGCTATCCTCTTCACTACAACACATGCTTCAGTTGGAGAAGTAACCAAACAACAAGCAGTCTAATGTGACAGACAAATTAAGGAAAAAAGTAAAATGAGAAAAAGAAAAACAAGGGGGAGGGGGGTATGAAACAGCATGAAGGGAGAAGTTGTGAAGACACCTTTTTCATTCCTGTGGTACACAAAATTCCCCTTCTACAAGGAACTTCAACAGCATAGGCAGAAGCTACTAGACATGACTTCCACGGCCATCAGATTTCAAAGAATGAGTTTCTCAAAAGGTGACTATCTTCCTCTTTCTTTGTGCACATTTTGATGAGTACCAAAGGTTCTGCAGATAAGAGGATGGGAGAGTGCATCTGAATGCTTTATCCTTACTATAGTACCTAATCTTGAGTTCTACCGCCAATGAGAAGTTGCTACCTGTAAACATGTGAAACATTAACTACATGACTACTATACAAATTGCAACTACTTTAAATTTTTTTTAATCATTCTACAGGGACAGCTTTTGCTTTGGCTGGCCGGAATTCATTATGGTTTGCTGGGTGTAGTTTGTTAACACAGTATGCTTCCCACAGAAGTCAACTGTACATTTCAGCTGTCTGCACATTAATGTAAAGGACTAAGAAACTTGGGAAAGGATCTAACTCTCTCTACAAAACTGTTTGCAACACCAAAACCAGTAGATTTGATTTTCCCTACAGAGAAAACAAAACCAAGAAAGGGCTACACATATCAGTGTACTAGCTCCAAATTTTCTTCAGCATAAATCATACACGGTTTTGTGTGCTTGTGATCTTGTAACAAGAAACAAGCTGAAATTAGAAAGTTTAAAGATATTACAGAGTTCTTATAAAGGACCACATATTAGATGCATATAAAAAACTGAATATAAGCTTCTGGGACACAAATTAAAAGCAAGGAGAACCACCTATTGTAAAGACATGTAATGAAAACAGTGACAGATGCCTAAATAATGATTCCATTATAAAGCAACTTAGAAGCCATGGGGTGGAAATTTTTCCTAAATTTCTAAAGGATAGCTTTTTCCCCAGAGACTGCTTTATGGGGAAAATACTGAAGTGCACCCTCTTCCTTGGAGAAAAAGAATCTTTCGTCTGAAGCACTAGATCTGCCCATGGCAGGGGGGTTGTAACTAGACGATCTTAAGGTCCTTTCCAACCCTAACTATTCTATGTTTCTATGCTTATGCAAAGAAGGCAGCATCTGAAAGATGACCTTCAAAGACAACAAATCTTAGAATGTAGTCACAAGAGCAGATGCTATCTAATACACATTTACTAACAGACCACAGAAGGCTTTTCAGGGGACTCTTGCAGTATTTTTTCTTTCCCTCTCTTTTTTTTTTTTTTGTTGTTGTTGTTTTTTTTCAACTGAAGTCTAAATGAGAAAGCACCAAGAAGCATCTGCATTACCATTAATGGATACTGCTCATGGAAAGATTTTCTTCACCAGGCACACATACGTTATGACTGGCATACAAATACTCTTGGTCTGAATAACTTGACAAGACCTGAGTAATGGTCTATGGACTAGTGCTGAAGTGCAGTGTGAGCATCTGTGCCCAGAGACTACCAGGCTTGGGTCTGACACAGAGTATGTAGGACACTTCAGATATTTAGGAAGTCTCCCAGTGACAAACAAGTATAAAATAGAATTATTAAACCAGGATTCAGAACTCAGAATGTAGTTTTCTTTAGATACTACTAGAAAAACTCCTGCCCTATAATCTCAAGAATCTCAATTCTTCCCCAACAGCACCCAAAGAAAAGATCTGAAAGCATCAGCCAAAATCAGCTATCATCCCAGTGTCAAAAGGACCCGCACCTCTTGGATTTGTGGGAATTTATTGAAAGAGATTATACAGAATTACTAGGCATAGCCAGAATTACTTTAGTCTTCAAAACAGTTCCCAATGGAAGGTGTAATGCTTTCTTAACTGGCACAAAGTTTGGAAGCTTTCTTGACTTTCTATGGAGATGTAGACCCTCCTGAGTCAATCATGACACATATTTTAAGCTGACAGGTCTTATTTCCAAATGGAAGCTATTGTAAATTAAATCATTATTTTTGAGAGCTGAACCTAAATATAAAATACTCCAAAACAGTTAGTCTTTACATATAAATTCTCCGAAGTCTATCAAACCTCATCTCAGGAAAGTAAGCATTTGTTCATTCATATCACTGTAGGCAGCCAGGGCTTGGCGGTCGGAAGATGTCGCGCTGTAACGGAAAGACAGAGCCCCTCCCCAGGTCTTAGCTTTGTGATGTAAGCAGACGGAAGTGACGTTGTAAACCAAAGCTATATAATGCGGTGTCACTCTGCAACAAACGCCATTTGCCGTCCACCACATTGGTGTCTGCGTGCTAATGGACCCCGTGATCGCGAGTAGGTGATCGCCTGTGCCGACCCTGAACCAGGCCACCGTGCCTCAGAGAGGCAGCATATCACTAATGTGGGAGTCTGTATATTTAAAATAAAAGTGACTCACATTAAATATTCCCTAAGTAAAACAGCTTGACTAGTTTTTATTTGACCCAAATCTCACCTCTCATCCAAGCTGTAAAGGTGTATATATATGGAACCTTTCATCATGTTTGCAGGAGTCTATTTCTACCCTAATTCCCTCAGAACAACTTTGAGAATCAAAAGTACAATGCAAAATGACTTTCAAGATTAGTGATAAGTGTTTTTAAAATCCTCATTCACCAAACTTGGAAGCTATGGAAAGAATAAAAAATATACACTACACATTTGGAAAGTCAGTGTATTAAAAGACGTCTTCCATACTAATACTTTTACTCATTTTTTTTATACCAGTAATCTCACTAATTATTCCTTCTTCATTAGGCAACAGACCTAATAAAATATATTAAATATTTATATTTTGTCTATATTAGGCAGTATAGAAACACTGTTTCCAGTTTTAGCATATTCCAGTACAGGCACTGGTGGTTAATAAAAAATAATTTGATAAAACTTGCTTCTTAATGAGAATGAAAACAAATAATTGTAACATTCTTTCTGCAAGGTAAAGAAATACCTCTTATTTTCAGCCTTTGAAAAATAAATCCACATTATGCTGAAACTACTGGGGTGAGTGGGAGGAAGGGAAGTCTACAAAGAGTGTATTTCCAACACTATAAAGATGATTTCACAACAGAATGCCTTGGTTAGCGCAAAGGAAAGAAAATCTTACTTATCAGACAATCCTATTTGTGTATCTATACTCTATCAACGTGTAATATCGTAAAAACATCCCAGTCTTAGAGTGGTTTGTCATGATTTGTTTATAGCTTGCCTCTTCTTCTTACAAGCCATTTCCACAAGCCACAAGTAACAGATTTCAATTTCTCTATTTATGAGATTCTCAACAGGAATAATCCAGAATTTAGAAAAGGGCTCAGAGTAAAACAAGTACAATCTTATAACAATTACTGAAGACCTGAACTCTGCAAGTTCAAACCAGCAGAGCTGATAACTCATTTTTTTATTTGGATTAATCTAACCTAAGAGTGCATTAGTAGAAGTGACACACTTTTCAGTGGCAGGACAACCTGTCTTATTTTATAGTACATGACAGTAGAATAAAAGTACTCTTGTTATTTAGCTCCCAAAAAGAGCTGGCTTTTAAGACAACTAGAGCCATTCTGATTGTTTCAAAATGTACCAAACAACTGCAAAGAAAATACCTAAGACCTACCTGCTGGAAGCATACAGACTGAAGCACTATTTGTTCCACATTTATTTATAATTTTTAAATGCACCTATTTATTTTCACATACCATAGAACATGATTTACAAACAAGAATAATGAAACTTGGTCTACTGTCCTGGGTTCAGCAGTTGCAGCCATTTTTTTTCCTTCTTAGTAGCTGGTGCAGTGCTGTGTTTTTGACTTTTGGCCTGGGAACAGTGCTGATAACACCGATGTTTTTAGTTGTTGCGAAGTTATGTTTACTCTGACCAAGGATTTTCTGAGTGTCATGCTCTGCCAGGAAGGAGGGGAAGCCAGGAGGAAGCAGAGAGAGGACACCTCACCCAACCTAGCCAAAGAGGTATTCCACAGCACAGCACGTCATGCCCAGTGGATAAACAGGGAGCAGTTACCTGGAAGGGCTAGCTCACTGCTGGGTCAGGCTGGGTGTCGGTCGGTGGGTGGTGAGCGGTTGTATTCTCCCCTTGTTATTTCCCTTATTATTATTATTGGTGGTAGCAGCAGTGGTTTGTGTTATACCTTAGTTACTGGACTGTTCTTATCTCAACCCATGGGCGTTACATTCTTTTGATTCTCCTCCCCATCCCTCTGGCAGCAGAGGGAGGAAGAGGAGGAGTGAGCGAGTAGCTGTGTGGTTTTGGTTTGCCAGCTGTGCTTAAATCACGACATCTACTGATACAAAGGAGTTGCTTTCTAAAATCTCCCATCTAAGAGGAAATGCCCACTGTTTTCCATATTAGTCATCTTAGGTGCTGCCACTAATATTTATTCTGTTTGTAGAAGCCTGGAGGGGAAAACAATAGCTTTCTGTCTGTGTCAGACAAATCTGCTGGAAATGGTTGGAAGACATGTATGTTCTCGGGCCAGATATCACCAACCAGAACCATGCCAACCACTCCTTCCACAACAATCTGTTAGGGCCAATACTATGAAGTCATACTTTATAGTCCCTAGCATGAAGCAGTGGAGAGCTAAGAGCGTACATATCTGGGAGGAACGAGAAACCAAGGAACACTTCACAGCCTTCTTGTGCTAACTGGTTATAGAAAAGTTACATTTCAGGCAACTTGCAAAGAAATGGGTCTGGGAGGTCAGTGATGATGGCACAGGCTACATACAACCACATTTCTTGCAGTTTCCTGGGTCAGGGTGAACTGCTGCCAAATACCAAGCATGAAGACTTACTTAAAACATTACTGATGGATATCATGTTAGTGTCAGCATTAAATTCTCTAGACTCCACCTTAATATTGCTTTACAGCTAACCAACTATAAAAGCACAACGTAAGGTCACAGAATTTACACAAAATTCAGTTAGCTTAAGGCTAACTCAAGTATCTCAACACTAAAGGGTAATTTGCAATCTAAGTATATCCATTTTATTCAGGCATAAATCCACACAGAGTGTACTTAACAAAAACAGATACACTGACACTTTGAATTATCACCCCAATGGGAGAACTGCCCTAGCCGTATCAAGACAGACAGATTTCTTGAGAATATGCTCAAGAAGCCAGTTTTCCAGCTAGCTCAGTAAGCTAAACCAGAATTAAAAGCAAATTAGTCACATCCATACAGCATCTCAGAATCAAGCAGTCTTCAACCACAAAAGTCCTAAACACACCTCTTCAAAACCTGCAATAACATATCTCTTACAGGAAAAGTGATGAAAATCTCTGAAAAAACATTGCTTCCCTGCAGCAAGACTGAATTGGCTCCTTCAAAGAAGCAATCTGCTTTTTCTTTTCTTCTTTCCTTCTTAGAGCAAAGGTAATGGAAAATAAAATAATCCATAGATACTGTTTAACACCTATTTGTCTGGCAATAATAACTGTGCATAGAAGAGATTAAATATATCAGATAATAGTACAGCAGGAAGCATTATAACAAGACAAGCAGAAACTCATTCCCTAATACAAGTAAAAGTAGGACTTCTCAACTACAGGTAGAATTTTGCTCTGGCATTGCTTGGAGGGTGCTAGGACTTGGAACAAAAGATAAATTAGTACAGCTATAAATCTGACACGAAGATAAATATTCTAACTATGTTCACAATAATTAACTCACCTAAACAGTTCCACAGTCATTACCCAGCTAAGGGGGAAATGGGAAAGTTTACAGTATTCCTGCAGATTTATATGCCAATTAAGAGTGACCCTCCTCTAGATTTTGCTAGAAAAGCCTCTGGTTCAACAAAAGCTCACACATGCAAGTAAGAATTTCCCTGAGGAAAGGGGATGCAAGGGACTTTCATCACCTCTATTAAACATGTCTCCTGCTCCCCTGAGAATTATGTACTCTTAATGCATACTTAGAGTCCTGTCAGCTCTTCAGCCCTTGTGTGGTGCCGTCACACTTGCAAGAAGCAGAACGGACAGTGGCACTTCCCCATGGCAAAGTGCTGCTCTGTACCTTGCATGACCCAGATGCTCCAACACCAGAGATGCATTTCCTACCTTGTAATCTAGCATTAGAGTCAGGTCTTATAGTCCCCCCTTCCACCTGAAGCCACCTTTTCTCTTCCATGTGCAGTTGACAGCAGATGTGTAAGAAGCTTCATCAACTAATAGTCAACTCCAAATTTCTGCTTAATATGCATAAGTATGTGCAGATGTTCGCACAATGAAGTATCTCCCTGCTATCTATGCCATTTTCCCCCTTCACTGCCTTTCCACAGAGATTCATTTTCCAATATGAGCCTTCTCTGCCACTGTCGAAGCAGTCTCTCTTTATCTCCAATTCCACAACTTCCCCTTCTCCTTTCAAAACTTTGTCGAAAGAATATCTTTTTTCTCCTTTTGTTGCATATGTCTATGCCTGCTCCATCCTCTTTCCTTAGTGTCTTCCTGCATAATTGCGTTTTCAGCTTTGTAATGTATTTTTCAATATAGACAGAATAAAAATTGCCATCTGAAATGAAATAGCATTGTATCACAGCCCCCACTTTTGTCCCAGTAGTATGCACAATTTGGACTGACTCAAGCTGCGTGTGTATGCAGGTAAAGTAAATTCTGAATTATTCAACACTTTAAAACACTGAAAAATCATTTACTTGTTACAAGCAATAGGATTTATGTTTTACGTCTCCCAACGAATAGCTAGTGTGTCCACACACAACTGATTCATCTATATTGAAAATATAAGTCTAGTTTGCTCTGTACCATACAGCCCTTCTGTAACAAGATTATTTAAATACTAATGGGGTTGGAAAATTGGTTTTAAATGGCTAATCTGTCTTGTCTTCAACTCCAGCTGCAGAATTTACTAACATCATAAACATAGGCTGAGTGAAAATGTAAGAGGTTTTCTGATTCTCCTCGCGATCTGTCTATGCAGCACTCATTAACGGTGAAGTTGACGTGAGCTGTATGCATGCCATGAGAGGAGGATAATAAGCCCTGTAATCCCTATAAAGAGAAAAGAATTTTTACTAGTGATATGTCATATATACTGGTGGACAAACATTAGTCTTATTGACAGCCCAATAAAAAAATTTATGTACCCAGGTTTCAGATGCACTGAAGGACACATATGCCATACGGGGGAACAAAACTTACACCCAGATGGCTGGAAACAGCTTTTCAGGAGCACCACTTGCAATATGGAGCATCAAAAATTGTGAAGACATGATTAGGAAAAATTTCACCCAGGCAGATTTACTCAGGGATTATGAAAGGGGCTACTGCCTTCCTGCTGTCTCCACCATCATGTGACTAATGGCCCCTAACATGCAGCAGGGAAAGGCTGTGCCAGTACATCCTCCTCCAAGAGACCACTGTAGTATAGCCAGCTGGGAACAGGCCATAACTTTGTCTCTGGATCATGCTGATGGGCTGGGAGAAACTGCAGTTCAAATTGACTTAGGTTGAGTAGAGGTTAAATATTTCTGCCAGTTTTAGTTTAAAAGACATAGTAGAGAAGAAATTTCAATGCCCCATTTTCCTTTGCTGGAAAACAAACATGAAAACAAAGTGAAACCTCAAATTTCTGCTTGAAATCAAACACTTGCCTTGAAACACAGGCACTTCTTACACCTTTCTTTTCAGCAATTCAGTATATTGCTATTCTGTCAAATGGTTCTCCACAAAGTTACACTACCTTTGGAAAACAAATTCACCAGACTATTTAGATCCCTTATACTGCTACATAATCTTCTCTTTCAACAGCTGCAAATGAATTATATTTTCAGCAATAAGCTATTAGTGTGAGACATTCAGTAACATCCATACAGCAAAGCACAAACTTCCAGATAGTTTTACTAAAATAGAGGCTGCATCAGTGAACCTGACAGGTCCACTGCATATCAGTATTTTATATTGATACTGCAGACATCATCTAGATGATCCCCAGGCAATAAGGATTCAGATTTCACAGACCTGTCTGAGCTGTGAATCACTTTTGACCACCTCTTAAGTTAGGAACAGCACAGCTTTCTGAAACAAAAAAACAACAACAATAAATAGGTAGGCTTCCAGCCCTTTTAGCTATGCACAAAAACTTAAAGAGGAAATCTTGAAAAGCTCAAAGTCCTGCAGGACGTAGTACTAAAATCCTGTCCTAAGGACAGAGAGAAAAATCTTCAAAGTTAAAGTTGGGGGAAGGAATGTGTTTCCCAACTGACCATCTGAGATTTCTGAAATGGTGCATTTTCCAAAATAACCTAGATTTTAACCCTTCCACTTCCTGTGGACGAGAGGTAAACTGTTAACTTGCCACCTTGCACTGACATAAGAGACTCCTACCTTGAAACCTGCTTTAACAGATGCTCCTGCCCACCCCCAAAACAGAAAGTGAGAATGTGCTGGTTTTGGCTAGAGTATAGCTCATTTTCTCCATAGCAGATAGTACAGGCTACATTTTGGACTTGTGCTGGAAACAGTGTGAATAATGTAGTGATGTTTTTGTTACTGCTGAGCAGCGCTCACACAGAATCTAGTCTTTTTCTGCCTCTCGCACCACCCCGCCAGCAGTAGGCTGGGAGTGCACAAGAAGTTGGGAGGGGACACAGCTGGGACAGCTGACCCAAACTCACCCAAGGGATATTCCAACCATATGACATCATGCTCAGCATATAAAGCTGGGAGAAAATTGGCTGTTGGGCTTCTGCCTGGGGACTGGCTGGGCATTGGCTGGTTGGCAGTGAGCAATTGGTTTTATTTGCATCACTTGTCTGTCTTGGTTTTTGTTTATTTGTTATGTGCCTTTTCATTACAAGTTACTATTATTTTATTTCAACTATTAAACTGTTCTTAATCTACAAGTTTTCTCACTTTTACCCTTCCAATTCTCTTGCCCCCATTCTGCTGGCAGGAAAAGAGAACATGTGGCTGTGTGTGGTGCTTAGTTCCCAGCTGGGGTTAAACACCACAGCCGAGGTGTGAGTCTCGCCTTGCTCCAGTGCAGTCTGTATTAATCCATGGCAAATGGCAGGACTGTGTTTCCACTTACGGGACAGTCGGTTCCAGGCATACTGGCTACTCATCCATGCAAGAACAAACTGTGGCCCTCACTCTGCTGTCAGATCATGAAAAACACACTGACATTATCAACAGTTGCATACTGTTTGGCAGCCTCTGACTCCAGCTCATTTTGGAGTTCTAGCAAGTCTGCTGCAACAGCACTCAGCAGCAGTGCGACTTCACTCAGGCCTTAGTAATCCACTGTTAGCCTCCGCTCTCTGCTACACTTTTTTGCACTGGCCATATGTGACTATTAAAAGGTAAAATGAGCCTTACTGATCACTCTTTGACTCTCCAGTCACAGGATCAACGTAGGGATGGGAACCATGGATTCTCAATTGGCATGATACTGTCACAGGTGCACTGCCATGGTAGCAACTGGCACCAGCTGTTCTTTAACCCACAGCAATCCCACCACAGAAGGCTCCTCTGAGAGACCAGGCAAGCTACACAGCTGTTTAATCTTCTCCATACCCAAGGCAGCTATGCCAAAAGCCCACCAGTGCCCTTTTGGATCTTTGAAGTACCCCCTCCAGAGGCAGTCTAGGCCAAGGGCGCATGAAGCCTTCAGACCAGTCACAATAGGATGTTTTTGCCATTCATTCCCAGTTAGGCGCACCTCAGCCTCCCGCAGAGACAGCTCTTGGAATCCTCCTCTCACTCCAGAAATACAGATGGAGTCTGACCCTTCATAATCAGATGGTATTAGAGTACAATGTACATCAGCATCCACTAGAGCTTTATACTCCTGTGGGGCTGATGTGCAAGGTCATCAAATCCATGTAGTCCAGTAAACCTCACTGTCCCTTTCCCCTGCCTGGCCAAAGGCAAGGCCTCTTTATTCCTGGTTGGAATCTTCATTACTTGTTTTTGTAACTGCAAACAGAAGTCACTTTACCAGGGTCAAAAGTATCATCAGCCCTTCTACTCTGCCCAACAGACACTGGAGCAGTAATTTCCCTGGAGGGATGCTTTCTAGTTCTTCTTTTTCCTTGCAGTTCCTGTACCCAAGCTTCTAGTCTCCAGGGAGGTTCACCATCCCACTTCCTCATGTTGTCTGCCTGGTTGTACACGAAGAACCACAGGGTTGCACGCACTGTGTGCCACCAGTATGCTTTCCCCTGAACTGAGAAAGGTTGGCTCTCAATAGCTGAGGTCTTGGTTGGAGTGTGTGAGGAACACCTACCCTTTTCAGCTTGCTTGGACATTTTTTGGGTCAGTTTGTTCACAGTCAAGACAGGCCCACATGGAGGAAGTGAGATTATCTTCATATTCTCAATTGTCTGGTCAGTTTTTCTATAGTTGATGCCTCTGTGTCTGTCCTGCTCATCATCATCAAGATGCAAGTGTATGACATCGATGCATTTCATAAAAATGTTTACCACATGGACTGGATTTCATCTGGGTCTTTAGATGCCTGGTTGTCACACAGGTTGCTATAGATCAGCTCCAGTTCCCTCACACACTGGATATCAATGTTGGTCTATTTGCTTTGGGAATTTGCAAATTCTTCCTTGAAGGCATATCTGTCCTTCACACTTGACAGCAGTCACTGCCAAAGACTGAGGACTCCTGCCTTTGTTCCAATCCCTTTGTCAATGGCCTTATCCTTAGCTAGAGAACCTAGCTGTCAGGCTTCTTTACCCCCTGACTCCTGACTACCAGCCCCAGTACCCCAGCATCAGAGTAACCAGCTGAAAATTAGCTCACCTGTTTGACAGCTGAAATATTTTTGCATACCTTGCAGCTCACTTGAAAGTAGGGATCAGGTGGTTTCTGTCTCATTTATGATTTCAGCCTCTTCCTTTTCTTGTGACTACAATGCTGCAGAATAGGCTGCCTCTTTTGATTCTTTCTCCTGCTTCATCTTAGGAGAAGATTCTTCATCCCCTACCAAGCAAGCTGTGAGCAGACTACTTCTGCCATTGTTTCTTTTTAGACATTGTTTCTTTTTTTTTTTTTAAGACTGATTTAGTGTGCCTGGTTTAGCTACAGTGACTGCTGGTTTGTTTTCCCTTTCTTCTTCTTCTTCAGGGTGCTATATAACACTGAGCAATGTTTGGCAGATGCTGGCCAAGGTCCAGCACAGTGTAGTAGGCCATGGCTTTTCTTACTTTTTTTTTCCCAAACATTTTATTCCTTCAACAGGATCCTATAGGTGTTAAGAGTTAAATTCCAGACCACTGAAGATGAGAAGTTCTCTAGACTCCCATACTCCCCCACAAGCTATACCAGCCACGACCGTACTCCCATGGAGCCTGGGTCCTATTCTTAAATTGCTTGTTAACCTTAGTAAAGTAACAGGGAAATATTCCTAAGAAATAGCAACAGAAGTATTTTAACTCAAGGACATCCAAAATACCAAGAAGTTATTGTAACAAGGGAGAAATGATTACAGAAAAAGGTAGCAAAGGTGCCATTCTGTATTTCCTTCGCAACAAGAGCTCTCAGAGGAAGAAGTATAATTGTTAATTGTCTCCATGAGAGGGTATCTAAAGTACAGTAATGGCTACAGTACAGAGCCCAAATACTAGATTAAGCTCAAGGTCAATGTTTTAATAAGAAATCTTTCAGGCAAAACACCACTAATCACTACAGAGCACAGTAAACTGCAACAGCCAACAGCAATCTAATATGTACAGCACAAAAAGAGAAAAGCATGGTGTAGATCAGACAAACTAATATTGAGAACAGATGGATCAATACTGTGACCTGCAATTACTAACAGATACAAATATCTTTTACTATGCTTTGGTCAATCTCTTATTATCTTAAACCCTTCGAGCCCCACACTGGGCAGCAAAAAGGATGGTCATGGTTTAACCCCAACCAGGAGCTAAGCTAAATAATAAGCTAAGATACAATAACAATAAGAATAATATTTTGGGTGACATGGTTTAGTGTGAGGTGTCCCTGCCCAAGGCAGGGGGGTTGAAACTAGATGATCTTAAGGTCTTTTCCAGCCCTAACTATTCTATGGTTCTATAATAATAATAACAACAACAATAACAACAATAGTAACTCAACTGAAAGAAAACTAAAAAAGAGAGAGAAATAAAACCACAGAAAGAGAAGCAATGTAAATGAAAACAAACCAATGTGCAGCCATTCCCCGAGAACTCAACCTTCCCCAAGCTCTGTATGCTGAGCATGATGTTATTTGTCAATTCTGGATTTCTAAGTCATTAGGGCAGAAGTCAAGAGCCAGGTTAAATGATCCCTATGTTCAGTCCAGAATGAAATTCTGCTGGTTTTAAACATAAAGAAACCCCCAAAATAAAATAAAAAAAAAAAAAATAAAATAAAAATTAAAAAAAACACACAAAAAAAAAAAAAAAAAAAAACAAAAAAAAACCACACAAAAAACCAAAACACACAAAAAAAACACAAACAAACACAGGTGTAAGTATTTGGAGCAAAGACAGCCTAATAATATGACTTCAGAAGCAACAGAAGCAGAGCCACACTTGACAACTTTATAATCACCCTTCGGCCAAAGTTGCCTCTCTAAATCATAGAATCATAGAATCATAGAATAGTAAGGGTTAGAAAGGACCTCAAGATCATCGAGTTCCAACCCCCCTGCCATAGGCAGGGACACCTCCCACTAAACCATGCCATCCAAGGCTATGTCCAACCCCACCTTGAATGCCGCCAGGGATGAAGCATCCACAACCTCCCTGGGCAACCCATTCCAGGGCCCCACCACCCTCACAGTAAAGAATTTCTTCCTCATATCCAATCTAAACCTCCCCTGTTGAAGTTTAAACCCATTACCCCTTGTCCTCTCACCACAGTCCCTAATGAAGAGTCCCTCTTCATACGGGAGGTGCTCCAGCCCCCTGATCATCCTCGTGGCCCTCCTCTGGATTTGTTCCAACAGTTCCATGTCCTTTTTATGTTGAGGACACCAGAACTGCACACAATACTCCAAGTGAGGTCTCACGAGAGCAGAGTAAAGGGGCAGGAGCACCTCCCTCGACCTGCTGGTCACACTCCTTTTGATGCAGCCCAGGATACGGTTGGCCTTCTGGGCTGCAAGGAAGGATTTCATTAGCTTTCCCTAAATCAAACCATGAGAAAAAGACAGTGTCAATGCAATGGATTTTAAAACCACAGAAGTTAACCTCCCTCTACAGCACCCCGATTTTCTGCAAAATGTTCAGGAGAAAAATTAAGCACCCTTCTTCCCTCTTCCTGCTGCACCACAACTCTCCTCATTCGCAGTCACTAACTTCCGGAATAAAAATCTGCTTTTGTAACACAGTATTTAACCAAGGTGTTAACCAAAGAAAAATTTAACACAAAACCATAACTCCATTTTGTCACTTATGTCTTCTTCAATTTTCATGAAGAATGCGTTTCATTTACCACCACATACTCTCATGCTACTAGGGCTATTTTTCCCTCAGAACTACAGAACATAGCACAGAAAGGATGCTAACATTTGTTAACAATTCACACTGTCCATATAAAAGGAAGACTTTTAAACTCTCCATCTATACCTGAGGTGGTACTGCTACTGCAAGCAGTCCTACCCACAGCACCTGGCACATGCTGAACCTGTGACACAGCAAGCATCAGGTCTGCATTAAAATTTTAGGAAAAGCCTCCAGCAGTTTTAGCTTATCTGCTAAATCATCCCACAACTCACACTGCAGCTCCAGCCTTCTCCAGCTGAGGAGCAATCTACCACCCACCTCGCCCAGCATGAGCTCTGTTGTTCTGGCTAGCAAGCTTGCATAAGACACAGGGTTAATTTCCATTTTCCTGGAGAAACTATGTAGGTGATTAGCTCCATTTACCCTGGTGTGCCTGAATCAAAGCCAACCAGGCACAGAAGCATGCAGGTCATTTTGAGTGCCCTGAGCATCCTCATAGTCTGAAAAACAATGTAGTCTTGAGGGCCTAAACTTGTATTACACAGACAGTAAATAACATAACCCATTTAGATCAAAACACCCTGCAGAGTCTGCTCTCTCACCAGTGCATCGCTCCTCTGATCTGAAACCAAAGCTGCTTCTCCAAATGCCAAAATGAGCCCAACCAGGAAGACACGGAGACAAACAACATCCACAATTCAGACCTACCCAGATGGTGTCGTCTTGTCTGTACTGTTTCCAGTTGCGGCCAGTGTCACTGAACATCAGCGTATAGCTGGTTACCCAGTCTGAGCTCCCGTACCTGCCCTGCGTAGCGACTGCAACAATCTCCACTCTGTCTCCCAGATCGACCTGGAGCCACTGCTGCTCATTTGAGTCCAGCGGGGACCAGCCACCAGCTCCTGAAGGAGATTGGATAATTTAGATGACAATGACAGCAGAAGAAGTTACACTTGAAAAAGAACCACATTATTATTTCAGGTCATCACAGAGAAGCTTACTTTCTGAACATACAGCTGTTTGTATATCTGTATTAGGAAATACGCTACATAAGGGGTGCTTCCTTAAGGTTTTCTTAATTAACCTGAATTTCATAAGGAATTTTGAATTTCTAAGAAATTTTAAAGTAATTTATTCTTTACCAGCTGGACAAGCACCACTGAGGTTGGCACATCATCAGTCACAACAAAAAAAAAAAATCATATCTATCCTCTCCTTGCATGCTTGTGCAAATCTGGGGTTACTGATTTCATGCTTATTTGCTTTGACATTTTCTTTATTGCTATATTTTGAAAGACATGTAAAAATGTTAGTTCCTGGGATTTGAGCCCTCTTAAATTTTTCAAAAGAACAGTTTAATTACAGGTTGTAAACGCACTTTGGACAGTATGTTGAAAAGCTAGAGACCATTTGATAAAAAGGACTAGAAAAATAACATTTGCCTTACACAAGATGCTTTTTGAATGAACTTTTATGTTATCTTAAACAAAAGAACAAACAAGATCTCCACAAGGATAAACGCAACTTGCAACTTATCTGCTTCCATGACCCACTTTTCCATTCAGGAATGGAAACTTCAGAAGTCATGAATAAATGGAAACTGATAGCTTGTAATTCGTGTTTGTCCCTTAAAAGTAAAGATATGTACTATCCTTTGAGGCTTTTTTTAAGCTTAAACAGGTCCATGGTAATGCCAGGCCAACAAAATACAGAACTGCAACCACTGCTTGAATTTCACCACTTCACTCACTACAGTAAATGAGAGTTTATAGCTAAAAGGCAAATCCTTCCAGACTGGAATATATTATTTAATGTTCTCTAGCTTTCTCTTACACCCTTAAACTATAGGTGATGTTTATTTCCTTAACTTCTTTCTACTTGCATACATTTATTCTCTGTACACACCCAGAGTTCACCACGGTCTTACAAATATGTGAACGACACACCTACGAAGAACGTGAAAGCCATTAATAAACTTTCCAAACCAGCAAATATTCAGGCCACCACTGCTTCTGCAACCCATCATCTTGCTTGTGCTGCCATTATTAGGGAGGCTTACAAAAGTGCTTCTCTGATTACAACAAACGCAATCACAATGGGACGGAAAGGGGGAAATAGAGTTCATAGAATCACAGAATGGTTAGGGTTGGAAATGACATTAAGATCTCACAGTTCCAACCCCACTGCCAAAGGCAGGGATGCCTCAAACTACACCATGTTGCCCAAGGGTCTGTCCAAACTGGCCTTGAACACTGCCAGAGATGGAGCACTCATCACTTCTGTGGGCAACCTGTTCCAGTGCCTCACCACCCTCACAGTAAAGAACTTCTTCCTTTGTCATGGTTTAAGCCCAGCCGGCAACCCAGAAACACGCAGCCTCTCGCGCACTTCCCCACTTCCTCCCTCCGCTCCCAGAGAGATGGGGAGGAGAACTGAAAGAATGTAACTCCCACGGGTTGAGATAAGAACAGTCCAGTAACTAAGGTATAACACAAACCACTGCTGCTACCACCAATAGTAATAATGATAAGGGAAACAACAAGGTAAGAGAATACAACCGCTCACCACCTGCCAACCAACACGCAGCGTGACCCGAGCAATGATCTAGCCCTTCCGGGTAACTGCCCCAGTTTATATACTGGGCATGACGTGCTGTGGTATGGAATACCTCTTTGGTCAGTTTGGGTCAGGTGTCCTCTCTCTGCTTCCTTCTGGCTTCCCCTCCTCCCTGGCAGAGCATGACACTCAGAAAGTCCTTGGTCAGAGTAAACATTACTGAACAACAACTGAAAACATCGGTGTTATCAGCACTGTTCCCAGGCTGAAAGTCAAAAACACAGCACTGCACCAGCTACTAAGAAGGAGAAAAATTACTGCTGCTGCTGAACCCAGGACACCTTATATCTATCCTGAACTTCCCCTGTTTAAGTTTACGTACGCTGTGCCCCACGCCACTGCCCGGAACACGATCCTGGGCCTTGAGAAACAGATTTTGTGGCGACACGGCACCCCAGAGAGAATTGAGTCAGACAATGGGACTCATTTCCGGAACAACCTGATAGACACTTGGGCCAAAGAGCATGGGATTGAGTGGTATATCACATCCCCTACCATGCACCAGCCTCCGGGAAAATCGAACGGTACAATGGGCTGTTAAAAACTACACTGAGAGCAATGGGTGGTGGGACTTTCAAACATTGGGATACACATTTACCTAAGGCCACCTGGTTGGTCAACACCAGAGGATCTGTCAACAGGGCTGGTCCAGCCCAGTCAGAACTTCTACGTACTGTGGAGGGGGACAAAGTTCCTGTGGTGCACATAAAGAATTTGCTGGGGAAGACAGTCTGGGTTATTCCCACTTCAGGTAAAGGCAAACCCACTCGTGGGATTGCTTTTGCTCAGGGACCCAGATATACTTGGTGGGTAATGCGGGAAGATGGGGAGGTCTGGTGTGTACCTCAAGGGGATTTGATTTTAGGGGAAAATAGTCAATGAACTCAATTGTATGCTGTTGCTTGCTATGTAATACTTTTACAGACCACCAACTAGATGTCCTCAGGTCACCAGTGACTGGCTCTCTGACCGTCATCCCAACAAAGAATGAACTTTAATGAAACTGGATGAGTTCTGCACTAAAGGAACGATCAGCATCAGCAGGCAACGATCCAGCACTGCACATGGCCTCCCCTGCTCTGAATGACTGTTACAAGAGATGGAGCTTGACGTCACGGACTGAATGGACTCGGAAGCTTTGTAGGGATTGATCTATGCACTGAGGGATGATCTCTCTCCTTCTGTGTGTGTGGGTGGATGTACACATATATATATATAGATGATGGTATATTGAAAATGTGGGATCTGAGCGTGACGTGAATGGTATGGAATAAGGGGTGGAATGTCCTGGGTTCAGCAGTAGCAGTCATTTTTTCTTTTTTCCCTTCTTGGTAGCTGCTGCAGCGCTGTGTTTTTGATTTTGAGCCTGGGAACAGCGCTGATAACACCAGTGTTTTCAGTTAGTGCTTGGTGATGTTTAGGCTGGCCAAGGACTTTGTGAGTCTCATGCTCTGCCAGGGAAGGGGGGAAGCCGGGGGGAAGCAGCGACAGGACACCTGATCCAAACTGACCAAAGAGATTATTCCATACCACAGCACGTCATGTCCAGGATGTAGGGACGGAGAGGAGAGACCCGGAAGGGTGGTGAGGGTGCACGGTGGGGGATGCACTGTGGGGGTGCACTGTGGGGGGGTGCACTGCTTGATACTGGGTGGTGAGCAATTGTATCCTTCCCTTGTATTTGCCTTGTCATTATTGTTACTGGTGGGGGTCCATTGGGTGGTCGGGCTTGATATTTGATGGTGAGCTATTGTATTCTCCTTTTCCTTGTATCTGCCTTGTCATTATTATTATTGGTGGTAGCAGTAGTGGTTTGTGTTATACCTTAGTTACTAAACTGTTCTTATCTCAACCTGTGGGAGTTGCATTCTTTCGATTCTCCTTCCCATCCCTCCAGGAGCGGAGGGAAGAAAGAGTGGGGAGTGAGTGAGAGAGCGACTGTATGGGTTTATAGACTTAAACCACGACAACTAATTACCCGTTTTCCTAGTGCTACAGTCCCTGACAAAAAGCCCCTCTTTGGAATCCTTGTAGGCCCCTTTCAGATGCTGGAAGGCTGCCAGGAGGCCTCCACACAGCTTCCCTTCTGCAGGTTGAACAGACCCAACCTTCTCAGCCTTTGTATGGGAGGTGCTCCAGCCCCCTGATCATCCTCGTGGCCCTTCTCTGGTCTTGCTCTAATAGCTCCACTTCCTTCTTATGTTGAGGACACCAGAACTGTACACAGTACTCCAAGTGAGATCTCACGAGAGCAGAGCAGAGGGGCAGGATTGCCTCTTTTGACCTGCTGGTCAGACTCCTTTTGATATATCTCAGGATATGGTTGGCTTTCTGGGCTGGGAGCGCACACTACAGGCTCATGTTCAGTTTCTCATCGATCAACACCCTCAAATCCTCCTCCACAGGGCTGCCCTGAATCACTTCTCCGCACAATCTTCAGCTGTGCCTGGGATTGGCCCAACCCAGGTGTAGGACCTTGCACTTCATGTAAAGCATTAAAAATTCCTCATGCAAACTATGATTCTAAATATGCATCTCCAAACAAATAGAATTACTGAACTTTGATTATAAATCTCTGGATTTACTTTAATATTTTAATCTTCTTAAGTGATCCATCTCAAAGCTACTCCAGGAAGAGTTTATCAGAGTAAACTGAGTTGAAAGATCGATAAATGGGGTTTATATAAAAAAACCCCTCAATTTCAGTAAGTTTGCCCTTTAAAAAATTTTCTTTAGTTTCGTGGACCACATTGTATTTTATAATTCACAACTGAAATTTCTTTGCCTAAGAACAGGTGTCAGAATTTTCATGTTTTACATTTCATTAAGATATGAGCATGCCACGAAAGACTTACTGAGAACATCAGGAACTTCTTCACTCAATTCTTCTCTCACTACTTCATAGCTCTCTTTTAACATCAGACCTATAGTTTATATAAAACTATAGTTTTACATTGTTCACTACAGCTTCCTGTTAAAAATCCTACCATTTATTCTTACACACACACACCCGCTCTCCTCCCCCCCAAACCAATCTCATGTGCTGTAAAAAGAATATTTGTCATGTTTTTAAGATACAAACTACATAACTGTTCAAAGACAACAAGCTGCATATTTCTCCTACATGGAATTCTGGCTAATATTCATGAGAGCCAAAGGAAAAACTTCCTTTGGATTATAACATCCAATATCCGGTCTACTGGAAAGTGTCCCTGCCCACACCAGGGGGTTGGAGCTAGATACCTTGAAGGTTCCTTCCAAACCCAATTCTATGATTTGAAATAGGCTCTGAACACAATAGTTGTTGCCTTGTTTACAGTTTTATGCCAGGAACTGGTGGGACATAGAAATTAAGTTCAGAAATTCTGGCAGGTCTGTGGCATGAAGTTGTTCCCTTAAATGCTCCACAGAGCTTATTCTAGATGTTTTCATAAATGTTCAAAGAAACACGGGCATTTTCATCTTTCCTCGATTATCTTTATGCAACATAAACAGCAACAATGAGATGCGAGATGGAGGAAAATCACTTATAACAGGTGATTTGTTTGATGAATTTCCCATTTAAAAAAACAAAACAAAACAAAAAAACCCAAACAAAACAAAACCAAAAAACTTTTGCTTTCTCTATGCTAGTTTATACCCAAGTTCTTAAGCCAGACTTATTACCACAGGTACTTTCCAGTAATTCGTTAAACATCATAACTAGCATCTATTCTATATAGTTTATGCTCTCTCCCTTGTGCTGCCAGAGATGGTAGAAAAGTGAGAAGCTTTCCGCAAAAGTATTTGGCTTTACAAAGCACTATTAATTTCCAGTTTGAGCATGGCACAACAGGTTTACATTGGTGAAGTCAGTCAAACAAACAATAAACACTGAATGGAAATTTGAGAGATCTCTAGTGAGCTTAAGCTCAGAAATCACAAATTACATGGCATTTCTGAACTGCGTACCTCTCCTCATGAGCACATCTGTCTGTTGGGAGTGCCACTCTTCACATATGAGAACTGCATGACATAGCAGCGACACCTGCTCATAGCATCACTTTTCCAAACACTGGTCTTGCAAGAGAGACATTATCACTGACAAATCATGTCTTTTCAGAACTGCAGATGCTTCATACACCTCTTCCCAAGGGAGGCAAAAACCCACTGCATTTCCCCCTCCCAAACCTTCCACCATTACCATTTCCACAGATGGACAGTAATTCTACTGACTTGTAAGAATGGCAGTTAAATTCCCAGCAACAGCAAAGCTACATTGTCTTTGTGACTGAAGACAGAACTAAAGCTTTTCCCTTGGGCCTCTCTAATTTCTACTAGTAAAGCAAAAACGTAACTTCAGCCTGCTTTTGAGGGTATCTCAAATCCTCACCAAACACTGCTGTGAGTGCCAAAAATCAAGAAATATTCTTTTTCCTCCATATTTGCTCTGTTATACAGAACAGGTGGCACAAGCGGCATCTTTTTTCAGCACAATCTGTGTCGGCGTATTTCTTTCATGCACATAATTCCTTATAGCGTGTCAACACCCCACCCCATACTTCTTTTATTAAGTAGCAAAAAAACACATCTGGAGTGTAGTAGCTCTTTTACAGCCATTTGCTCCTCTACCTATGAGCTGTGCTAATACTGGGGAACATCTATCAGGGCAGGCCCAAGACAAGAGACAAGAACGTAGGATTGCAAAGGCTACTGAGGACAATACTTACAGGACATCAAACTCCTTTGAACAGATACAAGCATAACCTTGACACTCTTTTCCTGCAGTTGAGCACAAGAAAATAAAACAGAACCACACACCTTTTATTAATAGTGTGGCATAAGCATAAAACAGATAAAATGTGGCTCTGATTACGCCCAACAAATCTGTACATTTGATTTTAGGTAAACCGGAAAGTACTAATATATAAGGATGCCACAATGCCTCTCTCACAAGGGCAAAAGAGAGAGTAGACGCCCAATAAAGTCAATACACATTTGGCACTTTACAACACCATGTTTGAGGGACATACAACTTCCCTTTCTTCCCACTGGATTCCCACTGGCACTGATATGATTCTGTGCATTGTCATGCACCATCATTGCTCATGGTTCACATATTTCACATTTTCTGTAGATCATTTCAGGGGAGAGGTTCAACATGGTGTGGAGAAAATACCCTAGTGGAGAAACTACCAGAGTATCTGATATATTGCTCATTCTCCATGGCAACAAATCTTAATGCTAGAAATATGAAAAGAATAAAGATCAGATGGGAGACCGATATAACTTCAAGAAATATGATCAAATAATTTTTTTTTCAGACCATTTGTACATTTTGCCATAATTGTTCCAAAAATTGCACTGAAGCCAAGTGTTATGCAGTCAGTGGTCCTTGATGTTCCACAGGGCTGCTCAGGATGCCCATACTTATTTTTGGTTTATTAATACGAAGCAAAGAGAATGCTTGCTCCCACCCTACAGTGCCTCAAAAACAGCTCAATGGCCTTTGTATTGTGCTACAAACTCTTAAGACTTCCTGCTGCAACTAAGTGCTTTCCTGCTGCACAATTTACTTTAATGCCCAGATCAAACACTTCATGGCCATAAAATAAACTCTTTTTTACATTATATACGTTTTATACTCCCATACATAATTGCCTTACTGACTGCTAAGGCTGAGAGTTAACAGAAAAATGAAAAAGCTTAGTTGATATAGTCATATTGTAGCAATTTCCTTATTATTTTTCATTATCATTTACTGTAAACAAAACCGCCACTTACTCCCTCTCATGTGTAAGTAATATATTTCACACCTCAGGATCATATTTATCAGAATTATACTGTTTTACTATTGCCAGTACAGATTTATCAGCATTTTAATTGAATGCTTTCACCAGTTCACATAAAGCTTTACTCATGGATAATGTGTGTAAGGTTTTGGGTTGGTTTGGGTTTTTTTGCCTCTTTTTTTGTCCCTTTTTTATTTTTTTTTCCTTCAAGGTTTTTTGTGTTGTTTTGGGTTTTATTGTCGTTTGTTTTGTGGGGCTTTTTTTGGGGGGGGCGGGGGAGGGAGGTTGGTGGCTTTTGGGGAGGTCACGGGTTTTCTTTGTTTGTTTAGGGTTCTTTGGTTTGTTCTTGTTTTATGGTTTATGGCACATATCACTGCTCCATGCCTTTTTCTAAACAACAGCCTTGTTACCGTTACCTATTACTGAATCAACATGATGAATTACAACTTTCTATTGATGTAGGTCTGGACTGTATTTTATAAATTCATCTTCACCTGCTGCATTCCTATTTATATTAACAAATATATTTACCTGCGTTTCTACCTGGAGGCACTGTTACTTGCAGCACTGTCTTGTCAAATACAAATAAAGCTAAGATAACTCATCATAGAATCACAGAATCATAGAATAGTAAGGGTTGGAAAGGACATCAAGATCACCTAGTTCCAACCCCCCTGCCGTGGCCAGGGACACCTCACACTAAACCATGCCATCCAAGGCTATGTCCAACCCCACCTTGAACGCCGCCAGGGAGGAAGCATTCACAACCTCCCTGGGCAACCCATTCCAGGGCTTCACCACCCTTACACTGAAGAATTTCTTCCTCATATCCAATCTAAACTTCCCCTGTTTAAGTTTGAACTCATTACCCCTCGTCCTCTCACCACAGTCCCTAATGAAGAGCATCTCCCTAGCATCTCTATAGGCCCCCTTCAGGCATTGGAAGGCTGCTATGAGGTCCCCATGCAGCCTTCTCTTCTGCAGGCTGAACAGCCCCAACTTTCTCAGCCTATCTTCATACCGGAGGTGCTCCAGTCCCCTGATAATCCTCGTGGCCCTCCCTCTGCATTTGTTCCAACAGTTCCATGTCCTTTTTATGTTGAGGACACCAGAACTGCACACAATACTCTAAGTGAGGTCTCACGAGAGCAGAGTAGAGGGGCAGGATCACCTCCCTCGACCTGCTGGTCACGCTCCTCTTGATTCAGCCCAGGATACGGTTGGCTTTCTGGGCTGCAAGCGCACACTGCCGGCTCATGTAAAGTTTCTCATGGGCCAACACCCCCAAGTCCTCCTCTGCAGGGCTGCTCTGAATCTCTTCTCTGCCCAACCTGTAGCTGTGCCTGGGATTGCCCCGACCCAGGTGGAGGACCTTGCACTTGTCATTGTTAAACTTCATCAGGTTGGCATCAGCCCACCTCACAAGCATGTCAAGGTCCCTCTGGATAGCATTCCTTCCCTCCAATGCATCAATCGAACCACACAGCTTGGTGTCATCGGCAAACTTGCTGAGGGCGCACTCAATCCCACTGTCCATGTCACCCACAAAGATGCTGAACAAGACCTGCCCCAACACAGATCCCTGGGGGACACCACTCGTTACTGGTCTCCAGCTGGACATTGAGCCATTGAGCACTACTCTTTGCATGCGGCCATCCAGACAGTTCTTTATCCACCGAGTGGTCCACCTATCAAATTGATGTCTCTCCAACTTAGAGAGAAGGATGTCATGTGAGACAGTGTCAAAGGCTTTACACAAGTCCAGGTAGATAACATCAACTGCTCTGCCCCCGTCCATCAGTTCCGTAGCCCCTTCATAGAAGGCCACCAGATTGGTCAGGCAGGATTTCCCCTTAGGGAAGCCATGCTGGCTGTCACCAAGCACCTTGTTGGTTTTCATGTGCCTCAGCATGCCTTCCAGGAGAATTTGTTTGAAGTTTTTGCCAGGCACAGAGGTGAGACTGACTGGTCTGTAATTCCCCGGCTCATCCATTTTCCCCTTCTTAAAAATGGGGGCTATATTTCCCTTTTTCCAGTCATCGGGAACTTCACCTGACTGCCATGATTTTTCAAATATGATGGACAGTGGCTTAGCAACTTCATTTGCCAGCTCCTTCAGGACCCGCAGATGAATTTCACCAGGTCCCATGGACTTATATACATTCAGGCTCCTAAGGTGGTCTTGAACCAGATCCTCTCCTACAGTGGGCCCAGGGTCCCCACCCTCACCGTCCCCGCGTCTGCCTTCCAAGACTTGGTTGGTGTGCTCAGAGCATTTGCTGGTGAAGACTGAGGCAAAGAAGTCATTAAGAACCTCAGCCTTCTCTAAGTCCAGGGTAGCCAGTTCTCCTGATAGCTTCTGGAGAGGACCCACATTGTCCCTAGCCTGTCTTTTATTTGCAATGTACCTATAAAATCCCTTCCTGTTATCCTTAACATCCCTAGCCAAGTTTAATTCTAAGTGGGCCTTAGCTTTCATAACCTGGTCCCTAGCTTCCCGGACAACATCCCTGTATTCTTCCCAGGCCGCCTGACCTTGCTTCCACCTTTTATAAGCCTCTTTTTTCCTTCGAATTTTGCTCAGCAGCTCCTTATCCATCCAAGGAGGTCTCCTGGCCCTCCTGCTAAACTTCTTTCTAGTTGGGATGCGTCGCTCCTGAGCCTGCATCAGCTGATCCTTGAATATCAACCAACAGTCTTGGGCCCCCCTGCCCTCTAGGGCTGTATCCCATGGAACCTTACTGAGCAGGTTCCTGAAGAGGCCAAAGTCTGCTCTCTTGAAGTCCAGGGCAGTGAGCTTACTGCATGCCCTTCTCACTGTCCTGAGGATCTCAGATTCAACCATCTCATGATCGCTGCAGTCAAGGCTGCCCTGTAGCGTCACATTCCCAAGCAGCCCTTCCTTGTTGGTGAGGACAAGGTCAAGCAGCACTCCAACATTATTAGAAAGCCATTGCAGTGACCTTGTAAGTGAGTATTATTTATTATAAAGATATCTACTGTTTGCATTCCGATGCCAGTTCCTTCAGTCACCATCTACCACTGTTTGCTCCTCCAAACCAGGATCAGGTACCCATATGAATTCTGTTGGCACTACATACATGCATTTCTATGAAAGTCTGGGCAGTAAGATAGATATTGTCAAGCTAGAGCTTGACTTGCAATAATATTGACTTTGAATCTCTCCCTCTTTTCTGCAGATAAAATGAGTCATTACAGACATTTGCAAAATCACATTAGCATGTCTATTCACTGTCCCAGCTAGCAGTTGGATACCAAGGCAGGGCTCAATGTTTATAACTTACGTAATGTTGAGCAACTACTATATGACTTTTTCCTTGCTAAAGATCTCTGGTTCAGGAGTTTAAATATGATATAGTAATTTCCATTTAACACTTTTCTAATGACCTAGCAACCTTCCCATCATTAGTGACAAGTATCTGAGAGAGTCCTTTGCTGGCTTTGCTGATTTATCAATCAGTCTTTGATTAAAACAGACATTTCAGTGATTGTTTAAGTAGGTAAATTCTCCTTTTTTTTTTCCAAATTAAAATATCTTTCTAGTAATATACTTCCTAACATTTCTTATAATTAAAATCACATGTAACTTAGTAATACAGGGCTTTCCTCTTTCAGAGGCTCTAACTTGGGAATAAGATGGGAGTCATCAACACAAATTTGCAGCCCAGTCTCAAATGATGTCCTAGGTACTGCCAACTTCTCTTTTCTGGTACAAAGTTTGATCCTAGAAAGTTTCACCTTGTATGTGAACTCATTATCTGGGCCTTAAATATTCTTCACTGCAAATGTCTGCAAAGTTTTCCCCATTAATTTTCACTAGAACTGAAGAACTGTATAATCACTGAATTCCACTGGAACTTCAGTATCTAGTTGATACTAGCTTTTACAAATGCCTACATTTTAGAATAGAGCCCCAAACCTAACAACTTTCAAGCTCTAAAGATTACGAGAACTCTTCAAAAGCAAAGAGACTGTGAACTTCCTTTAGGATGTTTGTACAAAAGAAGTGGAGAGTTTCAAATTTAATGGAAGCTTTCTATAACAAAGGAAGGAATTGCTCCTTAACAGAGCTCTTTCAAAAGCATAAATTAATGCCTCTATTCAACTTCACTCTGAATACACTGTAGACAAACAGCATAAAAGGTTATTCTTTGTAAAAGTGATTAAAAAGAACAGTTCAGGCATTTCATACTGCAATCTTACCATCTCTCCTGTTGAGCTTTGCAAAGCTGGGACTGTGAGTACTGAAGAGCTCGGAGGAACTTGTAAGGGCTGTTGAAGGTAAGGAAGATACCAATGGATCATCACAATTATCTAAAAAAAAATAAAAAGGCAAGAAACAAAACATACAGATGTCATCACATGAGCAACAAATACGCTAACTTGTGTTATTTCAAGGTGGTGTTTGTTTCTACTTAGCAGACAGAGACTGGAGAAAGAGTATACTTGTGCTTGAATTTACATGCAAGACTGAAATTTACCCTCCAGAATGATAGTCTGGTGGGATGGCAACAGGTTGGGAGCTGTTTACAAGTCACTGAACACTCAAAAAGCTGTAAAATGTTCTCCTTTCAGTGAATGAAATTTTATGATTTCCCCTCCATTTAGAGGGTAGTGACTTTTCTTGAAAAAGCCACTGGAAGAACATAGTAATGATCTGTCAGACTTTAGAGAATGCCACAGGAGATGTGTTAAGTAAAGTTTCTCCACAGAGCAGGCACACAGGGATATGCCACCTGGCCTTTTGCAACATGTAAAACACATGTACCAAGCTTCACAACGGCCCTATGCTGCATTGCAATTATAAAATCTGAACACTTCCTCAATTTCTTCCCCAAGCTCACACATGGCCAAATTACTTCTGTTAGATCAAATGTCTGCTATGTCCTTCCCCTCTTACTTTCACATCCTCATCTGAGGACAGATGGGGTAGCCTAACACCCAAGCTGGATTTTTAAGCCCATAATGTTTGAATAAGGATAGAATTTGGTAATGTAAGTTTGTTCATGACAACACTGTCATATACACGCTCAAGAACATAGTGAGGAATTTCAAAAGGGAACAATAATAATAAAACCCTCTCATTTTTAATTGAATCTCCCATGGAGCAAACATGATCTAATTACTGGAAATGTCCTGCAGGTTAGCAGGATCTCAGACACCAGTGTCCTCACACTCAGAGAGTAAATACACAATTTGCAAGGAAGGGGCAGGGGATAGGATGTACTGATTTAATGATATTTCAGGGCTACAAAAGATAAGGAATAAAAGCAAAAACTGCTTTATGGTTATGACAGCAAATACAGACTGCTCCAAAACTACACGATACCTTTCCTATATTGAACCAGATTACATTAAAATATTTCTCATGTCTTTCTACAATGACTTTAGAACAGCCCAGATACTTTTGCAATCAAAATACAGCTCTATATGAAAAAATCAGCATATTTAATATAATTTATATCAGTGCATTGACTGATGGACTTCAAAAAGTAAACTTCAGTACAAAATAATTTCCATTTCTTTGGTTAACATCTGCAAAAAGGCCTAACAAGATTTCAGAGTTCAATGAATTAAGGACAAGTATGCCACTGATATTTTCACCATGAGGATAATTAGCCCACAAGTTATCACGTTCCTGAGCAGATTTCTCTATCGCTTACGGCCTTTGAGTCTCAAAGAGAACTCCCAACTGCAATGCAGAAAGGTCTGTACAGTGCTGTGCTCCCTGGTACAGCATGAGGTCAGGCCATAACTGCTCTGCCAGAACTTTAAAAAAATATAAATTTGTAAATTAAAATGAGGCTCTTCAATTCACTGTCACTTGTGACCTCAACAGTGATCTAAACGCAGATCTCAAACATTAAGTACATCAGGGTTCACCCAAACTCACGCCAAACTCACACCCAAACTCATCCAAACTTCTGTATTCTGTAAAATCCAAGGGAGGGGTTGGGAACCTCTTTGAAAGAGGTTCAAGGTCTTATCAACAGATCTACATGACTAACCAGCAACACTTAAAGCCTAACATCAGAAATAACTGAATGCAGAGATTTCAATTTAAATAGCGTATAGACTGCTGGTCGTCTTCAGTTCCCTGTGGTCGCTCCCAGACCATGAGAAAGCTGGGCATACCAGCCTCTGGTACACCAGTTGTCCACAACAAGAATCACAGTAACAATCTCTGGGTTCACACTGTTCCTCAAGGTTATGACTGACACCTATGAGGCACCAAATGTCTAAGCACAGCAGCAAGTGTAAACCATAACAGAGCAATCCATTTAAGGTTCTTCCCTTTCATCTTTGGAGGCTCCAGCATGGGAAATGACAATCAGCTCTTCTGAATACCAGATGCTTTGTCTACATTTCTACACTCTTTGCTTCTGTCCCCAGACATACTCATCTGGATCTCTGCTGCTACAACATTACAACATCATTTTTACATTGAATTCTGGTATCCTTGTTTGGTTTTCCTCTAAAAAAAAAGAAAAACACTAATGAGAGGAATCCTTCCCTGATTTCATATCTAACTTTAAAAACATGTAATTAAAGGCTTTAGAATTTAGGACAGGATTAACAATTTGAATATAGTTCTGTAAGCACCAGGACCAATACAGTCCAACTTCCAATAGAAAACAAAGTAATAACTGGCTGACTTCAGAGTACAAGTATGAGTTTCCTCCAAGTGAAGTTGATTTTTGAATGGATACTTTGAGGAGATGCAAGGCTCTTCTGCCCTTCCCTCATTCAGAACTAACCTTGCAACATTGGAGGTTGCACCTGACAGCTCTACACGCACAGACCTACAGTGCAAGACACAGCACAGCTTTTATATGACAAATGAAATTTCTACATACAGAAATATGTAGTAAAGTGCATAGGATGCATCAGTTAGCTGGTGCATGCACAAATCAGATCATATGCTGAATAGCTGTGATGCATCCCTTGTCAGAAACACTATGCATCCAAACTGTACAGATTTCAGATTGTTCTACCTTTATAAAATGTAGCTGTAATAGACCACAGGGTTCAAAAAGGTAAGATGTGCACACATAGTGAGAATCATCCCATAAGCCCTGCTTCCCTGAGAAGGCAGAATTGAAAAACAAACCACCCAACACACCTCTCAAGATTACAAAACTCTGTAAGAAAGGTTGTTATTATCATATTTCCTTTTGTGATGGTTGCAGACAAGAAAGAGAAGAAACATTCTGTGCTTATGCAAGGTCAGAGAAGACCCATGGAAAAAAACAAAAGCAAAACCAGTATATCCTAATTCTCACCATATAATACCAGCTCACTCATTTCAAGAGACTTCATCTGTGTCATTTGGTGTAACAGAAACAGACCTTTATTGCAGGGGCTCCCAGATTTCTAGTTTCTAACACTACTCCCTTTGCCTTGGCAGTTTGCCTGTAAGAATGAAAAATACCTTTCTTTATGTCAACTGCATTAAGTGACTATTAAAAACATTTTTTCTAACGAAGAAAAATTCTACACTAGAGAATCATTTAAAACATCTGGACAGTCAAAGAAAAGCATTTGCCAGCCAGTTGTTTTTTCCTATGCTTACTTCTGACCTGATAATTAGCAAAAAAAAGATTTTAAAAACAGTCCAATTGTACATATAAGCCATCTTCTTCATGCAAATCACGTAACAATACAGATGTTCACTTTCATTTGAGTAATGGGTGCTGACCTTGACTATGCTAACTTCTCAGAAATAAGCAATTAGGGATAGCATTTACAGTTTTATGCTCGTTATTAGAACTGTCATCAGGAATGCTGCTTCTGAAATGAAAAAATATTTACCCATAGGCAACATGATTTTTCTGATTTTTATTCATTTTTTATTTTTAGATGAATTAAAAAATATAAAAATAGAGAAAATCACTAACTTATTATAAGGTTGTTTGGTTTAACGTTTTTTATTCCTTCATTGTAGCTTTAATTGCCTTCTAAATACAAGGAAATCTTTTTCCCTGTGTACTTAAATTTAAAAAAAATACAAAATTTAAAAGAAATAGAACTATTACTTCAAGAGCATCCGAGTGAGATTTAGACACCAAAACTCTCGGGCTCCTCTGAAACATGCCAGGTAATTCCAGCTTTAGCTAATATTCCATAAATTAGCGAACTTCAGAAAAGGCCTTTTGCCAAAATATCTGATTAAGCTCTATGTTTCGTGATGGCCTTCAACGCCTGTGACAAGTGTGGAAAAAAAAAAAAAAAAAAACAACTCAGAAAAACGTATCCAATTCCTAGAGAGACAGGATTTCATAAAATTGTAGAATGGTTAGGGTTGGAAAGGACTTTAAAATCACCTAGTTCCAACCCCACTGCCATGGACAGAGACACCTCAAATTAGACCATGTCACCCAAGGCTCTGTCCAACCTCGCCCTGAACACTGCCCAGGAAAGAGCATTTACCACTTTTTTTGGCAATGCGTCCCACTGTCTCTCCACCCTTACAGTAAAGTATTTCTTCCTTACATCTAACCTGAACTACCCCTGTTTTAGTTTTAAACCCATTACCACTTGTCCTATCACTACAGTCCCTGATGAAGAGTCCCTCCCCAGCATCCGTATAGGCCCCCTTCAAGTATTGGAAGGCTGTTATGAGGTCTCCATGCAGCCTTCTCTTCTCCAGGCTGAACAGCCCCAAGTTTCTCAGCCTGTCTTCATGCGGAAAGTGCCTCAGCCCCCTGATCATCCTTGTGACCCTCCTCTGGACTTGCTCCAACAGCTCTATGTCCTTCTTATGTTGAGGACACCAGAACTGCACACGGTACTCCAAGTGGGGTCTCACAAGAGCAGAGTAGTAGGACAGGATAGCAGGCTTCTGAAACACAGCTAACATTATCAAAATTGAGTTTGCACAGAAATCAGAGATTCAGCCCAACTTTACTTATTCTTCTGGTACATGTTTTACATCAGTGTTTGTAGGCGTGGTATGATCC
The DNA here is from genome assembly GCA_039720435.1 of Amazona ochrocephala. Taxonomy (NCBI): domain Eukaryota; kingdom Metazoa; phylum Chordata; class Aves; order Psittaciformes; family Psittacidae; genus Amazona; species Amazona ochrocephala. The sequence continues at coordinate 27,263,559 of CM077881.1, forward strand.
AATTCATAACTTTCTTCAAGCTTAAGATAACAGTGGCAACGATCGATATAAATTTAAACAATTTCTGATTAGTGGACACTGAAATATTCAGAAAGTCATAAACCCTCAAAATCTATCATGATCACACTGATGTTTCTTTCACCCTGTCCTTCGAAAAGGATCAGTCCCTGAAACAGGGGCAGGGTTGATACCAGCCATGACTGAGACGTGTTAACACACCTATCCTGCTGCTATTTCACTTGTCCACTCAAAGAGTCAGTGCGACAAAACACATTGATTTCCACTTATGAAAGCCATCCAGAAAGGTCAGTAATATTTCCTGAATGAAAGCTTTGATGAAGAGGACTTGATCAGTTAAAAGATTGCCAATCTCTAGGCTCCACAGATTTCCCACAAATCAGACTGCTTCAAGTAGTGCTGTACCCTCACAAAGACAAATGTGCAGAAATTCTTTGACTGTGAAATTTGCAGTACTTCTACATGGTTGCATATTGTTAGCCAAGATCTCTTTTCAGTACGATAAGTAACACCATACTTATGCCAATGATCTCATATCACTGCAAATGGAAAGTATTTGGCAAGCCACCGTTAAGTCTGCGGTCTATGCTGCAGCTACTCTATTAAATAGTTACAATACCACCAGACAGCAGCACCTTGAGTAGGAACGCAGGACTAGAATGACTCAATAATGCAACCGGAGGAGGTGCAGGTACAGCGCACAGCATGCCAACAGAGTAAAAACTGCCTTCTTTTTGCAAAATACACATATTGGAAAAGATGAAAAAGAAAATTACAACTCAAACTTTTGTGGGTAGGTTGCACAATGGAGTCCAAAGGGCAAATTCAGTAGTGAAATAACATGCCTCCTACATCATCAGTAATAAAAGCTATTTTAAGGGACGATAAATGCCTCCTCTAGGTGCTCCTCTTCAAGAGCCTGGCAGGTCAGTAAACAGCTCCTGGATTAGAGCTTGCTTATAGTTCTGAACCAGTCCTATGTTGTGCAATGAGGGCAGGCATACTGTGCAAACCCTGAGCTTCAGAGGCAGGTTAACAAGGGCTTCACAGAATCACACAGACCTCTTGTCCACAGCTTACTATTCAAATCATAGAATCATAGCATGGTTAGGGTTGGAAAGGACATTAAGATCATCTAGTTCCAACCCCACTGCCATGGGCAGGGACATCTCACACTAAACTATGTCACCCAAGGCTATGTCCAACCTGGCCTTGGACACTGCCAGGGATGGAGCATTTAACACATCTTTGGGCAACCTGTTCTGGTGCCTCACCATCCTCACAGCAAAGAACTTCTTCCTTATAGCTAACCTGAAAATGTAGATACATATGTTTTGTAGTAAACATCAAGGAGATTGCAGGATAAATCAGAGGTATTGTAGCTTCCTCTTGGAGACCTTGCTTGTAACTCACAGGTATTTTATTTAAATGGGATTTCTGTTGCCAAGACATAATTTTATTTGTTATTAAAATACCCGCAGAGTTACAGATGGTGCTGAAGTTAAATTGTGTGTGTAATTTTGATTGCAACTGTAAATTGTCTCTGTACTGGGATTCCAAGTTGAAAAGATTCACTTGTATTTATAGGATAGGTAAAATTCCTCTTAGTATCACCCACTTAATGGCATACTTTGTTTTAAAGACATAAACCATTCATTTTGTGCCATGCTTCTAACTGTGCTCTAGGAGTGACAACTAATGCCTTCCACTTCATCTGTTTTCTCCTGTCTTCTGTAGCTACAGTTCTCTTTAGTAAAGACAAGAAATAAATATTTGGACTTACAGTGGAAATTAACCTTCCACCTTTACAGTCCAAATGAGGTGCATGCATACAGAAGGAGGAACTTTGGTGAGGGAGGAGAAAAAAAACATACATGCAGAAGACACAGTAAGAAACGTAGTAAGCAGAGCACAGCTACAGATTTGAAAGAGACTGAAGGATTATTTCCGTATCAAGGTTCCCAACACAAAGCATCTCAGCAGGATACCACATATTAATGGGTTCTACTACCATGAGTATCTTAGTACATGATTCTTGGAAAGATGTGGGGGGACAAAAAAAAAAAAAAAAAAAAAAAAAAAGAAAGAAATCTGTAAAGAGAAATTCTTTATTTTTTTTTCTCCTACAGACTGCCTGCATGCACATCCACAGCTGTGAACTCCATCTGTTAGCTGAAAGGCACAGCATAGTTTTCAAGATATAACACACCTGAGGAAGTACTTAACAACACAGGTTTCTTTTCCTTTCACATCAATAGTTAAGCTAATAATGAACTCTTCCTAAACAACTGTAAATTACCTATGTGTTCTTTCATTTGCCTCTAAACCTCAACATAAAAGTATTAATCAGTGCATTTATACAGCAGTCTTTTATGGTACAATCTGCACATGTAACCTTGTCTCACAAAAAGTAATTAAGTTTCATCCTGAATAACACAAGGGGCTCTCAAAAAAACTTTGATTTAATGGTACCTTATTTTTTCATTGAAACAAGCACATCTGCCATGTAACTCCTATTCACAATAACAAAATAGCAGTCAAATGAGGAACAGAGTAATCATGTGCCACTTGGGCTTATGAAGGCCAAATGTTAATTTCAAATAACCATCAATGCAGCTCCAGTAAACTAATATACACAAGCAAGACTTGTTTGAGAGGATCAAAGAACATAAGACAAAAACAGTTATCAGCAAAAATTGGTTAAAATAAAAATGGTAGTATGTTTAAGGAATAAATGTTCCCAGATTCTGGCTCAGTCATAGCCCATGCCACTTAGGTGAGTCATAAAGTCTGCATCTATAAGATGAAGGTACCATCACTCCAGCTTATACTATATGCTTCTCATCAGATCACATATTTCTTTAGGACACGAATGAGCTACTGCCAATGAACGGCAAATGCATCACTCAAATCCACTGAATAAGAGGACAGTGATATTTCAACAATTACTGAAATCATTGTTATTTCTATACGGAAAAGAAAATAAAGACTATATCAAAAGGATGTGATGACTTGGCTTGTCAACATTTATATTTCAAGGAAGAAACCTGCAAAAGCATATTGTTGTCCAAAGCTATGATTTACTTCCAGCAGGTGTAACAGCAGCTGTCGGGAGTTCTTACTACTTTCTACTCAGACTATGCTTCATGTGCCTATTTGCCTTTTCCTTCCACATTTGTGAGATCCTGCAAATTCAAGAGTGCTCTGATCTTTGACCCAAGAGCAGAAAGCTACAAAGCTGACCCAGCAGACAGAATAGGTTTTATGTCTGAAGTTTGCCCTTCTGATATTTAACATACTTTAGTGGACAGACAGTATAAATCCCCTCAATCCACGGCAAGGCAATGTATCCAGAAATTGCCTTTCTGTAGAGGGAAAACACAGGCAAGTGATTGTGTCAGCACAGAGCATTTTTTGCTAAGTTATGGAAAATACAATCCAAGAACATAGGGTCCTTTGCTGTGCCTACACAGCATCACGAGCATCCTTTTGGTCTTGGTCTACCTAGTACTTGTTACTTGTGCATTTCAAATGAGGTAGCTAACATATTCCAAAGATCAGGACTGTCTCTTAAAGTTTCAGAAGTTTTAGCACCACTCACAGAAATGTAAACTTGATGTCCTTCAAAAGCATCAGACTTTGCTACAGGCATGCTCTGTTCACCAGAGATCATCACTGAAGGAGGAGTTCAGGACTCCATCAATTAAACCATGGAGTCAAAAAAAAAAAACAACCAAAAAAAAAACACAACAAAACAAAAGCCACAAAACAAAAAACAAAACAAACAAACAAAAACAAACAAAACCCACCACACCCCAAAAAGCCTACAAAACAAACCAGAAGAGTATTTGCCTTGAAATATGATAATACGTACAATTAAAACAACATTGAATTTTGCAGAAAAAGTTACTATATCTGCACCCATCAGCAATCCTGTCAGGCTCACTGTTAGAAGAAAAACCACAAGAATGCTATGATTAGAGGCAATTGCAATGGGTTCAGTATAGGCATTCACTAACATAAAATTAAAATATAGATGGGGTAAGGCAGATTTTCTGCTGATATTACTTGGTGTTAACATTGTTCAGGAATTCATTGGTGAAGCAGTTTTTTTGATGTTGTATAAATACATTTTTTTTAAATGTGAATGTAAATACCTTCCTCAATGAGAATAAGGTATATTGGAAAAAATAGCTTCAGCAACCTAAGTAGAACCATGCTGCATTCTACCACCTAACAATCAGCCAGAGACAGGAACATATTTCAGACTACATCTCCAAACTGGATGTCTTTCATTCAGATAGACATCTATGATACTCCCCATACCTTGAGTGACCTTCAACTTCAGCATGCTTGCAGCAGCACTGCTGCAAACTTCAGTGGAGCATCTCAACACCAAATGCTTATCACCATCGCACCTGCGACCAGACACATAAGTGCAGACTCTTAAGCGAAGACTCCTTACTCTGCCCTTGTGGAGGTGCACAGTGTTAGCAAGAATACCTCAGAGAACAAAAACAAGAATCCAATTCCCATGGTGGGTTTCCTTTTGAGGATTTATACTTGACCCCGATTTCCATGATTTCAGGATGAATGTAGAAAGGGAAGTTAGAGGAGAATTAGCCTTTTATAAGTTCTTGTCTCCTGCTTCCCCCAGCACAGTGCTACACTTCATAGAATGGTTAGGGCTGGAAGAAACCTTAAAGATCATCTAGTTCCACCTAGATCACCTAGTTTCACCTCCCGGGCCATGGGTTCGCATAGTTTCTCTGCAATGCTACAGTTTCCCCCCACCTTGAAGCAAGACCCATGAGAATCTGCACCAGTGTGATGCCACATTCCCATTCCCTCTCTTTTTAACCCAACCACCACTTCAGATGGGCAACGAAGTTGGGCAACCTCCCTCACACGGGAAAAGTGATCAGGCCTGACCTTTCTCAAACAAAATTATTCTGCTTTGGTTTTCCTATGCACATCTATGGAAAAGGGTTCATTCATACAGGCAGACATTGCAAAGACTTTCAGATAATGCCCTATCTTTATCTGGTAAGGTTATTTTGTGCACATCTAAATTTACAGCTGCTATCTCTAAGCAAACAATAGAAGAAGCTAGGGAGGTGTGGAATGCTGATGAATTTCACAGCCATACGCAGGTCACAATGCACACGAATTTAAAAGCCATCAGTAACCAAGAGGTTGTTCCTTCAATTTTCAAATCAATCACGGTCAAGTGAACTCAGCTTTTATTTTTCCTTTGCATTTATTGTAAACTCATGGATAAAACTAATTAAAGAGAAAAACATAAACAGCATGGGGTTCACTAAATATTTTCTGTTTGGAAGAGAACCTCTTCAAATCATGTAGCATGCAGGATGGCATACTGAAAAGCAATTAGAACTCAGAATTTCAGTGCAGCACATAAGGCTGAGGGAATGCTCAATTTCCAGGCTGTGAGCAAATATTAACAGAGATGAAGGTAGTAATAAGTGCCCATGTAGCACTGCATTTAAATGTAATGTCATTTCAAGGGATGGTAAGTAATCATTTCATGTCTCAATAACCTCCAACAAAAAAGCCTTATTTAGCCCCAAAACACCAATTTTTAAGACTTTTCCATGCAAGTTAATGGTCTAGACAAGGGACTGAATTGAAAAAAGTTAAAAATTCCCACTCTTAAGCAAGGTGAATGCAGCTTTGATGTCAGTTAATAGATGAAAATTTTCTGCCAGGCATTTCTTAGGGCAGCATATTCTCTCTTCATCAGTCACAGTGGCATTTTTAGCACCACAGGAGAAAAGAAACTTATAGATCAAATGTGTTGTCAAATAAGATTAGATTGAATTTGTTGTCAAATAAGTAACAGAGTTTATGCATAAATTTTATTTTTTCTCTTTAACCAACCATGATTATTTTAGGAATCAGTTTTCAGACCTTCGTGTCTTAGCTAGAATTTTATGCTACACTACACCCCAGTCTCACGCTCTGAACAAGATCCATGGCACTAAATGATTGCAGTCCTGAGTCTTCACATCACTACAGTTCTAATCTATGACTGTAGACTCACTTCAGCACCACTGCCATTGAATTTTCTTGTTAAGTGGAAGGTATTCCCTGACCCTCTGAGAAACTTTCATTCCCCACTGACATTATGCAAGTATACATGAAGATGTTGGCTAATAAGACGGCAGAGGACTATGCCAGTCAGAAGACTGGGGCACACTATAAGGGTGATGGCAGTATAATTTTTCCCAGTGATGCCCTATCCATCACCTTCAAATACAATCCTAGAATTGTTAGGAAGGATGAGGTTGTGATCCAGGTAGCGAACTCATAAAGATATTTTTAATTATCAGTTCAGTCACAGACACATTCTTGATTTCAGCCTTGCTGAGCTCAGTTTTTCAAATGTATTATTTATTGCCCTCATTGGTCAGTACAGCAACAGTTTGAGGAAAAGGTGTTCATCACTCTCGTAGCAAGCAAGTGTGAGAGCCACGCACCTGCTTGTGGGTACAGAAGACAAGCTGAAGACTGGATGAAAACACATAACTACTCAGGACCCACTGGGACTACCAAAACCTGAACTTGATTTTCATGCAGAAACAGCATCCTTTTCAGTCAATACTGAAGATGTTTTAGAGAAGAGATGTTCCCCAGAAGATCCATTAAAATTGGGTAATAGTTATATTTTTGATTACTAATAGATTCAGCATTCATGTTCCCTTCACCCATGTTGATGATTCCTTTTAAATCAGTATCCAGAAAAATCCATATGAACTCTGGAATGGTTTTGTCAATCCCAAAGAATGAGATTTTTTTTTCCTTAGTGGAAATTAGAAACCAGCTAGAGCAGTGGTCTCAAGGCCACACTTGTCATGCCTGGTTAGCTGCTCACTTCCAAGTCCTTTTCAAAATCAACTAGAACTTTTGCATGCAAAGATAAAGAATTGATACAAATATTTCTGAAGTCTGGAGGTGGGGGAGAAAATTCCCATAGCCTATGCAAGTACAGTATAACAGAAAGAAGGAAAAAGGACATAACTAGAACATAGTAGGACTATTCACGCTACACTTTTGCAATATTTGTTCTGTAATAAGCTTACAAACACTAATAACAGAATTAAGAGATAAAATACTGCATTGCAATTCATAGGGTATTTGTTTCACATGACAGGCATTCTTCCTTAAAAGAAAAAAACAGTGATTTAAAGTGTTGATTAATATATCAGTTTAAAAGCCGGCTGAACTCCAGTAGTCAGCTCCCTTTCACTTTGTATAAAGGCCATTCTTCAGCCAACAAGGAAAAAGGCTCACCTGCTATCAGTAATCACCCTTGTAAAGAACTTTGCATAGAGAAAATAAGAAAATCTCCACTAAAAAAAACCCCACGCACAATAAAACCAAAGCAAAACCCCCTATCTTCCACTGTGCCCTGTCAAAAACAGTACACAAAACAGAGCCATCTTTATGAAGTTGCTTTAAGGAGCCTTTGTAGGTACAACTGTCAAACACAGGACAATCTGGGAAACAATTTGATAACTTCATTTTCAGATATGACAAACAGACAACTCCCCCAGGCTTCCTAATTGCTTGTTACTTTGTTTAGACAGATCCTACTCCTTCAGTACTGAATGACTAGTTCAAATGATTTCACATATAAGTATGGCTCAATCCAGGCATGCTTCCTTAAAAACAGAGAAATTCTATATATTAGGGTAATAAGCTTTTAAACACAGAGGAAAGCTCAGCTGTGTATTTTCTTACTCTCTTTAAACCAAATTCAGATCCTGATTAGATTTCTGCTGGTTCACATCCCATTTTAATACACAAACTCCCACATGTTTTATCTCTTCAACAAAGCAATTAATAAAGCATGGCTGAAGCCATTAACGGTTTGTTTTATGCCCCTCTAAATCCCTTAAGATAAATAAGAACTGATGCTTATTTTAAGCCTTTTGAAATCTGGATAATTTCTGCAACGTCCTGCAGCCCTGAAACTAAAATCTAATTACTTGCAAGTGTTAGCAGATATAAGTACACATTCAAATTCACTCTCCTATGTGGCAAGCTTTATAAAGATCAAAGGGCTACCCCTAGCCTTGAGGCTCCTTGTTTGAAAATGTACACAAACTTTTAATGGTGTCATGCATCAAAGCCCTGCACACTGCTTTGAAAACGTACCCCTCAGTGGCGGAAGTAGCTTTCCTTGCTACTAGCACTAGTCAAAGAGACCAAGATTACACATTCAGAAGATCCCCCAAAGAAATGCAAAGCCCAGTTGTCTTACAAGAGGTTATTCGAGGCACCCTAACTCAGTACATCTGCCCAATGAATAGGCATGAGAGAATTTTTCTCTTCAATTTGGCACTGGAGGAGTCAAGAAGCAGCTCCTGCTCCTTTTCTTGCCATTGAACAGAATCATTCATGAAACTCAGAATCAAAGAATGGCTGAAGTTGGGAAGGACCCCCAGAAATCATATGCTCAAGCGGGGCCTCCTACAGCAGATTGCTCAGGACAATGTCAAGACCCATGCTGGCATTTGTAAGGCTTCTTCCTGACCCTTAAGGGCAGAGAAGTAAGGTTCACTATGCACATTCATCAAACCTATCCTATCTTACAACAGAACTTGGCATTCAGGAATAAAAAAGCTCTTATGGTATAAAGTTGTAGCCTGAAGAAACTATAAAAAGCCACCTTCTGTGTCCTACTGAGCTGAATGGAAGTGAGAACGCCTCAGAAAAATTAATTCTTCACAATAGAAGAAAAAACCATTTCAAAGGTGTGTGTTTGATTTTTGCATTTTGTTTTGGGTTTGTTTTTTTTCTTTTTTAGTATGATAATGCAGAACATTACATGATGACATGGAATTCTTCATGTGCATCTGGAGAAGGGTTAAGGAGGGCAGATAATATTCTTCTCTATCTGTATTCTTCCTATTTGTTTTCTTAGTTTCTTAAAAAATAAATCAGTTCTAAATCGGCACACTGATTTCTTGTGTTCAGGTGGGGGTTTTTTGGATAGGTTTTTTCACTGAAAATATACTTAAAATAAGGAATTCAAGCAATATGCTTGAATAAAAGGGATGAGGAGGATGTAATTTGGCTGTTAACCTCAGGGACTTTCAAAATAGTGAAAAAAATAAAAGAAACTTGATAATTCTAAAGCACAGTTCTCTCTCACACTAATTTTTAACTATATGAATCCTTTGTCATCCAAAGGATGATGAGAGTGAACCGCTTATTATTAGAGAGCATACAAGACATCACATTGGCTTTTGCTACTTTTCAAATTGCTCTTTTCACCTAGGTTGGTAATAAAGAGAATAGCATGAGAAAATGGTCAAGCTCCTCCCAGCAAACCCATGAAGCTCCAGCGTGACCTGAGGAGCCCCTTTACATACTCATCCCTGGAAGGTTAAGTGGATTTTGATGAAGCCATCAGCTTCAGCTACAAAGAGCTTGAGTCAGTGCCAAATGAGGTCAGAGGAATATTTTTTTTTTCCCTCTGTTACCTTCAATGGGCTCTTAATAAAACCCGGGAGGCTCAAGCATGCCTACTAATTGCAAAGGTAATTAGAATCCTAGTAAATCATTCTGACTATGGTCACTTGAAACCAGAATGACAAAGGGAAATTACATGATCCCTTGCATATCACTGTGTGAACCACTGAACACATGGCAAAACCGTGATACTGTCCCAGAGTTTAGGAATACCACCTCAGGCAACGCAAACTAGCACCTAGTACAGCAGACTAATTCCTGTCCCCTTGAATTCCAGAGCAATAATTCCTCATAAATCCAAGTGACTTTTTATGTACTCACATCACACCCCCTAAATAGCCTCTTTCACTCTCAAAGTTATTCTACTCTTCACAAAAGCATTTCAAAAGTTCACATCCATTGGTATAAAGCAGAGACTGATTCAAAGGCTGCTGGACTGTATCTTTTAGGAATAAAAAGTACCAAGTGAGAAAGGTTTATAAAGCCACATATATATATATAAAACCTAATTTTTTTAAATAAAGCTAGGCCTGTTTGCTAACCAAATTCACAGCATGACAGACAAGCTGATGTCATGTGGAATTTCACATTGAACCATTCTTTAAACATTGGTCAGCAGTACGATGCTACTTAGCAGTTATTTGGTTATTAAGTGTAGGATGCCCATAGCATTTGGTCATGGCCTTGGCTACGGCTAGTCATGTTATTTCATTTTTGTCAGCACAAGTGTTTTCAGAAGAAGTCCACATTTCTGTGACATTCACAGATACTCTCTGCAGACAGCCGTCCTAGCAGGACTATGCACAGTAATGCCTGTGGGCAGCACATACAAGATCATGCCAAGCCTAGTTAAATGAACTGAAGCAAGTCCAAGTTTGTTTGTTATTCAAGTAACATAGAGCAGTCATAACTGAAGTAGGGACCATGCATGGTATGAAATGCATACAGCAATAGTCAGTTTAGAATGGTGCTTTATATAGCATAAAGCATGCCTTTCCCTTTCTCTGGCAGGGCATGTTACTTTGCCTCACATTGTGAACATAGAAATGAGACAGAAGACAAGGTCACACAGAAATCCTTTGGATAAGGGGAACTGAACTACCCTCTAGAGCCCACCAACACCAAGCAGCTCTGCTGTCATTACTCATATTTCTTGAATGAGACATTTGAAATTCATCAAATGCATGAAAAGTGTTTGAATTGAGTATGAGAAAAGGATGGGGAAACTAAAGGAGAGAAGTAAGAATACAGGCATTAGTAGAGTTGAATAGGACAAATGCAATGAGAAGAGGACAAGCCAGAACGCTTACAACCTTCCAGTTTTAAAAGTGCTCACCTCTGTTAGCACAGTATTTGAATAAAACAAAATCGAGTGCTATGAGGATAGCAGAGTAGAAGTTAATCTAGGTGCATGTCTGGATCTCAGGTTGATTAGGTCATTCACAGCCTGAAGCTTTCTGGCCATAATAAAGCCTATTCCAAATCATCCCTGCTGTGTCTCACTTCTGTTTATTTGACTAGTTCTGTTCAAGGTCCAGATTTGGCAGAGCCTCTGTTCCCCCCAAATGTGCATTTCATTTTCAACCATCTGCTGAAGACTCAGAGCCTTCTCTCTGAAATTTGAAAGATTTAATGACAATTAGCTTGAAAATACTCTTTTTAATTTTATTAACAGATTGTTGAATCAACAGAATTCACAGGGGAAAAATGTATTAAACAGCGTTGCCTTTCCCCATCACTAAACCTGCCTACCAAGCACTGCACACAAGGCACATATGGGCAGAGCTGCAAAGCACTTCAAATTCAGAGCTACAACATTAATCCTGTAAAAATTAATCCCAATGCTCAACTTGTGCTATCATATAGCTTTACTGACTCGAATAAGACCTTGTGGAGATGCACAAAGCCATCTGTAAGTTATTCAACAGAATCTTCTTCTTTGGTGTCAAGTCCCCTATCACCTTCCCAATCTGCCTCCTCCTCAGACATTAAATTCAACAAATATTAGAGGAAAGCATGTCCTCATATTCCTGGTCAGAGAAGTCCAACTTGAATAAGACTTCACCTGGGAAGTTTCATTACCACACAACAGATGCTCAATATGGGATGACTTCCATACTTTGAACCATTTTTACTTTTTAAAAGACAAAGCCACTCATTAAGTTTCTTTGTTTCAAGGTATCCATAAATTCATGACATTTCTGTATGAGCCAAAGGTGCTTTGCTTTCGTTTCTTGGAAACTGCCTTTATTTTTTTTAATACACACTGTCACTGCACACCCTTTCTCCCAGCTTCATAGTAATTCATGTCACTGGCAACCTTTAGAAACTTGACTCCTACTGCTAATGTAGTAAAACAAGGCTGACATGTAAGTATGCCCTGAAAATCTTTTGTAAGCTTTAACAGCATCTCAGACATCAATTGGGTTAGTTCCACCTGTCAAAACTACTGATGGTCAGAAGCGTCTCCAGGATGCCTATCTACTTGATAGTTCATTTGCAACTACTTACATTGCTTCCAAAGGAGAAAATACCTCTTTTTGTACATTATGAAGCCAAAATACTTTTTTTTTTTTTTTCCAGTTGGAAGAGGCATCAGGTCTTTCCCTCTGCAAGCTTGTACCCAACTCTGCTTTACAGATGCAATGGAGAGGTATAGCTCCAGTCTGTGGCCAGATTTATTTATGACTCAGATTCCACTGTGTACTCATATGCTCAAGCTACTGGTTCTTCACAGGACCATCCAGATCAGTGTAACTCAAGTCTCTCTCAAAAAGAGTTTCTCCATTAAAGTCATACAGGCCACAACTCCTGGGCTAGAGTTCAAAGACAGGCAGCACTTCGGAAAACCTGGTTTGCAAAAACAATCTAGGGTACTTTGGGAGGTCTGCTTACTTTCCAGCCATCTGAATTATGTCATCTGGAAACCTTTAGTTTCAATGGGCTGAAGACAGAAGTCAAAAGTCAAGTTACCTGTGTTCAATCGAGGTACATTTTTCAGAAACAAGGAACAAAGTCTTGCACATCCCCCCATCCCCCTTCCCCAAGAAAGTACTTGTGCAGGGTCCCTTACTGAAAGTACAGTGTTATTAGTTTTAGAAGCATAGAGAGAGGAGGTTGGATTTTGGAGCTAGCAGGAAAGTAATAGCTAATAAGCCAACCAATTGCAGCGTGAAAATATGACAGGTGCAAAATTAGCTTCTGTATTTCCATGCCAGCCAGAGTGTGCTTACTCATTCATAATTAAGTTTTTCACACCTTACATAGTCCAAATAGATTTCTGGCAACATTTACTATCATAACACTTCTTTTAATAGCAGAGACCTCAGTAAGGAAAAGTGCTTTCTGATCAGACAAGTAGGGTATCTGAGTCCTGCTTTCATATTTTATATTCTTGTTTAATCACTAATAAACATAAAATTTGATTTTTAAACATGACTTTTTTTTTTTTTTTTCTGTGAATCTTACCTTTATTTGCATTGGAAAACTTACAAATTTTCCAGGACTGGATCATGCTTAACTCTTAGTAATTGCTTCTTTTTATTCTTAGTAATTGCTTCTTATTTATTATCTTTTTACTTGAAGATGCTTGTTTCTGTTCTTGATGGCTATTAACATTTACAGTCAACAGCCCTCATCCCCTTTTTTACATTAAATCACAACTCCCACCAACCTCTGGGACCCAAAGAATTTTCATCATGCTGTCCTGAAGCTCCTTATGGTCCACAACACCTCAGCATGCTCTCTGGTGAGAGATGACTGCCTGCAAAGCAGGTCCTACCCAAAAGCCTCTTCCCCCCTTCTTCCCAAAGGAACAGGGAGTTCCCAGGGAACAACTGGCTTCACCGCAAAAGCTTCTCAGACAAGCTGATGCCTCCCCAAGCCTGAAGAAAGGCCTGCCACTATTGCTTCTGGCTCATCCCTTCTTCCCTTTTTGGAAAGCAGTGGAAGTGCCTTGCATGGTGCTGTACAGCAAGGTACCACAGCTGCCTACCTTTGTGGCCTCTTGGAATAAGCTATCAGGGATGGAGAAGATTGTGACATAACCATTTTCACAACCTTCAGATGTTCCTCTACAATGTGACCCTGAAGTGCAGCGAGAAGCTCCTCCTTCCATTGCATGCTCTAAGGAACTTTATCTTCCAGTTCTCTACTGTTTCACTCCTTGATTTTTGCTACACTTGCTAGAAAATGGACCGTCAACAACATCCCAAGTTAGTTTGCTGTTAGGCTATTTCTCCATGATTTTGCAAATGATTTAATCAACATGCAAAGGAAGAGAATCACAGGTCTCTGATTTGCTGAACTAGATGCACCAAATGCTGTCACTGACTTTTTCCACCAAAGCATTTCTCTGAAAGCTTAATTTCATTAGCAATTCAAACGACATGAATAGAAATCCCAGAGGGTTCATTTATACTTGGGATTAGTCCCAGCAGACTATTAGTTGTGGGTGGTATGGAAAGAAACTCCTAGTAAGGAATGCATCTCACACAGTCTCGCTCCATATCTGTATCTAAAAGTTTGAGGCTTGAACGGACTGTTACATTGCCTTGTTTAACCTCCAGCATAATTCAGGCTCTACAAATCTGCATAGCCAATCTGACATGAAACACAAGAGACTGCTGCTAGATTAAGTGCAAGAAAACTCACTTGAGGTTTGGGATTTTTTTCAAGTTTTTAGTTTCCTTTGTCTGGGGTGGGGGGAAGTTCTCTCAGGGAGAAGTATGTGTTTTAGGGTTTTGTTGTTGTTTTGGTTGTTTTTGAGGGGTTAAATTAGTACAGGGCCTTTTTAAAAAGAAGAGTAAATTACGAGAAAAAGATACAAGAAAACTCATGGTATTTTTTTAAATGCATGAGGATTTTTTTTTTTAATGTGCAATATTGTGCTTCCTTCCTGAACTGTGAATTACTGTAATCCAACCATTAGTTTCATCTCTGAACATTTGCAGGGTCAGCAAAGACTATATCCAGCTCCCCAAAGGAAATTCTGAAAATGCTCCTTCCTGCACTTTTGCTGCATAAGAACCCTGACAAAGGTGTTATTTAAAGATCCCTCCAAGCCTCTGAATGGCATCACTATGTAAATGAGCAAAAGAAAAGCTGTGCTGATGAGAAGCTAAAAAAAAAAAAAACAAACCAACCACCACCACAGGTTCACAGGCATGATTCAGGCTGTCACCTGAATCATGCCCAAGTATGATTTTCCCAATGGAAAAGCAAAGGCATACCCCTATGAACTTCACAGCACCTTTTTGATGCAATACCTATAGGTCAAGGTCTCCAAACACTGGCATTCCTATGTCACACTCTGGACTACTGTTGATAAATGACCAGGAAAAGGTGGTGTGAAAAGATGAATTAAGTTAGAGTTTTAATATCAAAATCAAGCTGATGATATATTTGGCCGCTATTTTAGGGAGAAAAAAAAAAAAAAAACAAAAAAACAACAAAACAACAAAACAACAAATACAAGCAAAAAAAACCTTGGTGCTGATGCCATACAAAGCTGAAACCATCAGTAAGCCATATCAGTTCTTCCCTAGCAAAGCTAGCAAGGTTTGTACCTTAATATTCTGTAACTCTGGAAGGAGAAGGGCTAGAACCAAGTGTGGAGAGTGGTGCTATCTGCCAGCATCAACACAAGGGGAAAAAAAAAAAAAAAAAAAAAAAAAAGGACTTTTCAGAGTATCATCAAATTATTATGCACAGAACTCTGGTTCTCTCCAAGTCTCATAGAGTCTCATAGATCAGAGAGCTGGCAATAAAGAGTCAGATAGAGGAACAGCTGTGTACAAAGCAAACTGCTTCCTTGAGGAACACTTCTACGTGACACACAACAGATCAGAAAACTGCAGATGTGAGTCCAGCAATGAGGGGAAGTATAAAGCAATGGTCCCTCAGCGCTCAATGGACAGGACTGCAATATGCAGAATTTTAGGGCCAACAAAAATGGTTAGGTAACTGCACAAGAAGGGCATCAATGTTACATTTATTTTCCCACTTCCCAAAAAGGTGTTTAAAAAGAAAAAAAAAAAAGCAAACCAAAAAGGAAGAACCCAATGACTTTCACTTAAAAAAAAAAAAAAAATAAAAAAAAAAATAAAAAAAAAATAAAAAAAACCAACCCCATCCCCTCTCAGTGTGAAGTGCATAGATCATCTGCTTTTCTTGAATAGGTTGTTTTTTTTTTCCTCCAGCTCCTCACCTCACTTTTCTGACTAAGGAAAGTAAGAAAGCAAATTAAGAAAACTCTAAAACCTTCCTCTTTCAAGATTTAAAGATTTTAAGCAATTAAAAAGAAAAAAAAAAAAATGACACACTGACAGAAACAAGACAGAAACCCACATTTTAGAATAGTTCAAACAACTGAAAAGTCTGCTTTGCCCTCTGATTCAGTGTCATCAAGTTGCAAACACATATGCACCTGACAAAACCAGGAACTACAAACATAACCAACAAATACTCTAGGTCATTAATTTTCTCTATGTCTTCCTTCCTGACTATATCAAATAGAGATACGATGCTTCTTCACATTCAAACAGCAAGATGTAGAAGGTAGCAAATTTTTAGTTTCAGTAGTTTTCACAGAGAACTGAAAAAAGGCAAAAATGCACAGCCCAGGAACTAATTACCAACTAGACACAGCCACCACTTTATTTTGTATTCTCCAAAATGCAACTCTGTATCAGAATGTTTTTCTTTCCATGTACCTAACTTCTGGGGTTTTGTGCTCAAACACATACAGATGCAATCATCCACTTTTTCTTAACATAAAATCAATCATACATTAGCCCCAGCAAATTGCACATAGACCAGTGCTATGCAAGCAAGCCCCATAAAACTGCCTGCAGAAGCCATGTAAGTTTCTACCTTCGATTTTAAATGAAAACAGTTTAAAAAGGCTTAAAAACATCAAAGCACCTATTTCCACCACTACACTTCCCTGTCAAGAATCCCTCTATTGTTTTTAATTACTCAGCTATTTCAGCACTTGGCTCTTAAAGACATCTGCCACACAGAGGCTTAAACAAGAAATATTGTAAACAAAACCAAATACAGCAGTCAAAAATCTTGTGTGGGTAATTAAAATAGAATATATGCCTCTATCCTAGAAGACTCTCGCTTGTACAGCTACAGCCACAATTCTATACATTACTGTACTACTACCAATAAACCCTCAAGGGTGATTAATAGCAGTGTCTTCCCTTTCAATCAACACAGTTTTACACAGCTTAGCACAGGGAAGAAAGTAACTGTGTTTGATTTGTCAGTTCGTATTTCAATGCCGCACATTGAATTTAAGGATTTTCAGGCTACCAATAGGAAGCTGTAACAATCCAAAAAGACTTTTCAGCAGCAGTAACTTACTGCATCCTCAGCCAAAGCGTGTATGGGTTTATTTTTGCTTGGTTGGATTTCTTCTAAGTTTTCAGATATTAATAAGCATTCTTGGTGCTTGAAAGAAATAAAAACAAAACATATTCTTTTCCAAAAGTAGTCTGTAATAAATAAAAGCTCCCAAATTCCCAGAAGTGCCAGGATGAATGATTGTGAAATGCTGTTGGACTCTCTTGAATATGAAGTCTTTCATGACATAGCCCTAGGATCACTGGCTACAGCAGGGATCCTAAGTGACTCACCACACAAGACATAAATCAAAGAATGCCTAATAAAGCCGGCAGGGTGAATGATACAAAGAGTGATCATCTTTGGGATTTTTTCTACAAGACCACTCCTCTTTGCTCATGTTGGAAAATATGTAGTGGGTACAGTAGAAAATAGAAGAGAAAGGCTGTTTCAATCCTCACCTTTGCTCAGAAGATCTTGTAGTTGGCTGAAAAAGTAGCAAGACAGTTTCTTAACAGGTATTCCTACATGGAAGGGTTAAAACTCACACAAATTTGCCTGCTATTTGCAGAGAGAGGGGCTACACCACAGTGAGCAAGCACAGAGATTTGAGAGGGCTGATCTTCATGTATTTGGTGGTCAGCAAGGAGTTTCTTCAATTCAGAGCTGTTGTCCCATCCTCTCCATTGACCAGCCTTGGATACCATCACAAGTTCACTAAACAAATCTCAAGTAACATCATATTACATTAACTTTTGCTTACAAGTATATATGCTAGTTACAGCAAGATCCAGGTCAGTCCTGAAAACATTTCAAAATGTTTTCACCACCCTGGAGCTCTTCTCATCTAGCTGTTGGGCAAAGAAACCACAGAGATGGCTTAACTACTTAGGGACTTCCCAGGGCAAAGGTGGGATTTAGACCAATGTGAGCTCTGATCTTCAGTCTCCTGTGTACAAGGCTTTTACTTTTTAATAGGCTTAAAGGCATAGATTGGGTAAGAGAAAGAAAAGAATAAGGATGTAATAATAAGTAATAATAAGGAACTTATTACTGTTATTGACTGCTTTAAAGATAGCTTTAAATGAAAGAATTTATTTTTTTAACATAACTTTCCTTTCCCAATGAACTGCCACAAAAAACTTTTTTATAAAAACAGCTCAAAGTTGCATGCTCTCTAAAAATCATAGTAGGAACAACAGCAGCAAAAAGGTCACATTTTCATTTTGCTACCAAGGTCTACCTGACCTACATGAAGATGTTAAGATGAATATTCTTGAATAATATGCATGTTTGCAGGGAGGAAAGATGAGCACAGTCAGTCTGAGGTAAAGTACCAGCTGCCAAAACCTAAAAATCAAATTTATAAAAGATACACTAAGGTTCTGCTAATCCTCCAAAAGCCATGAAGGTTTTCAGAGAGGTTTTATGCAAGGTAGTTGAAGCACTCCTGCCTTCAGATAAATTAGGACAGAAAATCTCTGCTTAGTTGGTCTTAAATTATCAGATTCAAAATGGTATTTCAACTTCTATTGTCACTCACTCCCAAAGTCTGTAGAAAGCGGTGTTTCAAAGCACTTTTTATCATTTAAGCAAGTATTGTAAGTACAATCACACCTGAAAGTCAGCTGATTTTATATCTACATATTAGTAAATTTCTGTGTGAACTTTACAAGTCTGATACTGATTTAAAGTAAACTTTTAAGTGAGTACTAATAAATATGTATGGCATTTCATCATTAGAAACATAGTTGTACTTTCTTCCAGATTGCAATTTACCTCTGCAGTAAAAAATATTATTTGAAGCTTTCAATTTCTTCTGTTAAACAATAAATTATGAAGAGGTAAACAAATTAGACATTTGCAGCTTCTGGTCTCAGTTCACACTATGGAGAGAAGACATTCAGTCATGCTTTCATACAAGAATTGTATTGTATTTCCAGTTTCAGCCAGGACATTAAGGCATCCAATCTGGATAAAGCTAGAAATGAGCAAGAGAATACAGTAAAGTGCATAGTTATTTCTTCTGAATATGTTTTTAACTGATTTTAAATAATGATGCTGCTGTCCCTAATAACAATGTGGATCACAGGCAAATCAATATATTTCTACATTTCCTTCAAAGACAAGCTGTGTTGCCTGGGAATCCAGCTTGTCATATTTCCATCCTCATGCCAATTATTACAGCCATAAGACTGACATGACATATGTAGGAAGGTTTTATTTTCATTTAATGATCAGCAAGCAAACAAGGTCAAGTTCTGAACTATGAATGAGACAGTAAAGGAAACTGCAAACACATAACTGAGTTCAGCACAAGTCAATAATACCAGTTGTCAATTTTTTTTCTTTTTTGTATCTAATTCCCTTAAGGTACAATATTAGTACATGGAAGTTAAGATCAACTTCCAACTTTTCTAGAGCTGTCTGGAAATTTTCTGTCATGATTTCCTGCTTAGGAAAAACAGTTTCTACAGATTCTTAGTTTTCCATGGAGTATGCTTTCTCTGATCAAAACCAAAGTGAAATCAGACTATATCATTTAAACTAAAGCTAATTATTTCACCCATGTTTTCTTATGCAGCAGACTAAATTCGGAACCTAGAGAACAAAACTGGCCCTTACTTTCTATCCAATTTGCACTTGGCTATTTTGCTATGAATTGAATAAGTAAGGATTAAAGGAGATGACCTCTAGTTCATAATTATAGAGTTTGAGATTATATTAAGTTTAGTTGTTTGTTTGTTTGTTTTTTCCCCCCACAGATGAGCTTGTTCATTGTGCTGATAAATACACTTCTTATTAAACACAGCCGAAATACCTAGTCAGAGTCTTCAGCTGGCATTTTTCAAAACCGCCCCTGGGCTTTTGTGTAAATAAGCACAAGTATGCCCTTCTATATTGAGACGGTGACATTGTCTGTTAGTGTTACAGCCCCTGGAGAGTTACAGATCATCCTAAAGAACTTAATATTCTCAATAGACCAGAAATAGGAAACGTTCAGTGACTTACGTCTGTTTTGTCCAAGGAAGTGTCTAGTTGTGAAAAGGAGAAAAAACACAAAGCTAACTGAATTTTCCTTAACTTACAATAGTCAACACCAGGCAAACACGGAGGACTTGACCCCACCTCAAATAGTTCTTGGTCATAAATACACTCATTATGTACACACAGCTTCACAAAGAATATGAAGGCAAAGTAGATATACTTTTTCATTCCTGTATTTATAATCGAATGCAACATATTACACAAGAGATTTATGAATACAACTTCACTTACAGTATGCTGGGGTCTGGGTTGCTTTAGATAATAACTGAAGGCCTAATAGCTGGGCCTGAACAGCTGGCTTGCTTTAGATGATAGCTGAAGGCCTAAGGGAGGTCAGATAGGGACAAGAAAAGGGGAGGGATTACAGATGTGGTTAGTGATATGGAGAACTAACAGCAAGAACAGGAGGAAAAACAGGATATAGGCGTGCTTGAAACTTATTATAACCACCAATCATTAATTGCGTGATCACTGCGTGCTAGCTGCTCACAGCCAATGATTAGAGCTTGGCACAGGCGACCGGCGTGTGCACGGAAATAATACTGTATAAAAGAACGAGCTGTTAGCCGAATAAAGGGGAACGATCTTGCATCACATTGGTGTGTTGTCATTCTCGTCTCACACGAAGAAGATAAACCCTTGCGAGAGTATTCAACACCTATCTCACAGGTCTATAAATTTGAATGTTAGCAGAACTGCCAACCTATCTGTAGCAAGAATATGGTATGTACAAGCAGTTGCTGCTCACTTTCATCTCAACTGTAACACAAGCCCACACACACTCCAGTCTCCCTAACTAGAATTAAATACAACTTTTATTATGGTATTTCCACAATGGGGGAGGAGGGGATGGAGGACAGGGGGATAGGAAGGGGAGAACCTGAATCCGTAAGTATGTACCTGTATTCTGGTTTATGCAGCTGATATTGTTCATGTATAACACACTGAAGTACAAATTCCATAGACAATTCACACATGCGGTTTTGTCATGGATTGGTGGATTCACATTGAAAGGCACAATAGTGCCAGGCTGAGGACGAATGCTGAAGACAGCAGCAAGACCAGAATTGAACCTGTCTGACATTTTACATCAGCAACATTTGATGACAGCAGCACTGCGAAAAACTGTTCTTAACCAAATCCCAGGTGATGCTCCGGGTGGGGGGTAATGACAACTCTGGTATCAAGGCACTTCCTCAGCAAAAAGAAGCCCAAGTTTCCTCTGACTAAGGGAAGAATACGACCCACTACATTTAAGTTTCTAAAGCTATGGTAAACTTAAAGCAGGTAGAAGGAGAGAGATTGGATGTAGTGAAAATTATCTGCACATTTAAAGAGACAAAAGGTTGTCAGAGCACGGCTACTTTTCTTCTCATAGAGCTTGTCCCGCTGACCTTATTTCCACCTTCACCCAGACAATCAGCCTCAAAGCTGAAAGACTACGAGGTAGCAAAATGTGTAAAAATAACCCCCCCCCAAAAAAAAATAATAAAAAAAATCCTCAGCTAATCCATAACTATTAAAAAGAAACAAAAATTCCACACAAGCCTTGTTCCTATGAAATTTTACTTTAACTTCATATAGATTGAAAGGAAATGCTAAGTAGTCCTACAGGCATAATCTCATTTCTAATTGAAATATATGCATCTGTTACAGTACACTGCATTATTAAATGTAACTCAGTAATATAATTTGCCTTAATGAGAACTGTATAGTAACCACAATGAAATAACACATATGATGCTTTAATGAGGATTATTGCATGTTAATTTTAAACTGAACTATAGAGTGTGTAATGTAATCTATGTCCTGTGTACAGTTCAACAGCTGTTAACGTGCTGGACCAGTTCATACTAATGCCTGACATAGATAAATACCGAACTTATTACAGAGCTGGTTGGTACACCTATTTATGATATCTACTACTTTGTCAACACTGAAATGAAGTCATGAGGGCCCCATTCAACTTATTTTTTTTTGTCTTTTGTGCTTCTAAAATATGACAACATTTACAGTCCTAGAGTTCTTTCCATCATCTATTTTAACTTGGGAGCATATAAATCAACATCCCAATATGGATAATATTGTCTGGTCTTTATGAAAAGCTTCAGCTATTTCTAAATAGAAGTTTACTTTACTTTCCATGTGTAAAGTTCCAAAGTGAGCAGCTGTTGAAGGCAGTGTTCTCACTAATACACAGTATCAGTGAACAGACCAAGCTGCAACAATTGATCCAGTTACTCTTACACAATCAGGGGATTTCAAATGAGTGAAAACCAAGACAGGCTCTCCTGAGGTACAGGCCAACACTGACATGCTTTTTAGAGAAACCCGGATGCTGGAGGTACAAATAAAGTAAGGTCTGTATGCAAAGGCAACCTCTGGTTTCGGGGGGGGAGGGGGGGGGGGGAACAACAACAACAAAAAAAAAAAAACAACAAAAACCAAAACCAAAAAAAATACATGCACACAAAACCAAGAACCCAAACCTTGCCAAGTGCCTTCCAGAACAGCCACACAGAACAAAGTACTTCCACTGAAGCAGAGTCATGCCAAACTGGCTTCAGCTATAGCTAAACCTTGCTCTGCATGGCCCTGGTCATTGTGAAGACACAAAGGGGACTGCAAACTGTGACAAGGTTGATGCTTCCGTTTTCTGCAACCAGTGTGTTCAAGCTTGAACCTAGTGTCCCTCTCATCAAGCCCTTTGCTTAAAAATGGCATCAACAGGATGTATTAGCTTATTAAATAAAACAAAACAGGCAAAGAAAGTTGAACTTACGAGAGAGAACTTAAAATGAGAAATTCACTTACACAAACAATTTTGAAAAAGCAATCTCGAGGACGGTAAAAAAAATACAATAATGTTTCAGAGACCTGATTTTGGGGTATCAGGTTTTGGGGGGTTTTGTTCATTTTTTTCAATTTTAAGAAGTGCTTTATTGAAAGCTCTGACTCAAAGAGAAAAAAAACTTAACTGGTAGTTTCCATGCTTAGCAGCAGCTTCCTAAATGTTACCAGCAGAACTACCTACTCCCCTTTCACCTTCTGCCCCAAAATTGCTTCCCTTCTAAGCAATTCTAAGAGGCCATGAACTGAGATGGGATTTGCAACTTGTTACCTCTTTGCATTCCCACACGACAATCTGAAAACAATGAGCCGGAATGAAGACAGGTTTGTACAGGGAACTGCACTAGAGATAAAAAGCCACCAGCTTACCCACCTCAGATCCACAAAACTCCTGAGCTACTAGCCTCAACCCAGCTAGGCAACCTCCCCCTAGAAACTCCCCAAATGCATCTGGATTGTGGACAGTAGACATGGTACAAAATAGCCTTCTTTTATTCACAGAGTCCTACTTCTACTCAAGGTTCTTCTTTGTGTTCAAAGACATCAGCAGAGATATTCCTGAGTTGACTCATCTGTAGACCCTCCTCAGCTTCCCCAGGGACACTGTATATTGCACTCAAGCACAGCTCTGAATGAACTTCATGGCTGTTTTGAATGATTTAGGATTAAATGAAAGGGCCATAATGTAGTTAAACATGACAGGAATGAACAAACACAGAATGTGAGCGCCTACTGCTGTCAGGAATTAAAACGGAGGCTGCATGACTTTATTATTTACATTAGCAGCTGGTTACTGCAGAATGGGAAAAAAATAAGCTCCTTGGAAACATGTTTGACTTCTTGTGCATATATTGAGCATCTGTACATTTTCACTACTGATATGGACAATGTAAGAATATGAGCATACAAGACAGCAGATTTTGTATTTCATAATTTAGACAGCATGTGTTTTCTGTTAACAATATATGAACAAAAAATAGAACTCAAGGGAACTAATCCTTGTGTTTTCCCCTCAAACACACTTTGCACCCTTGATACTTGCATGCACTGAACTCTACCACAAGTAAGAGGCAACACTAAGAATCTAAGCTTTCCTTTACTACTTGGCTTCCAGCTTCTGGAGCACCTGAATCTCCTTTGACAGGGACAGGGCAACAAGGAGCAAGTTAAATAGGAACCATCTTTGCTGTATGCTTCCAACCCTAAAGCTCCAGGCTGACTGAGCATCATACTTTGTCCAAAAGTATCTGACCTTAGGGAAAGAAACTGCAAAGAGACTTAATCCAGGACTGCAGTTCCCTAATAAAACACTCTTTTAAAGAGAAGCTTATTTCTAGTTGAAGCACATGCACAACAACATAGAAGACTTAATCACAAACAGGATCTCATAATCTTTGAAGTCTGGCAGAAGCTGCTTTCTCAGTGGTGCTATATGTCCAAGAAAAAAGTGTTTTCAAAAAGGTTTAATTTTGTTTTTTATGATATACAACCCACTTGGGTAACACTGGCAAAGGTTGTTATTGACATATTTCCCCCTCACTGGCAATTCCCTAATAATTATAATGCAGTTATTTCATAAAAATAAGGAGAAAAAGAACTTTTCCTTTCCCTCGGGGGGGGGGAAGGGAATCCAACCAAAATCAAAATACACAGAAAAAAGAAAAAAAAAAAACAAACACAAACCAAAACCTGAAGTCTTAACTGTGGAGACTTTCATCAATTTGGCGAAAAATTAAAACACTTTAAATGAGTTTAACACACACATATACACAATAATGTAACATTTGGAACAGCTTCTGAAACAGCTCAGAGAGAGTTCAACACATTAAAAAGGTGTGATTTCACCTCCATAGTACAGGGAGATAGCACCTATTTTTTTAAGTATATTAAAATTTTCCATTTGCTCTTGAAGCATTGTCCTGCTAAAAGACAACAGCATAATGCAAAAGTACAGTGATAACATAACCATGTTTCATCAAGGAGAAGAACCATTACAGAAGTGATGTATGTTCAAACGCTTTGGAATAAAGAACCACTAGGTATAATATAAAGGGACATAATAATCTATTGAAAGTCAGCTACTATGATTTAAAATGCTTTAAAATGAACAACAATAAATTCACTTCATATTTTTTGCAAGTCCTGTGTTGCACCTGCATTATTTCCAGTCTCTTATGCTACAGCATCAAAATACTAACTACAATAATTTAGAATTATAGAGTATTGTGCTTTAAGGATTTCACAAGTGATTTTCCTCTATGTATCTCTTTCCATTTTGCAAGCTGATAATTCTGTATCAGCAAAACGGGGTTTGATCCTATCTTTACCTTTTCTCAGACAAAGAAGTGCCTGATTACATTCTCTGTAGATATTCTGATGATCGGCCTTAAACTTTCTTCGAATAGGATATTCTCAGGAAGTCACAAATGGAGCAAGGCTTTACTGTAGTACATCTTGTTCCCTCAACAGTCTTCAAGATTGAAGGAAATTAAATATATGACACACAATTAGGAAATACTCAACTATTCACTGTGCTAAGGACCTGACTTGCTCTAATAATCCAATCTGGAAGTAACAAATGCAAGTTACACTCCAAGAAAATCTAAATTTAAAGAATCACGCACCCTCCATTGTAGGACAAAGATGGTGCTGCATGACAGCTATGCATATTTCACTTGGAAAGATTCGCTGGACATTTTCTTGCCCCATGTAGCTTGTATGAATTTGGACAAAGAAACAGACTTTTTGACCAGAATAAACACTGCTCTATCAAGGAACAACATATAAACAAAATAACCAGTGGTATCTCTCAATTATCAAGCATTAAAAGGGCTGCAGATTTTTTAAAGCAAAAAGTTCAAAATGCAATACATGTTTAAGTGAGCCCTTGCGCTGGAAACAGAATAGATTATATCCCTTTCAAAACATTTCCTGGTATTTCCCTGCCCACCTGCTACAGGGGAATAAAATGAGTTATTTAAACTTCCCTCTAAATGTGTATGTTCTTGTTCTGGCTTTATAGTCTGGATTCCTTTCATCCACTGCTTTAATAAAACATAGTTCAATGCTATCGTGTCGAACTTCCCATCGATTAGCTTGTCTGCACGCTTTAGGACAAAGCCGCAGCTGCAAGAGGTTAAAGACACATATGAAACACTAAAAGATCTACTGAGGGTGCATCTATGACCCAGGCACGGACCTGTACTGCTGGAAGCTCTACAAATACCTCCTCCTCCAAACAGCATGCATGGTCCTTCAGAAACATCTTACCCTTGGGCACCAAAAAAAAATGCTAGTCAATGAGTATTCCTACTGAAGCTAAAGGAGTTACAGCTAGCATAAGAACTATTTAGGTGACAAATAAAAGGATGGATGGATTTGTACTAGCTACCTGATTTTCCATTTACTTAATTAAATAGCTTTAGAAGACAGATAAGTATTTTTCTACATTTCCACCACAATGTGACTATCTTCAACTGGCAAATTAACAAACAAGGACTGTTTTAGAAAGCACTCAGTTTAGGTTCCAAGTGCAGCAACAACTACGTTAATCAGTCATAACCCAACTTTTTGGAAGAAAACTAACCTAATTACACTCTGAAAGAATAAGAGGAAAAAAAAAATAATAATAAAAAAAAAAAAAATCACCCAAACAACTTCTTTCATGGACATCATTTCTTTTTTTCCACTGTTGAGTAAGTTTGTACTGCAACAAATTCAGATACTCCTTCCTCCCCAAACTAGCCATTTATCTTTTAATCTCTATTACTTCCCTTTTACTAATAAATACTGCAAAAATTGTGCGCTCCTACTTTCTCTACTGATGCAGCTCACTTATTGCCTTACTAACTTTTATTACAGCTGAGGCTTTCATAATTCACTTTATTTCCACTCCCAGTTCCTTTTGCTAATAATAGGCATAATTTCCCCTTTTTCTTGGGGGAGAAAGTAGAGTATCTTCTTAGTTTGCCTCATTATTTTTGACAGTTGTCTCATTCAGTGGCATAAACTCTTCGAGCCTGTACTCCTGCTGCTTTTGTTTGCAGCACTACAGATTTGAAGCCTCTTTGGGCTGTGGCACTTGTACTGCAACCTCTGAAAAATTCATAAAAAAAAAAAAGAATCAAAAGTAGACACATGGGCAAAGAAATACCTGCTGCTTGTCCAACTTGTGGCAAACATTCAAAATAACCCAGCCCCAGCCCCCAAGTAATTACAGAAGACATCTTGAACAATTTAAAAATTAAAAACGCATCTTATTATTTAAACATTTCATAAAAAGAACGCAAAATCTCTGCAGTAGACAGATTTGAGGTACAGTCAGAACGCCAATCGCCTAGTATGGTGCCAAAAATAAACAAGACTTTCCTGTATTTGGTACAATATAAATTTACAAATCCTGTTGCACAAGGAGGAAAATTGCCTTGTGTTAACCTTATGCACAGGGCTCTGGAACAAATTTGTAGTCACAGCTTGTGAACTCCCGGCTTTGTCGGCATCACAGATTCACTGCCAGCATCTACAGAAGTAACATTCAGTTCGAACCCAGAGAGATCAGCTAGTAATTACAAGCTATTCTACAAAACACACAAATGCCTCCTCCCCACCTGAACATTAGTAAGTATTGCCTTGAGTGAGCATGTTACTAATGAAGTAGCTCTGGAAGAAAGGCAGGGATTTTGTTTTGGTTTAGGGTTGGCATTTTTTTGAGATAAGAATGGAAAATGGAGAGCAGGACAGACTCAAATGAGTATCTAACTCCCTCGATTCCCCCCAGGATTCATTTGCACACAAATACCTACTGCCAATTTATGATTAAAGAACATAATCTTTTAGTGAGTGGACAAAGCTACAGCACCAGGACAGATTTCTTTGCGTCTTGAAATATGTATGTTACCCTGATGTTGTGCCTCACTTCTAGATATAGAATCATAGAATAGTTAGGGTTGGAAAGGACCTTAAGATCATCTAGTTCCAAACCCCCTGCCATGGGCAGGGACACCTCACATTAAACCATGCCATCCAAGGCTATGTCCAACCTGGCCTTGAACACCACCAGCAATGCAGCATTCACAACTTCCCTCGGCAACCTATTCCTGTGCCTCATCACCCTCACAGTAAAGAATTTCTTCTTCATATCCAATCTAAACTTCCCCTGTTTAAGTTTAAACCCATTACCCCTTGTCCTCTCACTACAGTCCCTAATGAAGAGTCCCTCCCAGCATCCCTATAGGCCCCTTTCAGATACTGGAAGGCTGCTATGAGGTCTCCATGCAGCCTTCTCTTCTCCAGGCTGAACAGCCCCAACTTTCTCAGCCTGTCTTCATACCGGAGGTGCTCCAGCCCCCTGATCATCCTCATGGCCCTCCTCTGCACTTGTTCTAACAGTTCCATGTCCTTTTTATGTTGAGGACACCAGAACTGCACACAATACTCCAAGTGAGGTCCCACAAGAGCAGAGTAGAGGGGCAGGAGCACCTCCCTCGACCTGCTGGTCACGCTCCTTTTGAGGCAGCCCAGGATATGGTTGGCTTTCTGGGCTGCAAGTGCACACTGCTGGCTCATGCTCAGTTTCTCATCGACCAACACCCCCAAGTCCTCCTCTGCAGGGCTGCTCTGAATCTCCTCTCTGTCCAACCTGTAGCTGTGCCTGGGATTGCTCCGACCCAGGTGGAGGACCTTGCACTTGTCATGGTTATACTTCATCAGGTTGGCATCAGCCCACCTCACAAGCGTGTCAAGGTCCCTCTGGATGGCATTCCTTCCCTCCAGGATATCAACCGAACCACACAGCTTAATGTCATCGGCAAACTTGCTGAGGGCACACTCAATCCCACTGTCCATGTCAGCAACAAAGATATTGAATAAGACCGGTCCCAACACTGATCCCTGAGGGACACCACTCCTTACTGGTCTCCAGCTGGACATTGAGCCATTGACCACAACTCTTTGCGTGCAGCCATCTAGCCAATTCTTTATCCACCGAGTGGTCCACCTATCAAATTGATGTCTCTCCAACTTAGAGACAAGGATGTCGGGTGGGGCAGGGTCGAAAGCTTTGAACTAGCCCAGGTAGTGACATCAACTGCTCTACCCCTGTCCACCATATGGTGGCACTGTTCTGAAAATGTTACCACCTTCGTTCAGAGAAGCAAGGATAGAAGTGGGCAGAGATAAAAATTATTTGTTTGTGCTTTGACTTTCATTTACAGCGAGAAAGAGCAAACACGCAACACTAACACATTTTGGTTGCCTCAGCTCCCCCCCATGCTGTGTTCTGGCTCCCACGTACATTTGTCAGCCATGCCTCCAAAGCACATTGTAGTCAGTCACCGTACTGACTGCAGCCAGGCTTTGGCTTCACACACCTAAGTGGAACTGTCTCTCTTAGCAGATCTTTTTACAGATTCAGCTGACTCATACATTTCCTACTGTTTTCAAAATACTTAATTTCAAATATGCTTTCCCTTACATCCTATAGAAGTGTCAGCTTTTCTTTCCTCCTCTGAAAATTGCTTTTAAAACTCGACAGAGTTCTTCTGACCTTTTATTTGTTTGCAAATTAAGGCTGGTAACCTATTTGAGGCTGCAGACAGGAACATGGAAGTTAACAGCTTTCCCCACTGCTTTCTGAGCACCAGAGTGTCTTTATCTCTAGCTTTTATAAACCTATCCTGATTGGTTTTCACACACATCCCATTAAAAGTTACAGTACTAAGCATTCATGCAGGATGTACTTAATAAGATACCCCTAAGTTAGATGAGCTTAATTTCCCTGACAGATCACTTCCAGACCCACACTGTACGTTATTGTTCAGAGACCTACACTTTGCAGCAGCTACACAAGCTCCACACACTTCATAATGTGCCTCCACACTCATCAGATTTAATCAGTTCAAAGCTAATTTTCCAGGAATATTAGAGAATTTGACTAAATAATCAGCTCCTGAATACACCCCAAACACCACCCCCCACAACAGTTTTTGACTAAAATCACTGCCCCTTGTGTCATCTTAAAGCTATCAGTCTCCAGGTCTAACTCATCCCAGGATAACAGGGCATTTCCAAGATGCTGCGGGATATCCCAGGACCATACGAAGAGACATAAAGCATTTTCCAGCCAGCAGCTGCTGTCACCTGGGACTTTTTACTTCTGAAAACTACTACATTTCCCACCAGGCAGCTGCACTCAGAAGGAAAGAAACACAACACTAACCTTGCACAGGTACAAACCTCCGCTTGAAATCTTACACTGGCAGATTATTCCACTTTCTCACCGGTTTCACTGCTGCACCTCAACAGCTTCCTCTTCAGGGCTGCTCTCTACAAAACTCCCCCGATGCCTGTTCCCCCTCCAGCAGGTGAAACCCCTTTGCACACCTGGGTCTCTGCACGCCATGCCCCAGTGTAAACGGCCATCTGGTCACAGCTGAGCAGGAGTAACAGGGCCACTCTGAGCACTCAAAGCAAGGGTAACAGGGCAATTCTGTCAGTACAGACCAGAGCAAAGGCCAAGAGCATTGCAGTTGTTATAAAGCAAAATTTCTAACTTGTGCCTTTTTGTTTTGCAAGCACTTCCATTTTTCTGTTCTTTACAATAGCCACAGGCTTCCTGATTAGATTGGGGCAGCAACGAATAATTAAACTCCAATTTATTATTTGCTGGGTACTTGGATGCATTTTCTCGTGCAAAGTTTCACCTAGCCTTTAAGTTGTGAGCCAAACATTCCATTACAAACTACACCACTGTCACATGAATGAGTGGAATGGAAAAATCAGGTCTTAGCCACAGCCTGGGGAGTCCTTGAACATCGGACACCTGAAGAATTGAGTGAAGCAGTATGGGAATGGGAAGAAAACTTCTTAGCACTGTATCTTCCTAAAGCACTGGGCAATGACATTATTAACAAGGCTCATTTCTCTTTTGTCCCATATGATTCCAGAATTCATTATGTGAAACTAATTAAAACTTCTGTGCTTTGGACAGCACTGCAGCACTAGACAGCAGTAGCCTGTATTTACTTTGCAGTGCTCTATCTGCAAGTCAATACCTCAACAATAAACTTAAACCTTGAACACAAATACCAAACACCTCAAGAAGCTACTGTGCCACAGGAAGAGAACATAGAAATTCCGGTCATGCAATAACATGAAACCTTCAAGTGAACATTTCTGCTTTTTCTCTGTGTCGCCGCATACTCGGTGAGATTTTACAATAGTTGTCTTCCCTTTGTTTTTCCCAATCCATTTAACAAGTCTTTCTGCATTACCACTTACGAGATTTGAGAAAGGACATTTACCTCTGGATCCAATCCAAAACCACACTTCAGAATCCTTGAAATGTGAAGGACACAAGTGGTCTAATTGTAGTCAGTGAAACAGAGCATACACCTAATTTTTCAGAACACCAGCTGTCCAGCAAAGTCCCGTTTTTTACTTTATGAAATTTTAAAGCAAAATTAAAACTTCATTCCTTCTTGAAATTCTAAACTTTTGCTATTCTATTTGAATAAATATGGCACGAGAAGACCGAACTTTTTGACAGAAAGGAAACATCAAACAGAGAAATGCAGAGATAGTGGCTTATTTGCTCTCCTCTACATCAAACTGTACCACTCTGAGTTGTTGTGAGATTCTTTCTTCGTTCTTCTTAGATGCAAATTCCCTGTTAGGACTTCATCTTTCATGATTCTCTGAAAGGAGGGAAACAGTAGAACACCATGAGGGACATAACTGAGCCAGCAACCCTGATCCAAGTAAGAGAATTAGCACTATGAACCTGGCAAATCCAGCTCTGTGATGCACCAAAGCATGCCGTATCTGAGCATTTAATACATGTAAAGTATTTTGAACAAAATACTTCTCCTAGTGTTCCTGGAAAATGAAAATTACATGTATGAGCTTCTGGGAAGCTTTACTTCCCATTGAAGAAAACTCTCAGACAGGGATATTTCAGTCTGAAAATATTTTTATGTAGAGACTACAAAAACCAGTACAGAATATTAAAAAGTCCATTCAGTCAATCTTACAAAAAAAAAAAAAAAAAAACAAAAAACAAAAAAAAAAAAAAAAAAAAACAAACAACAAAACACATTTAAAAGAAAAGAATCACAAAGGCTGAGATGTCAACAGGCTATGACAAGTACATCCTGAATGCATTTCATTTGCTGTATGCCTGGTTGTTCCCAGCTTGTTTCATATATGCGCATTAAGAATTTTTTCCAGGTTATCTTTACCAAGTTTACATAGAAATAATAGTAATTAACCCTATGACACATGTACATGTTCACACATTTACTTCTTAGTTTGCTTGGCCCCCAAATACTGTATCTGATATTTATGAAACAGACAGCATGAAGACAAAGGGAAAAGACATTTGTAGCTTCAGATAGCCTCCAACTGTAGTTATTCACATGCCTTATCATCTCCACATTCCTATCCCCCTCTGCTTTCTAAGGCATTGAATATCTGCTATCTTCCCTACAACTGAGAACTTGTTAAGGAGACTGCTGTTCACCAGAGATGTTAAAATTTTTTAAAGCCAGAACTTCATTCTTCTTTCATTTGTACTTATTCCTGATAAAGATCAGGATTTTCCATTCTTTCCCTCTTTTTTTGCTTGCCTTCCTTTCGTAATACAAGCAAAAATGTAGTCTGAGGTCTGCATGTGAATTAAGTCATCCACAGTTAGCAGATACTTCTGTAGAAATATATTGTTCAGATATGCTTTGTTAGGCTGAGCTACTGGTTCTTATAGCTCCATAACCTGCCCTGTCCAAGTAATGCTCTTGAAACACATGTGCATTTATGTACATGGGGGAAAGAAATTTTCACACTCCTGCAGTGATCTCTTTTGGCTGTGAAACAAGGTATTTGATTATTTATAGAGCAAAATAATCATACTCCAAACATGAGTTTGTCCCTCCAGCTCCGCTGAAGTCAGTACATGACATATTTCAATGTAAGAATACATCATGTTCTTCTGGGTGACAGTGATAGATGCTTTCATAATATGTTAGAATGTGCACCTAACCATCTAGAGATAATGCAAATTATCATATGGCCTCTAACTCTTGTAAATTACTTTCCTGATAACACAGAAAATAATTTTCCTGGGCATTTCCCCCTCACTATGTAATTTTGAATATCATGGATCTCCTTATTCCAGATCTGTTTCCTTTCCCCTGTACTTAAGAGTCCCAAACTGTGTATGATAGCTAGGTAGGTCAAAGACAGCTCTACTCATAGATTTGTCCATAAATTCTAACAGCTACAAAGTTGCAGCTATTTTCTGATGATTTGCCTCTTTCTGAAGCTCCATCTTTGATCTGACATAACATTCTACAGATTCATATCTAATAAGACTGTAAGTAGAACATACACATCACTGAAATTTATAAATGACCATGTCTGTTAGGATCTTAATTGACAAGTCTGATCGCAAGTGGAATGAAACTATTTTAAACACACTTCAGTAATCACTGTAAAGAGATGCAACAGCATAAGGAAGGCAATTTTTTTAAATATTTTACTTAAAAAGATATGATTTCTTAATGCCCAGAAGGCCTTTTCCATCAAAAATATGGAAGCAATGTAGGCATGCTGGATTAATTCTCAGCTGTTATATCCCTTAAGAGAAAAACAAACTTTGAAGAAAAAAAAGTGAATACCCTACTGACACACTGCATGAGCACAGCTGAAAGCACAAATGTGGCTCAGCTGGAACATCTGTGGTTTGTTTTGTTTCATGGACCAGGATAGTTGCAACTTCAAAAGGAAATTCCTATATTTATGACACAGAAAGTTTACTAGTAGTTTGGCAGTGGAAAAACTTCTATGAGAAGATACAGCAATTTCAGATGGCTGTGCTGTTGCGCTTGGTTTGGAAATTGCAAGTTCTCGATTTTTGGCACTATTTCTTTCTGATAAACCCTGGATGACTGTTTTGCCATAATAATTTTCATAGTGTACAGTTATTCAGATGGACTTTGTGCAATTATTTTCCTGGTGTGCATTTTGTACTTTTCCTCCCCCTAACGTTTTAAAGAAGGAACAATACTGGTTAATAACTCCCTACTAAACTTCAAAACTTTCTAGTTTTTCAAATGAGCTCTGCATACTGCTAGGTAATAGGAATTTATTTATAAATTTGAATCACAGAGCGTATTTTCACTTGATTGCTAGTCCTTATCTGTAACTATAGCATGTAGAGACTCTTCCCTGCTAAAAGTGCAATGGAAATTAAAGCTAAGAAATACACTGCTTTTTCTCCAAGACAGCAGGAAATATATAACAACTTGACAACCTGTAAGTACTCTAAAGAAACGTGATAATAAGAGTCAGTTGAAATGAATGGTATTTACATGGACAAGATGTTTATTTTACATTGAATTACTTGCCATATGCAGTTATGTGAAACGGATCCAATTTAAATTCCCTGAATGAAGCCAACCCACACATAACATACTGTTCAAGATCATGGTGGATTTTCCACTGAAGAAACCATGAATATAGCTATACCATCTTAATTATGTTGCTGCAGGACATGAAAATATCAAAAGGATAAATTTAATCCTTACCCAGCAGCCTGAATAACTCCGTTCAGGAAAGAGGAAATGAGATTAGGGAAGAAAGGGAACTTCCACACCAGAGGCACTTGCTGCCACTCCTTTGTCTATCTCAAACTTACACTTACAATTGCCTGAAATGAGCATGACTCAAAAAGCCCTGAATTGATGCTTAGTATTTAGTAATTATGAGATGCCAGTATAGGAGGAAACACAGGTCAAAAACTGAGAAATTACTCTGAAAGAGAATCTTCCCCTGGATTGCTCAGGCCATGAGTGTCATACAATCATAGAATGGTTTGGGTTGGAAAGGACCTAAGATCACCTAGTTCCAACATCCCTGACATAGGGAAGGACACCACACACTAGACCATGTCACCAAGACTCCGTCCAACCTGGCCTTGAACACTGCCAGGGATGGAGCATTTACCACTTCTTTGGGCAACCTGTGCCAGTGCCTCACCACCCTCATAGTAAAGAACTTCTTCCTTATATCTAACCTGAACTTTGCTTGTTTAAGTTTAAACCTGTTACCTCTTACCACTACAGTCCCTAATGAAGACTCCCTCTTCAGCATCCTTGTAGGCCCCTTGTAGGCTCTTGGTGTCTTTGGACATCCCAACAGCAAGCTTCCCTCATGATCAGAACCAGCCCTAAATTAGGCAGCAGGAAGCAGGACTTTTGGGGTCTTAAAAATACAAGCATCCAAGACACAATTATGTGAGTGAAGATGAGATATGCATTCCTTAAGATCCTCCCTCCCATTTTCTGATAATTTTATTTCCTTATTGATAGAATTGGTAGGATCAACTTGTTGCCTTTTGCCATATTTAAATGAGAAAATTATATGAGCTGCAGAGGAGTGCGAAGAGGCAACTAACAAAATAAAAAGGGAAGAAAGGCAGCAGAAAGCAAATAGTGCTGTGCTCTTTTAAAGTGGATCTGAAGTTATATGT
Source organism: Amazona ochrocephala (assembly GCA_039720435.1). Lineage (NCBI taxonomy): Eukaryota > Metazoa > Chordata > Aves > Psittaciformes > Psittacidae > Amazona > Amazona ochrocephala. Next base: position 27,298,849 of record CM077881.1, read on the forward strand.
CTACAACTGGAATCCAAAAGCAAGCACAGAAGCCCTAGAATGCATTTATCTATTTGCAATTATGGCAGTGTAAATGAAGGGACTTGGGACATCTTGCATAGACGTTCTTCAGCGAACAATCTGTTGTCAATTCAAGTCATAATTACAGCTGCTTCAGGCACCTATTAGATAACATTAAAATGATCTAAGAAAGGTAATTACAGATAGAAAAGACCTGAATAACAGAATTGATGTTTGGCATTATTTGATGTTTCTCCTTGCCTTTGGTGGTACTACAAAAGCAAAACCCAAGAGATATTAGTAAAAGGTGGTAAGACCCCTCAAAGGCCCTCCTCCATATCAGTAAACATATAACCAAACTAAAGAGATACTTCTCTAAAGGCTAGCAGACTAGATCCTATCCCACTGTTGTCCGAGCAGGCAGTTAATTTACTGTATTTTCACAGTGGTTTTACGATAAAATTGCTATGTACACAATCTATCATGAAAGCCACTCGAAAGTTTAACAGTATCAGATATGACTGCTTGTCTTCAGTGTGAAGATAGTAAAGAGTAGCATCATTTGCAAAATCTACAAACTAAAGATCTTCACAACTTTCCAAGTGAGCAAGCTTGCTCTGAAACTAAAGATGGACATAACTGAAGCAGAATTTAATCTTTCCATCTTCCCTCTACTGAAGTGTTACAAGTCCATCTTAAAAATATACTATCTGCTCTTCCTATGAACAGTAACTCACATTAATACAATTAAAACTAAACAAGCTCCTTTTGAAACAAATGGTGAGATTATGTCACTACAAACCTAGGAAGAGAAATTAAGAGATGCTCAGTGCTTTGCCACTTTTTCACACTTAATAGACTGAATGTTGGAACAGCAGGGTCTGTTAACAGGTTTGTAAATTACAGGTGAAGAACTCATTAGAAAATAATTACTTATCGCCCAACAATTTGAATGGGAATGCTCCTCAAAACTAAGTCGAACATTCACCAAAGCAGGGTCATATATATTGCTTGGCAAAAGTAAAACACATATAAAGGACCTATTCATTGGATGGGAATTCCTTGTACAGGTGTACTAGTGCTGTGTTTCAGAGCAGGTCACTTGGGATAATTTGAGTACTCCCATTACCTCTGAGAGATAAACAATCCAATGAATCCAATGGTCAGTGTGGTAATTACACTCTTTGTTCTTGTATATGATCTTTATGTATTTTTAATACGTATGAGCAGGAGACGATAGTTCATGTATCAAAAACTGGACATTTCCTCTCTCATACTAGGCAAAAAGAATGTCACACCTCCCCTGTTGTCAGCTCCAGACCAAGTGAGCTAGTCATGCTCTGAGCAGCTCAGCGAGCCCAGACAGGTTGTACCACTGTGGCAAAATCCCTCCAGCTGCACAATTGAGGGAGAGGCAGCATCCAGCATAGGGTCTCATAAAAGAAGAAAAGTGCTGATGTCTCCAGCTGCCACAGCTTTTTACTTTCTGGAAGTCTGTTCAGTGCATTAGAGAGTAATGATGAACTGAAAAAAATTACAGGAGGCTATGTCTGAGTAATAACTGCGATTCTGTTCCTGGCTCTGCCCCTTTTTCTTCACAAGGGTCAGGGCAATTCATCCATTTCCTCCTGAATAAAAATGGGATTAACAACATTTATTAATTTATCTTAGAGTTACGGAAGTGATTAGTTAGTACCTGTGTGGTAATGTGAATATGTCAAATGGGCAATAAAGACTAAGTATGTTTCCCACCTCCATCAAGAGGCAGCTCACACCCACCTGTAATATATGAAATATGTATTTAACATTTTAAAGGTTCCTTCATAAATCATTCCCATTTGTCCAGAGGAACAGAGACAGATTCTTGAAAAGCCCTTACTGGCAGACATACAAAGACCCCAAATACAGGAACCGAAGCAAAACTTCACACATTCAAGCAGGAATCTTAGATTCTCATGAAATTTGGTACTGTTGTATTACAGTTTGGGAGTAAGGAAGAAAATAACCTATCCATTTTGGGGCTATATGCACAAACACCATACTGAATATATGTTTTTTCCTCCTGTGTGCCTCATTATTTCACTTGGGAAGGTGGTGTTTTTTTTTGTTCCCCACACACAAAAAAAGAGGGGGAAATTCAACTGAAGTTCTGTACTGTGCAGAATATTGGTGAACTTGCCTAAAGTCAACCTTTGCCTATCTGCCATCATTATAAGATTCATTTTATGGGTAACCAGCTAATAAATGAAAAAAAAAAAAAAATAATGGAGTAGCCTTCCATCTAAGGGAAGCTTCCTATATATAGTTTCAAAACTACCATTGCATTAATGAAACCATTATTACTAGCCACAGCCTAAGTGCAATTAATGTAAATGCCATGAAGATTCTACTCATATTTTTCTCACAACTTAATTAGGATTGTGAGACTTTTAATAGCTCTGCACCTCTTTCCCCTAAATGAAGAAAATCTCATTGTCCTTGTAATTCTTGCTTTCATTACAGCAGCATCATGAGAGATGGATTAGGTCCCTAATAAGCCTTTCAAATGAACAGCCCCATGAACTTGCTGAGGCACTGTAGTGAGAAATGTACATTAGTTAGGCTTTGGCCTTTACAAATTAGCAAAAATTTAATGTGAAAATTCCCCCCCCCTTTCACTTTCCCATAGTTTTTTGGGATGCACGATGTTGAGAAAGTAGGAGAAAACAGTCCCAAGAACAACTGCATCAAAACATGTCATCCATTATTCTCACTGTCCTCCTTTTACCCCCTTCATGTTTTAAGACTACTGGATCAAAGATTTTAAATCTCATGATAAAACTATGCATTAAGTATCTTCTTGCCATTGCATGATATTTATTCTTAAAGACAAATTTCCTAATATAGCTGCAAAAGCAAAGGCTAAGAGCAAGGCTGTAAACATGCTGTGTTTTGTATTAATGAGAACTTTTGCCCATGTTAGAAATTCATATTGGGGCAGAACCTGTAATTCACATTGGAAATAGGCAGAATTTTGTGTGATTTAATGTCTGTCAAATTTGATTGCAATGCAACAGGGAACATCAGGTACAGAATCAAGAAATTCTGCTTTCTTGATCTTAAAGCCACTGGAAAGATCAGCTATTGAAGTAAAAGACTTGTCTTACGGCATGACCCATGAAATCTTAAAAACCCAGTATTTTCTTCCATACACTTTGTAGGGTGAATTTCACTCAATCACAACACATGCAATGCCTCTATCTCCTACCTAAACCCCAAATTTTGACCCGAAACTCTTCAATTCTGATAGTGGTTCAAATTTTTCTAATACTGAGGAAAATTATGTACAGTACCTCTGACCACATTTGTTCATATTATTATGAATATTCATATTGTACTGTTTAATATTAAAGAAGGCGTGTGAATGAAAAAAGAGATATGAACAGATGTAAAGACATGGGATTGTACCTGAAAATAAAAGTCATTATATATTCTGACAAGAGAAACCCCCTTTGTTCTTCTCCAGTCATTCCTTGGTGTACGGGTGTTCAACACCCATTGGTGGCAAAGCCGCTTAAAAAGAAGGTTTATCTTGAAATAATTTCTGCAGCTAGAAAGAACAAACTTCACCTTGGCAGAGAAGACAAGCTGACAAAGGTTTCCCTGGGGCAAGCGCGATGCTTATTTTTGTGACGCATGAACTTTCCCACAAGGAGATTGCCAGGGAGCCATGTGGCAGCCGCCAGCTGGGCCAGACCCACACACCCTTAGCCCTTCATCTGCATTTCTATCGCCTCTGTGTCAGTCTCTATATACAGGGGAAGAGCCCATCTTCATAATTTTAATCGTGACTACTGTAAAGATACAGTAGCAGGATGGAACGAACACACAGGAATTCAAAGGAGTATTATGGTAAACATGTGCAAAGACATAGGTCCATGATGCTTTTAAATCCATGCAAGGTCAAAGTCTCCATGCACAGCCTTGGTAAAGCTATTCTGACAGGACCCCACCAGGGTGAGGCCAGAGGTGGACCTGGCAGTGTGCCTGCCTCTTCTCCCTGAAGCACCTCCACAGTCCTAAATCGGATTCCCCCACCTGAAAAATTTTTTATTTCAGATAAATTAGAACAAAGAACTTCTTAAAGTAAAGACACCTTGTAGATTGTGGCTAACAAATCTCTTCATGTTTCCACAGTGTCCTAAACAAGCAAGTTAATTCCTTAAGGTGTCTTGTTGCTAAAGTTTTAGTTACCTGCTGGATTGACCTCTGTCTTACAAACATTTTTTTCCACTCTCTTCTCTAAGCCTCTAGAAAAAGCCTGTATTCCCATTAGGGCACGGCTGCATGTCTGACAACTGCTCTGCTAGTGGACTGTAATGTTACAGATGTATGATTGCACTCCCTTGGCAGGTTCTCCACCTGCTTGTCCCTCTCCTACCCTTTGCTCCAGCTGGTTCAGCTGTACTGCAGGAAAGAATGAGCCCCTCTTTTTCCTTCTCCGAAGTGCAGGGTCAGGACAACAAGTAGCCTTCAACACTGCTGTCAAGCCATGCTTTACAAATCATAAGAAAAATCATCCATACTGTTCCTTCAGGATTTGAAGTTCATTGGTTTTAGGCAATGCAGTAAGATTTGAAAACATCCTAACAATGAACATTATTTAAAATGGCCCTAAATATGAAAGATGAAATGATACAACTGCTGGCAGCTGTTTCAAAATTATTTCCAAGCAGCAAGCCTGTGTGGCAAGAGAAAAAAAGAAAACAAACAAAAATCCCACAGGTTTTAATTGCAGAAAAATAATTTTCTACTGCAGAAAAGTTTCAGGAACGTACTTATACTACTCATTTACCCTGATAAAGGTTTCCCAAGCAGTAAGATAAAACCTGGCCAGGTCGTAAAAACTCATTTTTCCCTGAGTTTGAGAATCCACTGGAGCAAGTCCAGAGGAGGGCCACAGAGATGGTCACAGAGGCTGAAGCACCTCTCCTATGAACACAGATTGAGAGTTGAGGCTGCTCAGCCAGGAGAAGAGAAGGCTCCATGGAGTTTTTGGAGCTGTCTTCCAGCACCTAAAGAGTGCCTACAAGAAATCAAGAGAGGGACGTTTTAGGAGGGCATGTAGGGACAGAATAAGGGATAATTACTTTAAGCCAAATAACGGCAGATTTAGAATAGATCTAAAGAAGAAATTATTCCTTACGAGGGTGGTGAGGCACTGGTTGCCCAGAGAAGTTGTGGCTGTTCTGTCCCTGGAAATGTTCAAGGCCAGGTTGGATGGGGTTTTGAGCAACCTGGTCTAGTGGAAGATGTCCCTGCCCATGGCAAGGGGGCTGGAACTAGATTATCTTTAAGATCCCTTTGAACCCAAACCATTCTATGATTCTATTAAAGAGGGTGCTTTCTTCAGCTTTCTGAATGGCAGATTAGTGTCTTGTTGCCCTCTGAAAAGGAGACCATGTATTTTAGAACAATGGTACTTGTTCTAAAATAGGTGATTACTCTTCATCTAATCGGGGGATGAAGAGTAATGTGAGAGAAAAAACACTGTGCTGAAGGCAGGCAGTATTTAAAAAGTGCTTCTTGGCTCAAAAAAATTAACGGTTTGCTTGCATAGACTGTAATTAAGCCTGTGGAAACCTTGCCTTTAGTTAAAAGTTACATTTCTTTAAAATCTAATTTTAAATAAAATTTTCACATTTTAATTTTAAAGTTAAAAAAAACCAAACAAACAAAAAAAAAAAGAAGCCACACAAAACTGCATTCATATAATCTGAAGACATTTAAACATGTCCCTTAAAGAACAAGGCATCTAAGTTTCTGTAATTAGATAAATGCCAATTCTCTGCCACATTTCTTCAGCATTATAACTTGTCAAAGAGCATACTGCTAGTCAGACATTTAACAAGATGCAAACACAAAGTCTGTTCTTGAAGACCCTCTTCAAACATAGCAGAAAAGAAAGCAATTCATGCTCTTCCTAACCATTGGGGCATTGTTTCTAGAATTCAGACCTAAATATTTGTTTTCATAGCAACACTGTGTACCCAGAAAGCACCATGAGGCTGCTCTGTTTGTGTGTGTAGAAAAAGACACAAGGTTCAGTACCCCCAAGAAATGAGGAAGGCAAGGAATGGTGCCCGACAACACCAGCACAAGGCTGCTACAGCCCTGCTCAGTACATTTGCTGCTCCCTGAGAAATACCAAATTACTCAACATTGCACAGTGAAAAGCCTAACACCAAACCTTTCCCAAGCAAACACCCATGACAGGCCCCCATCCATTTTCTATGTGAAAGGAAAGCTAACAAAGCCTGCACAGGAATCTCAGCTCTAATCAGTCACTACTGGACATTTTGACTGGGATACTTGATGTAAAGTGAAACTGACTTGCAGTATTTCTACAGCATCACAGTTTAATTAGTAACATTATCCTGCTGGTCAAGATTCTATCAATCACATTTCAATTAATTCAGCTTATAGCTGTCTAAATATGGGTGCTCCATGAATTCATATATTAGTCACAAATGCAGTGTCCATTTGTTTGATGGGAGGAAGCGTCACCAAGAAATACTAAACTGTGTCTAGTAGAAGGCTGGATCAGTATTTGAGATGTATTCAGAGAGGTGGTAGTAAAGGCTGCTCCTTCTTCTGAATTTATTTTTCCTTAATGGATTGCATGATAACTTCCAAGTAAAGATAAGCCTTTTCTAACTGGCTACTCATATACTGATTTTTAATTTGGGAAGGGCTAGACCCCTCTTGCTTCACATAGCTCATTGCCAGGGATTTTCTTGCATACATATTCCGAAATACACGGAAATTGAGAAAATCCCAATGTACCTTTCTGCATCCACCCAGTCTCCATAGTGCTGACCAACAGTAAAACCAAATAGTTTCCTTTGGCAGCAAACCTAAACAGATATAATCTGGAAGATATACAGAAACTTGTATTAGTAACACCAAAGTACAGTTCTGATGGAATCATTCTTCTGATCCTAGAAATTTTTTTGAACCTGCTATCCACTGCATTTCTCCACCACTCTGTCAAAATGGGAGCAATTTAAAAAAAATCTATTTGTTCTGTCAAAGGTGAGTACATTCCTTCTAGGTAGCAAGGTAAATTAAAATCTGCTTTCTTTTCTGACAGGATTTAAGGTTGGCTTAGGTTTTTTTGGGTTTGAGTACAGTTTTGGGGGAACTGGGAAGTTTTTCTTTGGGGCAGGGAAGTAAAAGAAAGCAAGCTGGATAGATGGGAAAAAAAAAACCCGCAACCTGAAGAAAAAAAAATCCCTCCACCTGAAATACTGCTGAGTGGTATCGGTGGCCAGTTACTGGAAGCACTGGCCTATGGACCAGCTGTGGCCCTCTACTCCAGTTACTCCAGTCAGAGCCCACAGATATGGTATTTTCGTTCATAATATTATCAGCGAATGCTAACATATCCCTTAATGTGCTGGGCTGTGAAATGTGTTTGAGAAACTTTTAGAAAGGAACAGGTTTCCTTTCACCCCGATAGCACACCACACAAGCCAATACTCAAGCCAGAGAGAATTGGAAATGGTCTCTCCTTCCATCAAAAATATGAATCAGGGTTAAATGTCTACACGGACATACATACATATAAAGAAGCATAATGTGAGTAGTCTTGCAATGTTTTGGAGGGAACATCCAACATACATAAAAATGTATGAGGGGTGAAAAAAATCTTTTTGCAGCCACATAAGAATTTCTGCTGGAGGTACTTTGGACCTCTGTGCCAGTCACATAATTTGGCACTTTCCCAACCGTGTCCCTGCTGCACATCATTCTGTATTTAATGTGCATCACCTCTAAATACATTTCCTAAAACTGCTTTTATTTTCGTTTGGTTTGTTCTAAGGGACCTTTGTGAGTCATATGATAGAAGGGAAAATTTAACCAAACTCCTAAAGGATAATGTCATTTTTAGATCATGCTCATTATAATTCATAAGTACTTCTCTACTTGACAGCTCTTTGGTTGCAGTTTCAATCTTACACCAGTTTTTTCTTGAGAGCCCTTTTCAATTTTCCACATTGCTAATAGAGCCTGAGGCAAAGCTAAAAATCATTTGGGCTTCTTGAAAGGATCAATAATTTTTGTGTGCCATGCATTTTAGAGTACACAGCATCACTGACACAAGCACTGTTCCTACATTGATAAATGTAACGCATCAAGTAATGTCTGAAGTTTCCATGCATTTAAAAAACAATATTCAATAACTACTTGCAACCCCACACGCAGAGAACAGTGTTAAGTATATCAGAGACACAAGGAAAAGGAAAAAAAAAAAAAAAAAAAAAAAGCTTAAAATAAAGTTACCAGAAGACTGACTGAATAAATTCTTTTCCAAATACTGACATTTTCTCTGCATCTTGGCTCACACAAGAGACTACACAGATGTAGAAGGTCTAACAGTTTCACTCCCTCTAGTTTTACACCAGCATAAAAGCTGATGGAAAAAAGTTCATTCAGCTTTATCTGTCACCCATCCAAGCAGCCAAGGATACCTGACCAAGTGCTTAGACATGCTGCACTCAAAACAGTTAGCTCAATAAATTATTTGTTCAGCACCACGCAGAACAAATTATATTTGAGGTGGACAGCATTTTTGCTTGCAGTTCATTCACTTACAAGCCAAGCAAGAGATTGCAGTAAAAGAAAGAGAAGGAAAGGTTCACTAATGTGGAGCTATGTTTTTCCTCAATTTGAAGCTGCTAAAGAAATTGCTTACAGAGCACGCTGGGGCTGACAAACTGAGAGCTACTCTGCTGTTGTCTGTTTAACCCTCACCGAGAACATGCTACTTAAGATATATTGAAGCTTCTAACTGAACAGAGACACGTTTTTCAGAAAAAGCAAATGCTGAAGTAGCATTAGACTGTAGAACAAACATGGTTTTACATAAAGAACTCTGAGCCATAACACAAGATTGGAATATAAGGAAGGACACAAACATAGCAAAGACATTTTATATTGCTTTTCTTTGCCGATCTGTGCACCATTCTTTGCTTCTGCCTTCCCTACTACCATTTCCAATATACAGTGCCTCATCATCTCCTTGCGCTATGATTTCCAACCTTCATTTTCCTTCTGCACTGCTGTGTTCTTGAGATCAAATAGGAAACTGGGAATCAGCACACTCAGTATGATTCTGCAAGCAGGTTCTCTGTGCAGGCACCAGAAAATAAATGAATGTCAAGTGTTGATGTGTTAGTGTTTTGCATCTGCTGAGTTATCTTACCTATAGAGCATTCAGCAGACCAGAGCACATTTGTTTGTATTTGTATGTGTGACTTTCACCACAACTAAAAAGACTTTCTCTAACTGAAAATGCTTCACTGAAGAAAGCCGCAATGCAAGTATCTAAAACTGGTCAAAAGACTTTCACAGAAATATTAATTTCAACCAAATATTAAAAAGTTTGTTTGTAAGGGAATAAAGGCCTCTTATTTGAACAACGAAATATTTTTTTAAAAACTGGGAGAGAGCTGTAACCGATATTCAGGGAACAAAGTATCATGAGGTACACTGGGTCCAAATAATTTTGATGAGGTTGAATCAGATGCATAAATTAAGGCACCTCAACATGAATATCTGCCTCAAATACATTTTTTCCTTGTCATTAGGTTGAGAAGCTCATTACCCTTTTCCCTGAGCTCTCCAGCCTGCCATACAACCAGGGAGAGACTAGTCCTTGCCCTGTTGGAAGTTTTCTGCATGTTGGAAGGGAAAGCTGTGCTTCAAGTCTCAGATCCAGAAGCATTTCCCCACCTGTATGCATGCTGCTGGTTAGTAGTGTCGGGAGGGAACTGGGAGGCTGTGAGTGGCAGAAAAGAAAACTCCTAAGAGGGTGAAGTCAGGTACCAAAGATGGGAAACATGCAGGTACTGCCCACACCACCCAGCTGGGCAAGGGGCATAACTGGAGTTACACCTAAATTGGGCTGGGTACAAAGGTGGAATGACCAAGCAGTGACCCAATCTCTTCCACACCAAAGGGTACACACATAGGTGGTACTAATTGGAGGGTTATGAGCTGCCCTGAGACCCACTCAGCCCACAATTAATGATGATTCCACTCTCCTTCCAAAGAAAGGTGTTTCAACTCTTCATTAATTTAACTGACAGCTCCCCTCTCCCTATTGACTTGGAAAAAATTTGCAAGGTAAAATATGAGAACAACCTATGCCTCACACTTTAGTAATTTTTCCAGTCTGTGAAGGGAAATTGTCTCAGTTTACCACTGCAGAAGTCCAAGTAAACATTTTCTGTTCGGTGACTTGCTTTCCTCTGCCTGTGTATTTCTTTTGCTTAAGCTATCACTTTTGCAGAAAGCCTAAATTGTGGCTCTAAAGTTTTAGGAGACATGCCTTTAATAACTCCTATATTTATTCCTCACTTACTCTGCTGCCATACTTTAATCAGATCAGCTTTCTTTCACCATTGTTTCTGAGCTAATTATTCAACATCTAGCTCAACCAAACTGCATTTACCATTCATTTCTGAGCCAGAGGTGATCATATGATCCAATACTTCCTGAATTTCATAGTACCTTGTTATGTGCTATGTTCCCATCATTTAGTGGTATGCTTAAATTTGGCTTTGAATACCAGCATTGGGAGCAATTTGTATGAATAGCACAAATTGTAAGACATGACAGATAATGTAGAGCAGCAATAGGAACCTACTGGCATCACCTGATCAAGCCAGAATACTAAAACGATGCTGATGAATATCCAGACTCTGGTGGCACAAGACTGAATCCACACTATCTGATAAAAGGGATTTGAGTCCACTGCTATTAGCAGGCTATATAGCAGACTCCTAGCTGATCACATGCATTACAGAGAAAGCAAAATATATGGAGGAGAGGGGGAGGGGGGTGGGACAAAAAAAAAAAACAAAAAAACCTGCCTTACTTCCCCCAGTTTTTTAATGGCACATTTCCATTTGATTTGAAATGTTCATTTTTATGTTAAAAAATGGAAACCTGTTTTGAAGTGAAAAACAATGATCTTTTCTTCCTGCTTCTCTATTTCCCTCCAAATTGAGAGACTGATTTTCTTTTTAAACTATTCCACCCCTAAGGAAATTACAAAGATCAGCAATGAAAAAGGGAAAGGAGAGAAAACAAGGAAGTAAAGGAAGTAGAAGAGAAAGCCTAACTTTGTCTCTTTGAATAATAAAAAAAAAAAACAAACAACTAAATTAGAAGCTTCCTTTTTATTAACAAATCAAACTCATTTCTCAGTAACAAAACTTTTCATTTGAACTATTAAACCTTTGTATATAAAAATACTGAGACATGCTTGGCATATTTCTCCACTGGGACTGTGTGCTGCAGAAATAATTATTTCTCTGCAGCCTTTTCCTCTGCATAAATTCCCTCTTTTAATGGCTTTTGAAGTCCATGTCCCTAGGAAAGGCTAAAAGAGGTTTAACACTTCCCGCTTCATACCTCCAATTACCTCTGGTATATTTCTCAGCAAGAAGCTACGCAAAACCATGCTGTGTTTTCAAACAGCATTTAACATTCACACATAAGCTTCATTCTTCTCTTCAGTTTTCTTCCAGGATAAATACTGCTCCGAGACCCATTGTGCTGTGGGTATCTTCAGCTCCAATCACGGACTCTGAAACCAGGACCCATGTCTAGAGTAACATCTCCTAGACCTAACGCTCCACACACTTCATACTAACATTAGCTAGCCTCCACCCCTTAATCTCCACGAGATACTAAAACCTTAGTTTGAGTTTCATACTCACAGAGGTTATAGAGTATACAGGAAGAAATATTCCAGGTTTCATATTGACTGATTTTTATAATTCATGTGGCAAACAGTTGAGCCCTCTGTAATGCTTGTTTAGCCAGCTGACTTGTTAAAAAAAGAAATTTGGGAAATCCTGCCACCATACTGTTTTGTCCTTCCCAGTAATGGATGGGAAGGAGAGGAGAAGCCATCACTTGTAAATCTACTAAGACACACAATATGGGACTGGACATGAGAAGAAGCAAGCTCATATTAGGAATGCTACAAAAAAGCATGTTTGTAAGAAGACTCTGCAATAGGAAAAATTTATGGCAGTAACTTCAGATACCAATTCAGAGGTATTTCACAGTTCACCCTGTGCCAGTATTTTTCTTGATGACACATATTGCACACAAAGCACTGGAAGAGATGCTACAATCAAAATCAGGCAAGTGGATTTGTCTTATTGGCAGACAGGAGTCTTGTGCAGCTCCCTGTAGAGAACGCAAGGTAATGAGATTAGGGATGAAAAATAAGATACTGTATAAACCTTGAAAAGCAAGCATAAAAGACACCCGAGGGTAGTTGTGGATCATTTCACTTAAGTCCTGTGTTTGCCAGCAAGAATAAGCAAAGTAAGCCATAGGATATTTACAACCAATATATATGTGTGTAAAGCACACGGAAGAGCTCTGGCACAGTGCCTCCAAAGTGCTGTTTCAGGGCTCTTCCTTGTTCTTTGATGTACAGTGTGTCAATGTGTCAGTGCAGGCACATGTATGCTTATGAATATTCATGTGAATCTGCTTGTTTTGTATTGTATCTTCAATATTCTGCTATGGTAACGACTATCCCATCATGCAGGTGGAAAGTTATGTAGATTTTTGAACATGATGGTCCAAACATTTGTATCCATTTTCCTTAACAGTTAACTTTAATTGTGTTCTGAGCAATTACAACAACTATGCTTCATTATTAGAAATGTGATTTATATATTCATCTTTATAAATATGATACAATATGCTAGATACTTTTTCTTACAATTCCTCCTGAAAAACAAAAACAAAAAAACCCTAGTATATTTTATAAAAGAAGCTAGTTAGATCTAAGGAAATGCAAAAAGCATGCCCTCCTATCCTGTAAAAATTTTCATCTTTAATGCTTGTTTGTTGTCATTCCATTCTCCTCCCACTCTAAAACAACATAAATTGATATAATAAATTTTGCAAAGCAGGATAGGTTTTGATTCATTAGAAAAATTAGAAATTTGGAATTTCATTGGAAAATAAAAGGAATAATAAGGATACTAATTCAATATACTGAGTATTTTTAATGCCATGCCAAAACATCCTTCATTAAGTCTTCCGTGACTTGACTGAGTCCCTACTTCTGAGAAATATGCAGGAAGACCCATCAGAAGCCAGGGCATAGAGAAAGTTAGTAATTTGTTCAAGCCCACACAAGAAATATCTTTTCTTAATTATGTTGGAATCCACATGGCTAAAATCCTTATTATTGCACAAGATAAAAATACTTTTCATAGAAGATGAGTCTGCAGAAAGCATATTTATGCCTTATATTTAACTGCAAAATCTTTTAAAACATTCTAATACCATGAATTCAAAATTTAGTATCAGATTTTTTTTTCCAGATGAGATTGCAAATGCAAGAAGTCCTACAGAAAGGCTCAGGCTCTGCTTCATAAAGAGGCAGTAGAAGATAGGTGAAGAAACTTTCCAATCCCCAAAGCTGCACATTATATTCTATTTTTAATTTTTTTTGAGTATGAATATCTGAAAGCTGTAGGTACATATTTGCACATAAACATGGGCATGAAGTATGGATAATTACCTATGTATATTCATATACATATACATACTTATAACTGTGTGAAAATATGAAAGCATTTAAAGGATTGGGAATTAACTCTGAATGTCAGGTTCTACAAATTTTGGACCCTCTGACTTGAAGAAAAGACCTTCCAAAGCCAAATAAGCAATAGTTACAGGAGAGGTGCTAGACTGAAGCAGATAGAGACAGCAGTCTGCTCTGAGCTGCTCATTCAGCCTGAAAATAAGCAAACCTGATCTGCGGCTTCAGATATATATTTTCCTTCTTCTAGCGGTGACTGTGTCTCTCTTTTCGGAAGGTGATTTTCCTGAAATCAGGAGTATTACTAGTGCTTTTCATTATTATTGTATCAAAAGACCCTCAGTTTCTCTTCTCTTCTTGATTTACATAGACTTTCACCATAAAACAGCACTTCCTTTCTTGTCAACCACCTCTAATAGAAGACAGACAGGATTGCATCTATCAGCATGACATGGAACAGTCGAAAACTATATTTAATCTTGAGGGAGGAGTAAGAACTGAACTGCAGAAAGCCAAGGGAGTCTATGGTGGTAAGCCTCAAGGACAGAGAGGACAGTGATACTGAACTTATGTGATAAGAGTTAGAGTCATAGGAGGAGAAGCAGCTCACCATTTAGTTCATTTAGTTTCTTTGACTTTGAGGCACAGATTTGTCATTGTATCAGAGGACTGAGCAGAATGAACAGGAAAAAAAAAAAGTCAGTACTTGCACTGTGACTGAAGACAAGCTGAAAGCCAGCGAGAGACAGAAATCAGCACATGGCCTACATGAAGGCTCTGCTGGATGTAATCTTCCTTCTCACCAGAAACAGCAGCAAGCTCTTGAGCAGAAGGCTCAGAAGGCATAAAGGTAACTAGTGATGTCCCTTCCTACACTACTTCAGTATTCCTTAAATGGGACATAATTAGTGCAAAGAGTTTATCCATACATCACAGAAAAATTTCTATGCATGAATTGTATAGTGAAACAGTTTTAAACTCTCCCTACTATCTCAAATGATAGCAAATTCCTTTAGCTCATCACAGGGTCTTTTTTTGTGGTATTGCAGAGTGTCAGGGGCTCACAAGCCACCATTAAAGGAGAAATGACAGAAAGTCACAAATTAGAAATTCTTAGAAAGGACTGCATGCAACAGTCAACTCCTAATGGCTCCTCTTCAAATAATTATAAATGTCTGATTAAGCAGAATATTAAAGCTACTCAATCTTAGAAAATTACTCCAAACCCAAAAAGTATAATAAAGGCAAAATTAACATATAAAAATGGAAATTAATGGATTTCATCAGGAACTGTTTGATTCCACAACCTTACTTTTTTGTTGTATTTTAGTAATTGTAAAGAAATAGTTTTCTGTAAGAGCAACCACATCCAAAATATTATCCTACTCTGTACATAGAGCCAAAGGTATGCATGCATACAACTTTCTGTTAAAATGTCATGTATAGGTAATGCACATATGGAAGTCAGTAGAAAGATCTGGACATACCTATTCAAGATCAAATTTAAAGTGTTCCATTTACAATATGAAATTTTGAACTGAATAGTCACCAGAATTCAGGAGCAGCATATTTTGAGGGTTTGATGTCTCATCATCAGGGCTGAGTATTCTTTTTTTAATTTCAAGGTGGAGGAAGTAACATTTAGATGATAGAATTAAAAAAGTTAAATTCCTCTAAAAGAAGGGGAAGAGGGAAAAATTATTTTCATCATCTCTGTTTACTTTTCTATATTTGGAGTCTATTAGAAAGTATAAATACTTTTCTTCCAATTGAACCATTCTAGCTTCTTATATTGTTTACTGGAACGTTTGACTTCAGTGAGCATACAGAGTACTCATTTCAGTTTCCCATTGCTTAAGTGTGTTATCACTTTTCTAAGTGATATGCTAAGAATTAAACCCTCTGGACTGGACTGAGACATGTTTATACTGCAGAACCTAACCTCCATAGTCCTAACAAGATTTTGTAGCCATTTGCTTTTCAAACGACAAAGGCAGGTATTTAAATGTTAAACAAAACAGAGCATCAGGCAGAGAAACATAATGTGACCTGAAAAATGAAGATTATTTCCCCAAAGATTCTTAGAAACAGCACTAAAAGTGCTATCTCACTTGTTCTTTCATCAAAGCTGACCAGCAACCTTAAAAAACTATCCAGAAATTTCTGGAACACATCCATCTGAAACAAATCCTTTACTGACCTGTAAAATAATAGGGCTTTTCTGTATTATAGAATCATAGAACAGTTAGGGTTGGAAAGGACCTTAAGATCATCCAGTTCCAACCCCACTGCCATGAGCAGACACACCTCACACTAGACCATACCACCCAAGGCTTTGCCCAGCTTGGCCTTGAACACTGCCAGGGATGGAGCATTCACAACTTCCCTGGGCAACCCACTCCAGTGCCTCACCACCCTTACAGTAAAGAATTTCTTCCTCATATACAATCTAAACTTCCTCTGTTTAAGTTTGAACCCATTACCCCTTGTCCTCTCACTACAGTCCCTAATGAAGAGTCCCTCCCCAGCATCCATATAGCCCCTCTTCAGATACTGGAAGGCTGCTACGAGGTCTCCACGCAACCTTCTCTTCTCCAGGCTGAACAGCCCCAACTTTCTCAACCTGTCTTCATATGTGTCCTGGGTTCAGCAGTAGCAGTCATTTTTTTCCTTCTCGGTAGCTGGTGCAGCACTGTGTTTTTGATTTTGGGCCTGGTAACAGTGCTGATAACACCAGTGTTTTCAGTTACTGCTTGGTGATGTTTAGGCTGGCCAAGGACTTTGTGAGTCTCATGCTCTGCCAGGGAGGAGGGGAAGCCGGGAAGAAGCTGAGACAGGGCACCTGACCCAGACTAACCAAAGAGGTTATTCCATACCACAAGACATCATGTCCAGGAGGTAGAAACAGAGAGCAGAGACCCGGAAGGGTGGTGGGTGTGCACGGTGGGGAGTGCACTGCTTGTTTGGGATTGATGGTGAGCTATTGTATTCTTTCCTTGTATTTGCCTTGTCATTATTATTATTGGTGGTAGCAGCAGTGGTTTGTGTTATACCTTAGTTACTAAACTGTTCTTATCTCAGCCCGTGGGAGTTGCATTCTTTTGATTCTGCTTCCCATCCCTCCAGGAGCAGAGGGAAGAAAGAGTGAGGAGTGAGTGAGAGAGTGGCTGTGTAAGTTTATAGACTTAAACCATGACAATACGGGAGTTGCTTGAGTCCCCTTGTCATCCTCGTGGCCTCCTCTGGACTTGTTCCAACAGTTCCATGTCCGTTTTATGTTGAGGACACCAGAACTGCGCACAATACTCAAGTGAGGTCTCACAAGAGCAGAGTAGAGGGCAGGATCACCTCCCTCGACCTGCTGGTCACGCTCCTTTTGATGCAGCCCAGGATACGGTTGGCTTTCTGAGCTGCAAGCGCACACTGCCAGCTCATGTTATGCTGTAAGACCTTTCTGTATCCAGAAAGATCTTTTCTATTACCTTATTTGACAGACACTTGAATCTACCAGAATTTCAATATTTGAGGGACTCAGCTTTTAATCTAGTTGAAATGATACCACAACACTTAACTAACTAAATGTTGCAGCCTGCTGGATCTCAGGTCTTTGACAAGTTGGTGCAACTGAAATTGTTCTACCCAGAAAAAAGTAAAGGACAAAGCTGGAGAAGAAAAGCCAGAAAAAGAAGCCATTGCTGAGCCTGGTGTTATCAGAAGGGGTAAGACTGAAAACTGTAGTGAGAGCAGACGGGAAGGTCCAGGCTCATGAAGGAGATGCTCCTATTTCTTTCCTGTTTGTTCCTCAACCTCTTCCACCAGTAGCCACCAACTTTCCAAGGTTCTGGCAGAGATAAAATAAGCATGACTTATTATTCTGATTTCCCACCTCTTCTTAATTAAACATTTCCTTGCCCCTATGGAAGCTGAAGAAGAAAAAAAAAAAAATCAAATTATTGAATGAATGTAGGCAGATTCACTCTAAGCCTTGTTCATTTCCACAGCTGATGAATGTTTCACTTTGTTTTGATCTTGGTCACTTCAGTGAATGGAGTTATGTATTCCATACTGTTTATTCATATATGTACACTAAGTATAAGCATAAGATTTATTTGCTAGTATAGGTAAGAATATTACAGGAAGCAGCTTTCAATCACTCTGACAAAACTATCATGGAGTGGGATGATCATATGGTTTATTTGGCTCTGAGCATACTAGTACTAGTCTCAGACTTTCTCTTGGATACTCTGCTTCACAGAAGAAGAGCTTCAATTAAATGAACAGACTTATTGATTAACATAGTGCTTTGAAGTATCATGAATGACATCCACCTTCTTTCATATATTTATGCTCAAAAGGAAGTTACATGGGAAGGAGGGTTTTCCCATCACCATTATTTCCTAGTTGAAGAAAACCTACAAGTATACATACATTGTGTCTAGCTAAGAGGAACTAAACTTTGCTACCTTTACTATCAGCTTAGTGAACTTCTTAGTTAAGCGCTATTCCAAAAAACCTTTTAATTCTTTGAGGGTTGAAGGATTCACTTACTATTCTCAGACTAGAATGGTCTGGCTGTTCTCATTAAACTAGCTATTTCCTAGACATCAAGACTGCCACCAGTCACTGACATACAAATATGCTGAAGAGGCAGAAGATGCATTTGCATTCATACATAGCCTTCAGAGCAGAGACCTCACTGTTACCACTGGCCTGAAAAGACCCTCCCACTAGGATGAAGACCTCATGCTTCACACTTACTAACATGGAAAACCCATTCCTACCCTGAAGGAGTCTAAATCAATTACCCTTCTCTGTGCATTTCATGGAAGAGAAGAACAGGCATTTCCAGCTGTGAACTGTTTTTATCCCTGCCTGAACACTGAATTAAGTGCCTGTCTTGGAATTTGCAAAGCTTAGCTTCAACATGACTTTATAGATTTGCTCTAAATTTCCTCAAAGCTAAGATTATAGTTTCCCTTATTGTAAGAAACAAAAAGGAATAACCTTTCTCTTGTGCAGTTCTCTTGGCTATCTCAGGATGTTTGTTTTTTTACAGTCATAAGTAACTGGCTATCATTCTCTACCTTAACATGAATGCACCATTTCCATCACACAATTTTAGTTTAACACCAATGCAAGCAACTCAGTGCAAGCTTATATGCTCTCATAGGGAGATGCAAGTTAGCTCTACCAATGGGCCATACAGGAAGGACTGGAAGGGCAGAGTGTACAAATAATTTTTCTTTTTTTCCTGGCTCACAGCTAACCAGCCCATAGCTTTCATATTCAAGATTGCATAGGTTTACATAAAAATCGTAAAAGTTGCTGCACATCGACCACTGTGAAAGTCACTAGGGAGAGCCAGCAAGAGCCAGCACAATCACAATGGTTTAGATACTCCTTTATGCAGTTAGTACTTTTATAAGTGTCATAATAGCATTATTGCTTCTATTAAGTCACTGACTAGCATAAGGGTTTCTCTCTTACCTATGTAGTTAGGTGCCTGCATACACTAGAAGAGATGAACACTTAGCCCTGATGAGACAAACCAGATAAGCTCAAAGCAATTAAACACTTCATGAAACTATGCCAGGAAAACTTTCAAAAAGTCAGACATCAAACCTAAGCCTTGCAAATGTGAAAATGGTGCCTCTCCTCTGACACTCACACTGTCATCCTAACACTTAGGAATTTTATGTTCATTTTCCCATGCTACATTTTTCAGTGCATCAGAAAAAACATAATAGCAGTTGTAATTGTGGTGTGCTCTTGTAAAGTCTGTCAGGTGTTAGAACGCAGACCCCACTGCCTGTGCTAATTAGATGAAGTTGAAAAAAAAAAAAAAAAGACAAAAAAAAAACCCAACCCAGGCGCTATAAATCAGATGCTAAGGTGGCAGGGGGATAGGGCAGGAAGAAAATCTGTTCTGTTTTAGCTCTGATTCACTGTCTGCTTGCAATCAGAGAAAGATCCTCAAATCAGGAGTTCCTCATTTAATTCACACAAATCATACATGTCCAACCCAATGACAGAATTGGTGGGGTTTGGGTCAAGCCTGTCAGAGCAAGTAAAATAATTATTTGCTGTGAAATGAGTCATGGTGGTTGATACCTCCTTCCATAAGCTGAAGTGGAAAATGACTTCTGATTTAGCAAGCAGATCTTTTTTCTACCTATTCTGCTGAGGTCTCAAGAAAGTAGGCCACCTCTTTCATACTGGTTGACCTTGCCCAACAAAGTCAACCACAGCTCCTGAGCAAAAGTACAAATGAGAAGCACATCTCAGATACTTGTGTGAAAAATATTTTGGGCTTTTGCAAACATTCACTGATGAAATTGAGTGTGTAAACTCATAATGATACAGTAAAAAGACTACTTGGACTCATACGCAGCCTTTTTGGAGGAGACCCCAAGGAACAGTACCAGCTACCAGATGAAGATTTTAAAAAGAGAAGCTTTTATAATTTGCAAACAGATCTAAGGTTTAGTTAGAATGTTAAGTTTAAATACTAGCAATTTTAGGAAAATTTGCAACTCAGGAATGACTAATACTGGTTTTCGCCCTGATTCAGTTCATACTTTCATCCCCATAATATCTAGTTCCAGCCTATACGCTTCACATGAATGCCAGAGCCAAACTTTGGTGGCAATTGTTTGGTGGCTTTCCTACAGCACAGAAATCATACAGTAGCTCTCCAACAGGAAACCAGGCCATAAAACAAAGGAAATTACTTAATGCATTTCTTCAGAGAAGGAAGGTGGGGAAAAAAAAAGGGGGATTTAATTTATTTAAATGTGTCTATGCAGACTTTTGTACGCTGTCATGAACAACCTCATGTACCTAATATTACTAGCAGAAAGCTACCTACATGTTTTCCAGGCTGAAACAAACTTTTATCTATCCACCCGGAAGTACCAGCAATGTGAGCTCAAGAAAGATAGCCAGGAATACCCTTGGACTATCAGCTTTTCAGAGCATTTAAAATGTTTCTTTTAATGATTTTAAAAAGTTATCATCACAATTTAATTATGTTATAGGGGCCAGCATTCACCTCAACTAAACAGAACAAAAGGACCCAAGAAACAGTAAAACTGTTGACAGACTACAAAGAATGTTAAAGGGTGTGCAGCTTTAACTTATTCTATTGTTAATAAGTTGGATACAAGGTTCAAATAGAGTATGACAGAAGAGCAGCCCAATGCACTCTGATATGAAGTACTCAAAAGGAGCGGCAACCATCAGGAAAACAAAGTTTTTCATACTGACAGGTACAAACACATATTGTACTGCATACACTGCCAGACAGGTTTTAAGGAAAATAAACTTTACAGGAGAACAATAACAAGGATTTTACACACTGGAGGAGCAGAGTTCTGAGGAAAAGATGATCTGAAATTAGAGTCATTCACTTCATTCTCAGGAAGTTTAGACCAGGTCCTAGATGAAATCTGTCTGCACAAGAATTCAGTGGATAACTGTCCAAAAATAATGAGAATTAATATTATATATAAGATGAGCTCTGCACTTAAGAAGTAGAGCTGGGAAAAGAGAATTTGATAATCTATAAATATTTGAATGCTGCACGCTACATCTGATTGAAATTCATCAAATTTACATTTTCTTTCCCAAACAAACAGTCTCTGTGAAAAATGTCATAGCTGTTTAATCTTGCTAGGGTTTGCCGAAGGAGGTTCTTCCTCTGAAATTAAAATGCAAACTATTTTGATACAAAATTTAAAATATAATAAAGCAACAAACAAACCCCTCTGAATTTTGCAGGAGCAAGTACAAAAAAATACAATGTCACTGTTCTCTCCAAGGTTTCTCTTCTCCCTTCTATCTGCTGCCCTATTTCATGTCCAAATAAGCAGCTGTACCAAGGGTAGGGCAGCCTAAGCATAGAACGTCCATCTAGAATCTATTATAATCAAGTTAATATTATTTTCAGAAACTTCCTAGGTAGCTTTAGACAAAACACCAGCCCTCTGAAGCACCAGTGTGCATAGAGGTACCAATGCTCCCCCTCCTGCTGACATGACTGTCCAGGAGCAAATGGGTAAATGCCCACCCAGATTATTTGAGTGCACTGCACCCTGCATGCTCCAGAGCATTTGCTCTGGCTAGGAGAGGCTCACTGTGGGCATATTCACAGACACGTAGAGACCATGGGAAGACCACAAATCCTTACACCTACTAAAATGATGCTATCATTACCCACAGAGGTAGCTTCCCCAAAGATTATTTAGAAGAGGTGCAGCTGAAGCGCTCCTCAAGCCAGCTTTACAGCACCATATCCTCTGAACAGAAGCTCCCTCTCCATTTTGCCTGCAGTTTCTCTTTGGTTCAGCTTACCCTCTGCGCTGTACAGAATGAGTGTTCCTTAGCTCATAATCCTGTGGGGCAGGCTTTGCTCATAATTTATTAAATATTTAGACCGCCATATAGCAAGTAATGCTGCTAACTTGTTTGACTTAAATTATACCCCACTGGCAAATCAAATTAGAGAAGATTTGAGTAAATCTACCTTTTAAAACAAAAGCTGATTTTCTCTGTGTTCAGCCATTTCTGGGATTAACTTGTTTAATGGGTTCTTATGTGCACAGTGTTTTTGTTTTCATGGATACTAGATGATGAATTATTCATAGGGGGGGGGGAATCTACAACATGCATTTTCATAACATATTTAGTCCCTTTTGTCCCATTCATAAATCAAACCTGATTACTACGAATGAATGTGTTACCCCTAATGGTTCACTGATGACTCACTTGGCCCATTAATTCAGACCTCCTCATTGAGTAAAAGGAAATTAGGAAGCTGCCACTAGTAATGGGAAAGTGGGAGAAGATCCTTTGTGACTTCCCTCTTTCCCCTCCACAGAACAGACTCCATCACCTGCTCCTTTCCTTATTTACAGACACACCTCTATTCTCTAGTAAAAAAAAAAAAAAAAAGAAACAAAAGCAACAACAACAAAAAGAAGACATTTCCACTCCTCCTCCAGTGATAAATTTGCATAAAAGGAAAGAAGAAAATGGCCTTATTAGTCTCAGTAGGTTGTTTTCATGACCTGGAAGGAGGACAAAAAGCAATGGCTCATAGTATCTACATCAGAAGTGGGAGCAATTTAGGCCCAAACATATAGAGACATCACTGAACTAATATGGGAATGACTACAGCTATGTCACTGGTGACATAGATCACAAGGTATTTGTCTCTGCTCCTGGACTGCTGACAAGCTGTCATCATTGAAGAACCATTGTCATTGAGGAACAGTGCCTCACCATTTAGAGAAGAAGTAAATGGAACCTGCCAATTCTGATACAGGCAGCACAGCATTTATCAGCTCCTTATTGCCCAGCTGGGAATGAAGAAAGGATTCTGCCCATTTGAAAATTATTATTATTTACTGCTATATTGGCAATACAATACACTGAAGAGTTTTAGAAGAAAAATTTATGCTCCAGAATTCCTAAGGGCCAACACTCAATCCTTCACAATACACACAATAAAACAGAGAATGAAAACACATTTATTTCCTTTCCAGTCCAATTGCTACTGTGCCACAATGGTTAGTATTGAATACTGTTCTGTTTCATGCATCAGAGCTCTATGCTAAACTCTAATTACCAATGTCAAAAGGGAAGCATTACCCAGAATGATACCATAGTTACTCCTTGCAGTTTCCACTGTTGCTGAATACCTTTCGAATATTTATGGATACTGGGCTGAAAGGAGTGCAGTATGTCCCACTGCAACGCTATGCTCTTTTACCACATAAAGATCACACAATTCCAGGCAATTAACAGTTTGGAAAAGAGTAGACTCCTAGAATAGAATCATAGAATCGTTAGGGTTGGAAAGGACCTTAAGATCATCTAGTTCCAACACCCCTGACACGGCCAGGGACACCTCACACTAAACCATGCCATCCAAGCCTCTGTCCAACCTGGCCTTGAACACCACCAGGGATGGACCATTCACAACTTCCCTGGGCAACCCATTCCAGGGCCTCACACCCTTACAGTAAAGAACTTCTTCCTCATATCCAATCTAAACTTCCCCTGTTTAAGTTCAAACCTGTTATCCCTTGTCCTCAACACTACAGTCCCTAACGAACAGTCCCTCCCCAGCATCCCTTTAGTCCCCCTTCAGATACTGGAAGGCTGCTATGAGGTCCATGAGCACATTAATACCAGCCACTAAAAACCTTTTATAGTCTAGAATGGCACAGAACGAGCAATTACAAAGTTAGCTTTTCCTTGTTACTGCTCTTGGGAATCCATGTAGAATCACAGAATGGTTAGGATTGGAAAGGACCTTAAGATCACCTAGTTCCAAACTTCCCAGGCCCAATACAAGCGCACCAACACAATTCTGGATCTGAAACAATCTCCAAACCTTGAATCAGTGCTGCTGGTGAATGTTACTTTAAATCCATCTACTTCAGTAATCACCATTCATGACAAAACAAATTATCAAGCAGTTGTAATCCAAATCCAGTTTCAATTAGACTCAAACTGAGGGGAAAATCTACTAGTTCACTTAAACACCATTTGCACCCTGGTTCACCAGAAACTTCCTCCAACCTGCGGCACATCACCTCACAAGGGTCCAACTCCAAGCCTGACTCCTCTCCCTGATTTGGCATGTGCATACGATTAGGAGGAAAGTTACGCTGATCTGCTGCCACTGATGCAGAAGGAGACTGTGTTGCTTTTGCTATTTGAATAATTTCTTGACATTTCTAAATCTAAAACCTTCTGCCCAACCAGGAAGCAATCACCAAATACACATACAGCGTCTAACAAAAAGCAGAACAAGCATCTTTTTCAATATTACTTCCACAGATAACTTCTGGCGTGGAAGAAACAAATCTTTTTATCACACATGTCCATGAACTCACACCATCCTGTTGTCCTGTCTGTAGCACACATCTGATATTTGAGGATATTCAATGCCTACGCAGGTTGACACCTCTGAGGTTGTAATGGAGACTGAGAGCTTGAACACTGGTGAGTTCCTGATTATGGTAGAGAAACACAGGGTAAAATAAAAGCTATCATTACCTAGAAAAAACATTCTGTCTCTCTGAGCTCTGTATCTTATTTTCAGCTAAAGTACTACAATTGTACATTCAAAAAATCAACTCTTAAGCTTTTAATTCACAGGTTACAAACTACAATAATAATTGAACCAACCAGTACTCTAACACCTGTTTAGTATTGTAAATGGGTAGGTTCATACAGACTTCCACTGCTTTATTCAGAACCTGTGTTGATAATCTCTGAGCACAAACTCCTGTAGGAAATGGACCAGGTTATCTAACTTCCAGCATATGTTTGTAAGAATGTAGAGAAAGAGCTACTATCCTGCAGAGGCAAAACACAGAAAAATGGGATTTCCTCTCCTGGAATATAGATCAGGAAAGATCATGACATTTACAAATGGCTTCATGCTCTCTTACTAAGCTACTTTCCTTTATTTTTGGAGCAACTGCAAGCCAAAATCTGAAATACTTTCTGCATATCTATTTAGAAAGGCAGTTACATCACTACACTAAGAACTACCTTTTTTTTTTTTAACTGCTTACTAAAGCAATTTATTAAAAATAAATAAATCAATGTTTTGGTATCTCTCTTTCTTCTAGATTCTATATTGCGTTGCTTTCATAATTTAAGACATCCTCAGTTGCACTGATCCAGTGAACAGATGGTATTATCAGCCCACAAGAATCTGCAGAGGGCAATTAGAAAATTCAGATACAAGATTAATACAAGGAAATTATCAATTATATCAGTCCAGCACTATGCACAAAAAAAATTCTTGTTTTGCTCTGATTCTACAGAGACATGCTAATAGGTCTACTGATGCTTCCAGCTTTACCAAGTGATGCATTCAAAGCCTCCAAGAATTGCTTGTAATTTTAAACTTTCATTACATCAGAATTACACTATTCTTTTCCCCTCTTTCTCTGTTTAAGTAGAGACAACTTAGTTAAGAATGAAGAAGCCCAAACCAGTTCATGTCCCTCTTGCTGAGGAGAAAGAAAAGGTTCAACCAGTTCTTTTCTCTTTTGTACCCTTCTGCTCTGCATAGACCCAGAAGACATATGTCCAGCGAGAACCAGATCCTACAGAGATGATGCAAATGTGGCCCTTTTGTCAGTAAGACAGCAGCCATCTGAAAAAGTGAATAATGCAGGACCAGACTATCTTTCCCGTAACTCTATGAGTAGAAAAACCCAGCAGAATCAGTTACTTTAAAAATAAGCACAGCAGATTACCTGGTGCCCTATACAGACATCCCTCTCCCCAAACGCTTGGTAGGACTCTGGGGACTGGTAGGCTAAGGGAAAGCAGATGCATCTACAGAGCCTCTGTCACATGTGATGCTGGCAGATATGCCTGCAGTTCTGCGTTTCTCCCATTCTCATCCCTTTCAGAATGGGAGGGGCAGGGAGGGTAGGAAAGTTCAACTTTGTCAAGTCAGCTGAAACCTGCCACATTCATAGAAAATGCATTTTGGGGGCAAAAAATAAATAAACGCTATCCCACACTCCCACTGCCTTCAGATTCTTACTCATTTCAGGATCCAGCTACCCGAATTCCACTTGCTTCAAATAGCAGCAGAGAAAAGAGAGTGAAGGGAAGAGGAAATTGGGAGCCATCTACAGATTTAGAAACCATTACAGGGCAAATATGGATATGAACTAATAATAGAGAATGGGACATGATCACACCATATGGGATCAACTCAACTGATCCCAAAAGACTCATTTTAGATACTTAAATGTGTAACCAGTGTGAGAATCTATCTCCAGGCTTGCCTATGACACACTGCCTCAGTTTCCAATTGGGAAAAGAATCATTAGAGTGACTGAAAAACATTCATCAGTCCTACACTTGCTGGGATGCTGGCAGAAGCCTGTAACTGCCATGTGCTGGGAAAGCTTCACAAGTGTGTTGTTCTACCCAGAATCACCATTATTTTCCACTTGAAGTCTATACTTCGTACGAATGTACCAGCACATTTGAAAACAATTTGTTCTTGCTGTTAACTTACATAAAGAATCCTGCTGCATTTGCATGGCATTAAGAAAACAGAAGGGGGAAAAAAAAAAAAGTCCAAGCAGACAATGTATTTGGTACTGAGCTGATAATAACCCTGGAGAGATTCCTGTTAGCTGGCAATGCCATCTGCCTAGTGGATGCAGAATCCAAGGACTGCTGTAATCCATGCAAAGACCAGCTTTAAGACTGATGCAAAGTCAAGGAATGCTAGTTGAGTCAAACTGATTGAAAGCTAGATAATGACAGTGCAAGAGCAACAATGATCAGCAGTGGGTCATTCACAGCTTTGCTCTCAAATCTCATTAATCTGTACCATTTCTTGTGGCATCTGAAGGCACAAAAAAGGCTAAAATTTGTAGTTTTTTCTCCCTGTATGGAACTCAAAGGAGGAAAGGAGGTCTAAAAGCTATGCTCTTGTAAAAAACATTTAAGTACCAGAGTCAGATGTCTGTCTGACCCCCTTTACTCAGCATGCAAGCAAATGAGCCACAAACTGAGATCAGATTACCAATATTCTACCTATTTCAGTAGATCTCTTCAAAACTTAGTGTAGCATTTCTGACCACATGCATAGAAAGGTCACTGTTTAAGAGACCTCATCTTTACCACTGCTGACCCAACAGGTCTCATACATGCTGTTACAAGTCCCAGATACACCTACTAATCTTGAGAGCCTCAAGTATCCAGAATTAAATTTTCTTTGTTTCCACTTACACTCGTTCGACTCCTGCACAGCTACCATCAATTTATATCGCTGCAGAAGAGTACCAAAATCAGAGTGAACACTTCCATTGCCTAAAGTTTCCTTGACCAAGAAATTTTGTTTCCTTATTTTTTCCCCATTTCAAAATAAACAGAAATACAGACACACACCATGTACCTTTTAACTGAATAGTTATTAAAGGCAGTGTTCTGTAAGGCCACATCTAAATCTGCTGCAGAGTACTGAACCATACTTTGACCATGTGTTTGGATAAGTTCAACGTGAGATCTGATTGTACTGCATGTTGCATTTCTGCAGCTTCAACTGACACACATGACCAGGTCTAAGTGCAAGGTTTGAAAGTCTCATAATTGGGTAATAAGTGCTAGTGAGCTGGGATAATAAATGCAGTGATTCTGTGGGAGGAGGAAGAGGCTGTATTCAGAAACAGAAACACAATCATTCTGAGCATAACTTTCACAATGGGAGTTAGAAGGGGCCACTTCTCCAGGAGGTGTGTTAATATGCTATATCTTTCTGGCCGTACGAGAAAAGTCAATCAAGAAACATACAAATAAGGGGGAGGGGACCACAATGCACAAAATGACAAAAGGAAAAATTTCTAAGGTAAACACCACCACACCAGGTGGAGGATCAGTAACCAGGAATGCTCCTGCAGTGTTTTTCTGCAGCTGCAAACTAGCCCTGAACTGCTACGTCAAAAGGGTTGGGAAAAACATAACTTCATTTCTCTTTCCATATTTTCACTATTTCCTTCTCTCTCCAACTTTCAATCAAAAAGGAAAAAAAAAAAAGAGGGGGGGGGAATGCATTCAACAACTGGAAATCCAGACTTACCAAAGGTACTAATGTTTCCAGATCACAGAATATGCTGCTAAAGGGCAATTAATTTGTTATATAGCAGGCAAGGCTTTGCGTCTCCTTGTCTGCCTGATAAATGTAGACATTTCTGTTCCCCCAGATATCATATGCACCACATTTTCAGTGTTATGTACATAGCCATTTATTCATTTTCCAGTAATTAGTATCCTGGGGACAAATCCTATTGCCACTCTATTTACCTAATGCAATAAAATATTGCAGAAAGTAAAGTGGAAGGAATTTCTTCTGTTTTATTAGCATTTGCTAATTTTGATCTTTCTAATGATGTCTGCTGACCCCTAGCCTGTAGCCGTGTTTCAAAGCAGATTCTTTAGTAATTTTTTGTTTAATTAAAAACAATTACCAAAGAGGAAATTGGAATCAAATATCTCAGCAGTGGGGAAGCTTTTGACTTACTCAGGACTCTTACTTTACAGGAACTAAGCGACAGGAGTATAATATTTAAGAGTTGCCTAATTTAGAAGCAAGAAAAAAACCACAACCGATTAATGATAGGCTAAATATCAGGAAGAAAACTAAGTTGCATTCTTCCTCCCAGAAGCATACTCCTTTGCCCACTGAAAATCCTGTTCCCGGTTCCGCCCCTGTTTGCAAAAACTGTCAGAAACAAGGCTGTTGCAGCCACGGTAAATGTATGGGTACAGGCATCTGAATGAGATTCCTTTGGCCAAACTGTTCAAATGGACAAATGCAATGCTTTTCTATTAGCTCTTTGGCTTTCAGATACAAGGACCTCAGCTCCTGGCATCAGCCTCCCTCAGGCTTCCCATTTGGGGAATTTGGTAACTTCTTTTGGAAAGTTTACTGGCTACCCAGAAGCTCAGTAATCCTTACAAGCAATGGCACTTTTATGCAGCCATTTAAATATACTTCAAGATACTACTTACAGGCACATAACATTGAACATTGTTCCCCATATATAAGCTTTCTTAGCCCAAAACGGAGGAAAGGAGCACAGCTTCCCTGAGCTCCAGCATACAGAGATGATTTATTTAAGAAGGTGATGAATTTTCATACTGGATGCAATTACTGAGGTCCAAGCACACATACAGATACCTTCACATGCAAACCTAACAAGGTTCCTAGGGAACTTGTAGCTATTACAGATTCACAGGCTTCTTCACTCAGCTCCTGGGAAAGCACTTACAGCCGATTCCATGCTAATTCGTTGCTCAATGAATAAGTAAAGTCTGTACAGTATAATAAAATCATTGATCATTATGCTTTAAAAAGATTGACTCCTAAATATTTAGGAAATAGTGTGTACTCAATGGAAATGTTTATTGGCACTGGGAAATTAAACTGTCACCCGTGAAATAGTAAAACTCATTAATGCAGAGTTTCTTTTTAAGCATTAGGAATTAACTTTATGACTGCATCAGTAATGATAAGCCTCAGCCTTAAATCGCCTGCCATTTAGTATACGTGAACATTATTAAAACATATTAACCGTAATTTAATTGACTGAAAGTTAAGAAAAGGGGAAGAAAAAAAGGATATAGAGAAAGGTTCAGCACTGGCTCCCTTGGCAGCGCTTCCCAGCGGGAACGAGGGGACAGGGGCAGCCGGCCGCGGGGCAGCCGGCCGCGGGGCAACAGCGCCCTCTAGCGTCCACAGCGCCCCGGCGGGGCCCTCGCCCGCCCAGCGCCGCCCGACGGGCCGCGTCCGCAGGGGAGGCCGCGCACCGCAGGGCTCTGCTCTGCTCCCTCCGCCACTGGCTGCTTTCTCGGGGGAGGGCAAGCCACGGAGCATCCTCTTGTCTGGGCTACAAGGCCCACCAGCGCCGAAGGTCGCCGGCTGCACCGAGCTTGGCGAAGTGCCTGGAGAGCCGCCACTGGTGCCCGTCCCCCACGGCATGCAAAACACAGTGGCAGAGAAGGCTCCTGCCTGCGGGGACAGACGCCGCTGGCACCGCCCGTAGGGCCAGCAGCAATACTTCGGAGACTTACGAAAGGATTCCCGAGGAAGAGAGAGCGAACAAGCATTTTCCAACGGGGCTGCCGCGGGGGAAGCGGGGACGACGAGTATGCCCCAGGACCCCGCCACACCCGTGGGAACCGACGGCATCGGCTGGGACAAGGGATGATTCCCGGTGCCGTCAGTGCAACAAAACCAGGCTGGAGCAGGGCTGCGCCCGAAAAATCCCGCACCCCCGACCCATGCGGGAAAGGCCGACCCCTGCCAGCCCAGCTAGCAGCGCCGCGCAGCTCCGGCCATGTCCGAGGGCCAGCACCAGCAACACTGGCCGCAGAACAACGCGTCCGGCGGAAGAGCAGAAAACGGTGGGAGACAGAAAACCACTAAGCGGCTTGTTGGAAGCTACAGCCGCTCCCGCTCACGTACACATCCGCACCGGCAGGACGGTGGCGAGGAATCTCTTTTATCTGTCCGCAACTTTGCATTTCTAAGCTCCATCAGCAAACCGGAGCCGCGCTAACTTTCTTAGAGGTCACACTGCAACAACCCCCATTTCCAGGGAGTTTTTTCCCATCTCTCCCCGCCACCACCCTCGCCCCAACCGCAGACAACCTCTTGAGCTCCTTCTACTCACAGTTTGGTGCAGTTAATCCCAGGTGCCAAAAACTGAAGAGCAGCAGAGTGAAGCCCCCGAGGACTTGGGAATCCATGTTCAGCCCCGGAGGGAAAAGCTAGCTGCCCGCCTATCTCCTCCGGTCCCAGCCTCCGAGAGCCACTCAGCCTGTGTGCGCTCCCTTCTCCTTCTCTCATTTACACCATTCAGCATCCAGGCAGGCAGTCCTGGCGAAGGGGAAACCGGGGCCAGGATGGGCCGAGGGACTCTCCTCCGCGGTCCTCGAAGGAGCCGCGTCAAGCGCCGGCGGCAGCGCCTGAGCCGAGCCCGCTCACCCGGCTGCTGCCGCGGCGACTCACCTTGCGAGCTGCGGCCGGGAAGCAGGAGCTGAGCGCTGGGCACCTCCTTATAGGCGAGAGCCTCGCTGCTCTCCACCTCCGCCCAGCCCCCTGGAAGTCACTCCTCCTCGCCTCCCAGGGAGGATCCTTATTGCAATCTTCACGCATTGTTGATAAGCATCAGAGTCACGGAGTAAATCAGATACCAGGAGGGGAAAAAAAAAAAAAAAAATGGCAAACAAAATGAGATCTTCGTCTTTTTTTTCTCCTTCTCACCCCCCCCCTTTCCCCTTCTTTAGGTACTGTTGTGGACGAAACATTTTAAAGAGCCCCCAGCTCAGTTGTTTGTTTGCTTATGAATACATACGTTACATACTTACATACACATAATTAAAATATACGCGTATATCCCGGCACATATAGTGCCGGCACAGCCCGACGGGCTGCAGTCCGGCTCCCTGAGCTCAGCCTCATTCCCAGGCAGTAGGCATGGAGCCTCGGACGGGGCAGACGCTTGATCGGCTCTCTTCCCGCGGGGGGTCCAGAGCCTCCTCGCCGAGCCCTCCCAGCGGGCGAGCGGAAGCGGCTCCGGAGCTGTGGACCTGACCGGACCCGCGCCCTACGGCTGCATCCCCCTCCCGGCTGGAGAGGGCAATGCTTGGCAAATCCGGATTTCATGACTGATTGATTAGCCGACTGCTCAGCGGCTGAACAGGCTGTGATAGTCTACAGAATGGGGGTATAGGGAAGCAGAGTTTGAAAAACAGCCTTCTGGAGAGCTCCCTGAGCTGGCACCTTGGGCCATTCCTGGCCGCCTCCTGCACACCAGCACACACGGGGGGGTACATGTCCTCTCAGGAGCTCCAGCTTAATCACTGCTGAGATCTCACCTTGTTGCTTTAATGCGGCATCACCCAGCATCAATAAAGTGCTGCATCAAAAGTCAAAATTGCATTAGTGATTCCACTGTAATCTGCAAGGAGAGTGTGTTTGGACCATTGAAGTGTTTGGGGGGTAGGGAGGAAGTGGCTGATCCTCAGCCATAATCCCTTACAATGGTGAGGAGTAATCAAAAGAAACAGACTGTTCACCAAAGCCATCCTAATTTGCCAATGCAGAGTGGAGGTTTAAATTGCCAGCATGCAGTAAGCCGTATATTAAAAAGTAAGGAAGGTGGAACAAAGACATCACGCTTAGCTATTACATACTGTATCAAAGAGAGGTGTCAGGGAGAGATCTTAGCTTTAAAGGGACACTCAGCCTGGAAAGCAAAAATCCACATTTAAAAAATTACCTTATTATTTCACCTTCTGTTGTTACAAGTGACACGAGTGACACAAGGTTAACAGGGAGGAAAGCTGCCTAACACTGAGGCTTCCAGTCAGAGTCAATAGAGGATTTAGCCAGACAAAACTAAGACTTAGGAGGAACTTAAAAGCCTAATGAGCTCTCCAAGTCTGTCGCTTTTGGCTTTAAATACCATACACACCAAGGCTGCACAGGCCAAAGTTTCATCTTTGCTCATGAAAGACCTGACCCAGTTGCTCTGTGCTTCACTTACGTGTAAGCCCAGTGAGACTTTTGGGAACTAGGGTAAGAGTCAGTCCAAGGCTAATGCATCTACATGAGATATCTGCTTTCTCCGCCAAAGGCCCTGAAAGAGGTGTTCAACTAATCACCCAGGAGATGTTAGTGTAAGGGCACAGACACCTTCTTCTCTATGCAGGCCCGTTTTCGAAGCTAATGAGCTGTGCTCATTTCCCTCAGCGGGTGAGGGAAACCTTCAAGTTTTCTGATCCTAGTCGGAAACATCTCATCTTCCCCATACTGATCATATACAAAGCTCTGGCCCAGAAGCTAAGAACTGTATTGCTTTGACACATTACTTTAGGCCAGGAGGCTGGAGTATTGAGAAAATTATGTTATTAACTTGACTTTTTCAGGTGAATAATCAAGCTTTAAAAGTGCTAGCGGTGCTTCCAGAGCTACCACTTGAGTAAAGCTAAGCAGTGGAATATATCAGAAAACTTAAAGCCAGTGTGGATTTGCTCTAGAGATGCACAAGTCTTTGACACAATCCCAACTTTACAACTATGTGTTCTGAAATTAGCAGAGGAATTCAGAATACGGAGATTAAATATGGGATTTTTTTCATGTTTTCCTTTTAAAAAATGATTAAGATTAAATGGGCTGTTTCAAATATTTTCAGTGTCTCTTTAAACTATCTGGCACATTGGTTCACTTTGTAACTGATTCACTGAACTAATTAGTGGCTTGTTTATAGGAAAGCAGATGTGGAAATGAGCTATGCAGACTAATTAAAAGCTGTCAGTAAATATGAGCTCAATCCTGCAGTGCATCCCAGTGGTCACCAATATGGATCTGACTACAGGATCTGTACCCCAATTACATCACGGGTTTTCTAATCACACTTGTGAGACCCATATCTCCCATAAGCTCCTTTGTATCATAAATGCCAGGCAGGTGCGTTAAGATTTGTGAATGTTTGGGTGCAGGAGCACTACAGCTGAGAAGTTATGACCGAAGTGGAGGGCTACGCAGCTGTTTGTTGCAGGAAATTATGTAAATAATGTCAGGTTTAAGGGGTTTTTGCCAGCAAGACTTTTATTAGGGTAAATTTATTAATCACTATTAAAGCTGTTCAGACAAAAAGTATGGCTCATCCTCAGCCACAGATCTGAACACCCTGGGTTTGGGGAAAACTCAGTAGTTGATTTAGTTTTAGTGTATCTGGACTTTATTCAAAATTACTGTGATGGTAGCCACTGAAGGCATTGCAAGCTGTGGCAATGAGTGAAGGCTTTGTTACATGTAATTACTCCTTTCTATCTCAATGGTAACTCCTTTCTAACTCCTCCCTTCACTGTGGGACATGTTTTCTCCTCTTCGATGAAAGCAAAGCTGACCTTAAGAGTGAAGGCCCTGAGATTTTTCTTTTAAATTTCCACCTCTTCTTTGACACATTTTGGTTATAGCCTTTTGATAGTCACCCAGTATTCACTCCCTGTTTGTTACACAAGGGAAGCACACACTACCTCATCTCATACAGATGGCAGGAGGAGAAATATCCTAATGTCTGGCATATGTTCAGAGTCTGCAGTCATGATGATCAGATGAGCACCTTTGTAATTTCAGAAGCAATGTAGACCATGATTAGGTCATCTGGGGCTGTATGGGAAGGGGTCCATTAGTTCTGCGTGAGAAAACCTAACATGGGCATTCAGTTCTCCTCCCCACTGGCAGCTGAGGACCTATATTAATGCTGCTCAGGACACAAGCAGTAGACGACCTGAATGATGGGGAGAGGAAGACAAGGAGCATTAGATCAGTAGCTGCTCCTGTCACAGTATTACTGGCTTGACAGTGCAAGCAACAAGTCGCTGAAATTCAGCATTTAGCTTTTTAGCCCCAGTGTCCTATCCAAGTTTGTTCTACCAGTCTGAAGCTTTATTATTTGAGCAGAAGGAACCATTTGTGGGACTTAGATGACAGAATATGAATAGGAGAGCAACAGAAGGACATGAACAAATAAGGAAGAGCATGAAAAGCTGGGTGCCACCAGGGAAATAAGGGTATGCATTTTTGAAGGAGAAAGCTTTTTAATTTAAATGTTTATCTGTGATCAGATAAACTTTTTTTCTTTCCTAGAACCATTAAACAGCATTAATACTGCTATAACCCATGTTGACTTTGCCACTAGAAGCAATAATATTTAACAGTACAATCAATCCAGCTGTTTGGGTAACTGCAGCTGGAAGCTTTATGTCTGTCCCCAACCCTATAGCACTCAGGGAAGGAGACTATGTATATTCTTTACGGTTGATACGTTGGAGGGAAGGAATGCCATCCAGAGGGACCTTGACATGCTTGTGAGGTGAGCTGATGCCAATCTGATGAAGTTTAACCATGACAAGTGCAAGGTCCTGCACCTGGGTCGGAGCAATCCCAGGCACAGCTACAGGTTGGGCAGAGAGGAGATTCAGAGCAGCCCTGCAGAGAAGGACTTGGGGGTGTTGGTCAATAAAAAAATGAACATGAGCCGGCAGTGTGCGCTTGCAGCCCAGAAAGCCAACCGTATCCTGGGCTGCATCAAAAGGAGTGTGACCAGCAGGTCAAAGGAGGTGATCCTGCCCCTCTACTCTGCTCTTGTGAGACCTCACTTGGAGTATTGTGTGCAGTTCTGGTGTCCTCAACATGAAAAGGACATGGAACTGTTAGAACAAGTGCAGAGGAGGGCCACGAGGATGATCAGGGGACTGAAGCATCTCCCATATGAAGATAAGATGAGAAAGCTGGGGCTGTTCAGCCTGGAGAAGAGAAGACTATGTGGAGACCTCCTAGCAGCCTTCCAGTATCTGAAGGGGGGGTATAGGGATGCTGGGAGGGACTCTCCATTAGGGACTGTAGTGAGAGGAGAATGGGTAATGGGTTCAAACTTAAACAGGGGAAGTTTAGATTGGATATGAGGAAGAAATTGTTTACTGTAACGGTAGCAAGGCACTGGAATGGGTTGCCGAGGGAAGTTGTGAATGCTGCATTGCTGGTGGTGTTCAAGGCCGGGTTGGTCCAAGCCTTGGGTGATATGGTTTAGTGTGAGGTGTCCCTGCTCATGTCAGGGGGTTGGAACTAGATGATCTTGAGGTCCTTTCCAACCCTAACTATACTATGATTCTGTGGTTCTATGTATATTAATTTTGAAGAGCACATACTACCACAAACTTCACTGTATGTGGCTTTTGGATCACCTATTGCAGTTTCCTGTTGATAACCAGGAATTTGTCTGAAGAATATCATGTTTCTTATGAAAAAAACTAAAGATCATGTAAAAAAAAAAAAAAAAAAAAAAAAAAAAAACAACCCTAAAGGGTTTGTTTGTTTTGGTTTGTTTTGATTTGTTTTTTCCTCATAGTTCTCCCCTGTAAAAAGAAAGGACTCATTCATTAAAAAGAATATGTGGGAAGCTTTCATAAAACGCATTGACCCCAAACAGGTGAGGGCAACAGCAGGCTGCTCATTATC
The DNA here is from genome assembly GCA_039720435.1 of Amazona ochrocephala. Lineage (NCBI taxonomy): Eukaryota > Metazoa > Chordata > Aves > Psittaciformes > Psittacidae > Amazona > Amazona ochrocephala. The sequence goes on from CM077881.1 coordinate 27,335,061, forward strand.
CTTGCATAGTTCCACAGCATACCTAAGTCTGGCAGATAAGAAAATTTAATGATCTGCTGGGATAATCCAATGGCCAGTAGCATTTTTGAGATGCATGCTGAGATTAGGGTAAAAGAAATCAGACGTCAAGCTGTGCAGCGATTATTGGAAGACAAAGAACTACAATCACCTTTTCCTTCCCGTTGCCTTTCCCTACATTATTTTACCACTGTCTGCTGGTGTTATGGCTTTCACTGCATTACCATGTCTGCCTATGAAGATATTTATATCAATCATGGCCAGATACAGCTACGGGACTTAAAAGACCAATCACCTGACTAAATAATAATACTGAGGGCTATGGCTACAAACTACCTAGAGGCTTCAATAGGCCTTACATGGGAAACACTCCTCGCTGGTTAATTCCAGTGACATTGTATGCTGCAGTTCAGGACAGAGTCAAAAATGTCAGAGAGGGCATGGTCCATAGTCACCTCTCTGTGATGGTTCCCCGCCAAATACAGTGGTCAGCACCAGCTGGGCCAGCCACTGTTGTCTCTGAGCAATACCATATTCTTACTAAAATGTACTGTCATCCTGGCATATTTACTGTTCCAGAACCAGCTGTCCACCGGTGTCCAATGGAAGGATGAACTTCATGAGGTGTTGTCATAAATGCAAAGCCCACTCCTGTGATATCATCAACCACAATCAGACCTGAAGAGAGAACTCATACACTAAGAAATGCAATTTCTTTCTCCCACCCTCCTTTTGAAGCCACACAAATTAGAATGAAGAAACCCTTAAAAGGTCTCTGGGCAGTTAAATGCCACAGGATGGATGTAATCCTTGGAGAACAGCTGTCTAATGGGAACATACAGTAATAAGAACTATGAGTCCCAGCTGAGGTCAAAGCCCAGAGTCTTTCCTTACAGTACTTAGAAACTTCAAGGCAAACTGGAGTAAAAAAAAAAAAAAGAAAAAGAGTGTAGGAAGGCATTTTAGGAAAAATCTCTATTTGACAGACATTCCAGTTCAGACCCAAAGTCCGAAGGGAGACAACGTTATCTGTATGAATACATATTTCCGTCCTTAAAGAAGGCAGCTTTGTTTGTCATTCATTAGTCAATATCAAGTCTCCATTTTGCAGAGATTCAGTCATTCAGTCACGGAATTATAATATCTGCCATGCCACTGATGTGAGTAATGACATTTAATGAATAGTTACTGGGATAGATTTTCAGAAGCAATTAGTGATTTTGCATGAACAACCAAGGTATCCCTTAAGGGGCAATTTTTCAGAATGATTTGGGCCTTTACCTGCTGTGTCACGATCTGTCTGTCCAAACAGGACAGTTAAAAGGAGAGGCATTCAAAGTCATTTGTCTCTATTGAACACTTCCACCTCAGTGTACCACTAACCCATAGTCTCATGCTTGAGGAGAGAAACAATCACCTGGGCCTAAATACATAATGAACAACTTAGAATGTCTCCATCATTTTGCAGAGAAAGTTTGCAAGGAGTGAAAAAGAGAGCTAATTTCATCAGATAAATCATTCGTGACAAATGGCTCATCCAGTGCTAGCACTCAGAAAATTATTATTAGCAATAGCTGGGCTGGGTATGACAACCTATATTCAGGCATTCTTTTTACTTTCCTGCTTGTCCTTCACTAATCTCTATTATGGATAGAGGTTGGAGAGGAGTGAAAAGAGGAAAGCTGTGTGGAAACTAATGCAATCATTAGGTCATTTTTAACCTTGCTGTAATTATCCTACAGAAGGAGCCAAATGAGAATAATGGAAGGCAAGACTGTAATTTAGACTTCCCTGAAAAAGAGGAAAAAATGAATATACTTTCTTTCAAAAGTCATCAGAATTTCCAGGTTTAATCCTGCAGGAAAAACAGGTCCTGAGCACTCCTGTATTGCTCACTTCTCAGCATAGGCACAGGAGATTCAGAATCTTTGTCCCATGTTTTTACAAAAGCCTGCCTTTCTAACAGTAATGTTGCTATATTTTTTGAAGGACATGGAACAGAAAATGGGATTAATGGAGGTTCCTTAATCACAGAATCATCGACTGCTTCTGGAAAGTCCTTGCTGAGGGCTGGGCTGGAAGTTGGTCTGGATTAAACTATGAAAATCCCCATATATATGTTACATTGCATACACAGGTATTCATACATGTATACATATGCATATATGTATACACAGGCAGATATACACACGTAGAGAAGTATGTGAAAAACACGAAATCGAACAAGGTAAACTCACCCCTCACTAGGAGATCCATTTATTTCATACTTACTGACTAAAAATGTTTATTTCCTCAAGGAAGTGGAAGCATTTGCATCAGAATAAAAATATTCCATGTAGACCTACCACTGCCTTTTCAAAGTAAAGTGGTTTTGACTCTGTGAGGGATAGCTGATTATACCACAATGTGTAGGCCTGAGTCAGACACACTTGTCTTACTTCTGACTTGAGCCAGCTTGAGGTATAGGAAACCTCTGCATTCTGCCAGTCTGGATTGCAGATTACACAGGAGTTAATGAATCCCTCCTACTCGGTAAAGATCTGCTGACAACATGAGAATACTAACATAATGTAGCTATGTAGAGGGGTGAATATTCGGGTGTTTTTTGCAATCAGTGTATTTTGCATTAGTTAAAAAAAAAAATCACCAGTTATTTTCAGCAACCACTATCAAAACTAAGTCAAAATAAAAAATCCTACTTGATGCACTTATTTTTCTGACTCTTAGGGGCTGTTTTTCGCTTGCTCTAAGGATAATTACCTATACTTGCATGATGTTGTGAATTTCAGTCAGGGTAAGGAAAACATCAGACTTCACCATTGAAAGCTTTTATGTCTGAACGTAATTTAAACTAGAGCAAACAATTCCCATGACATTCCCATCAAGAGGGAAAAATCCCAGCCAGTCAAACTTTCTGTTCATTTCTTAGATGTGTGTTGAATCAATTGAGGTTCAGGCAGAAAAATAGGAACAAACTGCAGAGATTTCATTGAATTCACATGAAGGGAGGCCTTCTTGGGTGTGGGCAGGGCTAAAGACGAAGGGGTGAAGTGCAGCAAACCATGCCCTGGGGCTCACCAAAACCCCAGACTTTAACCTGTTATCCACACAGTTTGAAGATGAGATGAGTTTAAGCTTGAGACTCTATTCAGGCTCACTTTCAAAGGTTACAGAGATGTATCCTGTGTCAAAAGACAGAAAGAGTGTGGCAGATCAAGGAGGTTAGCCCAAATTGTCTTTGCTTTCTTAATTGGAATCTATGTCCTCTAATACATCTCTTTTTCAGTTTGCAAATGATTTTCATGAATGTAACAACTCAATAGAATAATAGTCATCTGAGACAATGGCATATGACTCAAATCTCATCCAGATCCAGGCAGCAAAGTAAGTATGGCATAAGCACCTTACTTGACGTTGTTTCTCCATCTTAGGGGTTGCATTGCAGACAGATCCAGGCAGCAGAGAATCTCAGCAGTGACAGGAAAGCCACAAGCACTCAGATGTGCCACCTAGAAACCTTTAGCATTGTCTAATATGAAGAAGCAAATGAGGAAATTAGCTGTATGCATCCTCTACATGTGTTAGTACCGCTTACGTAATTGCACTCATAAGCAACTCAATTCCCATAGCTTCATTGTGACAGACGGATAAACAAGATGTAATATACTGTTCACTTTATGACAATGATCACATAATTCCAGCTTCATTGCTTTTAACTGTTTGCATGAAATACTGATTAACAAAGATTTGAAAGGCTGTCAGACAAAGATATATGAATATGTAATTGATACAAATGAAATTATTCCCCAATATAAATACCCCTAACATAGCAAAAGTAGTGAAGGTGGATTAGGGATGAACATGATGCATTCTGTCCATCCGGTTCTTCTTGACAAAGACTGAGCAGTGACTACAACCAGCTATAATCAATATCTTCCACTTTTTGTATCTACTTTTGTGTCCATTTAGATCACAGGCCTTTTGGAAATGGGTGCCTTCTTCCTTGTCTAGATATATACATGCGGTAGTCCTGATCTCACTATGAAGGGTTTGAATATTTGCATAATATTACCATAATAAACCATTAGAGAGAATTATAGCAATCTGCGAGCACATCAGTGTGCAAAAAGTCACAATGAGAAAAGGAAATAAGAGTTACAAAGAGCTTAGGAGCATGGAGGGTTAATTCTTTTATCACAAAAACATGTTACTGAAGATACACTCTGTGGATTAACATTACTGATACATCCATTTTGTTAAGTGGATATAGTTGTCTGCTGACACATTCACTTGAGATGATTGCATTATTGAGGTATCTCACAGAAACCGATACCAATTCACATCAGTGATTTTAGCAAAACTACAACCTAGTGGTGTCAGCTTTGAAGGTTTAAAATCTTTTTAAATGAAGGAATGGTCCATTTAACAGTAATTTTGGTCCTGAATTAGAAAATGTGTTTCTTAGGAATTAAATTATTTGTCAGTGTTGATGGGAAAAAAGGGTCCTTAACAAATTATCAGATACCTGGCTATATGTAGGTGAATCCTTACCCTTTTTATCACCTGGACAGTGATTGAAATGAAAGGTCAAGATGAAATCTGTGATACTGTGCTTGTTAGGTGATATGGCATGACTCTAGCTTATGCTTCTGGTACCTAAGATTTCCAGAGGACCTCCTTTCTGGTAATTATTCAAATCCCAAACCTGCTGAATATACCATGTTGCCCTTGGGATCTGCTATTTTGAAAACTACTTAAACTTTCTGGGTTACAGCTTCCCCTGATGGAACTGTACCTAGGTCCACCTAATTTTAATGCTGACTTTCATCAGCTAGATGTCATATGGTGCTAAAATAAAACACAGAAGCCAAGTTCTAAAGGTTCTATATAATTTTAAGCTACCTAGAGAAATCAGGATTGCTTAGCTCTGGGGATCTTGTGTTAGCTTGTCCCATAGTGATACAAAATACAACATCAAATGAAGAAGACATGGAGCAAATGGATTTCTTTTATAATTCTGTGCTAATCTACACAGTTGTTCAGTTGTGTTTTTGTTTGTTGTGGTGTGTTTTTTTTGTTGTTGTTTTTTTTTTGTTTGTTTTGTGTTTTGTTTTGTTTTGTTTTGTTTGTTTTGTTTTTTTTTCTTCCATAAGCTATTTACTAGGAATAATCCTGTTAGGAGGATAGTGTTGTACACACACGCCTCTCTACATATCTCTTTCTATGGCAACACCAACACTAGAAATCAGAAAGTGATTCTTAGTCCTACGTTCCTTAAGGATCTCACCTTTATCACACTCCATAATTTGTATCTGTGATGACAAATCATAGAGCATAAACCATAAAGGGGGGGGGGGGGGGAGAAAGACGCTTTAAAGAGAAAAGTTTTGTCTATTTGGTTATTGAGACTGAGTTTGAGAGGACATCATGCAACATCCTCAGTAAGTGTTGAACAAGGGATCCCCTGCATGCCAGAGGGGTCTGAAAGAGCCTGAACTAAACCCCACCATAGACGTTAAAAATAATTTGTGAAATCAAAGCTATTTGATTTTAATGTGTTTTTTGTTTTTTTTTTTATGGCTTGTTTAGCAAACTTCCTTCTCCCCATGTGCAGGGCGCAATTTTCTTAAGGCAGTGTGAAGGGTAGGAAGCATCCTCCAATTCCAGAATACCCTGAATGCAAGAAAGATCAGAGTCTGGCCACAAGTTCTATACTGTTTTACTTTTTTATATACTTTTATTTTATACATTTGTTTCTAGTAATTATTATTTAATAATAATTATTTAATTAAATTATTTAACATTTAATAATAATTATTTGTATATACTTTTAAGTACTTTTTATTTCCTTTTTTTTTTTTTTCCCTGCTGAATTACTGCATTATGTGTTTTTCTTCCCTGTTATATAATTTTCTGGAGAAAAACAGTTGTTTTAATGGAACAGGAGATTGCACGGCCATTGTGAAGTTCTTGAGCTTTCTGCTAGCCATGGATTTCTCTATTCAAGTCCAGTTGAGCTATACAATGCAAAAATATATCTGGTAAGATTTTCATTGACATTGCTAGGGAAGTGTAATGACTGTCGGTCTGATGTCAGCAGGAGATGCCGTCAAGAAGGGGAAGGAAAAAAGCCCTTCAAACCCCTGCAGACATTCAAGAAGAAATCTTGTATTGTTGAGTAATTACAATTCTCAAAGAAAAAAATAGACTTGGATAAACCTGGAGGTACCTTTATGTTTTTCCTTTTGAAACCTTCCATCTCTCTGACACAACGCTTTGCTGTTCTGTCATTTCTGTCACCATGCCATGCTGGGCTAGTTCTTTTTTTCTTTTTTTTTTAGGATCCTTTTTGGTCCTTAGAAACCCCAGTGTGCAAATATTTGAAACAAATAAAGTCTTTGTAGAGATTTTTTAAAAGTCTTTTAATAAGCAAACAGATATATTCTTTGTTTGTTGGAAGCTGCAAATATCAGAGGAATTTAATTTCAAATGGTATGCAAGTTCTTCATGTGGGTGGTGAGGTAGGCAGGCATCGCAGTTGTAGGTTATAGTCATGTTTATTATATACTGTGAATGTTACTTTGCTGATGTCAGGAAGCCTGGTGCACTAAAGAGCCTCCCTTCCATGCCATTTTCCCACTTGTAAAGAAATCATGATAGAGATTGTAATTGTGAAGGTATGCAGTCACAGAAATTGCATCCTGGGGAAGTGTTGCATCTTGCTGCAAATTATTGCTGTCCCTTCGTCTAGACAGAAGATGGCTGAACAACTCTCTGTGTTCCACCATTTCTTCCTGTTCTTTCCTGTGTGAATCCTTTTCACCACTTTCTTTCTCATTCACTTTCTTCTCATCACCATATCAACATCTTTTTTCTTCTCAAGTAGCTCATGAACCAGTCAGGTCATATGCCACCAAATTATGCTATTCCTCGCAATCTCTTTGGCTCTTATATGGTTCCTAAAATCATCAGTAATGTGGTTCGGTTTTGCATATTGGCTTTAGTGGTTTTTTTGTTGTTGTTGTTGATTTGTTTGTTTGTTTTGGTTTTTTTTTGTGTGGGTGGTTAGTTGTTTTTGTTTTGCTTTGGTATGGTTTTGGTTTGGTTTGGTTTTTTCCTTGTTGAAACTGGTGTTCGCTTTAATTGGTTCTTTCCTCCCTGAAAGTCTGTTGTACTTTCCAGATTGTTTCTATTTTTGCTTCCTGACTCTTCCATTGGTGCTCCTCCAGACTTAGAGAGCTCCAGTGAGAGCCTTGCTATCTTTAGTTTTCCTTTGTGTTCTCCAGTGTGGAAGAAACACTTTTATCCCACTATGGGTAATTTTCCTACTCACTTTTTCATTTCTTTACATGTTGTTTTGTTATTACTATCTTTACAAACCTATCTTCACCTGTCACTGTGTGCCCTTGATTTAAAAAATGGAGAGCAGGCTATGTATCTTGCTACACGGAAGAAATATTGCTGATAGAAAGCTGCAGGACTAAAGCCAATGGCTAAAATGCTCAAACTTCTCCATGCAAAATTTCCCTACAACCTCGTCTTCTTGATCTATGGCTGTTTTATGACAGTGAAGCAACCACAGATTAGATTCATCTGGCCTAGTGCTTTCATATTTCATCTGTACATACGTTGAAATGTATTTGCTATTTGCTGTATGTATTTGCTATCGGTCTTTTCTATTTGATGAGGTGTTTTTTTTCCATCTCATAAAGGCTCTTTGTGTGGGACTCAGCTGCCTAAAAATGGGCATATAGTGTTGTTTTAAACATTGTAGGGTTTCCTGTTTGGCCAATTACTACCTTTCCAGAAGGGAACAAGGCTTGAAAAGGTTGTGTGCTCCGTGCAGATGTCTCATACTGCTGCATTACCCTGATGCACATACCCTAGTGTATGTGTGTATTAAAAGGCTGTGACTAAACAACACAGCATCTCTCTTCTTATCTTACCATCTTAAGCTTCCTCTGGCAGCTTTTCAGGATGTCGTAGGAGTCACATTGTGCAGAATCCAAACAGAAGCACAAATTACAAACAAGCCTATACTACAGAGCAATACTTTCCTAATGCAAATACTTCTGAGTGAAAATGTTAAGTCAGACATAATAATAAAAGAGAACAATAGAAAAAAGGAGAATAGACATAAAACAAACCAAACCATTAGCAATAGCCTTATCAGAAAGCCCTGTTAAAGACAGCCATCGTAGAGGTCAGACTGGAATGCCGCATCCTTCTCTTTTACTTTTGTTAGCTTAACCCTCACCTTGAGAAATACCTGCTCACCACTGTGGATCTTCTGCATAATCTTTTACTAGAAACCTCCTCCCCCCCCCCCCCCCCCCCCCTTTCTATTTAATGTTTTTAATGTTTTTCCTGAATCAGGTTGTAGTCTCTTTTGGAGCAACGTCTCTCTGTGCATTAAACTGAGACTGGCATACATCTATTTATTACTACAGGGGCAAAAGGATTTTTGCAGCACCTCTTTCAAAGATCTGAGGCCCATTGTAATTCCACTGAATTGAGTTGATTAATATGAGGACCTCACCCATATTTCTGTCTCACAAATATATATATATTTCTGATGAATGAATTAGAATGTGAAATATACCTTCTTTTCCCCGCATACATTTTCCTCTTCTATTATGGACTTCATGTTCCACATGGAAAAGATAAGACAGAATTTTTCACCTCTTATTTCGTAAAAACAAACCACCAACAAAATTCTACATAATTACAGTGCTACTCAAAATGTTAGAGGTAATAATGAAATGTTGACAGGAATCTAACTTCTACTGGCGAGGAATGAGCGATTTAGTTAGGATGAGCTAATAATATATTTCCAGTGGTAAGTAACAGCTCTCTGTTTTGGATAAAAATGATTATTTTAATAAGGCTTGAAACTGCAGGCATGATATGTGCTGTGATAATATGTAGGATGAACCAGTAATGCAAAACCAAAAACACTAAATGGAGTTTGAGCAGGGATTCTCTGAGGGTTTGTTAAAGATTACAACAATAATCTGTTAGCCATTGCAATTAGATTTATATGACTTTGCGTAAAACAATTATTTGCAATCTGGAAAAAAACCCAAAACACTGAAAGCCTTTTTTTTTCCCCTTGTCTTTTTTCTGTCTTTTTCAAATATTTTGCTTTTTAATATTTAAAATGCATTTTTATACTTTATTATTTTTTCCTGTTTCCAAGGATGATACACAACTTAATTCTACTACTGTTTAAAGGCTGCAGGGTATATCTCAGGATTATCTTGTTAATATTGCAGGAAAAGACTAGCTTTTTCAGGGTACAGGCTGGGGTTGCTGTTGACAGAGCAACAATAAGTTAGACAGTAACCAGCCTTGGAAGAGGCTCATGGTCTGCTATAAAGCAGTTCCTGTGGTAGCCCACTGCCTTTCTGGTAGCCAGCTACATTATTTAAAGCATGTCAATTTCTTTGCTTTCTGCCTCTGATCCTCTCCCCTCTTTTCATTATAACCTGAAAGCAGCTTTGTCAAAAGCTGACAAAATCTACTACATAAGGCTGTGCTTGGCATAACAGGACACAGATCTTGGCTGGAGGTTTTTGGCAATGCAGTGATACAAATACTATACTGATAAAAAAGGTTTAATACAGAAAGATCAATAGGTACAAGACATTAGTTCCTTAAAGCCTCCCCTCTCTTATGATTAGTGAGGAATAATTCATACGCAATCCATCACCCTCATAAGAGTTTTGTGAGAGGTGTATGATGCTTGCACAGTGCTTTGAAGTTGTAAAGGCAAATCTCTGGCTGTGATAGTACAAGGTAGTTTAAAACAACCAAAGCAAAAAATCATCCACAGGATTTCTTGGCTAGTGGAGAGCAGATGTGGAAGTTATTTCACCATCTCTCCTAGTGTGGCTTTTAGGATGGGAAGTCTCTTGCCTCTCCCTAGACTTCCCACTCCTCAAGGATGGACTTCAGGCTCCTTTCTAACAAGAGCTTAGCTTAAGATAATCAATGCCTTCAAAAGCTCTCCCTCACATGTGATCTGCATAGAGCAGGACATTAGAGCAAAGCACAAAACTCAGTCCAACAGCATATGTCCAGCTCTGCATGAGCACAGCATTGAACACTGCAACTTACAGCAGGGCTGCAGCTGTCAGTGTGCACTGAAGTCACAGAATCCAAGAACTAAGCATATCTTGAGCTTTCCTCACTATTTCAGTGCAGACATAACTACAGTGACCCAAAAGCTAGAGTACACTTCAGGGCAACCGAGTCTATGCTGTGGCCCCTCTTTCCCCACCTTATTCTCTCTCATAATTTTTGACACAAGATCTAACTTATGATTTTCAGACTCGATGTCCTAGATATATATAAACTGTATTTCATCCCCAGAAAATTAACTCCAGGTTCAGCATGCATCCATGATGCCATCTGAAATTGATGGGCCTGGAAGAGGGTCAGTTCAGATAGAAAGGCTAGAGGGAAGGAGTTAGCATTTTATGTACCAAATCTCATGTTGCTCGAACCTTTCATGCAGGGAGCCTTAATAATTTCAAATCTCCATCTCCATGTCGTGCTGTCATTTGTCACACTGTTGACAGTAAGTGCAAATGAAAATGAAATTAAATACATAAAGCAATACCTGACCAAAAGAATAGATATTTAATGGTGAAGAAGGTAGCTTTCTTTTAATAATGTGCTGTTGTAAAGGAAAGAAGCTGAAGGAACATTGTTTTTAATTTTTTAGATTCATAGAACTGTTTAGGTTGGAAAAGACCAGGAAGATTGTGATGCCCGACCACATCCCTAAGTGCCACATCTACATGACTTTTAAATACTTCTAGGGGTGGTCACACAACCACTTCCCTGGGCAGTGTGTTCCAAAGTTTGACAACCCTTTCAGGGAAGAAATTTTTCATAATATCCAATCTAAACTTCTCCTGATGCAATATGATGCCATATCTTCTTGTCCTATCACTTGGTACTTGGGGGAAGAGACCGACCCCCATCTCACTATAACCTCCTTTCAGGTAGTTGTAGAGACAAATAAGGTCTCCCCCGAGCCTCCTTTTCTCCACACTAACAACCTCAGTTCACTCAGCCACTCCTCATAAGACTTGTAATGCAACTTTTGAAACCTGAAAATCACTTTTGAAACACAACAGAACTAAACAATTCCATTTCTGTCTATTTAAGCTTTTTAGTGGGTCCAGATGGACATCCTTCAAGACTTGAACAGAGCCATAAAGCAAGGCCAATTCATGCCTTCCTGAGAGTTATTTTATAAAACAAAAGCATTTCTCAGAGAAAGACAAGAAGATTTCAATCTATTTCAGAATAAGTCACTGGAACAATCTACCTAGAGAAATGTACTTGGGGTCCTCCGATTGTTTTTGTTGCTTTTCTAGGCAGAAGGGGTTCAAAGCCACCAGGAGTTATTAGTTTGGCATAAAAGTCTCTTCACATAAATCTATGGTTTATAGTATGCAAAGGGTCTTAGAAGATTGGTTTTGCAGGCTTAAATGTACATATCTGTTAATTTCTTTACAGTAAATCACAGTTCATCTCCAGCATTCACCTATTTGCAGGACAGAGCTGAAAATAGTGATTCTGATGTCTTTTGGTCCTCTGAAAGCCTGTGCTATTATTTTGGTGGTGTAGGCAACAGAAGAATCAGTTTATTTACCATCAAATGATGGGATCCATTACAAAGAAGTCAGTAGCCAGGGTAGTAAGATGTGATATTTTTTCCAGAAGCATAAAAGATAGTAGGAGGAGTAGAAATCAAGTCCTCAAAACAGCATTTTTAAGTGCTTCTCATGCTCTGGTTTTGACCAAGCATAAAACCTTGAAGAGCTGCTTCACAAGCACTTCTTGTCCTCCATTGACTTCCATGAAGAATCACAGCTCTTGCTAGCCTGAATAATACCTCTATGTGTATGCTTGTGTGTATGTATTTACACAGGTGTAAGCTTTCTTATGAGGAAGGATGGTAAGAGCTGTTGCAGCCCTGTTTGCACCAGGTCTAGTAAGACTCTCTCCTTTCTGCAGACCATCCTTCTGTTCCCTCTTAATTTAAAACTGAAACACTTCTAGAAACACCGGGAAGAAGCTGCTTCTTCACAGAAAGTTAAGAGGCTTTATTCTCTAAGCAATCCTCTAAAAAAATACTAAAAAAGTAAAAAAGGAAAGAAGGAAGCAAACAAACAAACCACTTCTATGTGGTAAGTGCGCTGAAGGCATTAGTCTGAGAGAGCAAGACACAAGCCCCCCTTTACTGTGAATACAGAGTTCTCTTGGGGTTGCTAAATAACCTTTAATGTTAGGTCTTTCCCATTTGTAGTTAGGATTTAAAATAATATTTGCTGTTCTAGATTTCTGTTTAAAATGCACATAGGTGTTTTAAAAAATACTCAAACCTGAATGTTCCTCCTGCAGAAAATACTGTGATCTCTATTGCTCTCCATTTGCAAGAAAAAGAAAAATCAAAAATGCATTTTTTTTTATCAGCACACAGAGATTGGAAAGTTTTAAATTGATGATGTTAATATGAACTCTTCTGAGGATGTTTTCACGCAGAAAAGTTTTCTATTTCAAAACAGTTTTCTTTCCCTTGAAGTAATTTTATGAAATTTCAGAATGCTCTCTTCAAGTGAATGTGAAAGAAGCAACACAGCATTTTTTTATAGGAAATGCTCTGACAAGTCAATAAAAGCCTATTAAGATCTACTGCAGATACTGAAGAGGTGGTATGAGTGCAGCAAACATCTGAAAAAGAGAGGATGGCACAAGCTAATCCTGCCATGGGCCCTGTGGTGCTTTTCTCCAAAGGAAGAGACAGCAGCAGGGGAAAATCCAAAGGTTACCGCAGCACACTGTAGCTTCTACCCTAAACTCCTGACAAGCACAGTTTTCAAAACACCTGAGCACTTCTCACTCCACTACCAGTCGATGTAACTGCAGATGTCCAGCAACTCAAGAAATCTCTCTGTCTTAAATCTTTTTTCAGTAGAAATATAAACATTTGTACAGCAGAACTAACGATTATTTGCCTGCTGCGCAGAGAAAGGTAGTAGACAGGAGATGCAAATAATTTGTACGGATTTTGTATTCCTTTCTTGAAAGTTATTCTAGGAGTGGTAAAACACTTACAGTTCTACTACTTGTTTAAAACAGACTTTCAAAGGTCATTTTAAATTGATGGAAATACTGGTCCAAAAGTCAGGAGACTAGTTTAGTATGACAAAGCCATCAGGAAAAAAGAAGTTATCCTCTCCTTTTTATGCTGATTATTTGGGTTTTGGTTGCATTTTTTGTTCATGGCTATTGTAAAAACAAAATGTAAATAGCACAATTAAACATTGGGAACAGCCTCTTTTATCAGTGCATAATTCGCAGTGTGTCAGGGACATCTAATAACATCCTATTATGGATCACTTATCAGATAGTTGTTAACTGCTATTATCTACTTTGCCATCCCCCATAATTTGATGTGACTACTTTCTGGTATTTGCAGGGTGGTAATAATCTTCCTACATTTTTATGCAGCCCTTTTCTCTCATTTTTAGGATTCATCTTCTGTTTCTGTTCTTGTTCAGTTTGTGTTATCACCTGCACGTAGCACTAGATAGATTATACTACATGCTTGCTCTTTCCTTATACCCTTCACGTTGGCCACTGCTGCAGACACTACATTGGGCTAGACTGACTTTATTCTGGTTTGATGGGGCTGCTATTATGTTTGCAGTTGCTGCTGGTGATCAGTATGTTTTCTAATGCAGATGCAGATTTATGCAGGATGGCTAAGAGCACTAAAGCTCCTGCATTAACAATGCCTGCCTGTAGTGGACATTGTAATTGTCTTTGACATTCCTACCATCCTATTATTTAGGCAGCTGACTGTGGCTGTCTTTGGTGTCTGTTGCTAACTAATGCTACATAGATGTGGGTGAGCAGCAATTTTGAGCACTTATTTAATACTCCCCTTCAACTCCTCTTTCAGTAGCAACAATCACAGCTTTTTGAGTTGCCAGATGCTGGGACCACTCTGCTGGTGCTCTCTGGGACAACTGACAGCCCAAAGGCGTAGGAGTGCTGTGGAATAGTGAGAGCATCTGTTTCACCCCTGAGAGCAGGCAGCCTGAATGCTTGGTTTCCGCCATGAGCAGCTTCTGCTTCTCTGCCCTCCCAAGCATCCTCCATGAAGCAGTCAGCTCCTAGATTTGCTTGGAGAAGCCGGCTGCAGAAAACATTTAGCCGCACATGGGGAAGGGAGGTGGAAAAAGGCAGGAGCCAAAGGCTCCATAATTATTGTCCAGTCTAGCTGACTCTGTGCTTTCTCACATCATTTTTTATGAGGATTCAGGTAATCTATCAGAACAGTTCTGAGCAGGAAACCCAGGTTGTGAGCTCTCTTTCACTGTTAGGAAAGTTTTGTGCCTGTGTAGTCTCTAGTAGCAGTCAATGCAGGCAGCTTTCACCAAGTTGATCAGGGTCTTGAGAATTACAGTGAAAACTTATTTCTTCTGTTCCCTTTCAGTTCTAGTTTTTAAGCACTTCTGTTCTCTGGTGCATCACTACTACAGGTTTCTCTGTACATAATAGTGCATATTATGTCAGTTATAATGTCTGAATATGCACCTGTTGATTAAAGACACCTTTAATTTTTCCAGACTTGCTTTAATTAGGAATTTAATTTTTAATAAATGGCAAGACTGACTAAGCAGTGATTTTGTAATACCTTTTACAAACTGCCCTAAAGTTGGAATGCTTAATACATCATTAGTACTCCCCGCTAGAGCAGGTCTACGTTACAGTGTTAATACTCCCAAATAGAAATACCCAAAACTCCTGGGTTAACTGTTGCCTCTGTCGCTGTGTAATGCTCATGAAAAATGCTTCAGAATATTTCAGGATCATTCGTAACAAAATAATAGAATATCTCGTAGCATGTATCTTTTCTTTTTTTTTTTTTTTTTTTTTTCCTCTCTGGATACTAATTCAGCACTCAGCTCAAGTCACCATAAAGTACAAGAACGCATTTCTAATAAAAAGTGAAGTTTCCCTACAGGAGCAGTGAGCTGTCAGCTATCTTTCTGCCTTCCTTTATTTATTTTTCTGCCTTCCCTATTGTTAGCTCCTGTCAAATTTCTCTGGAACATTTTTTCTCTCTTTACTATTCTGCAAGAGCAGAAGAAAAGAAAATTGGAGGGGGGGAAGCAAGGGGCTTTAAAGTTTAAAAAATAAACATGATTTGGGAACTGTAGAAGCAGCTGTTAGTTGCACAGGCCATAATTTACTAGAATACACACGGCTGTAGTCAGCAAAATTAGTGTTTGCTTGGGTTTGCATTTCAGGCAACTCACCACTTTTGAAACTAGCGTATAACAAAGAAAGACATCAAGGAAGGCAAAGAAAATGATTTTTTTTTTTCTGAGATTTTTATTCTAGCACACTTATTCTCTTACAAATTCCCCTTCCTCAAAAACTGTGTAATTTCTTTCATTTTATGATCAACACCATCATTCTGTAGTCAGTGTTGTTGCCAGCATCATAACCTCATGGAAGCCTGAGTTCAGAACAAGGAATGGCTAAGGATATGGAAGGTTTATGAATAAAGTGAAAAAGTAAAGTTGCTTGGCTTGGCTACCTTTCATTTCCCTTCTAGCAATGTGTCTACCTAATCCTAACAGATTTTAGTGAGAAAAACCTCACTTGTAGGGTCCCACTCCAAGGACCCTCTGCTTTTTACTCAGAAAGAAGAATCACATTTCAAATGCTTGGAAATTCCGAGGTAAATGAGATGACTCCTTCAGTTCAATTCAAATCCACCAGCAAACACAAACAAATATACCTTGGATTTTTCTTAACCTGTTGCTTCATCAGGGTGCACCCAAAAGTGACTCTGAGCATTCCTCCATTCCACCACAGCTACTCTTGTGTCTGGGCCTGCCACTCTGGTTGTCTTTGCAAATCCTACAGTCTGTCACCAGGGCAGGGTAATTAGACCTTTAAAATCAGGTCAGCTATGATACTAAACAGCTGAAATGTACTCATGTGGTTAGTGCAAAGAAAGATCTTCCTGATAGAACAGAAACAGCTAAAAAGCTCAGTTCAAAACATAACCCAACTTAAAAAGAGGTTTTGCCCAGGAATGGATATTTAATGTGTTTCCGGTAATGGAAATCCTAATTCTTTAGAGGGCTCAAACACTTAGCACAAATCCTGTGAGACACAGATGAATTCAGATGATCTGGCTTAAGTCTCCGCTCTACCAAAAATTCTTATGTAATCTTGGCAAAACTCTGAGGATAAGATTAAGGCTCATAATTAAAGCTGAAGGAAGTTAGGTCTCCTAATTACTGCAACGCTTTTGGAAATATTTACCCTCTGAACTTCTGTATTTTCAAAACGTGCTTCAAAATTCTTCTTGATAATGTTGTCAGCACAAAGCCATGAAAAACTGTGACGCTCACAAGTGAGAAGGCAAATAGCTGGAGTATAGTAGCAGCAAAAGAGAAAAGAACCCTAACGAAGGCAAAGCAAACAACTCACAACTATTTTATGGTTGCTACTGGGTTCCTAAACAAAATGAGTCACAATAAGAGACCATGAAATATGTGGCTCTCAAACAGCAGTAAGTACTGCAAATACTGCCTTTCTTCCTGCTTTCGCCTTAAGAACCATTGTACTAAGTGAAAATTAACCCCATTTGCCCTTCAAGCCACTGTTCATTATGAGATTACCTATCAGTACCACACTACTGCAGCAGTGTTTGATCAGATAGATATTCCATCAATAGAACTGAGCCCAAATAATAAAAATAATGGGAAGAAACAACAACTAAAGATAAAATTTCTGATTAAATATTGATGTAGAAATTATTATTTATGTCTCCTGGCTTTCCTACATTTAGTACGTGTTAGCAGTGTCCCTCACTCATGAAACATTAATGTTCTATTTTTATAGCTCACTTCTTAATCTGAGTTATTTTATTAAATGACTCTTTTTTATGGTGCTGAGGATTCAGATTCTTTCTGCCTATTGAGCTACATCATTATTTTCATCTCAAGTGTAGCAAGCTTTTTTTAAACTATTTTTAGAAGGAAAGAGGGTCTTTTTTACCCTCTACAGATTAGCCATTGTGAGAGACTTCAGCCTGCCTGTGTTCACAGGCTGCAGAACATCCTCCAGACACATTGCCTTGAGTGTTACACCCCTGACAGAGTGTAAATCCTGCAAACCTTGAAATTTACAAAGTACTGGATCAACACAATCTGAAATGCATGTGAGAACAGCTATATGAGATCATAAACATCATCCCAACCAGCCAGACTGTGGTACATTTAACTCAGTATCCAGTGTTCAAGAAAGATCAAACAGTATAATAGAAAAAGAGCAGTGTTTTCTCACTATATCTTCCCAGATTTCACCTAATCTGCACCTTAGAAACTTTCTGAGTCAGATATAATGTCTGGGTGTTTGACAGCCTTTGTGTAGTTTTTGAACCATATATTTGTCAAAATAATTTTGTGTGATGCAGAATCTTCTGCAGCATGAGCTATGCAGACAGATCCTGCAAAATACTGTGTGCTGTCTTTGTTCGGAACGCATTAACTGAACATTGAATTGGACTCCTCCAAGTTTTGTGTTTTGAAAAGCAGTGAACAATCATTCTTCGCTGACCTTTCCTCACCCACTTGTGATCTTGCATCCAATACCTCTTTCTGATGACTGAGTCCCAGTAATTTTCTGTCACTCCTCAAAAGTAAACCATTCCCGATATTCCATCATCTTTAGAGCACTTTGGGCATTTCAGATTTTCCTTGGAAAAGTGAAAAGCTGAAGAGTAGACAGTACTGGGTATGATTTTTGCACATTTCTCCTCCTTTTTCTATCAGTCCTGTTAATACTCCTCTATATGAAAGTCTATGGGGAAATTTTACTTTAAAGTAGCTAGAATAACTAATGATCAGTGAAGAAATCTGAATTTCTGAAGTCTTGAAAAAGTTCAATGATCTCCCCTAAGTTTCATCTTTCTTATATGCAGAAAAAATGCAGCAGTTCAGAGCAGTTCTTGTTCTGGTGTAAGTCTAATGGCTCCCACACCTGTTGTATATTAATGTAGCTCTATTGAGTAAATGAGCGCTACACTGATTTATATTAAGAAAGGACCTGGGCCTCTATGTCCCAGCAGAATCCAGTGATAAATGTTGTTTTAAAACAAGTTAGGAGGACTAATTCTGTTGAACCATATCCTTGTACCAGGTACATGCTCTTAATGAGAAATTTAAAATGTTATTTGCCTTGGAGAGGCAGCACCTGCGATAATAGCAGCATATCTCTATTGTGGCCACAAGATGGCCGTATTTCTGAATACAGCTAGACAGGAGTGTTAGGGCGCAGGAAGTGGGTTTGTTCCTTTCAGACGTAGAAGGCAGTCTCCGGCAACAGTGACATTGTGCTTAAGGCACTTGCTGCGTCTCAGCTGCTTGTCTGATAACACTGAATACAAAAATCTGCAGGAATCAGCAGATGCTGATCTGCTTTAATAGAGAAAAGGAGCTTGAAGGTTGCAAGAAGTGTGTAAACTGTATGCGATTCCTGATACCTCACAGATGACAGACCACACTCTCAATTTGGCTGTGCTAGATGGTTCGTTGGTCTAAATGTATCCACCATCAAATTTTTGCTGTCAGGTATAGAAAAACTGTCCCATACAATTTGTGGCACCAACAACAATAGGATGCTGGAGAAACATATATGGTACGTCACTGGCTGTCAAAAAGGACAGAGACAAGAACACAGCCCATATGTAGTTTGGTCTCAAGTTTGAAATCAAGACATGGTGAAGACAATGCTGGTCTGTATCTGGTTTTTGGGTCAGCAAATCAATTAACCAATGTGGCAAGCTGTTCACTGGGAAATCAGAATGTGTCCCAATTGATAAAGCATAGCTTTCCGGTATGTACCACATGGGTAAGGTTCAGAATTTTCTCTATAGTCTTTAGGGATTGTTTCTGGAAAATAATTCTTCCATTTTATAATTAGAAACTGCAAAGAACTCACTAATGTCTCAGTGATTAATGTCTGAAGTTTGTTAATGATTTAATCTATTTTATCAATTTACATTTTATTAAGAACCTCAGAGGTTTACCTATCTGTTTATTTAATTACATGCCCACCAACTCACGCAACAGAGGAACAGAGGCAGGAATGAGAATTCAGCAATTGAAGGGGTCACAAGCCTCTTAAAAAAAGTTTAACTGAATATGTCTTTGTGAGCTTCTGCACCCATCCTTCACAGCTAAGCAGAGAACATCACTATCTCTGTGTTCACATGCAGGGAACTGAAGAATATGAGTAAAGTGGGCCTGATTCAGCTCACAATGGATTTATCTAAAGAAATCCCATGGAACAAACAAGAACAGAGTTGCAGTAACAGCCTCTCTTCATGGGAGAAAATGGATGATGAACTTCTGACTCCTAGTCTAGCTTCTCAGACACTTGGCTGCCTTACAAACTTCTCTTTGACCCTAGTTTAAGAGTACATGTTTAACCACATGATAACTTCACGAATGTAACTCAATAGAACTATTAGGAGCTTGTATTTGTCCATGTTCTCAGGTATTCTGCTAAAACTCCATTCACTTTTTGAATAGACCTTTCAGATTTCATCTTTGCCTTTTATTCTCCAAAGTATATTAAAAAGATAGAAAGCAAAACAGGAATCCAAACAACAGAAGCGGATATTAACTTGCAAAGCAGCTTTGTAGTTAGTAACTATTCTTCTGTAATTATGACAGACATCAAGAGACCATCAATAAAATAGTTTGTCTTCGCTATACATGCCAGTCTCAGTAAGATCATAAAGTCTACTTTTGGAGAGGTTCTTTGTTATAAATGGTTCTATTGATTGAAAAACAATGATACTAAGCTACATATGAGACTTACTGAGATCCCGGACAAAAACTGAACACGAAATCACATAGTTTCTGGGCTGCCACAAAGATTCATCTTCAGCAGTCCTTGTCCAACAGTCTAATTGGCATCTTTTTCGCAGAGATATACTGTGTAATATAGGCACAAGACCAGGAAAATTCCAAATTTCTCATTTTTCAGAGAAATCTTCAATTGTATCAAACAGCTCTCCAAATAAAATGCTTACAGGAAGTAATTCTTGTATTTAAGCAGGCTGGTATTTTAATATTATAGAGATTTATTGCTTATCTGTAGATAATTGGAGTATACTTAAAAATACACATACATTGCAATTTCAGTATTTTAAGAGAAGTAACACAACAAATATAAAGGTGGTACACACCTATTATTTTCTCTCTGACATTAAGAATTGGGAATGAAGTAAGCAATTTGAAGATGTGAGTTTGAATTAGATCAAGAGACCTGTGAATATTTTAGCATTGTCTGCTAGAAATGCTTTTTGAACAGTCCAGCTCTCACAAAAAACTACTGGAACATCAAATACAAACAGTATGTGAAATGCATTCACTGTTCTTCTGATGTCCCCATAGCAGGATCCTAGATGCCTGGAGAATAAATGGTATGGAGCATTTCATGCTCTCCTGATCATTATGTAGTATGATCAGAGTCTTCATAAATTTTAGACTTGAGGCAGGACTTTCTGAACACAGTATAAAAATGTGGAACCAAAAGCAGGCACTCATTCAAATTCCATGAAAAAAAGAAGAGAAAACAAGTGAATGACAAAACAGAATCCAGCAGAATATTTGACTGTAGGGTAAGTCATCGTCTGGAAATTTATCAGTTGTCAGTTTTCAGGGTTTCTTTGTGGATATCTGAAGAACATTTTATTGGGGAAACTGGCAGAGGACAATGAAGTGCCATTATGGGTTCCTTGGGAAATTTCTCCCAGACAGCAAGACAGAATGGTAGGAAAAATAAGTGGCATGAAAATTTAACAAGTGAGTAAAATGGGGACCAGGACAGAGTGGGATCAATGAACCAGCCTATGCTCATTTGGTAACATTTATGATAAGGAGGGCAGGCTGGAAAGGACTTTACAGGAGGGACAACTGCCTCATACTTAAAACTTTGAACTAAACTATTAAAACTGTTAGTATGGAAATTAGCGCAATCCTGAATCCTCTTCACTGAAAGAAGTCTCCCACCCAAGTCTTGAAAGGCAGATACAGGGACTCTGAGAATGAAGACCCTGGGCCCACTCTAGGAGAGAATCTGGTTTGAGACCATCTTGAGAACCTGAACTTGCACAAGTCCATGGGACCGGATGAAATCCAACCGTGGGTCCTGAAGGAGCTGGCAAATGAGGTTGATAAGCCACTGTCCATCATATTTGAAAAATCATGGCAGTCAGGTGAAGTTCCTGACGACTGGAAAAAGGGAAATATAACCCCCATTTTCAAGAAGGGGAAAATGGATGAGCAGGGAACTACAGATCAGTCAGTCTCACCTCTGTGCCTGGAAAAATCTTGGAGTTGATTCTCCTGGAAGGCATGCTGAGGCACATGAAAACCAACAGGGTGGTTGCTGACAGCCAGCATGGCTTCACTAAGGGGTAATCCTGCCTGACCAATCTGGTGGGCTTCTATGATGGGGCTATGGAACTGAGAGACAGGGGTAGAGCAGTTGATGTCATCTACCTGGACTAGTGCAAGGTGTTCAACACTGTCCCACATAGCATCCTTGTCTCTAAGTTGGAAGACATCAATTTGATAGGTGGACCACCCAGTGGATAAAGAACTGGATGGATGGCCGCATGCAAAGAGTTGTGGTCAATGGCTCAATGTCCAGCTGGAGACCAGTAACGAGTGGTGTCCCTCAGAGATCGGTGTTGGGACCGGTCTTGTTCAACATCTTTGTGGGTGACATGGACAGTGGGATTGAGGGCGCCCTCAGCAAGTTTGCCGATGACACCAAGCTGTGTGGTTCAGTTGATGAGCTGGAGGGAAGGGATGCCATCCAGAGGGACCTTGACATGCTTGTGAAGTGGGCTGATGCCAACCTAATGAAGTTTAACCATGCCAAGTGCAAGGTCCCACAGCTGGGTCGGAGCAATGCCAGGCACAGCTACAGGTTGGGCAGAGAAGAGATTCAGAGCAGCCCTGCAGAGAAGGACTTGGGGTGTTGGTCAATGAGAAACTGAGCATGAGCCGGCAGTGTGCGCTTGCAGCCCAGAAAGCCAACTGTATCCTGGGCTGCATCAAAAGGAGCGTGACCAGCAGATTGAGGGAGATGATCCTGCCCCTCTACTCTGCTCTTGTGAGACCTCACTTGGAGTATTGTGTGCAGTTCTGGTGTCCTCAACATGAAAAGGACATGGAACTGTTAGAACAAGTCCAGAGGAGAGCTACAAGGATAATAAGGGGACTGGAGCACATCCTGTATAAAGACAGGCTGAGAAAGTTGGGGCTGTTCAGCCTGAAGAAGAGATGGCTGCATGGAGACCTCATAGCAGCCTTCCAGTACCTGAAGGGGGCCTGTAAGGACGCTGGGGAGGGATTCTTTGTTAGGGACTGTAGTGAGAGGACAAGGGGTAACGGGTTCAAACTTAAACAGGTGAAGTTTAGACTGGATATAAGGAGGAAGTTCTTTAGTGTAAGGGTGGTGAGGCACTGGAATGGGTTGCCCAGGGAAGTCGTGAATGCTCCATCGCTGACGGTGTTGAAGGCCAGGTTTGACAGAGCCCTGGGTAACATGGTTTAGCGTGAGGTGTCCCTGCACATGTCAGGGGGTTTGGAACTAAATGATCTTAAGGTCCTTTCCAACCCTAACTATTCTATGATTCTATGATTCTGTAAATCACTGATCAGCACAGCAGTTAAATAGATGTTCAAATTAGTATTAAAAGTTTCTTACTATCCCTCTGCTAGACACTGGCTGAGGTTGCATGACCTCTCCTTAATCTGCTTCAAACGGACTCATTAAACCATTAAGGAAAGTGGATTGAGTTTACCCCACTCATGTCATCTGAAGAGGATTAGGGAACGCTAATCTGTTCCCTGCAGATTTGGGGTTACTAAGCCTTCCAACATCACTATAAAATCAAGAAATCATTTTTATTTAAGATCAAATTAAAATTAAAAAAAGCATGGGCCTGACACGTCCTTTCATCAAACAAGTGATTTAGGTTTTTCCCCAACCCTTTAGCCTGTGACTTGTCCTACAACAGTTAAGGGACTGAAGTACCTATACAGCACATGCTCCATACATACAGGCTTCTAACAGACCCTGCCACCTTCATCCCTTTCCATAAGAAGGGAGAGGACCACACAAGAGGACAGAAAGCTCAACCCAGAATACTTGGGTTGCATATCCTGGGAGTCCTTGAACCAGCGCTGGGAGCACTCAAACATTATCAAAACTTGGACATGTTTTCAAGCTTCTCTGTAAGAACCTCCATCAGCACCATTACATTTGGAAACATGTTAATACAGTCAGGCAAGGAACCCTCTTCGAATCACAGAATGTTTTAGGTTGGCAGGGACTTTTAAAGGTCATCTCTTCCCACTCAGCAAAGCAAACAACAAGATGCAGCGACTTTCCCCTTCCCAATCTCAGCATGTCAGTAAACAGCATCTCCTAGTGCTCTCAGCTGTCCTGGGACAAACTGAAATTTATCCTTTGTGTCTGTGCCTCATTCTTTGTCAGCTTTAGAAGCTTGAAGATGAAGCTATGTTCCCAAGCTGAGGGAACTGAGAGCTCTGCGGCACCATATCGCTGCTCAAGATAAGGGCCATGTCCTCTGAGGCTAGGCAGAGCAGAGCCAGGAGGATGAGGGGGAGTAAAGAACGTCCTTCAATGCCCACCGACTGTCAGCTGTCAGTGCTGGCATCTAGAAATATTTTATGTTTTTATCAAAAGTCAAGTTAAGCTGCCTTTGCATCATTTCAAGTTTCAAACCTCTTGGTTGTTTCACTGGGTTGAAAGAGCCCACCCAACTGTAACAGTGGGACTGCAACAGAGCTGAGCTGAGGGGGCACAGATGTCTAAGGAAAGGTCCCCTCTGAGTACCTCTCCTGCTAGTCTTGTCCTTGTAGTTTACAGACATCCCACTTTATCTTACTAGTGTTTTGTTTGTTGGGTTATTTTGTTTGGGTTTTTTTTCCACATTGTGGGCATAAAACAATTTGCCTATATTTCCTGGCATTGTCACACAGTGGTTCTATCATTGTGTCAATGAGGGTGATGACCTGGATGTGTCTTGGCTGCCTTGCGGCCACTTTATATTGAGCTTTGCTTCTGTTTCAACTGCAGAGAACGAGAGAACATTTAATGTATTATTTTGCACATTATCTAAGAAGCTTAACTTGGGAATTTGTAAAAAAGCAGCTTTGCATGAAAAAATACCAAACAGCTGTAGTATGGTTGCTATTGTCAGATGTACATTTAATCTCAGAGGTGCCGAGCTGTTTAACAGCACATGATGAAGAAACAATGTTAGTAAATGACTTGTTGAGCTTGGTAGAGAAACCCAAGGATCATCCTTCACAGAGGTCAAATAATCTATTTAAGGGGAGAAAGATCGTTAGATAACCATCTCCCTCTTTAAAATGAACATCTGATTATTCAAGTTGGGTTTGAATTATCTCCTTTGTACAAGTGAGGTGCTATTTTAAGATTTGTTTTAGAGACTGTACTTCGCATTTAATATCTCCTTTGTGCATAATCTTTTGCTGTCTCCTTTGTTCTTGTCAAACAGATGAAAGAAGGTATTTCTGCTAGAGTTTTTGTTTCTCATTTGGCATTTTGCTATAAATTTTACACACGCACCTTCATAAAAACTTTTATTCACCATCCTTTATTAAGAATCTCTGTGCAAGTGTATGCGTCTGTAGTTATAATCATCTATATCTGCATAAAATGGAAGAGGCCAGTACCCAGAATAAAACCAAAAAAGAATGTGAACCTTAGCAGTCTGTGAATTCAGCTATGAAATTAAAGAATTTGGACTAATTAATGAAAGTTTTTGTCTTTGAAACTTCCTTGTTACATGCATTTGCGTATACAAGTCCAGCAAATCAGATAATAAACCAGAATTCTCAAAAAAAAATCTTTCAATCTTTTCATTCAGTTTTCCAAACAGTCTGATATATTGAGGTGCTCTGCATTAGAATTGAATGTGGTTCTTTATAACTATTATGCTGAGCACATTTATATATGTATAGTGCACTTTAGAAATACAACATAGCAGTATCGAAGTGCGGTGAATTTATTCAGTGTTGTAAATATTCATGGTGCTTCTTATGTCAATAGAAAATAACAAATTATATTGTGCTCTTGGTTACGGTGATACGGATCTTTGATTATTCCACTGACTACATAGAAGTGTTCTAGACTTTAATAAGTGTATCTAATACAAGGATGTTGCCTATGTAAGAAAAGATGGAAACAAAAAAATAAAAAGCATTGAAGTACAAGGCTTTTCAGGCTCGGTATTCCTTCTGATCTGAGGTCTGACCTGCAGCTAGATGACAGGCATTTTGCAGTCAGACTTAAAATTGCAGCTTGAAGTGTCTGCCTTGGGAGAAACTGTAGGGAAGTAGAAAACCTTTGTGGAGGTTATTAGTAAGTTCTAAATACCTGGTGAAGGCTGTTAAAAAGTAATTGCTGTTTGTTAATCTGAGCTCTAAACTTTCAGATAATTACTGTGCTAATAGATACTGACTGAATTAAAATGGTTAATGTCAACATGACAAAAGATGGAAGAGGAAAAGGGAAAGAAAGGAGCAAACTTTCATCTAAACTCCCCAGACTGTCCAAACTTAAGTTGGTTAAGGGATATATTGCCTTTGTCATTTGCATAGCTGCAGGTAAGCCCACTATTGCTCTTTTTCAGTATCACAGAATCATAGAATCCCTTGCATTTAACCGGGAACTCCACAGAGACTTCATATTTTAGGTACTGAAACAGTCATCTGGTATGTTAGGAAGTGGCAGACGGATAATGGTAAGTCTGAATCTTATGCATATAGGTGGAAAGCAAAGGTCTGAAGTAAAAGCACTCTGTGACTTAGGGTTTTTGAAATCAAACAGCCTGACTATTGCTTTAATGGTAAAGGTTGCATATCTCAAGCTTGCCCATAATACCCAATTGTTCAGGTAGAAGCTGGAAGAGCTGACTCTGAGTACACACAGTTGATATCTGTTCTGGGGGATCTTTGCAGCAGGGTAAGATAAAGTTATCACTTGTTGCCCTCCTTTTTTTTTTTTTTTTTTTTTTTTGAGAACAATTAAATAAAATGAGATTTACAGAGAAAAAATAATATTTTTTTGTTCCTTTTTGATTTTGAATGCTGAGATGATACCCCCACCTATTTCTTCAAGAAAATCACTGAATGAGATTTCAGTGTCTGGTTCTTAGATGGATATCTTAACCTTCAACGTATATTACTGGTGCAGGCTCTTACTACTTTGTCATCAAAACTTGTAAACATTCTAGTTTCTTGATTCTGAAAAGAATGAAAAGCTGAAACATTAAGAAATAATCTAAGATTCATGAGATTAGTAATAAGCCTGTAAATGAGCAACTGCATTAGGTTCTAATGTAAATTGATGTTAGCTGTGCAATCAGTTCATATGGAATTGTGTCCTCATTTCTTCATAGACTATCTGATTTCTTTTTCTCCTCTGAAAATCAAAGGTATTTTTTTTCTCCTATAAAATAGGATTGATACAGTGAAAAGATAGACCAAAGGTACAAATTTCACATTCGTTTTACAAGTAATTTACGGACTAATGCAAAATCAAATGGAACACTTTACCTGGTTTTAGCTGTTTCTAAGCTGACCTGCTGCAGTAAAAGTAAAGACACAGATTTCTCTGTTGAGTGCAACCTGTGAAGAAATCTAAGGCTATCTTAAACACCTGTTGCTTTAATATTCAAATTTATCTTAAATATTAACAATATCATAGAATTATAGAATCATAGAATCATTTAGGTTGGGAAAGACCAATAAGATCATAAAGTCCAACCGCTGACCTAGCACTGCCAGGTCCATCACTAAACCATATCCCTAAACACCACATCTAACATCTCTGGCATATCTCCAGGAGTGGTGACTCAACCACATCCCTGGGCAGCCTGTTCCAATACTTGACAACTCTTTTGGTGAAGAAATTTTTCATAATATTCAATCTAAACCTCTCCTGGTGAAATCTGAGGCCATATCTTCTTGTGCTATCACTTGGTACTTGGAAGAAGAGACCAACCCGCCACCTCACTACAACCTCCTTTCAGGTAGGTGTAAAAAGGTTTCCTCTGGGCCTTGTGTTCTCCACAACTCCAGTTCCCTCAGCTGCTCCTCATCAGACTTGTTCTCCAGACCCTTCACCATCTCTGTTGCCCTTCTTTGGACATGCTTCAGCACCCCAGTCTTTCCTGTAGTGAGGGGCGCAGAACTGAACACAGTACTGGAGGTGTAGCCTCACCAGTGCCTCACCAATACATCAGGACAATCACTTCCCTAGTCCTACTGGCTATACTATTTCTGATACAGGCCAGGATGTCATTGGCCTTCTTGGCTACCTGGGCACACTGCTGGCTCGTATTCAGCTGGCTCTTCATCAACACCTCCAGGTCCTTTTCTACCATGCAGTTTACCCGTCACTCTTCCCCAAGCCTGTAACCTTGCATGGGGTTCTTGTAGACCAGGTGCGTGACCCAGCCCCAATAAGGCACTTGCACATGCTAAACTTGATGGTAGTTTCAGCAATTTGTATCCAGAGATCTCAGCTTTTCCAACTTTTTATGCCCCTGTTTCTTAAAACGTAAGACAGAAGCTTAGAAAAACATAAAATGCATCTGGTTGTTAAGACCAGCCCCCCAAGTATTTGTGTGAACCTCTTTGGGAAATTAATGATCCCAAGGACAATAAACTGCAGTTTAATTTCTCCTTGGCTTAGGCAATTTGAGCTGCCTCAGGGTAGTATTTTCTGTTTAACAGTTACAGAGTCCAGCAGGGGATGGCAGCAGAACTGCTAGGGCCGGAGGGGCTTGTAATACATAAAGGGAGATCCCCCACATTCACTGGCTGTTCTGTTCACCACCATATTTCTTCTTCTTCATGGCATTATGTTTATACTGGCTAATTCTGTAAGCAGCATTTTTATCTTGCCCTCAATATCTTGTAGCAGTGAGCCCCAGAGCATGCTCTGTGGAGCAGTAATTCATCCTCTGCATTTTATATCTCGACAGAATAATTTCTTTGTTCTGGGAGAGTAAATAAGAATGTCAGGTTTACCATACTCAGGTCATGTCTCTCTATATTGTGATTTTTCAAACTCTGCTTCTCTCTAAACTAAACAATATTAAGCTATTTCAATTTCTTCTATCATTATCCATAATGGACTTTCAGAGCTAAGAGAGGTGAGAATAAATATGAGAAGAGATCATTGTTTTTTCACAGAAAGCTGATCACATAACTTTTGTTTTACACAGCTCTCAGCTGTTTACTCATTTACTGATTTAGCAAAGAAATAGGAACAGATAGTACTGATGGAGGCAGCTATAGTGAGAGGGTACTGTAGCTAAATGAGTTTGCAGAAGAGATTGGAAAGGAAGAAGTGAAACCACTGAGCAAACAGCACAAGGAAGACTGCAGAGCCTGATTAGCATGTGGAAAAAAGCATGATGAAGGTAAAGAAAGGGTAAAATTGGCTGAACTCAATTACCTATAGATGCACTAGCTGAAATATTTAATTGACATATTGTTGGAGAGTGTTTTGCTTGTTGTGATCCAAAGGTAAAAGAAAAAATACAGACCATGTCAAAAACATATATCAAGTCTTATTAACATTAAAAATGTAAAATATTTTTCCATTGGAATACATACATTATTTCACTTTAAAAAAAGTTTTGTCTACTGAAAAATACAGGCCCCAAAATTATTTTAAATAATTCTGGATCAATTACACCATATGTTCGAAATAGCTGAAGTGATCAATTGAAAAAGTAGAGTCAGACATAAATACCAGGCACAAAGAGGTGGAGAAGGAAGTGAAATGTAAGCAAGTAGATTCTCTGTGTTTTCCTCTAATGACTTATCACTTATTTATTAAATCTGTCTTACTTTTTTTTTTTTTTTTAACGTCAATCTCGGTTATTTGTTTTGACAGTCTACCATGAAGAGTGCAGGGGAATTCTGCAGTTCCTTGTGCTTTGGTGAACTGGATTTTATAATTACTAGTCAAGAAGCTGATGTTCTATAATATCAACTTTATAATCTCTATATTACAGTATATCTGCATCAAAGCTGTCAGGACAATTTCCCCATAGGAACCCCTGCAGCTCCACAACAACTACGACCATATTAAATATCCCACATAGTTCTTTGTTTTAATGAAATAGTTGAAACAGAGGAGCCTTGAGAACTGGCTGACAATTTTGCTGAGGATGAACAAAGTAGATGAATACCCAGTTTATGCTCTTTTACACTGAACAGTGGTGGTTAAATGGAATTAAAAACTAGCAAAAGGCAAAAAGCAGTTCCCAGCTCCCTGCCAGCCAGCAGAATGCATAACATTTTAGCTGGTCAGATCACAGAAGCAGTGAATGATTTGGGGTTTCAAGCTTAATAGAGTTAATAAGGCATTTGGAAGAAGATGAAACCTCAGTGAACCTCCTACCTTACTTTGAATTTACAGCTTTTGAGAAAGAGCTTTTTAGCATCTCTTTTTCAACTCTTCTGGAAGAATTGTGCATAAAAGGCTGCTTATTTAAGCATATGAGACTGTCATTTAATCTAGATCCTATTAAAATCCTGGGAACATTCAGGCATTTCACTGCTTATTATTGATCCTTATATATGTTACATAATCATAAGAAATCATAACACCCGGAAGTAACATACACCAAAACAGTGTCAGTCACACTGGAAACAAAACTGAAGATATTTTCATGGATTTGAAGAATGGATTAAAAATCTGGGAAGAGACTTCTTTTAAAAATCAGACATTTTGTCTAGGCTTATTTGAGTATTTTAGGAGAAATTACAGTATCATCGGACTGCAAAACAGGTTTTCTGTTTCTTCTACATGGTTCTTTTATTCCTCTGCTATATACACTCATAGACTTTATCTATCACACTCAGTAACTGTTGCAGCTATATTATTTTTTAACAATACTTATAAAGATGCAGTTATGTTTTGTAATGCAATTTTCTCATGGCTTATGGAAAAAAGGAAAAAAAAAACCTCTTTCAAATGCCACCTCCTTGCCCACTGTAATAGGAAAAACTGTAGCAGAAACCAGATACATAGCCATGAGTTAAAAATTTAAATGTCTAGGACAGAGTTTCAGTTTTGCTTTGGTTTGGTTTTCTCTTAGCAAACATCCAGAACATTTTCCTAAATGTAAGAGTGGAATAATTGTCACAGCTACGCTAGGTTTGCAACCTTATGAAAGACAATGTAGTCCTCCATTCAGGTAAGCCAAGATGAGTAGTAAAACCCCAAAATATATTAAAAAAAAAAAAAAACAACAAAACAAAAACACAACCAAAACAAAACAATGAGAAGGATCTAAAAAAACTTTCAGTTCAAGCTCTGGATAACATCACTCATATTCATTTGTTTCTAAGGATCCTATCCTAACACTTTTAAGAGCTGGAAAGGGAACAGATACCATGAGTTCCAGTCTCTAAACCCATCCCAATCAGAACAATGTCTCAGGTATAGGAATTAACCAAAACTGGGGTCAGTATGATATGATTGCATCCACCATATTCTGAACCCCCTTTGTCAGGGAGCTTTGTGCAATCTGTGTGCCCTGATCTGGAATTACTCACTTTCACTTCTTAATTTCTTAGGTGGTAAACACATAAGCTATCAGCAGCCCCACCAAAGCACCTTTGTGCTGTGAAAAACTGATCCTGGTTCCAAAAACCCCCCACTGAAGCCATTGCTTAATTAAAAGTAGAGGAGGCTCTGAAAGAAGTGGACACACAGCAAAGCAGATTATGTGTGATACACCTGCATGGATGATCTGCTAGGGACCAGCCTGTATTTCTATGATTTTTTTTTTTTGTGTGTGTGTGCATTTTGGTGTTTTGGGTCAAAGCCTAAATTAAAAACAGAGATTAGACATATTCATGGAAACTGAACTAATCAGTTGCTATCAAACTGAGTGGTCTGAATGCAACCTGTTGCTTAAATGTCTAAAATGTTAATTGATGAAGGCTGAAAGGATAGAGGCAAGGGAAGAATAACTTCAGATTTTCCATTTCTTTAATTTTTCATTACGCATTTACAACTGGAGACAGAACCAGGGTACTGAGCTACCACAATACTTAGCTCAACCCTTTCTATAACAGCCCACTCACATGAACCTGTTATTTCTTTAATTTATATGAGCCAGAAAAGTCTCCTTTGAAGGTGATCATCCTGAATGAACTTGCTTTTTAAGTTTGAAATTGAGTTGCCTCAGCATGAAATTGATGCAAAAGAAGACATAATTCCATTGAGCTAAGTCAGTCTCTCATAAACTTTCACATATCCATTGGTTTCAGTGGGCACATGTGGACTATGACTTGGAAACTACTACTTCTGCTTAATCTGGGAAAATACATTACATGGAAAGGGCTCATTATTTTTACAAGCAAGCAGAGAGAAAAGTGCCAACCAAACATTGTGTGTCTGCTGTCAAGCAAACAGAAAAGGTGTGCGGCATTTTCCTCCTGACATACCTAGGGAAATTCTGCAGCAGCCTAATTTATTTGTTTAGGGACTCTTGGGAGAGGTCGCAAATCCACGAAGAAGTCTACTGATTATAATAATGTTAATAACCTTCTCAAGAGCAGACACACTAAGAAAAGGGAGAACATGGTAATGAACTGACAAAAGAAGACCTGGTAGCAGATTCACACTGCATCACAGTTTTATTAATGTTTTGCTAACAGAGCATTTAGTGATGGAGGTGAATGGCCAGATCTTTGGATCTGGTCAAATTCTGATTCTTCTGTTTTCTCCTGAGGTTGTTCTGGCTTTGTCACCTTTGTAAATCAATGTTATCCATTAGTGGAAGGGTGCCAAATAGGTAATTTTTTACTTACATCTTCTGTTCAGGGTACATAACCAGGGATGTTTTCATATAAGGAGAACAGGATGCACTGCCTATTTAAAAAGGAACAATTAAAGGAATCTGAGGCGAGTAGAAAAGAACTGAAGTCCTGTAGGTAACTCTGGGTGCCACTGACACCAGAACCCAGAACATAACTTTGAGCAAGTTCCCAAGATCTTCATTGTTTCTTCCATGAATTTTAGTTTCTCGTTCCTCTTAGTATGTGGTACCCTGATGACATTTTCTGTGCTCCCACAGATTCTGTGAGTGATGTCCCAGATACTTGCTCTGCTTCCAGTATCTATCACTTAAATAAATCCTCTCTTCTAGAGCAGTGAATGACTGGGAGTTTTTCTGGATAGGTACAGTTTTAGAGAAATAAGATGAAGTTTGCTGATTTTGAAGAATTAGATGGATCTTCTTAGAATAAACCTTCCACTTACGAAACTGATAGTTTTGTAAATACACTACCAGTCTTTTACTCAGTCTTTTACCTCAGTTAGAGGCTTCTGAAAATCTAGCGGCTAACCGTTCAGTCTTTGTGACAGAGAACATCTTACCAAAGAAAAACTTAATATCCCAAGAGCTATATTCATCCCACTTGATATTTGCCATCTAAACCAGAGATGTCCAGGTCAATGTAGTTTTCTAGTCTTCCCCTACATTCAATTGAGAGAAAAAGGAGCAATTTAGAAGATTTCGTTGTACCTACTTTCCAATCACCATATGCACCAGGGTTGGATAAGAACAACCACTCCCTGAGTGATTGATCTGTGTTCCTCATTGGCTACAGGGGCAGCTGAGACACGCTGTTAAGCATTACAGGGCTGAAGTTAGCACACATCTTCTATCTCTCTGAAGGTCTGTCAGGAATAGGAACACAGACAGATCCTCCATTCTGTTTCTCTGTTCACTCTTCTTTCTTCAGGAATATGAAAGATTAATTACATGGATATGAATTCAAAGTGCTTCTTACAACTTTTAGATTTCAAATGGGATGAAACAAGATTTCCTTCCTCCAAAATAATAATGAATATATTACGTTTGGACAGTCTAAGTGTCTGATCTGTGCAATCTAAGATTCACTTTTCTTATGAACAGAGGTAGACTTGCCTGCTCCCTTCTCCACAACATCAATATTTTGATTTATTCTGCTAGGCTTTTCCACAACTGTATAAGAGAATCAAACAGTTACATAGAGCTGTAACAGCCAACTGCTCAGCTATTTTCCCCTCATTCTTTTAAATTCTTTTGGTAAGATTTTGTATGCAGGTTTTGGTTAAGGAAAAGAAAGCAAAAAGGCATATTTACATGTGGGGAAAATCCGATTTTATTATGGTAGAAAACATTTCATGAGAAGTAGCTTGTAAGTAAAAATTATTTTCCAAGTAGAACAATACAAACAAAAAGCTTCCATTCGTTCTTTCATTCAGTCCTTTCTTTTCTTTTTTTTTTTTCCTTTTCTATTGGGTTTCTTTGGGTTTGTTTTGTTTTGTTTGTTTTTTTTTTTTTTTCAAGGACTCCCTTGAAAGAATAATGCAGTCTTTCATCAGTGATCAAATCCCATCTAGAGATATATCAGTCCTTGTTGGCTGAATTATACTGAATTTTGGAATTTCACTTTGATACAATGCTGCATGATGTGTGACTTGCCATTCAATAGGTTTGCTAGAAGGCGTTATCTGCAAACCAGTTGCTTCATATCATACCTGTGGCACAAGAGGGTATTTTTTTAAACTTTTTATTTTCGAAGGAAATGTACTTTGTTTCCTCATTTCAAAAGGCAATGCAATGTTCTCTGAACAT
This sequence comes from Amazona ochrocephala, assembly GCA_039720435.1. Classification (NCBI taxonomy): domain Eukaryota; kingdom Metazoa; phylum Chordata; class Aves; order Psittaciformes; family Psittacidae; genus Amazona; species Amazona ochrocephala. The sequence goes on from CM077881.1 coordinate 27,368,923, forward strand.
ATGTAAAACTACCCTGGAACTAATGTGTGAATAAAAGACTAGCTTCAATTTAGCTGGTTGCATCCTTCATTTCAAGCTACTACAGACTATTAACTCCAAAGTAAAGCCGCCTTATGGAAAGCTACTGACCTTGCTTTCTCTCCCAACAGTCAAACCATAATTTATTTAGTACTTAGTGTTATATGGTACTTTGATCCTGTAGGATACAATGTTCTTACTAGGTACAGTTTTAACTGTCCTCTATATGGCCCAGAAAATGCTACATCAAATACAGATGTTTGAACACACAACCTGACTTTTCAAACTACTGTTTTCATGCTAAACCCATTACTGCTTGGAATCTGATTAGGTACAAAGTCATCCATTCAGCTTCATGTGGAAACCAGCTGCAATTGCAGAGATGGCACAGAAACTGTGAAAGCTTATTCAACAAAATACTGCCTTTGAATTTGGCTCAGTACAGATCAGTTTTCCTCCTTTATAGTCTGGCCATGGAAAAGGACAGTGTGCAGTGCTCCTTCCCATGAACAGGTTATATTAGCCTTGTCAGGACGCTGTGCTGATCTTCTTTCTCTATACTACATCAAGAATCAGCTAAGGCATTTCTATGGTGTGCTTCCTAAGTCTCAACCACCTTCCTGTTCAAGAGGTGTTTCTCCAGAGCAAGAGAAAAATATTTAATCCTTTTTCACATACTGCTATTTCACACAGACTCCAGAATGTGTCTGAGTGGACAAACTCCTGCTCCCATTGTATAGCATCAGAAGAGCAATCCCACTGTACCAGGCAGGTGGCTGAGTAGCAATTTTTGCCTTCCCAGCACAAGGACCATATCCTATTTGAATGGAAAAACTGAGTCTCTGAAGTGAATTGTAAAAACTTTTTAAAAATCAGTTTTAAGAAGCTGGGGTACTTGTTCATGTGCCACCATGTATCTGGCTGAAACCATTCTTAGCAAGAAGAAAGGCAGTGCTAAGGAGAAATCATTTTCTCTGTATGAGTGGCAGCATTATTAATCTGTGTGATTAATTCTGTGACTATTAAAGAAATTGCAAGGCATTTTCCATTTAGTTAATATCACTAACAAATACACATCTGTCACTCAAAATGCTGTGTACTCAGCAGTGTTGTTCTTACAATATTAAATATTTACTATGATTGTTACTTTTGTTACTTATTGGCTTGTAGCAGCCAAAAACATGCCAGGCATCCTGGGAAGGAACTAAAAAAAACGTTTTCAAACCAGCCTGCTTTAAAGTGAGGCACTTAAATTCAACTGTGGGGGACTATGTGACTGAGGGTATGAAGTTAGAACTTAGCCTTGAAGATATCAAAGCTTATCCTTGAAGAATGAGTGAGCAGAAGGCATTCAGAGGAGTGAGCAAGTCAAGGGGAGCAACTAAATGCAGAACAAGAGCTTGGCAAGATAAAAGAATTTAGTAATGCAGCAAAAGGCCATCCAATAATGTGCTGTTGCTAACTGATGTAACCAGTGGCTAAAGGACACACGTATGCTACGAACTGCATACAAGCAAGAGTTTGTAACAGTAAAGAGTACTTCTACTTAATCACCAAAGAAGCATGTCACATGTCATTTGTCCGTCTCAACCACGACATTCAACAGTAGATATTTTGGCCTTGATTCCCAAAAGTCTTTTTACCATATGTCTACTGGGTGGGTGTTAAGCACATGCTGCAGTTATTTGCTGGGGAGGGAAGGAATTAAGAGGAGTTTTGTGAGATCAAGGCTGTGGCCCATGGTAGAAGCATCTTCCCGCCTTTTGCTGAGCAATGGTCTTTCCCCTTAGGTAGTGTTGAAAATGGGAGCAAAACCTGATGGAGATTCACAGATTGTTTTCCTAAGGGGACCTTTCCAGCAGATGGATCTCGATATTATGTTTACACATATTTACTTTATTCTCAGCCTGAGTAGTTAGAAATACCTGATAAAAAGCTTCCTCTGTCTGAATAGCACCAGTAGTTTCCAGTCCATCCACAGAAGACTCCACCAATCCACTAATATATTTTTATGACTTCACAGCCCTTGTATCTCTTTGGACCTATGATTCTGATACCAGAAATTTAGTGGATAAGAAGGAAGCAGCCAACCAATTTATAATAATAGTAACTTAGAAGAATGCCTCTGATGTAAGACACAAATTTTTGTCCACAATACATGCATTGATTTTGAGATAGCTTTTATGAAACTGTTATTAAATTGTGGGTCAGTATGACTATAGCAAATATTGCTTCTCATCATGTCATCATCTTCCTTTTCTTATGATTCCTAAGAAGTTGGATGAAGCTATGATCAGAATTGCAGTGATGTTCAATTTCTGTGCCTCAAAACCCAGATGAGTTTTGACAGGATGGATGTTTCCCTTCATTATGTAAATTTGTTCAATTTTTCTTTCTTTTTTTTTTTTTCCCTTTGCCTGTAACTTCTTACTCAGGTTGTATTAAGTATAGATTTTAGAGAAACACAACAGACTAGATAGACCTAAAATGAGCATTGATTCAAGAGCTTACTACAGATAAGGAGTTTCCAAATTGTTAATGAAATTGGGAAAGAAATTTCAAGTGCAGAAAACCCACATCTTCTATGTATTGTATTTTGTTGTGTTCTGCCTGTTGTAACTTTTTTTTTCTGTTGTATTTGTCCTGCATGGTTTTATACCTCGTAAAATGAAGTCAAATTATGTTCTCAAAGCATTTCTTTCTCAGGTTTTGATAATTGAGACCATTTGTTATGAGAGGATTTCAGAGCTCAAGACCAATGGCCGGGTTTTCTCTTCACAATGTTGCTCCCAGCAAACAATCAGATAGGAGGCTCTTTAGAAGCACAGAGCCTTTTTAAACTAGCATTACAACTCACAAGTAAATATAGAAGGTTATAACATCTTAAAATAATTTATGGTACTGCCAGGCCTGAAGAAGAAAAGACTTCTGTTGGGAAGAGGTTTCAGCAGGAACTTCAAAAATTGTATGTTTGATAAATAGCACCACAACTAACAATGTGCAAAGTGCAAGGATCAAGGGAACTTTAAATTAGGAATTTAGACTCTAAGGTCCACATAAAACTGTTACAGAGGAAGATGCTAACATTGAATGTGTCCATGAAATCAACAAGAGAAACATATCTACTGATCTTTTGGGATCTCTATACCAAGATGTCTCTGATTAAAAGTGCGACTTCTTTTTATCCTAAAAGAATAATGTTTCCCACATTTTGAGACTCTTAAACATTTTTTTACCTTATATTCAGGTCCAGCACTCAAGATGTTAAAAAAAAAAAAAAAAAGGAAAAAGTAAACCAGTTATAATTATAGCCAAGAAAAATGACATATTAATGTTAAACTATTTTGCAATGTTTATTATTTTTATGTTTCTGAGATGCATGTTTGCTGATATTTTAAAACAATAGCTTGCTTCATCTGGAAATGCTTTCAAAATGAAATGCTTTAGTTTGAAAATCTTGATTTTTTTTCTTTTAAAATGAATTGCACCAAGAGGTTCACTGAAGCAGAAACTCACAAAAAATAATGTTTCCTACTAACTGAAAAACATCTTACTGGAAGATTCCTGACAAGTTCTATCCTTATTATAGGTTGTGGCTTAGTGAAGACCAGGAGTCCCTTGCCTTAAGAAAATGGTCCCCTTACCCATAGATTGTTTAAGGACGGATGAATAGATGTGCTTTAAAATTAGTTCCTCTTGAAAATATCAAGGTACATAAAATGTTAAGTTTTATTCAGGCTCCCTTTGGCTCTTGTGGACATAACTACTCAGCATCCTGAATTTAGAGTACATCTGCATTCTGCTGCTTATCTTGGTTCCTTTGCTAGGACCATATGCTTTGACAGAGATAAGAAAGAGAGGATTCGCTCTTTGTGAATATTCATTGTAACTGTAGTGAATAAGATAACACTGATTAACAAAGAAATTAAGAGTTCTTTTCTTTGAAGAACAAGGTACTCCACTCCATCAATCCATTTAAGTACTCCACATTAAACAGGTGAGTCGTTCTACTGATCCTAAATTCTTACAGTCTAAATACCTGTTTTAGTGTTTATTAACACATGGACCTTGTGACAATTCTATTTCTTATCAAAAAACTTATTTTAAAAATAACACTAATCAGAAGCAGGAACAATATGTTTTGACAGATTGAACACAATCTGTCCATATTTGATGTGTCTTAACAGCTGCATAAAATGTCCACCTCTCTGTATATTTGTGCACTATCTTCTTTTTCAATGTAATGCTGTCCTCTGAAGCATTTTTTATACTATGGTGTGTATAACAAACCTCCTAATTTCCTGTTCAAATTACTGTTTGAGTCATACTACTGATTTCAGGACATTTTTAATAATGAACCCCTGTCTTTTCACAGAGAAGAAAGAATGCAGACATTGCATCTCTGAACTACAGATACCTGGGTATCAGAGAAGAGAATAGTGGTATCTTTCATGCTTAAGGAGTTTTAGGTCTCATAAACATTTCAGGAAGGAGCCCAAACCTAGACCACAACATTAGCTTCATGGTGGAATGGCCTAAATACCACATGAATATATGGAATAGAAAATACTGCTCCAAGACCACACTCCTGCTAATCCAAAGCTTTGGGGTTCAACTAGTGCCCTTTATAAACACCCAGATACTCTTACAAATGTACTCCCCCCATACACCTGTATGTCTCACTTCTTTTCTGTAGTGAGTACTGCAGAGGTGGAAACAATTGTCTTGCACTTCATTTGCATAACACATCTCATTGGAAGAGCTGTACCAACTGTAACTGATAAACTTAGGAATTTGACATTCAGCCTAACTCTTGAAAGCAGGCTCAGCCACACATCTTTCAGTCTGTCTGTCTCCTTATATCTCAAGTGAACTGGTCACTGAAGACAGTTGTCCCAGATGTGCAATGTCAAATTATGATGATGGGAAAACTGGGTGTTGAGAAGGGAGAGCACAGAGTGGGAGGAACAGCAGTCCTTAGGAGCAAAGGTGCTTAATATCCCCTGCAAAGGTGTTCCTTAGTACTAACAAATATGTTGCTCATAACCTGACTTCAGTTTTTTCTCAATCATCAGAACTTACAAGGTGGGGAGAGGGAACAAAAAAAAAAGACAAACTACCAAAAAAAGTCTTCTCTTTAGAAATGATTTTAACCAAGAAATGCTTTACAGAGGTGCTAGGACATTCTGTTATCCCACACAGGGCTCTTTTTTCATTAAGTTGTTATCTTCCCAGTGTCTCTCTTGAACTGTCTTACTGTTTCAAAAGCAGAAAACCATCACAGGTTGTTAAAATGTGCATTGAGTCCCATGCTGTTACATGTACATAAAGGAGCCATATACTGCTCAAAAGGCAGCTTGGCTTCTTGACTATTGCTGCTTGCCAATTATGGCACAACCGATCTTACTTACACCCTAAGTTGCACTCTTTTTAAGTTTCTTTCTCGTGTTGGCAGTACTAGAAGTTAAATGCGCTGGGTAAGCTGTGATCCAAAATGCAGTGTCAGGGAGCTGTTCCACCAAAACTACAAGAGCAACCTCATTTTAATATATATTACACTTATGTGCTCCTTCAGGGATCTGGGCAGGCTTCAGCTGAGAGTCGCATCCAGGAGTTTTATTGATGTGATTCTTTGCCGACTAAATAATCACTTCTTAAAACCAGGCAGGCAGGCAGGCAGGCATCTTTGTCAAATGAGTGCATTTCATGATCATAAAATGCTATCTTCAGAGTACTTCCAGACCCCACACTGTGATTGCAGGCTGCCTGTCCTCCCCCTGCCCTTTAATTAAGGAGCCCACTTGTGCTCATACTGGGACTGTTGCACATGTTGAACCTTGGCATTTCCAGATCCATTTCTCTTCTTTAAAGCCTTATTGCTTCTACACAATCTGTGGAGACTGTTGCATTTCAGATGGATCTTTAATGCATTCATCTGCACCTAACCTTGCTCCAGAAAAAAAATCACAACAGAAATACCAAGCTGCTGTCAGCCTGATGTACACATGCAAACAAGACTTAGACTGACTCTGGGTAACCGTCACTTTCAGAAAGATTCAACAAAGAAATGTCAAAAAAAGAGAAAATTTTCAGGGTATTTATTGTACCCACTTTCCATCTGCAATGTTTACTGCAGGCCCATCAGGCTAGGTGTGGGGGAGGCTGTGGTGCATTACTTGGTGGTATAATATTTCTACAATATTACAGTCATTGAACCAAGAATGAGGGTGAGACACACACATAAAATGAGATGGAAGAGGAGAAACACGCAGAATCTCAACTGTAAGTTCAGCCCTATGAGACTCTTCTCCTTGCCTTGGCAGGAAGATCATTCCCCCTCCTCTTTTGGAGTAGTTAAATTCACTTCTATTGACAAAAGAACTGAGTGCTTAAAAGATTTTGAATCCAAAGATCGTCAAAGTCAATCTCAAATAATCTTAACATAAATTTTCTCCTCTTGTGGTAAGATTATCTCATTATTCAGGTATTTCAAGATGTGTCCGTACATCTTTCAAACTGGAATAGCTTGACTTGTCCCAGGCTAGCCTATTCAACTGCCCATGGCCTTAGAAATCAAAACCATAAATCACATTATTTTATAAAGATCAAAATAAAGCATGACTGTATATATTTGTCATCAGATTTTGTCACAGTAGGCTTTTTTTAATTTTTATCTTTCTTAAGCAGTTCAATGTGTAACATGAAATGATTTATATATCCCTTTTTTTCTCCTGATCCCATTTAATAGAGGAATAAAGCTGAGCTAAAAAGTTTTTTTAGGTAGGTTTTTTTTGGTTGGCTGTTTTCTCTGTGTTTAACAGTCAAATATCAGCTGCAATGGCTCCTACAAAACAAGACACAACCTTAATAACTTATGCAGATGTTGAGAAAAGAAGGGATTAGTGTGGTGTATTCTCAACCTAGAAATTACTGTTGTTCAGAAAGACTAATAATAATGAAAAAAAGATTAAGCATCCATATCCAGGCTAGAATTGCTATTGTAAATGAGGCTGTAGATTGAGGAATTAACCCTTTAGACAGAACAGCTGAATCTTTCTGTGAATTATGGGTCACCCCTACAAGATAACATCTATCTGCAGCCTGTGATGCTTCCTACTAGCTAGAGAAATTATGCGCTGCAATGTGGACCTTGCCGCATGTATATTCTAGAGTGCGAAATGAACAGTGTTTGTGTAAGTAGCTGAAATGTCTCTGACAAACAGCTGTCCCAAGGAACTAATTTTGAAATCCCTGAACCTATGATTTCATTCATCTTTGGGAATCAGAGGAAGCCCCACTGTCACATTCAGACCATCACCCTTTCACAGAGATGTGCTTTCTGAGATCTATCTTCTTCTGCTTTGTTTTGACTTTTAATTATGGAATAATCATTGTTCCCTGGTTTTCTCTAGGTAGCCTGAATTGCTGGGAAATCAGGGAAATCAGCATAATGTCTGCCTCCGGGAAGCTTTTTTTTATAAAAAGCCAAGTCTATTTGAGTCAATGCCTGTAATTCTGGCACAGAAGCACATATGCAGGTAAATGATATTTCTGTAGAAATACTATAAGGCATTGTCATTGCTTGCTTTGGACAAGCCTGCAAAGCAGGAGCAAGGAAACACTTGCTTTTTTATCTGCTATGCAATGGCATTCAGTGAAGTATTCTCTGGTGGCAGGGTGATGACTTGGGACATGGAAGATTCAGGTTCAGTGCAAAGGCAGCAGAAAGAAATAATGTGTGCTCACATTTACTTTGCTCCAGTTCACAGCCACGTATGAGCACAAAGGCACCTTCCTTGCTTAGCCCAGCAGACAAAAATGGTTAGTTTTAGCATGGATCAGTTATCATACCATTGCTTATAGCCTGGCTCACAAAGTTAGGTGCGCCTTTGGAGGGTGGTGAGTGTCATGAACTAAACTGAAAAGCAAAAGATGATCAAAATATATTTCCACTGAGCTTGCTTAGGTAGTGATATCTGCATTATTAAGCACTGCATAAACCTCTTCACCCTTTGATTTCCTATTGTGTCTTCAGACCTGTCTGTAAAGCACTGAACACAATTTTAACACTACATAAATCATGGGAAAGAATTGCTTTTGATCGTTTATGCTATTGATTTTTTTTCTAACCTGCTCTTTTGGACAGATCTCCACAGATTCCAGGCATGGGCTTGCATGTTGTTCTCAAATTTATGTACTTTTGACTGTAGCCTAGCTGTCTCCCACACAGATAAACAATTATTCGAATATTGGTTCTTTGATGTTAATACCCACCTTTTATTGCTTCGTCAATATTAAGCACAGGGTGAAATAGAGCCAGCTGCAACTTTTTAAGGCTTAGAGATCATGGTCATGAAAATGACAGAATCAAACTCACCTTTTATGGGTTTATGGGTCTTGTGCTATTCTTCACACCAGTGACATTTTTTTGGCCGCAGAAGTGAATTATTAAATTCACTAAATGCACCTAAGGAGAAATGCTGCAAGTCCTCCTGATGATTAAGCACCAAGTGGCCTCAAAGGAGTTACAGCACAATGAAATTAGATGTGCAGATTTTCTATTTTTGCAGAGTAAAAGAAAAAAAAAAGCCTTTCCAACAATGCATTCAGTTTCATTTTTCTCCTTAGCAGATTAACTCTCTTCTTTGTATATAAACTTTGCAATATTTTTTGGCCAGATTCTCAACTGGGAAATTTTCAGCCCCAAGTATATGAGATGTTGAAATGTTACAAGAAAAGCAATTTGGTCCACTGTCAGAAACTATTTCTTTACCTGTGTTTCCTTACCTGAAGATTAGGTTGTCATCTTTTAAAAACAAATTCAGAGCAATAACTTTGCTCCCTGCAACTAGCTGAGGTTGTAGGTAACTAAAACCTGCTTGTGTGTTTATGTTCTCTGTGTTGCTTAAATGAGATATTAATTAGTGAGAGCATAAGAGATCATCATTATATGGTAATTCATGGAGCCTGCATGATCAAGTACAGCAAAATTCTCTGGTACAAATTGTGGCCTAACCTTTTTTAAATGATTATACCAGTTACCTGGAAGCTCTTAGAATATAGCTATGTAAGATCAGATGAGAACCTAGAAAAAGGTGGCCTGAGAGTGCTGAATAAAAGAAAAAGAGTTTGCAAGTTTGCCTGGATCAAGTACTGCTCATCTGTCAAGTACTGCTCATTTGTCATCCTGTTACAGCAAAACCATTTACACAGTTGAACAGTGGGGAAAACTGTCAGACAGACTGAGGTTTTCCTCTCAGAAGGGGTAGCAAAATCACAGAATCATTTAGGTTGGAAAGGACCTCTTGAAATCATCAGGTTTGATTGTCCTGTCTGATTGGATGGGGAGTAGTCACACTCCCACTGTTAAATAAAGTCTGTCACTCAAATGAGTGAATATGGTACAAGTAGCATAAAACAAATAGGGTAGGATAGATGAGAAAACACTAAAAACTAATTACGATTCATGGTAAATGTTTTCAGTTAAAAAATTTTGATAGATAATGGGTTTTGATTAAAATTAGTATTTTTAAAGATACTATTTGCTTTCTGTATGTCTTATCTTTTTTTAAGAGAGCCACTCTGAAAGACTCTCTTTTTACTCTGAGGAATTATATTTCTGAAAGAAATATATAATTAAAATTTTATAAAGCATATACATACATATTTAATACATCATAGAATCATAGGATAGTTAGGGTTGGAAAGGACCTTAAGATCATCTAGTTCCCACCTCCCTGCCGTGGGCAGGGACACCTCACACTAAACCATGCCACCCAAGGCTCTGTCCAACCTGGCCTTGAACACCACTAGTGATGGAGCATTCACAACTTCCCTGGGCAGCCCATTCCAGTGCCTCACCATCCTTACAGTAGGGAACTTCCTCTTTATATCCAATCTAAACTTCCCCTGTTTAAGTTTGAACCCATTACCCATTGTCCTATCACTACAGTCCCTCATGAAGAGTCCCTTCCCAGCATCCTTCTAGGCCCCTTTCAGGTATTGGAAGGCTGCTATGAGGTCTCCATGCAGCCTTCTCTTCTCCAGGCTGAACAGCCCCAACTTTCTCAGCCTGTGTTCATGTGGGAGGTGCTCCAGTCCCCTCGTCATCCTCGTGGCCCTCCTCTGGACTTGTTCCAACAGTTCCATGTCCTTTGTTATACATAAAATAGAACATAATTCAAAGTAACTTTGGTATAATTTCAAAGTAACTGTATAATTAAGGATTGACCTAGACCTAGTTACAATTTTCTTCACAGATATTTCTGTTGCCCATGTGTCCCAAATACAGTTGCCTTCTGGAAATACAAATTCTTCAGTCAACACAAGAGCTTAATGACAGGGTGTGTTTAACTCAGCAGCATGGTGACTCCCCCTTTCTTGGGGCGCAGTGTCAGCAGCACAGCTTCTCACAGGAAGGACATATGACAAGGGCAAAGGCAACCACCTGTGCACGCATCCCAGTCACTTAGCAATATTGCTAAATATGAGAAAACCGAAATTCCTTAAAATAATAATTTCTAATGCCATTATAGTTTCAAAAAGCCTGAAGAGGATTAAATGGTCTTTCCCACGGGAAGCAGAGGTAGTCAGTTCAAAGACATCATTAAAAGGCAGTCACAAATGCCATGTTCCCATCATTTATCTAAAAAAGCATTCCTCTCAACATGTTTTGAGGAACAAAAATGAAGGAGTTATTTTCTGTAACTTCCTCTCAGCCATTTCTCAATAATGTGAGGTGTTTCACTGGTCTATCTCCTAATGAGTTACTCCAGACATGAATATAGAGCTGGCTGGCGGGCCACATTTCTTACCCACATACAGTATCTGTCTGCGCTGAAGAACAGCACTTCAGCAAGAGACAGAAACACTACTTGGTCAGGGAAGCAACAGCTGAACCATGGAGAACTAGTTTCAAAGTAGAAGAGACTTAGCAACATAATCATCTGTCTTTTTACAATGCTTACAAAGCCAGGGGTTTGTTGATTTGTTCTGCTTATTTTTGTGATACTAAATTTGATTAAAATGAACCTTCCCTCTGGGTGCATTGGCAAACCGTAGAGATACACTGGAGCCTATTATAAAGTCAAAATCTACAAATAAATTTAGAATTACACAGAACAATGCTAGGCATACTGAGCATTTTATTATTCAATATGTCTTTTTGCTAGTGGCATATCTACTTAATTCCGAGAGATCTGTGTTTTACTAAGCCCAGCAAGCATTTAATAACTAGCACTTTACAGCAACTTTTGTATAAGCAAATATTCAAAGGTGCTTTTCAAAGATCCTAGCTCTTTTCTTCAGAAAACAAATGGAAATACAAAGCTCTTTGGAGAGTTATGGACATTTTCTAGCTCATGAGTGAAAAAGCAGCTTGGATTGAAACAAGTCAAGCTGAAACCTATGACTACTTCTTGTACAGCAGAGTGGCTATATACCAATAGATCTACAAATTTACAAGCAGTTTGATACATAAATGAGATGTCTGTACTTCCTACCTGAACAACAGAGCTTTCATTTTACTGAAACTAGGGTTTTCTCCATCTCTTGTGTAAATTAGCTCAATCCTAATCAAAACCCTACATTTAGATGCCTAACACTGAAGGATGGGAACATACATGACTGAATTTGTCTAGTATGGAATGTGGGTCCCATAATTCTCAAAATCAGAGGCATTAAGACCTTGCCATGCAATCTTTCTATGAAGAGAAGCTGTCCATTGAAACTTGTTCTCTAGATAAATCCACAGATTTGAAGGAGTATCTGTCTGCATTTCAAACCCTCAGCTATGTGAATGCTGGCAATTTAAATTCACAACTATTTCCCTAATTTAAACAATGTTTTCTTGATTTGCATTGAAACCAAACTACCAGCATGAAATGCATCCATTTATACTCTCTGCATATTCAAAGTCAAATAACTAATATTGGAAGGCATCCAGTGTAATATAAAACTTCCTCCATCACCATAATTTGTGAGCAACTTTATGCAAAATTGAAAGGAAGACAATTTATGTAATCTCAAAGTTCAAAGATGTTAAAAACTGTTGTAGAAATAAAACGAGGCACCAAAGGTTTAATTTCAAAGAAAGACATTTATTTTTACAATTGAGCATCCTCAGTTAGGTCCTGCTTTTCCACTGGACTGACAACAAGCAAATCATCCTGAAACAATGGGGTGGGACAAATGCTTCGTACTTTTGAGCATATTGGCATTTTCTATAGACCAGGTACAGAGTCCCAGGTGAAGCAACCAGGAAGTTCTCTCCTCATTTCTGTTATGGAGATCACATCGCCATTTGACTGGAGATCACCAGGAATCAAATATAATCCTCCATGTCATAGAATCATAGAATCATAGAATAGTAAGGGTTGGAAAGGACCTCAAGATCATCGAGTTCCAACACCCCTGCCATGGGTAGGGACACCTCCCACTAAACCATGCCATCCAAGGCTATGTCCAACCCCACCTTGAACGCCGCCAGGGATGAAGCATCCACAACCTCCCTGGGCAACCCATTCCAGGGCTTCACCACCCTTACAGTAAGGAATTTCTTCCTCAGATCCAATCTAAACCTCCCCTGTTTAAGTTTAAACCCATTACCCCTTGTCCTCTCACCACAGTCCCTAATGAAGAGTCCCTTCCCAGCATCCCTATAGGCCCCCTTCAGGTATTGGAAGGCTGCTATGAGGTCTCCATGCAGCCTTCTCTTCTCCAGGCTGAACAGCCCCAACTTTCTCAGCCTATCTTCATACGGGAGGTGCTCCAGTCCCCTGATCATTTTCGTGGCCCTCCTCTGCACTTGTTCTAACAGTTCCATGTCCTTTTTATGTTGAGGACACCAGAACTGCACACAATACTCCAAGTGAGGTCTCACGAGAGCAGAGTAAAGGGGCAGGAGCACCTCCGTTGACCTGCTGGTCACACTCCTTTTGATGCAGCCCAGGATACGGTTGGCTTTCTGGGCTGCAAGAGCACACTGCCGGCTCATGTTCATTTTTTCATCAACCCACACCCCCAAGTCCTTCTCTGCAGGGCTGCTCTGAATCTCCTCCCCGCCCAACCTGTAGCTGTGCCTGACATTGCTCCGACCCAGGTGGAGGACCTTGCACTTGTCATGGTTAAACTTCATCAGGTTGGCATCAGCCCACCTCACAAGCATGTCTAGGTCCCTCTGGATGGCATCCCTTCCCTCCAAGGTATCAACCGAACCACACAGCTTGGTGTCATCGGCAAACTTGCTGAGGGCGCCCTCAATCCCACTGTCCATGTCACCCACAAAGATGTTCAACAAGACCGGTCCCAACACCGATCCCTGGGGGACACCACTCGTTACTGGTCTCCAGCTGGACACTGAGCCACTGAGCACTACTCTTTGCGTGCGGCCATCCAGCCAGTTCTTTATCCACCGACTGGTCCACCTATCAAATTGATGTCTCTCCAGCTTAGAGAGAAGGATGTCATGGGAGACAGTGTCAAAGGCTTTACACAAGTCCAGGTAGATGACATCAACTGCTCTGCCCCTGTCCATCAGTTCCGTAGCCCCATCATAGAAGCCCACCAGATTGGTCAGGCAGGATTTCCCCTTAGTGAAGCCATGCTGGCTGTCACCAAGCACCTTGTTGGTTTTCATGTGCCTTAGCATGCCTTCCAGGAGAATCAACTCCAAGATTTTTCCAGGCACAGAGGTGAGACTGACTGGTCTGTAATTCCCTGGGTCATCCATTTTCCCCTTCTTAAAAATGGGGGTTATATTTCCCTTTTTCCAGTCATCGGGAACTTCACCTGACTGCCATGATTTTTCAAATATGATGGACAGTGGCTTAGCAACTTCATTTGCCAGCTCCTTCAGGACCCACCAATGGATTTCATCCGGTCCCATGGACTTGTATACATTCAGGTTCCTAAGGTGGTCCCGAACAAGAGCCTCCCCCACAGTGGGCCCAGGGTCCCCACCCTCACCGTCCCCGCATCTGCCTTCCAAGACTTGGGTGGTGTGGTCAGAGCATTTGCCAGTAAAGACTGAGGCAAAGAAGTCATTAAGAACCTCAGCCTTCTCCAAATCTAGGGTAGCCAGTTCTCCCGATAGCTTCTGGAGAGGGCCCATGGTGTCCCTAACCTGTCTTTTATTGGCAATGTACCTATAAAATCCCTTCCTGTTATCCTTAACATCCCTAGCCAAGTTTAATTCTAAGTGGGCCTTAGCTTTCCTAACCTGGTCCCTAGCTTCCCGGACAACATCCCTGTATTTTTCTCAGGCCCCCTGACCTTGCTTCCACCTTTTATAAGCCTCTTTTTTCCTTTGAATTTTGCTCAGCAGCTCCTTATCCATCCAAGGAGGTCTCCTGGCCCTCCTGCTAAACTTCCTTCTAGTTGGGATGCATCGCTCCTGAGCTTGCAGCAGGTGATCCTTGAATATCAACCAACAGTCTTGGGCCCCCCTGCCCTCTAGGGCTGTATCCCATGGAACCTTACTGAGCAGGTTCCTGAAGAGGCCAATGAAACATAGATGAGCAGAGCAGGAAATCTCTGCCTGTTTTCTGGATGGATAATCCTGGTCCTTGTAAATCCATGAGGAGAGTTGTCTCCTGCTGCAGGAAACCTAAGGACAGGGCCCAGGCTATGCCAGATGAGGTTCTGCTCTTTGGATTTCCCCCTGCATTTTTATAAGTGCTGAGTAAGGACAGAAATTAACTCAGTCCTCTGCTCAAGCAGAACTTCGAATCATAAAATGGTTTGGGTTGGAAATGATCTTAATATCATCCAGTTCCAACCCCCCTGTCATGAACAGGGACACCTTCCACTAGACCCACTTGCTCAAGGCCCCATACAACCTGGCCTTGAACACTGCCAGGGATGGGTCATTCACAACTTCCTTGGGCATCCTGTTCCAGTGGCTCACCACCCTCACAGTAAATAATTTCTTACTTATATCCAACCTGAACTTCCCATGTTTCAGTTTGAGCCCATTACCCCTGCTCCTACCACTACAGCCTCTGATGAAGTCCCTCTCCAAAAGTAATTTCTTCCTCCTTCTGATGTAAAAAATAATTCATCCACATCAACTTGGTAGGAAATTTTTTTAACATTGCAGTTATGATTAACAGAATCTATAATTGTCAATATGTTAACATACTAATTTCAAAGCCCCAGTAAATGACAGGAGAAAAACAAGTAGAAGTCTCTGAAGCAAGAAGAGCAAAACATTTTCCAGGTAGAAGAGAAGTTGAATATTTGAATGATGCTTGTGTTAATAGTATTCCCAGTTGAAACTGTCTTCAGCTCACTCAGTTTCTCTTTGTGAATGCTTCTAGACCCTAATGGCTGAGTGCAAAGCTAAGTATATAGTTGATCCGTAGGTCATGCTAAATGCTAGACTTGCAGTTCTTAATTATCTCATTTTGTTAACACAGAACAAGTAACATTATCAGCAAACCATTAGCCTCCACAGAGAGTTGTAAATGACACTGCTCTGCCTATTCAACACTTAATAAATTAACATTTATTTGAATTTCAAATAATACCTGTTATTTTTTATAATGTAATTGATTGTATTTTCTTTCTCTTTATGCTTATTAAATCCATCTGTCATTTCGTTTTGTTGAATTCTTTACAAAATGTACAACTTGTAAATAAATTACTGCAGCCCTTTTTACTCCTTGCATTAACTTGGTTTCTTAGTAGAGATAAAACCAGCTTGCTCTTCTCAGAATTCTACTTTATTTTACGTGGATATGGTGCATTCATTGTGTTTACTGTTCTGTATTTAATGATATATATTAATCTTTATATCAAACACACTAAGCCAAATGACATTAACATATATTCTATACTCCAGTTCTGGTTCAAAAACCTCAGATACCCTATGGTTTTGAAAACATCAGCCCAGACACTAGGCATAGTCTGCTGCATGAAGAGCGAAAGAGGCTATGAAAACAAACACTGGTAATTGTTACTTGGTATCTTTTTTTGTTGTGAACATTTGCAAATAAAATTCTGTCTGAAAGAACACGGGACAGAAAGAGAATTCCATTATAGTAAAGATGCAATCCATAAAATATCTGCTGTCCATTGTATTTTTTTTTTTTGCAACTCTGTGGTTTTATGACACCCCAAAAAGTCAAAATTACCATATCTTTAGTTGCTGCAGCAATTTACAGTTTTACCAAGCCGCAGTTTTCATTGTCATTGCCATTGCTGTATCTGCATTCATTTACTGAATGAAATAAAAAGTCTCCAGACACAATTAGATTGCACCATAGAGGTAAGTTGGTAGACTAGAGTTTTCTGCTTCAGTGAGTGTCATTTGTTTTTTATGTGTTTAAGACTATCTAATGCTAGCCTTGCAGCACAAACTAGATAGAAGTAGGTATGGTCCTTGTCACCTGTTGAAGTATTTTGAAAAGTGCTTTCCAATCTACAGAAAACACTGATGAAACAAGAATCTGTCCTTTCCCTGAGAAAACAGCAAAATTTAAATGGGCAGTTGCCAGTCTGAGGGTGTCTTTGGGATAATACTTGAAATCAAATGTGCTTGGCTGTGTTCATGCCAGGGTTGAAGTTGCCTTGGAATTCTTTTTCTTTGAACCTTGTGATCATTAGACCAGATTAATGAAGGGAACTGCCCAGCTGTGCTGACAAGTGAGGATAGCTACAGGTTCATGAAAGAAAGAAAAAAACTCATATGGTGATCTTAAGAGGACTACCTCCTTGCCACTGAACAAGTTTTGCATTACAGTGGGATGAGCACTGAGAAAAGTTGGCATTTTATTTTGAATATATGTTTGCTGTAATGTATTTTTTAAAAGATATATGAAGAAATTAAGCAATTGTGTCAATTCTGTCATTCCCAGTGCAACAAACTTTCCTTCCACACAAACAGGTTGAGTAGCTTATGCAGCCTGTCCCCTCTTCGAAGTGACATGCTATTGATAACTGGCATTCATATTTATTTAAAGACGTCTGAATTCTGTTCTATATTCCTCAGCATCAGTGAATTAGCAAATTTGCCCTGCTGCAAATCAAGAGCAAAAAGCCTCACATTTTGTGCCTGAAGCCAGCAAACTTGCTGAGCAAATTGTACAATGAGTTGTTTAACACTAAGGTTATCTAGCGATTCTCCACTTCGGTCAGGAGTCCTAGACTGCTTGGGTTTTGCCATAACAGTTATGAAGGATTTGAGCCTCCCTGACATGTGACAGGCTCCACTGTGAAGAATCACATATGCCGATTATCCCCAGAAAGAGAAAATGGTCCCCAGCCTGTTCACAATAGGGCGAGTACTACCTGCGTTGCTGCATCGCTAGGCTGATATCTACATTTTCTCCTTCACCTACTGGCAGGGTTTGCAGTCACTAGTGACAACATATCGTCTCAGTATCACTGGGAATCTTGCCATGGACTTGCAACAAAGCCAAGATTTTAAATGAAGTTGTCAGATGGTGAGGAAAAGAGGTATCACTTTGTGCCTTTGCGAAAATAAGGCGGAGTGAATGCGATTCTGCCTCACACTTTAAGCCCAATATGGTCCTGCATGGCATGAAGTGGCTTCAGAGATGCTCATATACATGTGAGAGAAAATTTGGAAGTCATGGAAAGGAACTGTTTTATCTGAAGACCAGGTTGTAAGCGCTTAGAGATGAGTGTACAAAAAGGCATGGCAGTAAGTGGGAATATTTTGAGATAGGGGCCTCTCAGGCATTGGCTTAATTCCTTCCCCTGTTGGGTGACAGGATAAGGTGACTTCCACAGACCTTCAGGACCTATATGCAAAGGCTTTCCTACCCAGAGAGCCTGGGCTATCATCCAGCATTCTGTCTCTCTCGCCTACCTGCTCCACAGCTCTATACAGTATACACTTACACCCAAAAGACTGTAAATAATTTGTGGATACCTGATGGCCTATGTGGTTGATAAGATTGTTGTCACAGACTCAGTGACATAGAGTGATGGGTCTCAGACGGTGCAGAAGGTCACTGGTTTATGCTTATTTTCCTGAAATCGGCAAAATTAATCCTATTTATTCAATCAGAACACAGCAATGTGTGGTGAGGCACCGGAATGGGTTGCCCAAGGAAGTTGTGAATGCTCCCAATATTATGACTGGGTCAGAAAAACATCTGAGTGCTTTTGTTTTTATTTTCTACAAAATAGTTAATTGAAAGTGAGTGCCAGTTTTTTTCTCATGGAAAGGTGATGACAGGTGTCACTGTTTTCTCATTTACATGATGAGATAATAGCATCTTCAATCTCAGTCAAGATGATTGTGTGCAGTTCTGGTGTCCTCAACGTAAAAAGGACACGGAACTGTTAGAACAAGTGCAGAGGAGGGCCAAGGATGATGAGGGGACTGGAGCAGTTCCCGTGTGAAGATAGGCGGAGAAAATTGGGGCTGTTCAGCCTGGAGAAGAGAAGGCTGCATGGAGACCTCAAAGCAGCCTTCCAATACCTGAAGGGGACCTATAGGGATGCTGGGAAGGGACTCTTCATTAGGGACTGTGGTGAGAGGACAAGGGGTAATGGGTTTAAACTTAAACAGGGGAAGTTTAGATTGGATCTGACGAAGAAATTCTTTACTGTGAGGGTGGTGAGGCCCTGGAATGGGTTGCCCAAGGAAGTTGTGAATGCTTCATCCCTGGCGGTGTTCAAGGTGGGGTTGGACATAGCCTTGGATGGCATGGTTTAGTGGGAGGTGTCCCTACCCATGGCAGGGGTGTTGGAACTCGATGATCTTGAGGTCCTTTCCAACCCTAACTATTCTATGATTCTATGATTCTATGTCTAGTCAAACCTGGCAGTGTTCAAGGCCGGGTTGGACAGAGCCTTGGGTGATAAGGTTTAGCGTGAGGTGTCTCTGCCCAGGGCAGGGGGGTTGGAACTAGATGATCTTAAGGTCCTTTCCAATCCTAACTATTCGATGATTCTATGATCTATGATTCTATAATCTTTCCTTAATTAAATATAAATTATATTTTTATCTTTAGACTCCTGTATTCTTTAGTTAGACTTCCTTTTTTGTAATTTTTTTGTTTTGTTTTGTTTTGTTTTGGGATTTTGGTTTGGTTTTTTGTTTGTTTTTCTTTTGTTTTTAACTTTTGACTGAGGTTTAGTACATTTATAGTTTGATTTAATGTAATTTCTAATAGAAGTATGACTGATAATCTAATGCTTGACATATAACTACAAACTGTTATGTATTACTAAAATTTAAGGATTTAAAGTAGCATCAACATGAAAAACTAATACCAAGAGAAAAATATTCCTGTTCCATGCTTTTAAAGAATCAGACTTTGTTATTGCAGAATTCTTTTAATAATAATTTTAAATATTTAATTATATAATATATTTAATATTTAATGATATAACATATAATTATTGAATAATATTTAATATTATTAATTTTATCTCTTTAATATTTTTACTTTGTAGATCTCACTTTATTATTCTTTAAGAATATAAAAAATGAAGCCTAAAGGAAGTGCATTGTGTTCTATTAAGTTAAATCCTTATATTACATTCTACAGCCTAGGTTTTGTCTCGGAAAAAAAAAAAAAATGAGTTTTTGTGTAATGTTAGATATTAGTCATGCAGGTACAATAGGAGAAATGGTTTCTTACATAGCTCATAAGGAAAGAAGTTCACTTGTAGGCATGTAATTTCTGAGGAAAACACATTTATTATTATTCACTTAGTGGAAACCTGAAGGATAATAGAAAGGAAAAAAAACCCAACCTAGAGTAGAGCGTTTGGGAAATGCTTCTCTCATCCACTTCTCAGAGCAAATTTAAATGAAATTAGAAGTAGCATATTTTCATATGGCATTTATAAGTGTGTCTATTTTGGGGAAAAAATACAATCTGTTTTGATTAATTATCAAAAAACACTTCAATTTTTCAAACTATTCACAACATTCAAGGCACCCACATGCAGAAGTACCTCTGTACTTCTGGGTAAACACTCCCGCCCACCCCACCAGTTGATTACACAATTTCTCTGCAGGTCACTTCCTACTGAGGCAATTAATCACTTGTTTTGGACCATATTAGTCTTTGACCAGATCAGCTTCTCAAAAATACTCCAGAGCTAACAGAAGCAGGAAGGGCAGAAAACAACAGCTCTGATTCAAATTGGCAAGATTGGCACCTTACCGAGAGCAAAGCAGGGAAGTCTGGTGAGCTGGCCACATGACTCATGGGAGCTAGAGGAGCCCACTATTAGTACCAAGACAGGGAAGAGGAGCAAACCATCACAGTTTTATAGGAGAGCCAAAAATAGAAAAATTAAATTGATTTACAGACTGTAGTCTATAATCTTTCCATTTTGGAGAAGAGAATTAAAATATGAAAGGATGGAGAAATGCTGAAATCAAGGCCCTACCCACACAGTGACCACTACTTCTGGAAGTATGCCCTGATTCCTGCAAGCATGGGATCCATCATGGAGCATTAGGTTCCACCACAGTATATAAATTTCTTTATTTTTAAAACTTTTTATTTTTTTTTCCTTATCTTTAAATCCTATACCTGAGCTCTTGGAAGCTTTTCCCGCCTTAGTATCTCTCAGACTTCTAAAAGTCACAGCTCTTTAAAGAGGCTCATGCATCCCCTGTTTAACAGAAAAGTATTGAAAAGAGCAAGAACTCAATGGAATAACTGGAAATGAGGAAGATATATGCACAATTGCGTTACATTTCATTCATTACTTTATTTTATATAAAGATATAGAAACAAGTTACAGCTAGTTCCCAATAACTACATTCTCCCATTCGCAACACATGAAGTTAGCTCATTTCTCAAGAAGAGGGAATCATGGAGTTTCTATGGAAACTTCATAATTAATGGCTTACAGTGTTAAGCCTTTTTCAGTTGCAGATTTCTAGGTATTTTCCAGGCTCCTGCATAAAATACTTCCAGGCAAGTGTTCTGCAGACTTCTGTACAAATGCACTGGCCACAGCCTGGCGTTTTCTAGCTATAGACCACTTAGAAGTAGTACATAGAAAAACCCTGACCTACTTCCCTCACATCCTTGATTCCAACTCATTTAGACTTTAGTTCAGCAAATGGCCTAGGTCCCACTGAATGAATACGTTATGTTCCATTAAATAAACATACTCAATGACTTTAGTTTCATATATAACTCCTTATGTTAAAAGTCAGCACATACTGATATGTGGTTATGGATTAAGGCATCAGCTATTGAATCCTTTCATGCATAACTGCTGTATTTGTACTACTTTCATACCACAGTCTGCTGACACAACAGAAAAAAGAATAAAAATGGTATTGGACATTCCTAATTTTCTATTTATAACTGGAGTATACTTGGATGTAAGAACATCTCACACTTCTACTTCAATAAATTAAGGAGAGAATATTTACACCAAACATCACTAGAAAATTAATTACCTTTAGAGGTCCAATTAAGGTCCAAATTATTCCTGTTTGTCTGTGATAGTCATGATATTAATTTAGGTAATAAATTTAATTTGCAATATTTAAAGTCCTTGTGCTGGCATCTTTTAAAATGAGATGGGTAAATCCAGAAAAAAAATTATAGATGCCCTAAAAAATCTGCTCATTTATAAAACTGATTTTATTAACCTTGATTACATCCATTGTTTACATGGTTATGTCCATTGTCTCATACACAGTCCTTCCAAGGTTCGTGAGAAAGAGTGAGTATGCTGTAAAGAACTTAAGAATAGCTAATGTGAGAAAGATACCAATCTGTAAGTCTAAACCACATTGGACCCCAAGGAACTCCCACTTACAGAGGATCATACTTGTGACAGACATGGGTAGAAATGCTCTCTTATTAGTCCCAAATTCCATGGCTACTTATTTTTAATTTCAGAAACATGGACATTACTGCATAAATTATTTATTTGTTTTTAAGCTTTTTCTCATGAAGTACCTAATGACAGACACAAGAGAATTCAAACTTATTTTGCAGGAAGGTTTTAGGTTTCTTTGGTTTTCCCTGCATCCAATTAAAGAGTAGACAATAGGATGATGAATAATTGAGAAAGAGAGAAGCATTAAGATGAAAAAGCGTTGAGCACTTCCAACACTTGACTACAGAAAATATCAGATTTTTCTGCCCTTAAATTTTTTTTGCCATGGCGGTCTAAGTAGGGACTGCAGTTTCTGTTAAAGAAAGTAAACTGAAAGTATTTCAAATCCTCTGAATGATCATTGAAATGCCAGAAGATGGCCTATAATACAAATGTGAAGACATTTATTCAAGGGATCCCCAACTCACTGCCTGAACTCTTCCACATAGTTGTACATGATTTCTTTTTTGCCTCAGTTTTTGCTTTATATATATATTTCAGTTACTTTTAGCTTTAATGATTCATTACCATAATGGGAGAGCATTTAATCAGTAGAATATTTTCCAAGTCAAATGCAGATTACAAACCCACACTCTGCAAAACTAGAGGGTTTTCAAGGACCTCGCATTCTGTCAGGCTTACCCACTTAGTTTAATCATGCACGTAACAAATGGGGTTAGTGTAAGAGGACAACTCAGGCTGAGTATCCAGAAGGGAAAAACAATAATCTGAACAGTGTAGATGCACTGAGCCATAAAATTAGCCTCCCTGAGGGATGTGGAAGAAGCAAGAAAATTTTAAAATACCAGAAAGTTTCCGTGAGGTGGGGAGCTAGATAGGGGGATTTGAGATCTCAGACAGGAACTCTCTGTCTGACTTCTGAAGTGATTTAACATGTTATTGTGCTCACTCTCCTGCCAGATAGGATCACCTTCAGAGGATAATCGGAAGGCAAATGGGAGGTTTATCAGTACCTAGCCTTACTTCCTAGGTTGAACAGCTGATAAAATGGGGTTGAGCTCATGGGTCAGGCTGTCAGTCAGCGTATGCGACGTGCAGGCTCCTCCTGGGTTATATCAAGCCTTCTACATAGTGGAGGGGAGGAGAAATGGGGCAAGCTTAGGAAAAAATAACATTTTAAACCTCCCTGGAAACATGTCAGAGAACACCTGTCAGAGCTCTGACAGTTTCTGCTTTTTCTTCCATTTTTGACTCTCGCAATAGCTTAGGACTACAAAAAGAATAGCGAGTTAAAAAAATAGATTGATACACATCTCCAGAGATACAGAAATAAAAATAGATTTAAATAAGCCAGGGTAAATAAAATTGTTAAAAGCAAATTCACACAAATTTTCTTCCACCCACCTCTGTGTTGGTCCCCTATATTTAAAGACTCTCCTTCAACCCAAGTGCTCTGGTGATGGCTAGAACAACTATTCTTGGCTCTGTTTCCTTCCTTCATACACTTTATTGAGTAAGAAAAGCTGCCAAAAAGTGGGAGTTTTATGAAAGCAATCATAAAATGTTATGGGTAATGCTAAACAAATTATTTGTTACTCTACAGAAATGGCCTTTCTTTAGGTAAAAAACAACAGCTGCCGGAGAGATCAGGTTGCCTCTCTCAAAGCAGCGATAAACCTACTATCAAGGTCTATAGCTGGAAACTGTGGAGGCTGTGGAAAGTCAATGTATTTGAAGCTGCTTTCCTAACTGCAATTTCCGAAAAGCTAATAGTGATTTGATGTCACAATCTGCAACATGTATTGCCACACATAAATGAAGCCCAGCGTCCTGCCCTGGGATTCAGGAGCCTGTTAGTGCGCCATAGCTCCTGGGACCTATACTAAGACATTTCCCTCTTGGTCCATCATGTTTATTGCTGCTTTATTAAGCAGGAACTACTCTCCCCTCTGTATACTGCCTGGCATGATGGGACCAATTAATCAGAACTATTACTCAGTTACTATAAAAGATGCTTTTAACAATATTTGGACAGCTGTGTGTTATGGTTTTGGGTTGGGTTGGGTTTTTGCCTTGTTTTTTGTTGGTGTTTTGTGTGTGTTATTCAGGTATATAGCAGGCATTTTATAAAGCTGCAGAAAGTAGTTCAATAAAGTACAGCTCTGGCAGCATAAGCCCTTCCTATGTACAGCCTACCATTTTCCTAGATCATAACTATGATGCTACCATGGACAGTTCTGGAGTATCATTCGCCTGCACACAGTGGAATTCTAGAAATTCAAGTGAGACGCAGTATTTGAAGTAGCCAGGTGCACAGTCTTAAAAACTTCCATTTAACTGGCATAAAAATTTGGAGGTGAAGGGCTTTGCTTGCCTCTAGTTCTGTTTTTGCACATGCAAAGCTAAAAAATGTTTTCAGTCTGAATCACCCAAGGGGTATCTAGTTCCTCAGCCCATTATAGTCCACACATTAGTCATTTCTCCAAGCATTACAGAGACACCCAATTCAGCAAATGTTGGGATACATCTACCTCACAACAGTACACACAATATGCACCCATCTAAAGTATTCCCTAGTTGCACGCTGCAGCTAAAAGGAGAGGATCTGGATTTAACTCTTCTTTTTGAAATGAAAACCCACTTTTCTTGAGAGTGTAATAACTGCTAATCAACTAGCTAATGTGAGTTGGCATTTTCAATTTCTCCTGTAAAAACCTATTCCACATTGCACAAACGACTGGAGGGAATGTGAGAGACGTGCAGCAGAGCCTGACTCCATATTCTCGTGATAGGCACTCACCTGGAAACAGAGAAATGTGAGTGTCTCTCTCCTCTAAAAAGACTGTTTATGCATTTCATTCCATGACTGTTTAATGCAAAAGATATAAAATTAGAAGTCCATGAAGTATTAATTAATTTATAACCATTATTCACTGGCTTTCCTCCTCTGAGAGCTGAACATTTTGTGCCCTGGAATGTGAATGACAAATATTGCTTCGCTACCCTCTGTTTCCTCTGCTTCCAGTTTCACCAGATCATGGGCGCTTTTACCTACACTTAGACTTTCAGAATGCTTCAGTGCTGGGTTGATCCATGTTACCCTGCAGAAGCCAAGTGTGGAGAGCAAATGGTGCAATAGCATGGCAGATAAATAAAGGGAGTTACTGAGGGCAATGCCTTGGGCAAGTGACTTTTTAGAAGCACCATAAAAAATTAACAGTTCATTCTAGCAAATTTAGTATCTACCTGTGAAGCTAGTAAGCTGTAACAAGGAACATCTCTGTCGCATTCCTTCCCTTCTGGGTAATCTCTGCTTTTTTGCAAATTCTAAATTATTGAAATTATAAATATTCATGAATCTTGAAAATTAGGATTCATCATCAATTTCCAGAGCAAAGTTATGCTTTATTGACATGATGTGAAGTTCAGAAATACACATTGTTACCGGGATAAAAAAACAGCTAAATTTTCCAAGCCTTTTTGCCTTGCGCTGTTGCAGCATCTACTTGGTGTAATAGTCTGTCCTTTCTTTCTGGTAATTCTTTCCGGCCTCTTGTAAGGAATTAACATAATTTTACTACTTTTGCTCACTAGTTTGTGCGCGTTTCTTCATATCAAGTGGGGTTAGAAGTTTTACCCTCATAAAAGCCATATTTTAAGACTCAGACCAAGACTTTAATTCACTGAGGGACTGTTGAGGGTGTGTACACTTCTGCCTCTAGTTAACAAAGTTAACAAAGTTACCTTTGTTTATGAAGGTGTCGTGCAAGGATTATGTAAGGGACATGAATCCTTTAGTTTTCAAAGATGAATACGATTTTGATTTTATTGGTACAATCCTATCTTTAGCTTTTGCTGTCCATAGAAGGAGTGGAAGAAGCAGGAAATGAATTAATCTATATATTTGAAGTGTTGTGGCAAGAAAAAGTCAGGAATCATCATATTTCCTTATAATATTCAAAAAGTCCTTATTTTATGGAATCATAGAATCATAGAATCATAGAATAGTTAGGGTTGGAAAGGACTTCAAGATTATCGAGTTCCAACCCCCCTGCCATGGGCAGGGACACCTCCCACTAAATCATGCCACCCAAGGCTCTGTCCAACCTGGCCTTGAACACCGTCAGTGATGGAGCATTCACAATCTCCCTGGGCAACCTATTCCAGTGCCTCACCACCCTTACTGTAAAGAATTTCTTCCTCATATCCAATATAAACTTCCCCTGTTTAAGTTTAAACCCGTTACCCATTCTCCTCTCACTACAGTCCCTTATGAAGAATCCCTCCCCAGCATCCCTATAGGTCCCCTTCAGGTATTGAAAGGCTGCTAGGAGGTCTCCACACAGCCTTCTCTTCTCCAGGCTGAACAGCCCCAATTTTCTCAGCCTATCTTCATACAGGAGGTGCTCCAGTCCCCTGATCATCCTCGTGGCCCTCCTCTGCACTTCTAACAGTTCCATGTCATACTTATGTTGAGGACACCAGAACTGCACACAATACTCCAAGTGAGGTCTCCTGAGAGCAGAGTAGAGGGGCAGGATCACCTCCCTTGAACTGCTGGTCACACTCCTTTTGATGCAGCCCAGGATACAATTGGCTTTCTGGGCTGCAAGCGCACACTGCTGGCTCATGTTCATTTTTTTATTGACCAACACCCCCAAGTCCTTCTCTGCAGGGCTGCTCTGAATCTCCTCCCCGCCCAACCTGTAGCTGTGCCTGACATTGCTCCGACCCAGGTGGAGGACCTTGCACTTGTCATGGTTAAACTTCATCAGGTTGGCATCAGCCCACCTCACAAGCATGTCAAGGTCCCTCTGGATGGCATCCCTTCCCTCCAAGGTATCAACCGAACCACACAGCTTGGTGTCATCGGCAAACTTGCTGAGAGCACACTCAATCCCATGTCACTGACAAAGATGTTGAACAAGGTCAGTCCCAACACCGATCCCTGGGGGACACTACTCGTTACTGGTCTCCAGCTGGACACTGAGCCACTGAGCACTACTCTTTGCGTGCGGCCATCCAGCCAGTTCTTTATCCACTGACTGGTCCACCTATCAAATCGATGTCTCTCCAATTTAGAGACAAGGATGTCGTGTGGGACAGTGTCGAACGCTTTGCACAGGTCGAGGTAGATGACATCAACTGCTCTAACCCTGTCCATCAGTTCCGTAGCCCCTTCATAGAAGCCCACCACATTGGTCAGGCAGGATTTCCCCTTAGTGAAGCCATGCTGGCTGTCACTAAGCACCTTGTTGGTTTTCATGTGCCTTAGCATGCCTTCCAGGAGAATCCGCTCCAAGATTTTGCCAGGCACAGAGGTGAGACTGACTGGTCTGTAATTTCCTAGTTCATCCATTTTCCCCTTCTTAAAAAATCACCCCACGATGATATTTTTCTAGCTACATAGCATAAAGCAGGAGATGCTGTAAGTTATATCAGGATTTTAACACTAGAAAAGGTATTTTGAAATGTTCCTTTTTCTTATATTATGAGGAAGAGATATTTAATTATTGCCTGCTTCCCCCTTCCTAACGGTATTCAAGGGCAGGTTGGACAGGGCTTTGAGCAACCTGGTCTAGTGAAAGGCTTCCCTGCCCATGGCAGGAGGGTTTGGAAGTAGATGATCTCAAAGGTCCCTTCCAACCCAAACCGTTCTATGATCCCTCTTTCAAAGTAATTGTTCTAATATGCTAGTAATTTAACAGAGCGTATTTTGTGATGTTAAAATTGTTGTTCCAGAAAAGGAAGACCTCAAATGATCTTCTTCAAATTTTTCCGTCCCATGAAGAATTTGTGTGGTGAGAAAAAAGCTTCTAACAACTCGAGGGGAAATTCTTACTTGACACACTGCAGTGCTTGAGCCTTTGACCAAGAAGGAAAACCTCTCTCGCTCTTCATTAAAAGATTGGGATTTAGTTTTCTCCGCAAATATTCATTTTTCATGCTTTCTTTGTGGCTAACATAATTTAAAAACCCATGTACGCTCACTAATAATTTGCACACACTGAAAGAGCAGTCAAATTAGTGAGCAGTTAGTTACAGGTAGGTAGGTATTCAGCTGTTCTCAGTATTATATGCAATGCAATGAATCTGTATTACTATATATTGATACAGACAAGTCATATCATTATAGTTTCTTTTGCGGATTGACTAACCTTCACCAGACTCATGAAGCTATATGGGTAAGCAGATGATTCTTTAACATTAATGGCAAACAGAGGAAGAGAAAGGATAAGAAAAAAGCTATAAATTAGCAAGCACATGAAGTATACTAGGGAACACTGAGGCAGATATCAGCTGAACAACTGATTAACACTTATTTTGTAGCCTACATGGTTGTGATGCTTGATCTTAATGCAAACATACCAAAATTTTCAAGTGCTTCAGGAATCAATATATTACTTTAACCTATTGCATTTCTTCATGTCAAGAGCTGGAATGAGGCATTAAAGATTTCTTTCAATGAGATAAAAACTCAGGTCTGGAAGACCATTTTTTTCCTACCCATGTAAATCAAACATACAGTGTAAGCTTGTATAGACATATTAATCTTGGACAAACTAGTCTTAAAAAGAGAAGCAATAAATACAGTCCATGAAAATCATATTTGAAAAATCATGGCAGTCAGGTGAAGTTCCCGACAACTGGAAAAAGGGAAATATAACCCCCATTTTCAAGAAGGGAAAAATGGATGACCCAGGGAACTGGAGACCAGTCAGTCTCACCTCTGCGCCTGGTAAAATCTTGGAGCAGACTCTCCTGGAAGGCATGCTAAGGCACATGAAAACCAACAAGGTGCTTGGGGACAGCCAGCATGGCTTCACTAAGGGGAAATCCTGCCTGACCAATGTGGTGACCTTCTATGAAGGGGCCACGGAACTGATGGACAGGGTTAGAGCAGTTGATGTCATCTCCCTCGACCTGTGCAAAGCATTCAACACTGTCCCACACAACATCCTTGCCTCTAAATTGGAGAGACATCAATTTGATAGGTGGACCAGTCGGTGGATAAAGAACTGGCTGGATGGCTGCAGGAAAAGAGTTGTGGTCAATGGCTCAATGTCCAGCTGGAGACGAGTAGCGAGTGGTGTCCCTC
The DNA here is from genome assembly GCA_039720435.1 of Amazona ochrocephala. Lineage (NCBI taxonomy): Eukaryota > Metazoa > Chordata > Aves > Psittaciformes > Psittacidae > Amazona > Amazona ochrocephala. The sequence continues at coordinate 27,397,838 of CM077881.1, forward strand.
AGAGATCAATGTTGGGACCGGTCTTCTTCAACATGTCTGTCGGTGACATGGACAGTGGGATTGAGTGCACCCTCAGTAAATTTGCCGATGACACCAAGCTGTGTGGTTTGGTTGATGCGCTGGAGGGAAGGAATGCCATCCAGAGGGACCTTGACATGCTTGTGAGGTGGGCTGATGCCAACCTGATGAAGTTTAACCATGACAAGTGCAAGGTCCTCCATCTGGGTCAGAACAATCCCAGGCACAGCTACAGGTTGGGCAGAGAAGAGATTCAGAGCAGCCCTGCAGAGAAGGACTTGGGGGTGTTGGTCAATAAAAAAATGAACATGAGCCAGCAGTGTGTGCTTGCAGCCCAGAAAGCCAACTGTATCCTGGGCTGCATCAAAAGGAGCGTGACCAGCAGTTCAAGGGAGGTGCTCCTGCTCCTCTACTCTGCTCTTGTGAGACCTCACTTGGAGTATTGTGTGCAGTTCTGGTGTCCTCAACATAAGAAGGACATGGAACTGTTGGAACAAGTCCAGAGGAGGGCCACAAGGATGAACGGGAGACTGGAGCACCTCTCGTATGAAGGCAGGATGAGCGAGTTGGGGCTGTTCAGCCTGGAGAAGAGAAAGCTGCATGGAGACCTCATAGCAGCCTTCCAGTATCTGAAGGGGGCTTGTAATGATGATGGGGAGGGTCTCTTCATTAGGGACTGTAGTGAGAGGAGAATGGGTAACGGGTTCAAACTTAAACAGGGGAAGTTTATATTGGATATGAGGAGAAAGTTCTTTACCGTAAGGGTGGTGAGGCACTGGAATAGGTTGCCCAGGGAAGTTGTGAATGCTCCATAGCTGGCGGTGTTCAAGGCCAGGTTTGACAGAGCCCTGGGTGACATTGTTTAGTGTGAGGTGTCCCTGCCCATGTCAGGAGGGCTGGAACTGGATGATCTTAAGGTTCTTTCCATCCCTAACTATTCTATGATTCCATGATAAATCAGCGTTGTCTCTGAGTTTGCATATATACCCCAGATCCTGGGTACTGGGTATGCAGCACAGGCTAAATACCATACTCCTTCAGCTATGCCATTACTAATATTGTGTTAACATGTGGAAAGCTCTCTCAAACACATATTAGCATGCAGTCCTATATTCCTTAGAAGCAATATTAGTGAGCAGTGATTTGTGATAGTTTTCATTTCAGAAATAGTTCTGAAATATGATTAATACAGTGAGCCAGATACACATTTTGGGTAGACTGAAGTGTTTTGCTCAATCTGAAGGAAAACTTTCCTATTATGACTATCCTTTTATTTAAAAGCTGAAGTTGCATGAATTTCTTAATATGATGTCATTTTAGAAAGACCAAACCATATGATTTAGCAAATACTACAGAAATTTAAACAAAAAGGACAAAGTTTTTGAATGATAAACAGAAGCAATTGTCATTTTACAACTTTTTCTGGTTTTCTTTTTTTATTTTTTTTTGTGGGCAGAAAGAGGTCGACCCAATGCCTCAAGGTTAGTAACATTTACATTCAGGAATTCACTTATATAATTTGTGATGACAAAGGGCTGTAAATGCAACTGTCCTTATTAAGAGGAATTTAAAACACTAAAACCACTAAATAATTCTGATTAATATTTTCGTTACTCTAAGGAATATCTAAACATGAACCTGTTACTGTCCTGGGTTCAGCAGTAGCAGTCATTTTTCTCCTTCTTGGTAGCTGGTGCAGTGCTGTGTTTTTGACTTTCAGCCTGGGGACAGTGCTGATAACACCAATGTTTTTAGTTGTTGCAGCAATCTTTACTCTGACCAAGGACTTTCTGAGCTTCATGCTCTGCCAGGGAGGAGGGGAAGCTGGGAGGAAGCAGAGACAGGACACCTGACCCAAACTGACCAAAGAGGTATTCCATACCACAGCATGTCATGCCCAGGATGTAAAAAAAATGGGGGCAGGGTACCCAGAAGGGTTGGGTTCACTGCTTGGTCGGGCTGGGTATCATATCGATGGTGAGCGGTTGCATTCTCTTCTCTTGTTATTCCCCTTATCGTTATCATCATTGGTGGTAGCAGCATTGGTTTGTGTTATACCTCAGTTACTGGACTGTTCTTATCTCAACCCATGTGAGTTACATTCTTCTCCCCATCCCTCCGGGAGCAGGGCGGAGGAAGGTAAGGGGAGACTCCAGAGACTGTGTGGTTATTCTGAGTTACAGCTGGGTTTAAACCATGACAGTTACTCATTTAAATTCAGATGGTTAAACCCCTCTAATCAGCTCTGCCACTGAAATCTGAAGCTGGAAGCACAAATTCCTTAGTGGGTCCTGGGTAAAGTTTCCTAATGTTGGAGAAAATCAGATTCAGTTTCTTAAAATGATGTCATTTTAATAATTCAATAAACATCATAATTTCTTTTTTTAGGCATAACAAATACTAAGCAAGAGATATACTCTTCTTCCAGGACTCTTTTATACAATGATGAGCAAAAGAATTCAGAATGACACTACTCTACCTCATATATCATAAATTCCAAAGCAGGAATAAAAAAATTACCCCAAAATTCTAAAAAATACATCATACACAAAGCCATAATACTGCTAGCAATATGAGACGAGAAGTGCATATAAGGATTTCCTACAGTGCAACTGAAATGATCTGTTAAATATTTTACTTTAATATCATTTTTAACATTTTTTTTCAGGTTTTTGCACATTTGTCATGGCTGAATTTGTTGCATTTTAAGAAAGCCTACAAACAACAGCAACTTTGGTTATTCTCTTTTTTCAGTCTTGGCTCTCTTCAGAAGAAAATCTACCCCCCAATTTACTCTCTGTTAATTTCTCGGTGCTACGAGCAAACTTTCAATACTTTCACAATGTACAGCTTGCTTGTAGAATTAGTCTAACTTTCCGGGTGGGATTCGGAATGAAGCCTTGTGGGTGTTTCTCCATAACAATTTGGAACAAAGGCAGTATTTTGTTACCAAATAGTTAAAGAAATGGCTCACAAGGCAGCACGTATATCTCCGCATGTGTATGGGTGTGTGTGTTTGTGTGAGCATAAAGTTGTGGTAGCTAGTAACTGGTAACAGAACCAAATTCTAATCCGGACAGTCATGTTCTGCTTACCTGATTTCCCCTGCAGTTTGAATTTTAAATGTTCTTCTCCACTCACTGTCCATATACAATCATGTAATGTGCATATGTACTTTTGAATGAGTGGTATTTCAATTGAAGTGAAAAGATCACGGATATTTATGTAAAAACAAACTTACTTTCATGTAGATAATCAAGCATTAAACCCTTTATTTCCTTTCCACCATCACTCATGAGAGTGGTGTGAGTTAACTCTTTGAGGTCTGTAAATTGCACTTATGCATTTCTTGGGAAAAAACTTTTCATTCAGCTCAGTGAAGGTAAGGCTGTCTTAAAGTAGAAGTCTTGTTTGACCATTGAAAAGAAAGTCCACAAATGGAGAAAATGGTAGTGTAGCCATTTAAATATCCCACAGTGTAGTGTGTGCTGAGAAAGACCACCTAAACACTTTCCAGAATACTCAGGTGTGTCTTAACATCAGAGATTCATTGCAGCCACAATACATTGTTTTGTGGACAAAATAATAAAACAAATCTTAGGAAAACCCAGGGTTCTAACACTCTCATGTTTCACCTCCTTAGTTTTTCGATCATGTTGGAATCAGATGCTTTAGGTGAGATCTTAGCTGAGAATATAATCAGAAGAGATATTCCATTTGATCCAACCTATGATCCAAATAGGATAATGACAGAAGGGGAGTGGTCACTTGTCCCAGTTTGCAGAGAAAATCACAGTAAAAGCTGGAAATGAAGTCTGTTTAACTCCAAACCAATTTACGTTGATAACCATTGGACAGTGCAGCTTCCCACATAACGTTTTTAACAGCAGTGCAAGAGAAGAACTTGTGATACTCAGACTTCACACTGATATTATGTCAGAGAGTTCAGTATTTGTTCATTTCAGCATACTTTTTTCTTTTTTTTTGCCTCTCCTCCTTGTTACTTGTCATGGAGACTAAGGCATATGGCCATATATATGCCTTTTGAGATGGCCCCTTCAGATGACACCATCTGTGCATTAAGACAAAAGCCAGCGCCTTTAGAAATATCTTGCACCACTGTGCTGCTGCAGTGATGAGCAAAGACCCTTAATCCAAAATGTGGTGAAGCACTGGACTCAGGTGATGTCAATTCTGAGTATACTGACTATGAAGAATGAGGCCGGGGCCAATTATTTATTACACTTACTGATGTTTCTCAACTGGTGGGTCACAAAAGATGATCAGAATCATAAGGCTTTGGAACTATTATTCAACTATAACAGAAAGAAAAACTTGTTCCCAAAGTACTCATATCCTTCAGGGCCAAGAGCTTTCTGTAACCTCTCATAAATGGAGTTATTGTTACTATGTACACATTCTATTCTTCCCTTAATAAGAGATAAGTAAATCTGGACACAAGTAGAAACAGAACTACATGAGGCTCTTTTCTCCTTCTTTTTTCTGTTGCTGGGATTTTTTGTTCATTGAAGCATGTCTACGTGAAACATGAAATACATTCCTTCCCACCTATTCTCACCAATTATAAATGAATATTACTTAAGAAGGGGAAGTATCTTAACTCAGTCTCAGTAGCTTAGTGAAAGAAAAATCTCTTACCCTTGTCGAGCAGTGCTTATAAAGTCTCCCTATGCCACAGGTTAGAAGACCAAAGACAAAAGCAAGAGGAAAAGAATCCTAAGGTTACATATTCTTCTTCTGTGATAGCAAAAGCCAGGCTAGCAATGCAAAAATCACGACTTATTCATAATGCAGAAAAGGAAATAATCGTAGGAACAAACAACAGCAAAACCAATAAACATGCAAATCTCTAACTCTGCCTTCAAAATATATTCCATTTTAAAACCTGTTTATCCTTCAGACCAGCTGAAAAAACAGGAGAGAGAAAGAAAAAAACACACAAAAAAAAGTGCACTCCCTAGCTGTAAGAAATTGCTATGGAAAAAACTTTAGCTGATGAGACTATTGAATGAACAAGATGATTTCATGGTACAATTTGTGCCCGTTTTGTAATGACGCTAAAGATGTAGAATAAAACAGAAGAATAATCATTCAGCAATTCAAGCAAAGTCAAGGCTTGTTATTTATCTTTTTAATCCCTTTTTTTGCTGGTGCCAGACTTTCTTCAGAAGCTAGGTGTATTGAATGAAGTTGGACAGTGCAGAGTTTTAGTCTAAGAAACATTCACCAGTTACTTCCTCTGCCAGTAGGTGCACAATTTTTATTGAAGTTTTGAGGAAAAAATTTCTGAGGCGTTTTCAGAAGAACAGAGTGAGTCAGGCTACAAACTGCTTTGCACCTGGGAGCTATGAAGACACTTTGGCCACTGCATGAGATACTAGGCAGAAGGTAAGAAAGTGAATATGAACTTCAACTATGCATTGAAATAACAGTTTGGTCTAAACTGCACTTCTTAAAAGGCTACGAAGCAGAGAGTGAAAGGTTTCTTTTGGCTGTTGAATGGGGTGGATCTGCTTTATGATATAGACATCTCCAAAGGGTAGAGAGAGTCATTTTAAGCACATTAAATTAGACACTTCCCCCCCCCCACCCCGGAATTCTGGAGTTTGTTGATTTTGTGTGATGTATTTCCACCAACTGCAACAGGATCCTGTTTGACTGGCTCGGACTTCTCATCTTTCAGGCAGAGAAGATGAATCCTCCCAGTTTTTGGTTCAGGCTAGATGTGATACATTATGTCCAGCTGTAGCCGGACCTTGCTTTACTTCTTTACTTTTGCCTGCTAAGGCATGCATGCGCTAGGAAAAGCTTGCTGAGAGAAGATGAAGCCCAGATGAAGAGAGCTGAGGGAAGGATGAGTCCAGGTTTTGCCACATTGCAATGGTTTGTTTTTCATGCACTGTCTGTGTAAGCGAAAGCTTCCCTGTGTTGCTTGCATCCCGCCTTGACTTCAGTGTCTTCATGGTGATTTTCAGAAGGGAAATTCATACCCTCCTGGACATGGTCAATAGCTCCAAGAATTGAAGCAGAAGAGAAATTGCTATTGCTACGGTATCAGGGAAGACCGAGGAGTATGGCTTATCGGGTACTTTAGAAGTCTGTCACACTGGGGTAGAATCACAAAATTGTCTAGACATTCTTGTGTTTAATAGCAGGTGACTTCTGGATAAACCAAGCTGATACTGGAGGTAAATAAAATAGCATACTGGTTATCATTAGAGGCATTCAAGCGATGCCACTTAGAATCCTGAGCAAGGAAAACTGCAGCTAAGAAAAGTTGTGAGACCAATCCTTAACTATTAAGCACCACTACAGACAATATGAGGACAGATTATTTCTGATCTTTTCTGGACATTCCCTGAGGCCAGCATTCCAAATTAAACTATTTGCACTCCACACACTATATGAGGCTGAATCATTTGAAAGGATAGTTAGAGTGACTGTCTGCTTCAATATTTTGTAACAGCTTTTCTATTAAAAGATAAGTAGAGAGGTCTGTGAGAAGCAGTACAAAAGCAGAAATCATGCAATCCTGGTTTGTATACCTCATTCTTCCACCATTTTTTTTTTCTTCTCTTCGGATTTGGGAAATTGCTTCAACCACATCTCTTAGTAGCCCTAATTATAAACTCTAAGACTCACCAAAAAAGTGTTTTCCTGATTTCCTTATTTCAAATATCAATTACTGACTGCACAGTGCCTTGAAGTTAAAACTGTTAGCTATTAGTTTGTTATAAATACACTGTCTTAATATTGATTAACTCAACTGGTTACTTTACAGCTATTATAAAAGTTTTATTAGCTGACTTTCTCTCTGCTTTCTGCTTTTGTGTATTCTGTTTCAATACCTGAGGTACATTTGGTTAAATCAAAATTACTTCATTTCTGTGTCTGAAAGCAGTTATTAAAAAAGCAGATTATCTTTGAGTTTACTGAATAAATATGCTCAATGTATTGCTGACAAGGCTTGACTGTTAAATTTTGGTTTTTAGTTTTTACATCTTACCACAGAATTGTAGTCCTTGCAACAATCCAACAAATACAGATTTCTGGGTTTGTTTTGCCAGACAATGTACTCTAAAAGGGGTTTACACTTGAATCTGCTATTCAGACTATGAGAAACTTAATGGATTGCTGACAGAGAATGTAGGGCTCAAGCAGAATGTGATAATATCAGGTATCTTCTCACTTTTATAAAGTTTATATGACTTTCATTTTCATTTCATTCCTGGCTGTCACTTAGCACAGTGCAGCAATGATGACCTTCATAGTAAAGACTTGAATGAGCAGAGGAAAAAGAAGAAAGAAATTGTAGAATCAGAACACACATCAGAGACAAAAATATGCTTCTGTGGGCAAAGGAGACTCAATGTCTGTGACCAATATGAAGGAAGTTCAGATGACACGGTATACTCCTTGCAATCCCCAGCCCTGCAGAGACTTTTTTATGTCTGCAGTTAAGAATCAACTTTGGTTTAATAACTGATGTTATTAAGTTTGAAGTTTACCTTGCAAAATTTCAGCAGATCATCTTTACAGAAGCAACACTTTTATGGCCAGGCTACATAGGGGCCCTCACAGAGAGATAGACTAGTTTATTTTCATAAGTCTGCCAGAGTTGTCTTCTTCCTTCTTCTTTACTCCTTTGCTTTTGTGTCACTATTGCTTCAGCCCATCACTGCAGAGGAAAATTCCTAAGCCATCAGAGTCATCATTGATCAGAAAAGGTTTATCCTGTGGATGAATACAACTGCATATACATCTGCATATTGCATGCCACTACCTTCCAATACATTTGGCTCCTGTTCCCCTCCAAAGAGCCCCTGTAAGTATATGGTGGCTGAAATGTAAAGCTATCTATCTGCTCCTAAATTCATGCTGACTGTTCCCTCAGACGGTACACAAGGAAAAGGCCTGTAAATTACCTGAAGAAACCCCTAACAATGATGTTCTTTTCCTCTGAATAAGATAGAAGGTGAAACAAAGGAATAGGGACAATGTGCCTATCTACCTTCCCACAACATTTGCTCTCAGTAATGATTTTTAAGTTTTGTGGTCATTTCTCAATGCATTTTCCAGGTTTGTTCATACTAAATCATAGTTACCTGGCACTGCCACAAGGGACACTCTAATACCACTAGAAAAATTGTCATCCTACCCAGCAAGGTAAGAGTACTGCAATAGTACAGAAATAATTTTTCTTTGCTTGCTTATTTGATTTTTGATAAAAATGGGGGATAACTTTTTGGAATTTATTACTGATAGGCTTTAAAGTCAGGTGAATTTATACATATATCTATATACATACATATATTTTATTTAGTAGTCATTTTGTATTTATTTATCTCAGGTAACAAACACCTGAGAGCATATCTTGCATTCATTTTCTTTATTTTCTGTTTCTTTGGAAAGCCAAACTGACAGCTTACAGCTCACACAATCAAACCAGTACCTGTTAAAGTGGGAACTACACTGTCTATACACTTTCCCTGGTATGCAACTAAATGCATCTAATCCCCACAAAGAATCATAGAATCATAGAATCATAGAATAGTAAGGGTTGGAAAGGACCTCAAGATCATCGAGTTCCAACACCCCTGCCATGGGCAGGGACACCTCTCACTAAACCATGCCATCCAAGGCTCTGTCCAACCCCACCTTGAACGCCGCCAGGGATGAAGCATCCACAACCTCCCTGGGCAACCCATTCCAGGGCTTCACCACCCTTACAGTAAGGAATTTTTTCCTCATATCCAATATAAACTTCCCCTGTTTAAGTTTAAACCCATTACCCCTTGTCCTCTCACCACAGTCCTTAATGAAGAGTCCCTCCCCAGCATCCCTATAGGTCCCCTTCAGGTATTGGAAGGCTGCTAGGAGGTCTCCACGCAGCCTTCTCTTCTGCAGGCTGAACAGCCCCAATTTTCTCAGCCTATCTTCATACGGGAGGTGCTCCAGTCCTCTGATCATCCTCGTGGCCCTCCTCTGCACTTGTTCTAACAGTTCCATGTCCTTTTTATGTTGAGGACACCAGAACTGCACACAATACTCCAAGTGAGGTCTCACGAGGGCAGAGTAAAGGGGCAGGATCACCTCGCTCGAACTGCTGGTCACACTCCTTTTGATGCAGCCCAGGATACGGTTGGCTTTCTGGGCTGCAAGCGCACACTGCCGGCTCATGTTCATTTTTTCATCAACCCACACCCCCAAGTCCTTCTCCACAGGACTGCTCTGAATCACAGAGATTTTTGTCATATTTATCATGACACTGGAAATTAATGTAATAGCGAAAGTTTTCAGTCACAGAAAGCTGCAAACCCACAATGGGAAATGAGAGTTTGATTTAGGAGAAGGAAGTTAGCTAGTTACTAAGAATGAAGCATTTCAGCCCTAACCCCTCTGGCTTTCTCTTTTTGTTCGAGTGTATTTGGATTCCAGAAAGTGTGCTCTACTAAAAACTGAGTCAAGAAGACACTACTAGGGCCAGCTTTCTAGCCATTCCAGTTGGGGAAAGGCCTTATTTAACTATCAGTTATGAAAATGGACTGAAATAATGAGTCTTTGTATTAAAATCAGTCTGCTGTATCAAAAGTGGTCTTGAATTGACATCCAGACCAAAATTCACAACTACTTTACCGAGAAAGCAGTTCGTAAATTCTTTGTACTTTATGTTGACTTTGGTGGATGTGCTCCTCTAATGACACCAAATCAATAGAAGGCATAGTCCTGCCTGCACTGTACAGCTTGTATTTAGGACTCTTCATTACCATGGTCCTTCTGATTTCTATATTGGTCTGTTGGGTTCAATTGCAGCTGGTATGATATTGACCATTTTAACACTAGCTGGCACTGAGAGGATGTTGAGAATTCAAGTCCATGCATACAGATTTATAAATGTCTTTGCAGTCATGGACTGTACTCTGTAGACATCTTTTTTTATTATTATTACTTTTCTCACTATGGTTCAACTAAAGCCAACTTCTATTAATAACCCTGTGAGCAAGCAGCACTACCTAGATATAGCACTGGTAAATATGGGTGAAGTTGTCACACACTGGGGAGGTAAATTACAAGTAGCTATTTCTTTTTTTTTTTTAGTCCTAGGAGATCTGTGAGAAATTACATTTTCATTCTTGGATCTTTAGGCTGTTGCAAAGAGACCTGAAGAAAGAGTAAAACAGGCATCTATAAATTACCTGCACTTAGGGTGAAGTCTTTGTGGCCTGGAAGCAAGATGAAGACAAGAAAAGAAGGAACTCCAACCTTGCAGATGATTTGGATGACTGATCAACTTGCTAACTTAATGTCAGCAGAAACCAATGCAAGACAAATGACAAATCTTTACTTTGACGGTGAATTCATCATCTATTATCTCTGTCTTAGCCAGTGGGAACATCTGACTGGGAAACTGTTTTAGTAATGATTACTTCTCTCTCTCTCTCATTCTCTCTCCAGAAATGTACCTTTCCTCTGCCTCATAGAGATGTTCTGAAGCAACCTGTAGTGAAAAACAATGCGGCCAGAATTTTCAGTTAATGTTTATATTCACCTCTACACCTCAAATGGAGTTAGACAATTGAGATACAAATGATATTATTCAAACATAGGTGGAATACAGTGAAGGTCAAGAAATATCATACTTTGGAGATTTCAGGTATGAAACCTATGTTGTCAGAAAGCAACTGTCTTGCTAATGTAAAATCAGATAAAGTGCTTACGTGTTCCTGGATTTCTTGATATGTTATCAAGTGCTGCCAAGTTTCCTTTTATTTGCCTTCATCTGGGTGTAAGACTTTCAGAGGCCTCTGGGAGCAGACGTGGTATTTGCAATTTTGTTCTGAGCAATCTAGCTGTTTTGAAAATATTCAAAGAGAAACACCAGCCACAACACCAGATGTGAATGTAGCAAAGCAGCATCTTGTGTTTACATTTTAATTTCTCCAGCTAGGAAGGCTGGCGTGCCTATGCACTAAAAACGCATAATACAGGCTGCATGCACTAATAATCAATTACATTTATATGGTTCTATTCACCTCACAGTGCTCAGCTAGCCTTCTGTGTAACGGATCCACCCACTCCAAAACTGAACCCCACAGGTCTGTGACATAGCAGCTGTATATTAATTCTAAATAGTAATAACCTTAGTAGGAGTAAAGGGTAAATGAGAACTGCATCTAACAGCAGCTGCTCAGAGGGCTTTAAGTTGGCAGGCCACTAGGTGCTTGTGTGTTTGTGATTTTTACAGCTTTTGAACATCTGCAGGACTTGCTGGCTTTATAGTGCTACTGAAAACACCTCTAAATAGTCAGGTCCCAGGAATCCAAATTCAAGGAACACAGAGTGGAAATCCCAGCTTATCTTTTGTTGTGGAAGTGGTAATTTTCTGTTCAGCATGTTTGAGGGAGCCAAAAAATACCAAAGCAAGAAACAAACCCATCTGGCCATTTATTTCACTGCAGGCAGTAGCCAGGTAAAGGATCTGACTCAGAAATTCATGCCAGGTTTGAAGCGTGGCAGAGATGCTGCTTGCTCTCTACAACAGAAAGAAAGGATGACATTGCAGAGAGCTCAAATCTCTGTATTTCCTAACAGTGGTTTCAGGATAGTGCTTAGTGCCTTTAGCATGCACTAATCTAGGGATCAAAACCAGAAGATTCAAGTAGCTACTAACGGAATGTGGTGAAGGCAGAGGTATGCGTTAACGTACAAAGGATTTAGGAAAGAAGACTATATACCCTGGCTGGAGGTCTCAGCAAGTTCCCATGTTTGTCCTTTTATGTTTGTGCAATAAGTTGGGAGAGAATTCAGCCTGGGGGACTTAACAATTAGTATATGGCTAGTAAAGCCAATGGCAGTCAGCCAAAGATACAGTAGGGCTATTTGTTCCTAAAAACCTTATGGTAGCTGTAATACAGACATGGCCATGACAGCTCCAGCTCTGAAACCCAAACTGTCCACCAGTCTGCGAGAGGAGCGCAGCCCAAAGCAGAGGAATGACCTATGGGAAAGAACAGAGATGTAACTGCAAAGGCAGTATCCCTGCAAAGCTAATCTCCTCAATGCTGAGCAGGCCACCAACATCCTCAGTTCATCCTGCTTTGCTCCACCTCAGCCTTAAGAACAAATTTTTCCCGTTTAGTGATGACCTCAAATGACAAGGAGGAGTAAATGAAAACCCTTCTTCCTGATTAAATCAATGAATTCTCACTGTGGTTGTTAGAATAAATGTTCAAGGAGCACTACGTCACTGAAAATAGGCCAAGTTTACATGGAATTGATTTGAGCCTGGTATTTTATGAATCCCGTGTGAACTTGATGTGGCCAAATTGTCTCTCTCTTAGGACAATTTATCAGAAAGTAATATCTTTTGTCTAATTAGCAGGACTCAGAACTAAAAGACATGACTGTATAGAGGATTTAATGTGCAGGCTGCAGTGGCAAAGGAACACTTTACAATATATTGCTACTCAAGCGAGAGGCAGTGGTGGTTTTCAGAAAACCTCTCAGGGAAAAAAAGAAAAAGAGATTCTATCCTGGTTTTCACGATATCATATCTATGTTTGGAAACTTCCTCACTAAATCTTTAATGAAGGCAGTATGGGGTTTGAAAAACAGCTGGAGGACATTGATCTACACGTTCCAATTTGTTTATGTATAAAACATGCATAAAGGATTAAATGCTGCTTAACAGTTTGTCTACTTTCAGCTGCTTTCATGCATCTGCTTTGATATAGCACCAATCCATGTCAGAAGAGACCCTGGTGGGGGCTTTTAAATAATAAATAGGTTCCTTTGGATTATGTGTTGATTTTTTTGTTTTGTTTTGGTTTGGTTTTGGCTTTTTTGGTTTGGTTTTGTTTTGTTTTTAATCTAATATTAATTGGCACACAAAATGGTAATTATAACCACTCTAGAAATAAGCAGCTTCACTCATTCTTCCCTGGTCGATGGCATTTGCCCTGTCTCACAGTAGCTGTAGGAGCATGGAAGATCAGAGGACTGAATAGTGACATCAGACTAAATTAAGTGCTCATGCATTTATGTATCAGCATAAAGCCATGCAAATGCATTTATAAGGCATGAATGATTTATCAGGAAGTCATTTTGATTCCTTTCTGTTGCATATGGCTAGTATGGTGAACAAGTTAGTTCATTGATTCCAGTTCAAGTTCCGCGTTCATTTGTCATTATGAAGGGGATGTTTCAAAAGCCTGCTCTGCTTACAAGCTAAATGCTGAAAGTCTCTCCAAAATAATACATTGCATTTCCCGCTCATCTAACCCTATTTTAAATAGAGGCACACCAAACAGATTGGAGAAGCCGGTAATTTTAAAAGATAGGCAGTTATACATGCTACAGAAGGTCACAAGCACAAGCTGTGTAGAAAGAACCAAATAAGTCACCTGTCACTCAGCTCAGCAGGGACAAAATTCTACTTCGTGATGGCCTAAAATCCAAAACTTCAGATTTTCTGGAGATATGCCACTGATAACTGACAGCTCTGTAGTGCAGCATAGAGATAAGTTTGTAGATAAGATCAAAACAGTTCTAGCAAAGATGCAATTGTCAGTCTTGTTTGGATATGGAAGATTTCTTATCTCCCAATGATATATCTGTCTCCAGCATTCTTGGTTCACAAAGTGAGCCATGCCAAGTTTCACAACTGGATCCTATAACATAGAAAAGCACCATATGGTCACATTCTTTATTCTTATTCCCACTGTCATCATGACTTCAGTGTCCTTTAGGATACAGTATCAGACAGTGAGATCAGCAGAGCTAAAACTGAGCACTCTAATATCTGTAATGGGATATGTCCTGGCAAAAAAGACAGTGCAGGTGCTGTTGTAATGATCCATCATATCTTGCACCAGCATACTCTTAGGAAAACTTCTAAGTAATCAAGAGCATAAAGAGTTAAAAATCCGTTCTTTTAGCATTTTGTGTTACTTTTCTATTGAGGACAGAAAAATGCTCCTTTAATTTATACTGCTGATAGAAAAAGTTGCAGAATACTTTAGGAGAAGGGAACCAGGTCTTTCGGGAGATATTCCTCCAGGTATAAATGTAAGAGGAAAACTGGTGAAAACCATGGTCTGAAAGAAGGATTTGCTAATGAAATCCCCAGAAAACCCCAGACTTCTGTTAACTCAAGGCTAAACTAACTCAAATGATCAGATGTGCTGTCAAGCATTCAAGTTACCCAAAGAATGGAAACAAATGTTTACCACTGATAAAGGGACTGTGGCTTACAGTACAAATCTTTCCTCTTCAACCCTGTTTCTTATTTCCAGTTTAATGTTATTCCTGGACAGTTTAAACCAAACTTGCCTTTGTTTTCATTAATTCGAAGAAGAAATGCATGTACATCCTGCTAAAGCTCGTGACCAAAAAGTAGATTGAAGGGACATAAATGAAGAAAATGGAAATAAAAAACTTCAAATGGACATGAATGTCGGGTCATTCGCTTGGTAAATATAAATTAATGTATTGACTTCACTAGAATTACAGGGGTACATGAAAGAAAGATGTTGGTTCAATCTGCATATTTTGAAGCCTTATTGGGCCTTTCTCCTCCCTCTACCAAGTGCCACTTACCAAACTAGGCACAGAGAAATGAAACTGTTTATCCAAGGCCAACAGAAAATTTGTAAAGCAACAAGGAACTCAGGTGTTCCCAACCCCACACAGACCATCACCTGGTTATATAAAGGCTTTGCCTATCCAGAAAATAGCTCCCAATATTATGTCTGGGTCAGAAAAACATCTGAGTATTTTTGTTTTCATTTTCTGAAAAATAATTAATTGAAAGTGAGTGCTAGTTTTTTTCTCACAGAAAGGTGATGACAGATGTCACTGTTTTCTCATTTATATGATGAGATAATAGCTTCTTCAATCTTAGTCAAGTTGTCTAGTCATCCCTGATGGTGTTCAAGGCCAGGTTGGACAGAGCCTTGGGAGATATGGTTTAGTGTGAGGTGTCCCTGCCCATGGCAGGGGGCTTGGACTAGATGATCTTAAGATCGTTTCCAACCCTAACTATTCTATGATTCTATGATTCTATGTATTCATAACTAAGCTACAAAGAGATATTTTGATGACTAGGGTTCATGCTTCCTCACCCTTCCAACCCTCTTCACGCAACTCTTTCAAGATACCAGCCCCATGGGTATCCCTGCCTGAGAATCTTTCAACCCTGTAGCCTTCTAACCATTCAACCACGGACATTTCTTACACCTCACTTGCACAGTGTTTGAATTCAGTGTTGCGCACAATCTAACATAGCTGTTTCTAGACTGCAGCCATCACTACTCCTAGGCACAACTCCAATTGGTCTTTTGTTGTACCTGTCAACCTTCAGCAGATGCTTAGGTCACTTAGGCACATAAGTTCAGGAACCTGAATCCATCCTATGAAAGAAATTCTTAAATAACTTAGGATTGTTTCATAAGCATTATCCTTTGAGGAATATCAGGTGATCACACAAAAATCATTGCAACACAGCTTGAGGCATGTCCCAGACCAAGGTTTTCTGCTCTGATAGGATTTGATTCTTGTTCTAGGTTCATTTGAAAAAGCAAACAAAGTTATTATACTTTTTTTTACTTCTTCTTGACGTGCTAAATATAGATGTACAAACAAAATCCTCAGCTAGTTAAAGATAGCAGCACACAGATGGCATAAAAAACAAAGTATTTGCCAGTTCTTGAGACAGGCTGTACCCATATATACTTTGTATTACAGCTTGTTGCCAGCTAATATATTACCAGAACAGTTAAAATCTCATTCAACCTTGTAAATTGTCTCACTTTATTAGTGAATGAATATTACAAATTGGTCTCTATGACTCTTCTATAAAATATGACTCTTCATTTGTCCTAAAATATTTACATTTTCTTTTATGGGCAAGTGGTTTCCTGCTTTCAAAGCACTTTGTTGCATGCCTCTTGCTCCTGACGCATGCATTCATCCAGTCTGCATACTTGTTAGACCCAAGAATGTGGGGACTAGGGTAGCTGAGCTGTTTTTTGGTCTGATCCTCTTCTGACAGACAAATATCATTATCCAGAGTACATTTGGGACTAGATGAACAAAAGAGCAGTCCTTCTAAGCTTTCTAAAACTGCTGAGCTTAATTTTCCTATTCACCAATTCAACTAGCTACGCTGCTTGTTTTGGGTTTTTTTTTGTGCAAGGCAGACAGAAATGGTGTTCAGAGAAAGGTCCAGTTCTCTAAGTCTGTATTAAAAGCACCTTGATATTTTAATGCCATTTTTTTAATTAAAAAAATATATTCACATGGTGAATGTTTAATGTTTTAACTTTCCAGATTTTAATGAAAAGAAGTTAAAACCAGAACCCTTACAATCTTTTTAATGAAATATAAATACATATCAGATTTTTTTCACAATGCATATTACAGATTGTGCTATTTCCTGCTTATTCTCAACCCAGCCCATTCTCTATGGTAAAGAGGGAAACACTTCAGTAAAAGTGGAAGGAAAAAGCAGCAAGAAAGGGGTGAGGAGAACTGAAAGCCAAAAAGGGAAAAATTAGAAAACTGAAAATATACTTTGCGCATTTGATATACAAAATTATTAACATTCCTTAAAAAAAAAAAATACAGGAGAAAAAAAAAAAGAGAACATGTGAAACACCCACAGTTAGAAAAAGCTGTTAGGATGCTGTTATTTAAAACATAAAAATGCGATTGCTTGCATATTTACAGGTCTGTCAGGTTCACATTGATCCTGAGCAAAATACTAGAACAGTGGTACAAGACTCAGTAAAGAATTAAAACAGGTGAAAGAATTAATGCCAATGAACAGTTTTATGAAAAACAGATGTGAAACCCTTTTATGATGAGCTCCATTAATAAATGGAGCAGATTTTGGCAAGACGTTACACTTTGTACCATTCAACCACTTACTCAAGAACAATATGCAATCAATACAGTATGTGTTCTGTGAATATACAATGCACTTATATTTCTGAATGTTTATAAGCATTCATCACTAAGCAGTGTAAAATAATGTAACAAAAGATTGGGAACACTAGGTCAGTCCAGCAGTCCATTTAGGCCTGTGTGTTCTTCCCAACAGTGGTCAGGAGCACAGAGCCCAATTCCTTCTAGTCTGCATGACTGGGAAGGACTCATTTTTGGATCGGTACTACTGAAATTTTTTAAAGTGACTTGTGAGAAAATATTAATCTACCACTGACACACTACAGATAATGCAAAGTTTGAGGGACTGGTGAATTATTCAGTGAATACATTTTTAAAACATGAAGTTTAGAAAAGGAATATGACAAATTCTACGTTTCAGAATGGCTAGATGTGAAATCACACATCTAGGAACAAAGGTCTTCCTGTGCATGGGATTACAAGTTTTGTCTCAGAAAAACAGTTTCTGAAACTGTCTCAGAGGTTTTGGTGGCAATAAAATGAACATGAGGTATCAATGAAATTCCATGGACAAAAGATACAGCAAAACTTGAAGCTAAAGACAAAACATGAATTGAGAAAGCATAGAGTATTCATACTATGTTGTAACTGGAATCCTATGACAAATTTGGAATTGAAATTCAAGGAGGATATTGAAAAATTGAAGTTCACTGGAAGATGAGCTTTATAGTAAAAGATGCAATGAACTCAGAATTATATTTAAGAGCAGATTGAAAGGAATTGTAATGGGTTCACCTTCAGTGATAATTCTGAAGTCCAGATTGGATTTTTTCCACCCTGAATGTTATATTCTCCTACAGATAGCAGTTAAATCTGGGTGCATCATCAGTGCTAAGGCAAGATAAACTCAGTATGAGTATGTTTTATGAAATGAATATAGGCATTTAAAAACCAAGTCTACATTTATTAAATTCTGAAACATCTCATCACTGCTGGGATAATTAGCTTATAACAGTGCAGCAAAAATAAAATGAGTGAATAAGAAAAGATGTGGAGGTGATGCTGTGAAATGGACGCTGGTTCTGAAGGGAAGAGAAAAGGAAGAAAACTTTTTTTCTCATATATTACCTAAACTGTGTAATTGTATAAATGTATAATTTCTTTGGGTTTTTTTGTTTTTTTTTTTTTTTTTTTTTCTTTTTTTTGACATATACATGGTAAAAGCCATTTACCTTCTTCCCTTTCTTACACAGACATAAATTTCCTGAAGCAGTGAATGCCAAGAAAACATTCACTGCCTTCTTCAGGATTAAAGTGCTCCTCATTAATCTCTAGCTTTTTGGAGGTTATCGCTTTATCTTTTTCTTGCTTACCTTCATTCTGGAACTCAATTATAATGACCACATTGGCATGCCATGAATCACACAGGCAGAACACAAATCAGTGTAACTGGTACACCTAGTTATGGTGGGTGTTGAAGAGAATAGAGCTAGTGAAAATCCATGAAAAAATTCCAAAAAGGGGGCGGGGAGAAGGCAGAAAGAGATACACACATTTTCCTTCCAGAGACACTTTTCCCACTATGGGAAATTGTTGTAATAACCTTTTTGCAGACTTGAGATCAAACTATAGATCTTTATAGTGCAATGCCTACAGATGGCTTTTAATGCAAAATAGTTAATAATAATAACAATAGCAATAGCAACAACAACAACAATATTAATAACAATAATAATAATTAAAAAATAATTGTTGGATGGGATTGATTCCAGATGGCACAGGAAAATTCAAGTCTCAAAACATCAAGGCCAATCTGGATGTGGGCAGGGAGCAAATTGGTCTAGTGAAAGGTGTCTTGTCCATGGAAGGGGGGTACGAACCAGATGACCCTTCCAACACAAACCATTCTATGATTCTATGCAATAAAAAATGTCCTAAAGTGTTGCTTAAGAGCAAATACACCGATCGTCTCTTTGGACAGTGTTGGGACAATGCAAATGATTTAAGTTATAACAGCATTTCAGGATCAATTACTACTGGATGAGCGATGAACTCAGAGAACTACTTAACATTAAGACCAGACTTTGTCTTTTCACTGGAATGGTTCTGAACAGCCTCACTGAAGTTGATAATATAATCCTGCAGCATAAGACCATGCTTTATTACTTTACTGAGTGAGCTGCTGACAGTATTAGTGGAACAGAAGTATAGTTCGCAAAAGGAAAGCTGAGT
The DNA here is from genome assembly GCA_039720435.1 of Amazona ochrocephala. Taxonomy (NCBI): domain Eukaryota; kingdom Metazoa; phylum Chordata; class Aves; order Psittaciformes; family Psittacidae; genus Amazona; species Amazona ochrocephala. The sequence continues at coordinate 27,417,014 of CM077881.1, forward strand.
TGATAAAATAGATAAATTATTTTCCCTCTTATTCTCTCACCTGCTGGAACAGTGGGAGAATTTTTGAGCCAAAATTATTTTTGTTTTTACTTTTACTTGTAACACGTGAATTTTAAATCTCTTTATTTGGGTGGTAAAAAAAAAAAATCCCTCTGAACACTCAGAAGTCCAGCTTAACTTTTCCAAGAATCATTCAAACACATTACATTTCTCAACTCTTCTTTAAAATAATTGATTAGACATTAAACATAAAAAGTACATTAATTATAATGTCAGAAAAATTTTACCTCAGCTTCCAACTTGACACATTTTTCTTCCACAAAAGCTGCTAAATTGCTATGAAACTAGTTGATACTGCTTGTAATAAATTTCTAAACCTAAGCCGTGTAGATATAAAATTACAAATTTAACTGCATTTATATTAAAGCAACTTTCTGCCCATCAGAGAGATGAGAAAATTAATATGTAAACCATTAACTTATAGTCAGAAACACTGCACTGCAACTGAAATAAGGATTTTGGGTGTTATCACTTACATTTTATTGCTTTCTCAAAAGGAAAATGCTTACTAAAAACTATAATCACTGCATTTAAAGGAGTCCTATTAGAAGAACATATACTTTGAGGGAACTTTGGGGTTGTAATGTTTACAAACCCTAAATCTTTTTCTGTTTGTTTTTTTCTTTAATTTTTAAAAATTTTCTTTATTTGTCTCACTAGACTGCAAGCAGCTCAGTGCATTTCCAGTGAAGCAGTCAGCAAACACTGGTTCACAATGTAGTGTTACTGTTCTGTCATGACCCTTGCTGTTGGCAAAAATAAAGCTGACTTGGAGAAATTAAACATTATTTTAGAAACCTGCTGTATTCTTTAATGCATAAATATCAGGTTTATTTCTTCCCAAACAACCCTCCCTGAGCTGCCTTATCCATGCCATGGCATTCTCATCTGCCTTAGCTTTCTCTTGGCTGTCGCTCACGGAGAACCAACTTGCTTAGGAGGTTGACATGACTCTTAATGGATAAGCATCCCCCTGCCCAGAGCATCCAGTAGCATAGTTTAGGTCCCAAGGCTGCAACTATAGATCGTTATGTCTTTCTCATCTTGTTTCATTCATTAGGACAGACCCAGCCTTTCCTGGTGTTGTTGATTACGCACCTGCCTTTCTTCAATTTTTTTGTTGCCATTTCAGCATGGTGGCGGTGAAGCAGGCATCCATCTGGGAGGCAGGAAGGGTACTCCATCCTTTCCAGAAACCAATTTTAAACTGGTCCCATGTACATTAAAGCTGCCCCTAGGTCTACTGCTTCTTAATCTAATCAGAAGTCTAGAACCAGAATTACATCTCTGAACTCTGGTTATCTTCTCTGTGAAGGTAACCATGTCCTCTCGTCCTTGATGCCCCTTCTGTCAGTGGTGACGGTTTTCTCTTCTTGCGGAAAATCCATCTCATCCCCAGCTGTCCAAACCAGAAAGGAAAATAATGTTTTAAAATCTTTGGGATCACAGTTACGGTGCTGCTACAGGGTATGCTTGCAGCTAGACAGCATTAATCTGTCTTCATTGCCAAGTGTCTTCCCTTCTCCAACTCCACTTTGTTTATTCCAGATACTACTCCCTGCCTTTTCACTACAAATACTCTAAGACAGAAGAAATCACCAACCATAGAATAGATGGCATCCCACAATAGTAAGAGACAGTATATAACTGAGTAGCTTTAAAGGTGTAAGAACAAGTTGCCACTTTTCCTTCTCAGCTTCCCCAGGAAGATGTTGCTTCTTTGTGGAAGGTATTTCTTCTCAATACAGCACTCAGATATTCCGCACAGAAGGTAAATCATAAAATCATAGAATAGATAGGGTTGGAAGGGACTAATAATACAATAACTTCTATCTCAGTCTGGGAAATCACTCTAAGGAATAGTATTGTAAAGCAAGGAAAAGTTGTGTACTATTTATTAATCTGATACCATTTACATAGTACTTTCTAAGCTAGTAGAATAAGTGAAATACGCCACTTACTTATTTTAACAACAAGCTTTATTTCTAAAACATTCAGCCATAGGCTTAAGCTCACCTTCATGTTTTCTGCAGCTTTTACTGATTATAAAGCCACTTCAATGTCCAAGTGTGTGCAGTCTTTGTTGAAGCGAATTTAATGGAAAAAATCCAACATGATCAGCCACAAAGGCCACTTTGACTCATTTACATTTTCATGAAAATATCCCTATGCAAATTAACAAGCCCAGAAATGCCTGCGGGAAATGTTTCTTACACTGATCATTTGGGTCATTGATGTACCTTGGGTGAGGGCAATGGGAATTCCAACAAGATTAAATGAACCTTTTTTGGTTCTTGGAGCCATTGTTTGCAGGTACACAACATTACCTCACCTTTGAGGTTCTCTAGAGTCTATTTCAACATGCTTAAAGTAAACGCAATTGGCTTTTCTATTATTTCACTGCTATTGCTCTACCTGACCTGAGTAAAGTCTTGTATTCTCATTGATTAAATTGAATACTCTACCACAGGAGTGCAAAATGAGATAACACTAATAAAAGTGATTTCATATCAGTCAAATGACATTGCACGAGTTGGATTACAACGTGCTGATCTGACGAACCTGGCTCTCTTCCCTCAATTGCAAACTTCAGCCATCCTGGAAGGTGTTTCACTGAATTTCCCATCAGATTTCACTATTAACACAGCACTTCTCTGCAAGCCACAAGTTTTGAGTAATTTCTATTTTTTTTGTTTGTTTTTGTTTTGTTTAAGGCTGTTTTCAAATGGGGAGAAAAAAACAACAAAAAAAAAACAACAAACCCCAAACTACACAGCATTTGTTGCAAACTAAAATCATATATCACAAAGTACTTCAGTTCTTCATGGAGAAGGCCTGAGTCATTCCAAACAGGTTTTGTCAATTCTGGGGTCCTGTCAACAAATAAACAAATATTCTCTTTTATCTGTGGGGGGTCTTAAGTCGAAGAGCCACTGCTGCCACAACCTTATCAATATTACCTGAATATAAGACTTTATAGTATTGGCACAGGGTGAGAAATTATACTAGCTGGTGTAATAAATCCTCACTGCAGGGTAAACAGAAAAAAAGCCCTACTAATATCACTCTTTCTTACACCAGTCAGATATTGAAGAGAGAAGAAAGGATCAGTCCATTAGCAGACTACTATCAACAGCACGTCCATTACTCCCTACAAAGTTAATCAGGTCCTCTGGCAATACTTTATCTACCTACAAATATGATCCCCACAAGAGGCTATTCAGTGTGTGTGGTAGCTGCAAACTATGCCACTATTTACATTGAATTGCAGAACTGCAAAGCAGAACAGAGGAGCTTGACACAGGAGATAGATGAGTTATACGAACATGATTTCTTCCCCCCGCAAATGAAGGCAGCAAATTCAGCTGCAATATGCAGCATCAGGATATTTATTGCTTGCAGGTGTTCATGAAAATATACGAGAATCCCATGAGGTTCACAGATTTTAGAAGGAGTTATTGTGCACCTGGAAATTTGTCCTGCAAAGTGTGGTATTTGTTTCCTGTTGTTATTTGCTGTCCGTTCTTTTCTAGTCACGATGCATTATTCATGCTTGTACTTGTAGGAGAGCCAAAATCTACAGATACTCTTCATCAACAGGAGGGAACAATTCAGATAGAAAATCCTCCTTGGAAAAGGATGACTTGTTTGTTTAAGAGATTGAGTACAGAGTGAATTTACCTCCTTGAGTTTTCTTTTAAAGCTAAATTTCTGTAATCTACCTCCAGAAAAAAAAAAAAAAAAAAAAGAAAGAAAAGGAAGGAAAGCAAAGCCAGTAGCTTAAATATCTTTGTCACTGGAACATAAAGCTGCTTTTGTGTCAGGTCTATTGTATTAAGCCAACTCTTTTATAAAGATTTCAGGAAGCTGTATACAATTCCCTTTCCTTGGAAGTTTCTAAGAAAAATACAAACTTTTATGCAAAGTGCATACTTCCCTCTCTTTACTGAGGAAGTGGAAAGAGGGGAAAACATGCCCAGGTGAGCCATTCCTGACACACTAAGGATCCGAACGATTCACAAACACCGCACAGGCCAGTTCTGTTAGCATAATACACTGTGATGTAGGTCACAAGGCTTTCTATAAGTCACTTAAATGCCAGAAACTATGGTAAAAAATGTGACAGAATATACAGATGGTCTCCTGCCGTAACTTTTAGTCATATGAAAGAATTCACAACAGATCCACAGGACTGTGCAAGAGGTGCAACCATTAGAGCAGTCAGAGGGATGTCTATCACATGCCTGCATTTTGGCAGAGGGATAAACACATTATTTGGACAGTTAATTTGGCTTGCATCAACTCCCTACAGTGTTTAGGAAAAGAGATGACAATACTTCTGGAGTTCCTTGGCTGGCCAGAAGGGGAGCAATTTTGCAAATATTTAAAAATCACAAATCCTTTTCTAAAAGCAGGATGAACGAAAAAAGGATCTGCAAATAGGAGAGAAAAAAAATCAGATACTATTGCGTACATTGCTGAGCTAGTTGACATCATCAAAATACTCAGATGACACAATTTTTGTCAAACTGCATTAAACCTCAAAATATTAATAAAACATGTCAGGTTTTTCCTTTTTTTCTTTTTCAGTACCATCCTGTACAGAAATGTCAGATTTTCAAGTGCAATCAAAAAATTAAAATTTTGTGTGAAATAACATGCATTTTGTTAATATTTTTGTAGAATATATTGCTGCTCTCTAAAATAATTTCTAATAGTACATTGTTGCCTTTGGATTTTGTGGCAAGGCTTGGTAGCAGGGTGGATTAGGGGTGGCTTCTGTGGGAAGCTGCTAGAAGCTTCCCATGTGTCCCGTAGAGCCAATGCCAGCTGGCTCTGAGATAAACCCAGTGATGGCTAATGCCAAGCCCATCAGCTACAGTGGTAATACCTTCGGAATGACATATTTAAGAAGGGGAAAAAAAAACTACATAACAGCAGTTGCAGCCAGAGAGAGTAATGACAATATGTGAGAGACATAGTTCTGTGGATACCTTGGCCAATGAAGGTGGGTAGGATGTGCTCCAGGTTAAGGAGCAGAGATTCCCCTGCGGACCATGGTGCAGAACATGGTGAGGCAGGATGTGCCCTTGCAGCTCATGGAGGAACTTTCACTGGAGCAGAAGGATGCCCAAAGGAGGCTGTGACCCCATGGGAAGCCCACACTGGAGCACGATCTGGGCAGTACTTGTGGTCCCATGGAGAGAGGAGCCCACACTGGAACAGGTTTGATGCAGGACTTAAGTCCTCACAGGTGGCCCATGATGGAGCAGCTCATGAAGGACTCTCTCCACTGGGAGAGACCCCATGCTGGAGCAGGTGAAGAACGTGAAGGGTCCTCCCCTAAGGAGAAGGACTGGTGGAGACAACGTGTGATGAACTGACCACAGCTTCCACTCCCCATCCTCCTGTGCTGCTGGGAAAGAGAAGGTAGAGAAAATAGGGAGCAAAGTTAAGCCCAGGAAAAAGGGAGGGGTGGAGGAAAGCTTTTTTAAGGTTTAGTTTTTATTTTCTCAATATCCCACTCTGATTTATCAGTAATACATTAGTTAGTTTTCCCCAAGTAGAGTCTCTTTTGCCCATGACAGGTTAGATATAAGGAAGAAGTTCTTTACTGTGAGGGTGGTGAGGCACTGAAATGGGTTGCCCAAGGAAGCTGTGAATGCTCCATCTGTGGCAGAGCGCAAGGCCAGGTTGGAAAGAGTCTTGGGTGACATGGTTTAGTGTGTGGTGCCCCTGCCCTTGGCAGGGGTTTTGTAACTAGATGATCCTAAGGCCCTTTCCAACCCTAACAATTCTATGATTCTGTGATGGCAATTTGTGAGTTATCTCTCCCTGTCCTTATATTGACCCATGAGACTTCTGCTATATTTCCTTTCCCCTGTCCAGCTGAGGAGGAGGAGTGATAGAATGGCTTGGTGGGAACCTGGAGTGCAATCAGGGTCAATAAATGTTAATAAATCAGTGAAGTGTCCAGAATTATGGCTAAATTGGACCATAGAAGACTGAGTAAATTCTGAATTTCTAACAAAACATCTATAACAAACCATTTTCTTTGAAATGCTAAGTTGTTAGCTGTGCAAGCTTGATCTAAAGAAATCTAAGATCCATAGAGGAGATGGTCAGAAACCCTGTCAACTTGTCTACAACAATTCTGCATGGCTCAGCCTGTTCTGTTGATCTTCCCATTGTTTTCATTTCAGGTGTAAAATCTCCTTCCACTTTCCTTTTGGATTAAAAGGGGCTGAGTCTGCAGCAGTCTCACCAATCTTCTGCATGAGGGAGAACATACCATTCACTGGAATTCATGTGGAATTTCCATTTCCACACATCAGTTTCTCAACTCATATCTCCTCTCCAGTTTCATAATTCATGAGAAAAATCACTGCTCCTTGACTTTTCTGTCACTGGCACAGCAAAATGTGTTGGAGGCACTTCCACAATTTTTCAGTGTGTGTGTGAGGGAAAGTTAAGACTGCCTCTACCTGAGAACACATGGTAAACTGATAGCTTTAATTTTGAATGCTTTACACCTCTAACAGCAGTGATTAGCAGTTCTTAGAAAATAATTATTGAGAGGATACCTATTTTTAAAATTTATGTTAGAAAATATCTTTAATACCAACCCCCAATTTTACTCTTGGAATTCCTGCTCACTGCTAAATGACCATAAGGAACTATTAAAAAATCTCTGCTACTCTCTGCTGTTATTCTTATGATTTAGACAGGGTAATAAAAGTCTTTCTTTTAGATTTGCTCTTCTGTATGGAGAAACAAGTCCAGGCCTCCATATTCTGAAAGAAATAATGTTTGGACTGAGACAGCCTTGAAATACATTAGAGGAATTAAATTAATTAGGAAATCAACAGCCTTTGAAAAGCTTGCAGTACTAACCTTTGCCTCCACCCACATCCCAAGACAAAACCTACAATACACCAAGAAACTTTGCGGCATTTTAATTTATATTTATTAGTAGCAATAGAGTATTCCCTTAGCATGCAAATTCAAATTGGGACTGCACTGTGGTAGGTGTAAATATATAGGCAACAGAAAGAGAATGTGCTGAAGATTTTATAATTTAAATGGACAAAATATGAAAAATAAACCAGAACTCAGAAACACAGATATTTGCTTAGAAATATCTGTGACCACGAACAGAGCTAGAAAGAGTCTCAGATAGTTAGGCTCACAGTTCAGTTATTGTTTTGAATATTTATATCTCCTTTAGAAATATTTTCTCTCTTTTAGACAGAAAACAGTAACTTTCTTAGTCGTTGGGGGAAAAGACTCCCAAAGCTTCACATAATTTTTCATTCCATTTACTTACATTAGTGGCCTGATATTTGCATAGCTAAAAACTTCTCTCTCATAAACACTTTATTTCACATGCCTAACTAAAAATTATTTTGTGATAAAATTGTCTAAACTTCCTCATAATTAACTTCTTTAAATTATACTGTCTGAAGATATTTATGGATTAGCTAAGTAATCTACTGTGGAACACAAGCTGCAAACCAAAGTGAAATTGAGTTCCCAACTGACTGGAAGGTAATTAATGATTTAACTGCACAACTGTTAGAAGATCTATATTGCAACTTAAAAGCTAATTGAGAACTGTACAGCCAAAGGAAAAAGGAAAGCATAAAGCAGCCACAATACTCCTTTGAGTGGTATTTGGTCAGCCTTCTGTCAAAGAAAGCAGAGAAACAGCTATCCCTACTTCATATAAAAATAAAGACACTATACAAATATATGTTCTAGCTCTGGGGAATTGGCATTTTATGATCACCTCATTAAGAGGGCAAGTTTCTAGCAGAACAGTGAATTCCACAACTTCCTCTTCTCCCTTGCCAGTAGCATTAACATGCTCCATTTCTCTCCCTGCTCATAATACATCAAAACCCACCCCAGCAAACCAGTTACCCAGAGGGGCCAAGAAATACTGTCCACTGCCAATGTATAGACCAGTTATCCTAATTAGTCCCAGCTGACTGAAGAAGGCCAGAAATAAGGCAGTAGATTGGATTGTGCTTTTACCTGGAGAAACTTTTCCAGATTCATGGCAGCTGCTACAGAATCTTAAAGCACCAACAGCTCTTTTGCCACCTTATGTTTGAGCAAGTGTTAATCTTTTCACAGTGCATGTGAGTATTTAGCATCCTACTACAGCTAAAGAAGTGAATAATTATTTAAGTCGTACAAGGATTTGCTTCACTCCAGCAATGTGCAGACTGGAAGGAAGGCCATAGATTTAGCAGAGGAAGAGTATGCCTAAATCTCGTTGCCATAGCCCTCAAGCTCTATTGCATACCTACCATCCACATAGATCCTGAATTTTTAGAGCATTATCATTAGTAAAGGTGACAAGGACAAACTGTAAAACTTGTAAGTACCAAATCCCTATGTATTTTTCATTGTGAGGCGCTTCTTTCAGCAGCAAGTCAGACTAGTGCACATTTTCTACACCTTTTTAGAAGTTTGCACGCAATTATATGAGGTATTTCAGACAGACATGTCAGTGTTTCCTTCTGTCATGCAGTTGTGTAGTTAAAGGGTCACATAGACATGACAGAGATCTGCAGTCACTCCAATTCTCTCTCTGAGAGGGCATGAAATGCATCATCAGCTACCACCAAGGCCACTGTCATAACCTGTACCTCGCAAGCTGTTCTAAGAGTTAATCTGGGAAAGTGAGAATGCATATGTACTAACATACCTTCTGCCAGAAAAATTATTTCAGCTTGAATCAATACATTCTGGGTAGCTGTACTGCCCAACCTTTCAGCAACAATCACTGCAGCTCTCTCTAGCTATATTTTACAAGTCAGTCGGTGCAAGTGTGTCAGTACAAGAAATGGACCACAGACCTGGCTCATTTTCAAATGCTGCTGTCTCTGTACAGGTCAGAATAACATATATGAGTCATGCCCCGGGACATTCCCTCCTCAGCATCAACCCTGGGCTTCTCTTAGTGCCATCCTACTCTTCCTGCACTAGCGCTGACAGAAATATCCCTTAGCAGAGAATGCTCCCACAGATTTTTAGTTAACATTGATCGGGGCTCTGCATTCTGTTAAACAACCAAGCGTTTCAGGGTGCAGACCCTCACCAATTGTGGATTTACCTGTTGTTTTTTTTGGTTTTGTTGCTAGCAGTAAATTATTGTCTTCACTGTAGAACCAGTCTGGTTTGAAAATCGCATTATGAACTCCTATGAAAGTGTGACATGTGTCAACAGAAGGACAGGAGGAAGAGGTGAGATCCAAGGCCAGCTTTTCAGTGAAGATACTGTTACTGATTCATTAGTGTGAAATACAAAAAAGACCATAATGTCTTTCGGATATGACAAATATGTAGCTTTCCTCAAATCTCTCTTTATTTGAAGTATAAATCTTGGCTTAAGTTCTTCCAAATGAAAGTCCTGTAGAATGAAATGAGTGTTGAAGAGATTAGATGCTGTTGGGAAATATTAGTCTTTTGTAACCTCAAGGTCAGTGAGAACTGGAGCTGATTCTGCGCCTTAGGTATTTGTATTACCGCTTAATCTCCTTTAACATCCCCAAACATCCTTTTAATATTTCACTAAACAAATGGCAGGGGTTCTGTATCTGATCTGCATTTGATCCTAGATCATACACATTCAAGTGCTGTCTGTATGCATACAGCTGTTCACAGTGTCCAGTATGCACTCGCTTACTGACTTCTTGCTCTCAAACTGGATGAGGGTGTGAATTGGCTTTCTCCAATTAGGAGCAGCATTTTAATACTTGTCTTCTAGCCAGGTGAAAACTTCTGACAAGTTGTAGGAGAGAGAACTGCCTGCCTGACATATTTGGTTGAAATTCATCAGTAAGTGAAAAAAATACTGGGGCAATGATTCACAACAAAAAAAAACCCAACAACAAAACCATATGAATAGAGAACAGAGCCTTGGAATATCTAAGCTAAAACACTGCCTGAAACTCATGCTGGATTGAAATCTTGACCTTGCTGAAGTCAAAGGTGATTATATTTCAGTCCTGACAGTTTCACACTATATGTTCTACATGTCAACCTGTAGAATTGTTTATCAAAAAAACAGCTGTTTGTTTTGGTAATAAAATAAAAAGAAGATACTAGGAAATCCATCAGTGTTCTTCCCCTCCCTGATGAATATATTCTCCACAGTCCCTGACTCTGAAAGGTTACCTGTCTCCTACAGGCAGGAGCCATGAAATCACAGAATTCAGCTTCCTGCCTGTTTCATCTAAAACTGTTTTATCTGGAGGAAAAGGATCCCACATCTCCTAAAATAAGTGCTTAATTGTGTACTTGAGCTCCACAGTTATAAAGCAACCACAACACATCTTTGATTAGAACCTAAAGTTTTCAAGCAGTCTTTTTTTGTTATATGTCAATACATTGCCTGACACGGCCAAAGGCTTGCCACGCTCTTAACGTTGTGCATAAAGGAATAATTAAAAAAAGTAATTAATAAAATGACCCATGCAGAACTATTTGAAGAATCAGAGCAATAGTGGATTTCTTTTTCCTTCGTTTCAATCCATTTTATGAGCCAGAATTACACAGCTGAACAGAATGTAGACAGAGCTTGTGAACAGACAGACTGGCTAAAGGTACAGGTTGTTAATCCTCCAGAAATGGCTTGTTATCATAGTTAAATCCTTCTCTTCAGAAAAAAAAAAAAATAGAGAATAAGAGCAATTCCTGTGCTTATGTTTGTGTGAATTTATTGTTGTTTAATTGTCATCTTGCAATACAAGCAATGTTTTCTACCCAGCACGTTTGCAGGAGATAAATGAGGCTCCTCACCTACCCCTGGTCTGCTGTGATCTGTGTCCTGACCAGAACTGCAGAGATGTAACAGGTCTTTAAATAAATCAGTTTCAATTTTAATGCAGCTTGTTAAAAAACCGCTTAGAAATGCTGCTACTGCTGCGCAGGTGGAAGGAGAGCTAAGGAATCATAGAATCATAGAATAGTTAGGGTTGGAAAGGACCTCAAGATCATCGAGTTCCAACCCCCCTGCCATGGGCAGGGACACCTCCCACTAAACCATGCCATCCAAGGCTACGTCCAGCCCCGTCTTGAACGCCGCCAGGGATGAGGCATTCACAACCTCCCTGGGCAACCCATTCCAGGGCCTCACCACCCTTACAGTAAAGAACTTCTTCCTCATATCCAATCTAAACTTCCCCTGTTTAAGTTTGAACCCGTTACCCCTTGTCCTCTCACTACAGTCCCTACTGAAAAGTCCCTTCCCAGCATCATTATAAGCCCCCTTCAGATACTGGAAGGCTGCTATGAGGTCTCCATGCAGCCTTCTCTTCTGCAGGCTGAACAGCCCCAACTTTCTCAGCCTATCTTCATACGGGAGGTGCTCCAGTCCCCTGATAATCCTCTTCAGAAATATTTCCTTTTATACTTGTTGGCAGTGTGAGTTTTAGATAAAAGAAAAAATCTTTTCGCTCTCTTTGGAGCAAGGCCATTGAAAAGAAGGAGAAATGTTCTGCAGGTACCTGTCAAGAGGATAAGAGACAGTTGCATAATCTGCAGACTTCTGAGTCTTTCTAACTAGTCTCAAGTAATGTTACAGTTATCTTAGAGCTAGTAGCACATATGTGTGAATGTAACTATACCTGTAGGAAATAACAGAGGGGTCTATATAGGATTATGGTTATGAGAAAGCTCCTGATGTGTCAGATTGCTCATTAACTGTGTATTAAAATACCTATTCCGAATTTAAGATTTCAATAACTATTTAAAACCCTCTTAGTGTGAAGTGTGGAGGATAGTTTGCATTAATGGCATCTGTACAGTGTACAGTGTATAACCAACAGAATTGGGATAATGTTCACAGTGAGTTGGGATCTCAATGTATGAGATACTCAACCTCACTGGATGTCTGAAACACACTTTAAATCACAGTTCAGCAACTGAAATCGTCTTTCACATTCTGACAAGTCCTGGCTCTTATTTATAATCTATTGTGTACCCAAATATCAACACAGTGGTGTTGTTGTTACTCTAGGAAAGCTGCGTATAGCACTTGGTCATGGTGGGTCAGAGAATGTTATTAAACAATCAATCAGAAGCAAAACACTGGCAAAAGAAAATCAACTTTGTCATGTGCTGCTAATGCCTCAGCTCAGAAGAAAACCAGTTAAAATGTTAATTTCAATTAAATCAAGTATATATATAACTACTTTGCTAAACAGAAATAAATACAGGCACGTGTCTTGGAACTTTGCTGAATCCAGGCCTGATATAGCATTTCTCCTCTTAAGCAGGCATTGGGAGCAATATGTTCTTATGATATTAATATAACCCATCTGCCAGTTGCATAAAAGCTGGTGAATTATCTCATCGTTTTTCATCCTACGTTACATGAAAAAAAGTGAAAAAGAAACCCACACCCAGTATAACTGGGATGCTGCAAAGCTGTGGAGGAAAAATTGATGGTTTCAAAGCAACCCTTGCCATGGTCAGAGGACAAACCTGCACCTCCAATTAAATGTGCAAATAATCCTAGAATATCTAAAAGCCAGGACAAACAAATCTGTTCAGGCATCAATAGTAATAGTCACAACTGCGCTCTTGCTGTGCCTGGCTGTACTCTGTGAAACTAGAGCAAAGATTAACAGTGACCTTCACTTTACATTGTCCAAGGAGTGAGGTATTCCCAGAAATGCGACTGATAGCCACAGCAGATCATACCTTCTTCTAGGCAGATTTTTCTAGATCCCAGTATGAAAGATATTTTACCCGATACAGCCCTCTGGAAGGCGACTATTGGTAGAGCTGCACCAATAAATGGGGATAATAAAAAGCAAGCCCTACTTTCATAATCCTGGGACTAAAAGTGTAAGAAGAGTACACTGAAGTCCATGTATGGATATACCATATCACTCAGGGCTAGTTAGGTCAAGTGCAGCACAGCACTGGTATGCTGTGTTTAAATTCAAACAAGTAGTTTTGTATGAACTGACTTAGGTGTTCTGCTATCTCTCTCTAAATCATTCTCCACTTTGACCTTGGTCAGGAAAGTCAGCTCTTTTTCCTTTTGATGTCAGGTGTTCCTGGAGAGAACAATCCTTTTCATCTTCTTCATTGCTGTGTCCCAGGGACAGAGAATGACTCTTGTGCTTGCAGTTGTAAACAAATCTGTAATGGCACCCAGGTTTTGTTCAGCTTCAATAAATTTGCAATGGCTGAAGCAATGTTTTGAAATCTGATTCTCCAAAACTGAGTGAAGATAGCAAGGAAAGGACTGTTTCATATTATTCCCCACATGGTCTTGCTGCTATTGATCTAATCTAATCTTAGAAAAGCAATGCTGAAATACAACATTATTTTAGTTATATGCATATATTCCTTTTATGAAGAATATTTTGCAGAAGAATATTAGCTGGTATCAAACATAAAGTCATCAGTTTTCAAGGTGAAAAGAAATCATAAATGTTAATCTTGACTGACTGCCTGCAGAGCACAAGCCAAAGGCCCCTACACATTTGCAACTAGACCTAGAGTTTTTGGCTAGGCTAGATGTTAAGAAAACATATTCAAATAAGATATGTAGGCCTGATGAAAAGATACACAAATAAAAATCTTTCAAATGCCACACTGGTTCATTGTGATGTTTAATTTTCCTGATGTAAGAATAATGACTTAAAATTATTAGTTTCAGTAGAGCTATAACAAATAATACCAGCTGGGCTTTTGGCTCTTGACTCAGGTTTGGTTTGTATTTGATAGGAGTAGTTCTGTTTGTTTGTACCAATTTCATCACTGCTTTTATTGCAAGAGCACTAATCCAGCACAACAATTCTAGATACAGGACCTCGATAGAGATGACTACTTAGAAAAACAGATAATAAACTTTGTTTATAAGACCTACACAAACCTGCACTAAAACATGCAGTAACAATGTTTATGGATATTTTTATTACCTTTTGTTTGATTTTCTTGAAGGAATTGTTTGAAATTTGTATCATAATCATTCACACCATGGCTCAAAACGAACGATATCATATTGACTGAGAACTGGATAAAGGATGATAAGCACAATGCAAGAATAAATAATCATGCATTAAGGCGAGATGCTGTATAGAGCAGGAAGAAAAGGGCTCGTTTTAGGCCTGGTTCAACTTAACAGCATTATTAATGTTTTTGAAGAAGAAACAAACAGGACATTAATTAAAGTCTGTGAATCCAACTGAATTGAAATATTTTGCAAGCACCATTGATAGAGGGAAAATTATACAAAGAGAAAGTGACACGTTAGAATAATGAGCAAGGATCAGTATAGTCTTCACCTCTACCAAATGCAGGTAATGAGGTGAGAGAAAGCAAATTTATACAAACATATTCAGTGGATGGAAATTCCCAGAAAGAAAATATTAACACAAACATGATAATGTGCAATAGAAAGAAAAATATATCGCAATAAGACAAGACAATCTGAAAATGATGTGGCAATATGGTCCTGAATGAGAAAAGCACCCAACCTTAGCCACAGCTATCAGCAGAGGGAAAATTCTGACACGGATCCACAGTTTGGTTTGCGTGAACAATGGCTTCACATGACCGACCAAAGTAACACAACTGAGATTGACTCTGGAATAATGCTACCTTCAGATGTTAGAGATATGTTAAGTAAACAACCAGAAGGGTATTTGCGGGAAAACACAAAATAAGTCCCTGGCTGTCATTTTTAAAAGAGGTTTAATCTTGGAGCTGTCAGTGCTTACTTTTAATCTCACATCAGCATGCAACAGATACAGCACGTTCGCTTGGATACTGTACCAGTTTGATTGGCTTATCATTATGATTAACAGTTCCTACTAATATCTGATAGACATAAAACCTCCATGTCAATCATACAGAAACTAGACTACTCCATCACCTCTCACCATGAACAGGAAATACCTACAAAACTTGGGAAGATTTAGAAAGAGAAAAACTCCAATATCCTGCAATAGGCTGAGAAAATTGGGGCTGTTCAGCCTGGAGAAGAGAAGGCTGCGTGGAGACCTCCTAGCAGCCTTCCAATACCTGAAGGGGCCTACAGGGATGCTGGGGAGGGACTCTTCATTAGGGACTGTGGTGAGAGGACAAGGGGTAATGGGTTTAAACTTAAACAGGGGAAGTTTAGATTGGATGTGAGGAAGAAATTCTTTACTGTGAGGGTGGTGAGGCACTGGAATGGGTTGCCCAGGGAAGTTGTGAATGCCTCATCCCTGGTGGCGTTCAAGGTGGGGTTGGACAGAGCCTTGGATGGCATGGTTTAGTGAGAGGTGTCCCTGCCCATGGCAGGGGGGTTGGAACTCGATGATCTTGAGGTCCTTTCCAACCCTAACTATTCTATGATTCTATGATTCTATGATTTAATTGAAAAGTACAAAAGACAATAGAGCCCCAAAGCAAGTAGGTAACTACTTTAATTTTTACTTTGTTAATGAATCCCTCTGAGGTTTTGATTAACCCTTACTGAGCAACTCAGTGACAGCTCAGAGATGCAGGTTAGAGCTATGGACCCATGAGGCTAAGCATTAAGTGCCCAAGCAAGAACAAATATTTGCATATGAGCAGTGAGACATCTGTGGAACACTGAAAGGCAGTTTTAATGAACCCTTTAGCTGATCTACCACAAAACCTAACCAGAACTTTCCTGTAGGTCTGCACCTTTTTTACATATTCACTGCAGACCCAGCTTACTTCTTTGTCTATGATAAATTGGCTAATGTATGTATTCATAGGTCCATTGCTATTTCCTTAAGCTATGCCACTTTACACCAAGTGAAAAAAGGTTGTGTAGATAGTGAGCAAAGCTAGTCTATGGCATGCTCTACATCTCTATCATCTTGATCAGTGGTATGACATGTACACACCAACCACATAATATGACATAGATCCTTGATTACGCAGTCAAAACAGCAAGAATGAACTTGGATAAGCTGCAGATGTATTGCACACTTATAGGCGAATTAGTTGACGAGAACCTGCATTTTCCACAACTTTGGTAAGTCAGAATATATCTATGAGGTTCAAGAATGGCTGATTACTTGGCCCTACTGAAAGCCAGACCACATTTTATTTAAGCTGAAATTTCCTAGACACTGTGGTGTCTAGGCAATCCACATAAGAATTCATAATGGAATTAATAGACATAGGTACAGAAAAAAAGCATTGCAGGTAAGTAATGAGACTGGACAGGAGTTTCTGTTCTGCAGGGAGTGGAAGGAACCTTCATTGCATGGGTCATTTAAAATTATTTTCCACAAAATATAGGGAAATATACATGAGGAAGAAATATGTATTTATGTAGAGATATTATGGCAGTGCAACAAGTGATCTAACGGGTTTCTTCTCTGTATAGTTTTTAGGATTGGTTGATTTCTTTAGATGTGGTTAGCTTCTGATTTTTAAACTTCTATCAGGTGAGCACATTTGTTAATTACCATACAACACCAAATCAATGCAGAAAGAAGGCAAGAAAAAAAGAAAAGAATTAGAATTGCTGAAAATACTTAAAAGCACTGAATAAATTCTGAAGGTTTTAATTTTCTACTACTACATGTAAACACCTTTACTTTCATAACTCACAAATGGGGACTAGTTTAACAGCAAAAACCTGTTGTGACTGACCAGAAGTGTACTGGTAAGTGCCACACATGAATATGCAGAAAGTAAATACGTATTAGATATCTCTCTTTAGCAGCTAGTGATTTCAAGTGACATGAAAATAATTGTGGAACATTAAATCACATTCATTTTATGCCCACCTGATATAAATC
Source organism: Amazona ochrocephala (assembly GCA_039720435.1). Taxonomy (NCBI): domain Eukaryota; kingdom Metazoa; phylum Chordata; class Aves; order Psittaciformes; family Psittacidae; genus Amazona; species Amazona ochrocephala. The sequence continues at coordinate 27,433,870 of CM077881.1, forward strand.
TGGAATATCTTCATGTAATTCACTGCAAAACCTCTGTATTTATTGTGGTACAAGTGTTGAATTTGTAAAACTGTGCTGTAAATGACTGAAGTTTTCCAGTTACTCAGTTGAGCACAGAAAAAACCTGTATTCATTTAAATGCAAGTCATGATAGATTTACAGCTGGAGGAAATGAAAATTAACTCTGAGTGTAAAGCAAACCAGAAAAAAATTCAAAGGTAAATCTAAAACAAGAGTACAGCCTTGTGTTTTACTGTTCTTGCCAGGAAATAATGACTTGCCTGAGATCCTGGGATTGATAAAGTGTTCTTTTGTTGGTATGATGCTTCTGCCCTGAGGTAAAAAATGAAAAGTAATATAACACTTGCAGCAAGTGCAAAGGAAAGGATGTCACTGGTATCATTTTGAAGAGATCTATTCCATTACACACATCCATCAATGATTTGAGAAAGAGGGGGATCCATGAGGTGATAAAGGTTTGCTGATTATCAGAAATTTGCAGATAAGGAAAGATGAAGGCTCATGGTGAAAAATGGAGAGGGACCTTATGAGACTCAATGATTAAAGAATAATAGTTTGGTGTAGATAAATGTGAAGAGACACACTTAGCAGCATAAATCTCACCTTTACATATAAAAAGATACATCTGAGATGACCGTTACTTGAGATACTGGTGTTGTAACAGATAATGATAATATTTCCTCAGTGCTCAGTAATGATCAAAAAGCAAATATCGGAAAAAAGGTAAATAAAAGAACATAGTATCATGTTGACGTTTTAAAAATCTCAGTTACAACAGGAAGGTTTGGTCTGCCGTCTCTGAAAGACTATAGCAGCAGTATGAAGACATAGAACAAGCATGCAAGAATGTTTCAAACTGTGGAACAGCCACCAAATAAGGAACAGCTACAACCGTTTGTGAGACTAAAAAGAGACTGTTAAGGAAAGAAGTGATAGAGGGCCTCACAATTACAACTGAAGAGGACAAATAAGAATACATTTTCACTGCTTCCATCCGTAAAGGACTGAAAGATGTCAAATGAAGCCAGGATAGCAGGTTCAAAACAAACAAAATCCAGGTGCTTTTTTATGAGGGCATAGGTAGGTGGTGATATTCCTCACACAGAATATTTTAGATTCTGAACATTTTTACAGGAGGCTAAAAGGTGACTGAACACCTTCATGGATCTGAAATCTATTGAGGAGTATCAAACACTGCTAAACTGAACATTCTTGAGGAGCAGGAGAATATTCTGAATAAATGTTTGCTCTAGTATTTTATTTCTTCATAGGTTTCACTTTTACCAGTCACAGATGGATCTTTTGTCTGAGCAAATGCTTCTGTTCTTGAGTTCTATGGTCATATAAAAATGGTTTTAGCCATAGAGAAAAGATGAATGATGGAAAATTCTGTTGTTTTTTTTGTTTTTTGTTTTTTTTTTTATTCTAGTGTTGTGGCATGTGGTAATTTATTTATTTAATGTCTGACAGAGCATTCTATTCCGTTGCCCAGCAAAGCATTTAAATACACACTAATTTAAGCCACAGGAACAGGATCCTCTGAGGTTTTATTTAGAAAAACATGGATGTAATAGATACCTCATACAGATTAAAAGATTTGGACAAGATTGCTAGAAGAACGTCTTATAGGGTAGTTCAACTACAGCTCTCTCAGAGAAAAAGGGAATTCATGATGGTGCAGGTTCATTTTCATAGGTGAAGGTAACCAAAACTTGTAATCACTTGATCATACACACACACCACCACCGCACCCACTCTCTCCCCCTCCCCCCCCCCGCCCCCAATATTGGAAAGCAATTTTGTTATCTTTAACAGCCATGGGATCAGATAGGTTTGTGAATACATTTGTTGACAACTTTTGCTCTGAATAATACCACATTAAAGGTCTCCCAGGAGCTCAAATAGAAGCAAGCCTATTTCTTTTGTGGGTTGACCCTATGCAAGAGGTCATTAGATCACCCCATTAGACTCAATATAGACTCAACACTTCCCTGAGACAGGGGATCAGATTCTCATTTAAAACATTGCCAACTGTAGAAAGTTCTTCATACAGATTCAAGTGGGCTGAAACTCAAATCTCTAGGTTTGTAATAGGATACCTTAACCATTCTGTTACCAACTTTTTGTCTGCCTGGGGCTTTAGAAGGAAAGAATAAACACAACATTTTAAGGAGATCACAAAGTGCACCAAGTTGTGTAGCTGTTACAAGATAATTACACACTCTGGGGGTATAATGAGGGCCATGTACCTTGAAGGTATAAGAAATGTGGGTACTTCAGCTGAGTACATTCCCAGGAGTATGTAATTCTATGCTGAATATAGTATAATGGACTTTTAAGTGGACAAAACCAGAAAGGGTAAGTGGTTCTGAGCTAAGTATTATTCCATCATCACACAGTTTGGGCTCTTCATTAGTCAGTTAAATTAGTTTCTCTCTCCTTTTCACTGGTTTCTGTTAGATGTTGTTTTGTCTACAAGCACAGTTTTCATTTTGCTAAGTTTGATCATAACCACAGAAAACTATAAGAATTCACAGTAGTACAATGTACCCCCTAATTACCTGACCATATTAAGAAAAGGACTAAAATGTCACTTTACAGCAAACTCACAAAAGTAATAAAAGCAACATCCCATCACAAAAAAAAAAAAAGAGGAAGCAAAGATGAAACAGACATTGGGTGCAATGTCAGTCATGTACCCAAGGTAATCACAGAATCACCTAAAGCATCTAAAACTATCTCAAATATCAGATACCATAATTATTGTCTCTAGATTTGACAATTTGACAGTTCTTTTAATCCTCTTCATGATTCTACAACAGTCAAATTCTAATCTCACATGTGCCCGTACAATACAGAATATAGCACCAATAGTCTTAACAACAGAAAGCAGAAGTAAAACAAAGCATACCATTCCCATTGCTTCTTCTACTACCAGCTGTATTATTCTGTGAAGGCCTATGAGAAAGCCTCTGAGAGATTCATAGGAGTCTGGGGATTAAGATATTAAATTTGCATGGATCGTTTATTCATCCCTTCAAGCACACTGGCATCTAGTTTTTTAGTTTCATATTGTTCCTACAGTCTGGTTAACTTTGACCAAATATTTGATAAAAGAACCCTGTTGATGAGGACATATATTTTTTATTCTACATTTTACTAACACAAATATATGTAGAACCCAAATTTACTGTGCTGCATCAGATTCCCAAGATGCAGAGCAATGCATTATACAAATTACATTTGAAAAACTCATTGTAAATACTGTTACCACAGTTAGTTACTGCTAACTTTTATGGTAGTGTAAATGACACGTCCAGGTCAAACTCCAAAATTTTGCAATACCATATCTCACATAAAACCAGGTGCTTTCTGTTCTTGGGAGTTAGCAATATATATATAAGCAATATATATATAAATCTCTCTGGAGCCTTTGGTAGGACTTGCCTCACCTAATTTCACATTCCCTCTAGAGTTTAACAACATTTGATGAGCCAAAACATCTAAGACACATCTGCCTTGGAAATATGTCTGGTTTGTTACTCTCTATTGACCTACTGAAGAAGGATCCTAGACAACCAGCTCAAATTTAGTGTGTAGTTGGTCTGTAACTAGAAGTTAGTGACTTCTCTGGTGATCAAATCAATATGTTATTATTTGACAAGCACCATGAACTCCTCACAGTGCCAGTGAGCACTGCAAACTGAATGAATAGAGAAAGCAATATTCCCAAATTGTTGTAAAAACTGTTACTAGGTTGTAACTCTTTTTTATAATTAGATACAAATCAGTATATTTTCCAACAGGACCCCTGGAACAGTCTTCTAAGCTTAGCCACCTCAATAACATAACCTGAGGTGGATGAAGTGCTTAAGTGTAATAACATAAAGAAATCCTTCTTCTTTGTTCAAAGATGTAAACAGATTTGCTTTTGTGGTTTTGTATATAATTCTATGTTTACTTCTGTACTGCATTACATATAAGATCTACTTTATAAGGAGGTAAAATAAGACGTTTTCATACCTAGATATGATTTCCTATCAGTCTGAAGAAACAAAGGATAATATTAATTTGATTCATAAGGAAGTAATAATATATACTATTAATATTTTATGCACAATTGGTACATTTAGACATATGAAATGATGAAATCATGATCCTGTTCCTACTGGAACTACCTATTAAGGAGCACATCTGCACCTGCAGACCCAAAGGGGTTTCCTTAGATCTCAGATTTTAATTTTGTCTCTCTCTTTTTCAGGAATTCTTTCCAGCCCACTGGGGCATCAGTAAGTATTCTTGAAGTATACAGATCTGAAACATTCAGTGAACACTCAAAAGCTTGTCTTGGCTCTCTTTTCTACTCTACCACTTATTTTTCTGAAAAAGAAGGATTTGTTCCATTCTCAACAGAGTAAATGCATAAATGATAGCATATCACACTGTTTCATTAAATAGGTATAGAAAAATCCCTCATAACCATTCAATTATTTCCCTTTTCTCAGAAGAAAAGGTCCATACAATTCTCACAACACAGGAACAGATGTTGAGGTAGCTCCAATGAAGTTGCTCTGATAGCTGCTTGGAAAGCTCACTGCAAACAATTTCTGATTGCTGCTAAGAAAAAAATAATTTGCATTTCAGGAAAAAAATACTGTATTTCTATCCAGAATAATTAGGAGTTAGGAGATTTCCTATCTAGTGGCTGAATAAACAGAACATAACAATAAACAGAACAGAACAATACAGTAATAAATTTAATTGTGCCTCTTTCTTTCCTCCTGATCAAGGAAGTAGAAATTGTAATATCTCATAATATGATTAATATTGTTCTTACTGTTCTAATCGCAGAAGGCTCATCTACTACAATATTGCATTTGTGTCTACAGATAATTATTGCCTTCCTTCCGAGAGTGGTCTGAATAATAAGTTGGAGTAAATAAACTGGCATAATTTCAGAGTGTATTGCTACTGTACAAAACTAACCAGCAGGCACATTTTGGGGAAGTAAACTTCAGTATGACTTATTCACTCACAGATGGCAAAGACATTTTATGGTATCACAGTTTAATTCCTGGCAGTTCAGAATTCTGCAAAAATTTGCCTGGATATGTAGAGTTTGGAGAATGCAAATGAAGAATGTAAGTTGTTAAGTATATGGCTGCATGGATATATACAGGGGGTTTCCTCTTCTCTAACACAGAATCACCTGGACATTTACATGTCAAAAATCTGTACAGCCACATGAAAGACATCTCTTTCTTTAGCTAACATGCCTGGGCTCTCAGTCCGGGTCACAACTGCAATCCATGATTCCTCAACTAGTTTTGTCATAAATCCAGCAGAAATTATATGGTTTACACTTATGCTTTCTATTACCCAGGCTCTCTGTAACCCATGGAGTATAAAAAGAGCATGAGGCAAGCCTAAATTAAAATGTTGCATCAGGTAGGTGGATGAGTCATCCTCAAAAGGTGCTAATATCTTCCCATTGTCTATGGGGAAGAATTTAGAGAAACAGTATGAGCAACTTCAGATTTTTACATGGTTAATGTTAAGAAAAGCAAGTTTCTGCATCAAGTTGTGATACCCAAGGTACATTTTTCTTTACAATTTCCCGTTAGCATCCTGTTTCTCTATCTACTCATTCCCACTGATGCAGGGTGTCCTTTGTAGAAAAGCTGTACTCTGAAACAGATGCTAATTAAAGGTCCACAAAGCTTTTTCATGGTAAGACACTTTCCCTCTTCTCCATAAAATGTTATTATTTCCTGCATCTGCTCCAGTTTTGCAACAACCTACTAAAAATATGACCAAAAGTAGACAGTTTTAATTTATCAGTCTTTTGGAACAATATATAAACTTAAAATTCACCTCCTTATAGACACTGCTTCCCAGTTTATAAATCCAAAGATCACATTGTACTTTTATTTTTGGCTCAGCATCAGCTCGGAAAAAGAAGGAGAGTTTCTTGCTTACAGATTTTTTTTTTCTAGGTATCTTTTCACAATATAGATTGCCTTCCATTTACAGCAACAAGGTGTGAAACTCCAAATATCTATTTATTAAAATGTGTCTTATTTACTCCAAGTTTGCCATCACTTGTAATTCTACCACCCTTCATCTCAGGTCCTAGTTTTAGCAGCAGTAATATTACATGCAACTTACTGACAAAATTATTGAATAACATTGGGCCTACTGTTACTTCCAGCAGTGAGAAAATTTAGTTGGCCGATTCTTAATCAATTCCACATGTGTCCTTTTAACATTATATAGTGCTACGTTGTTTTTCTCAAGATATTTTGCAGTACTTAAATGTCTCAGAAAAGTTGAAGAGTAGTTAATCTTTTCTATTACTCCTCAAACCTCTAAAGTCATCAAAGAAAAAAAATTGATTGAGATTGTTTGTTTTCCATAAAATAACTTTGGTTTTGCTTACATTCCCAGGCCATAGCTGTTTTTTTTAATTGAATACTGTATCAGTTTTACATTATTTTGCACAGTACTGCTGGTAGACTAACGGTCCACAGCTACTCACATCACTTACATTCCCTTTGGGGCTTTTGGCTTTTCCTCAGGGATCAAAGTTAATGGCTAGCCAAAGATCTTTTTAGCAAAACCTCCTGGGATTCTAGCATGAATTCATCTGAGCTTGCTTTTTTAAAATGCATTTTCTTTGTAGGGAAAGTTTTTTTCTTTTAAAGTTCTTAATTACTAGTGGACTGGGGTGGGGGTTTTGGTTTGGTTTTTCTTTTTTTTTTCATCTGCTAAAAGTATATCCTTGTTCTTCCCAGAAACTGAGCACAAATGTTTATTGACCACTTTCTTTTTAACATATTAATAATAACTACCTTCTTAGCTACAGATGAAATAAGGTTTAACATTTTCTACAATATACTAAAAAAAAAAAAAATCCTTTTTTTGTGTATTTAGTTTAACCATTTCAAAACTATTTTTCCAGTATTTTTATCTTCCCTTATTAATGCCTTTAATTGTTCTGACAGTTCAAATAGATAATTTCCTCTTTCTTATCCTGTCTGGGCCCAATTGAAGTATTCTGTTACATAGTTAGCTGAGATGCCTTTTTAAGGTTATCTGCCACTGAAACTCCCCTCATTGTTCACCTTTCCAATATTTGATTTGGGATATGAAGTTAACATGAAGTTTAAAGTATCTCCCAGATAATACTGTCATCTAAAAATTTCACATTTTTACAGTATTTACAGGAGCAAAATCAGGCATGATCCCAAGAGATCATGGGACTTTAGATCTATGTGTGTGCTTCTATAGGCCTCAGTACAGAGAACACCAGGCACCAGCTGAAACTGATAAGGTTGGCAAAGGGGCAAATCTCCCTGAGCTTTGCAAGCTCTTTACTAAAAAAATATGCCTGATACAATACAAGATGAAACCCTGAACATGCTAACTAAATTCAGTGGATAATTTTTAATTAATATCAGGTTTTCCTCCTGAATATGTCATATCATGTCAAATTTCCATGTCATATTCCCTAGCATCTTGCTGTTATATCTCAAAGCTGTTAATCCCAAAATGGCCTTTAAATTTTCAGGAGTTTCTCATTCAATTAGTTTTTCTCATCTTCTTCTCTTTCATCACATTGGGCAAAACCTGTATATTGAAATTCCAAGAAACTTTATAATTCAATTGTGTGCAGAAGTCAAATTATTTGTGGCTTTAGCTGGTTTTGCCAGATAGTTTTGAACAGTTTCTGTGTAAAATCCCACAAATCTCTGTGTAATTTAAATGGGTTTTTTTCTCCCTGCCTGGAATGTATTTTTGCTTCAAGATACTCCTTCAGCTGCTCATAATTCACCCTCCATGTTCCAAACATTGCCTTAATGTCTTTCTATTGACTACATATGTTCTTCCCATTTGTTTTGAGATGCATCCAAAAGAGCTCTCATATGATCTTTAATTCCTTTTAGTAGTGGTCTCTAACCTGTCATTCATGCATATTTAAAATTTACAGCTGGGGCTGCTCTGATGAAGAAGGGGAAGAGCCGTTTTGGTAGAAGACATGCCAGGCTGGTCAAGACAGCTTTAAACTTGATTTGTTGGGGTATGGGGACATGGATCCATCCCAAAACTACCACTCAGATGCCAACACCTGTAACGAATGCTTGGAGCAATGCGGAGTTGCTTCAGTCACTCTAGCCCATGAGTTGGCTTTATTCACACCTTGGCCTTTATACACACTACAGATGCCTATATACAAACACCTGTAGTATGGGGAATTAGAGGTATGTACACATCTCTGTGGATATGATATCATTGGAACCATGGAAACATGGTGTGATGGCTCCTAAGACTGGAGTGTTGGAATGGAAGGTTATAGGCTCTTTAGAAAAGACAGGGAGATGGTGAATGGCTATTTATGTCAGTGGTAGGCTGCAAAGTATGGAACTCTGCCTGGGGGCAAGTGATGGGCCAACTGAGAGTTTGTAGGTTATGGTCAAAGGGAGAACAGCAATGGGGGACATTACTGTGGGGATCTCTTATGGCTGCCTGATCAGTAGCACTCTGTGGATGAAGTGCTCTATAGACAGACAGGAACAGCCTCATGCTCACAGACCCTGGTCCTCATGGGGGACTTCAACCACCCTGATATCTGTTTGAGGGATGGTACAGCCCGGCACAAGCAATCCAGGAAGTTCCTCAATTGTGTGGAAGACAACTTCCTTCTGCAAGTAATAGAGGAGCTGACAAGGAGAGGTGTCATTCTTGACCTCGTGCTCACCAACAGGGAGGGACTGGTGGGGAATGTGATGCTGCAGCCTTGGCTGCAGTGATTATGAGATGGTGGAGTTTGAGATCCACAGGACAGTGAGAAGAGTGTGCAGCAAGCTTGCCTTAGACTTCAAGAGAGCAGACTTTGGCCTCTTCAGGACCCTGCTCAGTAAGGTTCCATGGGGTAAAGTCCTAGAAGGCAGGGGAGCCTGAGAATGCTAGTTGATATTCAAGGGCCACCGTAGGAGAGGATCAGGTCTGAGATCGTTTTAAGAACCTGAATGTGCGCAAGTCCATGGGACTTCAGTCTTAAGGAAAAATATTTAATTTAAAAATACAATGCCTGATAAATATATATGTAATGACAAAACTCACAGATGAAAATTACTCAAAAAAAGCTTTAATTTCTGTGGGAAATTTCAGCAGGAAAAATTTTTAAACCCCTTCTTAATCCTGCAGAACTTTTTCGGTTTCTGCACACCCACACAAAATAAGCAACTAGAAATATAATATGCATGTAGAGATAATTAATGGAATTAAATCAGGAAATACAAATCAGAACCTAAGTTTTATATGGAGAATCAACTATATAAAAATGTATTTTAAAATTAAAAACAAAACAAAATAGTCTAAAACTCCTACTAGCTTTAACTCAGGTGATCTTCAGCATCTTTTTAGTTTTGAAATGAATACCCACTAAGGGGTTAGGTTCTTAGCAGTGTTAAATTCAGACAAAAGAAAAATGCCTGTGAGTCACTTCTCCATTACCATGATCCAGTCTTTAGAAAGTGAAATGTTGCCAGCATTTGTAGTAGAAGTTCTCAAAGGAACCACTTGGCTGTAGAGGGAACCAGCTGAATTAGAGTGCATTGACTCCAACTTCTTTGTCAGCAAATGAGGAAAAGGAAGCCTAGTGCAGGTACAGTAATTCTGGCTTATTTCTTCATTATAATTTTTGAAACCGCTTTAAATAGTGCTGAGTGATTGGGCAGAACTACAGCAGCACTTGTCCCTCTTTGGCTCACAAATTCACACATCCTTGTGCTGCCAAGAGATCTATCACTGCAGTGAGGACAGGAACAGGCAAAGCTGAAATAATTCATGGGCTTTCCTCTGGAAGTCAGGTCTTGTGACCCGAGCCAGTGAAGATACAGACAAACTCTCTATTTTAGCCAGTGCAAGCTTCACAGCTTTCACTCCAGCTTTTGACAGCCTCAGGTGTATTTTTCATTTCAGCTGGAGCTAAGTTCACAGCATCAATTAGTCAACCTGACAGCCTCCCCTCTGGCTATCTTCTGCCTCCAGAGCATATAAATACCACCAATGGTGAAGCTTCCCTCCTGTCAGATGGGTGCAAAACTTGGAACAAGGTGGCCTGAGAGCAGAGGCTGGAAGGTTAACTCTGTGTATGGTGGGTGAATCCAGTCCTGAAAGTAAGTCCACTTCCAGGCTTACACAGCACGAAATACGGGGTCAGTGGTAGAGTCCCAGAGGGGTTTACACCTCAACACAGCTGGCTGCTGAGAGCCAGATGTGATCTAAATGGCACAGAGCGGGAAAATCCTGGCATGTTTCAACACTGCGCCCCTGAATTACTCTGAGAGAAGAACAAGAAATGGGAGCTTCTTATACATCATCCCTTGCTCAGGTCTGTGCCTGGAGTTGCAGTCTAGCTCTTTAGAGCAGCAGCTACAAAATGCAGTGATGAATCCTGCCAGGATAATTACATAGCTCCAGTGTCATATCTTTCAACAAGCAAAGTAACAGAGAGGAACTGGGAACCTTAATGTGCAATATCATGTCATTGCTTCTTTAGGAAGGCAGGGGTCGGGGGAGAGGGAGAGAGGATAAATGAAGGGGAGATTGCATTTCAGACATACAGTATGTGCACAAAATCTTCCAGGTCCTGCAGGGAATCCTAAAAACAATTTTCTCCTGTCTGAAAAACTCAGGGGTCTGGTTAGACCTCAATGACATTTTCATTTTCCTAGTGGGAAAATAAAACGTCCCCAGCAGCGTAAACTCACTCTTAATATGTAACAGGCTTTTTAAAGCACAATATTATATGATGACATTTTATGCAGAGATCTAACTCATAAACTCAGAGAGCAAAGAAGGATAGAGAAAATGACAAGCTAGATACAGTACACATTAATATATGATGGCAGTAAAAATCACAGTGGATGGATTGGCCCCTTTACACACTGGGGTAAATATGAGAAAAACAATACGGGTATGCCAGTTTAGTCTGGTGGGAAATGAGATCTGAATCAAGTCTCAATAGCTGAAAACTTACTTGTCCATAAACACTATAGTTTAGTACAAAGGAAAGGAACAATCAGTGTCTGAACAGCTGTAAACATATGTTAATCAGTTGTTATGGTCAATGCAGTCATTAGCAACTTCAGCAGTTCTTGCTTAATCATTTCTCCTTGCTACGTATCTATCAGCTGGGCATCTAAAAGGGCTGCATGAAGGCAGGTAGCAAGCATGCAAAAAAACCTAAAGGAAAAGCCCCTGTAAACATTTTAAACAAGGAAGACCTAGATTGAAAACCTCAGCTAAACTCTAATACAAGCTAGTGCAGCTATGTGTTATACTCAAAATATATGTATGAGTGCATGACACAGACCTTAGTTGTGTAGTAAATAACACGTTCTATGTATCATCCCCTTTTACTGCTTTGAATTGCCAGATTCTATTTTAATTTGGGGATTGGGTGTTTTCATATAGCTAAAAACACCAATAGATGTATAAAGATGTTGTGTTTAAATATATGATATGGACCACAAACACATGTATATTTCAAACAAAATGTACATCTAAGAAAACTCATTTAACTTTGAAACTAACACTGGAGGTCATCTCAACACACTTCATCTATTTGTATATATGTAATATGAATACAATGTACTACCTTTAAAGGACAGGTCTGGCCTGCATCATGCAGCACTGAAACAAAGGACCAAAAAGCGTAACAGCTCTCTGGAAAGGCTCTGGAGGAAGAGCTACATGTCAGCACAACAGTGGTGGCACACTGCTTCCATTCATTGGCGAGAAGCAGACAGAAGTTGTTCTATTGCAATATCCCAATATCTTTTTCTTGATGTTTTCACAATTACAATTCAATATACAGCTTCTAGAAGATGCTTATTATTCCCAGTGCTCTGAAATCCTTCTTTATCGTCTCCAAGCTACTGCTATCTATATCAGTAGCACCCAAATGGATTACTAGAAGTAGGTAATAGTCAGTGGGACCGACTAGAGCAGGCAGCTTCTCGGCCACATCCCTGATCCGAGCCCCTGGTAGGCAACACACCTCCCTTGAGCCTGGGTGATGGTTGCCTCTGTTCCTTTTAGATTAGAGTCCCCTACTACCACAGCCCTCCGCTTTTTCCTGGCGGCACCAGTAGTGATCTTCTTTACCAGTGCACCAGCTGGTTGCGCCGGGTGAGTGCGCTGTTGCTCATCAGCCCCCTGCAGGACAGCAAAGCGGTTCTGGGTGGGGACAACAGATGTAGGAGGAAGCCCCTTGCTTTTAATTGCCCCCTTCCTCTTTTTTTTTTTTTTTTTTTTTGTTACCGTTTCCCAGCTTAACAATATCCATTTACATCTGACTGAGAAGCCACTAGCATTTCTGAAGGCATCAGTAGCCCTCATGTTCTTCAATTAAGCCCGGAAGTAGCACTCAGATCTGAAGCTTTGATACTGAAGCAAAATAAAAGTTTGAATTTCCACTATTCAATTCAATATTTAGTGCCTATATCTTGTGAGCTGGGCAGAAACACTATATCCCCCAACACAGTGCAAATCAGGTGGCATTAGTTTCTTTACTGTCGTGGTTTAAGCCCCTCAGCCATGCAGTTTTGCTCACTCACTCACTTCCCCCTCTTTCTTCCCTCCACTCCTGGAGGGATGGGAAGGAGAATCGAAAGAATGCAACTCCCACAGGTTGAGATAAGAACAGTTTAGTAACTAAGGTATAACACAAACCACTACTGCTACCACCAATAATAATAATGACAAGAGAAATACAAGGAAAGAATACAATAGCTCACTATCAATCCCAACCCAACCAAGCCGTGCACCCCCCACAGTGCACCCCACCCTTCCGGGTCTCTGCCCTCCGTTTTTACACCCTGGACGTGACATGCTGTGGTATGGAATAACCTCTTTGGTTAGTCTGGGTCAGGTGTCCTGTCTCCTTCCTCCCGGCTTCCCCTCCTCCCTGGCAGAGCATGAGACTCACAAAACCCTTGGCCAGCCTAAACATTACCAAGCAGTAACTGAAAACGCTGGTGTTATCAGCACTGCTCCCAGGCCGAAAATCAAAAACACAGTGCTGCACCAGCTACCAAGAAGGAGAAAAATGACTGCTACTGCTGAACCCAGGACTTTTACCTATTAGGTAACTTAGTCCAGGTTTTGTCTTCTATGTTGAATTCATTTGGCTTCTGTGTTGCATTTCATTTGATTCCATGCTAGTTTAACATAGTACTGAAAAATACGTACTCAAATATTTTGCTGAATCCCAGCTTCAACTGCTGTTGCAGTAATGCATTTGCTTTCAGCCTATTATGCAGTTACTGAATATGTGCTAATGATATTGGAAATCCAGGACTGGTTACAGTCTTTACTAAAACGGAGGCACAAAGCTGGAACTTGAGCTATGTGGAAGTTCAAGTGTCTTGTGACAGGTTTTCCAAGGATTTCTTTTTCTCATTTGGTTTCCCCCTTTTCTCGTATTTTTAGAGACAACTTTTTAAGGTCATTTACAGAGGGCTGCATTTTATTTCTTTTCATGTACAGTCATGATTCCAAGGACATTTTTCGTAAGAGCATTTCACACCCATCCTGTTCCGCCTCCTCTCCAACTTTGTGCACATTTATTCTCACCCCTGCACCACCCATTCTTTATGCGTTATACACATATTATATAGATGATTTTGGAGGTTGGCAGGGAACAAGTCTAAGAGATTTATTCATGTTAAAAATACTCTTCTCATTTTTTTTTTTTTAAGGCTTAGTTTTATCTTGGGTCAATTCCATGATTCACTTCTCTGCATGATCCCATACAAAAGTTATTCTATTTCTAAATTGAAAAATGTTATACTTGGCCTTACAGACATTGTCCCACTGGACTTCAATTGGCAGATGCATTACAATACTGAGTTGAAAAAGCTTCAGAACAAGTTCTTATCTGGTAGCACTTCCATCAAGCACTCTATCAAGAACCTTCTTATGCACTAAATAGGGTATGAGAAAAATGACTTCTCAGTTCTATCAATTAGTTCTACTACATTTGTATTCTATTCATTCGTTTTCTAAAATAGTAGTAATTTCAGCTGACACCATCATGCATTTCTTAGGAGAACTGCATTCTGTCCTGCCGCACAGATCTCAGAGTCCTTAAACAACACAGAACAAATAGCAATCTCTGCTATAAACAGTCTACAAGAGTCCTGGGAATACACCACAGGGTGGACATATTAAAGCATTTGTTCATACAGTTTACAAAGCTAGTATTAGGTGGAGAGGGAAATTAAGAAGTCCAAGCGAAGGAGAAAGCACATTTTAAAAATGGGATTTGAAAAATATTGAGTTTAAATGGAGAAGTGTCACTCAAAGTAGCATATTTTGTTTTAATCTGCTGAACCCATTCTCCTTCTGGAGCTGCTGTGAAGATGTGTTCGCATGAATGCTCACACCACATTCAAGTGTGTGTGCATAAATGAACAGCTATACCTCCAAATACTTCACAAGTGCAAATACACACACACATGGAAAGTAAAAGCAAACAGAAAGCTCATCATCAAGCCATAAAATGTTAGAGATATTGCACAAAATTAATGGTCCATGTTCTGAAGCCCTCACCCCACAACAGCAGTTTTAACTAAATAAGAATTATCATAGTTTCATGCCAACTGCATAATACTGATACTTGCAAAGAAATTTGAAAATCTTGAGAGAAGGGCATAAAGAACAAGCATCTGTTGAAAATGCTTCTGTTACACTCAAGTATAGGAAAACTGAATACCTCAAAATCTTCATCTTCTCAATAGCTTCTGAGAAAAAGGGGTGCAGGGTTGCCACATACAAATACAAGGTGCAGCAGAGGCTATAGCCAGGTCTAAATTGATTATCTGAATCAAGTTTCAGGCCTGTAAGCAGTATCTCCTAATCAAACCAATTCAGCTGAGCTTCTCATGATGAAGCTTGCTTTCCCACCACACTCCATTTTTCAAACTCAATATCATGTTGCAAACTTTTAAGTGAAGGACTTCTTCCCACAACAGTTTTGGGTGAACAATCCTGTAACACCTTTCTGACTTCCAGAGCACAGGCCTCCTCCTCTAGCTGTCCCTAAGCACAAACAGTCCTAGAAGGACAAACAACACATCTGCAAATAAATTGCTAGGAAGACTTTCCATTTTACACATCCCAGTAGAGCCATATTATTGCATCCTAATATGCTCAAGAAATGAGTAACTGTAGACAGGCAGCCTTGGAAGGGACTGATGATGAAAGTACCGCAAAAATGAGCATTGCTACTTGATGCATTTTCTATTGCAGCCAAGTTAGCTAAAAGCAGAGCACCACTTCTAGACATTCCAGATGCTGTATTCCATCTTTGTAACTGAGGACAGTGTAGAGACACAATATTGCACCCAGATATCTATTTTGGCTTGAATAGCCTAGAGCTAGATTACCTTTCTGTGCTTTCTATTCTCATTTCATACTGCGCAGATACTCTTCTTCCCCACCCCTCATATGACGCTACTTTCTTACTGCTAGCACAGACAGAACAAACAAGAAAATAAAGGTTTCATTATGATTCTTTCTAAGCCACAACTGGATGTATTGATTCCTGGGACTCAGTGGGCAGTTGACGCAGCCTTTTCTTCAGGGTATCCTGTAATGTTACTGTCTTGCCCAATAAGAGGCTCATATTAAAACCCCTCATTGGCTTAGTGAGCTAGATAAAACATAGTGATCATTTTTACCATATAGCTGTTTGGTGCTCCATAAAAGCTGGCTGTAAAAACCTACACTACTTAGATAACTGGCTATCAGTCTTGACCTTCAGAGGTGAGGTTACAGAAAACTATAAATATTAAAATTAGAGGTGAGGCTGAACTGCAAAGTTCATACTAAGATCTCATATCGAACTTGCCCAACACTTCAGTGCTTTGGAAATGACTGATTTGAGACCATTTCTAATTAAAAAAATATATGTATCTAATAATCTCGCATCATTCCCAATGCTATTTTTGCTATGTAACTTGCCCTAGGTCTTCCTCACTTATTTGAGAGCCTGAGTCATACATTTGGGCTTTGGAGAATTGAGAGTTACAGTAAGGGTAAATCTACCTCATAATGAATATATAGTACCCTTAGGAGAGTCCATACACAAGCAAAGAATGAGAGAGAAGAAAAATACAGCTGCAGTGAGAAACTACAAAAAGCTGGCAGGCAAAAAAAGAAAAAAAAAAAAAAAAGAAAAACAACAACTAAAGAGAGCAACTCTTTCTGTAGCTAGGAGGCAGACAAAATGTAGCCAAGATGTGCTTGTGAATAAGCAGTGGAAGAAACAGCAGTAAGTTGGGAAGGCGCATGAGACAGGCATGAATGAGGTGACTAAATTCAGAATGAGTGTAGGGAGTGTAACCTATTTCTATCCATATGAATTTGCTGTGGGCCCATCACAGTGCATCTGTGTGCTTCTCCCCAGTCTCAGAATGAAGAACAACATCCTTCACCACAGGCATGTAGCAGGGCTCTGACTTCTTATGGACCTGCAATGTTATGATAACGCTGGGTACAACAAAAAACCCTCTGGCATACATAATGCAAGTCCAGAGTTATGATCCAAAGCGATAGCACGGAGTAACACCATTTTAGTCAGTGGAAGGACAGTTAGGGAGCTAAACCACCACATAATATAAAGCTCCATGAGCATGAAATCAATTGAGTTCATTAAAAGCAGTGCATCAATTGCACCAATCTTTCCAGATGATAAATTATCTGATGCCTCTCAATAGGCAGAGACCAATCTGGGTAACGGAATGCATGACAGAATAATTCTTTTTAACACCAGACAGGTCATCTAGATTCGAGGAAACAATTCCAATAATATGTGGAGTTTCACAAACATATTGAAAGCTTCAGTTAATAGTTTCATCTTTAGCTTTCATGGATAATTCTTTAATTTTCTACCCAACAGACAATAGTTACATTTGTATCACATGAGACAGAACACCAAAACTCAGTGTAGCCTAAACTGATAAAATTCACATTTAGTTAGGATTACTACAAGCCAGATCCTTCCCTGCTCAAAAATCTCCATTTATTTAACTGAATGGATTCACACCAGGTCAGGATCTTCCCTGGTAATTAGTTTTATGTTACCTGAAAAGCCAAAAATATCACTAAAACCACTCTCAATAAAGGTGTTTTGATGTCTTCAGGAAAAGGCAATTTATGTTTGAGGAGAATGAATTAGTCAGAAAATTGGTTTATTTTTCCTGCAATGTTGAGACTATTTTTTCACATTTCCCACAGCACACTGATTCTTTTTGTAAACTATCCCGAAAGGATTTCAGTTTTCTAAGAGAAAACAAAGACTTCCTAAATTAAGTTTGTGCATTCTGAAAACACATCACAATATTTAAAAAACAACTCCCCTTTAAAAAAATGATGAGGATTTTTCAAAGCAGTCTTACTACTAGAGTGAAAAGAGATGGTAATTGGTAGGCAGATTCTTGGAGATTTTCCTATATATAGCACAGCATGTAAATGATAAAAAAGAATTGTAAGAGGGAGGCAATTCATGATTAGCTTAGTGTAGCACAAATTGATGGTAGATGAAAGGAGGAGAATGCATGGTATAAGTAATAGAGGCCATAAAAAGAATAAAAAGTAATAACAAATAAAGACACTGAATTTCAGCAGAGATAATTTGTGCAGACATGCAAGAAGTGTTCACTGAAATCTGGAATGAGGCGAAAGATGTAAAGGACACAGAGGAGAAATGGAAAGTGTTCCTAGGTAAATTAATGTATACCCAAAGGGCTGTGAGCTAGCTAGCAATAAATATGTTTAGAGAGGGGGGAAAGAAGTACACGGATGACCTACATAGTGAAAAGAGTGATCAAATGTAAAGAAGAGGCACATGCAAGGAGTAAAATAACAGATCCAGAAGATCAGTGTAAATGTTCAGGACTTCCCCTCATTAAGACTATTAGAAGATGATGGGAACATGCTGATTGTTACACATGCATAGTCAGGTAGGAAAGTGGAAACAGGGAAGAGAGGGAGAACAAAAGCATTGATCTGAGTGAGAAGAATGGTGTCAAGTGACTGAAATGTGTACAGTGTTTGCTGCCAGCTTATTAGTGCTGCAGTATTTTGCTTTTTAATACTGTTGATGGTGTAAAAGTCAGAATTCAATTCCTACTGAAACAGATCTTTCTTAGAATAGATTTTAAAAGCAGTAAAGTGCTATTTTTCCTGTAAAATATTAAAGACCTTGAAGAACACACCATGGACATGGGCATGCTATTAACATCAATTTAAGCAGGAGGACACTCCTGCCCATCCCTGTTCTGCTCTCCTATTTCTGTACAGTTTTAGCAACGGCTGTGAAGAAAGGGTGCAGCGCAAGTCAGTGGGAAGAGTCATATTATTTTCAGTGAGGTCAGGGGTTGTAAACATCAACAACTAATATTTTCCTGTCATTCCAGATTGTGTTAAGGTTTTTGACACTAAAATTGCAGTGATGCTTCTGCATAGAAAACCTTTGCCATACCAAATGTGTGGGCAGCAGGAGCTATGTAGCTGTCATGTAAGGACTGAAGTCTTATTTTAGTTGAAAGGTATCTTAAAGGAATATATTTGCTATCTCTATTGACAAGTTACCTGAGCTTAACTGAGCAGAAACTGATTTAAAAGGCATTTCTGTAAGGAGTTTGATGTCAGTATTTACAAAATGTGTTTTGGTTTTGGTTTCTTTTTTACCTTAGGAATTTAATCTCTCTGCACTAGGAAGGGAGTAAATAAAAGACAGCCCAAACCCTTTAGGAAAAAAAAAATATTGGAAAGAAAAAAAGAAAGTAACTTCTGGATGTGTTAAGTGGTACAAAATAATTTAGGACCAAAAACAATCAGTAGAAATCATTTTATCTTCTGTGTTAGAAACTAAGACTATATCAAGGCTACATTGAGATCTATATTGCTAAGGAAAAGATTACTGGTAGATAAAGTTACATGGATATGAATCAAAATTAAATGGGATCAAAACTTGCAGTTATTCAACAGAAAGTTAGGCAAATGGTACCTTCATTCTGTCAAGTAAAAAGTGTTTGACAGCTTTTATACAGAAAAAACCCAACATAAGAGATTATAACTTAGATAAGTGATAGAAGTTTACTGAGCTCAATGCCATTCAAAATTAGAGAGGGTACTGCTGACCTAAACAAGCAAGTGTGAAATTGAACACCATGTATGTTCATAACAAATGATAAACTAAATATGGTCTCTAAGAGCTGATTGTACAGAGCAGATTTCATGTCTGGCAAGGTCACACAAAATGTCTATGGTAGATCAGCAGCCATTCTGTTTCTCCGCATCTGTTTGCCACAAGTCCAACAAGCAGCTTACACAGGGATTGGGTCAGCTTCTCCCCATTATCAAACACACATCCCAGGGCACTTCAAGGCACAGAATTGCTCACCCATGCACAACTTTTCTGCCCTTATTTAATCATAGAATCATAGAATAGTAAGGGTTGGAAAGGACCTTAAGATCATCGAGTTCTAACCCCCCTGCCATGGGCAGGGACACCTCCCACTAAACCATGCCATCCAAGGCTATGTCCAACCCCACCTTGAACGCCGCCAGGGATGAAGCATTCACAACCTCCCTGGGCAACCCATTCCAGGGCCTCACCACCCTCACAGTAAAGAACTTCTTCCTCAGATCCAATCTAAACCTCCCCTGTTTAAGTTTGAACTCGTTACCCCTTGTCCTCTCACCACAGTCCCTAATGAAGAGTCCCTCCCCAGCATCCCTGTAGGCCCCCTTCAGGTATTGGAAGGCTGCTAGGTGGTCTCCACGCAGCCTTCTCTTCTCCAGGCTGAACAGCCCCAATTTTCTCAGCCTATCTTCATACAGGAGGTGCTCCAGTCCCCTGATCATCCTCGTGGCCCTCCTCTGCACTTGTTCTAACAGTTCCATGTCCTTTTCATGTTGAGGACACCAGAACTGCACACAATATTCCAAGTGAGGTCTCACGAGAGCAGAGTAAAGGGGCAGGATCACCTCCCTCGACCTGCTGGTCGTGCTCCTTTTGATGCAGCCCAGAATACGGTTGGCCTTCTGGGCTGCAAGCGCACACTGCCGGCTCATGTTCATTTTTTCATCAACCCACACCCCCAAGTCCTTCTCCACAGGGCTGCTCTGAATCTCCTCCCCACCCAACCTGTAGCTGTGCCTGGCATTGCTCCGACCCAGGTGGAGGACTTTGCATTTAGCATGGTTAAACTTCATTAGGTTGGCATCAGCCCACCTCACAAGCGTGTCAAGGGCCCTCTGGATGGCATTCCTTCCCTCCAATGTATCAACCGAACCACACAGCTTGGTGTCATCGGCAAACTTGCTGAGGGCGCACTCAATCCCACTATCCATGTCACTGACAAAGATGTTGAACAAGACCGGTCCCAACACCGATCCCTGGGGGACACCACTCATTACTGGTCTCCAGCTGGACACTGAGCCACTGAGCACTACTCTTTGCGTGCCGCCATCCAGCCAGTTCTTTATCCACCGACTGGTCCACCTATCAAATTGATGTCTCTCCAACTTAGAGAGAAGGATGTCATGGGAGACAGTGTCAAAGGCTTTACACAAGTCCAGGTAGATGACATCAACTGCTCTGCCCCTGTCCATCAGTTCCATAGCCCCTTCATAGAAGGTCACCAGATTGGTCAGGCAGGATTTCCCCTTAGTGAAGCCATGCTGGCTGTCCCCAAGCACCTTGTCGGTTTTCATGTGCCTTAGCATGCCTTCCAGGAGAATCTGCTCCAAGATTTTGCCAGGCACAGAGGTGAGACTGGCTGGTCTGTAATTCCCTGGGTCATCCATTTTCCCCTTCTTAAAAATGGGGGTTATATTTCCCTGTTTCCAGTCATCGGGAACTTCACCTGACTGCCATGATTTTTCAAATATGATGGACAGTGGCTTAGCAACTTCATTTGCCAGCTCCTTCAGGACCCACCAATGGATTTCATCCGGTCTCATGGACTTGTATACATTCAGGTTCCTAAGGTGGTCCCAAACAAGATCCTCCCCCACAGTGGGCCCAGGGTCCCCACCCTCACCGTCCCCGCGTCTGCCTTCCAAGACTTGGGTGGTGTGGTCAGAGCATTTGCCAGTAAAGACTGAGGCAAAGAAGTCATTAAGAACCTCAGCCTTCTCCAAATCCAGGGTAGCCAGTTCTCCCGATAGCTTCTGGAGAGGGCCCACGGTGTCCCTAACCTGTCTTTTATTGGCAATGTACCTATAAAATCCCTTCCTGTTATCCTTAACATCCCTAGCCAAGTTTAATTCTAAGTGGGCCTTAGCTTTCCTAACCTGGTCCCTAGCTTCCCAGACAACATCCCTGTATTCTTCCCAGGCCGCCTGACCTTGCTTCCACCTTTTATAAGCCTCTTTTTTCCTTCGAATTTTGCTCAGCAGCTCCTTATCCATCCAAGGAGGTCTCCTGGCCCTCCTGCTCCACTTCCTTCTAGTTGGGATGCATCGCTCCTGAGCTTGCAGCAGGTGAGCCCTGAATATCAACCAACAGTCTTGGGCCCCCCTGCCCTCTAGGGCTGTATCCCATGGAACCTTACTGAGCAGGTTCCTGAAGAGGCCAAAGTCTGCTCTCTTGAAGTCCAGGGCAGTGAGCTTGCTGCACGCTCTTCTCACTGTCCTGAAGATCTCAAACTCAACCATCTCATGATCGCAGCAATCAAGGCTGCCCTGGAGCGTCACATTCCCAAGCAGCCCTTCCCTGTTGGTGAGGACAAGGTCAAGCATGGCACCTCTCATTGTCGGCTCCTCTATTACTTGCAGAAGGAAGTTGTCTTCCACGCAATCGAGGAACCTTCTGGATTGGTTGTGCCGGGCCGTACCATCCCTCCAACAGATATCAGGGTGGTTGAAGTCTCCCATGAGAACAAGGGCCTGCGAGCGTGAGGCTGCTCCTATCTGCCTATGGAGCGCTTCGTCCAGCAAGTCCCCTTGGTCAGGCGGTCTGTAACAGATCCCCACAATAACATCACCCATCGCTGTTCTCCCTTTAACCCTGACCCACAAACTCTCTGTCGACTGCTCACCTGTCCCCAGACAGAGTTCCATACTCTCTAGCCTATCCCTAACATAAATAGCAACTCCCTCTCCCAGTCTGCCAGGCCTGTCTTTCCTAAAGAGCCGGTAACCTTCCATTCCAACACACCAGTCATAGGTGCCATCCCACCATGTTTCTGTGATGCCTATGATATCATACCCCCGTAGATGTGCACACATCTCTAATTCCTCTTGTTTGTTCCCCATACTACGGGCATTTGTGTAGAGGCATTTGAGCCGAGATCCAATTGAAGTCGGGTCATTGGCTGGAGCAGCTGGAATACCCCTACATTGCTCCAAATGTTTACTGTAGGTGCTACCAACCGACTGGGTGTGTTGGGATGGAATGATGCCCCCCTCCCCCAACACATCTAGTTTAAAGCATCCTTGACCTATTTCACCTGTCTGGCAAATGTTTTCTTTTTCTCTCTCCCCCTCACTTTCATTGTTCCTGGTCACTCAGTGCTAAGGAGAAGATAGGTGTCTCCTTCATAGATCCTGCCCTCAAAACCAGCTTTTAAATATCATTTTCATGTCTGCCAGCTCATCTTTTCTGCAACTGCATCTGAAACCACTTCTCCCTCTGTTTGGATCCCAGGCTGTTCATCCATCTGTTTATTTCATTCTTTTGAAATTTGCAGACTCTTTACTGACGATTTTTAGAAGCTCTTTACGGGTTCACAGACTTTCCTCATTGCTTGTATTTACATTAAGGTTTTGGATTCCCACAGGGAACTTCACTGCAGTGTTAACTTATTTCCTCATTTATCTTTAAGGAAAGCAATTAACAGGTTTGTCTGTTAGGGGTAGAATAATCCCTTTATTTATGACCAGGATTAAGGGATATCTTGTAAGTAATGCTCATTGCATAAAAGTTAGAAAGGAGAAAAAAAAGTGAAAATACTTGCAAATATATATTAAAAATTCTTTCCAAAGCCAGTTATGAATATTTTGAGTTTTGCAGTCTCCATTGTGCAATGCCTTTAAGAAAGGATTGAAGAGGGCAATCAAATGGTGGGAAGAAAGTAGATTGAACTGTCATTTTGATAATTATTTTCAATCTTCATTAGAAAAAAAGAAACTAAACCAAAAAAACTCCAAATTGTTATGAGGTCAAAAATCCCCAAAGTGTCGATGAGGGTAATCACAGTCCAGGTTAGTTTTCAGAAAGACTGATACCATGACTCAGAGAGAAAAAATATCCCTTCTTGTTAAATGGAGGATTCTAGAAATCAGTGATAATGTCAACTAACCCTTCCTTCCTTCATCAAAACAGGGATAGAAAGAGAAATTGCAACACAACATTTAAATTAATGTCTTCTTCTGTTTCTCAAAGCTGAGAGTAAAAAGAACATGAAAACTATATATTAGAGCACAAGTGACCCATAAAGCAGGATGTGAAAATGTATAAAAAACCATACCACAGCTAAAGGAAAAGAAATCTATGTTTCATACTCCTAAGCAAGATACCTAATTTCCATAAAGTGTTGTGCATCCAGTTTCTATATCACATAAAAAAGCTTCTATTCATACCTCACTGCCCCACTGCAGAAGGACTTGCCATGTAGGTCTTAATCCTAAGTTCTCTTATATGGAAAATCAGTTTTGCCCCCTCTGTTGATATGAAGGAGTATAATGCTTAAATTTTATAATTCATGGTTTTGGAGAAATTTAAGTTTTGCTGAAGAGTTCCCTATAATTTCATAATTTTATGAAGAGATGAATCACTCATTCTCTGTGAGCCCTTGAAAGGCTTCAGGGGAAAAAATTAAAATGAAAGACAAAATCAGCATCCAGTGATCAATGACTGGAAAAACTATTGATCAGTTGGGTCATTCTCTAAGCTCATTTCATTTTCTGTGTGAAAGAAAACAGCAGTCTTCTAGGAATAAAAGATACTCTAAAGGCAGCATCCTAATGCATTTCCACAAAGGGGCATGCTTTAAATCCTAGAGGAGCATTTTAGGTCCTCATTTTTAAGCCATCATTTTAATATAGCTTTTGAATGGGCACATAATTATTACTTTGTACTGCAGTACCAGCTAGAAGCAAGAAATAAGGTTCAGCAGGGCTAGGTGCCATGCTAACATTAAGCCATAGCCTGGCTTCCCACTGGAGGGCTGTCAGTCTGAACAACCAAAACAGGGTAAAAAGAGAAGACTTATTTGGGAGGCCATTTCACAAACATGGAGCAAATCCGCTGAGAGGCTGAATGAGCTTCCCAGGATATACCAGGGACTTGATTCCAGACAAGTACAATACAATGCAGATTTCCCAAGATAGTAATATAGAAAACAACTTTCCTTTCCATTGCTGCTATGCTCACTTTTCCAGCAACACCTCAAAAAAGCAGAGTTTTAGTAGCAGACACTTCCATTTCTTAGGAGTCAATGGCAAATTAGAATGATAAATACCAGGCTGGGCAATAGAAGTCCCATATCTCTCATGTTTCTCAGAAAAACTAGAGACATCTTCAGTCCTACCGTGATGTGTCATTTTGTCAGATGGTGTCACTCGGCGTTCTGGAGCAAGCAGAGACTGAGTGACTCAACACTGAAGCACAGAAAAGCACCTGGCAGTGCACAAGAAGAGGGAGGAATCTGGAGAGAGGGAGACACTTCATTTTAAAAGGACCTTAATACTAGCTTTTGCCTCTGGAATAACACATCACATCTCTTTCCACAAAAGCCATCTAACTCCCTCCATCACCATGAAAGTACCCTTCTGCACAGTTGGAGTGCTAATTAGAGCAGCGTTTTCAGGTCCTAACTAACCACATGTGTTGTGGCTCTGCCCCAGGAATGAGACATAATCAAGAGCTAATTAATGCTTCTGAAATGCTACAGCCTAAGTTAACAGGAATGCGCCATGAAGCATGAGCAAGAAGAGTCAGGAGTTAGTTTTGGGTCATGCAGTTGCTTTCAGAGGCAAAGTTTCTTGGCCTTCAGGAAAATCATGGCCTGCCTGATAATTTTGGCCTGGGAACATGAAGGGAGAAATGTGACAGTGAGACCTCTCTATTTCCAGTGGTGCCTCACAGAGGGTTTTGCAGCAGTATAGTATAATATTAGTGCTGAATTGGAACATGAGCTCCATGGTCATAGTGTGCACCCTTTTAAAGTGAAAAGACAGGAAGCAACATTTAACAACAGTGTGTGTTAGGAAGGACTTCCTGACAATAATGGGCTCTTAGCTCTTCTTATCAAAGGCAGAGCAGTGTCCGAAATAAGCTTCAAAATGCCAAGTTCAGGGAAGAATATCCACTTTACAGAAGAGGAGAGGAAACATGAGGAGGCAGAATAAATGTGAAATTCCCCTTTCCTTTCAAGCTCTTCTCTTGTTGGTACTTCCTGCAGCCTTTAGCAGGGACTGGAAATTAAAACCAATCTCACTTTCACATCCTTAGGCAAAATCACTTCTCCTTGCTTTGAGACTTTGAGAAACCATCTTTCAAAATCTCAGCTGGAGAGAAAATCTATAATTTCATCTGTTCATCATTCAGGAAGAAACTGCAGCTTTTCACATTTCAGCCACAGGTTAGATATTCTGATGCCTTGTGGCTCATGCTAGTGGGTCAAAAGATTACGAGATAATACGTTTTGGGTGGGTTTCTTAGCTGTTCAGTCCATGCACAACCCTGAATCTCTAGTTCTTACTGAAACGGACAAACACTATCATTCATAGGCTCTGCCATGGAGAGAAGTAGGTGTCTACCTATGCTGCAGTTCAGCATTGCAATTACAAGAGACATGTTTCCATCATTTAATTTGTAACAGTAGCTATGACAATACAGCAGCACAGGCTGTGGTGTTGTAGCTATCCAAGAAATATCCAGAATTCCAGTGCTGACTTTCAGATTCTGTGAGGTTCTTCTTCCATTTTTTCCTGCTACCTGCACTTGCTAAATTAGATCTAAAGCAAATACAGATACGTGAGCTGCAAACATACCTTGGAAATGTGGAATGAGCATACCCTCAGGCAGTGGAATGTTGGGAATGAGAACAACCTTTGAAAGCAATGTTCGTTTCTAAAAATAAGTGCATCACAGCCGACAATATGCATTTTTGTAAAGTACTGCTTTCAGATCCGGTATTCGAGCAGCTGGATGCTCACTCTTTTCACTGGTAGACTCATTCTTTGGATTTCCAGAAACACTTAAACCAAAACTCTTCAACTACTGGAAAACTGACTGTTAAAATTGTTAGTGTTTGGAAGAAATTTTACAAATTCATTCACCTCAAAAAAAACTTATCCCTCCAAAGAGAGAGAGAATCATAGAATGGTTTGGGCTGGAAAGGACCTTAAGATCATCTAGTTCCAACCTCCCTGCCATGGGCAGGGACACCTCACACTAGACCATGCTACCCAAGGCTCTGTCCAGCCTGGCCTTGAACACCACCAAGATGGAGCATTTACCATATCTTTGGGCAACCTGTTCCAGTGCCTCACCACCGTCACAGTAAAGAACTTCTTCCTTATATCTAACATGAACTTCCCCAGTTTAAACCTGTTATCCCTTGTCCTATCGCTACAGTCCCTAATGAAGAGTCCCTCCCCAGCATCCCTAAAGGCCCCCTTCAGATATTGGAAGGCTGCTAGGAGGTCTCCACGCAGCCTTCTCTTCTCCAGGCTGAACAGCCCCAACTTTCTCAGCCTGTCTTCATACCGGAGGTGCTCCAGCCCCCTGATCATCCTCATGGCCCTCTTCTGGACTTGTTCCAACAGTTCCATGTCCTTTTTATGTTGAGGACATCAGAACTGCACACAATACTCCAAGTGAGGTCTCCCAAGAACTGAGTAGAGGGGCAGGATCACCACCCTCGACCTGCTGGTCATGCTCCTTTTGATGCAGCCCAGGATACGGTTGGCTTTCTGGGCTGTGAGCACACATTGAAGCCGCCTCATGTTCATTTTTTCATTGACCAACACCCCCAAGTTCTTCTTTGCAGGGCTGCTCTGAATCTCTTCTCTGCCCAACCTGTATCTGTGCCTCGGATTGCTCTGACCCAGGTGTAGGACCTTGCAGTTGGCATGGTTGAACTTCATGAGGTTGGCATTGGCCCACCTCACAAGCATGTCAAGGTCCCTCTGGATGGCATTCTTTCCCTCCAACATATCAACTGAACCCCACACCTTGTTGTCATCAGCAGACTTGCTGAGGGCTCACTCAGTCCCACTGTCCATGTCACCCACAAAGATGTTGAACAAGACTGACCCAACACCGATCTCTGAGGGACACAACTCCTTACTGGCCTCCAACTGGACACTGAACCACTGAACACAACTCTTTGCGTGTGGCCTGGCGGCCAATTCTTCATCCACTGAGTGGTCAATCCATCAAATTTATGTTTCTCCAACTTAGAGACAAGGATGTCATGTGAGACAGTGTCAAATGCTTTGCACAAGTCCAGGTAGACAATGTCAACTGCTGTGCCCCTGTCCATCAGTTCTGTAGCCCCCTTATAGAAGGCCACCAAACTGGTCAGGCATGATTTGCCGTTAGTGAATCTATGTTGGCTGTCACCAACCACCTTGTTGTTTTTCATGTGCCTTAGCATGCCTTCCAGGAGAATCTGCTCCAAGGTTTTACGAGGCACAGAGGTGAGACTGGCTGGTCTGTAATTCCCTGGGTCTTCCATTTTCCCCTTCTTGAAAATGGGGGTTATATTTCCCTGTTTCCGGTTGTTGGGAACTTCACTTGACTGCCATGATTTTTCAAATATGATGGACAGTGGCTTAGCAACTCCATGTATCAGCTCCTTCAGGACCAATGGATGGATGTGATCAGGCCCCATGGACTTGTGGACTTTGGGATTTCTAAGATGATCTGGAACCTGATCCTCTCCTACAACAGGCTAAGGTCATAATTCTTCAAGTCCTTGCATTTGCCTTCCAAGACTTGAAAGCATGGCTAGAGCACTTAGGTGAACTCCATTTTGAATGTTTTTGTGAACATCTACTCAGATTAAACCTTTGAAATCTTTCAAATGTGTGATGTGGTGTTTTTGATTTGGATTTTTTTGCCCCCCCTTTTTTTTTTTTTTTTTTCTAGCTTGTTTCCTTTTGAGGTTTTCAGTGTTTGCTCTCTGTTTTCTGAACCACTTGGAAGTATAGAAAAAGAGAGAAAATGTCATAAGTTTTTCTGCCATCGATGCTAATGCATTTCAGTCCTTGGGCAAAAATTTAGATCAGTTCTGATCTGAACCAGTTCATCCACCTCTATCAGCTACTCAGGGCAGGATAAGCTGCAATACCAGTACACTTTGGAAAGGGAAATTATTATTGTTACAAATAAGGATTGTGTCACTAACCCGCTGGATTTATAGCTAGGAGACTGGCAGTGTTCTCTGTGTATGTGCTTCCACAGTTGCACTTTTGATTGGTGAAAGAATTACATCTACAGCCTTTGTTGGTGCTGACTGTGGCTTTCTTATTATTTGTTCAGCTTCACTTGCACTCACAGACCACACTTTAGATTGCAGTGATAATTAGCAATATTCATTTCCATGAGAGTTGAAGTGCTACAGAAAAAAACAAAATGTGCTCTACAAAGGAAGATTTTATTATTGTTTCTACTGTGGGTTAACTCCTTCAGAGCCTTTATTTTTTTTATTTTGCTGTTAAAAAGAATGCTTAAAAAATTAGAAACAAGAAGAAAAAAAAGTAAAATATTTAAAATCGAAACTGAAATTCTGTCCTTATATATAAATATAACCAAAGGCACACATATATTTCTGAAACATGCAAATATCCTTGGCATGCCTACATATGGTATTTGGGAGATACTATCTTTATAAGTACAGAAATAGAAGGAAATTAGTTTTTTGTGCGTAGTGTTTTTTAATCCGTGGTGTTAACTACGATATCTTAGTTACATTTTTCTTCAGTCTTTTGTTTTTTGTTCTCAGAGCAAAACTACACATAGCAATACTAAGCAGATATTTTCAACACTGGTCTCAGAGCAAAGCCCCAGCACAGCTAAGGCACTAAGCCCTTGTTTCTGTGTTGAGTCTGATACATGGGCAAGCCATGTAGGCTGAACAATCACTTCTGTAGGCAAAGAAGTCCTTCTACTCCTAAAACGATTGCCTTAGTAGGATAGGAAGGACTTCATCAACACAGTCAGTGGGAAGCATGACCTCTGTTGTGGAACAGACTTTGATCTGCAAACCTGACAGCTATAACAGTTTGCATAAAAAATATTCTATAATTTAATATCCTTATTTTTGTGCAGAGGAGAAAATGTGCTAAATTGCGATAGTCCTCCATGCTAGCATTTTACCAGACATCAGACACGTGTTCTGGTATATATGCAATGTATACAGAACACAGGTTTCAACCTGGAATCCTACAGTTTGATTTCAAGCAGTGTACATGTATATACATGTATAATTAGCTTTGTTTGTTGTTGTTCTTATTAAGGGGCAATTTTTCTTTGAGTAAAACAAAGACTCAACATCCTTGCACCAAACTGTGCTGCTGCTCTCCAGTCTAAGAGGTCTTCCTTGCCATAATGTGTATTCATTTCAAGCAAAATTTTCTTTGATTTTAAGAAACACAGATTATGCCCCAAATGGCTTCACTGCATATGGGTGAGAAGAATCTGGCGCTTAATTTGTTCAAGTTTGGCTGCAATAAGATGCTAAGCTATTTTGGATGATTGGTGTAGATAGATAGAAGAAAAGCAGTTTTCACACTGCATATGATCCAGGTGAGTGCTGGAAGAGCACTCACAGCCGATTTGCTGTAGAATAGGATGGTACAGATAATGCCTGGTTCTGTGACTCCAGCGCTTACTGTGGCTACTAGCTCAACTGCATGGTTCTGCTAGAAGGATTTTTACAACCCTTAAAAGCATGTACGAGTATCTGTTTTCTCCTAACTTCCCAGAAGTTCCTGAAAGAATTTTGCTTAGCTTCTCCATGTTCTTCATAAGAAAGCTCAGTTCTTGCAACAAAACTACCTTTCTTAGAGGTCTAGTGTGCTCTTACCCAAGTCTTAGCAATCAATATCAGGGAAATAATACAGGAAATAAATTATTTTTTTATGCTTCGATTATTCATGTTTTTCATGTAGGCTCAGAATGTAAAGGCAAGACAATGCCCATTTATTTTGGTAATGATCCCTTGGTGTCCAAATATTTGCAAACCATCTGAATTTTCTTAGGCAGAGGTCCCTGACAAAGCTCACTTCCATGAGTTGGACCAATGCTGTGATTACATCTGCTGTTACTTTTTTGTTGCTTTGAATGACTGCTTTGAATCTGTGAGTGAGAGTCACTGCACAACTACTCAGCTATGTCAGACAACAGAGAGATGTCTACTACTCTTCTTCCATCTTAGTTTTCCAGTCAGAGCTGGGTGTTCAATGGTGCAATGGGTGAAATGAATCCAGTGAGTTCATTCCCAACTTAGACATATATTTCCCCTGAAATAAAAGTATCAGAAAAACATACTTGGTGTTATGCAGTAGTTCTTTCTTCATATTTTCATGATGTAGCTTAATACTTTGCTTTGAGGGCAGGAAATTGTATTAACTACATCCCAAACATGTTTTTTTACATCATATATGCTGTATTAGCTCAAAACATGCACATATCATTGTGTAGGACTTACTTGTGATACTAAACATTTGATGTTCATTTATTTCAAATCACCATTTTTGAAACAGAGTATTTTTCTTTTGTAACTTAAAGAAAAGAAAACCCAGACTAATGCAATTGTGGAGGTTGAGGCACAGAGGTATGAACTGAAATCCCAATAAAAACAGTAAGAATTTTTTTATTGCCATTCATGGACTTTGGATCAGTTATAATTTGGGTTTCACAAGATGTTCTTTTGTTCAGAAACATTTTAGTGTAATCCATAGCTAGAGGCAGAAATGTCCATTTTGAACCAGCATAAAGGCACCAAATCGATTTCTGCTGTATTTTTAATGACATCTTTTGCAATTGAAACCAGTAGCCTGAGCCATACGGGCCATTTGTGCCCCAGGTATTAAGCAGAACCACAAAACCAGTATATGCCAAAATACTCAGGCTCTGAATAAATGAGGCAGGCATTAAGCCAGGAAGCTTAAAAAGCATCTTCTGGATTCTTTATCCTCAAGCAAGTAATAAATAACAGTCACTCAATTATTTCAGGCCCTGAAAATACTCACTATGAAAGTGGATCCTTAACTTCTATTGATATCTTAAATGTTTTTCTGAAGTTTTACTTTGGCAGATCAGTAAAAATTCACACCAGAATTTATTTCCAGATAAGAGCAGCAAACAAAGCCCTAACAGCAATATCCTTGATAGTTTCAAAAAGCTACTGGGCTACTAGTAAAACAAAATATGGGTTTTGTGTCTCAGAGCACAGCTGATAAATTAATTTAGGAAAGGCATCACTATTTTATAAACTCCATATGTGTGCATTTGAGGTCTTTCAGCCCCAACTTGTACCTAGCATTAACACAGAGACCTATAAAACTTTTTCCTGTCATAAATAACACTTTAAAGACTTCATTTAAAGCAATTTTGAAAATATCATTATTGCCTTAATAATGCTGTACTGCTTAGTTGTACTAGTTTTTTTGAACATTGGGTAACATTTAAGATTTAAAAAAATTTTTAGAGTGCACAACATAAATAAATACACATGTATCTTTACCTTGAAATAACAGGCCATTTTGTTTTAATATAAAGCAACATGAAAGTGCTAGGAGAACACAGTATAAATAAGATTGCTATTTGTATTTCTTTGGCTATCGTGGCTTCAGCAAGTTTCCATGTGGGATATTGATTAGATTATTCCCTGCCCCCTGCTAGGTCAGTCAGATGAAAGATGGTGATATGCAGTCATTACAAAGAAAGCTTTCTCAACCAGTGAATTGTTTCCTGGTAGACTTCTCTCAAGCAACTTTCTTTCTGTCATGGTGGCTGACTTGACAGTCTGGATTCCCTTCAGGAAAGGGACTGGTGTACTATTACAATGACTGACCAAATCTTGTGACTAAAGAAGTTTCCTGGAAAAATACAGTAATTTTTGAAGTCACTATTTTCCTCTCGAAAGGAAAAAGGCAACATCAAATATACATGTATATATAGATACATATATATATACACACACAAATATATGTATGTTAAATGTGAAAACATGAGACTAAAATGAAACCTTTCAAATGAGGTTTTGAAATGTTGGAAGAACAGCTATTTCAAAATAAACTGTTTCTTCTTCATTTCAGCATTTGTGAAGAAATACTACCATGATGATTGCTTTGTCACCCCATTATTGGAAGATAACATATGTCAAAATATCAACATTTCCCATGGGTCAGGGGTTTTGAACAGCTCTAATCAGTGTCATTTTCAATAGCTTTTGGTCTGATGTTTGTATCTGTCTTCAAAATGACTGCTGTTTGATTTCTGTCATTCAGAATAAAACCCCAAATATGGAATCATGAGATAAGGAAGAGACCTCATTAGTTAATCTAATCTGTTCTTCTCAGCATCATATAAACCTGATGCATGTGTTTTGTTATCAAAAATTGCTCTTTGCAAGTATCTGCTTTTTCCCAGACTGGGAAGAGTCACGGTGTATCATCCTAAATTTATACTTGCTCTTTCATCACTAGGGAAGGATTCACCTCACCTAATCTCCCGTCTGAAAGTCTGGCACCTAGTTCAAAATAATCAGCCATTCTCTGCCAATAATTATAGCAGAAAAAGTTGTCTATCTATCTTCCCTCAAAAGCACTGTCAGAGAAACACTTACCCGTTGCTGAACACACACAAGATCTCCCTTCTTGGTTTCAGATTGCCAATTGTCTCCTCTGATTATCATGGGAATAGTAGATGAGATTGGATGCTTGCCTTGAGAGAAATCCTCACTTAGGTCTTTACCTAGACATGCCCATTTTATGTACCAAAGATTAATGTAACTTTTATTGTGGGGTTCAGTACTAGCATCTTTCACCTGCCTATATCTCCCTTCACCCAAAAAGTTCTTAGTGCTTCATAACCCCTAACTGGGAATAAGATAAGACTTTTCTCAGTCAGTTAGTCAGACCAAATATTAAATAGAAATGGCAACATAAAATTTAACATTCAGCCTTTGCTACTGATGTTATCAGAGCAAGGGACAATTAAAGGGGAAGTAGACAATGGAATTAAAATATCTTGCATCGCATTTGGCGTAAGAAAATATCAGCAAGAAGTCCATCCACAGGAAAGTCTCCTTAAATAATAGAATCAACTCCTTAAAAGAGAATGTCCGTGAAAGCTGAAGACCAACAAATGAGCAGGATCAGTCAATATTAAGCAGTAAAACAATAACTGAAGAATAACATCAAATGTGAATGGAAAAGTAATCCTGAATTTATTAAAAGAAAGTTAGATCCCTACAGCCCTCTTGATACGCTGTGAACATCAATATGAACTAAGTGAACTGACAACCCATTCTGCTTTTAAATATCCTTTACCATCCTCAGTCATAGAGGAAAAGATCTATCACAGTGCTGCAAACTACAGCAGTTTTCTACCCATTGGCTCTGTTCCACGTTAAACTTACAATTAGCTCCAGTGAAATTAAACAACCTTTAACAAATCAGGACTTTAGGACATGTATTGTTTAATATACTACAGAAGAGTCTGGAATGTAGAAAAACTATGAATTAATCAACTACTTTTCAGATGAGGTAGAAGAAAGCAAAGAAAAAAGTAGACATTCCACAGTATTGAACTACATGAGTGGACAGCTTAGTGAAATTCATTGTTGATAGACTTGCATAAAAAGGATCAATCCTTGTTTACTATGCAGATTCTAGACTCAAACTACACTAGCTGTAACATATGAGAATGCGTGAACAACAGAGTACTGTCATTTGATGAAGAAATGGTGCAGAGTGAACTCTGAATCTGAGAATCGCATTGGTTGCTGCATCTCACAAACAAAATATGAATGTCTAGATACTGGCAGTGAAGATTCTTAGATAGTCAAATTTAATCAGAGGAAAGATGGACAAAATGACTACTGGAAAGCTAAAGAAAAGGGGAAAAGACAGAAGAGACTTCTATGTACTAATATGTGGAATGCCCAAATTTTACTGAACTTGCTTTTTTATTTCTTTCCTTTTAGAAACATGAGCGTGAGTATAAAACCAGTAAATGTGAGAAACTGCATATTTTAAAACTGTTAAAAGTAGGTTCATTTTCCGTGCTAAAATTAATCTTCACGCATTTCTGTGATATGACAACTTCTGTACATGAGACTTTCTAGATTCAGGCAATGTTTTGTCATTTATTTCGTCAATGAAACAGCCACAGTTAGAGATGCTGAGGCAGAAACAAAGATCAATGCTTCATGGCGTAAGTCAAACACTAACCAAGTTTTAAAGTTAGAAAGAAAAGAATGATATTTTAAAACAGTTTGAAGGTGGTTAAATTCCTATATATGTTAACACATGTACCACCTTATAATACTATGAATAAGTATCTTGATGTTTGTGGATGTTTAAGTTTATTCTCTATCATTCTCTATCTCAGCCTGAAAGTTAAGAAAAAGCATTTAAGAGGAGCTCTATTTAAGACCACATCCTTTTGAGATTTCACTCAAGTGCTGCTGATGGAAAGACTTGCACTTTGTTCATTCTAGGAAGTCAAGATGCTCTTTTTCTGTTTGCATCTTTTTTAAAACACCAAATTTAATTGTTTGCTTCCCTGGCTGTAATGAAATAAGATAATGAGTTTTTCATTGTTCACTAATTGTATACTAAAGATGAGACACAGTCAGGCAACTGTAAATTGCTGCTTTACTGTAATGTTTGGATATTTCAGTGTAAATAGTCACAAATACATCTGTTCCTGCATAAAGTAAAATATCTGTGTTATGAAAACAAGCTGATGTAGAGAGCAATAGAAAAATAATTAGGATCTGGTGTATAGTTTGAGCTGCTTTTGACGTCTCAGAAACACTCTAGCATGTTTCAGCACCATAAAGACAGGTGATACTTCAGCAGTTTTTCTTGCAGTCTAGTATTTAGAATTGCAAACCTGGAACTGATATTCAGAGATAATATAAATCTCAGGATCTAAGTAACTTTGCAACACAAAATGACAAAACCTATTAAGGTTCAACAGGCTCTATCTTTTCCTTATCTTGGTTGTTTTTAAAACTAAAGGTTCCCAGGGTGGGTTAAGCATTAAAATTACATTAACTTTGAATTTCCTGGCATGTGTTTGTTCTCAATTTTTTTCTGTCTGTTGTGGGAATGGGCTAGATTTAACATTCTAGTCTGATCCAAAGTTCCCTGAAGGATCCAGATAGAAATTTTAACCTGATGGAGTTTAATGGCAGCTTCAGTATTGATATAAAAGTGACTAGGATTTCATGTTAAAACTTTCAATCCATAATGTATCAGTTTCAGTTCAGAGGCAGAAAATGACTTTTTAATCAACAAACCCATTTCTCTGTGGAACAGGGAGGTGTCAGTAGGCAGTGTTTCATAATAGACTTGATCCAAACTCGCAAAAGAAAAACTCACTCAAAAAAAACAACAGGCTTTTGTATACTTCTAGTGACTTTGACAATATTCACTATGACCACTGTTCAGAAATATACCGCTTCTTCATAACAGCTCAGTTCTCCTTAATCAAATACACAACCTACTTCATTCTAGAGAAAAGTGTTTAATAGTTACTAGTGATTGCAAAATTTGTAGCATGATTTCATAGGAGTAAAGAAACCTATCTAATTTTAATTATAATCTTTTCAAGCACTATTTTCTTTGCCCAGCTTTTGCATTCAAAATAATAAAAAGGAATGAACTTGAAAATAATTAATTCTGCACATATTGTACTATGGGCAGGCATTAATCTTGGCTCCAGAGGGGCATACATATATATACTTGCATTTGTCCTGCCGTTAACCATTCATCATAGCATGAATGGTAATGTAGCCTAGCAGCTTGTGGGGCTGGAAGCAGAACTGACATCCAGCTGCCTAGCATGTGGAATAAGCCATTTCACATGCTCTCTGCCTTCACCTGTGCACTTGTGTCTGCTCCCAGCATAGCTGAGTCCAGCAGAACAATTACAAGGGAATGCCTTGTGAAGTTCATTGATTAAAAAGCGTATATCAAAACCAAATCATTTTAGGGAAACTGGAAGTACAGTAAATTTCACTCATGTTAGGCTGTGAACTTTTTGGCGATGATGATGATGATGATGACTATATATTTTGATTTCTTGCTATCTAAACTTACACAGGCCAATCTCTTTTGTATAGGTCACACAATTTGCACAAAACTCAGGGTGATTTTGCAGTATCTTGCATGACAATGTTTGCTTATTTTCTGAGCCTTTCCATCTTTTTCCCTTTCATTAAGGAGAAAAATGAAAGCAGAGACAGTTCACAGTTTGGAAACAACTCTGTGATAATTCCATGCTGGCAAGACCATTTTTAATATTTACTATCATTTTATAATTTTATGTACTCATATACATCTTATCTATAAATATATATGTTTCATATATATTTATAGGCTATATTTGTAGTCACTGGCATCTAATGCATTGCTTTGGTGAAGAGGGAATTCAGGAAGGTCCACCTGACACAGAAAGCCAACTAGTTGACTGAAAATTAGAAATCTGAATAAAGAGCATATACTTGAATATTTTTAAGAACCAGAACAAATTATATGGCCAGGTGATCACTGCTTTATTTACTACTAGCCTCAAATGCAAAGATGATCCTGGGGCTGTCTCTGTTGGTGGGAAAAGCAGATACTACTTTTCCTAGCATTTATTAGTTCATCCAGCCCTATCCTTTGAGTTCTTTTGAACTAATGAACATTCTCCTTAGAGCAATCATTTCTGGATTAAGCTCACAGATGCAGCTCTTATCCTCAGAGCACTGAAGAAGCAAAGCTTCTCCAGCAGAAGCATATCCAGCAGAAGAAATGCTATGTTACAAAGCTAACACCCCTGTTCTCTTGCAGAGGCTGCTGCTCTCTGTGACTGAAGAAAAAATGAGCAAAATTTGGATTGGTGTTCTTCATTATATCCTTGAAGCAGGAAGAAAAAATATTAATAAGCTGAACACCACGAAAAAGAAAAAAAGCAAAAAAAAAAATAAAGTCTCAAAAGGAAAGGAACTCAAATCACATTAAATCCAAATCCACATACACCTAAACTCTTTTCTTTGTGCTTGGGGTAGAGGGCTGAGAGGAAGAATACACATCCACCCACATTTCTCCCCAAATGAAAGCTTTGCAAAGATCCAGTCAGATAATCCAGGAATCTCTAGGAGATAGAATGTATGTTACAGAGGGTAAAGATCAAGCAGCACTGAGAAGGAGACTATTCAGAATTAAACTGCACAGATATTACATGCTTCCTCATTATTAGTGGCTTTAATACCACCAGTGCCTATGCACTGTACTTATTCTAAATGAGTATGCATTTGCTACTTGCAGTGACAATTCCAGTTGCTCATAGTAAAACAGATCAACAATTTTTTTCACCAATTTTCATCCAGTTTATTTGCATTTCTCATTAAGATTCTGCAGTGACTAGAACTAGTATTTTCTGAATTCCTACTGCAGAGAGGCTGTAATACAAATCAGTCAGCTAAACTCTTCCAATTACTTTGTCATTTTTCTACTTAAAAAATGTAATGAAAAGACTACCAGGATAAACATACATGTGTGTAGGTGGGTATTACTCTTCACTTCGAGGTGAATAGTCTACCTGAGTTTATGCTCAGCACTTATTACCAGGCAAACACTACTAGTCATGATAGTGTTTACTGTCTGGCTCAAAGAGGAAACCCACTAAGGCAAATCCTTGGTATAATAAGGAAAATTCAGCTGTCTTCAGAAAGGACTGTTCTAATAACAGGACTTAGTTTCCTCCAAAGGATCTGGTTGTGTTTGCTGTTAAAGCTGAATCTTTCCTATCTCATCTTGGCTAAGCTGTTTCGAGCTATGTGGAGTGGCTAGTTTCAAGGCTCACCAAAGAAGCATCTCAACAACCTCACTAGTGAAGGCTGCTGGAGGCATGTTTTGAATTAATGTGTCTCTATCAACAGACAACAAGCCCTAGCTACCTAGTGAAAGTGAAGACCTCAGCAAAATGCCAGGCCACTCTTCCTATTATTGTTTTTTACTTTGTGGTCCACATTCTGAGTTAAATCTTGCTTAGAATAATAAATTCCTGAAGGTGACTTATAAAATAACAAAAGAAAATAAATACTAAACAAAACAGAAATACTGCAATAAAATTTCTCCACATAGGGGCAAAAAAAAAATACAGTTATCTTTGAAAAAACATGGTTTTTTCTAACCCCTTTGCTTCCCTCCAGGACCTTCATTTATTGCATATTTCAGCAGCTATTAGGTGATGAGTCTGTCAAATGATAATGTAATTGCTGACTTCATTTATTAAACTTCACAGGGGCCAGGCATGAAGTGCAAATAGAAAAATCACTATCTCTGGATGCCAGCAATGATAATTGCAGCTAGTTACTGTAAAGTCAGTGGAGTGCTGTGCAGAGTAAATGAGAGGCAGGTTTTTTTTCAGTAAACACCTTGTTATAGTTATGAGTGAGTGTAGGGATAACACAAATAACATGACTGTTAAGCAAATGCACAGCTTATCATTTGGCTAGTTGAAGGGAAAAGGTAGGAATTATAAGCTCAAGTAATAACATAGGAACGAAAATTGACCCTGGTTGAAGAGGCAATATATGGCCTGACATATCTCCAGGTCAACACTACAGTGAGAATGAATTTTTAAATTCCATCTCTGAATTATAACAATAATAACTATCCATTTCTAGCTCAACATTCTCTTTCTTCCTCCCCAGGGGCATCCTCAGTGTCTTCCCATGGGTATCTTCCAGCAGTTACTACTCTCATATATCACTCTGCTTTGAAGGGCTAAGCTCAATGCAACACGAGATTTAGCAGTGTTTCAGCAGGGAATGAAAGAGGGAAGATGGACAATTCATTAGACAGAAAGAAGCTTTGGACACAAGCTGCAGAGGTCTCATTTTCATGCACAAAGGTCAGATGTAAGCTTCGGGGGATTTATTATGACAACACTGAACGACTGAAAATGCAAAGCCTGGGGCATTGCCAAAGCAGCAGAAAGGAAGTTGTGCCTCCCCACAGAGTCGTTCCTGGACACCTCTTTCATTCAGTTGGATTGAGCAGTCCTGTCATTGTGTCACAAGCTGGAAAGCTGGGAGGCAGTGGTTTAATTCATCATTCCACTCAAGGCCAACCCTAGGGACAGATAAGCAAAATAGCCAGTAATGGAGTCTGCAGACCCTTCTCAGAATTCCTTCCTTGCTTTTGCAGGCGAGGTAAAGGAGGTAGTGAGTTCTACCAACAGTAGATAGTGTCAGAGAGGGCAGGGTTCAAAGACTGGCTGAATGACTGAGTCTCTGAGTGACTTCTGCAACCCCAAAGAGAATGCTTAATTCTTTCTCCAACATCAGTGACAATCTCGGAAGCAGTCTTCATGTTAGCTCCATTCTTTTGACTAAGTTCAGATGAATCAGATTGCCTCAATTTCTGAAGCAACAAAATGGCAATAGTACTATCTGAAGTACTATTTCCACATTGTGCATCAGATAGAAAGAATTTTAGTAGCACAAACATGCTTTTTTATTATACACCTAATGGTAGGAAGAAAGGCTGGAACAGTTGTTATTTCTGAATTTATTTGAAGACAGAAATCATTATTATTTTTTTTCCAGCAGTGACAAAAATCAAGAGCAGATTTCAAGCCAGGTGGTAAAGAACTAGATGCCATTGACAAATTAATAAATCTTCAAATAATAGCAAGAGTAACTTCTCAAATGTACTCAGAATGAAGTTTTTTTGGTAGTGGGTCAAGCTAACATATGGTCAGCTTAGACACTGGAATGACAGACAGAATCTGAACAGAAGCAATCAAAACAAAATCTGTTAAGGAGCAGACACCAAAAATATGATCAGTAGAGGCAGGAAAATTAGACTGACAGCTGAGAGCAGATAAACGATAAATAAGTGATTTCGCCTTTTCTTTGTAATTGGAGTTCAAGCAATTGTCCCTTCGCTATATTATTTCATAAACTTTGGATATCTTAGCAGGTTGATAATTGGAAAGTAATTTCAAAGTAAATACCCTGTTTCCATAGGAAGTGTAACACAATGCATCACTGACCCTGTTTTCAAAAAGGGTACACATGTGTAGTTCTCAGAACTTAATCTTTCATTTGCATCAATACAAAGTAGATCTGGATATATTTCTATGTCCATTTTTGCCAGAGATTCTGTCATGTTAGATGTTGCTGAACACATGGAGGAACTGAAAGACCCAGCCAAATCATGAACAGGCAAATGCAACAGGAAGGTCTCAGCTTTGGCTTTCTTGGTTTGCTAGCTGCTCCTGCAGTTCTCACTGGGAGAAGCTAAGGCAGGATACCTGCAGAAACACAGGTGTTATCCTTCACCCCCTAACCCTCCGATGCTGTTCAATGCCACCTCTCAAACCAAAGCACACCATGCAGAACTGAAATAGCAGAACAGATCTTATGAGCACTTTTCATCTGCTTCAGTGCAAACTCAGCCAGCTTAGTTCAAACAACCTTTTCAAGCAAATCATCCGCCCAGGTCCATTATCTAGATCTGGTAATATTCAACATATGTAGCAAAACATGGGTAAAAAGTATAACTCCAAAGAAATAATTGGAAAACCTTCTTACGTCAGTGGAATTAAAATATCTAGAAAACATAAAAACTCAAAAAACCTTCTGTTGCCATGAGTAAATTAAAACCAGTGCATAATCTTACTTCAGGACCTCTTGAATTCTTATTGAGAACAGTCAGTGTGTGGAAGGAAAAGATTTAGTTGAAGAATCACAGTTAACATCTCAGTTTTGATATATCTGTGCTTGCATGGGTGTGTATATTTACTTGGCATGATGCTGTGAACTCGAAGAATTTTGACAGAGTTCAAAATTCTCTTCATCCTATTTTGCTTTCCACCTTTTAATTCATGAAAGTGCAATAAACTCTTGTGAATTATTTTGCTTACTTTACTGTGACCACTCCACAGTTGCCAGCTATAACATGGTTTTAGTATTTGTAATTATAGAATAGCAGAGCTTCTATGAGCTCATGTGTATGCTTTCATAACTGCAAGAGCAATAATAAAAAATAAAAAAGTTAATCTTTTGACTATAGTATAAGGAGTTGCATATTCATGTCCTACAGGAACTGTAACAATTTTTATGGACAAATATTTATTCCCACAACAGAACAGGATTTAGGACCCTACATCCTTTCCAGCATTTGTTTGGCTAGTAGAGGTGACTTCCCAGTCAGAAGGAATCAGACCATCATGCTGTGGCCAGATCATGCCATGGTCCCCTCCTCTCCCACCATGAGGGAGTTGCCACCTCACTCACCAACATCTGGGGAGTCATAGCTGAATTCCTGGGGATCCATAGATGAAACATTGGAAATGGAAGTGCCAACACAGGGCAGTGCAACAGGGAAACCCCTTAGTTGAACAGAACACTCTATTGGCA
Source organism: Amazona ochrocephala (assembly GCA_039720435.1). Classification (NCBI taxonomy): domain Eukaryota; kingdom Metazoa; phylum Chordata; class Aves; order Psittaciformes; family Psittacidae; genus Amazona; species Amazona ochrocephala. Next base: position 27,475,587 of record CM077881.1, read on the forward strand.
AAAAGGAACATTTTTTGTCCTTTTTCACAAGAATGCATTCATTCATTATGACTAAGTGCTCAGTTAACTAGACCCGTGATGGTTATTAAAAAATTAGTACAAAAATTAGCCCAATACACAATGGGAAAGGAGTGAAGCTAAGGAGGGCTTTTCTCTCCTAGTGAACAAAGACAAACCTACTTGCCAAATAAAGTTCTATTAAAGATCAAATTAATAAAATCTTTCCCTACGTTGAATTCTGCAGGCAATTCTAAATTGTGTATTAACATCTCAACTTTGTTTCTATTTGCGGCTTTCTACACTTTTACAAAAATGGAGATGGATTCCAGAATGAGAATGCTGGACTATTATCCTGGGCACGAAATGTCAGGTTGTATATATTTACATTTCCTAAAGAACACATTACCTAATGGTGGATAATAGAGAAAATATAGTACATGTAAAAGAAGATAGCATGAAATGCACAGTATTCTTAAGCCCTCTGAAACACCAAGAGGAAAGATTTTATGGCTGGAGATACGGAAAACAATTTGTGAACCAGTGGAATGATGGGGTGTGTTTAAGTCTGTATTGAGTCATATTAAAGTGTCATCAAATGGATTAAAAAATCCACAAAATCCACACAGATTGCATGAGTTTACTATGTTCAGATTATGATTTGCACTGGAAAGAGGATTATTGTTATTGTAGATGGTACAACCAAGGCAGGAGTTGCTTTTCAACCAGCTGAAATGAAAACAGCTTAGACTGGACAAACTGGTTCATGTAAGGTAGAGGTGAAATTAGAAAAAGATTGATCTGAAAGACAGAAACTCTAAGGTCTGTGAAATAGTGTTTTTCATACTGGCAACTGTTGTGTTTCCAGCATGTTACAGTATAATGTAATCCAAACCCCATTTGAGTCTTTCCTTTTGTGGATCTATAAGGTAGGCAGATGTTTCTGATTTGGAACTTCAAACACAACCTCACTTAAGTATGTTTTCTGATGAGGTTCAAGAGCTTTACTGAATCAAAGCCTTTCCTAGTAAAAGACACACTTTGTGCTATATACACTTACACTGAATTGAAAGTTTACTGTTCCTCAGCTAAGCCACACTGTGTGCATCTATAGTTGAACTGTCTGCTATAATACAAAATCAAATAGCTTAGATGAAACTTTCTGTTGTTTAGTTTTTCTTACATCATTTTGACTATCACAACATGCATGTAATCTCTCCCCCGAGTTAACAAACCCCACACGCACATTTGTTTGACTTCTCTGGAGTTATAGTAAATACTAAAAGTCCTAATACTGGTGGTGCAGGGACAGCTATGAGGTTTCCTCAAAAGCACACTGGTCAAAAAGTCCATTTCTTTCAGTGGCTGCCTTCTTAGGACTCAAGCTGCCTTTCTCCAGAAGAAAGACACTATACAATTCAATTTTTGCCATTTGAGAACTGCAAAGTACAAGTAAATATTTTACTATCCATTTTATGATTTTTTTGCAAATGAAGTACATAAAGGAGTTAAAGAGATTATAGCATTTTCTGTATTTCTATTCCTTCTTTACGACCCCCCAGACATTAGGTGAAAATCTGTAAGTTTATCCATAACGTGTAATGATACAGCACATAGATTCTAATAGATGGCATTACAGTGCATACATCTTCCAAAGCAGAGGCTGATGAAAATGGATTTCACTGTATCTGGAGTTGGAAATGTACTTGTCAGCTAAGCATTTTAACAGTATTAAATTCATAATAAAAAACAAGTAGTCATTATTATTCATGGTGTAATTCCATGAGATTGCTGAAGTATCTGGCTGCAACTCCTAAAGAAAAGGCATACTTTAACATGATGTTTTGTCCAGACTACAAACTGCATAGGAAGAACTGCAGTTCTGCTCTACTGACAATTAATTTTAACACTGTATGTATGTGAACGTTTGAAAGGGGAATTTTTAAAACCACTGAAAAATGCCCAGTGTTGAGTGTATATAAAAAGGTATTTCACAGAATTTTTTTCAATTTTATTCTTTTAATCCTTCTGTACCTCTTTGCCCTTCCTTATTCGTTAGCTGATAGCTGTGGTGTTGGATTGTTTTGCCAGAGAAACCAGTCAGTGATATGACTAGAATGATACTCAATCTGATTTTACTTGCTTGGACTTAGAGTTCAGGTTGGCTCAGACACTCTCTAGAGTTAGGTGGCTGTTATTTTCAGTTCACCCTAGGGACAGGCACAGGCAAATTCAATAATGAAATATGGTGAAGCATTGTTTTCAAATAACTTCAGCAGCAGTGAGGATATCATAGCTCAGAAGTGACCACAGAAAATACTTTTGAGCTATTCAAGTGTGTTAAGAAATGAATATTCAACAGAATTCAACCATAAAATTAGTACAACAGAAAAATCAAGAAAGGAAAATACTTGCCTTACTGATAAACACACAATATGTTTATGAGCAGTCCTGATTCTTAAATTGGAATTAGCAAAGCATGATTAGGCCACCATCAGACAGCCTGGCCACCACAGTCCTTCAGAACATCCTAGGATAGGAAGACATTGAGCTAACGTAATTTCAGGCTGTTGAAGGGTTAAGTGAATAATAGGGTTATTGCTTCTTAGGAAACTGAGACATAAGACAGTCTGGACTAAATTTCAGTCTGCCATTTCTTACAGCCTGCCATCATGTAAGGCTAGTTTGGTGGCAAGCATGCTGGCTATATCAATCAGACACCAGTAGTTCTCTAATGACTTCTTATAGGTCTGACTTAAAGCTTCGAGAACTAAGTGAGAAGGTCTGAAACGTAGCAAGTTAAAAGTAGGCCCAAGCTACAGGCAGTCTGTCTGACACATTAAGTTCAGTCTCTGACTAAAGCACCAGCTATGTGTGGACTCTGACTACGCAAAAATTTCTGAGAGTTCAGAAAAGAGTATTTTAGCAAGGCTTGAAATATAACAGTGTAGGTGGATAGCAAATCTGGTTTTGGCAATAGGGATGGATGGATGTTTAAAAACCAAGTCTACATGTATTCTTACCCTGTTCTGCTACTGGATACTTTTTACCTAAGTATCTCCGCCAGGCAAAGACTAATAGAGCCCTGAAAGAAAGGTAACAAAGGAGAAGAGGTCCCCTGAAGGTAGAAAAGGAAAGAGAAATCCAGTCTTTAGATTGAGAGAGATGAAATGGGGTGGTTTTGAAGAAAGCTGGAGTGAGTTACCCTGATGGTAGGCAAGGATCAGTTATACACTGCTTGCAAACACGGGACTGTGATTTATTAGGAAGGCTGGATTTATTGCTGTAGAGCCTTGAGCACAACAGCTTTCGTAGTTTTCAGTTTCACAGACACTAGTAGATTATGCTTGTTTTTCTCTGGCCACATCTGTGACCCTGATCCACAGCTCAATGCCTGAAATGGAAGGAACATTAGAAAAACACTCACCACTAAAATCATAGAGAGGTGATAAGAGCCTTTCTACACACAAAGCAGATATGATGACTGCTTTCAAATAAGCTACCCTGCTGGGGTGATTGTATTGATTGGGAAAAGAGGGATAATCATGCACTGATTTGACTTTTTTTAAAAAAGATTAGATATGCTCGTGAATTTTCTAAGGAAGAAAATCTAGTGGATAAGCTTATTACAAATATAGAAATTAATGCACTGAGGGAGTTGTAGCTAGTACTTTTACCTTTCCTGACTCAAATTATGCTTTGTGTCAGCACTTGTACCGTTCCTTCTTGGAGGCGGCTGCATCTAAGGAGTAAGACACCACTTATATAATCAGTTGATCTTGCCTGCAGAGTGTGATACAAATTCATTAGACTTTATTGCTATCTTTATTTATTCTTACATTACATAGTATAGAAGCAGCAGCAATGTTTATTATATTTTTTCATATGCATGGTAGTGCCCAGAGCACCCAGGATCCATCCAGCCGAAGAACTTGTTAAAGGTTCCCCAAGTACAAGCTGATGTATAACAATCACAAGAAACTGTTCTCAAACACTTTTGCTTTTACACAGTACCATCAAAATAGTTAATTCATGCTCTTGTCAGTGATACCAATCTCCTCACCCCAAGAGCCACCACTTGGGGATTTGATTCTCTCTTCCAGCATGACTCACTGAACTGCTTGGAGTAGTTATAAGAGCTCCAGTAAGCAGAGATGGGAGTGCTTAAATATGACAGTGCCCTGTCAGATCATCTTGCAAGATTTCTGGTCAGACAGGTTGCAATACACAGCTGCTTCTTTGACCTACCTCAGTTGCTCAGAGAAAGAAGACTCTAAGATTTTTCCAGAGTAAGCCTTTACACATAAAGACTCAGTTTCAAGGACAGCACCTAGAAATACCTGTGTTTAGAGTATATCCACCCACTCAGAGACTTAAAAAGCCCTCATTCCCGCAGTGTACTTGTTATTGCCAAGCAGAGACCAAAACAATACTTTGATTTCTGTAACTATTTTTTCAGATTCATTTAAGACATTTAGCAAAGTTAGAATAATTTTCTCAGTCTCTGTGAGGTCCACAAAGCAAAGTCATGCCTGTGAAGCTGTCAGATCCATCAAGAGCATTAAAGAATGCAAGTATATCCCATATATATTCTTCATATGGAGAAGAACCATTTTTAAAGAGTTACAGAAGCTGGATTTGCAACAAAAGGTTAGGGCTACATGGGTGTACAGTAGATATTGTGGAAATAATCTTGCATACAGAAGACTGCAGAGAAGTGACAGTTGCTTTGTCAGACTCTATGGGCACAGCAAACTGTAAAGCAAGACAAGAATATCTGCTCTGCTCCAAGACACTTTTTATCAATGCCTTTCTAGCGTAAGTCTCACATGGCATCTACTAGGGTAAATTTAGGCTTTCCCTATATTAATCTTGTGGAATAAAATGTATAAAACAAACATCCTCTGTTCAAGGAGCGAGATATACAACAGGAACATAGCACGGCTGATACTGATAACGTAAACCGAAGACTACTTGCCAAATAGCCACACCCATATATTTTGGTCTTCTGTTTAAGCTGGCTAGTCTAACCACTTGATTAAAAGAATACTTTTTCAAAGTGTAGTGCAGCATGGCAGTGCTCACAACACATGCAGTTTTTATTTGTCAACAGAATAACAACAGGGGATTTTCCAGCATTTAAATAATTTTGATGATTGCACCAGAAGTGGTATTTTTTTCCCCTGGTTAATTATCAAGTGAACAGTATTGTTCCTTAGCATCATGTGCTAGGAAAGCCTCTTGCTGGTGTTAGTACTAGACCTCTTCCTCACAAGCCTCATCCTCTGTTTCTCACTCCGTGTTCTTTACTACTTCAAGATGCTCTTTCCCACTCTTCCTGTTTTCTCCCTGCCATTAAAGGGGACTGCTGTAGAAAGAAGTTGGCTAGTCTGCTAGACGGCTTGCTTCCTCAGAGGTTGACTTATTGTCATGGGTTAATCCCAGCTGGCAATTCACCCATGCAGTTGCTCACTCACTTGCCCCCATTTCTCCCCCCAGTCCCGGAGGGATGAGGAGGAGAATCGAAAGAACGCAACTCCCATGGGTCCAGATAAGAACAGTCCAGTAACTAAGGTATAACACAAACCACTACTGCTACCACCAATAGTAATAATGATAAGGGAAACAACAAGGAAAGAGAATACAACCACTCACCACCTGTTGACTGATACCCAGCCTGACCCAGCAGTGATCTAACGCTTCTAGGTAACTGCCCCAGTTTATATACTGGTCATAACGTGGTATGGAATACCTCTTCGGTTAGTCTGGCTCAGGTGTCCTGTCTCTGCTTCCTCCCGGCTTCCTCTCCTCCCTGCAGAGCATGAGACTCAGAAAATCCTTGGTCAGACTAAACGTTACGGAGCAGCAACTAAAAACATTGGCGTTATCAGAGCTGTTCCCAGGTCGAAAGTCAAAAAGACAGAACTAAACCAGCTACTAAGAAGGAGAAAAATGACTGCTACTGCTGAAACCAGGACACTCATCAAGGAGCTATTTACATTTCTCTCTGCTGCCACATTATCTGCAATTTTTCTGAAAGAAGAAGAGAGTCTTAAAGAAGTGCCTCAGCCTGTATGGCAGACAAGTACACTTCAAAACCCCAGCCACTCAATCAGCATTGTACACAGAAATCTCCTGTTTTCTTAAAACTTATCCCAGTGCTTAACTCCTTCTCTAGCACTCCTGGAGTCAACCTGATGCTCTGTGGATGCCTCAGTGCTCTGGATTCTGACACACAGATGTAAAATAAAAATTGCCAGGACACAGATCTGGCATGGACTTCTGAGCTTGCGTTCTTTAGATGAAGGTCAAGCACTGCAGTTTCATTTTTCACAGGCAATCAGGATGCATTTCCACCCCAGCTGAACGGAGTACATACTCTGCAACAGTAGAATCACAGAATCATAGAATAGTTAGGGTTGGAAAGGACGTTAAGATAATCCATTTTCAACCCCCTGCCATGGGCAGGGACACCTCCCACCGAACCATGCCACCCAAGCCTCTGTCCAGCCTGGCTTTGAACACCACCAGCTATGGAGCATCCACAACTTCCCTGGGCAGCCCATTCCAGTGCCTCACCACCCTCACAGTAAAAAACTTCTTCCTTATATCCAATCTAAATTTCTCCTGTTTAAGTTTGAACCCATTACCCCTTGTCCTATCACTACAGTCCCTAATGAAGAGTCCCTCCCCAGCATCATTATAAGCCCCCTTCAGATACTGGAAGGCTGCTAGGAGGTCTCCACACAGCCTTCTCTTCTCCAGGCTGAACAGCCCCAACTTTCTCAGCCTATCTTCATACGGGAGGGGCTCCAGTCCCCTGATCATGCTCGTGGCCCTCCTCTGGACTTGTTCCAACAGTTCCGTGTCTTTTTTATGTGGAGAACATCAGAACTGCATACAATACTCCAACTGAGGTCTCAGGAGAGCAGAGCAAAGGGGTAGGATCACCTCCCTCAACCTGCTGGTCACGCTCCTTTTGATGCAGCCCAGGATATGGTTGGCTTTCTGGGCTGGGAGTGCACACTGAAGCTGGCTCATGTTCATTTTCTCATTGACCAACACTAACACAGGCTAATTTATTTTTAAAAGCCAGACAGTCTCAAACCCTGTGTATATTTTCTTTTCTCTGCTTTTAGCGCGCAAGGAGAATGTGCCAGCGTATCCATAAGGAAGATGAAAAGGTTACTCCCTTTACACTACTATGCTGCGGTGAGATTCTCCCAGCCAAAGAGAAGTTGCTGGGACATCAGCAAAGTCATTGGCTTTGTGACAATTCAGCTCTATTCACTTTCCTCACAAACTACAGTATCACTCATGAGAGTTATTTGGGACATATTAGAGTTTACCATAAGATTCAAGATAGCAATAACAAATGTGAAATATGTTTTGTGGATTTTTTTTTTCTTCTTAATTTTCTGCATTTGAAAACCACAGCATTTTCCAGTCTGTTCTTTAGTCAGCCAATATTTTAAGAGTATGAAGCAGTCACAGCAACAGCCACTTGCAATGAAAATAGCCATTTAAATGGTTACCTGCCTCCTTACTTGTCACAGCCTGCTTTGGAGACAGAGCCATTCCCCTTTCCTTCTGCTTTTTGTCCTGTCACCCAATGACAGGCCTCTATCTTTCACTTCAAGGCATGTGACAACATAGCCAGCCTGAATTTTTGATTTTTTCTTTTGGTCCATCTATTTATCTGTGGATAGCCTTCTTCCTAAAAGTCCTGTGGATAACTTCAATTCCTTCAACAACTTCAGTAGAGAGGCTGCAAGCTGTAATAAGGTATATCCTGGATATTCTGAGCTCCTCTGCCCTGCAGCTGAGTGGAGACTTTTGTCCCTGATCCATCAGCCTTTTCAGGTGTTGTGGGTAAATAGCAGAAAGCTAGGATGCATGTTCATTTCTTCTTCCCTCATGGGACTGGGAGACCACCTCATCACAGCTCTAAAAAGGTTTGCCTGAGGTAAAAAAGACAGGATGCCCTTGATGCAGCCTGGACTGGTGGTTAATCTGTTGTCTCCATGGTAGACTCCTCTTGGATTGTGTTGACTTGGAAATAAGGGCAGTAATATTGACTGTAAAACAGTATGACTCAAAGCCACACAATGAAAAGATTTCATACTGTGTTTTAAGACTGTGCTTTATGCTTACTTCTTTAGTGACTGTATGTGTCATTTAAGTCAAAAGCAGATTTCATTTACAGCAGTTTGGGAAATGTGTCTAACCAAAAATGGTATAAAAGTTCAAGACACAAAAAAGCTACATATACTTTAGACATAAAATTTAAGAAATAAAAACCTTTGTAGTTCTTGCAGAATAAAACTGAATGAGATTGAACAGGCACCAAAACAATGGGGTTTCTATGATTTGCACCATGGAATGTAAGAAAATGTTTGAACTCTGTGCAGTTGCATAAAGTGTCCACATTAATTGCTCCTAAAGACAAATTCACTGGACAGCCATCTGGACAGTTCTGTGGCTAGCTAAATTTTGTAATTCATACTGCACCTATGAAACAAAAGGGCTACCTGTTAGAAACACAATACATTTGCCAGGTTCTAGCTATGAAATGAGATGGAACCTGGGAAATACCAAGCGCTGGTGAGAAGTCCTTTACATGATGTTCTCAAACTGACATGACTGACTCCGCAGCCATAACAGCAGAGGTAGAAGACCAGTTTCCAAGTAGTGTTATTTCATATCAGCAGAAGTACTTTGCAGCTGAAGAGCACTTTCGATTACCAAAAAAAAACCCCAAACCTTTAGAGACGCAGAATGTTCTGGCAACTACCAAAGAAGGACATATACCTTTGTGGTGGAGGCAAGAGCCTTGGCAGTAATGACACTTTTCCCTCAGACTGACTTAATGTGAAAGTGGTGTTTTGAATCACTTGAGCTAGGATTTAATTTTTGGTCTCCCAGAACCATTACTAGAGTCCCTCTCAAGCCTATGTGTCAAGTTCAGATTCAGGTTTTAATCTGAAAAAACAAAACAAAACAAAACAAAACAAAACAAAACAAAACAAAACAAAACTAGACATTCAGAAACAATTCCAGATTTTTTTTTATTTTTATTTTTTTATTTGCTTTGAGCTATCAAACAAATTTTGAAGCTGCAAATGTTGTATGGAGTGAGCAGCATCCAGTTTTTCAGTAATAGTTCTAGGGATGAAACATGCAACCTAAGCAATATGCATGTCAATATATAGCTGTCTTTATAAATCCTGAGGAGCTGCCAAAGACAGCTGTCTAATGGGGAACAATACAATTAATTGGATTAAAGAACCAACCAAATAAAAATATCTCGCCATATATATATATGTAGCCCGACTTGCATTAAGCTATCCCAGCCCACTGTGTTGTCTCCCTCCTAAACTGCACCTTTTTTAAAATTTGTGAAATTCTAGGGGTTTTGTCCTTCTCTGGGGAGACGCAATTGCGTATTGCACATTTATAGGGTTCCAAACATATGATCTATCTGTGGCGGACATTCAAAAGAGAGAACAAAGAATGTGTTCTAAGAATCTCACCAGCAACATAGGAGGCAGCCAGCTGCAAAGTAAAGATCTGAATGGTATTTACTTTGCATTTACTACAGCTCCCCACTAGCTTTAGGCACATTAAATTATAGGCACATTACACTATGTCCTTTCAATGCCTCTACCAAAGAAGGAGCTGTGTCAGACCATGATAATAAAAATTCAAATAAAGGTCACTGCCTTTAACACTACAAATCACATTACCTATTCCACACATTTTGGCTTAAATCACTGCTCTGAATGTGAATATCTTTTCAAACTGCCTGAAAAGATGCTGGAAAACCTTATTGTTTGTTTAAAAAGCAATTTTACTGATCCATTAATATTTTACGTAGATAAAGTTTCAGTCCAGGAAAACCTTTTGCTTTTTCATGCTTCAGAACTACACATTACTGAACCTGGTGTGGCTTTCCACATGCTTTTCAAGAACTTTCCCCAAGAAAGTTGTTGAATGCCCTGACCTGAAGAGTTAAGCAGCACTTTTTCAAGCCTATTATAAACACTTATCTTGGATGTTGCTGTGTTAGAAGACAAATACAGTAATATCACAGAAGGTTTTTTTGAGATAAGGTTTCCTTTTCTCTTCAACGCCTGCCACTTCCACTCCAGAAGCAAAATGTAGTTGAAGCACAAAACAACCAAAATGAGAATTGAAAAACTAAAGTTGGTTTAGATGTTTTAAATTCTTTCATATATAAAAATGCATATTTGTACTTCATACCATATATACCCATGTCTCCATTTGTATTACAAACAGAAGTGGAGAAAAAAAACACAGGAAATATCCAAGAAAATTTTAGAGGAATAAACACCAATTTTGTGCTTTGTATTATTATAATTATTTTAAAATATCCAAAATTTGTCTTATGGCTCTTCAGAATTAAAGACACCACCTTTCTGGGAAACAGAAAAGAAAAACAAGGAACATGTTTTTCTGGCTTTGGAAGTTAAATCTCAGTTTAACTTTTCCTGCAGCATGAATATACAGCTGATGTTCAACATATGTTTTGATTGCTCTAATGAAAGTTCTTTTAGTGTTGCAAGCCCATGGATTAGGCCAGCTTTCTCAACAGCTGATTTATAGCTGGGATCTTTGATTACAAAAAAGGCTATCACACTAGTTAGCAGGCTTGGTGTTAGTGAGTACAGAACAGGTTCATTTTTCCAACATTCAGGGGACAGCTGCTGTCATCTGCTGTCATCTCCTAGAAGTCACCACCATATGTAGAGTTGCTAACGACTGCATAATTCAGGCTAGTGTTCAGATTGCCCCAGTTCATCCTGAAGACCAAAGACAATCTGTGGAGCTCTATGTTTCCTCCTTGCAGCCAGCACTCTGGAGTTGAGTAGCACTCTGACTGACATGCATCACTATGGGAAAACTTTCATCTTTATTACAGATTTTTATGTATGTGCCATAAAATTGTCAAGCCTGAAAAATACATTCAGCATCACTCTATATTTACAAAAATAATTATAATTTGTATCATTTAAAATGCAGCAAGATCCCAGAAATCTCAAAGCAGTCACTGTTCTATGAAGCAGAATCTTGGATGAATATTTTCTTAGTTAGTATTTGACTTATTTCTTCTTCTGCAAGCTGAAAAATACAAATCTAAGTCCTCTTCCCAGAAGCATGATAAATAAGTCTATCACTCAATAAGAAAACTGGCAAAAAACCCAAAAAAACAAAACAAACAAACAAACAAAACCCCCACAATCAAAAACTTGTTTTTTTTAACTGCTTTTTTCTTTTTTTTTTTTTTTAATTGCCTGAGTATTTACTAGTTGTGCTGTGCACTAAGCACTACTATGAGCCAGTAGTGCTAAGGCAAATGCTGCAGTATTCTAACTACTTCTGAAGGATAGAGGGAAGGAGGACTAATAGTGCAGACATCAACAAAAGAAATTTAAGCAGCTTTTTTTAGATATTTAAACTGTAGCACCACTATTCTCAGACCCAAAACAGGATTTCAGGAGAGTGTGAAAAAGGTTTATTTCTTGAGTGAGGTCCTAGTCAGCTGAGCATAAGGGGTTTCTTTATTCCCCTCTGATAGGCACAAGGGAAATATTAACAGGCATGGTGTTACCTTGCCTACAGTGGTCTACATTACATCCTTTTTTTCCAAGGCCATGGCCTCAAGCAAGGTGGAACCATGACAGGTTAATCCACTGGTTACATCCTGAAAGCATTCTTCCATATTGCTTGGGAGGAGGATTCACAAAGATCATTGTCTGACCAGGGATGAGAGCAAGCAGTTTACACCCAAGCCTTTTGAAGTGTGGGAAAGGGTCATACTCTAGGGATGAAGATATATAAAGGGTGACTTATAGAAGGCATCAATGTACAACCACTGGAGAATGGTAGAAGCTAGCTCTGGTGTTTGACTATCAGATATTTATTCTTACTACTTGCTCTAGTTTTCTATCCTGTTAGCTAATTTCAAGTCTCAAATTATTAAAAATAAACAGGGTTTATGAGTGTGCATCCAGTGCACTTGCAGCTGGAAAAGGTATTTGGCCATTAGTACAGTTTGAAAAAGCAGACTTTTTAAAATCTGTCAATTTGACTAGTGCTTTACCTCCAGATGGCTCTCATCTAATCTAGTAATGCAATTGCTGCCTCACCTGCTGGTTGATTCTTCCCTTTCAGCTCTGTCTTTCAAAATGTCACTACATCCTTGTTCCCACAGATCATTTAAGGTTGCCCATGAGCCCTATCCTTACACCAATAAAGCATGATCTTGCTTAAAAAAGGAAATAGATTTTTGTGGTAGAAAAGGTAAGAAAAGCATAAAACAAGCAAAGCTCCTGAGAAAAAAGTTTAACAGTATCCATATTCCCCTCAACTGCAGGAGATTATATACACAAATAGTATATTCAATAGATCATTAGCATTTATAAATATGAAGCTTTATTTTGGTATTTTTAACTCGGACTTCATTAATTTCTCTGCAGTAGTTTACAGATGCCTTGTGAACAGAAAGATATGCTGTAACTCAGCTAAAAAAATCTTTTTCGTCTCCCAGGTGAACTGTTTTCTGAAGAATTTCCAAACCCAACAGCTGGCTCCCATGAGAGCCATGCAGTGTGATTTATGCTGTTGAAAACTGGCAAATGTCCCTGTAAATGGGTGCTGTGCTTTAGCAAGTTTATGCTCCCAAATAATATTGGCTGTAGCAACCTCAAAGAAATAATCTCACCATGAAGGGACTCAAGTCTTTGTACTTGTGTGCAACCTGTCTTGAATGCTGATGCAACCTAAACATGTCCTATACCTGAGGTTAGTGGATTTTGCTGGCACTGTAGCTACACTAATGAGACACTAGCAGAGGATTCCTGTGTTGCAGGTTGCAGTTGGATATCTCATAAAAGGAACATTATGCCATAAGGCAGTTTTGTGCTGCAACAAGGTCAATCAGGGAATTTTGCAGCAAAACTGAGCACTTGGGGATTAGGCAGTGTGGGGCGAAATATCTACTGAGAAGTTCTCTGAAAGCCCAGGAGATGAGGGTGAATGGTTACATGAGGCTTGTTTAAGTGAGGCTGAAAAAATTCCACAGGCTGAATGAAGATTCCTTGCCCACTGCTGATGTCATTGCTCTTTAAACACAGGAGATGTGAAGGATGGAAACTGAGAACAGACCTGAAGTAAGGCAATAGTTTTACAGGAACTAAACCAAAATAACCTCATTGTCTTGGACATGAGATGAGAGGCTCTAAAGGCAAGCTGGTTTGGAAAATTTATTATTTTCAGAATCACTCAACAGAATAGATGTAAATTAACATTTACTAAAAAAAAAAAAATCTCTCTCAACAAAACAAAAATTTGACTTTAAGTGGCCACTTGCAAAAGCATTATTTAGACCTCCAGCTTCTAACATTCCTCCTCCACCCAAATGTCCTACATGTTATAAACCACAGCTCTGTTTTAACAACTGCCTCCTGTATTAGTGCAACTCAGCTAGTAATACTGTCCTGAAGAGATCGAGTGAAGAAAAATAGCTACAAGTACACATGTCATCAAAACTGATGTTGCTTCCCTTAGCCAACAATTAGAATATTCCTTCTTCCAACCATGGGGCTACTCTTATAACCCTTGTAGTAAAGTGGTTGTACAAGCTTATTCTCAAGCCAGTTACTCCAAGGTATTGTAAATTAACCAAGCAGAAAAAGATGAAAGTCTACCTGCAGCACTGGAAACTGAGTTTAATAATTTTGAAATTATTCTGTTTGAATGGATGTGAACTCTCACTGGGGAGAGAAGGAGAGGAATGAATCTGTCAACAGGTTGGAGTTACAAAGAATATCTCTAAGTCTTCAGGCTGGCAGAAGTTCTTATTTAAGGTTTTAAAATGTTCATGTCAGTCACTCATGAAACAATCAAAACCAAAATAATATATTAAAACTATTTTGTATATCATTACCTGACTTAACATGCTCACAACTTTTGGCAAAAGGAAGAGTTTGTTAACAAAAGTCTGCGAAAAACAAGAAGCATTTTATAAACTTTTCAAACTTCTAACATTTTGTGCTGTAAGAGGCAAATAAGATGAGAATGTTTACTCAATTTCTTCAAAAGTATTGATTTTTTTATAATTGCTTCAAGGAAGCTGCTGATTTCACGTCCCTAAATGGACACTAATTTATTGTTGATATTAACCAGAAAGTATATTGGATGCATTTAAAGAACATCATGCTTATTTAACTGACCTTTTCTTTTTCTGAATGATGCATGTTGGGCTACAATCTGAACATGAAAAATGATTTTGCCTATTGTATTTAAGTTTTTGAGGTATATTCTACATAGAGCAAATCTATGCACATATATATCTGCTATCATAATCCTTGTACTTCCCACGTGAATCAATAATGTCCCTGGAACTTGAATTAAAGAAGATAGCAACCATGTTGCATAAAACATAGCACATTCAGTTCCTAGTTCTCTGTATCATGAGCAGTTCTCTCCAAAGAATAGCTTTATTTAGAAAGACTTGATTGTCCAATATTTTTATCATTATTTACCTGTTTCTCACTTTTATATGCAAGCATTATTAAAGTAAGACCTATCATTTATTGAGTTGCCCTAAATCTACAAGTGCAGTTCTTCTTTTCTCATTACAGGTGTCAAGCCATGCATTCTTTCATAGCTATGACAGTTTCGACTTTAATGACTTTTAAAATAATTAACTGGAACAGGAACATTTATATCTTTTCATTAAAAGAGCAGAATTCTTTTACAGCTTTTTTTATTAGTAGTATTGTTTTTATTTTACTCAGAGGAAGCTGATTTTCTAGAAAGAGGGATTTCATCCTGTGGCCTTCATATTGACAAATGTGAAATTGTCTTCTGTGTTTGGTAAAGGGTATATAGCCCATGGAAATCTCAGAACACCATAGTTATCTTAAAGACTAAAAATTATGGCATGCCAGATCCTGACTGAGACCATACACTATCTGCAGCCTAAAAGCTCTTTCATCTCAGAAAAGGACAGCTAACAACTTTGTTTTAGACTACATAAGACATCAACAATACAGCTGATTCCTTCTTGCAAATTGTTTTGTTACCAACTTTTTCATTGAATTAAAAAAAATCTCAAAGCTATAATTAAATCAAAACGTCTAAGCTTTGACAGAATTTACATGTGATTTATAATTAACCAGCTGTTTGAGAGGGACCTTAAACCATGCAGTAAAACTCCATGAAAGGAAATTTATCACTCATCCAGGATTAGTCTTCCCTTAAGACATATGAAGAAGGAAGAGGGGCAATTAGAGAATGAGAATTACTGTGTTGCTTACCAAACAGCATTATTCTGGGGATTCTTGAATTGATCACAAGAGAGAAGCTGAACTTTACATGATCTTCTGGACCTCAAGAGAGCCTGTTAAAATTTCACTGTAGTTCAAAAAAGGCTGAGAGGGGCAAAAATAAAGTTGAGCTGCATAGAATAGAAAACCCCGTGACTTTTCCTGTTTGTTTAATGATCAACTTCGTAAAATGAACAAGTTGTGGGTATGCTGGTTTGTTTTGGGTTTTTTTAATATAACCTCTGTGAGCATTACAGGGGACACTTAAATGCATATTGCACATACAAAATGGAAATCTGGAGTTGCATAAAGACCATTGTGCTTCATGTCAGGTGGTACTCAATTATCAGGATGACTCATGAGACACTGCAATGCAAAAATCTCACACGAAATATCAAAGGGCTCAGTCTAGTATGCCTTTGAGAAGATGCTCTCCTTTTCCAATGCATGATGCATTAGGAAGACCTTACTGACAAGGTGAATCCAGAGCTGTCTGCTAAGCTGTCAAGACTGGTACTGACATATTTCTTCTTTCAAGACTAAAGCAACATTTAAAATTCTAAGATCCCATAGTGACACTGTCAAACCCGATGCATGTACAGCATCTGAACCTAAGGAGACTGCAACTCAGTAGTGCCCAGGGACTACAATAAGTGAGGAATCTGAATGAACTTCAAGTTGATATATGCTGGGGTATCACTGAGAGACATGTTCATTTATCACTTGGTTAGGATTCATTCATCCCTCATATAATTAGCACTCTGTAAGGTCCTATTACTCAGCAAAGGCCTCTGATTGTAGTCAAATTGAATATTCCCAGCAACTTTGAAAGCTTATAGGAAGATCACTCCACTGAAACCAGTAATAATGAACTTACATGACTTGAGAAGGTATAGATACCTCCCAAATGATGCTGCTTTGATACACTTTCATGGCAAAAGGCTGATGGCTGGATACGTAAATGTACTTCAGCACATTGGAACAGATACTTCCAACTACCCCACTTTCAAGAAAGGGAAAACGGAAGACCCTGGGAATTACAGAACAGCCAGTCTCACCTCTGTGCCTGGCAAAATCTTGGAGCAGATTCTCCTAGAAACCATGCTAAGGCACATGAAAAACAACAAGGTGGTTGGTGACACCCAGCATGGCTTCACTAAGGGGAAATCATGCCTGACCAGTTTGGTGACCTTTTATGATGGGGCTACGGAACTGAGGGACAGGGGTAGAGCAGTTGATGTCATCTACCTGGACTGTGCAAACCGTTCTACACTGTCTCACATGACATCCTTGTCTCTAAATTGGAGAAACATAAATTTGATAGGTGGACCACTCTGTGGATAAAGAATTGGCTGCCTGTGCACACGCAAAGAGTTGTGGTCAATGGCTCAATGTCCAGCTGGAGACCAGTAACGAGTGGTGTCCCTCAGGGATCGGTGTTGGGACCGGTCTTGTTCAACATCTTTGTCAGTGACATCGACAGTGGGATTGAGTGAGCCCTCAGCAAGTTTGCCGATGACACCAAGCTGTGTGGTTCGGTTGAAACGTTGGAGGGAAGGAATGCCATCCAGAGGGACCTTGACACACTTGTGAGGTGGGCCAATGCCAACCTCATGAAGTTCGACTATGCCAAGTGCAAGGTCCTACACCTGGGTTGGAGCAATCCGAGGCACAGATACAGGCTGGGCAGAGAAGAGATTCAGAGCAGCCCTGTGGGAAAGGATTTGGGGGTGTTGGTCGATGAGAAAATGAGCATGAGCCAGCTTCAGTGTGCACTCCCAGCCCAGAAAGCCAACCATATCCTGGGCTGCATCAAAAGGAAAGACCACTAGGTCAAGGGAGGTGATCCTGCCCCTCTACTCTGCTCTTGTGAGACCTCACTTGGAGTATTGTGTGCAGTTCTGGTGTCCTCAACATAAAAAGGATATGGAACTGTTGGAACAAGTGCAGAGGAGGGCCACGAGCATGATCAGGGGACTGGAGCCCCTCCCATATGAAGATAGGCTGAGAAAGTTGGGGCTGTTCAGCCTGGAGAAGAGAAAGCTGCGTGGAGACCTCCTAGCAGCCTTCCAGTATCTGAAGGAGGCTTATAATGATGCTGGGGAGAGACTCTTCATTAGGGACTGTAGTGATAGGACAAGGGGTAACTGGTTCAAACTTACACAGAAGTTTAGATTGGATATAAGGAAGAAGTTCTTTACTGTGAGGGTGGTGAGGCACTGGAATGGATTGCCCAGGGAAGTTGTGAATGCTCCATCCCTTGTGGTGTTCAAAGCCAGGCTGGACAGAGGCTTGGGTGACATGGTTTAGTGGGAGGTGTCCCTGCCTATTGCAGGGGGGCTGGAACTAGATGATCTTAAGGTCCTTTCCAACCCTAACTATTCCATGATTCTATGATTCTGACTCCAGAATCACAGCCCATGATCCCTGATTTCAGCTACCAATTCTCTTTGCCGTCACTAATGGACTGCGCAGAGGCCAGTATTAGATCTCTTGGGCATTTAGATTTCTACTGCTGAGCTTGAACAGGACTGTCTTCATCCTAACAGAGTATGAGCTAGATACATCATGAACTAGATGCCCAGATCAACTCAGGAATATTAAACACATGGTTCCCCTGCCAAAAGCTGCCCATCTGGTAAATACACCCAGGGCACATGTTTAGCTCTATACAAAACTTTTGTCAGGTAAGCTGCCATTGGTACCTTCCCCATTTCTTTGGGTTCTCCTAAATTCATCCAGTTATTCAGAAGAATCATAATAAATAAGAGTAAGATGTAATCAATTCTGTCCCTAACAAGCATTCAGATTCACATCTTCCCTGCCAGAAGAGCAAGATTATTACCAAGCAACCGGCAATATGGGAGCACGACGGTGATATATCTCTAGCAAGAAAAGACTCATAGAAGCCAGAAGTATTTATAAACTAATAAATCAGAGGTTGTGGCATCAAATATGCTTTGGAGAGATGCAGTGCCCAGCTCTCAAATGCTGAGAAATTTGCGTTCTAGTCTCTCCTAGCATTTTGTAACAAACAGCAACCAGCTAATATTCATTTTCTTTCCCCCTACTGAAGACTAAAGCTTCTATTTTGCACCAGAAAAGCATGCATGTAAAGTCCAAGGTCAAATGAGAAGTTTATAGGTTAGGAGTTTCAGTACAGTCTGTGACATCAAAGACTTTTCAAGTAACCCTGCTTCTTTCCTAGATTGTTTGAAACTGTTTCTCTTCACCAGTCTCCTAATGTACATACCTTAACAACAGTGCCTTCTGTGTAACAACCCCTCCCAAGAGAGGCAAAGAGGTATCATGATTTTCGTCCTTCATTACTATCTGTTCTCATTAACTCCATCTTTATTATACAATTTACTTCCAAAAACATACGTATCAAGAAGCTTATTATCTCAATTTGGAAGCAGAGAAAGCTAGGGTCTAAGTGGACCTGCAGAATGATTTCATCTTCCTCATTCTATACTAGGACAATACATCCACGTACAGAACTGGAGAAGCCCTGAAGAAAGCATCAGGCTGTAAGAAGCAATAGCAGTAGGCAGAGCTAAACTTCAAAGAGCTCATACACTCATTCAAAAAGCTTGGAAGGGCTACAGCTTATTTCAGGCAAGTGGAGAAACTGAGACACAAGTCAACTAAGTGGACATCCCAGCAAAGAAACGCAATGGCAAAGAACAGATCCAAGTTGATTTCCTTGGTGTCATAGCTTCCACTTTACTCCTAAGACTACCCTTTCTTTCTCCAAAGCAATATGTGTAGAGTGAGTTTGGTTAACTGGTCATCAGCTTGAACCACCTCTGCAGACCCATTAATTCGAATCCGTTCAAACTTTAAAGAGCAATGGGAATATCATACATCATCTCCACCTTAATCATAATATGGGGAGAGCCAAGAAGTGCTTCTCTCCCTGTACAGCTAAATCTTTACAGTATTTAATTAATGCACAGAATTCAAGTCTTTTTGATATAATAGTGCCAAATTATTCTTGGCTCATAAGTTTCATACCTCTTATTTGGATAACTGCCTTGACAACTGACCTTCTGTTCATTCTTGAATTTAAAGACTGATCTTGTATATCCATGAAGCAGATGGAGACAAAAAGGTAAAGATGGTAAAAAAAATAATAAATTTGGAAGTACATGAAGTTAATTTTGTTTGTGCATCATCTTGTTTCACTATTAACAATTATTATTATTACTATTACTACTACTATTATTACTATTATTTTAGTACTATTGCAAGTCCCCTGTACTGCTCAGGCTGTCTGGAAAGCCCTTACTCACTCCCTGAGATTTCCTCAAAGGCACCTGTGACAAGGAGTCTTACACAGCATAAGACAGCTAAGTCCTGCAAAACAAATTCAAGACAGAGAATTTGATTTTAAACAAATGCTGTGTACTGGAAATGCACACACACTCAGATCCAGGCTATACATGCCACCTGTGCAATATGTTTCAAAGCAGAAATCTAGCACCTAGAGGAGAGGCTATCACTCAGGAAAAATAACACCTCACACAAAGTGCACCTTCAGAAGTGCAATTTCTTCCAGTGATATGGCATGCCCAACACTTTGCAGATGCATCTAGACACACTTTTGCTTAAGGTCTCATTTGCACATAAATCACCTGAAGGAGCAAATGAATATACTTGGAAGGCACAGGGCAGCATGTTAAACCCACACACTTTGCTCTCAGTTACTTTGACAGCCCAACTTGAGGATTAAGCAGCAAGATCTCAATTGTGTATTGTGCTGTTCTTCATCCAAATGCATAAAAGTCCTTCACCTTCATCAGTCATAATATTTTTACATGACTTTCATGAATATTCAAATTTATATTTATCTCTGGATTTTTGGAAGGAGGAGGTATTTGAAAAATACCCTCAGCTTGAATAAATATGTCATTTGGGTAAATTTCCTGGGCAAATCTGCCATGGGATTTTCAGTGCTGGTTGCACAGACTTGCATAAATGGCACAGGGAAAATTAAGCATTTGTCTGAGCACCAGCTGCTGCTTCCCTTCCCCGCTGTTCTCCTTGTTATCATACAGAATACCACTGGCATCAAATTAGATGAGGGTTGGAAGAGTAGATAATCTTAGGTTTTACCTGAGACTCAGGAAACATGTATTTTACATCCAATACATGTTTTTAGCCTTTGCTGCAACTTGCTCTATCATTGCATTTCATTTTCCCTAGTTACCCTCTGCCTATCTGTCTCATCTAATGAGTCTGCTGTTCAGTTTCACAGAATCACAGAATCACAGAATAGTAAGGGCTGGAAAGGACCTCAAGATCATCGAGTTCCAACCCCCCTGCCATGGGCAGGGACACCTCCCACTAAACCATGCCATCCAAGGCTATGTCCAACCCCACCTTGAACGCCGCCAGGGATGAAGCATTCACAACTTCCCTGGGCAACCCATTCCAGGGCCCCACCACCCTCACAGTAAAGAATTTCTTCCTCAGATCCAATCTAAACCTCCCCTGTTTAAGTTTAAACCCATTACCCCTTGTCCTCTCACCACAGTCCCTAATGAAGAGTCCCTCCCCAGCATCCCTATAGGCCCCCTTCAGGTATTGGAAGGCTGCTATGAGGTCTCCACGCAGCCTTCTCTTCTCCAGGCTGAACAGCCCCAATTTCCGTAGCCTATCTTCATACAAGAGGTGCTCCAGTCCCCTGATCATCCTCGTGGCCCTCCTCTGGACTTGTTCTAACACTTCCATGTCCTTTTTATGTTGAGGACACCAGAACTGCACGCAATACTCCAAGTGAGGTCTCACGAGAGCAGAGTAGAGGGGCAGGATCACCTCCCTCGACCTGCTGGTCGTGCTCCTTTTGATGCAGCCCAGAATACGGTTGGCCTTCTGGGCTGCAAGCGCACACTGCCGGCTCATGTTCACTTTTTCATCAACCCACACCCCCAAGTCCTTCTCCGCAGGGCTGCTCTGAATCTCCTCCCCGCCCAACCTGTAGCTGTGCTTGACATTGCTCCGACCCAGGTGGAGGACCTTGCACTTGTCATGGTTAAACTTCATCAGGTTGGCATCAGCCCACCTCAGAAGCATGTCTAGGTCCCTCTGGATGGCATTCCTTCCCTCCAAGGTATCAACCGAACCACACAGCTTGGTGTCATCGGCAAACTTGCTGAGGGCGCACTCAATCCCACTGTCGATGTCACTGACAAAGATGTTGAACAAGACCGGTCCAAACACCGGTCCCTGGGGGACACCACTCGTTACTGGTCTCCAGCTGGACATTGAGCCATTGACCACAACTCTTTGCGTGCGGCCATCCAGCCAGTTCTTTACCCACCAAGTGGTCCACCTATCAAATTGATGTCTCTCCAACTTAGAGACAAGGATGTCATGTGAGACAGTGTCAAAGGCTTTACACAAGTCCAGGTAGATGACATCAACTGCTCTGCCCCTGTCCATCAGTTCCGTAGCCCCTTCATGGAAGGTCACCAGATTGGTCAGGCAGGATTTCCCCTTAGTGAAGCCATGCTGGCTGTCCCCAAGCACCTTGTTGGTTTTCATGTGCCTTAGCATGCCTTCCAGGAGAATCTGCTCCAAGATTTTGCCAGGCACAGAGGTGAGACTGACTGGTCTGTAATTCCCTGGGTCATCCATTTTCCCCTTCTTAAAAATGGGGGTTATATTTCCCTGTTTCCAGTCATCAGGAACTTCACCTGACTGCCATGATTTTTCAAATATGATGGACAGTGGCTTAGCAACTTCACTTGCCAGCTCCTTCAGGACCCACCAATGGATTTCATCCGGTCTCATGGACTTGTATACATTCAGGTTCCTAAGGTGGTCCCAAACAAGATCCTCCCC
The DNA here is from genome assembly GCA_039720435.1 of Amazona ochrocephala. NCBI lineage: Eukaryota > Metazoa > Chordata > Aves > Psittaciformes > Psittacidae > Amazona > Amazona ochrocephala. The sequence continues at coordinate 27,497,786 of CM077881.1, forward strand.
CACAGTGGGCCCAGGGTCCCCACCCTCACCGTCCCCGCGTCTGCCTTCCAAGACTTGGGTGGTGTGGTCAGAGCATTTGCCAGTAAAGACTGAGACAAAGAAGTCATTAAGAACCTCAGCCTTCTCCAAATCCAGGGTAGCCAGTTCTCCCGATAGCTTCTGGAGAGGGCCCATGGTGTCCCTAACCTGTCTTTTATTGGCAATGTACCTATAAAATCCCTTCCTGTTATCCTTAACATCCCTAGCCAAGTTTAATTCTAAGTGGGCCTTAGCTTTCCTAACCGGGTCCCTAGCTTCCCAGACAACATCCCTGTATTCTTCCCAGGCCGCCTGACCTTGCTTCCACCTTTTATAAGCCTCTTTTTTCTTTCGAATTTTGCTCAGCAGCTCCTTATCCATCCAAGGAGGTCTCCTGGCCCTCCTGCTGAACTTCCTTCTAGTTGGGATGCATTGCTCCTGAGCTTGCAGCAGGTGAGCCCTGAATATCAACCAACAGTCTTGGGCCCCCCTGCCCTCTAGGGCTGTATCCCATGGAACCTTACTGAGCAGGTTCCTGAAGAGGCCAAAGTCTGCTCTCTCGAAGTCCAGGGCAGTGAGCTTGCTGCACGCTCTTCTCACTGTCCTGAGGATCTCAAACTCAACCATCTCATGATCGCTGCAATCAAGGCTGCCCTTGTACATAGCTGACTCATACCTAAAGCAGGATTAAGATTAGTAAACAGAGCTACCCTTCCCAATTAGCAATTTGTGGATTCTGTATGCTTTTGTAGAAATGGATGCACAGTGACTTTTCAGGAATCAGATGTAAAAACACTAAGAGCAAAATAATAATACAGGCTCGATTGGAGTAGAAGAAACTCCTCTGTATTGTATCATAACTTCCCAGGTCTCCTTTATTTTATTCATTGCCCTTAGAATTAAATGATACTCATTTAAAATTACTAGGTTCATGAAGCATAATGTAAAATTAAGGGGTACGTCAACTTAAAATGTACAGTTCTCCATCAGAGCAATTAATTGGTGAAATTAGTCATTGTTTCATAAACTGAAAACAATTAAAATATATGCTTTCAATTGACAAAAATGTCTCCAATATCCTTAAATTATTTTTCCAACTAAATCATTAGTAGTTTCTTTACTCTTATAAAGACAGGTTTTTCACAGTATAGTATTAGCTTGCAGGTATCACCACCTCTGCTTCCCAGGTTGACTCCTTCTCTTTTCATGCTGAATAATAGCACTAAAATGCAGCAATTAAGAATAAAGGCCACCCTCAGGCTATGCATGACTGGCTCTAGATTCACCATAGCATGAATAAAAGCAGAATTTGGCTCGCTTCTTTAACCAGGTTGAGAGTATTATTTTTTTCCTATTTAGCATATTATTATTTTGGGCCATAATGAACCCAACCCACGCTTTTCAATCCAGTGGTAGGCAGGAATCATTGTCTTATATTTTCTTAACATTTCTTCAAGATTTAGGATAGTCTCAGTAGTTCATTAGTTGCTCATTGCTCCAGATATATATGGATTGAAAAATATATGCTTTAAAGAGAACTCTCTGCGCTGAGAACATCCAAGGGCTAAGAACATGCCCTGATACCTGCAAAATGTCACTCTGAAGTCAATTACCACTGAGCACAGGTTATGTGCATTCAAGCAGCCGTCTCATTCATTGTGCTACTTGTGTTCTAGCCTGACACAGAGCTTTTTGACACTTTTGCAGCCATTGTTAACAGAAATGAGATTTGACCCTGTGGAATTGGAGTTTCAGCTTGTGCTCTCAAAATTAAAACATCCATATTTAATCCTACCACCAAAAATACAGCCAGGGATATGATTATAAGCTGTAGCCCGGAGAAGAATAGCACCTGATGAGAGAAAAATGCTCAGAAACCTTCCAACAATTCAAATTTTCTTTTTAAAAATACCTTAAGCCTGAAATAATTCACTTGAAACAGCTTGGTTTTACCAAATCCTAGAGCAGTGTCTAAGACAGCCTTGCTGAGCTCTTTAGGAAGTGATGCTAGTGGCACCATATACACTGAATCTCCATCCATGCTGTTTTAGAAGCCAGAGGCACCTTTCAAATGCACCAGCTGCTGGGTAGTGTAAAATCTATGCATCAATCCTCCAAGGTTGCCTGCAAAGGCCTTACCTTTGCATCAGGGTCTGTCTGTGGATGCAAATATTGTGAACACTATTTCGGATCAACCAGTCCAAGAGCTTTATGAAAGCTTCCATTCACCAGAACCTAGGGATGAGAGAAAGAGGAAATGCCCTCCATCAGACTTGGGAGAAATTAAAAAATTCAATTTAGAAACACTGTAATCTTTCAGTTAATTCAGTTAATCTGGGAACTGCAATAACCTAAACATATCTGCATGGATGCCACATTGGTGTAGTAGCTCATCACCAAGTCAGTCACAGTGTGACCACAAGTCCAACCACCTGAATATTTGCAGACATGCCTGTAGGAGCTCAAACCTCACCGAGAATCAATAAGTTTCAGGAGTCAGAGGCACTGGTGTTTTGTCCCCTATAAACCATGCTATTTTTTGGTCTTAACTGTGAATTGTTTTGAATGAATACACATCAGCTAAGGGAATTCCATTCCTAGACTGCTTGAAGGGTCAGTAGTCTTCCTTCAAAATTAATTAGCGGACATTAATGACTCAATAACAGTTATGAAACATTTAAAAGGGAAAGGGGTATCCAGAAATGCCAATAATGAATACATTCCTGAAAAAATTATTTAATTAGTGTTTAATTACTATTAAAGAAATTTATTAGTTGCTAAATATTAATTACATAAAGCACCATTTTTAAACTGCTGCTGCTATTCATAATTTAAATAACTAATTTTACCTATGTATTTATTTTCCAGTGTTGAGTGGGTAATTTTTCATTAAAAGTAGAACACAGCAAATGCTTTATACACAGGATTGATTGCTATCCTGGCTTGACCCCAGCTGGAAGCCTGGCATCTTAGACATCAAGACACAGTTCTTAACCCCTTGGAGTTAAAAAGCAGCTCCCACGTGAAAGCAGAAAGTAGTTTCTGTCATCTATGCAGACCAATACCGCCTCTTGACTGAAGAACAAGGTACTTATTATCCAAGATGTCCTGGATATTCAGTAGCTGCTAAAACAAATTGCATTAAAGACCAGATTTTAATCCAGGCCTTTTGCAACTCAAATTTCTGCCCCCTCCCCCCCGAACTGGGATGACTTCGCCATTACCACCAGGAATCCTTTGTCCACTGTACAACCAACTCCTTGGCCATAATAACACCCTTTTGACAGTGTTACAGTGGATAATAAAAGAAATCAATTCTCTATGTGTGCATGTGTTTGCACTTTGTGAGTCGTTCTGATGATTCTTGCAACATCATTTGTGTTCTGCTTAGGAATAGAAAAACAGTAATTTTCCCCAAGTCTTTATACTGGACAAATTAAATGGATAGATTGCAAAATAGTTGCATTTAGTGCTAGATTATCCAAACCATTGGGAATAACAGTGGAATGCAGTGGCTGATGAGTAATGAATATAATTCAGGATACGTGACATTGCCTTAGGTCTCATTCCATCCTTCCATCTGTTTAAAAATGTAACAGAGCAGCCTGACTCCTACTAGGTTTAATTACATTCCTTATCTTACAGACCGCTACTTCCGATATTTTTCAGAAAAAAAAAAAAAAAAAAAAAAAAAAAAAAAAAAAGTAGTATATTTTCCTGATGTTTTTCAATTGGAATCATCTGTTATTCCATTTCTTTTCCTGTAAAGATATAAACTCTGGTCTAGGTGCCATCTATATGTTGCACGAAAAGTCAGTGCTCTAAGCTTAGGGTTTGAAAGCTGTTAGACGCTGCAGCTGATAACCTAGGTATCAGCATTATTAGAGAGAAGGAAAATCTACACAATCCTTGATGAAATTCTAGAATAAAATTTACCTTCTTTTTCCTCCTGTTCATTGCTGAAAGTATTTGTGTGGGTTTTGTTTCTGTCTTCATCCCTTCTCTAGTCAAGCAAAACCAAAACCCCTTTTCTTTTGGTGTTTGGAAACATTCCAGTTACTTTTTGAAATATTTCTAAGGATGGAGGTTCTGCGATTTCCCCAGGCATCCTGACACAGGGCTGAACTACCCTCACTGTGATTTTTTTCTTTTCTTTCATATCCAACCAGAATTTGCCTTGCTGCAACTTGTGTCCAGCTGCTCCCATAACCTTGTAATTTGAGAATAGTCTGATTGAACTTTCTAATAGGTGGTTATAGGGAAGATGTAGACAGAAAATATTCCCCTTGGCCTTCTCTCCAGGCTGAACAAACACCTCTCCTAGCCCATTCAGGCTCGCAACCTTCTTTGTGATTGTCCTCTGAAATCCCTCCAGTTAGTCAACAACTTTTTCCTACTGGGAAGATGAAACTGGACACAGCACTTCAGATATGGTCTCACAAGGCTGAGCTCCTGTAACACAACTCAATATGCATCAAAATTTCATAGCCAAAGTAAGACATGGCATGATCTATGCTATATTAATCCCATTAAAATAGATAAGAAAATTACCTAAGATCAGAGACTGAAAATATTACATTCACATCTTGACTGTATATGAAATTGGACCACAAAGAGGTGTGAAAACAAAAGAAGCTAAAAATGTATTACTTTTCTGACCAGGAGATATCAATGCAAGTAAATTCCATCCCAGAGTGCAAAGATATGATCATATGAGGTTTATAGCTAGTACCTCATTGCTATTTCTGAAATTATATTATTGTTCATTTCCTCTTTCATTTCTATTTCCTCTGGGGATGATCATGCATGAACATTATGGCCACAAAAGAGGAACATAGGGGAAGGATCATCCTGTAGATCAAGAGAACGGAAGTATTAATAAGGAAAAAAATGGTTCCTGCATCCATCAATGGGAAGCTTTTTGAAAAAATAATAACTTCAAATTTAATTTTGCTTTTATTGGAGAATCATATTGCTACAGATTTGCTATTAGATGATATCTGTGATCACCTAGCATTACTTATCTTGAGATCTTTTCCTTTCTGGTCTTATCAGCAGGCTATTACTGAGTTTAAAAAAAATACACAATTTATACATGAACTTATCATGCAAGTATGTTCTAGTTCAAAAGCCCTTTACAGAAACATCTGCCCTATGCCAGCATAGAGCCAGCGCAGGTCTGACAGTATACGTTTTCTGGGGTCCTGCAGCACAGTAATTTATAATGTGCTCTCATCAGCCAAAAAGAACAAAAAAAAAAAAAAAAAAGTCACTACGCTGGTTTTGCTTCCAAAGTATCCTGCTATACTTCATATTGTGGGGCATTGCAAATGTGAAATACATTAAAATATTCACTTTCCTGCTGCCAGCCAGTAAGTAAGAAAGCACTCTAAACTAAGAAAGAGTTCCTATGACATATCACGGACAGCAGACAGCTGTTAGGATTTTTTTACCCAAAAATGTTTGATGTGTTAATAATGATACCTGTTTTTTTCCACTGACAGTGACAATAAAAGTCAGTTACAGTATTTTTCTTCTTTCCTGACTCTGAAATGCTGAGTAGAACAAATATTTCTTTGTCAGAAGGCAGAATCGGTGAAAATAGGAAGGCAGAAGCCACAAAATAGAATATTCATAAGGTGTTTGCATTTGACATGATGTAAATTCCTCCTAGTATTACTGCTTTTAAACATCAAACTATTTTGGATGAGCCTGTCATTCATTTCCTAATTCCACATAAAAATAATTATATGGATTATAGAGTAATGTTCAGAGCCTATTTTTTTTTTTTTTTCTCCTACACGGAAAAGAAAAGAATCCATGACCTATGATGTCTACTATTTCTCCCCTTTTTAGGAGGTTCAATACAACACTTCAGTACATGCACCGTAATGAAAACCTCCTGAGAGTACTCTGTTCAGATAGAATCAGCTTCATCCAGCTTTAAACACTTAAGCGAGGCTAAGTGTGAAACTTAGAGGCCTGAAGCAAGTTGTACAGCCAGTGATGAGAGATGGATGCCCCTAGATTATGACATAATTCATTTAAAATACCACCATATTTAAAGTATGTCTCTGAAGTCAGATAAATGAATTTTAATAATAAAGATGTGTATGTATAAGCAAGGTCAGGAAAGGATTCAGGGGCAGGAGCAAAAGGGGATAATTGTTCAAATTTATAGCCCTGCAAAATCTTAGGATAAAACATTCCTGATGACTGTCTCCCACAGTTGGCTTATACTCAGTTTTAGATGAGCATTTTTTCATTAATGTGGCTGAAATGTTTTAGCGACCCTGATAGATAGCACAGGATGTTGGAGAAATAACTTTAGAACTCAGTAGGCAGAAATGTGTTAATAGCAACACCGAAAATATTACAGCAAAAGCAAAGTAGTGAGATGTACTCCAGTTCTGGTGTTTCCAAACACAGATTTATAGTTTCATCTGTGGCCTAACTTTCTTCTGAATGCCAGTTATATTATTTGCAGACCAGCTCTGGGAAAAACAGAAATATCATATTTGGAAAAACTATAGCACAGAGAGATTAAGGTCAAGGCCTTCAAAACAGATCATTTTGATCCCTTGTTTCTAGAATCAGTTTATTGGATTCGGTTTCCACAAGAGAGGCAACTACAAATACTAGAATCTTAAAAATGTGCCCTAAACAGCTTTCTGTGGCAATATAGTATTTCTTTCATAACCCCTAACATGGAACTCAAATCTTGTTACTGCTTTTCTACCAAGTAATGGTCAAAGCATTATAAAAAGTAGAGCAACTGACACTGCTATATTTACCTATTTAACACAATATAACTATTGGTGTTCTCTATTTGGAAGGCTGCTGCTGAAGAGCTCCTAAAACAATTTTGGCTTTTTTTTTTTTTTTCCTCACCTGTCAAAGGGCAACTGTCTACTAACTGTATTATATCCCTGATTTGTTAAGACCAGCTGCACAACATGCTTCTCTTTCATCTGCTCTTCTACTAAGCCTTTCAGGGCCACCCTGCCCTGGCGTTTGATTTAGGGTTAAGAGTATGATCTGTCTTAGAGCTTGTTGATCACTTTGGCCAGTCATCTAAATCAGAGTCCCGAAGACCTGGCATTACAGTCCTGCATTATTTTCATAACTGCTTTTTGATCAGCAACAAGTTTCCCTTTCCCAAGAGGGAAATACTGTCTTAAAAACTAGTAAAAGGAACAAGGGTTCATTTTGTTTCCATTTTCCCTTACCTTGTAATAATTTGTAGCACAGGAGCGCTTTTGTGTATTGTCTTTTTGTTTCTCTGGAAGCTACTCACTGAAAAATACGTATCAGAAACCAGACTCTGGGTTCAGCCACTCCATTAAGATCTATATGCCAAAACCAGTATGCATTTTCTTTAGTGTGAGACTGAATAAGAAAGCATAATTTCAGAACAAACATCTACTTTTTCCTGCTGGGGCCTGCAGAAATTCCACTTCCTCTGGTTCTCCAGACGCTGGTGCCAGTAAGCCCTGCAGAGCTGCTGCACCAGTTCTGCGGCAGCTCTTAACTACAAAAGCAACAGTAACTTGTCAGGAAGGACTTCCTGCCTTAATTCCTTGGTGCTTTTGAATGGGAGTGGAATGGAACACAAGGGAAATAAGCTCTTAAAAACTCCCTTAGCAAGACTAAGAAGGCTATATGTTAGAAAGTGTTTAGATATCCAAAAATGGATACAAGCACCTAGCAGGGTTGTCATAAACAGTCATGGACCATGTTCCCTGTAAAATCAATCGGGCAACTGAGAAAAAAAAGAAAAATAAAAAATCCTTCTGGGGACCTATTCAACCTATGGGACACCTAAATGACTGAGATGTTGGCCCATACATATGATACCATTAGTGGGATAAACTACTTCTAGCTACACTGCTGGAAGTCTAGGGTCACTGCTGTGGACACATGCAGTGATGGCTTTTCTGAAAGAAGTGCCTCTCCCTACAGCTTGTGCCATCAAAATCTGGGTGAAGGCATCGATAGGTATTTCAGTTATTCTGTCCTTTTGATCTGCCTGGATTTGAGTGATCAGGAGGCAGTATTTAAATTGAAGAGGCTGTTTCAATATAGGGAAAAGAAGCAGGCCCCATGGCCAAGTCCTTTAAAGGCCCATTGCCTCAGAGCATGATTTAGTATTTGAAATGAAGAGATATGAATGGCAAAATAGAAACTCACTGACAAACTGCTGGCTGCAATTCCCAGAAACACATCTCCCTGGATCCTCCCTTTTTCTCTCAGTTTTCTAACTCCCAAGACACAAAATATGAAGAGTGTCTTTCTATCTTTCCTGGTACTTTACTCGGGATATACCTATACTGCAGTCCACAGTGTTGTGTGAATACAACTGAGGTTGCCTTAAATGAGCTAGGTGAGCTCCTGAGGCTATGTGACCTCGGAAGCGCACTGCTCAGCATGAGCTAATGCTCTCAATTTCTTGAGGTTTCATCCTGAACAAACACACGAACCCTCTTCTGATGGTAGAACAACAAGGAGGAAGAGAAATGGTGTATTTCATGCACACTGGCAAGCAAAAACAACAATGGGGGCCAGTCAAAGACATTTTTGAAACTAACAGGTTTCCATCAGAAAACAATGATTAAACCTATAACTCAAGAGTCCATAGGAAGGCAACAAATGGACCAGCATTTTCAACAACAACAAAGGAACCAGAACAACTAATTATTTTTTTAACTGTATTATGTCAATTTTTATTCTATTTTATATTTCTGTTTGAATAAGATGATATCAGTGCTCACAAAACAATGGCTCCTTATGTTGTATTGCTTTGTTTTTAAAGAAATACTTCACAGGAAATTTGAAGCCCTTCCAGTTGCATTGCAAACAGGGGTCTGTACAATGTACTGCAGTGGGGCTGAATGCAGCGCTCAGTCTCTTCCTTTGGTCTCACTTGTTCTCTCCTTTACAGGATTTGAGCCACAGACAGTTAAATGAAAATATACTGCGTTTATACAATCCTGTTTTACTAGCACTGTAACAGTGAGTAGTATCTCAGTAGAAGCTGTGGTAGACCTGATACTCCCCAGTAAGACCTTCAGTTGAATATTATATGGTGAGATAGGGGTTTGAGTGGGTGTTTGAACTTCAAAATTAAGCAACAAAAAAATAAAATAAAATTATTATCCAAACTCAACTTTTCCACTTGCATAGTTATTCAAAGGCAAGATACCTTCTTTTTAACCCAATACATATTTCCTTTTAAAAAATAAAGAAATACTTGAAATACTTTAGGGATCACTTTCACTTCTCTGCATTACGATATGACAATGACAATACATCTCAGGTCATACTGTCAGTTCTCTGTCAAAATAGCCTTTCCTTGATATGATGAATTTTTTTCTTCATGTAATCATACAAGCATTGATATGAATGGTCTTTTCATTACAAACCATAAGCGACGGAAGAATTTATAAAACACAAAACAACAAAGGAGCCCCTACCTCAGATCATTTGGTAAGAACTACATTTTCACTGATTTGAAGAGATACAATTAACCATAAAAATTAATGAGACACTGCTCCCAGGGTCACTTCTAAGGTCCACCAAGCTAATTTTGATTTGTACTGAAATTTGGGACCTCAATGTGGGCATAATCCATAGCCATTATACAAGACAATATGTACTCCAAGATGAAGGACAAAATCTTGACCATGTACTCATGCCATGAATCACAAAAGAATTCTTAATTGAGAGAGACTTCAACTGTGCAAGCCTAGAGGTATCAGGACCTTCACGAAAACTATGAGTGCAAACTGCTAATGCACTTCTGGCAGAAGGAAAGACAATGGTAAAAATAGGAATAAAAGCACAAATGTGACTGAGCAGCTTCACTCCATCTGGTATCTTTTTGTAATTCAGAAAAGGACATAATCATTAATACTGCCATAATGAAGGCATTTAGAAATAGGAAGGGGAATTAAAGCTGTCTGCAGCTGAGATTGACAAAGTCAGGAACAGCTGTATTTAATTTATTCATTTTTTTAACTCTTTATTGTCATTATTTTAGTTGAACCAAAGATGACTAGGCTACTTGTTAGCTATACCATACTACACTTTTTCTAACAATAATCTGGGGATATCTCCAAAGTCCAAGGGGATACATGCGGCTGAAATGATATTAGAAGGTCAATACTTGCCTCTGGAATATGAAAGTAAAAAGCCATATAGGTTCTCAAAATATGTACACTATCCCATCAAAGACATTAACTGTTTGACTTTTTAAAGATATAGAAAAGCTTCAGCTTTCAGACATTTCTATCATGAGGAAAAGTGTGTCAGCAAATGTATACAGACCTGCGATCCTGAATTTTACTACCATAACAGGTCTCTAAAACATTTGAAAAGTAAAGCTAGAAACAAACACACAGAACAGACTGAAATTTTAAAGTTCTTTCTACATATGCATAAAGAAACATCATCAGTGAGATATCAGTTAAAAGCAGTTTAACAAACTGTGTTGGTTCCAAAGGCCCCAAACTGATTTTCTATTTTATACATCTTTTCCCTCCTCTCTGACTGCCAGAGACACTAACACTAACAACAAGTTGTTGCTTGGATAATTATACAAAAGGCTGCAGAAAACAGAATGAATACAAGGTCAAATGAAAAAAAAGAAATCATAGAATCATAGAATAGTAAGAGTTGGAAAGGACCTCAAGATCATCGAGTTCCAACCCCCCTGCCATGGGCAGGGACACCTCCCACTAAACCATGCCATCCAAGGCTATGTCCAACCCCACCTTGAACGCCACCAGGGATGAAGCATTCACAACTTCCCTGGGCAACCCATTCCAGTGCCCCACCACCCTCACAGTAAAGAATTTCTTCCTCAGATCCAATCTAAACCTCCCCTGTTTAAGTTTAAACCCATTACCCCTTGTCCTCTCACCACAGTCCCTAACGAAGAGTCCCTCCCCAGCATCCCTATAGGCCCCCTTCAGGTATTGGAAGGCTGCTATGAGGTCTCCATGCAGCCTTCTCTTCTCCAGGCTGAACAGCCCCAATTTTCTCAGCCTATCTTCATACAGGAGGTGCTCCAGTCCCCTGATCATCCTCGTGGCCCTCCTCTGGACTTGTTCTAACAGTTCCATGTCCTTTTTATGTTGAGGACACCAGAACTGCACACAATACTCCAAGTGAGGTCTCACGAGAGCAGAGTAGAGGGGCAGGATCACCTCCGTCGACCTGCTGGTCACACTCCTTTTGATGCAGCCCAGGATACGGTTGGCTTTCTGGGCTGCAAGTGCACACTGCCGGCTCATGTTCATTTTTTCATCAACCCACACCCCCAAGTCCGTCTCCACAGGGCTGCTCTGAATCTCCTCCCCGCCCAATCTGTAGCTGTGCCTGGCATTGCTCCGACCCAGGTGTAGGACTTTGCATTTAGCATGGTTAAACTTCATCAGGTTGGCATCAGCCCACCTCACAAGCGTGTCAAGGTCCCTCTGGATGGCATTCCTTCCCTCCAATGTATCAACCGAACCACACAGCTTGGTGTCATCGGCGAACTTGCTGAGGGCACACTCAATCCCACTGTCCATGTCACCCACAAAAATGTAGTGGAAAAGTACAGAGGAACTATGGTTTTTCTAGTATTGCTTATACACTTGACTGATGAAACTTGAAGTGAAAAGATAGTCTCATGATTCAAAAGATGGTCGTGGATTCTGACAACTAAACTCAGTTCTCCTGACTTCCTGTTTAACCAAAAGTTTATTTATTTTAGTTACCTGAACAATACAGACATTGTTCATTTCCTTTCTGGTTCATCTACTTAAATTGTACAATTTTCTAGGCAAAGATCTCGCATTGCAAATATGTACAGCTGCTGACACAGAGAGATTTCTAGCTGCTGGTTCTCAGGTAAAACCTCCTCATTCCTTCAATTCCCTTTATATGTGTGTTCCCAAGGTTAACCTTCACCACTGATAATATAGATGCTTAGATACATAGAACAGGGCTAGAAGAGATCTATGAAAATCATCTGGACCACCTGCCCTGCTCAAAAACAGCTAAATTCAGAGGCAGATCAGCCTGCTCTGGGTTTCATCCAGTCAAATTCTGATTTTTCCAGCAGAATCCATAATAGGTTTTTGTGTCTTTTTTTTTTATTATTATTTATTTTTATGGTAATTTTTTTGTTTGGTTTGTTTTGTTTTGTTGCTTTTTTTTTTTTTTAATTTTTGAAATCTTAGCTCTCACTCAGGTTCGGCTTTTTACTGGATCTTCTGAGATGATCTGAAAGCCAACTGAAAGCTGACTGTAAGTTGACAGTCAGAAGAATAATAGAATAGTTTGGGTTGGAAGGGACCTTCAAGTATCATCTAGTCCAACCCCCTGCAATAAGCAGGGACATGCTGAACTAGATCAACTTGTCCAGAATCACAACAATCCTGGCCTTGAAAGTCTCCACAGATGGTGCATCAACCATCTCTCTTGAGCAACCTGTTCCAGTATTTTACCACTGACATTGTAAAAAAATTCTTCCTCATGTCCAGCCTGAATCTCCCCCTTTATAAATTAAAACAATCACCCCTCATCCTATCACAATGGGCCCTGCTAAAAAGTCTCTCACCATCTTTCTCATAGGCCTCTTTTAAGAACTGAAAGGCTGCAATAAGATTTCCCTGCAGTCTTCCCTTCTCCAGGCTGAACAGCCCCAACTCTCTCAGCCTTTCCTCATTGGAGAAGCACTCTATCCCTTTGATCATGTTTATAGCCCTCCTCTGGACCCTGTCCAACAGGTGCATGTCTTTTCTGTACTGAGGACTCCAAAGCTGGACACAGAACTCCAGGTAGGGTCACTCCAGAGCAGAGTAGTTTCTCAGTATTTTTTCCTTTTGTTATGAAAGGGTAATGAAAATTTCATATCAGAAACTGTGTCCACATCTGGAAAGAGTGACCTCAAGTTTCATCCTCATATTCTTAGACTTTTTTCTCATTTTTTATGCTCTTTAAATGAATGATGTTAAATGTAAAAAGTCAATTGATAAAAAGCTAATGGGGTTTTGAGAAAGCTGTTAACAGTAATTTGCTTAATTAACAAATCATGTATAAACTCATCCTTGCTAAAAACACTGCTGTGGAGCCAATGCAACCCACTAAGATTCATAGGAAGGCAGCATGTTCTGCTCTGCCAAAAAGGTTTAACTGCTGATGAGCAGGTTTTGAATCCTGAAAGCTGGAAAAAAGTGTGGTCCCCTCTTGTACATCCATTAAACTGTCCTAGACTGTGGACTGCTTGCATTCTAACCTGACAACTGCTCTGATCTGTGCTCAAGTCCTGTATAGCTAAAAGGGATGTGTCATGTCATATAATGTACTTAATAGGATACAATTTGGATGTCAGTGGTGGGTGTCCTGCTTGTGGGGAGGGGGGTGGTAGTGTTAGGAATGGTGCTAAATCAAGCAGCAGGCTGTTACGAGGGTATGCTGAAATAAAAGAGCAAAAGAGAAAAGTACAGCACACCATGACCAGCTCCTCCATTCACAGAAGAAAAAGAGAGTATCTTCAGATCATTACCTCAGATGTAAAGTAGATATTTTATTGTAGCATACTATTTGTGCATTGACGAGCCAGTTTATGAAATCCACTGGTTTCAACTTGTCTTAATAGGGCCCTTTTCACTCTGCTAAGAAAGCATGACAAATCTGCCTGAGAGTCAGTGTTACCAGCCAGGGGAAGGGCTAGTCAGACCCGGGAACACTATTAGAAATTTTTCCATTCACCAGACTCGATCTACTTCATTTAGAGTGATATTGCTTTAGTGGAGAGAATTCAATTGCTCTGATTATTCCATGAAAGAAATTACTTTTCCTTTCTGCTTCCTTCTGCATTTGATTTAATGCAACAGTTTCCTGTTGTCCTTTATGATATTAGCTGATCACTAGGTTGCAATGACCCCTATAGCAGTTGACAGGTTTCAGATCTTGTTTTGCCAGATTCAGACCCAGACTTCCAAGGTTTCCATCCTTGAAGTGTCAGAGACTTCATTATTCAGTTATGATGAAAGGCAACAAACAAGATCATCTTTTGCCATGATATGAGAACTATGATGCATTTAGACTTGAATAGATTAATTAAACCACATTTTCTTGAGTACACTTTGTAACAAAGGCCAGGAAAATTGCATATTGATGCAAAATTAGGCAGCTCCCACAAATATAGTTCCAAACTAACCATCTAAGTCTTCTTAAAAATGTCTGAAAATAATAATGTAATAAATGGTCTATAATAAATTATTTATATGGTCATGACAGCTGTGATGGTAAATATAGAAATTAACATTTATACAAGACAAACAAATCGGTCTCATTGTTTCATCATAACAAGCACTCCAGAGCAACTTCATTTAATCTGTTTGCACATAGTTTCCACCAGGCAATAGCTCTTAATCATCTATATCAACAGCAGAAGGCAAAAAAAGTTCCCTTCATCCACAAGGAGGGTGTGCAAATTGCTCTATATTACATGAACCTGCTTTTAGATACTAACAGCTGTGTCCATTTTCCTGTTCATTTACAATCACCACACAGGCTGGTGGATGGCTTTTTTCACATTAGCTTTGAGAAACAAAAGATTTTCTGACACAAACTGGACATTATTTCTTATAACCAGTGTAGCATCCATTCAAGACCATAGGTATGGTCCAGCTAAAGTTTGGGAGGGTCACCTAGTTCACCAGCCTGGACTCCCCGAATCTTATTGTTGCTTCTGAAACTTTAGATCTAACATGGACTAAGGGTGTTTAAAGAGCATTCTAACTGTTTGAGATGAGTGCGTCAGAGACTGCTCTTTTTTTAATTTCAAGACTCTACATATGCTGCATCAGTCACCATCAGCATGTTTTCTGTTTCAGTCCCTATGGTAGAACATACTTGAAGCCAAGAGAGGATGGAGGCAGGGTTCTTGAAATCTGGGACCATTGCCTAGAAAACCATGGATGCAACTGAGCCAAAGTCATAATGTTGGAGAAGGATTCACTACACATCTGGTTTCTGCCTACCAGCCATCTGTTAAGTGGATTGGGCGTTGGCTGGAAAACCCCAGTTATCAAGAGGAAAACTTCAAGAGCAGTAAATTGGGAAAAGACAAGTGAGAAGTGAAAAGGCAATAAAAAAGGAAAAAGGTGAATGATAGGAAGTTTATGAAGCGCACACTGACAATTTATCAGACCTTTTGTAGTCAACTCTTATTCTTAAAAAGCAAAAGTCTTCTCTCAGGGAACAGACAGCTCTGGAAAAAAAAAAAATAAAAAGCAACACGGAAGATGCTACTCAGAGGAAAAGTAGTGACCGTATAATACAGTATGACTAGGAATACTTAACAATAAAAATTATTCCTTCAGACATTCTGCTATACTGTGTACAGTGTAATTCCACAAAAGTTTCATAGTTTCATAGGACAAAATCTGGTCCAAGGAAAAAAAAATACGGATGTGTGTGTATTGCGGTTTAAGCCTCTCACGCAGATCACTCACTCACTCTCCCTTTTTTCTTCCCCCCAGCTCCCTGGTAAATGGGGAGGAGAATCAAAAGAATTCTCCCACGGGTTGAGATAAGAACAGTCCAGTAACTAAAGTATAACACAAAACCACTACTGCTACTACCATGTCCTGAGTTCAGCCGTAGCAGTCATTTTTCTCCTTCTTGGTAGCTGGTACAGTGCTTTGTTTTTGATTTTTGGCCTGGGAACAGTGCTGATAACACCAGCGTTTTCAGTTACTGCTTGGTAATGTTTTGGTTTGACCAAGGACTTTCTGAGTCTCATGCTCTGCCAGGGAGAAGGGGAAGCTGGGAGGAAGGAGAGACAGGACACCTGACCCAAACTGACCAAAGAGGTTATTCCATACCACGGCACGTCATGCCCAGGATGTAAAAATGGAGGGCAGAGACCCGGAAGGGTGGGGGTGCACGGTGGAGGGTGCACTGCTTGGTCGGGCTGGGGACTGGTGGTGAGCAGTTGTATTCTCTTTCCTTGTATTTGCCTTGTCATTTTTATTATTGGTGGTAGCAGTAGTGGTTTGTGTTATACCTTAGTTACTAAACTGTTCTTATCTCAACCTGTGGGAGTTGCATTCTTTTGATTCTCCACCCCATCCCTTTGGGAGCTGGGGGGAAGAAAGGGAGTGAGTGAGAGAGCAACTGCGTGAGGGGTTTAAACCATGACACGCCTATAATTATAATGACAAAGGAAATACAAGGGAAGAGGATACAACCACTCACCACCCAATACCAAGCCTGACTGAGCACTGAACCGCCCCCTTAGGGGTCTCTGCCCTCTGTTTTTACATCCTGGGCATGACGTGCTATGGCATGGAATGCCTCTTTGGTCAGTTTGGGTCAGGTGTCCTGTCTCTGCTTCCTCCCTGCTTCCCTTCCTCCCTGGCAGAGCATGAGACTCAGAAAGTCCTTGGTCAGACTAAATATTACTAAGCAGTAACTGAAAACATTGGTGTTATCAGCACTGTTCCCATGCCGAAAGTCAAAAACAAAGCACTGCACCAGCTACTAAGAAGGAGAAAAATGACTGCTACTGCTGAAGCCATGACAGTATGCTGCCTATGTGTGTGTGTGTACATGTATAAATATCCATCAATCTGCAGTTTCACTGATACTGTATTGAATTGCACAAACTAAGGAGCTGGTTGCCTAATATGAAAGGGATATAAAATATAGCCATATTCCACAGGAAAGTTAATATTGATATACAGTTTCCGCATGATGCTAGTATCATTGATTTTTGGCAATAGTCTACGTATGACTGAGCTATAGTTAATAGCATAGGAAGTTATAACACTCCCTCTTGCAAATACCACACTCTGCTACTTGAGTGAAAGGTATCTTCGGCTGCTAGCTGCCATGAAACTCAATCACGGTGCTCTATGCGCCACATAGCAGTAATTGTTTAGTAAAAGATTACATGTGTGTGCGTGTGTTGCTTTTTAACCCCAGCTAGCAACTAAGCCCCACACACACACTTTCTCACACCCATAGTGGGAGGGGAATAAGAAGAGTAAAACTGAGAAGACTCATAGGCTGATAAAGGCAATTTAACAAGTAAAGTAAAAGCTGTGCATACAAGCAAAGAGAAACAAAGAATTCATTCACCATTTCCCATGGCCAGGCAGGCATTCAGCCCTCCCCAGGAAAGCAGGGCTTCATCACATGTGATGGTTACTTGAAAAGACAAATGGCATCATGCTGAACATCCCCCCCTTTCCTGCTTCTTCCCTAGCTTTACATGCCGACGTTGACATCCTGTGGTACGGAATATCCCTTAGGTGAGTTGGAGTCAGCTGTCCCAGCTGTGTCTCCCCCCATGTTCTTGTGCACCCCCAGCCTACTCCCTGGTGGGGTGGTGTGAGAAGCAGCAAAGGCCCTGACTCTGTGTAAGCACTTCTCAGCAATAATGAAAATATTCCTGAATTATCAATGCTGTTTCCAGCACAAATCATAAACACAGCCACATACTAGCTACTATGGAGAAAATTAAGTCCGTCCCAGCCAAAACCAGCACAATATGTGAAAGCAACCTACATCTGCCTAAAACTCAGATAAAATGCTCAAGAAATCCTGTGGATTTTCATTGTTCACAGTGAATGCTACTCATAGAATCTAAAGCCAGAAGAAACCACTGCGGTGATGTAAGCTGATTTTCCTGAAAACTCAGTCACAATACTTCCACAAATTAATTTCTCTTTAAAAGCTCTTTAACAAAACAGAAACAATAATTCATAATTTGACTAAAATAATTCAGTTTTTCCTTTAGATTCCTGATTTATGGCAGGGTGCTGCATAATATCGTGGTTTGCTTTGGTTTTGTTGAAATCAGTTTCATATCTTGTATGTTTCACGTACAAAAAGTTCTTGTCAACATTTTAATAACAATCTATGGGATTAAAAACAAATGCATGGCAAGCGTTCTTACACATAATATTTTGAGATATCTCTAGTTTTCTTTCACAGTATAACTGAAACTTGAAGTGGTCTTAAGATACAAGGAAAATCTAAATGTCTTGGGCTCCACCTTTGCCTTGACCCTACTCATTAATTTTGTACTTTCCTCAGCATGCAGGGAGCACAAGTCAACCTGCATCTGCTCACCCATTCCCCTGGGCGTTACTTACCTGTGTTATACCAACCCGACAGGCATGTAGCAAAACTATAACATGGCCCTCATTTGCTCAGGGTCTGTATCTTTGTTATGCAAACCTCATGTCCCTAGTAAGTTTTCATATATATTCTCTACTGATTCTTCATTAAGGCATATTTAGTGCTTGATTGATTTGTTAACAGGACAGAATTATCTTATGAGTCCATATTAATGTGCTCTAAGTAGGCTAACATTAATAAAATTGAATGTAAAACTTTAAGAGGCACAGTACCAGCTGAATTCCCCCTCCTTCAGATCAGATGCTTCCTAATGACTAAACATTACTGTGCTAGTTTTATGTAAATGAAGAAGATAGAAAACTAAACCTTAAGCACTTTTATATTTTCTCGATTGTATTTAATTGAGGATTAACTAACCCTGATTAAACAAGACCTCACAAGCACATAAACAGCCTGCAATTAACATACTATTGGTAAATACTTGGAATCATAATTTTTTGTCTCTCACACAAGAGACATACATAAGCATCTCTTATATTTCTGCCTGCAATATCTAGTAGTCAAAATCATGAAATCTGGTGGATTATAAGCACTTCTGAGGTGACCTCAGATACGTATTGTGAAGAAAAAAAGGCAGTATTTTAAAAAAATTTTGAAGTGTAGAGTAAAATTTTACACTGCAGAGTCCTCACTGAACCACACCACCAAGCAGAACTGTGAAGAAAGAAAAGGTGGTTCATAATTAACTTTCCAGCAGCAGCTTCAGAATAAAGGGTCAAAACTTGGAAACCAAATGACAAAATGAAAAGATGGTCTCACAAGGTCCATGCAAACTGGCTTTGTCCTGTTTATAGAACAACCTGTCTCATTTTCCTTGAAGAATCACATGGAATAAGATTACAGGAATGGCCACTCAGGACTAGGGGAGCCAGGCTTTTCAATCCCCTTCCGTCAAAAATTAAAACCTTTTCCCAAACAAGGCTGCACCCAACTGGATGCTGCTTATGCAGGTGCCAGTGCACCCTAGTGCTTTTCCAACAGCAGCTGTCATCAATGGCACTTCGAATCCCAAAGTGCTTCACATCCAGACTTCCAGTTGCGCTCCTTAAGTGATGCAGGTCTGCTCAACACATCTTTATCCACTTTCTGCCAGCTGAACAAATTATTGACCTCACCTTCCTCCAGCTGTGCAGCACAGCTTTTCACTCTCCTTACCTCTGCCTACTGAACCGTGAACATGAATTGGGTAAAAATAACTGAGGTCAGCAAGGACCTGCTGCTTAAAGTACTGTGGAAAATTTAGATCATCTTTACTTAAATGGGTGAAGAAGCAATTCTTACAAGCAGCTGATCTTGCCAGTCACTGAAAACCTTTAGTTTGGGTAGAAGTTTCAAGTAAGTTGTATTGACACCTAATGAAAATGCCTTAGTACACTTCCCAGCTACAAGTAAAATGGCTAGAAAGCAAGGCACCATAAGTTTCAGAAGGGAAGCCAAAAGCAACAAGTCCTGACAATATATGGGTTTTCCTTTTTAAGCATGTGACTCCTTTCCTTAGAAGCAGTTTGGTTTGCTAAGGACAGTCAGAATTACCAGGTATGACAATACATTCAACTCTGGTTCTCTGAAAAACTAGGTTTATATGCAGAAGCACTCTAATCATGAGCACAACTACGGGTGGAATAAAGACCCAAATCATGACATTTAATTCCACCTACTGATGTCTTTCCCATCCCTCTTGGTAGTTAGTAGCAGCTCTTACATGACGTCTTTTTTTTTTGGCTTATAATTCATGTTTTTCTAAAGTTAAAATGATAATAATATGGACCAATCTGCAAAAGATTGACTACCAGTCAAAATCACAAAGATCACGCAGTAAAACTGCAAGAGGTTCACCTGATATTTCCCTTGAGATTAGAGGTAGTTGGAAAATTACTGCTACTTTTGTTTCAGATAGGAATTTATACATAATTGCTATTGGTGTTGACTTTACTTTTTAGTTGTCTTTGTAATTTGAAGTAGAAAAATAGCTATTTCTTGATAAGAAAAAATTTTCAATTAAAAACACCTCAATGTTCCAAACAATAATTTAGAATTTTACTTAAGCATGATTTTTGGTTTTCTAATCACCACTTTTAGAAAGAAGATAGAGTTTGTTGTTTTTTTTTAATAAAACAGCATTTATTAATTTATTTATACTAGGATGAAATCTCTTTTCCTTCTTCATGTGTTGCTTTTTCCTTCCCCACTCAGTATTCCCTAAGGGAGCCAGTCCCTCAGCATGGCATTGTCAGGCAGCATGAAGGTCAAATAAGGGCTGCACTGCAGCATATTTAGTTGCTTGGAAGCATTCAGTCTCAACTTTAAAGTTATTTTAACAGGTTTTTTTTTGCTTTTCATTCCTTTTGAATCTACAGCCTGTGACTATATAAACTATCACACCAATAGCATAAAGTCATGTAGTGGAAAGACCTAAAATGAGTTCCACTCAAAATTTTAAAAGCTCTTATTGCCTCTGCATACGCTACTTAGCCTTGAGAAAAAAAAATAATCTATCAACATAAAAGTACCATGAAAGGCACAAAGCATTTCTTCTCTCTTTGGCCTGAAACACTGAGCTTCCAAACCCAATTCTTACTGCCTTTCCAACACGATAAATTTGGAGTAACTTCATTTGAAATATTGGGATTACTCTATTGTAAAACTTGAGCCTGTGAAAGAGGAATCACAGTTCCTAGCATCTTATTATAGAGTGAATTTTAAACATTAATCTATTGGGTAAAACAGTGACAGATCTTTACTTTTTTTTTTGTTTGCTTGTTTATTTTCGTGCTGCAAATGGCAAAATAAATAAATCTAAAGCTTGCATAGTTTCTACTTCAGCTGAAATACAATCTTCAGTCCTTAAAATGAGGGTTTTTCAATCATTTGGTGTAAAACTGGAGTACAGTAAATAACAACATGGAAATCATTATGTCATGAAATCAGTAGAATCACTCAGGATTTTTATTTGTCTAACTGGGCTCAGTATGTGGTCTAGCCATATGTCTTCATGAGTAGAGCAGCTAGAACAGCAAGGCATCAGCAGAGCATTACAACCAGTCTGACTCCCAAAGTTGCCTCATTAAAGAACATGAACTCTACAATTAGTAAGATTTAAAAAAGAATATTTTCCTATTGCCATGCCTTGTTCTACAGAAAGTAGTTAATGATCAGTAACCATGTTGCTCTTATTCTACAGACTTTCTTCAGATATTTCTATGGGTTGGGGATGTTTAACCAATCCCACTGGGGAGGGACTGATGTTTATAGCAGAATTCGTTTCTAAGCTCAACTGCTTAGCACTGCTACTATTTCATCAAATAATATTAATCCTAGTACCCTCGTGGTATGAGCAAGGAAAACTTGAGGTCTGATATGCTTTGGAAGCAGCACATCTTATTTTTTATTGACCAAACCATAGATATCCATTGAAAGGTCCAAAGGTAGCAGAGAGATCTCAGTAACTCTGTAGAAAGCTCATATTAATGTATTAACTCTTTGCTTAGATTTTTATTCTCAGAACATCCCTTGATATTCAGTGGGTCTTTCCAAAATCAAGTAGATATGAAAGATGTGGGTAAACAAATTTTTGCAGTCAGCCAGATGAATAGACATGATATTGGACAAGCACAGTTTAGTTGGCAACAGTCAAAGATACAATCGTAAAACACTATTTTTACTGGTACAGTTTAGTTATGTCACACAGGATAGTTTTCTAACATTAGTACAAAACACAATTTACTGGTATGGCTATAGCTGGATATTTTGACATTATTGTCCACAGCCTCTTCTACATCCCAAAGTGTTGTGCTAGGCTTGGCTGGGATGGAATTAATTTTCTTCGCAGTGGCTAGCGTGGGCCTATGTTTTGGGTATGTGCTGGAAACAGTGTGGATAATTCAGGGATATTTTCATTATTGCTGAGAAGTGCTTACACAAAGTCAGGGCCTTTGCTGCTTCTCACACCACCCAACCAGTGAGTAGGCTGGGGGTGCACAAGAACTTGGGGGGAGACACAGCTCACCTAGAGGATATTCCATGCCACATGTTGTCAAGGTCGGCATGTAAAGCTAGGAAAGAAGTAGGAAAGGGGGGGATGTTCAGCATGATGCCATTTGTCTTTCCAAGTAACCATTACATGTGATGAAGCCCTGTGTCGTGGTTTAAACTTCTATAACTCACGCAATTGCTCTCTCACTCACTCCCCTCTCTTTCTTCCCCCAGTCCCTGGGGGATGGGGAGGAGAATCAGAAGAATGCAACTCCCACAGGTTGAGATAAGAACAGTTTAGTAACTAAGGTATAACACAAACCACTACTGCTACCACCAATAATAATACAAGAGAAATATAAGGAAAGAGAATACAACTGCTCACCACCTGATACCCAGCCCGACCCAGAAGCGAACCCTCGCAGTGCACCCCCCACCCTTCCGGGCCTCTGCCCTCCATTTTTACATCCTGGGCATGACGTGCTGTGGTATGGAACACCTCTTTGGTCAGTTTGGGTCAGGTGTCCTGTCTCTGCTTCCTCCCATCTTCCACTCCTCCCTGGCAGAGCATGAGACTCAGAAAGTCCTTGGTCAAACCAAAACATTACCAAGCAGTAACTGAAAACACTGGTGTTATCAGTGCTGTACCCAGACCAAAAGTCAAAAACAAAGCACTGCACCAGCTACTAAGAAGGAGAAAAATGACTGCTACTGCTGAACCCAGGACACCCTGCTTTCCTGGGGATGGCTGAATACCTGCCTGGCCATGGGAAGTGGTGAATGAATTCTTTGTTTCACTTTGTTTGTGTGCACAGCTTTTGCTTTACCTGTTAAACTGTCTTTATCTTAACCACAAGTTTTCTCACTTTTATTCTACTGACTCCCTCCCAGTTCCACTGAAAGGGGAGCGAGAAAGTGTCAGTGTGGGGCTTAGCTGCTGGCTGGAGTTAAATCATAGAATAGTACAACAGTTACGGTTTGGAAGGACCTTAAGATCATCTAATTCCAAACTTCCTGCCATGGGTAGGGACATCTCACACTAAAACATGTCACCCAAGACTCCGACCAACCTGGCCTTCAACACTGACAGGGATGGAGCACTTAACACTTCTTTGGGCAACCTGTTCCAGTGCCTCACCACCCTCACAGTAAAGAACTTCTTCCTTATATCTAACCTGAATGCCCCTGTTTATATTTGAACCCATTACCTCTTGTTCTATCGCTACAGTCCCTGATGAAGAGCCCATCTTGAGCATCCTTGTAGGCTCCCTTCAGATGCTGGAAGGCTGCTATGAGGTCTCCATGCAGCCTTTTCTCCAGGCTGAACATCCCCAGCTTTCTCCGCCCGCCTTCATACGGGACGTGCTTGAGCCCCCTCATCCTCATGGCCTCCCCTGGACTTGCTCCAGCAGCATCATGTCAAATTGTTTTCTTGGCCAAGGGTCTTTGCCACTTGCCTTTTCTTGGATATGCACCATCAAAATCTAAGGCAAATGAGAAGGCCCTCAGACTTCCCAGTGCATTTAGAACAGGTCTTCACGAAGTTCCACTGTGGGGAGTCAGATGGAGGGAGGGGAGGAAAAGGCCATGAAGAATTATGACTTCAGAGTTTGCTGTCTCAAGGAGGCTTGATGCCTGAAGATGTTTTTGTTTATTTTTTTTTCTCTACAATTTAACAAGTAAAAAAATATATATATATATCTATAAAATAGCTGGCTTGGAAAGGACAATTCAAAAATATCCCTACTTCTCAGTATTCTTTGGTCTCCTAGTAGAAAACTTGCAGGAGCTTCATGTTCCCCTTTTCCACATCTTCTCTATAAGATACAGACAAACTAGTTTCTTAATATTCAATCTCAGATTAAAAACAAACAAACAAAACAAAACAAAACAAAACAAACAAAAAAAAAACAAACCAAAAAAACACTACCCAACCAATTTAACAAAAGGAAAAAAAAAAAGGGGGGGGGGGAATAAAAGGAGAATCTGCCTCCTGAC
The DNA here is from genome assembly GCA_039720435.1 of Amazona ochrocephala. Lineage (NCBI taxonomy): Eukaryota > Metazoa > Chordata > Aves > Psittaciformes > Psittacidae > Amazona > Amazona ochrocephala. Next base: position 27,521,981 of record CM077881.1, read on the forward strand.
TTTGGTAACCAAATCTTTGCTCCGTGGTGTTACATCTAAACGGATGATAAACAGATTTTAACAGTTGTCTGTGGTCAGCCTCATGCCAGATACAGAACTGTGTGGTGCCAGTGCCCATGCAGTGTGCCTCACAGCAGACAGAAAAGAAGCTACGTGAGCTCTGCTGTCCCAATGGAGTTTGGCAGTCTGTCAGGTATAGAGTCTTCAGTACTTATAGGAATATGTAAGGTGCTCATTGTCAAATTCCCACATCATCACAAGAATACACCAAACAGAGTCTGTTGCTTTCTTTGGTCTAAGATACATTCAGAGAAGATTCATTATTTGGACAGAAATTATAGCTAATTCAGAATCTGGGTTTCGTGAAAAAAAAGGTAGATTTTTTCCTTTAAACCCCATGTGAATCATCAAAAGCAGTAATAATATTTAATTCCTGAATTTCCTCTGTGAATACATTGTAAGAAGACAGGCAATAGTTCTTAACGAAATCTTAATAAACAGAATACTCATACATAGCCCCAGCTTCTATCTTTTCCTTTTAGGTGGGCTTTTTTTCTGGTTCTTCACTGAATTTTTCTGTTTCCCTAGGTACACACAGGGCTGTAAGAATGTTCATGCAATATGGCAGATCAAAGAAACCTGTATCTAATGCTTTTTATTTCCTTATATGAAATGTGTGTAGTGTGCAACATATAGTAAGTTTAGCCTCTATCCAGCATATATAAAGTTAGAGCAATCTTTTCTTTTTCCCAAAATGACACTGCAGCCTCTGGGAGTTTTACTCTCTTTTTTCCACATTTATGCAGGCTGAAAACATGTTACTATCTGCACACTAATAAATGAGACTGATTTTCAGCTGCTTTGAAAGCAGCATTTTATGCCAAATATTGTACTTTCCAATTAGCAAAGATTGTAGAATGGCTTTGAAAGGTTAAGCTACTAGATGTAACTCTTGCAACTGTGGAGCCTATACAACAGATTCACAAGTATCCAAAATGATTCACAGAAACAGGGAACAAGAAGAGGAAAAACTGGCTTTGAAAGTGAAGATCGATTTTAATATAGAAAACACAAAAAGAAATAAAAAGCATCTTTCCAAACCAACAGAGCATGGCACATTATAAAGCTGAAGTTGAGACTCTGACTCAGAGCTTCACAGTATCTAATTTAATAAACCTCAGACAGCTTGTGTTATGAAATTAAAAGGGCTTCATTGAGAACACGTAAATCTGTGCTCCCCCCACCTCCATGGGACAGAAATGAATTTATTTGCTATTAATTTCAAGTAGTTACTAACAATCCAAGCATACAAACCATGACAGTGGTGTGAAGAGGCCTGCAGAAGAGCTTTTACAAATTCTGATGACATCCAGGATAAGCATATATGGAGTGGTCAATCAAATGCCCCTCAAGAGATTACAAACTACTGATACCTACATTTTGACCTTCTGCTACAATTCATCAATAGTTTCACCTACTCATGTACTACTCTGCACAGAGGGGGAGAATATAGCAGCTGTTGCAGCAGAAGAAGGAAATGACTCAAAGTGTAAAACCTTCCAAGCAGTGAAAATAGGATTTTTTTGTTGAAGCCAAAGGGATGCCTCAAATAAGCTTTGCAGAGCGTTGTGGGTCAGGGAGGAAAGGGGCATCAAACTCCAGCAAACTGAAGCAAGTGAAAGAGTAAACAAGATGAATATTTTCCTTTCTTAAGTCATCCTTCACAGGCATTCAGGCTTCTGCAGCTTTCTCTCTGTGCTAAACAGCTTGCTTTGTAGACCATGTTCTCTTCTAAGATCTTTTGCAGTGTGTCAGCCTCCTATGGTAAAGTGTCTCTTAATACATTTATCTTGTTGTACACTGTCTTGGAGATCATACTGAATTGCCCACGTTTCTTTTCACAGTAACTGCCAAAGAAAAAGACCTGTCCCTTCTACAGATCTGTGAGCACTTTAATAGATTATGAGTTGGTCTATTCTATGTATGGTGTTGCCCTCATCTTAATGAAGGTATCTGATGTTTTGTAGGATGTGTATACTGTTGTCCATATTTTTGTAAAGCGTTCTTTCTTTGTAGTGTTCTAGTAAAGTCCCAAGTGTTGTAAAATATATTTAAAAAATATCCAGATATAAGCCAGAGTCACTGAACCCCTATGAATCATTTCTGACTGTCTTTGGTCACAACAGTTCAATCCTATTCCCTCTCAAACAAAATACATTTAAAAACTAATCAGGCAACCATGCTACAAGCAAGCAAAAACCCTGAAAATTGCCCATGTCATTTTATGCCTGCAGGATTACTCACTATGCCTCTCATGGAAAATGAAATCTCAACAAGAACATGAATTGCTGAAAGGAACCTCAGGTCTAGGGAATTGGAAGCTACACACTTAAATGGATGGCCAGAGATTTTAAAAACAGTTTATAAAACAAAAGAACCATTTTCACATAGTAAGTAAAGCAAAAGCAGCCCACACCCAGTTTCTGCTGCCAAGAGTAAAAGGCCACAGGAGGTTGCTTCTGAGGTGTTATTTATATTGGATTTTAAAATGGTATGAGGGGACAGAGGGTTAAGCTATCAATTATGCAATTGTAAACCAAGAACCTTTGGGAAGAGAAGAAGAAAATTGTACACTTAGAGAATGAGCAAGACATTTAGGAGAGGTTCAAGGTTAACTCCTTTCCTCTGCTTCTCTGAGTTCTGCTAAGAGTTCACATCACAGTACAAAGCCCAGGGAACAATTCTGCAGCTACAGGAAAGCAATTCTTAAAGTCGTGATTTCCTCAACACCTTGAGGGATGCAGCAGGAGCTGTTACAGGAGGAAAGGAAAGATAAATACAGTCCCTAGCCCACCAAGTCCATGCTGTGGCCAGTGCAGTTCAAATGCCAGACACTTTCTATTGTAAGGTATGCTGTTAATGTTCCTCTGGCCAGCAGCCACTGCCACACTGCACTGCTGGAAATATGAAAAAAGTGCACAGCTAGTGTGTAAATGGGAAATCTGGTAAGAGCTGAAAGCAGAAAATGGTCTGTGTGTGCAAGTGCAATAGCAAAAAGAGACACAGTGAACACCCTCCCCTAACCCATATTGTAAAGTAGAATGATCCAGTTGTTCCTTCTCAAAAGCTGAGACAAATCCACATGAAAAGTTGTGGGTTTTGGGGACAACACTTGTGGCTGCTGGAAATACTTATAGTTTTTCTGCATACACAGACAGGAAGCCTAAGACCCACCTTTCCACCCTGAAACCGCATTTATTGGACTGAGAATTTCAGCCATTCCCCTCAGATGCTCAAAATCCTGTTTCTGCACTTGTCTAAAACACTCCAGCCAGGGTTTTTCAGCTGGGCACTGGGGTAAGCAGGCAGCAGCAGCCCTACTCTGGCACTTCCATCATGAAAGTCTGAGACTTTATCAAAGTAGCTTTACTGCTTGGTGCAGCTCAAAGTTCAAGAAAATCCCCCCAGGCATTGTATCAGACCCTTATCAGAGAGAATAAATTGCCATAATACTCAGGAGATTTGGGAATGTTTCTCCATTTCCTACAGGACAGCAGGCTCCCCAGTCAGGGCAGAGAAGGTATGGGGCTCTGACATAAACAGAGAGAGGAGAATGTGTAGAGATATTCCCCCGATGATCTCTTTTTCGTTTTGCAAGTTCAGATGCTAGGAAGTAGCAAGGATGATCATCTGGGTTCAGACAACAATTTCATAGCCTGCTCAAGGCAATCCAGCATGTTAAGAAAAGAGGCACGTATTGGATGCATCTGCTTTCAGGAAAATGCTCTCACTGAGTTTGTTTTTAAACAATAGCACAAGAGGGCTATAGACCATGGAAGAGATGTACTTGTCCTGTATGTTCTGTGAACTGCTTAACATTCTTCTGGCTTGTGATTAAGAAAGTGCTAGGCCTGACACACACACAAAAAGGAAATGATCACTTCAAGAAATACTCAGAGGGAGTTAAAGAGGAGAAGTTGAAAACAAATATACATTTTCCCTCTAGCTGACTGATTGATTTTATTTTTTTTCCTGTTGAAGAATCTGTAGAGTAGAGGAGACACACATTTTTAATTGAAATCAATGGTCTAGGATTTCAAGCCATATTGCTTGACCCAGAACTCAGTAAAGTCAATGGCAGTCTTCCCATTCACTCCAGTGGGCTTTGTAGGAAATCCATGTAGCTGAAAGTGATGACTTGCACTTTTAGATGCAGTCAGTGCATGAGGTTTTTAAATGTATTACTATTATTTTCCTACTGCATCTCTTTAAAATGCTGTTTATTCACCATGGCATTGTGTAATACACAGATATATTAGTACTAAGAACATGACCCTCTATTCAAAGACTCAAGTTATTATATTTCTTACATAAGCAATTCTTATGAAATCCAATAATAATAATTAATCAAAAATGCATGCTAGATTTATTTTTCATCATTCTATAATGATGTTTGTTTTCTTGAAAACTTATGTTGCACTGAATGTTTATATTTGCAAAAAACCCACACAACGCAAGCCTTTCCCTGCGCTAAAGGGCTTGCAATCTAAGTAAAAGAGACCAAAACAGACATATACAACTAGCCTCAAGTGCACTGGCTAGAAAACAGCAGACCAGCAATTGACCCTGTCATAAAAGAGATTTTTAAACACGAATTTGAAGGTAGATAATGCAGGGATCTTGTGGGAGTCTCCCTGCCCTGCATGCCCATCTTGCCACTTCAGGAAATGGTCATTGCACTTACCAGAAAAGACTGGTTTATACTAAAATAAAGTTTCCGTTTTCCACATAAAATAATTTAGAATTTTTAATAGAATTTTTAATAATTCAAATTTTTGCACCTCCTAATGATTGCTAATTCATTAACAGAGAAGATCAACAATAACTAATTGCAAGGAGTATTAATTAATTAAATCTAGTAGAAAGAATGTCTTTTTCTGAATGAATGGCATCAGTGAAATGCCAAGTGTTTTCTCACTGACCTCCAGAGCTGAATTGGTGACCTCTAAACCTTCCTCACAAAACAGCAGAGTTGCCTTGTGCTCTAGCTATCTGGAATAGAATAGTTGCACAAGTGCATCCTTATTCTCCCTGGAAAGTACACAATACCGGAGTATTGGCAGGTGCAGCAGGTGAGATGACTAAAGTGAAATGCAAACCATAATAACTTCAGATAAATAGGAAGATAGTAACAGAGTTGACAGTACTTGGATTTCTTCTATTTGCCAAATTCCTCCATCAAATGAGCAGAAACTTCAAAACCTCAGACTTGACTAAAAAGATGCTTGCTTTTGTCTTTTTTAGTGAGAAACAAACTTGTCTAAAAACACAGTACCCTTTTTATTTTGAAACAGGGCCTCACAGGAGTGTCATTGTTATATGAGTGACTAATATCTTGATGCTATCTGTAAAGAAAGTTTCCTTATTACACACCTGTTCAAGATATACCCAGGAGTTGTATTCTTTTTTACAGGTGGTGATGATGGGGAATAACTTCGATGGGGAATAACTGAATGTAAATTGCTGTTCTGAGTTGCACGGAGCAGGGATTTCAACCTGGATGTCCTCTAGACTGCAATGGGTCCTCTGACCAGCTGGTGGCATCTCCCTATAATTTCTCAAAAGACCAGCTGGACTTGATCATCCAGTTACAGGTGAAAGTCTATCCCTGGGCAGTGCTCAGCTTAGAGTGAACACATTGCAACGTGCCCTGCCTCAGTCCTCCTTTGGACAAGTAGGAATGCAAGTCAGACTGCAGGATGCAAAACTATGGCAACTTTAGTATCATCTCTCAAGGCATCAATGGAATTATTTTTCCCAAAGTACAGCCAGGATATATTAAAGGTGCTTCTGCCTGGGTTGTTGTTGCTGGTTTAGTTTTGGTTTAAAATCTTAATGTAATTGCTAATTGTAAATTAGAACTGAATGTCAACAGATAGAATTTATTAACTCCTTGTTCTATCAAAACCTTATTTGTATTAATCAAGCTAGTATAAGCATGATCGGAGTGACAAATCTGCCTTTCATAAATTTTTTAATTTATGGTTTAGTTTCTATAGAAAAAAAGATCTGAAACTGGAGATAAGTCAACAGTTGCTTTCAGATTAGAAGCCCTCTTCCTTCTTTATAAAGCAGGTTTATATAAAGAACAAACACTACATGTAAGGAATTAACTCAGGCGACAAAGACTGAAATCTTGTGAAGAGAAAAGCCAAATAAAAATAATTGTTACTTCCTATAAAGGAACACAAATACATCTGGCTATGTTGCCAGGGGAAAAACATAATCTTTGTAATACCGACTCCTCTCCATCTAAGACTTCCTAAATTAAGACAGAAAAGGTAGGACTAACAAGAGAGGTACCTTCAGCATAGAGATGATTTATGGATCAGGACTTGTAAATTCACACAGATACACATATATATTGTTCAACTTTTTCATCCTAAAGATAGGAAATAATAATGATTTTGCTTGCGTGGCAGAAAAGATTTAACTGCCACCAGAAATATGATGTGCACTTATACCAGTCATGAATCTGCCACACAAGCTTGTCATATTCAGCTGGATGTGTGCACCCGAGGTTGAAAGCTTCCTACATAGTGGTGTTTCAAGAAGTACTTCACAGCTTGGCAGTTTTCAGTCTTTTCCCATATTGCATGAACCTGGAAATATTCCAGGAAACACTGACCTGCTTTCAGACATAATTTTTGGCTCAGAAAGATGGTAGATAGCACACATGCACTCTCATGAAAACACTGGGCAGTCCCATTGAAGGCTGCCCTTAAAAAAATCTGAAAAGAGTTCAACTGCTTATAATATCCTGTTTAACATCTATCATAAAATATAGAAAAAGCATATTCCACCTTCTTGGGGGAAAGATGACAATGCAGTGAAGAATGTGACACTTTAAAATTTTATTTGCAGAGATTTTCACATTAATAAAACAAAAATTTTGCCTATCTCATCTCCACTGAAAACAAAAAACCAAAATGATCTAAGGACTATATATTTTTAATTTCTCTATGGAATAGGTGGGGGGGGTGTGTTTTGTTTTTTTTTTTCCTCAGAATTTCAGCCAATTGAGGCAAGAAGGAGTTGGGTTTTTTTGAGAAAGAGAAACCTGGAAAGTGAGCAGTAAACTCAATCAGATATTGTAATACAGAGGTGTAGCCCATGACTGGATAAATGATATAAAACCAACACACTAATTGGAAAGAAAAGCTGAAAGAGTTCTTTCTCCAAAGGAGCAAAAAAAGAAACACAGATATGTCTGTAAAAACACAATGCAGGAGGACAGGTGGAATTACAAAGTTGCTGGAGTCAGAGATGTGGTATTTACTTCCATGGAAGCTAAAAAGCACTCTATATTGTACAGGAACAACTAATTACTGCTAAAATGATTTAAAATAAGAAAGGTCATCACCGGTCTACGTCTAATTAAATTAATTCCTAGGTGAGAAAGATCAAGGCCAGATGCTCAAACTTACTTTGAATAATTTGAAGTGCCCAAACTATCATGTCATTGTTTTTCTGTGCACCTGCTAATAATAAACTATTGCAGGATACTGATTAAGGACTTGATCCTAAAATAAGTTTATCCATGTCTCCTTAGGGCCTATATAGTGAGCCTTCCTTAATGTCAGGCACAAAATAAGAGGTGTTGCATGAAGCGGTAATCATAGAATCATAGAATCATAGAATCATAGAATCATAGAATCATAGAATCATAGAATCATAGAATAGTTAGGGCTGGAAAAGGACCTTAAGATCATCTAGTTCCAACCCCCTTGCCATGGGCAGGGACACCTCCCACTAAACCATATATGTTGCTTTTTACACAAGCTATGGAAATTCTTATTTCTACAAATTTGACCTAACTGTGTTCCAAAGCAAATGTTATTTAGTCACCAGTTATGCAGCTTACACAGTGGTCATGAGAAGCAGTTCAGGCAAACATATTTTTTCTGAAAAATAACCATTTTCTGTATTACTGATTTCATATAACAACTTTTTCCTTATTCTATTTTGTTTTTAAGAGCACCCATTCTCATCAGCTTGCATCACTTTACTAAATGGAAACAACATTTCCACCTACAAATGTAGGACAGGGGATAAATTGCTGTATTCGAAGTGCTGAATAAAATTATCATCTTGACAGTGTCAGAGTTCTTTGCAGTTTGCAAATTAAAAAAACAAACCAACATTTGTTTTCAGAGAAGACACTGATGCACAAGCAATAATGACCGGCACTTGATACAGTGCTGGCCATTTGTACGGGACATGAAGCTGTCTGAATTCTGAAAATCCAGTAGCCAATATAAGCAACATATGGTAATTTCCCGTGCTTGATCAAACAGAAATTTTGTTTTTCCAAAGCACCTTTGGCTATCTGGAGAAAATTCATTGATTTACATACTTTATTTGCTTGATTTATTTATCTGCCTGGTTGTCCTTTACTAAGGAAGCTGGGTGATGTTGATGTTTGCCAGAAATGTTTGCAGAGGACTGCAAATCAAAATGAAGAAAACCAATCTGCAAGTTTAAACAAACATGCAGGTGCTGTATTTTTCAACAGACTCTAGGTCATACCAGAGGTGATGAATCTTCCTCATTAACAAATATGTGAAGCGAAAGGTATTACAACCCAGCTGGAGGGCCTAAAGCCCCCATGATCCATCAGAAAGCAATTATGTTTCTACTGTTTGGAAGAGGACAAACAGGCAGTGTGGCCCTATTTTGAGTATTTAAACAAACTAAATAATACTGGTTAAGAAAATTCTGTTTATTCCATGTCTTCCCTAATACCTGACTGAGCATTCTCCCCAGGAAAAAATATTTTGGAAGAGTTATTTATTCCCTGGGGATCAGGAAATCAAGAGCATATTAGCAACGGAGTCAATGATCAGTCATAGCAGGGCATAGTAGGTCCCGTGGTATTTTAGTCAAATGAAAGACTAAAGTTCCTCACAGAGGAACTTCAGAAAAGCAAAAAGAAAACTTTTATGAAAGGATGTGTGAGAGATGTAGAACTATCACTCCTATAGACTAGAGCACCGCAGTATGGCAAGAATATTATCAGCATGAGATGAAGCAAATAATTTTGACATTTCCAAGCTCCAATTTTTCATATAACTTTCTATCCCTATGAAAAAATTTGCTATTTCATTTTTATATTTTTCCTGACTCAGGGTCGAACGTCAAAATACCAATCTCTTGTGAGACAGAAATTCCATTTTATATTAGCTTTCATATCAAGACTGACATCTCATTTTCTCATTTGAAGCATCTCTATTTTTACATTCTCCTATTCAGCCACTGAAGAAAAATAATGAATGTTTGAACACACAATCATTTGGGGGTCTCTCCTTCTATTTTAGATTCTCAGTTTACATGTAACAGTTCAGCTTTAAGAGGTTCAGATTCTTTCTTTCTATAAAATCTGCTATAGCTGGCTACATTAGAAGGCACAAATTATCCGCTCTGTTCCGAGAAGACCCACCAGTGTGTGCAGAAGCTGATAAGTTTAGCTGCATAAAGATCACTCTTGGAGGCATTCCAACAGGAGAATGTAGTGAAGAACAGCATGCAGATCTCAAAATACTTAAATATCACTGAGAATCTAACAAAGGTCTTTAAGCTGTGTGCTCTGGTGCCTTTCAGAGTACATATTTTGATACGTTTATATCCTACTGGAACTCAGTGGAGGCTTTAATTTTAACTGTACAACTTTGTGCTATCAGTTGCACTGAGCTCTCCTACTTCAAATTCATATATTTATTTCAAAGGTAAACTTTTCCAGCTGTATAACAAACAGGAACGCCAAAGATGCAAATGATACACAAATAGAATAGTTTGTGTTGGAAGAGACCTTAAAAGATCATTAGTCCAATCCCCCTGAAACAATGAAGAGGGATATCTTCAACTAGAGTAAACTATGAACTACCCTCCCAAACTAAAAAAAAAAAAAAAAATAAAAATAAAATAAAAAAAAAAATCCTTGGCCACATAGAAATATGTCCTCTGATTTTGGGAATATGGAGAACCTAAATCAGACAGAAACATTACTCTCTCTATAGGGTAAAGAGTTTCCCTCTTTCTAAAGAGACAATACTCTAAAGACAGTAAAGCATGAAGGGGAGACATAGGTATAGAGAGAAGTTCTTTGCTTACAATCTTTCAGTCTGCCAGCAGGTTCATAGCCAAGCCAGATTTGATAATTCTTACTTTAATTCCCTATCCAGGGATCTTCCAACACTTGGAAGCAAATTGTTATTGAAGAACAAGTGTGAACTCTTAAAGCAGTGTAAGAAAAGACTCCAGAAGATTATATGGCTCTTGGAAAAGTGAAAGAACAATTGCTGTGAGTAAAACCAACAGATTTGTGATCAGTAGAAAGAAAGAAACTTGCCTTTATATGTGTTATACCATCAGTTTGAACAATGTGCACACTCAGATTTCTAATAAACAACGAGTTCACGCTACAGCCTCTCTCTCATGGGAGGAAATTAAATGGGTATCTTGTTTTTACCTACCTTTCTATTTTCACACCATAGAAAATAATTTCCTTGAGACCTCTGTCTTCCTGTCAAAAATTTGGTTGAAGTTACCCCGTTATCTCAATATTATGGTGGGAGAGGGACAAAATCAGACATTTAAGCACTTATACACATATTGTTTCACACACACGCATGAACAAAGAAGCCATATTTCCTTAGGCAAACAGGCTAAAAATAAATGTGACACTACTTTTCTGACAGCCATTTTGAGCTTTGGCAGGACAAATTGCTTTATTCAATAGCATTTCATACAGAAAAATATAAGCTACAATATTGCCTCCTATGCTCCATGAGGAAAATTAACTTGGCCTCTAGGGCTCCTTGCTATTAATCTCCATCAAACATCCCTGCCAACACTCCCCCAGAGGCCATGATCCCCCAGAAGCACTTACGCCCATGAGCAGCCGTATAGATATCAACTGTCACAGGCTTGAAGTTTAGCATTCCTGAGAGATCACTGTCACAGTAAGTTCAATCTTTAAGAAAATATTGAGAAGGTAGGTCTGGGAAATATGCATCACCAAAATACTGTAATGAAATCTGCCCAACCTGCTCATTTTACTTTGAGGCAATTTCAGACCACAGGCAAAAGCATCGGGGTCAGTAAAGTTAGGTTAGGATGCATTTACCCCATATCTGTACCTACAAAATGTCTTACTAGTGCATTTGGCAAAGCACTTGGCATGCTAAGATGGGAAATCAGAGATGAATAACTGAGAATTGAGACAAGTTCTGCTGCCCGAGGAATGCCACAGACACAATGAGGGAATCAGAAGACGTATATAGCAAGTTTCTCTTGTGCCAGCTAAGAACTGTCAATCAGGGGGGTGGGCTTTTTCCTCAAGTTAATTACACTTCAGGGTTGATCTAAAATCCATAGATTTATGAAGAAAAAGCTTTGGTGGGATTATTTTCAGAGTGATCAAGGTCTTCTCAAAGCCTAAGAAGTCAAGTATAACACAAGAAAGATATTATAAGCTGTCTCTTGCAATTATAAATAATGCAAATCAGGTACTTTTGAACTCCTAATTCCTACACTGCTAAGCAATAATTTAGCTGTGTGTGGCTATTTAATTGTGTAATTTTTGCAAGAATTCCAGCTCTTTTCACACAACGTATAATGAGAAAAGTAATCTCAAACTTTTGGTGGCCAGTGAAAGAGTACATAAGAAAAACACTGCCTACCCTGCCAACTTGGAGCATAATGGTGCAGCTTTTGGTGTAGGCAAGTCAAAGATCTCTAAGACAAAAAGTTGCCAGTAAGCAACAGCATAGAAGCCTTTCAAGTCATACTTCAAGGGCATGAGGAAGGCGGGATAAGTCTCTTCCTTTTTCTACTTCTCAAATGTCTATATGTGCCAGCAAAGAGTCTCTTTTAAGGTTTGCTTTCATCAATTAAGCAGGTAATGCCTTCTCTGTAACAGATCCTCAAAGAGTTTGGAAATATAACAGCGCTCATTTATTGATTGCTTTGATCAGATACGAGACAGGAGGGAGGAAAACCTCAACATACACATCAATAAACAACCTGGAGCCTCTAAAGCCATACTGAGAGAGCCTGAGAACTAACAATGGGGCTGAGATGCTCAAAAAAGAAAACCCATGACAGCGAATCAATATAAGGCCTTGTGGTAAAGATGTTGAAGTAAAAGGAGGAATGCTGGGTCACTGTGAAAAGAATTTTGTGGTCTGTATTAAAACGCTGAGACAACTTGTAAGGGAACCTTCAGGCGCAGGGAGCAGGTGAGACCATCTCCCTTTCTCCAGATGACTATAGATGAAGCTTAGGGGGATAAGGCCTTGGACAAGGGTCAAGGTTAGACAGGCTGAAGTGAGGCATTAATTTTGTTCACTCCTGACGTCAGGAAGACATGAAGCTTAGTGGCCTTTCCCTTTCTCTGGAGGCAGGTGGCTTGTGCTTTATATGAGCACTAACGATACCTGAATGCAGTGGGTTTGGATAGGCTCTACAGGGTTATCAGCTATTTATGTTGAAGCTATTCCTGGATTGCTTATAGTATAGATACACTGGGGAGTCATCCAGAAATACAAGCAAGAAGGGAAAAAAATCATGGAAGATATTCAGCCCTTTACTGAAGATTATTAAGAGAAAATTATAGGAAAAAGCTTTCAACTGAGATGAAAGGAACGCTGTTAGAAGAAACTGAGAGTCCCACTACCTCAATAGTGCTGTTTGAAAGAGCCTGGTTGTGACCAAGTCAGAGGGTCTGAAAATTTCAGTATCTGTTACAATATGTTCTGCGTATGGCAAGCTGTAAGGTAGAGCTGCCTACAGACTTTCAAAGTCCCATTGATTTGTTTTTCAAAAGCTCTGTTTCTTCTGAAAAAGTAAACACACAAGATGTTTTTAGAAAGATAGTTATTCCTCTGATGCAACCTATTCTCAAAGATAAAGCTGTTAAGTATGCAGATACAGAATAACCTCAAGTGATACTTCGCCCTAAACTGCAGAAAAGGTACAAGGCCTAATACCAGACAGCGAACTCAGGGGTCTGAAATGTCATGTAATGAAATGGAGGTTCAGCAAGTCTGCAACATGTTTTTGGAGTGTGTACACAAGAATCTTTAATCTTCACATTCAGACTTCAAAGAAAGTCTATCTTAGCTTTTTGGTGGGATTTAGAAGCCAAAATCATCAATGTGAGACCACGGGTATACAAACACTCTCTGAGTGGAAGCATAGCCATGAAATGTGCACATTTGTCACCTCCTGGTTATTATCTGTGTGCTCACTTTGTCTACATTAATTTTGGATATTCTACCCCTTGGCAGAAGACATTCAAACTCTCTCTCATTTACTAAACGGGTACAGGTATCTGCAGGCTCATATGGCATAGTCAATAGAATAGCTATTGTGACCACTTGTCCATTTTGCTATGGGAAGAAAATGAGTAGTACGTGAATGCTGGAAGCACCAAAGATCAATTTAACCTAGGATTTGTGTCTCATTAACGATCTTTGGCATAAAAAGCTCTATCGGTATGGCAGGGCTGGCTTGCTTGCAGAGCATCTTGCAATCTCGGTCTCCTACACGCACATCCTGACCTTTTCAAAAGCTGTGACAAGGTGGGTTACACACATCTGTCTACATCTGGAAGGAGGCTCTTGAACACTCCAAAATATCCCCCAAGTTAGACAAGTGACAGACAGACAATAAAGCTCACAAATGTTTCACTATCCCTGTAGCTGGGAATCAGCCTTCAAGGATTCAGGCTTCAACCAAAGATTTTTCTGTGACTCAGGCACAGACAATCAACATGGTATATGAATGCCCTAGTGTCTAAAACCACTTGAGAACACAGTGCAGCTTGCCACTCATGTAGGACACAAATAGGCGCTCTCTTTTTCATTCAGCTGATTAAATAGCAAAAGTGTGAGCTACATTTCCCTAGGAAACAAGGCTAGGAAGAGCCTCCTTGTGAACTGTTGAAGATCAGAAGTGCCAAGTTTTAGCAGTTCCTGTTGCTAATGAGGAAAATATTCATTACATGTTTTCAAGAGTAGCAGTATGTTTTCTCTACAATGGGTATCACTGACAAGCACAATTTGTAGGTATTTGGTAAATGTTTAAAACTCTACAATTTTTAATGCCATAACAAAGCAAATGCAAGAGCTGATGAGTCAGCAGGGTTATGATAGTTTTTTTGCTAATTATGAACTCAGGTTTAAGAAATTAATAACTTTTAATACTAGTGTGGAGGAGAAAGCTTACACTTAGAGAGTGCATAAAAATTTGCACAGGTAATTGATTTGTATGGGAATTCAATATAAGAATGACTTAATTAAAATGAAATTTTAAAACAAATGACCCATGTTGGTTTTTAATCCCTCCATGCCATCTTGAAAAAATCATTTACATCTCACTGTAATCTGTACGCAGTGCTAACTGGGTGTTACGACTACTGGATGAGGAGAAGAGCTAGGTAGAGCAGTGGTATAGAAATGAGGAAAAGGGTAGTAGAGGATTCAGAGTTCATCTATTAACGTTACATTCATAAACATCCAGACCATTGTGACACACAAACAACCAACTCCTAAATCAGGTGGTCCCAATTTCTTATTTCCTTTGTCTCTCCTCCTACCTTTCCCGCCTGTGCTCGTTACCAGTTAGCTTTGGTTTTGGAAGGGCAAGGTTTATATCCCGTATTCTCACACAGCTTCAGAGTCAACATCATGTTTCTTCCAACTTCTAATAAATTTCTGCACTGTGTTTTCACCACCCAAGTTCCAATTTTGAAAGGTTTTTTTTCTTTTGGTCTTTATGTGTCACATGCACCTCATCATACAGTACCATTTTCGGGTTCATATTTGAAATGTTTCTGAGAGGTACAGAGAGGATATTGAGCCCATTTAGGTGTGAGTCCTGCAGTGCTCAGGATATGAGAGAAGACATCTACATGCTGTAAGAAAAGGAAAGGTCTATTAATTCTTGTTCTGTAACCAGAGATAGGAGATCCCCTGTGCTTATTGTCTTGGGTTCAGCAGTAGCAGTCATTTTTCTTCTTGGTAGCTGGTGCAGCGCTGTGTTTTTGATTTTGGGCCTGGGAACAGTGCTGATAACACCAGTGTTTTCAGTTACTGCTTGGTGATGTTTAGGCTGGCCAAGGACTTTGTGAGTCTCATGCTCTGCCAGGGAGGAGGGGAAGCTGGGAGGAAGGAGCGACAGCACACCTGACCCAAACTGACCAAAGAGGTTATTCCATACCACAGCACGTCATGTCCAGGATGTAAAAGACGGAGGGGAGAGACCCGGAAGGGTGGTGAGGGTGCACGGTGGGGGATGCACTGTGGGGGGTGCACTGTGGGGGGTGCACTGGTGGGGGTGCACAGCTTGGTCGAGCTGGGTGGTGAGCTATTGTATTCTTTCCCTGTATTTGCCTTGTCATTATTGTTACTGGTGGGGGTGCACTGGGTGGCTGGGCTTGATATTGGATGGTGAGAAATTGTATTCTTTTCCCTTGTATTTCTCTTGTCATTATTATTATTGGTGGTAGCAATAGTGATTTGTGTTATACCTTAGTTACTAAACTGTTCTTATCTCAACCTGTGGGAGTTGCATTCTTTTGATTCTCCTTCCCATCCCTCCACGAGCGGAGGGAAGAAAGAGGGAGAAGTGAGTGAGAGAGAGACTGTATGGGTTTATAAGCTTAAACCACGACACTTATGCACCCACACCCTGGCATCTGTCATCCTGAGCGCAATAACTCAGTAAAAATGAAAAAAGGATAAGTGAAAGGAATTATTATCTGCAATTTGGAGCCAAAAGGGAGAGTGTAAGTGCCATGCTCAGGGTCCCACAAGATCTCTCAAAGCAAAGAAGTGAAGCCAAACCCTTGGAGTCCCTCCATAGGAGTTTTTGCTCTTCTTGACAAGGTGCAAGTGTCCTTCAACCAGTCCAATTCCTGAATCACATATCACACAAGGAAGTAATTCTTTTACTGTAAGGGTGTCTGAACACTGCAAAGGTTTCACTGAGAGGTTGTGGAATCTCCATCTCTGGTGATATTAAAAAAAATTCCTGAACATGGTCTTAGGCAACCAGGTCTAGATAACCCAGCAGCAGTGGTTTGGGGTTTGGACATGATGAACTACAGAAGTCCCTTCCCACCTCAACCATTCTGTAATTTTATGATCTACACCCTTCCAGAACCCTAGCAAAATCAATGACAGCTGTTCCCAGATTTGAAAATTACACTTCCTTCCTGTCTACTTTTGTTGTGAAAGTCTGTTGCTAAAAGGGAGGCCAGGCCTGAGGTTACACAGTGTTCACTCCTCTGTCCAATGACTTTTACAGGACATAGTTCAGGAAATGTGATTATTACTTTGTTGTTTGTTTGGTTGTTTTTTGTTTTTTTTTTTTTTTTTTTTTTTCTTTTTCCCAGAGAAAACTGCTTTTCTCCAACAGCATAAAAATAGCCTTCCACAATTGTTATATCCCTTTAGACTTAGTGAATAATTGAAGAATGGTTCCCAGTAGCTAGTAATGAAAGGGGTTTATTCTGAACCTTTCTCCATTATCCAGTGCCAGCACTTTACTCCATTGCTGAGGCTGCAAGAGAAAGTGAGGGGTGACTGGTGCTTGTATATCTCTTCATGAACAAATGAAAAAAATTCTGCTGCTAGCTGGTTGGGAGTAAATCTACAGTAACCCCACTGGATAACTGAGAACACTTTGGACTCGAGAAAAACTGAAAGCAAAATGTTCCATTACATTTTTCATCTGGCATGTTTAAAGGAACATGTGACTAATGAGACTGACATGTCTATAAACATATGACAAAGTAGCAACCCATATGGCTTGCTTTTTTTTACCAGCTCTTCCCTCCTACTCCCCTTTTTATTCACCTGTGTGTACCAACATTAACCTCAAGGCAGTTTTCCTGCTATTATATCTTGGCTCTTCCTTAGACATATTAACCAAACCTCACAGAATTTTTTCACTGCTAAACAGCTACTCCTATTTGTATAACACTTTCCTATGGCAACCACTGCTAGCCTAGACTGCCAGCCTAGAGAAGTAGGGATAAGTGCAAACAAAGATCTGCCTCCATTCCCAGCACAATTTGGCTTCCCTTCTCTTTTACAGCAAACATCTACCTGGTTACAGCCCCAGATCAATGTCTCCTGCCTCTACATTCCACTGAAAGATTGGGCCCCTCATTTGATTTTTGACAGAGAGAGGCTTGAACTACCGCACCTTGAACTACTTACATCATACATAAATCAGAAAAGATGCTGCATGTTCAACTGCTTTATTTTTCTTCTAATTTCTTTCATGGCTGTAACGGAACTTACATAAGCACCAGCTTAGAAGAGCAGACATTCATGTGAGCATCTGGAGGAAAATACATTTATTTAGTTAGGCGCTTTTTTTTATATATATATTTTTTATGTGCATTTGTTCTTGCAAGTCAGAAAGAGGATGGGAGATTTCTGAAAGTGTAGAATGATAGAAGACACATGTAACTATTGAAAATTCAAGCCCTAGGAGTGATGAAAGCTATTGAAATTCCGTTTATCTATGAACTTCCAGCAGGTTTTGTTGTAAAGAGAAAGAAAGGGAAGTCCTGCAGCTTATTTGTCTTCTCAGAAGAGGAAATTAAAGGATCCTGCATACGGTACTGAGAAATTAGAACAAAGTGTTGCCTCATTTTCTGTTACTACAGCTTTACGGATACTAGAAATCCTAGGAGTGAGGTTTTACCTAACCTGGATGGAGACCTTAGTCACAGAAAAAATAAGCTACTAGAAGCCTCATGCTGAGATTTGGCATTGAATTGAACTGAGCCTGTAACACTTTGAGGGTGAGGGAATATGGTACAGAGTAAGGCATCTTTTGCTTCGGCACAGACCTTAACTTGCTGTCTCTAGAAAACTGAATGTTAAAAGGAATTGCTGTGCTTGTGCATACTGTAAGATTGCAAAAGAAGAGCCATTAAAACTTGCCTTAATTAAGAAAGAAAAAAAACCCAAAACAACCTGCTGAGGAAAAATCATAGCCCATAATTGTGAAGTTGTTCCTTTATTATTTTCTTAATTTTAAATTTGCTCTGAAATCAAACTCCCTTTGCCTTCTAATGCACAACACTAAACCAGCTGACAAAGCTTTTTTCTCTGCTTATAATTTTAAAATTCTCATGCTAACTCCTAAAAAAGTGCAATAAAAGCAAATTAATAGAAAATTAGTTCATGTTTCAGTCATGGCCTTGTTTCAAGTGCCTTGCATTAAGCTTCCTGGGAGATATTGAAATCTGAATCACCTGACCTTTTGAAGAGGTTAACTGATTACAAATCGTTGAAGTTAGCAGTGTTTCAGGAATGATCCCTGCCATTCAGTCAGGAGGTGTCATGGAGAAGAAAGGGCAAGTGAAAGGAGGAGGAAAGGGACAGTACTCTTTGAATGGAAATGAGCAAATCTCTTTGAGCAGAAGCCGTCAACAACTAAGGTATGCAAAAGCAGGATGGGAAATGTTTGAGGTTTCCAGCAGGTGCTCCTAAAGACTCCGTAGTTGTTCAGGGACCAGATGTGCCATTCCTGAACTTCAGAGCTCACTTCTTTCTGAATTGTCTTTCCCAGTGAACTACTGTTACTCACTTCCTACTTGCGCTAGTCTTTTTATGACTTCAGAATGTGCTATGTCTAGCAATTGAGATGTTTTTCTTTCTCTTTGATATCTTTTGTTTTGGTGTTTTTTTGTTTCTTTGTTTGTTTGGTTTGGTTTTGGGTGTCTGTTTTTAAAAATCAGATCCAACAACCTTCACAGATAAAGATACTCCTTGGATCCCTGCACCTTTATTTAAGTTTAATGTAAAATATAAATAGTCATTCAGTATTCTCAGTATTCTGTGAGTGTTTTTGTGCTGGGATACAACAGTTTCTTCCTTTAGATTCTGTTAAAGATGACAATACTAGTTAGAGTCTGTAAAAGCTACACAATTTGTTAAAATGCTGGCAGGATCTAACAGGGTGAAGATCTGAACTGATGCTGACCAAAGGTGATTCAGCTCTGACTAGGATTAACCCTCCCATAATGCGCAAGAAATTCAGCTGTGCAGCATGTATCTTCATTCACCAATGAAGCTACTTGTTACCACACAATAGGAACAGTTAACACTTTACTGGCTGGATACCGCTATTCCTGTATTGCTAACTAATATACAGCTGACTAGTACAGCTGACTAAATGAAGACAAGACACAAAGTGGGACCACAGAAGACTCTGTGGTCATTGCCACCAAACAAGTCTGTAGAGAACTGTGGGAGAAGTGCACACGAAATATCACACATATTACATGGAGTGAGTTTGGGTGCACAGTGACCAAGGAAGACTAATCTTTTCCAAATAGAAGGTGTAATAAACACAGAGACAAACCAAATATTAAAGGAGAATGAGATTAAAAGAACAGTTAAGAGTTCAAAAAAAAAAAAACTTGTATATGGGAAAATAAAACAGATGTAAGCAGGGAAAAAATCAGTTGGTGGTATGATGGCATCATATTTTTACATGGCATTTATACCATCAGAAACAAAATGAAAGTGTTTTTTTTTAGCTTCTCAATAGACTGGACCAGTGTTGCAGGGAGATAGGGATGGTCTTCTATAGAGATATGCCATCAATTTTATTTTCAGTTTCTGTTTAAAAAAAAACTAAACAGCAGGCAAAAGGTAAATGCTACAAAATGACTGAAAAGGGGAGAAGCTCAAGTGAAAGGAAAACACACCTAGCATTTTCTGCAGCTTCTTGTTTAGACTACTCAAATCTCCAAATATGGGTGGGTTTTTTCTTCATTTTAAGAGTTAGAGTTGTGTCTTGCTCATCCCCTCTCCCAGCTTAGTTTCACATCTTGGAAAAGCTCTTGTCTCCCTGTTAACTGTGTATCAAAGAGTGCTATGTTGTGCATTACTGCGCTTCCTCATAATACTGCAAATATTTTTGAAGCATTTTTTTATTTCTTGATCATCACTACAAGGGAAAAAAATGCAAGAGACACTTAAGCATGTGTTAAATTCTGGCAGATATTATTAGCAAAGGAACATGATTTTGTTTTAAATACAGTTTTCCTGGTTCTAATGCTTATATGAAAATTCTACTTGCTGAGCTAAGCTCTGTTGTATGAACTCCTTGCTACGCATTACCTTGTTCCAGTACTGCAAGCATTTTTTCATGGTTTTAAAGGTAGGCGAGGTAGATTTCAGCAGATACGGCAAAAGTTAAGCATGAAGAGAGCTGCTTTCACTACTGAAATGTATTTCTCACTCCTTCAGGGCACTGTGTGAAGGAAAACCTTCTGAACTTGCTTGATTAAGAGCTAATTTAGGACTGCAATAGTAAAAGAGGGGGGTGAGGGTGAAAAATCAATTTTTGGAAAGGGTCTTTTTGTTGAGGCTTTGTTTCATTTATAGGCTGAGAGACTTGCAGAAAAGCTGATCCCTAGTCAGCTCTGCTTTTCCATTTAACCATACTATGAAAGTATTTGTATAAAACAAATAACAAATCCAAGCTTTTTTTGTTCTTGTTTTTGGGGTGTGTTGTTGTTTTTTGATTAGGGAAAGAAAAATATATAGCTTGATAATAAAAGTTCATAGGCTATTTCGTGAAAGGAAAAAAATATTTCAAACTGTTGGGAACCTGAAGCCTATGCTAAAATGCAGAGAACATTGTTCTGCATGATTTGACAAACTTTAGCTAGTTTTAATAAAAATATTTTTGCTCTTGCAGAGATTAAGCACCACAGCTTGGTATTCAGGGCGGATGAAGGGCGGAAAAAAAAGGAAAATTATTGCCTGTTTTAAAAAGGCTTTTACCTGCTTGCTGTATCACCCTATTGACTACGCAAGGGTTTGGAAACATTTATGAGTATGACTGTCTTCTACTATATCACATATATGCAATCATGGGATTTTATCCCGCCACTGCAGAAGTCAATGAAAAGAAAACTCATTTTGACTTTAATTAGAGAATAAATCTCTCCAGACCCAGCAGATGTGCTAATACATGCGAGTAACCCTAAGAATCTCATTTAAGTCTATCACCAAAAATGACTGGACTCTGGCTATCATACTCATCCAGTAAATGAGGCAAGGAAAGTTACTCTCATGCTATCTGTTTATAGGACAGGATTACAAAAGGAGATGACAGATATTATTTACTTGACAGTCACTCCAGCATAAATTTAAATATTCTGTAAAGCTTAATAGAAGTGTTTGTAGATGCACTGTTACACAGTGCCAATTATAAAAAAGGGTGATAGAACAATGAATTGTAAGGAATCTTTCCAGTACTTCTTTTGGTAAGATATTCATTATCCGTTACAGAAAGAGAAAACTGCCCAATGAAGTGTAATGCTGTGACTCTCAGATAATCTTCCAAAGCTAGATTAGGCTGAGTCACACATTATATTGGATGTGGGGGAGGGGAGGCTATACCTATCAAAATGAAAAATAAAGTGTGGTCAGCAGACATTTTCTGAAACAAGCAATTATAGAGGACAACTATTTGCTAGGCTGCCTGTAATCTGACAAAAAAAAATCATTAATTATTTTCTTTTAATATATTTATTGCCACCTAAAACTCATACCATGCATTTTAATTACAGTCATATCTAGCAATATCTACCAATATGTATTAGCTGTTACTCAAAGATTCCTTGATTTCAGAAAGACATGTTACTACCCTGTGTTGGAAAGAGCAGACGTGACATGCCACCACCTTATAAGCTTTCAGAATTTCAGTGCTGGAAATGAGCATTTATAACCAAGAGCAGTTATATAATGAACCTCTCTGAAGTCTTTCTAGATGCATATTAAAGCTGAAATATTCAAAATGAAATTAAATTACAGAAGTCTTGACCTGAGGGTCAGGTTAAAAATGAATAACAAGGAGATCATGCTCACAGTTTTAGCAGTGTGTTACAGATTCTGGGATGCACATGGCATCGAAGAGGCTACACTATAATTTCCCAAGCAGTCAATGCCTGTTGGCACTATGAGCACTCTCCATCTGAATAAACAGAATTCTAGTTCACCACAGTTGTGTGTGGGATCATAGCAGCCTTCCAGTATCTGAAGGGGGCCTATAGGGATGCTGGGGAGGGACTCTTCATTAGGGATTGTGATGATGGGACAAGGGGTAACGGGTTCAAACTTACACAGGGGAAGTTTAGATTGGATATGAGGAAGAAATTCTTTACTGTAAGGGTGGTGAGGCACAGGAATGGGCTGCCCAGGGAAGCTGTGAATGCTCCATCACTGGTGGTGTTCAAGGCTGGGCTGGACATAGCCTTGGGTGGCATGGTTTAATGGGAGGTGTCCCTGCCCATGGCAGGGGGGTTGGAACTGGGTGATATTAAGGTCCTTTCCAACCCTAACTATTCTATATGTGAAAAAGCATCATTTAGATTTGGGGAAAAAAAAAAAAAAAAAGTTTTCTAGTTTAATCTAGCCTGTTTATTACTGCTACTTCCTCAACACTGAGGCTCACCAGCTATTTTAAGCTGCTGACAGAATCATAGAATCATAGAATAGTTAGGATTGGAAAGGACCTTAAGATCGTCTAAGGCCCTCCTCTGGACTTGTTCCAACAGTTCCATGTCCTTTTTATGTTGAGGACACCAGAACTGCACACAATACTGCAAGTGAGGTCTCCCAAGAACTGAGTAGAGGGGCAGGATCACCACCCTCGACCTTCTGGTCATGCTCCTTTTGATGCAGCCCAGGATACGGTTGGCTTTCTGGGCTGTGAGCACACACTGAAGCCGCCTCATGTTCATTTTTTCATCAACCAACACCCCCAAGTCCTTCCCTTCAGGGCTGCTCTGAATCTCTTCTCTGCCCAACGTGTATCTGTGCCTGGGATTGCTCTGACCCACGTGTAGGACCTTCCACTTGTCATGGTTAAACTTCATCAGGTTGGTATCAGCCCACCTCACGAGCATGTCTAGGTCTCTCTGGATGGCATTCCTTCCCTCCAATGTATCAACTGAACCAAACAGCTTGGTGTCATCGGCAAACTTGTTGAGGGCGCCCTCAATTCCACTGTCCATGTCACTGACAAAGATGTTGTCCACGGGTACCTCTTCAGACCCAGATTCAAGATCCACCACCTTCACTTTGCCTATCATTCAGGGGAAAGCCTGCTCTGGAAATTATGTTCATACTAGAGAATCCACCTTGGACTCTTACACTGGGGCCTCTATTGAGTGGTACAAACCTCAGCTCCTGGGATAAAACACTGACTTCCTCTCCTCAACATGACAGTAGCAATTGAAATGCTGTTTCCTTGCAGTATCTATTGCGTGTGAGCTTGTGTAGTAGCAAGAAATCAATAACAGAGAATAACAATTAAGGAGAAATTGACCAATGCACACACTTTCAGTGTGAAACGCTAAATTTATTTTGAAGTTCCTAGCCAAAAATTATCAGAGGTGCGTATTGTTTTTTTTTCCTGGTCAGAACAGATTAATATAATTTTTTGCTACATGACTCCATAGTGATACTCATTTCTGTTTCGTGACAAGGCTCACGTCCAGCTGGACATGGCCCAGCTGCAATATATCACAAGAGCAACATCGGAAATGCAGGACTCAGCCATGGGGGAGCAGGGAGAGGATGGCACCGCACTGAGCCCTCACACGCTGCGGCACTCAACTCCAGCTGCTTAAATATAAACACGATGCTGGTTTTTGCACCACTAAGGGAAAGTAAATGGTTTTAAAGACAGGGAAGTTATTAAACAAAAGTGAAACTATGCCCCAGGGATCCTGTAATGGGGCCCCGTGGGGAACCCACACCACTGTGTCCTGCGGGGAGATGTGCTGTGACCTCTCCTTGCCTCAGAGAGCCAGACAGGTGATCACCCGGACCTCCGCCAGCCCTCACAGCTGCCCATCCCCGAGGAACACATGGCCACCTCACCCCAGCCCTGAGTCACCACAGCCGGGGGCACCGAGGCCGCGAAGGTTCAGCTCCTGCCCCGCAGCCACACTCAGGCCGCAACCCAGTGTGCAGCAGTGCCCAGCCAGCCCGCATCCCTCTCTATGCCATCACCCCACCTGCGTCCCTCACCGGCCAGCTGAGCCACGAAGGCCTCTACCACCAGCGACACGTCACAATGGGCGGAGGGCAGCAGGCAGAGGACACGCACAGGATAACATTAAGTGCATTTGACAAACATAAATTTTTAAGCAAAAAGTGTTGAAATGCATTGGGAAAAGTAAGATTATGGAAAATACCCTCTGTCACAGTCTTGGGGATGAACATTATCTACCTGAAGAAGGAATACATTCTTTTCCTTATCAGCAAGGCAGCATTGCGCAATATGTTAGCCTGGTCATCTTTGTCATATTATATTACCATATACTATGATTGGCCTAAGGCAGTGTGAGAAAGACCTCTTTGAAGGAGGGGGAGGGGGAAACAAAGGTTCCCATCTCCAGCTTTTTATTTTTATAGAGGACACTTCACGGTAATAAGGTTCTTCATAGTCTGGATATTAAAAGTCTCTTTCTTCCATCTGCCACAGGCAATGAAAAAGGACAGTGGAACCCTTATTGCTTTTACTGAAGCCTTCACTCCCAGCAGACATGGTTGTGAATAAATACCTGATTAATTAGGTTTGAAAAATAAAGTTATATATCTGGATGTAACTTTCTCTCTTGGACACTGCTAGAGATAGGAACTCTCCTAACCTAAGAGCATAAAGTTTAAACTTGGCCTTTTTATTGAGGCCACTGGTCCCACTGAAATCCATTCTCTTGGTGTTAATGTGCTATAAGTAAGTGACTCCCTTATGCCGATGACTACTCACCTGGTGTGCTGTACAACACTTGGCTTCATGCCACAAGATTGATTGCTTTTCTGAATGTTGAAGTGCCTCAAAATTAAAGTTGAGTTACACTATAACTGATTCAGGATGTTTTTTTTGGAGTCACTACGTATGTTCAGGAAGGGTCTGTTGATACAATTTGCTCTCAGGTGTCACTGCATCATCAAATATAATGGGGTTGGGTACACATAGGATACTAACTTGCATAACTACAGTAGTATTTGAAAAAAGATAAATCATATAGATGAAATGTACAGAAGGTGAAGTTATATTTAAACTGTTTGAATTGCAGAGGGTTATAGCAAATGTAGTTTTGCTGTGTATTTGGAAGCTTTTTACTGTTCATCTAAGCATCAAGGTAATGGTGATATGTTGGTAATGCATTTGTACGCCTTAGGCTCAAATCATCAAATTGCAGTGCTGAGACAGAAGATTGCACAAATACACATTCCCTGACTAATCCCCCAAATGGCCTTTTGAAATGCATTAAATTGTGTAGTTGAGGGAACAGCAGTCCAGGAAGATTCACCAGGTACCCAACAAGTCAGCATGAAAGTCAAGTTTAGAGCTTGGGTAGGCCCAGATTAGAGACATGCTCAAGGTAGTTGATCATCCAGTCCTCTGAATATAAAAAAAATCCAGTGTGCTCACTGTCCTAAACCAAATTCTGTACAGAAACAAGATCACCTTCAATAAACCATCTTACAAAATAACATGCAAGAATCTGTCTTCCATTGGCTTCTGTCATTTTCTTAAAGGATTGTTTTGGAAATCTTTTATTTATTTCATGCTAGCATATAGAGAATTGCACGTTGCAGTCTTTTTGTCTGTTTTGTTTGGTTACTATCATGGATGGACAGATACACGACAGGAAATTTTTCTGCAACACAATTAATTTTGTATCTCTGCCACTAGTTCTTATCCATCTCACTGAATTCAAACAGGTTTGCAAACCTTTCCCCATTTCCTCTAGTTACTCCAAACTACTTCCCATGTCCTGACTTTAATTTTAAGGTAACACCTTTTCCAAAAGCTCAACTATTTTCCCTTCTATGGTCTCTAATCCATAGCAAGATATGTCCACTTTATGATTAAACCTTAAAGTCAGAGGGACTAAGTGCGTTTTGTTCTCTAAACTCAAGAAAGTACGTCCATTGCAAGTCAAGATTTTTAACGCTTACAGTGTTCCACGAATACAATTTGACAATTTCCATACAAGTGCAGACTCCCTTTCGCTGCTGTG
Organism: Amazona ochrocephala; assembly: GCA_039720435.1. Taxonomy (NCBI): domain Eukaryota; kingdom Metazoa; phylum Chordata; class Aves; order Psittaciformes; family Psittacidae; genus Amazona; species Amazona ochrocephala. The sequence continues at coordinate 27,548,124 of CM077881.1, forward strand.
TAAGTGCATTTAACTTACTTAGGCCTCACCACTTTTTCCAGATCCACCTTAGAGCCGATATACCATTTAAATTTCATTTCCTGTTTTGGGATAAAAAGGGTGGAAAGACACCAGGCTAGCTTGTACACAACAGGCTGAGATTCATCTTTGGTAATCCTATTAAAATTAAAAGGATGACCTCTATGAGTTAGTACTGGAGAGGTAATGATAGAATCATAGAATAGTTAGGGTTGGAAAGGACCTTAAGAGCATCTAGTTCCAGCCCCTCTGCCATGGGCAGGGACACCTCCCACTAAACTGTGTCACCCAAGGCTCTGTCCAAGCCTAATGCAGACCTATTGCATAGAAGTATTATTAAACATCCATTCCTGATCCTCTTTTTCACCAATAAAAATGGGGCTATTCTCCTTTTGTACAGCAGAAGTGCAAGTTGGCCAGCGATTTAAATCCTTACATCTACTACTTGCTTACAGAACAGGATTCAAATATCTGTTAATTTGCTGAGGCAGGTGTTTTTGTTCATCTTCTCTAATCTTCTCTATAGTTTGCATTTCTCATGTTCTGTAGGGGCATTGAGTTAACCAGTCCAGTTCATATTTCAGAGGAAACGTAATCAATAAATCACCTCTATTAGTATGATATCTACGCACAGGGGTTTTATTATTAAGGATATTTTGAAAGGTTCATTGAATATTACACATTGAAATAAGTGTTTGTTGCCTGGGAGCAATTTCCAAGCTGTCTTCTGGGAACTAGGACACACTTAAAAGGATTTAGTGGTAGAAATCCTTCATTTAGAAAATCCATTTCTGCAATTCACATGTTAAAGGAATAGAAAATGTTTCTTTGCCAACTTAACTGCACTAAATGCATGCGAATAGCTCCCCACCCCCTGAAATAGCTAATTTCTGCAGAAGTTCATCCAAAGATACATTTCTGAGCAGGTGTTTCGCTTTACTCTTCACATCTTGAATTGTGTGCAATCCATCATATCTATCATTTTGCCCTTACACAGTCAAGGAATACAGTCTTTTCAGTTGAGTGAGCTGGGAAAGAAGAGTGCATCACTTCTCGACTTAAAACATTCCATAGTACTTGGTGCCTGCGTATGTCTGAAAACAGCAAATGTGTAATGAAAGAGCTGGGAAAACAAAGCACAAATTACCACATATATCATGCTCCACATTTACAGTAGCTGAGCAGTTGTACTTTGGAAGTATTTCCCTCTTCTCTCTCATTCCTCATAATTGCTGCTTTTTGGTTTTGTCCTTGTTCGTGGAAGTCACAAAGTCCTTACATCTGTTATGCCATCATTTCTCAGAAATTAAGACAAACCAAACCATATCAAAACAGAAATTAAGATGATCCAAGTACAGAAGGAAAGTGTTTCTAGGCACTCATTTGGGAGGTCTCTTCCTCATGCCTTTTTCTAGGTGAGGATTTGGGATTGGGGATGGGGATCTAAGGGATGGGGGAAAGAAGGATGGGGAAAGAAAGGGTGTCTATTACTGGGTCTTATTTTAAAAGATAGCTTCTATCTCAAACTTGATTTGCAAGACAAGAGTCTTTACTGAGGAAAGTCATGAGTATTAAGAAAAAGAGGACTTCCTCACTTGAAATCATCAAATGAAAAGTCCAAGTGTGCAATTAGTCTTGCTGATATCTGATTTTCAGAACTAATTCTACCTTTGTTTCTATAGAAATTAAATATGATGACAACAGAATTGATCCAATTCCCAGGACCAATTCTAGCCGTAGACAACTCAAGCTTTCAAATATGCTCTCTGTGAAGACACCTCCTGTGTGATTTCAGGCCAATTTTTTATAAATGGGGGATTATACCTCCATGTCCCATGTGCAGATGGTGGGCTAAATCTTTTAATACTGTACGACTTTCTGATGTACAGTACAAACTCTGAGGTTTTAAACACAGGACTTAGTATAGCATTTTGCACCTAAAATATTTCCATATGAAGTTAAGGGGGCCTACAAGAATGCTGGAGAGGGGCTGTAGTGTTAGGACAAGGGGAAATGGCTTTAAACTGAAAGAGGGTTCAGATTAGATATTAGGAAAAATTTCTTCACTATGAGTGTGGTGAGGCACTGGAACAGGTTTCCAAGAGAAATTGTGAATGCCCCATTCCTGGAAGTGTTTAAGGCCAGGCCGGATGGGGCTTTGAGAAACCTGGTCTAGTGGAAGGTGTTCCTGTCCATGGCAGGGGGATTGGAACTAGATGATCTTTAAGGTCCCTTCCAGCTCAAGCCATTCTATGATTCTGTGATTCTTGGTGTCTTTGGTGGGTTTTTCACACGTATAATGGCAAAGCACTTCCTCAAGATCTGAATGAAAAGATGTTTTGGCTGCTAGACCCCAACAGAGACTTTTCTTTTTTCCCCGTCTTGCTACTTTAAACCTAGAAACAATGCCATAAAGCAAGTTTCTACACATCTTTCTCTGGGTTACTGGAATTTAATAAAAATCGGGCTGCTTGATGGACACCAAAACTAGCTCCAAACTCAGAGGAAGGCTGCAATTTGTGAGGAAAGTATCACTGCAAAGGAGTCTGACATAGTAAATATAAAGCTCAATAGTATTTTAATTATCTGGGATTTCTCTCTACTTATATAAATGTCCAATGGAAAGCTAATGGAACTACTTCTAGGAATAAGGCAAAACTCTGAAGTTTTCTTAGGGAACAAGCAAGAAGAGAATACCTGGGCAAGTCATGTTTGCAGGGCCACGGAGTGTTAACATTTCACGAGGACAGGCATGTATTTCCCCAGGTATTCCTACGGCAGTAGAACAAAAGTCAGCAGAAAACATTTCTAAATTTTTGACTAGTGGATGAAGAATATATCCTCAAATATTACAATATTGACCAAAATCTTAATGCTGGTTGAGAACCGTTTTAATACATGCTTCTTGTAAGCCTGGAGTAAACAGGCAAACTGACAAGGTGGAAAAAGCAACCAAGTTGCAGAGTAAGACAGCAGCAAAGGCAGCATTAGACCGCCTGTCTCCTGCGAAGTCACCCACAGGGCCAACTTTTTTCAGAGCACAGCTGTGCTAAATGAACAAACAAAGCGAACCTCTGGGTTGAGCATTGTGATTCAAAAACCTTGCTTCCATCTTTCAAAAACTTGCCTCCACCTTTCAATGCATATCCCACCATTCCAAAATAAAAGGTGGAATATCCACCACAACAGAGTAAAATTATACAACCCAGAATTTATCATTCTGTATTTGTTTTGCTTTATTTTACTATAACATTCTGCACATCAGTTTGCTTGATTGGGTCACTTTGCTCAATGAATTTTGTCTTCCTTCCAAACAGATGGTGTGAGCTCAGAAATGGTTTTAATAAAATTCTTTGTGCACTGGTTATATGGCACTTATTTGGCAAATGTCACTCCACAGACACACTTCAGGTTTAAGATGATACTGTAATGGCTTAAATCTCCCACCAGCTGCCACAAAATTAGAGCCATATTAATATCAACAGAGAAATTAGGAGTGCTGGTAATTCAGTTGGGAACTTGAGGGAAAATTTTATAGGTATTTGGAATATTTGCAGTGGGGAGGGATTGTGAAAGTCTGCCCTAGTATTAGACTAACAATATTAAGTCTTGAAAGTCTGAAATAGATTTTGTCCTTTACTCTCTGAGCTGACTACCCAGTGCATGTGGTCTGTATTTTAATCCTGACAGCCTGGAAGGAATGCCGGCAAGGTGTATATGTCCTAGGTGAATCTTATTCAATGAACTGTCAGTAAAAGGTTTTTGAAAATAATGTGAAGTTTATGCCACACAGGGCTCTATCTTGTGAAGCATCTCTAAAGTGGGAATTTCTTAACATGTGTGGATAAGGCTTCTATATTGTACCAAGCTGTAAGACTGGAGACACAGCCGCACCTCACTGACTACCTCTGCTTTGCTTCCCCACCTGTATTCCAATTAACAGACTGGCCTTTACAACCAGTCCCAAATACCTGGTCAGTCAGAGCAAGGTAAATCTTGTAATTTCACAAGCTGAACCACACAGAGAGAAAGTACAGGCCAGAAAACAAAACACAATGCAGAGATCACAGTGTAACTGGGGAATGCAGTGAGAAATGTGCAGAACATAATGGGCTATGGACAGCATGGACTTCTAGGAGAACTTGGAGGAGGGAGCACTTGGGCAGGCCAGAGAGCAGGGATGTCCTCATGTAAAATCAGAATAATTCAAAGCAAAGACAGAATAGTGCAAATTCAGACACTGTTCTGTATGTTGTGTTCAGAGTGACTGCAGAGGCATGCAATTGTTTTAATGAGATATATTAATCTTCCTCCTTCACCTCCCTAATACCCCAGACATAACTGAATTTAGCAGGGCTTCGTACTGGAAGTGAATGATGTGGATGATATGCTACAACACTTAAATGCAATCGCAACAAACTTCCCCCATAGGTAAGGCTGCGCTACTCAGTTGTTTTTACTAACATGGCCAATGGGGAAATTATATTTCTTTTGGAATATATGTGATTGGTTGTGGTCTGAGATGGGATGTCACAGTAGATGGACCACTACTGCGCTCTCTTATGGCAGCTCCTATGTTCCAGAGAGCATGCACATTATTCAATAGCTGCAAATGAACATATGAAAGTTAAGAGGCTTTTTGAAAATGATGTTTTTCAGCCAGAAATATTACATTAATTACACCACAGAGGTATGAGAAACTATCATTAGTGTGATCACACTATAATGACAGATAAAGAAACCATTATAAGTAGAAGGCACAGAGTAGCCAAGATAATTAGTAGGTTTTCTGTTGAAAACAGTAATGGTAAAAAGGCAAAAGAAAAAAAAAGATCATGTTAAATAAAAAAAAAAAAAATGGGGCAACTTTTAATATTATGAGAGGTCTTGAAAATAGGGCCACTGATGGGGATATTCATACAAAGAGCTCGTTATTACAAATCTGCATTAGCATTAGTTTTTCAAATCACTGCTGGATATAAAAATCACAGTTTACAGACTATAGAGAACCTAGTTTTTAACTGTCAATCTGTAGAAAAATGGGTCTATGTCAAATCATATTCAACAGCCAGCAAGCACGCTTGGCTAAATATCTCCTGATACTCAGAGCTGAACTAATGGCTATCATTCTGACTGTAACAGGACACTGTAGTTTTACTAGATCCTCTTCTGTAACCTGACATTTTGAGATGTGATTTGGGGGAGGGTAGTTGTATATATTGTTATTAATTTTTTTGAGAAATGAGCTGTAATAAGCAGCTGCTAGCCAGCAAACATCTAAGAAGCTCTGAAGCTAAAGGCGAGGCTTGTCCAGCAAGTCACCTGGATTGGCTGGATTTTCTGAGGCTTCTATACATTAAAAACAAAGTTTAACAATTCCACTGGGTTGTGATCCACTACTCACTCTGAAACACTACTCCCAGGAGCTAGTTTGTGGTATGTTATCAGAAAAGTAGTTACTAAAGCTTTCTAAATTACCAGTCAAACAAAATGACATCTTTTTTATCTGAATGAAGAAACCCCCAGTGACTTGTTTGCCCAGTTTTTATAACAGTAGTCTTTTTGAGATGGAAAAGTGAAAAGACTAGCAACATCCTCAAAGATAGCTGTCCAATCACAAACTTGCATGCACAGATTTGTGGTCACATTTAGTACATATCACCCCCAGACATGATGATTGCTGTGACCATGTGTGATTGCTGTGACTGCATGATAGCCAATTAATTGAACAACTGAAATGCTTTCCCAGTTTACCTAAGCCTGGTGACTACACCTGCAGACCAGGTAATCAACCATGCAGAGCTATTTGCACATGAAATTGGAGATATTGGTAATACATAGTCTCATATACAATCAGATACCAAGAAGGGAAGCTAGGAAAACCCAGAAGTGGTGTCTAGCTCTGCCTTACAGAACAGCGTTCTTCAAAATGTTTCTTGTATTTGGGAATACATGAAAAAGTGTCTTGTAACAAAAAGATCTCATGTAAGGATATACATGTTCACATATATACACGCATATATGTACATCAATACACATATATGCAGACATGTATTTGCATACATATATATGTATATACCTATTGTAATGAATAAGTAACTTTTGCCTGGAATGTCAAGGATTTATCTGTAAGTGAGAAGAACTACAGGACAATTAGCAGAACAGGGAACAACTTCAATATTTGAGTTGTGACCACATTGTGATTTCCTTGGCTCTAATTGAGCAAACACTGGTTCACTGGGCTTGCCATTGTTCTTGTACTGCTGTAAAACTGAAAAAACTCTGTCAAGGGCAGATGACCTTTGTGTACATAAACAAGGAGAAATATGTCCTCCATTGAATAAAAAGCATGAAGGAGCACTTTAAGACACTAGCAAGGAAATTCATTAGGTTTGAATGTTGTCTTGTCCTCCCTAAAGGTTATCATAGTGACTCCAGTAGCAAGTTCATCTGGATATAACTTTTAGAGGTTTTCATTTGATGATTTTCATCTTGTTTTGGTATAATTTGTTCTACCTACTACATGCCAAGTACTGTATCTGGGCAGTCTGCAGAAGAGAAGTCTGTGTGGAGACCTCATAGCAGCCTTCCAATACCTGAAGGGGGCCTATACGGATGCTGGGGAGGGACTCTTCATTAGGGACTGTAGTGAGAGGACAAGGGGTAACAGGTTCAAACTTAAACAGGGGAAGTTTAGATTGGATATGAGGAAGAAATTCTTTACTGTAAGAGTGGTGAGGCCCTGGAATGGGCTGCCCAGGGAAGTTGTGGATGCTTCATCCCTGGCGGCGTTCAAGGTGGGTTCGACATAACCTTGGATGGCATGGTTTAGTGTGAGGTGTCCCTGCCCATGGCAGGGGGGTTGGAACTAGATGATCTTAAGGTCCTTTCCAACCCTAACTATTCTATGATTCTATGATTCTATATTCTGTTAAAAATAATTATTCTCACAATGAAACTACCATCTGATCTACATTATATGAATAGACCTTAAAAACCAAAAGAAATTACTTGAATGGCAAAAGCATGAAGTAAACTCCTATGTCTTCTATTCCAAGCAAACATTACCAGTCCTAACTATGAACTTATAGGATATTTCTTCCTTCCACTGGTACCTCCTGTTTCTGTAGAGGCCTCTATCACAAGATGCAATAGCAGTTTTCAGTGGGTGAACTTGGACCTCATGACAGGAGCCAAATAAACCTTCTTTTGAAGACCAGACTCTTACATTGATAACATAAAACTGATGACACCATATGTTTCCTTGTTTTAAAAGCAGACAAGCTGGGGATAGTAGCAGAAGCTGGACTTTTTACTTTAAATGCATTGTATCATTTAATATTTTTTCTAGTGGGTTTTTTGGAGCCATTCTGTGCTTACAACAGCAGGAGACAGTCAAATGAATATAATAGTGATGATTAACCGCAAATGTTGCTTTAGGTGTTACTAATGGAACTTGTGGTCCTGCTTTTATAAACATATTCAGTTTGCTGCTCAATTTTCTATTGGAACATTCTCCCTTCTCCTGACTTTAATTTGTTTCTGAGTACACAGAGTAGGAAAGAAAAATGCTTGCTGCCTTGACTCCTACCTTACCTCTAAACTACATGCTCTTCCATAACCAAATAGAGAAGAAAAATGACCTTTTAAATTGTTCTGGCACACAGTATCTTGCATTCCAAGGCACTCCACAAATCAATGTGATCATGTTTCTCCCACATTGAATTTACATCCCTGGTTTCACCAGAAGACTAATAAGATATTTGTTAGGTCTGTCAGGTTTCAAATTATCTGACAGATTCTGGATCTGATACACTCTCAAAACATTCATAACCAACTGTTCTGAATCTTCTAAAAAAATGGGAAATGATTAAAAAAAATCCATTTGGTATGGAAGCTTTTTTACAACAAGCAATAGTTATGTCTCAATGCTATAGGTCCAAAGAACCTTCTTCATGCTAATATGCCTCATTCCTTACAAAATTACAGCCATTTTTGTAAGGCAGTCTTACATCTTCATGCCACAGACATAGGAAGAAGTAAAGCCAGGTCCTTCCAGCCTGAGAGAGTGAATTTATCACTGATTTAGGAAGAAAAAAAAAACAAAAAAACAGTGTTTAGGATGCACTGGACAAATCTATTAGGATCCTAAGCTACCTCTTCAAGTTATTAGCCTACTCCTTGGCAGTGTCTGTACTGCTGTTACTAACTGACATGAACCTACATCTTCATACTGTATCAAATCATGGATTTACGTAAAGGGATTGAAAGAACCTATGCCCAGACATGAATGCAGATTATGTTCTACAACTCAAAAGACAAGCCAAGAAGATTACTACTCAGTCCTAATAAATCTCACCTCTAATTTCTTCATGGGTGAACAGAAAAATTCTGCTTTACATCCAGTAATAGTGATGTCATTTCATGTGAGGAGCCTGATACCAAAGGAATGTCCTATTGACACTCTTTTGAATTACTGGGCTCACAAGGGCTCATGCCAGTATAAAACTCTTGGATGTCTAAGGCCTGTACACCATCTGGAAGAGTCTGAGATGAGGAACACCTCGTGTAAGAGCAACATATGTTCAGAGTACTCAACAAAGTAATGGCTACTAAGCAACTGCTAGAGAATTGTAACAATGAGCAAGAAGGCCAAAACATTTCTTTAATCTTTATAGCCTCACCTATATAACTGGTATCATTCAGGAAGGAGCTGGCAAAGTATGCTATTGTACTGTCCTTTAGATCATGCTATACCCTCAGCTTTACACACCAGGACATATTGATTCCTTGTACTTAAAGAACCTAAAAATAGCAGCAGGTAAGCAGTCTGCCCTGGCACCAGAACTGCACACTGATCTTTAGAGACGTCCAGGTTCTTAAACGTGGTAATTTAACATCAGGCCCCATGTGAGCCTGGTCAGAGACATTGAGGCCTGCTATCACCCTCAGGGTTCTGAAAACTTCACATTAATGGTTCCCATGACTTGGAATATTTTATTCCATATTACTTAACCAAAGCCCTTCAGACTTTGCATCTAGCATTTGTTCTAATATTGAGATGGCAAGTACTCTTTATTTCCAGTTGAACCTTCCACTTGCTTATCAACTTATTCAAAGGGAGAAGATTTCCAGCTGACAACCAAACATTTCTGCTAAGCAAGCTAGCGTAGTTTTGCTTTTCTACTTCCAGTTAGCTCTCGGTCAGCATAAGCTGTAGGTGAAATATCATAGGTAAAACATACAGAAAAAATTATCAACACACCCAGTTAAGCCTAGGATTTAACTAAACCTTTACTACTGCTATGCTCTTAATCTATCAATCTCCTTACATGCACTGTCAGCAACATCCATTGAACTTAATGAGGCAAATTCCACAGACATAGAAGAGTTCTGAATCATGCTGTAAATTATTTACGACTGAATTATATTGGGCCTGAGTGTGGTTTAATTTTTTCAAGGTAACTTGGAGGAGTAAATAATATTCCTGATTGAGCTAACTATACTCTGAGCCAACACTAGGAGAAATAAACAGCCAGTGCAAGAATCACTCAAAAATCCCAAGGCTTCCTCAAGTCTCTCGAACCCTGATTTATCTGAATAAAATTAGGTGTCTATGTCTATAATCATGTTTAGTCACAATTCATTGTCTGTTCCAAAGCAGATATCTTAGAAGGCAATTTGCACAGGGAGCAGCACTAGGAACATGCAAAGCTCAGTTTCAGGACTTCAGCTGTCAGCATTTTCTTGGGTCATACACTCAAGCAAGTCAGCACACTTGAAATATAAGCCATACACATGCATCTTCCATGTTTTTCCACCCTTTATCACTCTGCACCCTAGTCGTCACAAACACTTTTGCAGAAAGACCTTGTTTTCAAGCACAAACAAGACCCTTTATATAATAAAATGCACGGGAAACAAGGTGCATATAGAGAAAAGAGTAATCTCTGTAAGGCAGCTCTGAAAGCACCAGGGTAATTTTCTGTGTCAAAAAGGAAAAGAGCAGAAAGCACACCCAGCAAATAAGCTTGTATTTCCACCATTTGACTCAGTGCATAGTAAACACCATGTGAATCAGTTCCGTCATCCCATACACATTCCTTTAATTGGACAGCACGCTCTCACCTACATAGTACATTACACTCTCACGGTCTCTTGCTACAGGATCTACTGCCACTCATGAAGGCATTTATGTCACGGAAGATGACATGAAATGTCATAGGAGCCACAGAAGAAAACAGATTAAAAAGCTGCCAGGGAAGCAGATACACCAGATTTCTACACTCTTCTTAGCTCCATTTTGCATGAACTCTATACATTCAGGTTATATGACTGTGAAATTGAAGAATTCCTGAAAAAGATTCCCAAAAACACCCAGAATGACCCACTCCACTCACCATTATCATGTGATTTATTTGCTTTTGTCCAATGAGAGTTTATCATCTCCTCATAATTTAGATAACTTTCACAGTTTCCTCCCTCCTTCCTGCTCTTTGTTTCTTTGGCTCTCTTACCCTTCAAGGAATATCTCACTCTGAGCGTTGTAGTACATTTGGAACTAACCAGATCCTTTAAGTGCAGAGAAAGGGCAAATTACTATATTGATTTGGTATATAGAATCATAGACTAGTTAGGGTTGGAAAGGACCTTAAGATCATATAGTTCTAAACCCCCTGCTATGGGCAGAGACACCAGATGCTAAACCATGTCACCCAAGACTCTGTCCAACCTGGCCTTGAACACTGCCAGGGATAGAGCATTTGCCATTTCCTTGAGCAACCTGTTCCAGTGCCTCACCATCCTCACAGTAAAGACCCTCTTTTTTATATCTAACCTAAACTTCCTCTGGTTTAGGTTGAACCCATTACCCCTTGTCCTATCACTACAGTCCCTGATGACTGATACCTTCTAATTTATGTGTGAAATACACCTTACAGCTGACCACTTATCAATCAATATAAACTGCATGAAATAACATTTTATCATATTAATTTCCTGCAATCCATCAGGATTAGTGATAATCACAATTCTAAAAGATTTTAAAGTGAAAGGTTAAAAGTTTGATGAGAAAGTATCATGTTTTTCTAACCACTAAGAAGGATCTTCTTGAAAAATAATCTCAAATCTCAATAAAATAATTATTGACCTACCTTAGCAGAAACTGGATTCACAGTGACTTATTTCCCCAGGTACCGTATATCACCTATGAAAAAATAAAAACAAATGTATGGTAGGAAGTGGAAGTGTTTACACTTCTGTTCTCTGAGTGGCAAATTAGATAGGCAATTAAATCTCATTTAAGATATAGACAAAATTCCACTGCAGTTTTGCAGAGCCACACTTTCACCTCTGGATATGCGTCAGAAGCTACATACCAAATGACAATAGAAAAGGGAGCTAAATCCACAGCCCCTATATTTTGGACTATTTAATTCAACATAATTCTTCCTACATTCTGCTGATATATATGAAATAGTTACTGGTTCATTATGAGCTAAACAGAACCCATGCATTCCTGTAAAGAACTGAAGAATCAATACACACCATCACCATTTATTCAGATCTGGCTAGTGCTAGCTTCAAAAGAGAAATTTTAATTTATTAATCTTAATGTCAAAAGATGAGTGAAGCCATCTCCTAAGTTTTTTCAGGCAGAACATATTATTTATCATTGAACAGATACCTGGTGCTGTTAAGTGTACTGAAATTGAGGATGATAAGGGGGCTTGAGCACCTCCCACATGAAGCCAGGCTGAGAAAGTTGTGGTTATTCAGCCTGGAGAAGAGAAGGCTGTTTGGAGACCTTATGGCAACCTTCCAGTGTCTGAAGGGGGCCTACAAGGATACTGGGGTGTGACTCTCCATCAGCGGGTTGGAACTAGATGATCTTAAGGTCCTTTCCAACCTTAACCATTCTATGATTCTATGATTCTATAATCAATTCACAAGTTGTGAACTCACAAGACAATTTGAGGCTTAAGGAAAATATTTCATAAAAAGCCCTCAGGAAAAGAGTAACATGGGTTCATTGGAATTGTGTTGGTGGGTACAGATTTCAGAACTTTCTTATTTTTTGTATTAGTTCATGTTTTGAGATCAAAGAGCAACTAATTTTCTGGATAATAATTCAAGTATTTTACGTTTAAGTATCTCTGCCAATATGCAACCACATCTGTGAAAAAGAAATAGCAGGTGTTTCATTTTTATGGTTTCCTTCTGTATATTTTTGACAAGTCCATTTGTTACTCTAAAAGAAAATGAGTAATCTCTGAGCCCATTTGATTTGAAGAGTGCTCTGTCTATTTACTATCATTAGTATTCCCACTGCAATAGTCTGTCCATTACGTAACTAGATACATTTAGCTAACGAAAATAAAAATGTTCTGTGCACCATTTGACTTGATCCATAAAAGAACGTAACTATTACACCAATATTGCTCCATTGTATTAGTTTTCACAGAACCAATTTTAAATCAAATGTTGTTCAAACTTGTCACATGATAACACCTGTATGCATACATACTGCAGCTAATAAATCTTTGCAGATGCAGCCAACAGACTGTTTCTTTTACGTTATTGTGATGTGACGAGAAGAAAAAACTTCACCCTAAACACCACTGTGATTTTGAATCATCCACAAGCAGACATGTGATTTCATTATGCTGAGTTTGCTATGTAGATAGGAATGGCAATTTTATATAATGGAGAACAGCAGTAGAAATAAAGCGAGGAAGAGATGGATCCCTTCTAAAGTACCTTTCTCTTCCAACAGAGAACTAGCAGTTTGTTTTGATTAATACATAAATGAGAAAGCTTCCAAGATATTTCAGGAAGAGGAAGTCATGCTTCAGAAAGTGACCAATGTCCCTATGATCAGTGAATCATAACTCAGCATTGTCAGTGACCCAATGCCAATTATTCAGTGTTAAGAATCACAGTTTGGATGAGACATAAATGTCTGGGGAAGAGGTAAGAGGAAATATCTTACTAAGTTTCTGAGATTTAGATATAATAGGTTATCATGTGCCAATATATACAACTTTGGATAAATACCTAAAGATACCCACCCATAGAAACATCTGGCTCATCCACAATGGTGGATTCCTACTGTAGCATCAAAAGGATGTAGAATTATTTTCTTTCTTCATATACAGAGGCCTCGTGAATTCTACTATGGTGATTATTTGCAGAAGTAGATGAAGGTAATTTCGTATGCAGTACCATTCTTGAACATTTAACTCAGAACAAAAAGTGATTGTTTAAAATACAAAGACGAGCACAGAAATCTTAGGGCTAAGTTATTAAGTAGAAAAGACTTGCATTCAGACAAAAGAAGGATGTTAGAATCTCAGCGAAGAGGTAACAGCTGGACTTTTCATTCTTTTAATGAAAGGAGGAGCTTGTAAACTCCACAGTGCTCAGGACAAAGACTGAACAACTTTGACATTCAGCTCCAACAAAGCTTCAGTCAAAGATCTGGCTTTATTGAGGGTGACAGATATCAACAGATCATAAAACCCAGTCTCTCCTCTATACATGAAGGGATGTGAGAGTGGCTGTACAGGTGCTTGGCTGCCAGCCAGGGCCAGCCCAAAACATTGCAAGAGGCTGGTGATACAAAGCACACAGATGCTTCCATCCTGCACCAGTTGGAGCCACTTAAAGATCCCGCTTTTAGAGGGAGCATTGTTCACAGAGTTTCTCTGTGCCCTTAAGCATGTCTCTATGGAGTTTGTTTGATTTCGTTATGAGTACTGTGACCTCCTAGTTCACTCAGTGCCTGTGAAATTGTATCATTTGCATCATCAAGTCTTAAATTTGCAGCTGTCAATACAAAGCAAATTTGTCATTGGTTTTGGTCTTATTATGAGAAAATTCTTGTGTTACTTTTTTGAAGCTGGAGTTTCAGTATTTTTTGGTGCCATTTTGTGTGACATCCTTTTAGATCAATTAGGGTTAAAAACAGGATATGAAATTACATTTCAAAATAGCTCATGCTCCAATTTTATTAAAGTCCTTTGCTCTATAAATAGTCTTTTAAAACTGAAATATCTCTTAAAGTCTTTAAACAAAGGAAAAAAAGACTTCAAAGAAACAATTGTCTTTTTTTCTTATCAAACAATGAAGTAAAGCCTGTCTTCATCATTTTGGTAAGATGCTGCCTAAGCGTTGCCAGATACTTAGCAATTTTCCAGTTAATCTCCACATTTTAAAGCTTCAAATAGCTTTTTATTTCAGAAAACAAGGATTGTCTATAAATTTGATCCATTTTACCTACGACATCTCAGTATTTGTGATGAGGTAATTATTGAAAATAAAATACCTATCAAATTTTAAGACAGAAACTTACCAGTAGGCAGAGAATGATTTAGAAGTAAACATTTTTTGAAAATTATTATGCAAGTTACGCATTCAAGCAGCAACAGTATATTCACCTTCAAAATGAAAATCTGTGTTAGAAGTAGTAAACATCTTCTGTGAACCATTCCTCAAAGAAGTTACGTCCTCAAATTTTAAAGCACTGTTTACACAAGAAATCAATTTTATTAAGGGTTTGCCTACTGTTCTTTGTTCGGGTTTAAACTACAGGCTTTCCTCTCTAAAGTAGAGAAAAAGGATCTTTTATGGCATAGACAGGTCAACATACCACTATTTTGATTGTTAGGGAACAATCTGCTGTTTCTTCTTATAAAATCTTAGTCCCTTCCTTTCTCTTTTCCTGACAGTTCATCTCTTCACCAGATGAGTCTTATATAAAGAAGGGAACACATGGTACTGTGCTTCCCTCCTTCTTTCTACAGGAATTGTATGGTGCTTCATGAGTTTGTGAAGAGGAAGACTGCCATACTGAAAGGCAAAATCTTGGCCAGGTATTCCTAGGCACTGTTCTTATATCTGTTTTGTACTGAAACAATTAAATCTCACTGGAAGAGTGGCCTTGAGAGAGACCAGGGGCTGTGCATGGGACAGGCACATCTGTAAGATTCAAATTCACAATATCTGTGGGTAGAGAGCAGTCTGAGAAGCACTTTCTCAACAAGCTTTCTCATTGAATGCTTGTTATTTTACCGTTGATACATTAAACTTCCAGTTTCACATTACATAGTCAAGAGTACTGAGCAGAAATGTGTGGGAAACAAAAGCAATAGCTGGTCAGCTGAGAAGTATGTAAAAAGCAAGTCCAGAACATGTTTCTAAAATCTTCAGGTAGCTTGACTACCCTAAATATCCTGCAGACCTACGGAGGTGCTTCAAAACAGATTTTTGTCCGAAGAATTGCTGCCACCAAATTCAGGTAAAACTTGCACCTTGTGTACAGGTGGGTTAGAGGCATTTGGCCTACGACAAGTTTATTTTGCCGAGGTGAGGGTCTCCACGGAAGAGCCTTCAGCACAGGAGCGAGGGGAAACCCCTTGCCCAGGAGCCTCAGTTCTGAGCACCGAGAGCCACCGAGGGAGCCTCGATCCGTCGTCACGCCTTGCCCTGCAGCCGGCAGCTCCGCTGAGGCGAGTGGGGACTCACAGGGGGCGGTGCCAGGAGGGACGGCCCCGCCCTGAGAGAGCAAAACCCGCCCTAGAGAGTGAGTGTCTGGCTCGGAGAGAGGACTCGCTGTGGGGGCTCTGCTCTGCTCTGCCTGCCTCGGCGGTGGCAGCGCCGGCAGCAGGCAGAGCCGATGAGAGGGGAGGCTGCAGCTCAGAGCTCGGGGTGCAGAAAGTGCCTGCACTGGTCTCGTGAGGCGAGGGTGCACAATGGGCCTGGCTGCACTCAGAGCGCCCTGATGGAGGTCCTGCTGCAGCAGGGGCTGAGCTGCGGGACGCTGTCAATAGGATAAAAGATGTCAGTGATGGTGAGAGGGAGCTGGACTGCTTGCTCAAGGCCCAAACTGTGCAGGGGCCACAAGCGTCCATCAGAGTGCATACAGAAAAGGAAAACGGTGTTAATCCCAGAAGCTGGGAGCTAGTAACACGCACACACAAAACAAAAAGCAAACAAGAAAAACCACACACAAAAAACAAACAAAACCAAGAAAAATGGAGGAAGAGGTGACTGTCCTGCTGTAATCAGTGCTGGTGCAGTCTCACCTGGAGTACTGGGTGCAGTTCTAGGCCCCACCATTTAAGAAGAACATGAAGGTCCTTGAATGCTTCCAGAGGAGGGCAACAAAGCTGGTGACAGGGCTGGAAGGCATGTCCTGTGAGAGTGGCTGAGGGCAGTGGGTTTGTCTAGTTCAGAGAAAAGGAGGCTGAGGGGTGACCTCACTGCTCTCTACAGCTCTTCCTAAGGAGGGAAAATGGAGAGGGAGGTGCTGATCTCTTCTCACTGGGATCCATTGATAGGACATGTGGAAATGATTCAGAGCTGCACCCGGGGAGGTTTAGAGTAGGCATTAGGAAGCGTTTCTTTACCCAGAGGATGGCCAAAGCCAGGAACAGGCTTCCCAGAGAGGTGACCACTGCCCTCTGCCCATCAGTGTTTCAGAGGCATTTGGACAACACCCTTAATAACATGCTTTAACTTTTGGCCAGCCCTGACGTGGTGGAGCAGTTGGACTTGATGGTCATTGTCGGTCTCTTCCAACTTCCAGTTCTTTTCTCCCTACTTCTATCTTTCCGTAACAGTACATGCTGAGGAGACACTGGATGGCATTTTTTCCCAGCCCTACACTAGCAGAAGGGATTGAATGGGTACCATGTCCCATCATAAGCACTGGCTCTGTCACTGTGTGGGAAGGAGGCCTGTGCCTTCTGATGGGGGTGAGAGATGTCGATTGTCTCTGGGTAGTTTGAGCATCTGAACAGACTTCTGAAAAATGTGTGAACTGGGTTTTGAAGCTTCTGTGTTCATCCGGTTTGTTTGGGTTTCCACAGGATAGCAAAAGACCACATCTATGGCATCAGTGAGGCTTCAAGCCCTCAGCCTGAAGCAGGATGTGCTCCTGAACTAAGTGGTTGCAAATCTTGTTTATGTGGGCAATACCTGCTCATTTCCTTGTGATTTCCCCCTGCTCCCAACCCCACCCCTACCCCAAATGCTGGTTTTTAAAAATGCCTGAGTTGTTGCTTTTGGCGAAACAGAACAAAACAACGGCACTCCATCAGGAGTCCATCTGGCACAATACTCTCTCTCCAGTGGCACCCCCGACGTGTCTAAAGGAGAGTATATGAAGAGTGCAGGTCTACTTCTGTCACGGTCCAGAGGGTGTTCATAGGCCTCAGTGCCTGGGACCAGCCTCACTTGGGACCTGCATTGCAGATGGCCCCTCAGATCTATGCTAGAGCTTGTCATGCAGAGCTACATGCATAGCATATCATAGCTGTTCTGTTCTATTCCATTCCATTCTCTTCTGTTCCATTCTGTTCCATTCCTTGCACTGACAGTGAGCTGTGTAATGATGAGACCATTATCTACCTGAAATGCTAAGGGGTTTTCAGCACCAAAAACACTTTCAAAGGCACAAATCAGAAAGGTTACCGGTAGAAAGAGTGTTTTATTTATAAATGAAGTTATTTTACTTATTTTAGTTTAGCTTAGTTTAGTTAATTTTAGTCTAATTTTGTTTAGTTTAGATTATATTTTCTTTTCCTAAATCTCTCAGAGCTGATGCTCACAAGCATTAACACAATGCACATGCGTAGCCAGCAGCAGACTGACACATCCTTCAGTATAGCTTACAAAAACATCCCTTGCAGCCTGACAAAGGAGGGCTGGGGCAGGAGCAGTGCTGTGGTGGTGCAAGAGCAGTGCAAGAAAAACCCAACCAGAATGGGCCAGGGAAGACCTGACGGGGGGGGGGAGTGCTCAGTGCTACAGAGGACAGTGGCAAGTCCCGGGGCCATGCTGGGGCCACCCTGGTAGTGCTGAATGCTGCCTCCCCCCAGATGTGGGGCATGAGGGCCAGCTGCATGGAGCACGAGCAGCTGCCTTTGGGCCACAATAACCCAAAGGAGCCCCATGAAGGGGCTGTGCTCGGCTGCAGAGGAGGCAAAAAACCCCAGGGACACTTGCTAGTCCAGCCTGGGGGGAAAAAAGCCTTCCTCCCCCAGCCGCAGGACATGAGGGCCACCTTCGTGGAGCATGAGCACCAGGCGATAACCCAGAGCACCAGGACCAGAGGAGCCCTGGCAAGTGGTCATGCTCAGTGCTCAGAGGAAGGCAAAAAACCCCCGAGGCCAGTGCCAATCTGCCGCGGGGGAAAATTCCTTCCTGACCCCAGTGCTGGCGATTGGCTATTCCCTGAGCACATGAGCAAGACCTGTTCCTGGTCCACAGGCTGGTTATGCCTCTAAGGAGACAAGGGGACACTGGCACTGCCTTTTCTTCCACCACCTAGAGCCATCTTAGGGGCTTCCAAGAACAGCAAAATGCTGCTGGCCTGATCAACCCTGGGGGCAAGAACACTTCCTGTGCCTCGCAGTGGGAGTTCCAAAGCACTGGGGAAGGGCACTGGGCCATCTATGGATCCTATTTGTTATGGCTACTGCCATGATCTCCCCAGAAGATGAAGACAGTGAACTCCCTGAAGACTGAGGATGAGCTGTGAGTGTGACTCCTCCAGGAGCTGGAATTGCAGCAGAGAGCCTCCAGCAGCTTCAGGCAGTCTTCCCCACTCTGCCCCTCCAAGTAATTCCACTGGTGCCTCAAGGAATTCCTCTCGGGTGCCTTCAGACTGCCAGCTCTGTCCTGGTGGCAGTGCCGGGCACTCTGGCAGTGGGACACTGGAGGACACTGCCTTATACTGCCCCAGAGTATTGTGATGCTGCATTAGCAGGTGGTGGCACTATGACATGGGGGTGATGGGGCCCCTGCAGCCCTGCCCACTGCAGCCCTGCTGCTAACCCTTTGCCCAGCCTGCCTTGGAGAAAAGCCTTTGGGATGCTGGCCTTGAAGCAGTGCCTGTGCCCAGGAGGCCCAGGGGGATGTCCCTGCCCATGGTGGCCACACAGTGGGCACCACTGCAGAGTGTCCCTGTAAAATAATCTATATGTTCAGACTATGTCAATAAAGGCTTTTATACCACGTACATTCCTTAGACTGTGGTGGTCCCAGAGGTGAAAGGGCTTTTGGTTCCCCCTGCATGAGCTTTGCAGAAACATGGAGAGCATACAGAATTTCCTCACCATTCCTTAGCAATACACCAAGTGGCATTTGCTACTGCACTTCTTTTGTTTAGATATTCTTGGAAAGAAGAATAATTTCAGAAATGTCTTCTGCATTTGTTACACAGGGTGTTTAGACATCTGGTTGTGTTTATTAACATTCATGTGCTTAGTTTGGGGGGTTACCCCACACAGGGACTGTGAGAATAAAGACCTTAAGCCCACTGTAGGAGAGGATCAGGTTCAAGATTGTCTTAAGAACCTGAACGTGCACAAGTCCATGGCACAGGGTGAAATCCATCCATGGGTCCTGAAGGAGCTGGTGGATGAAGCTGCTAAGCCACTGTCCATCATATTTGAAAAATCATAGCAGTCAGGTGAAGTTCCCGATGACTGGAAAAAGGGAAATATAACCCCCATTTTCAGGAAGGGGAAATGGAAGACCCAGGAAACTACAAATCAGTCAGTCTCATCTCTGTGCCTGGCAAAATCTTGGAGTAGATTCTCCTGGAAAGCATGCTAAGGCATATGAAATTGCATGAGGTGGTTGGTGACAGCCAGCATGGCTTCACTAAGGGAAGATCATGCCTAACCAATTTGGTGGCCTTCTATGACGGAGCTATGGAACTGAGGGATAGAGGCAAAGCAATTGATTACATCTGCCTGGACTTGTTCAAAGTGTTCAACACTGTCCCACATGACATCCTTGTCTCTAAATTGGAGAGACATCAATTTGATGGATCGACCACTCAGTGAATAATGAATTGGCTGGATGACTGCTTACAGAGAGTTTTAGTCAATAGCTCAATGTCCAACTGAGACCAGTAACAAGTGGTGGCCCTCAGAGAAAGGTATTGGGACCGATCTTGTTCAACATCTTTGTCAGCAACATGGACAGTGGGATTGAGTGTGCACTCAGCAAGTTTGCCAATGACACTAAGTTGTGTGGCTCAGTTGATACTCTGGAGGGAAGGAATGACATCCAGAGGCACCTTGACACACTCAAAAGGTGCGCAAATGCCAACCTCATGAAGTTCAACCATGCCAAGTGTAAAGTCCTGCACCTGGGTCAGGACAATCCCAGGCACAGCCGTAGGTTGTGTGGAGAAGAGAATCAGAGCAGCCCTGTGGAGAAGGACTTGGGAGTGCTGGTTAATGAGAAACTTAACACCAGCCAGCTTCAGTGCGCGCTCACAGCCCAGAAAGCCAACTGGGCTGCATGAGAAGGAGCATGACCAGCAGGTCAAAGGAAGTGATCCTGCCTCTCTGCTCTCGTGAGACCCCACTTGGAGTATTGTGTACAATTCTGATGTCCTCAACATAAAAAGGACATGGAACTTTTGGAACAAGTGCAGAGGAGGGCCACGAGGATGATCAGGGGCTGGAGCACATCCCGCATGAACACAGGCTGAGAAAGTTGGGGCTGTTGAGCCTGCAGAAGAGAAGGCTGCATGGAGACCTCATAGCAGCCTTCCAGTATCTGAAGGAGGCCTACAGGGATGCTCGAGATGGACTTTTCATTATGGACTCTAGTGATAAGACAAGGGGTGATGGGTTTAAACAATGGAAGGTCATGTTCGATACAGGGAAGAAGGCCTTTACTGTGGTGGTGGTGAGGCACTGGAACAAGTTGCCTCAGAAGGAAGTGGTCAATGCTGCATCCCTGGCAGTGTTCAAGGCCAGGTTGGACAGGGCCTTGGGTGACATGGTTCATAGAATCATAGAATAGTTAGGGTTGGAAAGGACCTTAAGATCATCTAGTTCCAACCCCCTGACATGGGCAGGGACACCTCCCACTAAACAATGTCACCCAGAGCTCTGTCCAGCCTGGCCTTGAACACCGCCAAGGATGAAGCATCCACAACTTCCCTGGGCAGCCCATTCCAGGGCCTCACCACCCTTACAGTAAAAAATTTCTTCCTCATATCCAATCTAAACTTCCCCTGTTTAAGTTTGAACTCGTTACCCCTTGTCCTCTCACTACAGTCCCTAATGAAGAGTCCCTCCCCAGCATCCCTATAGGCCCCCTTCAGATATTGGAAGTCTGCTATGAGGTCTCCACACAGCCTTCTCTTCTCCAGGCTGAACAGCCCCAACTTTCTCAGCTTATCTTCATACGGGAGGTGCTCCAGTCCCCTGATCATTCTCGTGGCCCTCCTCTGGACTTGTTCCAGCAGTTCCATGTCCTTTTTATGTTGAGGACACCAGAACTGCACACAATACTGCAAGTGAGGTCTCACGAGAGCAGAGTAGAGGGGCAGGATCACCTCCCTCGACCTGCTGGTCACACTCCTTTTAATGCAGTGCAGGATATGGTTGGCTTTCTGGGCTGCAAGTGCACACTGCCACTTCATGTTCATTTTTTCATCAACCCACACCCCCAAGTCCTTCCCCACAGGGCTGCCCTGAGTCTCTGCCCAACCTGTAGCTGTGCCTGGGATTGCTCCAACGCAGGTGTAGGACCTTGCACTTGTCATGGTTAAACTTCATCAGGTTGGCATCAGCCCACCTCACAAGCGTGTCAAGGTCCCTCTGGATGGCATTCCTTCCATCCTGCATATCAACCAAACTACACAGTTCGGTGTCATCATCAAACTTGCTGAGGGCACACTCAATCCCACTGTCCATGTCACCAACAAAGATGTTGAACAAGACTGATCCCAGCACTGATCCCTGGGGGACACCACTCGTTACTGGTCTCCAGCTGGACACTGAGCCATTGAGCACTACTCTTTGCGTGCGGCCATCCAGCCAGTTCTTTATCCACCGAGTGGCCCACCTGTGAACTTGATGTCTCTCCAGCTTAGAGACAAGGATGTCATGTGAGACAGTGTCAAAGGCTTTACACAAGTCCAGGTAGATGACATCAACCGCTCTGCCCCTGTCCATCAGTTCCGTAGCCCCTTCATAGAAGGTCACCAGATTGGTCAGGCAGGATTTCCCCTTAGTGAAGCCATGCTGGCTGTCACCAAGCACCTTGTTGTTTTCCATGTGCCTCAGCATGCCTTCCAGGAGAATCTGCTCCAAGATTTTGCCAGGCACAGAGGTGAGACGGTTTAGTGTGAGGTGTCCCTGCTCATGGCAGGGAGGTTGGAACTAGATGATCTTAAGGTCCTTTCCAACCATAACTATTCTATGATTTGAAGTAAAAGCCACTTACAAATCTGCACTGAAAGAATTTAAAGAACATTGCATGCTAAGAAACAATTTAACTTCTTGAGCAATACTAGAACTCAAAAATGTAGAGAAGCTTCTGGACAGCTCTGATGATTTTCAATTCAAACCTTGGAAAGCTAGAATACCTTGTGAGGAGTCAGATATCCAAAATTAAGGAAGAGACCAAAAATTCCTTTGCCATAAAATCACATTTTTCTCAATTGGCCACTGGCCACCCCTGTGACAGAAATTTCTCCAGCTATATAATATGTTTTGGACAAAACAGACAAGGACAGAAGCATAGAAGCAACATGCATAGAAATACTGTTTGTTTGTTTTCTAAAGTTAGTAAAGATGAAGACAAGCTTGTAATAGCTTGTCAGTTACTAAAAGAACATGTCCTGGTTTACCTCAGTATGTGGAAATGCATAATTATGCAAGTAGCTACCATCCGGTGTTGAAGCGTATTCATCACAAAACAGGATAATGCAGCACATCTACATTTTTTTTTACCTTACTTATACATATTTTCTATACTTATATACAACTTTGATATATACAACTAAGAAGACAAACATTCTCCATTACCATTCTACCTATGTACACACAGGGTCTAATATAAATATCCTGGATGTTCCAAAGAATTTTTGCTAGTATTAAGTTAGCTTTCAGTTGGGAATGATCAGCAGGAAAATGTTCTTTTACCTTCCTAGGGATGTCAGACAAGGCCAGTGTACCTGACTATTATGGGGTCAGAATCACAAATCCTTCTTCTTGGCTAGAAAAACAATTAAATATAACAGGCTGAGAGAAGAAATGAATTATACAGAGTAGCAAGTAAAACTACCCAAGCAGAAGAGCCAAAATAAGGTATAATCACACTTAAGATTTGCTTTCACACAGAGGCTACTGGTTTTTTGGGCATGAAGCTTTGAGGACAGCAGTAGAAGCTAATGCTAATTTTGACAATTTTCTGTTGAAATGTTGAGCATTGATGACAACATAATGGTTTCTTATTTTGGTTTTGTAATTTTTTTCCCTATATCATTTTTAAAAATTATCAGTACAGAGCTAAAAATATGAAGTTTTGGGGTTTTGGAGTGAACACAGAAACAGAATAATTTCTAGCAACATATTCAGAAAAAAAATCAAAAATTGAAATCAGATTTTTTTTTTTACATTAGTTTGGTTTGCAAACAATCTTTTTGTGTGGGGATATATATTCAGGTGGCTGAACACATTTCTTTGATATCAAACACTAGTTCACTGTAACTTTCCTAACAAGCCAATTGCTTTTCCCTTTATCCACAAAATCTCAATATAAATTCTATAGGTAATACAACTGACCCTTGTTAACAGTCTGTCTAGTTAAGAAGTTACGATAGCAGGTACATAATACAATGAAGCAAATGTTGCTGATTTCTACAGAAATATGTGGTAGTGGCACAAAGAATTCTGCCTTGGGCTCTTGCTGCATTAGGCAGAATACTTTGAACAGAAAAAATATACTTTATAACACAGAAATGAAAACCGAAAAAGAAAATAAAATTTTGAGCAAGTTTTCACAATCCCTTGATAAAGCAAGCAGAGTTATTAATTTCTATCACCACTCATATTGTTCTCCAGTATTTTGAGACAGAATGAACATTTGTTCATAAAACATAGTTGCTGTTTTTAAAAACTTTGCTCAGGTCCAAGTAATAGCAGACCATGGGCAACGAACTATAATAAAAACCGTATTTTGACTTACAGCTTAATCTTACACAGTTATAAAAAAGAAATTATTAAGTTAGGTTAAAGTTCACCTTAAAAAGCATGGTTTTAAATATACTTGTCTCTTTAATGTACATGTACACATTTCTGTATTTCCATCAGAAATACAGCTGTGGATACTTTTAATTTCTTTTAAATTCAGTAGCCTTTACGTGGTTTACTTTACAAGAGTAGACATTTCTGTCTTACAAATACTGTAGCCTTCCATGACAGCCTTATAACCATCACAGGGAATGACTTGTGAGCTTTGAAAACAAATCTTTCAAAGTAGTTAAAAAGGATCTGTGGGAACATGATATTAGTGTTTAAGAATTTTAAGGTATTCATGTGAGACAGGTTGTATTTCAGAAAAACTGATCATAATTTTAAGAACAGAGAGGAATGTTGCTCTGTAGGTTAGATCCTGCGGAAGGAGACCTTCAGATCCACTTATTTTAGCTGTTTTATACTGGTGGGTTTGAGATAGATTAATTCAAGCAATTCAGCTGCTACTTTATTGAATCCTGTATAATGGGTCAAATGTAGCAAATATTTGGAAAAGTTAAAATAACTTAATGTGTCTCTGGGCTTGTAGAACTTGCCTTAATTTAGCAGGCAGAATTTCGTGCAAACCAGACTCCTCAATGTTCCCATTCTCCTCTGTAGATTTTGTGCTTAAAAGAAAGAGGAACTGTGTCTTACATTAACATCTACTGACTTCTTTTGTGTGCTCCACTTTGCTAGTCTGTTCCTGAGTAGTGCTGGCCTCTGGAAAGTTTCATGCTGACACTGTCTTTATTCTTCTTGGTTTTGTGTTCTGCTGTTCCAAGCTTGGCAGTCGCTTCTTCAGCAGCAGTCCAAAATCAATGTGAATGGAGACTGGACAGGCATTTTCAATAATGGTAAGTCAGACATAATAGGGAGCTGCAAAAGCAAGCGAGGAGAGGGTTCTTTGAAGTTTTAAAGTTTTGATCCACTATGGCTTTCAACAGGGAAGGTAGAGTTGGGAGCCGTGTAAGGTTTGTTATAATTGCCCAACATAAATGTTCCCTTAAAATGCCTGACACAGTACACTAGCGGTTGAATCCAAGCCCAGTAATATCAGTGAGAACCCTTTAGCTGATTATCAGTGGTGCTTGGATTACTCTTTTATCAAAGAAAATGTTTTATTGCTTTGTTTGCAAAGACCCACTTCAACAACTATAGTTTAAAAAGTTCCTGGAGACCATAAATAAATGCATTCCACTGCCCTGCTTATGCTAAGGAGTATTCACTGATAAGGGCAGCTTCTGTTCAGTTATGTTTAATGATGCTGATAAGTGTAAGTTGATTTTGAAGCACAGCTACGTGTCATTCATCTGCACACAAAGTGTATAAAACAATGGGAAGCTGGGACATTTTACTTACCCTACTACATATCACTGAAATAACATTGATAGAACTGGCAACTCTCATTTATAGTATAGAAGGTCTTTAGGGATACAAACCAAATGGTTCAGCAGATGTCTGCAGAATTTGCATTTTTTGTGATCATCTCTTCTTCCATTTTTTTTTTCCTTGGGTTTACTGTATGCAGAAAGAATGAGTAACCAGAAAGAGACAACACCCTTTGAGGCATTTTGTTAATTTAGTATTCAAATACAGACCCTCAGCCTGTCCTGTAATGATTTTGAGATGGAGTTCATTTCACCAATACCTTTCCCAGACTATCCTGAGCTGTTTCTAAATGACCAACAATATTCTGCAAAATAAGCTACTCTTATGAAATTAGAACTGCAGAAAACATATGGAAGTTTCACAGTTAACATTTTCTAGGAATGTTTCTCACTCACTGCTTGTAGTAATTAGACTGTACTTTTGCCTAAGGTGAGAAAAAAAGTAATTTGAGAAAAAGATACTCAGCTAACCAATACTTTCTCTACAGTTAAGAATATTGCAAGGGTTTGGGTTATTTCCTCAGAAATGGATGACAGTTGAATTCCTGTTGGGAGAACTCTGTAATTGTTAGCATTGGCAAACAGGCAGTAAATCTATGCTGTATCTTCACGGTTTGCCAAAATACAACTGCTCCACTGAAACCACATGATCATAAATATCTAGGTGTACTAAAGCTCAGATTTAGAAGAATTAAAAAAAAAAAAAAAAAAATGCCACTAATGAGGCTCCTTGACAGGTGAATGCAGTTGTGACTTTGTTAGGATAACCAAAAAGTTATTCAACTTAGACAAGAGTTATAAGGCATCTGTAGTGTGCTGTCCAACTGAGTTATTGGCAAAGTTGCACATACATAAGAGTTCAAAAACTCATTTACTCTTCAGCAGGGTGCTTTGCCTTACAACAGGTTTTCCACAGAGCATACCTTCTCCAAAGCTTAGTAAGAATCATAGAATAGAAGAGAAGAGAAGAGAAGAGAAGAGAAGAGAAGAGAAGAGAAGAGAAGAGAAGAGAAGAGAAGAGAAGGAAGAGAAGAGAAGAGAAGAGAAGAGAAGAGAAGAGAAGAGAAGAGAAGAGAAGAGAAGAGAAGAGAAGAGAAGAGAAGAGAAGAGAAGAGAAGAGAAGAGAAGAATAGAATAAAACTGAACAATACAGAAGTACCTGTAAACTGTGGCAAAATTAGGCATAAGAAAAGGCAACACTACTAACACTCACATGGTGTTATGCAGCGTAAGTGTTCATTGCTGATTCTGGGCTTGATTGCTTTCTACATTACTGTAGCAATATTTGTTTATATTTGAAATCGTATTATTGGAGAACTAAAGTGATGCAGTGGAAAATCAGGTTGGCAATGTATATGCAGGCTGGTAAAAGATAAAGACACTGCAAGGTTGATGAGAATTAAAGCAGCCATCCTACAGTTCTAGAGCTGGAGTTCCCACTATTTTGTTATGCTTCATCTTGTAAATGCCTTTGGTCATACCAAGAACTCAGATGAATTTTGCTTTTCCAGCGCTCATTTTTCCACTGCATTTAACACAAGCATAGCGATCTTCCATCTTTCTTGCAAGCAACAAGAGAGACCAAATTGACCTGTTTATTCTTTGAGTAGTGTGTGACATCCAATACAACATTTGTCTGACACCGCTAGCCAGTCCATCAACAACTGGGCCACAGTTTTCAGCAGAAAATTATCATCAATATCTATTCTCTTTGAATCACTAGTCACATTCCTGTATGTTCTCAGACTGCTTCCATACTTAGCCATGAGAAAAGTCTTAGCTGTAACAGGAGTTGTAGGGCTTAGTTTCCACAAGCCAGTGGAAATGCAACTTCTTTTGACCTCTTGAATACTACTGGAATTTCAGACTGCTGATAAGGGGAAGAGCCTCAGATGTTTTAAAAAGAGCAGGGCTCTACCCACCCTGAGAGAGTTTGATTTACACTGGTTGAAATTCTAGCTCATAAGGGTTCAATATGATCTCCAATCTACTCTGTCCTCTTTTTTTCAGCTGCCCACAAGTCGGTCCCCAGAATAAATAATAAAGTTGAGGATATTTTCTGTGCTATACAGTGAGCCTGTATTCAGTAATGGGTTTAGTCTAGTTTACAAAGCAAATTTCTTAGTTTATATTAACCCTGAATTTAAAGAAAAACAATTGGGCTTAGAAGGTCAGAATGGCTTCAGTTTCATCTAGCTAGAGTCACCTCCCCGAAGACCCAAATTTGATTTTGTGGTTTGTGTTAAGTCTGTGGAGTAACTTCTCTCATAATCAAATTCCACTGGTTTTCTCCTAAAAGATAATGTTGCAATCAGTATGAATTGCAAATACAATGATCTTTTTGTGTTCTTCCTTTTTTAAATAAAAGTCATGTAAGTACCTGGCTGTTCCAGAAACACAAAGGAAAGACAAATTCAAGTAAGATGTAATCCAGCATCACCCCTTTAAATGCCAGGTGATTTCCCCAATTAACCGTAAGTGCTTAAGTGCTCTATCCAATAGCACTGCTTGCAAGTCACATCTCCATAGACACTGAATTCTGTGGACTAGTTCTCGAGTACCCATATATATATGGTATCTTGTAGGGAAAGGATTTCACATTTCTGGGAGTGAATCAATGCTTTTTGTTTTTTAACAATAGAAACATCAAGTTACCAAAGACAGGGATATCAGTGTATATTTTTTTAAAATAATTTTAATTAGATCAGGGCAGGAGATGAATATATCTCTCCTGAAAACTTCAATTTTAAAAAAATCCTTCAAAATAAGCTATTCTTGTAAGAAATATTTCTTTTGAGTCTTGTGGCAGCTAAAGTTTGAATTCTTCATTCTGACAATTCAGCATTCTGAATAAGTTCTTTTTTGTCCATCATTCTCTCTTAAGATACATTCTGCTCCTCATTTCCAGTAAATTACAAAATGAGAGCTTTGCAATTGTACACTTCTGTTTTGCTGAATAGTTCAAATGATGAAGTAGCAATAAGTGGAAAAAAGAACAGAGCACATCAGAAAATAAAAAATAAAAAATTATTGAGCTGTCACTTTAAATCCTAAAAAAGGCCTGTATGTACAGGCTTCAGCCTGGATGAATAGCATCCTTATGAGGAGTATCTCAGAGAATTTATGTAAGACTACCCACCCTGATGTTACTAAATAGTGCAACCATGCACAAAACCTCTGAGAGCAAAGATCCTGTTGTAAAAATGAAAAGTTTAACAGTTGAGGGAGAAGGTATAATCATTTTCAGTCTGACTTGATTCTGAAATATTAAAGTCTTTTTTTGTATTTATTCTGTTACAGAAATCTGTGTTTGCAAGTTGTTAATAAGGGCTAGAAACTTAGAAGCGACTGTTAAAACTTTCATAACAATCACCTGACACCAGAAGCTGGAACAAATTTAGAGGTTTCTTTGGATTTTGACAGCATATGTAGGAACAGAAACAGCAGTGTTTTGTATTCTCTGCTCAAGATCACTGAAAGATATTTTATGAAGATGTTCTTCATTATTGTACTATGAAAATAATTTATGAAGACATTCTTGAAAATATTTTGGCATATCTTTAGAAATTTAAAGAAAAAGCATTTATACACACATTCAAGCACAAATAAAATCTTTTTTTTTGTTTGATTGTTTGCTTTTAAATTGGAATAAACCCTAGATTCTGTGTTTCATGTTTGGATATCTAATAAAATGCCCAATTAGGAATTATGAAGCTTTCCAAAAGATAACACCTCTGGTTAAAAGACATGTGTGAGAAGCCCCAGTCCACAGGGCAATTATTTTACAGTTTTAAGTACCTGAAAGCAGGATCTTGTTTCACCAGCCATAACAAGAGTGGTATTGCCACATTATGTCTACCAGCAGAAGGAAGGCAGTATCTGTTTGTAATGAAGATGGCTTTTGTCATGGAGATGGAGAATGATTCCTGGACAGCTAAGAATGGAAACTGATTTGATTGGCACAGGACAGAACTGGATTTACTTTAAAACAAAAAAAGCAAGATAAAACAAAACAAAACAAAACAAAAAAAAAACAAACCAAACAAAAACAAAACCAAACCACAAAAAAACAAACACAGAACAAACCAAAATGGCTAAAACCAGGGAAAATTTTGATCTCAATTCCAATTTGACCTAGGGCTCATACGCAAATATGAACTGAAGTCTATAGTACTTCAGTTAACTGAAAAGATTGAAAACACTTCAGGTTAAATATAAGGTAAGACTTATTTGTAACTAAACACTTGTATTGGTTCTCTGCATAGGACTGAGGGAAAAATCTGAGTGTCTGTATGCCCCTGTTTTTCTTTCCTCTTTGTCAGTCACCTTCTAAATTAGTTTTCAACATTGACACACATGTAGGTGGTGGATCCACTGATCACACAAATATTAATTATAATGCCCTTCTACCCAAGAAACATGCTATATGGTATCACTAACAACAGCTGGACTTCAAACTTGGTAAAACAATTTTACCTTGAGTTTCTGGCCTGACTGTATTGAGAGTTTTCTTGGGTAAAGCTATAGAATCTCAAAGGAGCTATCTTAATTTCTCTAATTTTTTAACTGCATGTTTGTATGATTACAGATTTCTTTTTAACAACACAAGAACCAAATGATTTTTGGCTGCAGATGATCATAAAAACTCCTTCGCTATAGCAATTAATTTTCTATAGATTCCTTAAAGCTAGATTGTTGGTTTTCAATGGAGGCTTTCTTTTTTTTAGGAGTTGAACTTGCTTTGATTTTTTTAATGTGATAGATAATTTAATTTCCTCTCTTTTTTTTTAATTTAAATTTAATTAAAATCTAGCCTCACTGACTTTCACTTTCAGGTCCTGAGTTGTCTCTGTGTTTACCCTCCAAGTGTTTCCAGTACCTTGAGCGCATTAGGAATATTAAGCAGTTAATCAAGTGTAAAAAACATTAATTTGTTCTCTAGTGTCTTTCATCAATCTTTTTTTTTTTTTTTTTAATCAGAAGAATATCCAACAACTAAGCCCACAGATTCCACAGGAAGCATTTCATCAGCAGGCACCAATGTTTTGCTGCACTAAGGATTGGGAAATAAATCTCTGCTGATGTGACTGAATGGTCTTCTGCATATGAATCATCCCAGCCCTGTGTAATCACTAAGATTCTCCCATACACGTTTTAAAATAATCTAAATAACTCCAGTTAAACTATGTGTGTGTGTATAGAACGAGCTGATTCCTTGAAGTGACATTAAATTCTCTACCCTATTACTAAAAGCTGAATGCAATTCAGCATGCCATAAGCCCCATCACTCTCTGTGTAATCTTCTCTAGTTTCTGAAGCCTGTGTCAGAACTGCCATCTGTCCTGCTTCTGCCCATGAACGAAGGCTTGCCCTTTTGTGGGCTGGATTTCTAGAATTTGTTCAACCAAAATGGCAGGTGTTAAACCCATTTTACATGGTGGAGCTGATCTAATATCTTGGCACAAACAGCAAGGTTACTAAGAGGCAGAGACCTTTCAAAGACTGAACTCTGTTGATATCTTTATTTTTATTGCAGTCATTGCTGCCACCATCTCAAAAAACACAGCACCTCATCCAGAAACAACACGACTTCAAGTCTGGAATATCCATTACATTTGGAGCTGCTTTATGTTAATGTAGGTATACTAATTCTTGGCATAAGGTTGGTTTGCCCTCAGCAGCAGTATTAACCAGCTCTGGCTAATGTTACATTACTGATCTTCACATTAGACTTCATTTTGATTCCAGTATAATGTGAATCTTCATTTGAGAAGAAACTATTTTATAATCTGTGGTGTAACTATGCGTTTTGAAATCCCTAACCTGGGCACATATGACTTTGTGCAAATGTATAGACATAATAGAATAATTATTTAGATTATGAAAAAGAAGCCCCAGTCATTTTGTTGTGATTAGCTTCCATACAATGAAAAAAAACCTAAGAAATGCTCTTTTACATGTCCCCATATCCTACTGAATCAAATACACATATTTTATGCCCTCTTTTGATCACAAGTCTTCCACCTGGGGCAATGTGAAAATGCAATTGCCACACAAACTATACAAGCTTCTGGGATTCAAGAATAAAACCTCAGGTCCTGAATTAACTAAGATACAGGATCCAGTCACTGGAACTAAAAGAAAGTGTATGAAGCTATTTGTATTGTAGTCCTTTATCCCTTTCTGAACAACTATCACAAGCTTCTTCCAGTTCATTGTTATAAATAAAATACTTCTAGAACTGTTTGGAAATTTTTTTTTTTTTTTTTTTTTTGGTCTTCTATATATATATAAACAGGTTTTGTCTTTCTAGGAAAACTTAGTTTGTGTGTGAAATGTTTCTGAGGTGCTGAGACTGTGCAGTATTCCAAAAAATGTGCTTAGTTAAGATGCACAGCTGAAAGTAGAAAAAAAAATTAAATTTGCAAAGTTTATAATTGTCATGGGTTCAGCAGTAGCAGTCATTTTTGTCCTTGTTAGTAGCTGGTGCAGAGCTGTGTTTTTGCCTTTCAGCCTGGGAATAGCACTGATAACACCGATGTTTTTAGATGCTGCTTAGAATGTTTAGTCTGACCAAGGACTTTCTGAGCCTCATGCTCTGCCAAGGAGGAGGGGAAGCTGGGAGGAAACAGAGACAGGACACCTGACCCAAACTGACCAAAGAGGTATTCCATACCAGAATACATCATGACCAGTATATAAACTTGGGGCAGTCACCCAGAAGGTCTAGATCTCTGCTGGGTTGGTCTCGGTTTTGGTCAGCAGGTGGTGAGAGGTTGTATTCTCTTCCCTTGTTATTTCCCTTATCATTATGATTATTGGTGGTAGCAGCAGTGGTTTGTCTTATACCTTAGTTACTGGACTGTTCTTATCTCAACCTGTGGGAGTTACCTTCTTTTGATTCTCCTCCCCATCCCTCCGGGAGTGGGGGGAGGAAGGGGGGGAGGGGGGTGAGCTAATGACATCGTGGCGGATTTACGGCTGGGCTTAAACCACAACAATAATTTATACCATATGTCTAATACTGTTAACTAACAGGAATATTCTTATGATGAAAAATTATTTTGTGCTAGGAAACATTCTCACTGCAGTATCTGAAATGCAGAAGAAAACGAAAAAGGCTTGTACTATTTTGTATTTATGAATAAGAAAATCTGGAAAGTTAAGGGACTTAGGTCACACACAAAAAAAAAAAAACTGACAGAGGACAGTGGAATTTCAGCAATAGATCTGGTGTAACATTAAACTTCTGGACTAGATAAACATCCCCTTTTCAGTAACTCCACTGTTCATCTCTGCCTATAGGGATACGCAGTCTGAAAAAGAGCCTCTAGTGGAGGTTAACGTTGCCTTGATTTACTGTGAAAGAAAGACATATTTGTTGTATTTTTTCATGTGCTGATACTGATGAAAATACTTGCAAAGCTAACTTCCTGACAGATCAGTCAGGAATGGCACACAAGAACTTGATTTTGTGCATAGCTATTAATGTCTAGCAACTCATTTGGGGGCAAAAAATAGCACTGAAAAGTAATCAAAAAGATTCTCCAACAGTGCCAGGTATTTATCACTAGGAGTATAACGAGTTTACTCATCTGAGTAAATTGGGACAAGTGATACATTAATTCTGTTCATTAGGTACCTCCTGCTGTTATGGTTTGATTATTATTCATAGTACTTGGACACTTCTCATAGGATTGGGTTATTAAGAGTTCTAAGTACCGCACATACGCATAATAAAAGTCCAGTTCCAGCTCTGCTTTACAGTCTTTCTGAAAAAAGGACTCAATTTGCAGTTTGGGAATGGGTAGAGAATAATGTTATGCAACCTGTGCCCTCACTAATAACTGAGTATAAACATTATTCACTACCACATGCCCTCATACCTTATCTTCCCTGTGGGCTTCTCCCACTGCAGTAATATTTTCTTTCACTTTGACTTGTTTATAAACTTCCAGCTAATACATGGCAGCAGCAGCAGCCATCACACATGCTGGTATGTCAACTGAGCAAAACACTGACAGATTTGCATTGCTGTCTGTACCAAAGGACTTCAAACCACTCCAGAAACCCCCACTTATAAAAGCAGATCTCTAATAGGTTATGATAGTTCCAGTTTAACTCCATTTTTGGTAGTGAAGTTCCAGCTGAAAACCTTAGCATTTACAATGAGGCACAACAGTGTCATTTACTTATTTGAGCAATAATTCAGTGTGTTAGAGTTCTATTATTGCAAAAATGGTACAAAATATTAAATAATATTTATATATTAGTTTTATACAAAAATAATAATTTTTATATAATAAATATCTGCAAAAGACCACATTTAAATACTCAGCTAAAAGGCTGCTGCTTGAAGAACATGCAACAGAAAATTGTATGAAAAATGTTCATACAAGGCAGACCAGCACCTCATGGGTTCGTATCAGCCAGATCTGGATCTATACAGCATGATCTGTCAGAAACCACTGTAGACCAAACTTATATATTCAAAATAGCGAAGTTGATAGGCTCATAACTATATTAACTCTGTTAATATATTCCTCCTCCTTATCACCATAAATATGAAATTCATCTGATTTCGGATTAAGCAGGCCTCAATGTGAATTCTGAAAGACTTTGTGAATTCTCACAGTTTGTGCTGCTAGAAAAATGATTCTCTCAGAGGGCAGAAAATAAAATAAATAATACCCCCCCTCCAAAAAAAAACTCAACAAAAAAACACGACAAAAACCACTATAACTAAACAGCTAAACAGCAGTACAACTGCAAAACCCAAGATGGTGAATATAAAGGCCTTATGAGCCTGCTAAAGGGAAATTCAATGATGTGTTAACTAGGCTAGAACTGTGGGCAATAGTTGGCTGGCTATCCTATTGTGCACTGAGATTGTCCTTACACTTTTGTTACAGAAGCTGTAGTCAGGGCAACAGTGTCTGAGTTTGTCCTGCCCTCAGAACCAGCCCTTAAGAGTCTTTGCCAATGTGTGGTTTCGTGCTGTAAACCCAAAATGGCTAATGTGAGAGATGAATCGCAAGAAGTTAGTTTAGCTTGTCAAAATTATCCCTTCCAGCTATAGATTTTCTTGGACCTTCTTTTTTTTTTTTTCCTTTTTTAAGAAAGATGTGCTTATCCACTAAAATTCTTGAATGCTTATATCTGAACAGATAAAAATTTGTCTCATGACTTTTCAAACACAGGCCCAGAGGTGCAGCAAATTTGCAGGGATCTTCTGATGATCTGATGGTAAAGGCAACTGTGTGTGACTGGTTATTTGAGCTAGGAGTTGGCTCCAACCAGAGTGAAGCAACAGGCACAGCTGCTCAGCATAGCATGAGCCAGACCCTGTTTTATTGTAGCAGGAGCACCACATACAAGAAAGCAAAAAACATTGTGCTTCTCCCTTCTCTCACTAAAAATCAAACCATTTGCAAAGAAAAGGAGTTTAATGAGCATAAACCTAATAAGCATTTTTGCTGGGAAGAGCACACTGATGTCACTACTCATGTGGAAGACATTAAAAAGGATGTTCTAATTTCATATAAGTTTTTATGTAGGAGGGAGAGAAAAACCTAATCATAGAATCATAGAGTCATAGAATAGTTAGGATTGGAAAGGACCTTGAGATCATCTAATTCCAACCCTCCTGCCATGGGCAGGGACACCTAAACCATGCCATCCAAGGGTCTGTCCAACCCCACCTTGAACACCACCAGTGATGGAGTATTTACAGCTTCCCTGGGCAGCCCATTGCAGTGCCTCATCACCCTTACAGTAAAGAATTTCTTCCTCATATCCAATCTAAACTTCCCCTGTTTAAGTTTGAACTCGTTACCCCTTGTCCTCTCACTACAGTCCCTAATGAAGAGTCCCTCCCCAGCATCCCTATAGGCCCCCTTCAGATACTGGAAGGCTGCTATGAGGTCTCCATGCAGCCTTCTCTTCTGCAGGCTGAAGAGCCCCAACTTTCTCATCCTATCTTCATACAGGAGGTGCTTCAGTCGCCTGATCATCCTCATGGCCCTCCTCTGGACTTGTTCCAAAAGTTCCATGTCCTTTTTATGTTGAGAACACCAGAACTGCACAATAATACTTAAATTTAGGTTAAATTTTACAGCTACTGCTAGTATAAGTAAAAATTTATAGTTTCACAGCTGTAAAGGTTTTAGATTTAATTAGAGGAACTTGTTTTCCTTCACACAGCAGCTTTTGCAATAAGGTATGCTCTGACAATTTACATTAATATGTTTTATATACTTCTTACTGAGTTTCCTGCTGTAAGTCTTTATGCAGTATCATATTTTAGGATACAAATAAGAAAGAAAATCTTCATTCTTTCTTGTTTGCGTTTGTAATTTGGCTGTTATTGATGTATTTTCAGAATGATGGCCATAGGCAAGATATTTCCACGAGCAAATCTATTGGCTAGGTTTCCGTGTGCTTGCAATAGAAAGTTTGGTATTAATGAAGTTCATGAAAAATTAAGTCAGAGTCTTTATAAAGGGTTCATTAGCACATTAAAATGGTAGAAATATTTTATTCTGACACAATTTTGTTCACTTTCTGGTACATACAAGGTGATGATGTAAGATTTTCTTGAGGACTTGAATTTGTATACCTTCAAGGCTGTCATGGAGTAATCTCAGCTGGCAACTTAGCACCACACAGCTGCTTGCTCACTTTCCCCAGTGGGATAGGGGAGACAATTGGAGAAGTAAAAGTAAGAAAACTCATGGGTTGAAATAAGAACAGTTTAATAATTGAAATGAAATAAAATTTAATAATAATAATAATGATAATACGCTGAAAAGGAAAATAACGAAAAAGAGAGAAATAAAGCCCAAGAAAAATGAGTGATGCAAATAAAAACAATTGCTCACCACCAACTGACTGATGCCCAGCTTGTTCCCAAGTCCGGACCCCTGGCCAGCTTTCCCCCTATATTAAAGTATACTGAGCAGACATCATATGGTATGGAATATCCCTTGGACCAGTTAGGGTCAGCTGTCCTGGCTGTGTCCCCTCCCAGCTTCTTGTAATTCCCTATCCTCCTCACTGGCTGGACAACATGAGAAGCTGAGAAGTCCTTTACTTGGTGTAAACCCTGCTCAGCAACAACTAAAACATTGGTAGGTTATTAACATTTTTCTAATGCTAAATCTAAACCACAGCACTATACCAACTGTGGTAAAGGAGAAAATTAGCATTTTTCCAGATGAAACCAGGACAAAGGCATAAGAGAGTTTTTTAAAGTTATTTTGACAAGATGCGCTTTCCACAAAATGCTATTCATGGACTTGGGTAACTGATCTACTATTTGGCCACAACCAATGGTGAGTTCGTTTTCCAGTGCTTATTTGGGTCTTTGTACCTGTCACTTTTGGAAGTATTATAATGCTGGCCTATCCTATTCATTTTGCATACATCCTGTGACACAAACCAAATTTCAGATGTGAGCATGCTTTTTTAAGACTAGATTTCAAATTATTAGGGTGTATTGATTTTAAAATTGACAATGTATATCAACTGAGGTGTTAATGTCATACTTGTTAAAAATAGCCTGGAAAAAATAATATCACTGTCACATTATATCATACTGGTTTGTGCATATGTGTATATATATGTTATGTAGGCATGTAAGCTATTAAACATACCTGCATTTTTCTTCATTGCTAACAAATTTTAAAGCTCCAGAAAGAATTTGCTCTATTCCCAGATACATTTTCGATGCTTGTTCTCAATCATACTAGATACTAATGTTACTGTGACACTTACTGGATTCTCTTATCAATTATCTGCTTTTTAAGTTAAAAATTATAATGACAAATGCTTCCTCTGTTTTTATTCTCTAAAATGTTTTGTTTATAATTTCTGCCTTCAGCATTGAATAGTGACAGTATTATAGCCAGTTGCCTTCTTCCTTGACTGCAGAATCACAAGTTTTTGGCCATCCAGACTCTTGTTGTGCCTCCTGCTTTCATTCACTTTCTTCCTTCTAATTGCTCCCAACTCTTTTTCAGAAATCAACCTTTCTGAAACACTATGTAAGTAAATGTAATACTGGTTGGTACTGGTTTTTTTTTTTACTAAATTTAATGTAATTGTATCAACAGTACTCCCAAAGCAATCATTAACTTCCACTGTGGTAATTAAATCACCTTCATCAAAATGGATTTACTTTTTGATTTTTTTATTTCATTTTATTAAGTTAAAAATAATCTATAGTTTGTAGAAACTGATGACACTTTATTTTGGGATCCATAAAGCTTCCAAACT
This sequence comes from Amazona ochrocephala, assembly GCA_039720435.1. NCBI lineage: Eukaryota > Metazoa > Chordata > Aves > Psittaciformes > Psittacidae > Amazona > Amazona ochrocephala. Next base: position 27,585,862 of record CM077881.1, read on the forward strand.
GAATTTTCTATTCATAGCATTTCTTTGGCTAAGCCACAGTTGGAAATTATCAGTAACAGGTAAACAGCTGGGAAAGAAAAGGATGAATACCAAGAAGGCAGAGAGAGACAAGACACTATACTTGGCAGTGCCTCCTGGAAAAATCTAGTTTAAAATTCTGCTCACGTCAGGATCACCTTCCAGGCAGAAGGCACTTTTCTACTACCTGGTCAAAATTATTTTACTCTTCCCAAACTCATTCATCAGGAGTTTTGCTCATATAAAACTGGATGTTGTCTGTTTGTCTCTTGTAAAGTTACACTCTTTTCTCCATAATCTTCACAATTTTCTGTGAAATGTAACTCCTTTCTCTTGACAATTTCTCCTCAACAGCACTCACAGTTATGTAAATAAGGAAAAGGAAAATTTAGCTCCAAAGACAGAAATAAATCGTCAGAAAGGAAAAGGACCCAAAGAAAAGCAATGAAACCATAATACTAATTTAACAATGGATTGTGAGGATAAATACCGGCAACAGAAAAAGGAGCAAGTCTTGTACGTGTTCCATACTATTATGGCCTTGATCTGCCTTTTATTGTTCTTTTTTTTTTGCGTTAGTTTAAAGGGAAAATTTAATAATTCTGTTTCTTGTATTTTGCAGTATTTATATCTGGTGGTAGGAGGAAAAGAATCATGATATTCTATATGCATAATTAGAAAAATCTTTTATACTGCAGATACTGAAGCTGGTTTTGCATTTTTCTTGTTTCTGAAGAAAATAAATAGAACAAAAAGCGATCATCTGCCACTTGAATCATTGTAGGCTGCATTAATAGGCTGGTTCAACAATGGGAAAAAGTTCATGTAAATTGTTGCATTCCAGCTGGTTGACCTTTTCCTTGGTGGAACTTTTACATATATTGTTGAGTTTCCTTAAAGATAAATTATGTAACTTCACATTTGAGTAATATTGAAGAAGCATCTGGACATAGCTAGAGCAGGCCTTTAGATTTGTCCTTCAAGCATCGCATAGAATTGCTGAAGACCATAATCAGTTGACTTACTGCTCATTTTGGTGTTTTGGCAGTGCTCTGGTTTATAACATCGTAATTTAGAGGAATATCACGTACTTTAGGATTTGAACTCTATATCTGAGGTAACGTAACTAAACTCAGGTTCCTTGGTGCTCTGTTCAGTCTCCATGCTGGTTGTCATTTTTGCTTCAGCCTTGAGTGACTGATGTTTTAGGCAAAGAAACATAAGTGCTGGGGCAGGAGGAAAAAACCAAGGAAATGTTCTATGCGAATGTTGCACACAGGCTCCCCTGCAGGCACTTTGTCCTGAGTTCATTGACAGGTGGCATGAAATAATTCCCATGTTCAACCACGGCTGATCTGGCAATAACCCCAGTAGGGCTCCTCTTTATAAGGTTCTATCACATCTCCTCAGCAAACCTGAAAGCTATTGTAGTGAGAACATGGTCTCCACCTTTTCTTTCTCAGTTGATTGCAAGCTACACATACAACACATTTTACTGTGTTTATACAGGGGTGATATAGATCTTGAACAGGTTCTTCATCTTCATAAGGTATATAAGCAGGATTTATGGGAGCAATGCAAGTGCATAAGGTGTTATCAGTTATCCTGTCAACATTCCACTTGCTACAGTGGAAAGGCATTAGTGTCTTCTACGTCCTAGGTCCTATCAGTCAACTCTAAATGAGTGTATCAGAATTTCTAAAATAGATGCCTATTGAACACGTGAATCATTTCCTCTGTGGTGGTAGACAGCAGCTTTTTCTATGTATATGACAAGCATAGTAGGGTCTTTGTAGCCAACTGAATATTCACAAATATGTCACAAACAAGCGGGTCTCCAATAACCCATTGCTTAGAATCTACTCAGAGTCTAACATCAAGCTACAGACTTGCCCCAGATCCTCAGGCTACTATGAAACTCATCAGTTGAGTCCCAAAGAGTGCATGGCTGCATCTGTTTTGCCAGCTTTGAATTGCAGAAAGCTGCAATACTTCATGTGGGAATTCGGATGCACTGTGCAGTCCTATGATACTGTAATTTTAGCTCAAAGGCTTTTGTGATCTCACTAAGCATCTCTCTCGTTGTCATATTATTTCTTCCTTTTCTCTTAAGGTATTTGCCTAACTCTGGGCCTCTTGGCCTCCATCGAACCTGCAAGAATTCTCTGTAACAATTCAGAGATTGTTTCTAATTCCATAAGTACTTCAGGGTAAATTTTATCAGGTTCCACTGATCTGAACAAATCCAACTATCTGTCTGTCTACACAAGTATTACAATTTACAGATGCTGTTCACCCTTAGTCATAGCAGACCCTGTAAAAACAGGACTAAGCTGATTCAGATTCCTCTGCTTCTGTGGATGTTTGGATATGCTGAGAGATTGGTTATCAGTGCAAAGTTGGGGGTTTGTTCATATTATGTTATTGTATCATGAAGAGATAGATAAATCTGTCATATGGGTATTTAAGCTCTGTCTTCAGAAGTTTCTCTGGAATATTGTGGAGCTCTTTTCAAGTACAAGACAATAAAAAAAGAGACTTTGTTTAATGAATTTTAAAGCTGTTTGCACTAACCATCTGATGTCTTCCCAACAGCATTCCAGTAAGACTTCATAAAAAATTTCTGGCTGTATCGAGCCACTTTCACAGAATTACTCTTATCCCTTTCATATCAGTGATCACTCCTTTAAGGTCAGCTTCCCGGCATTCTCTCTGTAGTCCTTTCTTGTCACATTCTGTTGCTGAAAGTTGAAAGCTTTCTCACCTCACTTGACTAATCCACCTCAATTTGTTTATTCTGGTTTAAAACTGAACTGGTAGGCCAAATTATTCATGGTCTTGCATAAAACCCACTGACTGAATTATAATTAAATACAGTATGTCTTCTGACAGAGTTTTACCTGGAAGTCTTATAATCACTTCAAGAAAATACAGTCCTTGGTCAATTCTTTCTCTGTCATGACTTCTGTCATCAAATTCTGCTTTTATTTTTGTGGGGCCAGGAAGGAATTACAAATCAGTCTTCTGTTGTGCAAAGTCTGGCACAATAGGTCCTTTAGGTTCTACTGGAGTGCAAAGGATCACCACGTTCTTTGGGTATTTAAATGTCACAGAGATGTGCTTGATCTAACCAGATGCACAGTCAGATGAAAGAAGGACTTAATTGGAGAACTCCAGCCTCTGAATAACTGATTGGATTTTTCACCCCAATTAATATTCTTAGCAAGCTCTAATGCACTTCCACTTTCATCAGAGCATATTTACTGACATACAGGTGTACCTACGCTTGTCCAAATTAAACAGCACTTCTCTTAACTGCTTAGAAGTGGCTAAAGTTTGAATTTACTGAACAACGAATGGGCTGCTGGCAGAAATTCCAGGGATCTGCCTGGACTCAGAGTAACAGAATTCAGCAAGACAATGCAGTGCTTCCAGTCTAGCAAACTACATAATCCACTTTACAGTTCAGGTGATTCCAGCCCAGTGAACAAAATAATCTACTCAAGACTTCCTGTGATTTCAGACCAAAGAGCAACATAATCCCAATTTTGATTAGAAACTATGAGCAAAGAGTAAAGGTTTTGTGAGTAATCAGCATGTAAATGTACTTTATATAGCAAGAAAGGAACTTTGCACTGCAAGACATCAATAAATTGGTGTTTTAACATTCAGAACTTCTGTGGGCTTCCATTAGCTCCAGTATAAGAATGTAACAGGTTTGTTAACCATGACATGTAAATTTGCATGTTCCTTCTGACCGTGTGTGATTACCAGCCAGAGATGACTGGTTTGGCACTTCAAAATATGCTCATTCCACATTTTTCTTATCACCCAAACTCTCCAGCTAATAAAGTGTCTATTATTTTAAAAAAAACCCAAACAGATAGATGAAAGACATTTACAGTTCAGTCAGCCTGATTTCTTTAGTGCTTTCATAGAATATGAGAATAGTTAGGGTTGGAAAGGACCTTAAGATCATCTAGTTCCAACACCCTGCCATGGGCAGGGACACCCAAACCATGTAACCCAAGGCTCTGTCCAGCCTGGCCTTGAACACCACCAGCTATGGAGCATTCACAACTTCCCTGGGCAACCCATTCCAGTGCCTCACCACCCTCACAGTAAAGAATTTCTTCCTCATATCCAATCTAAACTTCCCCTGTGTAAGTTTGAACTTGTTACCCCTTGTCCTGTCACTACAGACCCTAATGAAGAGTCCCTCCCAGCATCCCTATAGCCCCTCTTCAGATACTGGAAGGCTGCTATGAGGTCTCCACACAGCCTTCTCTTCTGCAGGCTGAACAGCCCCAACTTTCTCAGCCTGTCTTCATACAGGAGGTGCTCCAGTCCCCTGATCGTCCTCGTGGGCCTCCTCTGGACTTGTTCCAACAGTTCCATGTCCTTTTTATGTTGAGGACACCAGAACTGCACACAATACTCCAAGTGAGGTCTCATGAGAGCAGAGTAGAGGGGCAGGATCACCTCCCTCGACCTGCTGGTCATGCTTCTTTTGATGCAGTGCAGGATACGGTTGGCTTTCTGGGCTGCAAGCGCACACTGAGGCTGGCTCATGTTCATTTTCTCATTGACCAACACCTCCAAGTCCTTCCCCACAGGGCTGCTCTGAATCTCTTCTCTGCCCAACCTGTAGCTGTGCCTGGGATTGCTCCAACCCAGGTGTACAACCTTGCACTTGGCTTGGTTGAAATTCATGAGTTTGGCATCAGCACACCTCTCAAGCGTGTCAAGGTCTCTCTGGATGGCATTCCTTCTGTCTCGCGTATCAACTGCACTACACAGCTTGGTGTCATCGGCAAACTTGCTTAATCCCACTGTCCATGTCGCTGACAAAGATGTTGAACAAGATCAGTCAGAATACCTTCCTCTGAGGGACGCCACTTGTTACTTGTCTCCAGCTGGACATTGAGCCGTTGACTGCAAGTCTCTGCGTGCAGCCAGCCAGCCAATTTTTTCTCTCTGTATTTTTGTTTTCAATGTTTTCATGCATTTCATGTCTTCTGATTTGTTCTTTAATATTAGTTTATGAAAAAACACCAAAATATGTGGAATTAAATATCACAAAAGCAATTCTCAGAGACCTCCACTTTTGTGTGTTCACGTTGAGTGCTAAGAAGGTTTACCTATGAAAAACAGAATGAACAGAGGTCACCTCTGGAGAAAGGAACAGTTAATTCGACAATAATAATAATCTCTGTCAGAAGGGATGAAACTTCTTGAAGGGCACTCACCACAGACAGAATAAACAACTACCGAATAGTGGACACATCAGCTTCTTAAGGGTTGGATTGAAACTGCAGAAGTAATGAAGAAAACCACTGTGTGAAAAAAATCCCCTGCATGAAGTAGTTGCAGTTTTAGTCTCTAAGATCAAGGTGGCTGATTGCTTTCACCTGTTGCCCTCCTATATGTCTGACCATCATGTGCCATCTATAGTTTCCATCAGCTATATCTAAATGGAGAGAAATTAAGATGCCTACCAAAACAGTATTTGTATCCTACAGCGTACTGTATCTGTACAGGTTCACTTTGGATCTGGTTCACTGCTTAATGTCTTTGGTCTTTCCACAATATAACCACAAGAAAAGAGCAAGCTGATATAGCCTCTAATTTGACCCTTCATTAGATGGCCTAGGTAACCTCCAGATGTGTTTCTACAATTACTTTTCTATATCTCATTTTATTATTTCCAATGCCTGTTTCCTTTTAAGGATCATTTTTCCATTTCTAAATATTCCACTGGAAAGTCTCTGAGATTTTCCTAATAACCATTGATGTACATGGTGTAAAATCTTAAATATGCTTACACTGAAATTAGGATTTTTCAAAACAACACTAAAAACCTCAAAATTACATTTTAAAATTAAGCAGTTCATTAATAGAAATATTTTATTATAACATGTTAATTCAAATATAATGTTTGACCACTAATTTGCACTTCTGAGGGAAAAAAAAGGCATACTTTTTTTTATCCAAACCTCCACTTTCATATTGCAACATTTAATTTTAGCTGAGGGAGCACACAAAATCATTTTCTGATCAGTCTGAATGAGAGATATTACTTAAAATGTGTTCTGAACCTAACAGCATGTATTTGTCTTTTTTAAATTATTAACTGTTTGTACAATGTGACTCTTTTCATGGCTTGCAGAGCTCCACCTGTGACAGGGACCATGTTAGATGTGGATGTTAGTATAATATGAATAAGAATGTATTCCTGCATCTCAGACATTACCTCTGGTTAACCTACCGATCATTTTAAGATTGTGAAATGAAAAATGCCAAGAAACTGCAAAATGCTGCCAGTGTCATCCAGATTATTTTGTTCAGTTCTAGCTATGTGACTTTAGTCACTTTAAGTGGCACCACGAAATCTACTGTCACCCTTGCTCTTGACTGTAAATAAACAGAGAGCGAAAACAGCTATTTAGCATCTTCAAAACAAGGGTGTTGGGTGGACAGATTGTCTGGCCACTGCACTATGTTACCCATCCAACTCTGAAAATATTTGCAAGGAATAATGTAAATGCCAAAAGCGTTTAAAAGCAGTCAGCTAGTTTAAAACACTACAGAATTCAGTTTCCTGGCAAATGCTCTAACAAGCTTTCCTACAAAATGTCAACATTTGGACTCACAGGATCCCAAGATACCTGTTAGATGCAGCTCTGCTGAAGCTCTGAAGGTTTAACTGTCTGAACAATGAAAAATTAGTTGAAGCTGGAAATGTAACAGCATTGAAGCCTAGCTGCTCTTGAACACAATGTGCCAAGAATAGGCAAGAATTCTTCTGAGCTGAAACAAACCTGCTAGAACTAAAATGATTTCTGTGCTTTGGTAGTGTTCTCTTCTCCCAGAACACATATTGGATGAGTTGTAAAATGTAAACTTTATTCAGTGAACTGCTTATCGTGTCGTGGTGTTCGAATAATAACATTCCAGCTTTTTGTGCTTTCATTATAAGAGAATCCATTGTAGTGGTATATTAGAAGTAAAGAGACATAAGTGGTAATCCCTTATTAATCTATTAAATACTAGACTAAGGGTGGGGGAAAGCAAATGTTTCCTGTGGTTCACAGAGGGGCAGAAGGAAGAAAGTCTTGTCATATGAAAGTTGTAGGGGAGCTGGGAACCAAGACTGTAATATCCAAGAAATTTTGCATGGACTTCTGCCTGCCACTCTCCTCTTTCTGCCCAAAAGCTACTCTCCGCTTTGCTCATTAAAGTTAGGCTATAACATGTAGAACTCAACCGGTAAAGGCAGGAACAATGGGGTCTCCCTAACCCTAAGCCCAGTACCATTTTGTGATGGGAGAGTCCCCAGCATGGGCAACCCAGGAAAAAGCAGCCTTTGATTTTGCTGTGCATGGTTTCAGTAATGCAGGAATTGGTCTTCTTCCCAGTGCAGTATAGCCACTTTGGGGAAAGAATGCTGTAACAAATCTCATTCAGTCCTTGGATAAGGAAATGATCACAACTTGATCACAAGCCTTGTCTAATTCACAATTAATGGAAAAAAAGAGAAGAAAGCATATATTAATCATTGCACAATAAGGAATTCATACTGGTTTGGCACCCTTCAATAGGGTTATTTGGTCTCACCTACCTAAGTGGTTTGGCATCCCAACCATCTCCCTGTGTGAAGCCAGGAAGAAGGAGGGAAAGGCCACTGGCCTACATGACACCGAGGTGCCTGGCCACCAGCTGATGGGGAGAGTGAGCTCCAAGCATCCATCTCCCTTTCCCTGAGGGCCAGGTATCTCTTTTTATAGATTAAGTGTTCAAGACCAGGTTGGATGGGGCTTAGAGCAACCTGGTCTAGTGGAAGGTGTCCCTGTCTGTGTCAGGGGGTTTGGAACTAGATGCTCTTTGAGCTCCCTTACAACTCAAACCATTCTATGATTCTATGAGTTTCCAAAGTGTCTACTTGAAGTGGAAGTTTGAAACCCATTTTCATAAAGTACAGAAGACCAGAATTTCCAAAACTGTCTTGATGTCTTTAGAAACTTAGGCTTTGGCCTAAGCCATTGCACTAGACCCCAGTTTTAATAAGCACTTCTGAAATTTTCCGCGTGCAATGAAAAAGCTTAAATTACATTCTCAAAAAGTATCTTAGGGATTAAGTATTTAAGTCACTTGGGCTGTCAGTGGAAATCTTTGAAGACCCTGACCTTGAAAGTATTTAGGTGTGTCAATATCCTGATTCTCTTATGTTTAAGGATCTATACTGTCTTTAAAATACAAAGTTTGTAAAATAGTTATGGATGCTACAATGTAAAGGCAACCCAACCAGGCATATACTCCTATTGTGATATGCATTAAAATTAAATTAAAAAATGTTTCAGTCAATCTTCTCATTTTTTTTGTCTGACTTAAATATAGCTCAACTAATGCAGAATGCTATTTTCAGAAAACATTCACAGATAATAAATATTGGAAGAAAGAGAGAGAAAGAAAGAGAAAGAGAGAAAGAGAGAAAGAGAAAGAGAGAAGGAAAGAAGGAAAGAAGGAGAAAGAAAGAAAGAAAGAAAGAAAGAAAGAAAGAAAGAAAGAAAGAAAGAAAGAAAGAAAGAAAGAAGAAAGAAAGAGAAAGAAAGAAAGAAAGAAAGAAAGAAAGAAAGAAAGAAAGAAAGAGAAAGAAAGAAAGAAGAAAGAAAGAGAAAGAAAGAAAGAAAGAAAGAAAGAAAGAAAGAAAGAAAGAAAGAAAGAAAAAGAGAAAGAGAGAAAGAAAGAAAGAAAGAAAAAGAAAGAAAGAAAGAAAGAAAGAAAGAAAGAAAGAAAGAAAGAAAGAAAGAAAGAAAGAGAAAGAAAGAAAGAAAAAGAAAGAGAAAGAGAAAGAGAAAGAGAAAGAGAAAGAGAAAGAGAAAGAGAAAGAGAAAGAGAAAGAGAAAGAGAAAGAGAAAGAGAAAGAGAAAGAGAAAGAAAGAAATGAAGGAAGGGAAGCAGGAAGGCAAGGAGGGAGGAAGGCAGGGAGGGAGGGAGGGAGGAAGGCGGGAGGTAAGGAAGGAGGGGAGGAAGGCAGGAAGGAAGGCAGGAAGGCAGGCAGGAAGGAAGGCCGGAAGGCAGGCAGGAAGGAAGGCAGGAAGGAAGGCAGGACGGAAGGCAGGCAGGCAGGAAGGAAGGAAGGAAGGAAGGAAGGGAGGGAGGAAGGAAGTCAGCACTAAACTATTTCAAGGGTCAGAAAAGAAAATAATTACATGTAAAATCTAGTAGGTACAAATTAACCATGCACTGTTTCCCGTCAGGTTAAAATTAATAAATAAAGTCTGTGAATTGAACTGACTAAATATCTTCTTGTCCTGAAGTGCAACGAGAAATGAACTTTCAGTGGTTATGCAATAAAAAGGGCATAATCTAAAATTGTAATGTTTTTTGTTCCCAGAGATAATTTTCAAAATTAATGCTGGTACTCAGCCTTCTGAATATAAGCGAGGTGCCAAAAGTTCATCACCACAATATTCTTGCAAATTATTTGTAAGGACTTTAAGCATTTTGATTTTTTAACATTGAGTTGCTGCTTAAGCTGTTTCCTGCAGCAGTGTCGATATTTTCTTACAGTCTTCTGCACCTGTGCTAAGGAGTTTAAACCTCCTCAGCAAAGAACACCTAGATGTTGGAGTGTTTCTTGTTGAGAGTGAACATGTGAGCAATCCAGCCTTTGACTTAGCCTCACTCGACTAGTGAGCGGAGGGCTTCATAGGCTACTGAAAGGGTTAACAAAGGATGCCTACGTGCTGACATGAAGAGAACGTTGCCTTGGGGGGGCACTGAGCAGGATATCGCAGCGCCACAATCAGGTTACCACAAAGGCACTGAGCACCCGCAATCAGGTTACCACAAAGGCACTGAGCAGGATGTCGGCGCCGGATCAGGTTACCACAAAGCAAACCTTGCTTGCAAAACAGGAGCCTGTTGCTATGGACGTTTCATAAGTTAACCAATCAGATGTTATCGACTGTTCCAGTACTTTGTAACTTTTCTATAAAAGGTGGTGCTTGCGTTTAATAAATTGTCAACGTTTGATCACATTGGTCGTTGCCGCATTGTCCATGATGATCTCCCGCCGCACCTAGACTCTATTGTTGTGGAGCTATAATACTGTCCACTGCACAACTTCCAAAGCACAATCAGCAAGGGGTACTTAATAATGAGAAAATATAAGGAAACATACTAGTTCACTACAGCCTTGTGATGATATGTGTACATATGTATAAGTATGTATAATCATACCTAGATATGTATAAACATATATGCTCTCGTGAGACCTCAGTTGGAGTGTTGTGTACAGTTCTGGTGTCCTCAACATAAAAAGGACATAGAACTATTGGAACAAGTCCAGTGGAGGGCCACGAGCATGATGAGGGGACTGGAGCACCTCCCGTATGAAGCTAGGCTGACAAAGTTGGGGCTGTTCAGCCTGGAGAAGAGAAGGCTGCGTGGAGACCTCATAGCAGACTTCCAGTATCTGAAGGGGGGCTATAGGGATGCTGGGAGGGACTCTTCATTAGGGACTGTAGTGAGAGGACAAGGGGTAACGGGTTCAAACTTACACAGGGGATGTTTAGATTGCATATGAGGAAGAAATTCTTTACTGTAAGGGTGATGAGGCACTGGAATGGGTTGCCCAGGGAAGTTGTGAATGCTCCATTGCTGGCGGTGTTCAAGGTGGGGTTGGACAGACCCTTGGATGGCATGGTTTAGTGTGAGGTGTCCCTGCCCATGGCAGGGGGGTTGGAACTAGATAATCTTAAGGTCCTTTCCAACCCTAACTATTCTATGATTCCATATGTAATTAAGCCAATTCATTCAAGCAGAGAAAAAAGTTTAATTTTCACTGGACAGGTTTTTGATGGCTGTATTTGAAATATTTGGATCCCCTGAACCTTGACCAATCTCTAGTATATTTTTGGACCTCTTCAGAAAATAAGAGGGTTTATATGATATGTCCTTCATACAACATATTTACTTGTGTACTATATGAACATTGCCATTAAGGAAGTCACGTAGTAGTAAATAATATAGGCTTGGCTCAGATTGTCAATAGGATAGCATACGAGACTGCTCATGCAAAATAAAAATTAATCACCACCACCACCACTACCCATTCTTAACGTCCTACATCACATCAGTTTAGAAAGAAGCGTTTTTATCCCAGTCCATGGCTGTAGAATCTTTGATCCTGCCTACAGGTTTAACTGCAAAACATATGTAATAATAACCTACCTCTAAAAATAAAAAGGAAGAGAATCTGAGACCTGTTTCATATAGATAGATCACAGTCTGTATAATTACTTTGTTTGACTGTCAAATATGTGTGATATTTGAACTACTCAATTCAGAAAGCAGAAAAGTGAAACAAAATAGAAGTACTTGGACGTTTTCTAATGGAGCAGTTTTCGACTGGAAAATGTTATAAGGTAATATAGTTTTCTACAGTGTTTTAATATACATTTGTAGAAGATTTCTAGAGAATTTATGAACAAAACATTTAAAGTTGTAGAGCCAGAGATATAAGGAGTAATAGTATGTATTTTGAAAATTTCATAACACGATACTTCGAAAAGGACAATGTAACTTTTTTCCAGTATTCTCCACTTTTCTAATGAAAAAACAGATTTGTTTTTCATTTAGTGTCCATTTGTTTCAGTGCTAAGACATGACAAAATCTTATGAACCAGGAAGTTTCCTGCAGATCAGGAATTCTGATATTTGGCTACTTTAGCATATACCATGTGCATCAGTTTTTATTATCTGCATCTAATATAGTCAACTTAAAGCGGTGTTGACTGACATACTCCAAGTCTGAAAGTATTTGCAATGTGATGTAGCTCAGGATTGAGATTTGATTCATTTATCTGCAGAAACAGACTAAAGAGGAAAGTACAGTACTACAAGTAAGTTTTTCTGCTTACTTTCTATTTTGTATGGTAAGGCCAGCTGGCTGGTAAGATGCAACAAAAGGAGGAAATTCTTTGTCTCAACTGTTTAGGTAATGACTTTCTCTCTACCTAAAACAACAGGACTATTACTTTGATCAGACTGCAGAGTGCAAACAAGTCACAAAACTTTTTAAATTGCTGTCACAATCAGTCCTCTTATCCAACATGATAATGTCTTTTAAAGGCTAGGGTGGAGACATTATATTTGTTAGATATAGCCACCAAATATTTTGGTGACGAGCAGTGTTTTTGAGAATCTGATGATGTATATCTCTTTCTAGAAGACTCAATTAGCTAACCCAAAAGGATATGTGAGGTTATCTACATGAAGAGGCGAGCCTTAAATGAGAGCATCCCAGTTCTAAAAAATAAGAGAATTTTTAAAATTATTTGACATATTTCAAACAGAATCACTTTTCATTTCCATTCTTCTAAATATGGTTTTTACTCACAGAAATGACACACCCAAATTCCATCATTTTATCAAGATGTCATTTATCCACTGCAGTCATTTGTATCTGAAAGCCCGTGCAATCCATATGTGACCTCTTCTGTCACTCTGAAGAACTTGCTGTTCTTAGCATCTCTACACTACTATGCCAATTTCTGAACAATGTCAAAAAAGATGACAAGTGGGTCTTGTCAGGATAGCAGAGATGATGTACTGTAAAGTAGATGATTAAAACTAGAGTCTAGACTGACAAACACACAGTGATCCATTTCCTACTGGTCCAAGAGTTGATATATTATTTGAGATATAGATCTTTATGTTCAGTATATTTTATGAGAAGGGACATTGCCTGTATAGTCCACAGCATATACACACAACATGCCAACCAACCAGGTACTGTAAATTAATCTAATTCCATTGATGTCCTCAGAAGTGTGATGATTTGCACCAGTTGGAGTCTGGTCACCTACCTCAGCTGAAGTGCATAAGCATCCATTTTTCGTAGTTTTTTTTTTTTTTTTTTTGCATTTCTGCAGTGGGAGCCCACTGAAGCACAAGAGCACAAGAGATCCTTATGGCAGCACTGAATTAGACCTTAGCTTTTTTATAAGCCATTTCAGAAGATGGCTATAGTCATACTGAAAAAGTGGCTTATAAATAGTGAGTTTTGTATAGTGTTTATTTTATGTTGCTTTCTAAAGTAATGCACCTGCTTCCTTTTTATAAAAATACCCAAAAACTTATGTACATCTTATATTCTTTTCCCCTGCTCAGCCATTTCCAGAAAGCATACCATAATTAGTCTAGCTTTCTGTGTATATTGTTCCTTTAATTACAGTTTCCTTATATTATCTGCTGTAATTCAAACAGACTCAAGGTTTACTACACGTACCTCAAGAAATCACACTAGCAGGAAAACAAACAGCCTAATTTTTTCCAACCTCTTTCATATACACAACACTGGCCTTCAGATGAAAATACAGAAATAGAAGCAAGGACAGATGAGGTCTGCTCCCAGCCATTCCATCCACTTCCCTCTCACCTCAGCCTAGCCACTTGACCTCTTTCTACATCACTTACTGGTTTGAAAATGCAAGCAATAATGTTAAGCTGCTGAATTGGAAAAACATCGTGAAAAAGAGTATCCTATAAATATAGCTTAAATAAGTACCACAGATTTATGTTGATTGCATAAAAATATTTTAAAGCAGTCAAAAATCATCTGTATCCACAAGCGCTTCACAAAATATTTAAAGGACTCACAGTGGGTTTTTTTCTTTATGACCTTAGAAATGCGGAGTTATATTACTGACTCACTTGGCAGGCAGAATAAAGGGGCCCTATTAGCTCCAACTCAGGAATATAAAAGGAATATATAAAAACTCTTCTCACAAGAAAAAAAAAAAAGACAAACAACAATAGATGTTTTGGTTTTTAATTTCTGCTGTTCACTAGATTTGAGAATGGGTAAGGAGGGAAACAGAAAGGCATATCCAGCTGCCCCAAAGCAGTTACGATCAAAACCATTGAAGAAAGTTTGAATCAAATAAATTTTTGCTGCATATTCTGGAAGCTTTAGACATTAGTCTTCTATGTCGTGATGGAAAACAGTCAAATCCACCGCACACACACACACATATATATATATACACACATATGTGTATGATAGTTAAGATGGAGAGATACTGGGCCCTCAAGAAAAAAAAAGAAATAATCAAACCAAACAAAGAAGCCTCTCTACCTCTTAATTGTAGGGAGTTGAGAAGATTTGAAGAATGATCACTTATGCTTTTCAAGACCAAACTAATCAGTTTTAGGACCAGCAAATGCTGACACTTTTAATTCCTGCAGAGATAGATTTTGCTTAGAGACTCTGTTGAACTGTTTACCATTCTACAATTATATTCATTCAGTCATTAATAAAAGAACACATGAAAATCTAAGTATTCTGTTTCTGCATTAACTTTGATAACTGTTTAGAAATGAATGTTCACACTAGCTTAATCTGGTAAACTCCAGAATTAATAGGTATGGAAGGTATGATAAGAAAAAAACAAAAGAGAATTCACTGCTAGATGTGTTAAGATCTATCAAGTAAAAATGAAATGCTGTTCTAGATGTGTGTCATTTTTCTCTATAGATCTACAAAGTAAATATTAACAAGGTGTTTCAAATTAAGCACTTCCCCTATTCTATTCCAATTGCTCTATTTTCTTAGCATGATTCAACCATTGTACACATCAACTTTAGCAAGCCGCAAAAAATAATTTTTGGCTTCAGATACTGTGATAAATTTATCATCAGAAAATCACATATCAGAGTAATTTCATGGTTAAATTATCCTTCTGTCTAAAAAACTTAATGCACTAATTACATTTTGAATTCACTGAAATCAGAATAAGCGCCAGACACCAGCTTCTAATCTGGACAAACATCTCTTGACAGAAAATAGAATTAATGTGTGTCTCATGCTTCAGAAAAGTTTGCCAAAACCAGACCCCTTACTGTTTGAGGCACATAGGTTTGTCTCTACCACAGATGCTATTTGTTATTACAGTGTTTCTCCTTCGAAGATATTAATGCACCTTCATAATGTGAAATACCTTTGATACACCAAAGGGATGTAAATTATCAGCCTAGAAACACAACTAAGCTATCAAGTCAGGAGGATCTAGTGGCTTTTTTTTCTTAAATTAACTAATTTGTATAAAACTGAATGCTTCATATAATAAAATGTTCTGCAGTCATTTTGCAACTATTAGGATGCTTGCAGAGTGGGAATGTGGAAGCTGGCATGACCTTCTTGTAATAGTAGTAGTGTGGGGAATTAAATGAGGAAGATATGCCTAAAGGATGCCTGGACCAGCAAAAAACAAGGCAATGAAAGTACAGAATGGGAAGGTTTATATGTATTCCTTTTTGTTTCCCTGTGTAATTTCTAAAGGAAATGCTCCCTACCTGCACAGCATCTAGGTGACACCAACAGCCCATATGGCCTGTGAAAAAGCTTAGCTGTACAGCTAAAGTGGGTCTTACATGTCTCCAAAAGTCTGTCCAGTAGATCTGCAGGTGAACATCAGGTGGTGATGATTTTGAGCTCTCAGTCCCCTTAATCTGCCTTACTTCCCTGTCAATTAACAGCTTTCACTCTTGAGGATTATATATGTCCTGTGGCTCTTGCCAGCAGGACAACTTCTCATTGCTGCCTCCTGGCTACATTTAAATGTTAATGGCTAATTGTATAGCTAAGACATGCCGTTGATTTCATCTTAATGTCTACCAGTTCTAAATGTCACTGCTTAGACTTGTCTGAAATGAATTTTGCTAAACCATCTCTTGTTAATTATCTTTTACCATTTATAGTTCGATCTGATGACCTGTGCTGTCAACTGGGCTGCTAACAAGCAGTTGAACTTTCTGCTTTCAAGATAGGGAGGTGGAACAGCCCTCAAAATAAAGCAGTCTGAGCTTCCCCTATCTGGAAAAAACTATTTGGAAAAGTGTAGCAAATAGAAACCAAACTCTGGGACGTTAAAGCTGAAGATTTTTGAAACTTCAAAGTAACTAACTGTGTCTTGAAGGTGGTAGTGGTGTTTTGGAGGTGGTAGCTAGACAATTCTCTCCTTTCAGTAACAGTTGAGCAAAAATAAAGCACCACCCTACCTAAAAAACAAGGCCAAGAATAGCACTGTTTTGTGGTATGAGCAAAGACTACAGAATCACAGAATAGAATCATAGAATGTTTGAGTTGGAAGGGACATGGAAGACCAAAGTTCCAAATCCCTTGCCATGGGTTTCTCAAAGCCCCACCCAACCTGGCCTTGAACACTTCCAGGGATGGGGCAGCCACAGCTTCTCTGGGCAACCTGTTCTACTGCCTCACCACAAATACTTCTCCAGCTGCAAGTCAATGGTTTTTCAAGGATAATTGATGCTATTCTAATCAACGACTTGCTACATTTTCTGAAGAACAAAATAATCTACACAGTGGAAAAGGTTTCCATGATGCTGATAAGTGAGAAGATAATGAGCCATGTTAGCACACAAGGCATAATTTTCTGACAAGTGTAAACAGAACAAATGTCCTGGTAGGTTGCTCCCCAGGCACAGAAAGGAAGTGGTAAGAATGAACTACCAATAATGTTAAGCAAACTTGGTTCCCCATCCAGGATATAGTTGTCAACCAGGATTTCAATGTTCAACACAATAAAAGAGATGTAATTGACATCTGATAAAGTAAGGAAATTAAGATGTACAGGACACAATGAGCTTCCCTCTGACAGCAACAGAAATCAATCTGATCTTGTACTTAGTGGGAGGTGTCCCTACCCATGGCAGGGGGGTTGGAACTGGACGATCTTAAGGTCCTTTCCAACCCTAACTATTCTATGATTCTATGATTTTATGATTTGTTAATGAAAACAATACTTTTGTTACAGACATTAATAGTATAACCCTCATGCTCAGAGAGAAAGCCAGTGAGAAAGCACAGAAAAATGAAGAGTTGGCTCTGGAGATAAAGCAACTGACACCCGCCCATGGCATTATCTGTTTAGGACTGTTTAAGACTTCCTTATTAAAGAAAAAGGAAAATTGTCCTGTATCAATAATAATAACAACTGCTTCCTAAGCTCGGTGTCATTTGGTTAAAAGATTAAGTTGAAAATCCTTGGTACACTCAAAGGCTGTTATAGATGTGATGAAGTATGCATAAATATAAAAATAAGTGCACTGACTCTGACATGTCCCTACAACATGACTCATGAGGCACTTCTCACTAT
Organism: Amazona ochrocephala; assembly: GCA_039720435.1. Taxonomy (NCBI): domain Eukaryota; kingdom Metazoa; phylum Chordata; class Aves; order Psittaciformes; family Psittacidae; genus Amazona; species Amazona ochrocephala. The sequence continues at coordinate 27,603,066 of CM077881.1, forward strand.
AATTTCAGTGCATTCCTGGGTATGAGTAACTTTGGCAACGTGGGTTATCTTTTTTTTCAGATCTTCTTGTTCTTAATTTTTATATTTGCGTGCAAGCAAACTCAACTTTTTCCTGTTTTGTCTTCCTCTTTATGGGAATTTCATAAAGATTAGACACACTTTTAATGGACCAATGGATAAAATAGCCACTGTGGTTCAATGGCCTTGAGTCATGAACATACATAATGCACCTTTTATTGTTATTATTAATATTATCATTAATTATTCAAATCCTAATGAGAATGTGGTCTTAAATCTCAGAGAGAAGGACTTAAATGCCTAACGCCTTGATATCAGTATAATTCAGGTTCCAGCCTGCCATCAAGTCACTCACAAAATTTGTAGGTCTATAGGAATTTACACTGAAAAAGAGTCTTCTTTTCCACTAAAAGTTGGTATGGGACAATTTTTGTCTTTGCTGACATAAGATAACTAAAACCAGGGATAATTAAAACCTTCATATCTAATATGCATAGGAGAATGTAAAGGTGCACACACTTTTACAAACTGTCTCACATTTTCAGTAAATCAGCTACAGAGAATATTGAATACAAGCCACTTGAATCAGGAGGAGTTAGTCAATCAGTCAGTTCAGAGAATGACTCAGAGTGGGAACTTTGTTGTGCACTTTGAACAATCTCTTTTTCTCCAACACTCGTAGAGTGAGTTTGCCCTCCTAAATTGACTCAGCTAAGTCAAGTTTTGTGACTTAGGTGGAATAAGGAACCTTCAAATATGTAGCCACTTACAAAACCTTTCCTCAGACTAAGATCACAGTGAATGCAATATGCTCCAGTGGCCAGGAAGGCACTGCCTTTCTAGTCCTACAATGCACCTTGGTATCAGAGGGGAGAATACACCACATTTAATTATTCATGACAAATTCAGTGCCATTCAACACAAAAAACTGGCCATGGTGTTTTTGGTGGTTGTTCTGTTTTTTCTGCTTTGTTTCCCAGACAAATACCAAGAAAGCATCAGTAAAGGAAGTATCATGTGGATTGTGGTTCTTTTCAAGAAACGCACACAAATGCTAATGCAAGAAATTTGTTCTCCCGGTAAATATATGCCTTTTTGACATATTTGTATGCAGTATGCTGTTGTGGTTTAAGCCTCTATAAACTCACGCAGTCGCTCTCTCACTCACTCCCCTCTCTTTCTTCCCACAGTCCCGGAGGGATGGGGAGGAGAATCAAAAGAATGCAACTTCCATAGGTTGAGATAAGAACAGTCTAGTAACTAAGGCATAAGACAAACCACTGCTGCTACCACCAATAATAATAATGACAAGGCAAATACAAGGAAAGAGAATACAACTGCTCACCACCAGTCCCCAGCCTGACCAAACAGGGCACCCCCTACCGTGCACCCCCACCAGTAGCGAGCCCCCACACCCTTCCAGGTCTCTGCCCTCCGTTTTTACATCCTGGACATGACGTGCTGTAGTATGGAATAACCTCTTTGGTTAGTTTGGGTCAGGTGTCCTGTCTCTCCTTCCTCCCGGCTTTCCCTCCTCCCTGGAAGAGCATGAGACTCAGAAAGTCCTTGGCCAGACCAAAACATTCTAAGCAGTAACTGAAAACACTGGTGTTATCAGCGCTGTTCCCAGGCCCAAAGTCAAAAACACAGTGCTGCACCAGCTACCGAGAAGGAGAAAAATGACTGCTGCTGCTGAACCCATGACATACGCAAAATTTATGTGTGTGGTCTGTCCATACTCTGTGGCTCCATGAATCCATACATATATACATACACACATCTGCATGTATCTTTGTTAATTTTGTAGGGATTGGTGTGAGAAGAATGCACATTAATCCTGGGAATCCCTCATTCCTAGCACTTCTTAGAAGGAAGTACAAAATGGAAGCAGCCACGGAAGGGTCAATGCCAGCAGTTGCTGCCACCTATGAAAACTTCATGAAAGTTTGTCACTGCTAAGGAGGAGAGCTTCAAGAAAGTCAAGTAATTGGACATACCTAGGATGCCAGAATGACTCGATTGAACCCAGTTGTACTTGGTTGGCTTGTCTACAATTGCCTAAATCTCTCTTTTTCACAAAAATCATTACAATTTGATGGGTAAGGCACTGCATTTCCAAAAAGACGATAGAGAACTTTTCTTTTGGTAGAATTGTCTTCCTTCTACTTGCTGGAAATAAATATCTTTTTCATGCAGTCATGAATGGCTAAGACAGCAAGGAGATCTGACAGTATTTCCTTTCCTTGGCTAGTGTTGCTGATGAACTGCATTTGATCATTCATAAGCAGGTTCTACTCTTTATTTATTGGGAACAATTTGATTCCATAAGATTTGACAGTTTCCTGACATGCTCTAAGTTGTTCCAATAATAACAGAGACAACGACAATATCAATTAGAAATCTCTCACATGCTGTATGTGAAGGTAGTTACATATCTGCTGTAAGTAACAGCATAATGGAACAGCAAATTTTTTTGTAGAGGGAGCTAAAATTAGGTTGTGTCATGCTGCCAAAAAAGACAAAAAGAAACAGATGAATTCTGGAAGGAGGAGAAATTGTTATACCCCTGAGAACCGCTGATTGTTGTTCCCTACCTCAAGGATGTACAAGCTTTTCTTATTTTGGCAAGAAGCAAAAATCCCTCATAAAGCAGAATGAATTGCATGTGTTCTATAAACAGAGAAGAAGCATGGTATCCTTTCCACTTACTAAAAGAACTAAACTGGAATTTTTAACCTGTATATTTGCTGATTAAATCAACAAATGCCACTGAAAATTCAAGCCCTTAAAAGTAGTCTTATGTACCCCTGCTGATGCAAGACATTACATACTAGCCAGGACCAAGTTGTACCAATTTAACCAAGGGCTCTCGCATCATTTCCACTGATTTAATTAGACATCACTCTACATTACTCCTCTGAACAAAGAATGCACAGGCAAGACCAGCTTCTCACACAGCGAAAAGTCAATGTCCACTTCGACAGAGCTGTCCCAATTTATATCAGAGGGAGTCAGCCCCATATTTTATACAAGAAAATAATCCAAAATGGTTAACGAATGATAAATATCCTGGAACTCGTTGCATTGTCTTCACTTCAGGCTTAAATTACATATGAAAATGTGTTTTCTCTAAGGGATTATCTTTGCAAGGAAGAGTTTTCCATATGTGATCACTGGATCCTATCCAGCTCAGATTAGAGGTCACAGGAGGTCACTCTTTCCTAGCAGAGATTCTTCAAAGACCACTTTGCGAGTTAAGGATTGAAGCGCAGAAGAAGGAGAATGTAGGAGAATTCCATTGTTATAAGAATATTACCTGTCTCTTCGTCATTACTACAGGAGGTGAAATGACTAATGAATCATCTCATACTGCAAAAAGGGATTAAAACAGAATTAATTACACCTAATGAAACTGGAATTTGGCCAAAATATTGCAGTTACTTTGGTGAAAAGCAGAGAATTTTTAATGGTCATGGGATATCTGCTGCCATAGTTCATTTCTTCTACTTCCTGCCGCACAGAGTCTTTACCATGTAACAGATTCCAGCTTCCCAGTGCTACTTTCCTACTGTGCCATATGATTTCACTATAGCCTGAAAGATTAATCCTTGGGGCATTACACAGTTCTTTCATACACAAACCTTCCAGACTGTATAACTAGGTGGATAATGAGTTGTACCAAAGAGACATACCAACCTAGAGGATTACAACTGTCAGGAATAAAGTGCAGCCCCCTGCTGGTTTATAGCTGCTTCATCCTATACATCAGACTGTAATCTGCTGAGACATTCTGTGTATGAAAATCGATGCTTTTGTCAGATATTACAAGCTAGACTTGTAATCTTCTTTGAACATGGCCTCGGGGGGAGGGAGAGGAGGGAGAGGAAGGGGAAGCCAGACAATTCAAGCTGTTGTGATTCAGACAAAGTTGTTGGAGTTTCAAGGCTTCATGGAGGCTGTTTTCCTTTTTACACAGCTTCCTGTGTCATTCAGATTGTAGAGAAGGCTGTCAGATATGACTTCTGATGGAGAAAGGAGTCTGCTAATAAGGCAAAGTCTCAGAGAAAGGGACTGAGTAAAAACAAAGTCCTTACTCTCACAGAAATACCAATGCTTTCATGGTTCTCTGCTTCCTGTTCATTCAGACATTCGGTAGAGTTGTACCTGCTGTATATTCGTACAATCCTTTAACCACTACTTGGATTGATTATCTACTGCTCATCTGAGTAATTTATGGAGAACTTGAGTGAAGAAGTGTAAGCTAAAGGAGATATAAAGATCTAGATGGAGACCTCAGGGTTCAGTTACTGTGCATCTTACTGGAAAATCTACACTTTTTCAATTAATTCTTCAGACAAAATGCAGAGATATTTACAAGCATGAACAAAGCATATTATTACAGAGTCTGTTAAAATATGGAATATTCCAATCTCTCAGAGGATCCTTTAGCATCTTAGAAGTTTTAAGAGGACTTGATCTGCAGGAAATATGGTTGGGGGCCTTTAATCGAGCTAAGGTTGCTAACTGACCTTTGTATTGATTTGCGGCTCTAGGTGAAGGGAAGAGAAGGATCATAGATGGGATGAACTTTAGTACAAAAGGGAACAATGAGTCTTTTTATATTCACTTACTAAGCAATATTTTTAAAATCTCTATTTTTTAGCAGAAAAAAATAAACATTTTGTTGTTGTTTTATTTTTTTTTAAGACCTACAGCTTTTTCAATATAATTTATTTGTATCTGGAGTGTCTCTTATTGAATTTGTATAACACTTAAAGCAAGGAAAACCTCATTAATTTTAGCTGGAGTCTCAGAGAACTACTGAAATGCAAATAAAAGGCAATAACATGCCTCAGGAGAACCAAATAAAACAATACGAAAATTTTGGCCAAATACGTTGCCTTATAAAAGAGAAATTAAGGCCAGAATTTACTTTTAAGTATGACTTCTGATGCAGGATACGTATTTATTTACAGAAGGAAAAAAAAATCTTTTCTTGATAATTAAATCTGCTTTAAATACAGATTTTAAGTTATTCTAGTATTGACACACTGTAAATGATACTTTTTCCATATTTATAGGGGAACAAAAGGAGACATGGATATGCTTCTCCATATAAACTATTGCTTTTCCATCACATTTTCCATCTCTTTTGGTTTTCCAGTTTCTTTGCCTCTGTTTCAAGGAAAGCATGCATTCCTTTATTATCTCTGCAGCCACAGATGCTAAAAAATCTAACTTGGCTCTCATCTTACCCTACCTTAACTGCTATAAGCTTTTTGTTTTGTCTTCCCCCTATCCACCTCATCCTTTTGCACAATTCTCTTGTGTGCAAATCATAAGACAGAATACACATAAACCCATCTTTGAGCACACAGAAGATGCTTTTTAAACAACAGGTTTTCCTCTCTTTACTTCAAAAAATTACAAAATCAATTTCTAAAACTTCACATCTTCAAGTGATTTTGAAGCTCTGAACCCTTTAAGTGATGTGCAAATGGCAGACTGATATCATATTGCCAATCAGTTGCTCCTGTTACAAGCTCCATTTTCCATGCCACTTCAAAAGCATGGTATAATCAACAAGTAAGCCTTTAAAATGCAAATTAAACAAAGTGCACCTTTAGATTGAAACAAGAAGAAACTCATTTTTTCACACACCAAGACCAGAAAATGCTATTTCATCATACTCACTTAGAAAGCAGCACTAAGTGAAAGAGGGATTTCAGAGGTCACTATCCAGATGACCAAGTACTGAACCTCCCAGCTTTAATTTCTAAAATTTGTGATTTTTTAATGTAACTAAAATTTGTCTGTCAACCCTGCAGCACAGATTAGTGTTGCAAGCGGCATGAGACTATTCCCATTTGACAAATGCTCTTGGAACGTGGAACTCAAAAATCAACACTATCAGCAAAATGACTTTCTAACCATGAAAAACATAGGAAGAAAAAAACTTTCTTGCTCTCTCTGGAGGGAAAGCAAAAAGGCTAGCCAGAGCCATCTTAAAATGTTCATAGTACTGATAATTGTGATGAGGAAAAACCAGGCAATTTGGGGCTTCTCTGAGCCATCTCCCACCCCACCAGCCACTGCCATGGCTCATTGAAAAGGCATAAAATGTATCCATGGTTTGTAAGGCCAGAAAAGATTATAATGTCCTTACAAGAATGTACTTCTTTTCCTTACCACAAGAATGTATTCAATTTGGTGACAAAGCATTTCCCTCATTACCTGACATGAACACTATATAAAACTGACATGAACAAAATATAAAAATCTCTCATTTTTTTTAAAGGTACTAATAATTGCAAGTTGAAACCTTGTGCAATAAACATATAATTTACGTTTAATCCCAGAAAACTGCTTCTTGTTTCAAGGTAGACTTAGCCCAGTTTTAACATTCCATTGCTCGTTCTGGTTATTCCTCATGAATAAATGATCAAAATTCCTGCTTCATTCTCTTCTCTCAGATGTCTTCCTACAGTTTGAATACCGATCCCAGGTAATCAAAATAGCCCCTCAACTGTCACTCTGCCAACCTGGGCATATTTGTCAGACTAATTTTCCTCACCTTACTTAATTCTTTTCAGTGATCCTTTCCATGGGTTTTCTGCCTGTGCAAGTACCAGAACTGGATACTTCATTGAGAGGACATTGAGAAATACAGCTTCTATTTTGGGGATTGGTGGTGTGTATAACACAACAAGTAACACTGCTGGAAGGTATAGAAAACAAGGGTAGAAATGAATTTCTGTCAAAATTTTGTATGAATATTCATATCTTCACATTATAGAATCATAGAATCATAGTTAGGGTTAGAAAGGACCTTAAAATCATCTAGTTCCAACCCCCTGACATGGGCAAGGACACCTCACACTAAACCATGCCACCCAAGGCCCTGTCCAACCTGGCCTTGAGCACCTCCAGCGATGGAGCATTCACAACTTCCCTGGCAACCCATTCCAGTGCCTCACCACCCTCACTCAAGGGAAAGAACTTTTCCCTTGTATCCAATCTAAACTTCCCCTAAGTCTGAACCCGTTACCCCTTGTTCCCTCACTACAGTCCCTAATGAATTGTCCCTCCCCAGCATCCCTATAGCCCCCTTCAGGTATTGGAAGGCTGCTAGGAGGTCTCCACACAGCTTTCTCTTCTGCAGGCTGAACAGCCCCAACTTTCTCAGCCTATCTTCATACGGGAACTGCTCCAGTCCCCTCATCATCCTCGTGGCCCTCCTCTGGACTTGTTCCAACAATTCCATGTCCTTTTTATGTTGAGGACACCAGAACTGCACACAATACTCCAAGTGAGGTCTCACAAGAGCAGAGTAGAGGGGCAGGATCACCTCCCTCGACCTGCTGGTCACACTCCTTTTGATGCAGTCCAGGATACAGTTGGCTTTCTGGGCTGCAAGCGCACACTGCCGGTTCATGTTCATTTTCTCATCAGCCAATGCCCCCAAGTCCTTCTCCTTGGGCTGCTCTGAATCTCTTCTCTGCCAACCTGTAGCTGTGCCTGGGATTGCTCTGACCCAGGTGTAGGACCTTGCACTTGTCATGGTTAAACTTCATAAAGTTGGCATCAGCCCACCTCACAGGCGTGTCAAGGTCCCTTCGCATGGCATCCCTTCTCTCCCGCATATCAACCGAACCGAAGAGCTTGGTGTCATTGGCAAACTTGCTGAGGGCGCACTCAATCCCCCTGTCCATGTCACCATCAAAGATGCTGAACAAGAGCAGTCCCAATACCGATCCCTGAGGGACACCACTTGTTACTGGTCTCCAGCTGGACATTGCGCTATTGACCACAGCTCTTTAATAGATCATATCTTAGATTACCTTTCCACTCAAAGTTGGAAGCCTAACCCTGGATTAGACTTATGGTGGAATTCTTTCTTCCTCAGATGCCTAACCCTCAAATTCTTCATTTCCAATATCCCCTCATGGCAGCAGCGCTACGCTCTTGTGACTGTAGCAACTGAAAGTCTTTGAATTTATTATGCTAAAATCAAGCGCAAGTACAGTTTCTAATGGAGCATACAGACAAATTCAGTTGAATTAGATTCTGGCATTTTGGCTGGATGAAAAATAGCATGGAAATATGAATAAGTTCGGGTATTTTGTATTACAAATGCTCAGTGAATTCACAGAGTTGGGATGGCAGCAGCCACAGGTAATTATGGCAGTTATGGAAAGTTTATTGCAGCCTCAAATGCAAATTATTTCAGTGGCCTGTGATGACAGGAGGAGGGAAGCTAGCTCAGCCTTGCACAGAACCAAGATGTGTTAAATGTTCAGTAATATAGCTCTACTAAAGCAAAGGTGGGAAGTCTGACTTTTCAGTACTGCCCCATAAACTGTAATTTTTGACATATCCCTGCTTATGAGTCTCAACCCAAAGACTTGTCACAGCCTTTTATACAGTTGAGATGACAGATCATTGCCTTTAAAAATAGGCTACTTCCTATTATGACTTCAGCCTCTCTTGTCTGAAAACACCTGTTTTCTGCAGCATAAACACAACTGAAAATTTCAAAGGTAGGACTGCCTGGAATAGATCATTCTCAGGAAAACAACGGATGTTATTTTTTTTTTGCTAAATCACCAGTATGCTCATTAGGCTGAGGTTTCATTTTCATACAAGGGAAAGAAATAGATGAACATCACAGCCTGTCATGAGGCTCTTTCTCCTTACACCTGCTAAATGCTTTCTGCACATACATAACTACCCAGAAGAATGACTGCCAACTTCTAATCTGTCCCATGCGTGACCAGCTAACAAAAAGGGTATTTCTTAGCAAAATTCCATTATTTGCAGAAAAGAAAATGCAGTGTTCCAACAGTTGCAGACAGTTTAAATCCATCCTAACAGTGGTACTGTTAGAGGGTGAGACAAGTCCAGAAGACCCTTGTATAGCAAATGCACCTTTCCACTTCATAGCCATTGTTACTGCGCAGCATTGGCTCCATTCCCGTATCCAGTATAGCAAGCAAAGAAATTATGACTGCAGAGCTTTCAAACCTCCACTTCAGCCTGCCCCTCTTGACTTACATTTCATTCACCGATAGAAAAAAGAAATGGACTTTCTCTGAATCAGGAGAGGTGATAAGAAGGGGGGAAATGCTTTCCACAACACAGAATAGTTCTGGATTTGTATTATCCGGCAAAAGAGTCTTCTGAACTACTGATCTCAGCCCAGCCCTGCCAATGTGTACCTGCCCAGGTCTCCTGGTCACCCTGACCTGATGGCATACTTCCCAGCCATGCCATGCCTTGACCTAGGCCCACATAGAAGCCTGATGTCCTGGGCTCAAGACTGTCTGTGGCTGCAACCCTCTCTTCCCAGCTTACCCTCTTCCTCCACTGGGGGTGGCAGGACCGAGACCTGGCTAAGTGAGGGCAGTTGCCCTGAGAGCCCAAAGATTCCTCTCAGCTCCCAGCCCTCACTGATCATTGGTAGTGTGGCCTTAGCCCTCCTCAGAAAACAGCTGGCATTCATTTTCTTAAAGCAAGTTAAGATTTCTGAATAGGATTTAGTTAGCTATCCTCAGGTTGTTAAAATATGAAAGCTTGATGATGGCCTTTCCCTTTCAGTTTTGGAACTCCATTAACTTTAGATTATGAATGGTCGAGGATTGCAAGTTTTATAGACCTTATAATCTGAATACATGTCATTTGGAAAATAATTTAAAGCATACGTAATTACAAATCTCTGCACTTCTCTGCCTGTTCTTAACCACTGGATGGACTATACATTCGGTAGAATCCACGCTTGTGGGCAAATGATAAAATTCCTAGGGTGTTTATCTTTGCTTCCAGTATAAAATGTAAGCTGCAAGATATTTAAAGGCTAGTTTTGTAATTTCCTAATCAGTCACTCTCACAGGTTTCTTTTACTGAAGCGTCACCAATGCTGTCCTAGTATGGCAACTGGAAAGCATATTCAGAGAGAGACATATATTCATTTAAAGTATGTTTCCTTGTGTATGTTTTCATTACTTTTTGCTGAGACTGTTTATGGTTCTCTTTATATGTGGTTTGCGAACATGGGTTATCATTAATCATTGCCTAAGTTACCTTGGCCAACAGACAAGGTTCACAGTACAATTTCAGAACCGGAAGGTTAACTCTGTTGTCTCTCATATCCTTGCAGCAGAAGCAGGGAATCTAGCTCTACAGCATATCTTCTACCCTTCATACAGCAGAACCCACAGAGGGCCAGCCAGATCTTCCTCCCTCCTTAGAACAGCTGCGCAAAAATTTGTCATGAAGTTCGCTATGACAGTATTTTTACTTCTTATTTGGAGAAATGATATATGTAGTTTATATACTATCTAGTACAAGTAGTAAGAAGTCATTTAGTGTAATATTATTTCCAAAGCCAGAAATAACATGTGCATTACAGTGTTTGGCCTCTTCTGTAGCACACAGTTTTGTCCTGTAACCCTTACTTTACTACTAACAGATTTTTATTAAAATGTTTCTTTGAGAAATATCCATGGGTGAAATAATTTCTGTAGCTTCCAACTCTGACATAACTTCTGTTTGCTTCTATGGTGTTGACCTATTTTAGGATTCAAAAACTTATTTCAAGTGTCTGATCATATGATTAATACTAATCTGGCCAGGTAGGGGGGAATGAAGTAGTCGTATATGACTTATGTGTCACAAGAAACCAAAACAAAAATTTGTCATGTATTTTACATAGCAAATATTCAAAACAATCTTTTTCTGCAGTTTGAAGACAAGATGAAGAATCAGAATGAGTGGCACTTCCAAGAGGAACAACCAAGACATTCCTTAATTATATCACTGCTAATATCTTTTTCTGTGAAAGACTAACTAAGAGGGACCTACATATATAGTTTGAGAGACAGAAAAACAAAAAGCGGAAATATATTTTCAAACATCGGTCTGTTTTCAGTTGCAGTTGACAGCATTTAGGCAAGGTAGGTACTCCTTAAAATATTACTTTTTGTTTATGAAATATTAATGGACATAATCACAATTTTTACTTTTGTGACAGGGGAAATGAGTGTAGCGGCTTACCCAAAGTCCATGGCATGCAAACACCCCACAACTTAATCTCTGTTCACTGACTACTCAGTAGAGCTTGTCTTCCTACTTACAAATTATGAGCATATTATTGCCATAAAAATATACTGTATGTTTGCTTGATAAATTAAGCATACAGATAACTGAGCAGGAGTCTGTGGAACCCATAATTTTATTCTCTTGTATAAAAGAAACAATTATGCCCCTATTCCATGAGGAGCACTAACATAAAATGAATAATTATTTCTTTCAATTAGTGCGCTTGCAGTTCAAACAGCTGAATATGCAAACTAGCTTATCTTATGAATCTAACCTCTCATTTTAACTTGAATGGGAACATCTCAGCACATTATCTTCTGCCTTACAGGATGCTTACATCTCCTTTGTATTTCTTTACTTGAAAACTGAGAATTCCTTAAACATGTATTAGATCCTGCCAGAAATGTCTCATCTTTTTCCATCTGGCACTGTTAATTTAAGAGTCTTCCTAAAGAGTCCTGAAGCTCAACATCCAATGTCAATTCTTATGTCTAAAAAATAGTCATAGTTCATAATACTGAAGTTTTTTTGGAAATGTTGGAGAAGCACAGAGCCCTGAAAAGGGATTTAGTTAAATTAGCAGAAAGAACCCTAAGTGAAAAAAAAAAAAATTACATACTCTTTTAAAAGTCTTAAAAGAAGCTGGGAAAGGCCTCATATAAACAGGGAAAGCACTTCAGGATTGTAAAAGCAGGGTCTCTTTTGACCTCCTTTAGCGATGTGGCTTGGGAAGGTACAGCTCCTTAGAGAATACATTTTTGCAGAAGTACTAAAAGGAGGCTACAATTGTTAATAAAGTGTCCTACTTGACGCTATTTGCCTTTTTGAAGCTATTTCACAGGAGTTGGATCTCTGGAAGGAACAACACCCAGGACGTTAAAAAGTTGCCATCTTATTTGTAGGCTATTCTTCATCACAGTATCTGAGTGAAAAAGGAGCCCAGGGGATTACAGACATGAAGTATAAAAGCATGTGTTTCACTGTATGATCAATAGACCTAGTGACTGTATTTCTTCATTTTAGACTACACTACACAGATGACAGTGAATAAATAAAACAGTGAAGTGAGATTGCTGGACAAGAGTGCACGCATGCGTGTTTGTGCACGCATATCTGAGCATTCTGTAATCTTATACCATCTTAGAAAGTGGTAGGTACTTACATGCATTCCCAGTAATTCTGGAGGGCAAATGACAGAGAGAAAATGAGAAGCACTCATACAATGCCTTGTTTAAAAGAACAAGAATCCCTGGGCCTTGTGCTTGGAACAAGCCATTGGAATCTGCCAAGAGGAGAAAAGGTCTAAAGAAAGTTTCTGCCTAGAAACTCTGCCATATTAAGTATTTATTTTCGTGTATTTGAGGGAAAAAAAGAAGAGGTTAAAGGCTGTACTAAGTTTAACATGTCAAAGAAATATCCACATTCCTTTCGCAACCACAATTGCCAATTATAGTCTTTTGAGGGCTCTACTAATGCTTCACAGGAGCTCTGGAAAGCAGAAAAGTTAAAGTACAAGGAAGTTAGATGACAGCACTGAGTCAACATACTCAGACTTGTGCCTCGAAGTATCACGCAACTTTTCCTGAGGGGTAGTCCCCAAGCTACTGAGTCCTGCAAGTGCCTTTTTTGTAATTTACTGATGGTAGGAAAAGCTACAGACCTCAGTTATATAAATTTAAGAATATGAGAAGAAACATTAGTGACTCCAACTAGTCGTCTGTGGAACTGTAAGTATCACAAATTCTCATCATGCAAATATTTCAATAAATAGTTCATAGGTACGAGTACATAACACTTCTAGGATGTGTTTATGCTCTAATTCTGTATGAATATCTGCAAGCTAGGTCATGACAAGCTAAGATCACTGCTTGGCTTTGCACTACAGTATGTATATGGTGATTTTCTAGTTCAGGTGTGACAGCTGCGTATTTTATTTCCCCAAATTCAATTACCTGAATGTTCGCCAAGAGGGTTTCTGCCACAGGAGTGAAACAGTAACATGCATTCAATCAACTTGCCTTAAAAACTTTAATTTTTACAGCAGCTGTTTGAACAGCTTCATTGTGATTCTTATTGATCAATAAAAGATAGATCAATATCAATTGAAAACAACACAGGAAGAATATTCAACACACAGCCAGATGGATTATTACTTTTCTCCTTTCAAATACGGTGAGATGCCAAGTACTGCCACCCTGCTATCCTCTCATTTCAACAAAACTGGGGAGGAAAATAAGATATTTCTGAGACCTTACTTTGATATGATAATGAAAACGTAGTTAAGACAAAGCAGAAATGGTACAGAAGCTTTTGAACAATAAGAAGAATGTGAGCATGTGAAAACGAGTTCTCAGCTCCTTATCTCTGCAGTAGGAGAGAAAAAGGAAAACCAAAAGGGTAGAAAAGGCCCTAGGTTAAATCTGATTCTCTTACCGGGTAAAGTTTCCCTTTTTTTACACATTCACAAGCAAAACTGGTTACGGATGCTAGCACAAGATTCATGGTTAAGGAGAAACGTGTGTCATAGTGAGCATAGGCTGGGAAAAGCACCTATTTTTCAATCAAAAGGCAAATTATCAACTCCAAATAGAATAAAACTTTGCTCATTTTCACTAACTGATCTTTTTAACAACTTGGAGATTGCACAGGCCAACAAATACAGCAGATTATGGAGAGAAACAGGAGATGGGAACATGTATATGAATAGAAATGCTTGTAATGTTTCAATCTGCATCTCATACGGCATAGCTACTGGATTCTTGAGGCTAGCCTATAACTTCAAGTTTTGGCACCTCTGTCACATTAATTGATGTTCCTCACCCTATTCATGGACACATTCCTGTAGTGCACAGTCTTTAGAAGCTTTCTGCATCACACAGATTTTCCCTGAAGCCAGAGGGCTCCAGGCAGAAAAAAATGTCCATGCACTTCTATCATCAGATGGATTTAGCAACTTCCCAGAACTAGGGAAAATAAGGCCATATATTTTGAAGTGTTCAGACACTAGTGATGTAGTTTTCTTTATATGAGCACTATACGTAGCACAGTAATTTTTTATTAGATCTCCAGGTAATACTGAAGTAATCATATTTATATTATGTATGATAATGTTTCATACTACACTGTGAACACTTAGCATGCATAATGAACTTCTAAAGGACTTGATTTCTCAACATCATTCTACAAAACAAAGCAAAACAGAAAAATACAGACAAGAACAAATTTTGACCAACTGTGTGCTCCAGCCATGAAAATACTTTAGCATCTGCTTTATACCTTCTCTGGGGAGTCCTTCTATGTTTAAAATTAAGCAGTTTCTTAAATGCATTGCTGGATTAGCTCCCTAGAGCAGAACCACAAAATTCTACAGTTTGTCACAATATTTCTGATTTAATGAGTCCCTGTGCTTTTGTCAATTGGCATCTGAACATTAATGTCTTCCAAGTATAGTTGTTGCTTGAGTGAATACGGGTGATAAAAATCTGTAGTGTTCCACAAAAATACTTGATTCTGCCCTTTCATTTGCTCTGAAGATGTATTTTCTAAACCCAATTAATAGTGTAAGTTAATTGTTAAGTAGCAGCTGCTGTAGTATTCTTGGAGAATTTCTGAACACAGTGTTAGAAGAAATTATAATTCCAAGGTTTTAAAATCCTGTGCATATCTTTACATTCTCTCTCTCTCTCCTTTTTCTTCTGTGGTGATTATTTTAATGAGCAGGTTTAGCTAACACCTCTCAGGAAAGGTAGGTATTAACAGATCCAATTACTGTAATATCCATAACTAATCAAGAGCTATGAAGTGGCTCAGCAGGGAGTCTAACTCATAGCCTAGAATTGATCTATACAGAATTTGTATGTGGGAATGAAATGATATAATTCCTACCAAATACACCTTAAGGCATTGTGAGCACCTGGAGCATATGCTGCGCTTTCTTTACTATATTCCAGTCTGCTAATCCTCTAAATTAAGACCCTGTCCTATGCAGGACAAAAAAATCCCAAACAACAAAACACTGAACCAATGAATCCTGATCCCGAAAAAGGGAAGAAGTTTTTTTCGTTGTTAGCACTACTTCAGTCACTACAAGCTCCAGTAATGGGAGCATCACTATACTGCAATGTTCTCTAAACAGCAACTGGCAATACAAAGAGGTCACAGGGTTAGGTAAGCTTTTGGTATGAATATTTTTATGTTCTTGCTCTGGTTGGTACAGTACAAAACCCAAATAATCTAGAAATTTTGCAACATAAGCCAAAATAAAGAGATGGAACGAAAAGGTTATTTTAAATATATCTATTCTTAACTCATTTAAAACAAGTCCCTGTAAGCTTAATATTTGCTCAAATAAAGATTTGGCCAAGAACTTCAGAATTTGAACTGGTTTTTTTTGGGTTTTTTTGTTTGTTTGTTTTTTTTCTTATTTTCTTTTTTTCCTGTGTGCCAACACCATCATTTAAGCTTATTGATACGAGAGGAAAAAAGAATTTTCCACATCTAAGTTGTGTAAATATAGCAAATATCACAGGCCAAAAAAATGTGTTTCATTTTTGGTTTACATCTGAACTGCAAATTTAGGATAAAAATTGAAAACATTAGCTGCAGGAAAAGCTTTCTGAACAGCTAAGGAAAATAATACTACAGGACACTTAATTTTAAGAAAAAGAAATACACTTTTTTTGACACTGAGTTTTCCCTTAAGCAAAGGCAGCACATTTGTTTTAAAGACTGCAATGCAGAGAGTGTCATGCTCCGTAAGAAGTGAGAAGAACGTAAAACGTTTTTTTTGTGTTGTACCAGAAAAAAAGACATCAAAATAAATCATGGGCCAAATCCATATTTGGCATAAATGAATGTTGGCTTGGATGAAAGTGCCATTTTATACAAACTAAGAGTTTGCATCATTACATTTAATTCAAGATAAAAAGTGAAAGATCCTTCTGTCAACTCTAACTTTGGCAGTAAATTCAGCAGGGAGACATTCTGGCACAAATAGCACAAGACACTGAAGATTATGGTACCTAGGGCACAATGAAGTACTATCCCTCTCAGCAAAGGTCATCTTTGCCATTTTAAGGCAAAGGTGTACCCCCTCTCCTTGACAGCAGGCAGGACCTGTCTATACAGTGTCTGTACAGTCCTACAGGACCTGTCCTACAGCAGGAGCTGTGCTATACAGTGGATCAGGTATAAATAAGACAGCTGCTAAATAAAGGAAACTCCATTTCAACTTCATGAGAATTTCAAACTCAGGCTTGCTGCCCTGGGCTGTTTGGCCAGAAACAACAGCCACATTTGTGTGTTTGTAAGCCAAGCTTCTTAAAAGAAACAAAGCAGTTCTCAGAGCTTTAATTGTTAATTGTCTACTTAGATGCATCAGGAAAATCTGTAAATTTACACTGATTTATTTAACATACGAAGAGTCCAGGTACACAGACCTCTGTGAAGACCTATTTATTCCAGAAAAGATCTTTCAGAATAATGAAAGCACAAAGAGGTATCATTAAGATGCTGGTCTTTTCACTTTAATAAGAAAAAAATTGAAAAAATAGAAATTAAACCAGCAATTATTAACCAGTTTGGAAAGTAACCAAATTGTTTCATCTCGGTTCCAGTTACCACAATACTTGTTCCCTAGGGACTAAATAGCCCTCTATTTCGGAATTATACCTTACAAAATAATGCATGTTAGTACAGGAATTGCATATATAATTACTGATTTTGAATTAATATTTTGCAACACATCTCTGTATCTATATATATATTTACAAGAAGGAAGCTGGTGGCTATTTTGTGTCTAATTAACACATCACTGAAGAATTAGGTCATAGGAACTTTTTCCTAAATAAATCATTATTTTTTTTCTTTAGGTCGAAATGCCTTTGACATCCTATACGTTCATGGTTTTCACAGAACTTGTCCATCTAGTTCTACATTCTGTCTTCTGTAATAATTTCAAAGTATGGTGCGTGATAACACATAACAAAGAAGCATAAAGAAACTTCCTCCAAGCAAATAGGTTTCCTACTTCCTTCTAAAGTCATGAACACATGAAAAACCAAGCCCTTTCTATGGAACAGATTTATTTGTTTAGTAATACTGAAAAAATATTAGGCCCAGCCTCTTCCACTAGTTTTCGTGCTCCTGACCATAAAAGTTTTCAATGACTCGTCATCCCACAGTGTAGAGCAAAGCCAGATATACATAAGCATTTTACTTAAACTTTTCATTTTAATTGTATTTAACTACTGATTAAAGCAAATCACCCAGTCTCTCTATTATCTTCTAGAATTGCATAAATTCAATACAGACAATGAGTTAATTGAACAAGTCATCACAGTGCAGACTGAAATGACTAGATCTCTCTATCCTCTGATGAATATCTACTCTTATCCTCCCAGAAGGAGTATGTATCAGGCTTTTTGACACTAGTCAGATGAGTACCATCATAAAGTACATGAGTAACTCATGATCTAGAATAATGTCATCCAGCAACAGTTCCCAAAAATACATCACACTATAAATTCAGCTCATAGTTAGCTATCAGATCTTAGTAGATTTTGAATCAGCATGTTTGAACTGTGTAACTGTCAAGTAAAATCCTGACTATATATACATAGATCTAGGCATAGAATCATAGAATCATAGAATCATAGAATCATAGAATCATAGAATCATAGAATAGTTAGGGTTGGAAAGGACATTAAGATCATCTAGTTCCAGCACCCCTGCCATGGGCAGGGACACCTCACACTAAACCATGCCATCCAAGGCTATGTCCAACCCCACCTTGAACGCCGCCAGGGATGAAGCATCCACAACCTCCCTGGGCAACCCATTCCAGGGCCTCACCACCCTCACAGGAAAGAATTTCTTCCTCGTATCCAATCTAAACTTCCCCTGTTTAAGTCTGAACCAGTTACCCCTTGTCCTCTCACTACAGCCCCTCATGAATTGTCCCTCCCCAGCATCCCTATAGGCTGCCTTCAGATATTAGAAGGCTGCTATGAGGTCTCTATGCAGCCTTCTCTTCTCCAGGCTGAACAGCCTCAATTTTCTCATATACTAAAAAAAAAAATCAGGATGTGGAGGGATTGTTTGCATTTCTAACATAGCATCTAAAACCACAAGCACAGATGTACAAGAAATTCACAGAATTCACAGAATAGTAAGGGCTGGAAAGGACCTCAAGATCATCGAGTTCCAACCCCCCCGCCATGGGCAGGGACACCTCCCACTAAACCATGCCATCTAAGGCTATGTCCAACCCCACCTTGAACGCCGCCAGGGATGAAGCATTCACAACTTCCCTGGGCAACCCATTCCAGGGCCCCACCACCCTCACAGTATAGAACTTCTTCCTCAGATCCAATCTAAACCTCCCCTGTTTAAGTTTAAACCCATTACCCCTTGTCCTCTCACCACAGTCCCTAATGAAGAGTCCCTCCCCAGCATCCCTATAGGCCCCCTTCAGGTATTGGAAGGCTGCTATGAGGTCTCCACGCAGCCTTCTCTTCTCCAGGCTGAACAGCCCCAATTTTCTCAGCCTATCTTCATATAGGAGGTGCTCCAGTCCCCTGATCATCTTCGTGGCCCTCCTCTGCACTTGTTCTAACACTTCCATGTCCTTTTTATGTTGAGGACACCAGAACTGCACACAATACTCCAAGTGAGGTCTCACGAGAGCAGAGTAGAGGGGCAGGATCACCTCCCTCGACCTGCTGGTCACACTCCTTTTGATGCAGCCCAGGATACGGTTGGCCTTCTGGGCTGCAAGCGCACACTGCCGGCTCATGTTCATTTTTTCATCAACCCACACCCCCAAGTCCTTCTCCGCAGGGCTGCTCTCAATCTCCTCCCCGCCCAACCTGTAGCTGTGCCTGGCATTGCTCCGACCCAGGTGGAGGACTTTGCACTTAGCATGGTTAAACTTCATCAGGTTGGCATCAGCCCACCTCACAAGCGTGTCAAGGTCCCTCTGGATGGCATTCCTTCCCTCCAATGTATCAACCGAACCACACAGCTTGGTGTCATCGGCAAACTTGCTGAGGGCGCACTCAATCCCACTGTCGATGTCACCCACAAAGATGTTGAACAAGACCGGTCCCAACACCGATCCCTGGGGGACACCACTCGTTACTGGTCTCCAGCTGGACACTGAGCCACTGAGCACTACTCTTTGCGTGCGGCCACAAGAATAGATATGTAAGAAAGGTAAAATAGGTTTATTTCTCATTACTTATTATTAAAGTTAAATGTGATCAACTGGTAAGATTTTCTTCAACTGACAGGATTTATTTATTAATTTTTCTTAAAACTGCCTCTTTTCTTAGATGCTTTTAAGGATTACTATCTCTTACAACAATAATCTGACAAGATGTCATGAAAGATGCTAGAAAATGTTATCCTGTCTTCAAAGGTCTTGAACATGAACAATGAATAAAAGACAGCAGGATAAAACTACAGGTTTTATCTAGAAATATTTCACTAATGCAATTTCTACTGAAGACTGTAGACTTTCACTGAGTTTAAAATGTCGGTCAGTAGAAACTTAGGTTTTAGCATTTTGGTTTTTTTACTTGTGTGCATTATTGGTTAGATTTTATCTGGTGTTTGGGGACTTTTAAAGGAAACAAAAGAGAATTATAAAGAAAATATAATTTTAAAAAGCACAAACAGTTGATAGTTAATTTCCACTGTATGTCAAAAGGAGATTCGGAATTCAGATCTTTAGCAGGGCCTGGGCTCTTGAACTCTCGAATTCCTTCAGAAAGTCCAGCTACAATTGTCGGAATAAAACCAGGAAACCTCTTTTTGTGTGTTGAGTTCTGTCAGATTCTAGTACTGATAAAATACACTTGCTTACTCTTGATAACATAAAGAGATAAAGTATTGCTGAAAACAAGGAATTGTCTTCTGGTATGTATATGAGCAGTAAGAAGTTCTGAAGCTATATTTGGAACTGAAGAACACACCATGCTGTCTGATTCTAAGATACAAGTCTTGAACTCGTTTTTCTGGTGGCTTACAGAAGGGAGGAACTCTTGAAGGAAATGAGTACTTATAAACTGGAAAGCATTGGCTTCTCTTAGGGTAAAACAATAACAGCAATAATTGCAGGTTAGACATAGAAATAGTTAAGTAGAATATTGTCAGAGGAGTTTTAGCATAATTTTCGTGTTAAAGGCAAAATATTAAATATGTTTATGATGAGTTAACAGGTAATTAATAGATTGTAATTATCGTAACACATATTCCCAATAGGTTTCACATGATGACACTATCTTCGAAGAAACTGCATTTAATGGCCCATATTTTTAGCACAAACAAATTCTTGAACTGTGTGCAGTCTACTGATGAAATATATGACAAAGCAGGGCTGATTTTTTATACCACATAGAAAATGAAGTTTTTGCCTTAAAATATTCTCACGAACTCACATCTCATTCAGATGGTTGAATATTTCCCATTGGTAAGAGAAGTAAGAAATATAATAAAGGAAGTTAGAAAAACTTTTTAGAACACTTTTTTTCTTTGTTCCCAGTGATGAAAAGTATGATGAGAAAATGTTTTTTTTTTAAATAAGCTACGGTGATATTCACACAGTTTCACACAGAAAGAAATTTTACTGGAATGTTCAAAGACATTAAAAAAATATTTAAAAATTTTTGAGATCTTGATTTTTTTCTCTCAATTCCCTTTTTTCCCCCAGCCAATCAACTAACGTTCTAATGAAACATGGAGAAACACACCCAAACTATAAAAAAGTGAGACCAGGTGGTGTTTCAAGCGAAAACTGAGATCAGTTTGCAAATACCTCTTAATGGCACATTAGTGATTATAAAACTCCTTAGCAGGGAACTATGTACAGACCTCACAGAAAAACTGTATTTTCCTCTCAGAAAACCCTACCATGCCATTTCCTGGGGACACCTATTTAATTCAGTTTCTTGTCATGTTCCATGTAAGAAAAACCTCCAAAAGTCTGCTCTTGTTTTAGAGTAAGACTAACTGGGCTTAAATATACTTAAGTAACTTGAAGGAGGTTGTGTTTTTCTTGAACTACATCTTCAACCCTGCCTTAGAAATTAACCCCCAAAACAGCAGAGCTATGCCTGACTTTCAGGGGCATAGCCCCAGCCATAACATGTTCAGAGGTATTCATCTAGAGGAAGTCAAAACAAATAAAAGGCCCACTGTACACCAGTGACCAGGGAAGCCTCAAGGAGACATTTGTGATGGATATGGTTTCAAATAAGGTCATGTTTGAATGGGTATGGCTGGAAGCACAGCCTGTTTAGAGTCTCAGTGTAAATGAGGTGCTGCTGGAAAGCCAGCTCATGGATATAGCTGACTGATTGACTTTTTCCCTCATAGCCTGAGGGATAGTCATCTAGAGACTGGGAGTCTTTTCTGACTGAAATGAGAAGGATTTAAAATATGCTTGAAGGTGACATATCAGAAGCAGCAGCGATTTCACACATTCTATGGACATAACTTTCTCTAAATATAAAGAATAAAGTAATAAGAGACCCTTAGAAGAATACATAATCAATCAAGCAGCTATGGGAAAAAGGACAATACTTCTCAAGCCTAGTCAGAGCAATAGCTTGACAGAGAAAACCTCTGTCACCAAAATGAGGGGAAAGTCTGCCTGTTGACAGTCTGTGGCTGATATTTTAAAGGGTAAAGTGATAAACTGCACATAAAGTGACGGGGCTAGAGGACCATGAAGTCACATTTATGTGTTTGGGTTTATTAGCCTTGAAGACTCAGCAGTAAGGTTCAGCTTCAGCTTTCTTGCAATGAGGAACACCAGTCTGGCTCACTTCTCAGAATTTCCCTGGAAAAAATGTGCGTACATGCACTGTTTAGTGAGCACACACCAATCCAAAATTTGAGATAATAGGAGCAAAACCATTTTATGTAGTCAGTCACCTCTACTTCCCAGAAATATCAATCTTCATTTAATAAACATGATTTTTCTGCTTTATCCTTATAACATGACACTTTCATATCTCTTCTGCCACAACTAGCCCAGCTGTGCTGGCTGGTGAAGGTGAAACTGAAGCCGAAACTCCAAGTGCACTCTGTCAACCTGATCAGTGAATGACCACCAGTCATACAAGCGTCATACACGCCTGTATATTCAATAAGAAAGCCTGACAAGCCACACAAAATCACTAGGAAAGTTAGGTGTTACTGGTCTTTCGTGACCAGGAAACGTTTGTCCACAAGCTGTCCAAATCTCATTGTATGAGGACTCAGAAATACTTTAAAGAGATACCTAAAAGCTCTAAGCCACACTTGGGAAACAGCTTTTGATGCTACTCCATATGAATTATTTTGTCTTGGAAATACACAGTCACATATGTTGGTGTGAATGCACATTGTAAGCATCAGATGAGAAATACTTATAGTGACAATTTGCACAGCAAAAGTGACCAGTAATGCAGATATTTCCTTTTTGTTATCAACCCTTCCTGAAAAAAATATACAGAACTTCCTAAGTACCTTTTCTTTGTCAGGTTGCAGACTGGGTGTCCTAAACCATTTTTATGCTGTGCAATGTGATACCTTGCCTTTTATTCCATTTGTGGTAGGGTGACCCTGATATTAAATGGCTACTCAACCATTCATATTGTTTAAGAAATAGAGACTCTCATACACATCTGATTAGTTTCATAACCTAGAAAATGACCATTTGAGTAGGAGAGACAAAAAAATCTTTACTGTTCTCTGAACCTCATGCTGCCTTGAGAATTAGCTTATGGTGTACAGCTGTAGATATAGCAAGCTACAGTGGCCATGTTTTCCATTAAAAGTCAAAAGGATTTTGTGCCTTATACTCTTAATATATCTTTCAAAATTTCTGCAAAACTCTAACCTTCTGGCTGTTAGCCACTAACACCCACATATTGCTTTGCCTCTTCCCATTATATTCTGCTAAAAGCTTTGACTAAAAGCTTTGACATGGTATCAGTCCTCTTACATGAAATGTAACTTGGACTAGATATTTTCCCTCTTGTACCACCAAAAGGTAGGTAAGGGATGCAGCAGAACTGTTTGATAGCCAAAGACAACTCCTATATGACCGTCATCCATACTGAACATTTTGCCAGTGGCCTAATTTTCCTGAATGCATGCCAGTGCCAAGCAGCACCGCTGCAAGTTTAATGTGGTTAAAAGTTATAAATAGTTTATATCAAAGGCCCAAAGCCCAAATAAGTGATAGGACACAGACAGGTGTATTGCAGACTCCTTCTTCATTGTCTCCCACATGATGGCATGCCATGCTGCAGAGAAGGTAATGGCAGGTCCTCCTCAGATACTACGCCTAAGACAGTCCTTGGTAATAAAAAGTTCTGTATGCATTAAAGTCATATTGCATATCTTTTGCCAGTCCTTCTGATGGATATCATTATCCTTATCTTAACATCTCTTCATCACTGGTATGCTGGTCATGTCAATGGCTGAGACACCTTCTCAAGCCATAGATGTAAACTAAACAGTTATTATTCCCAGAAGCAGTTTTATCTATGTCCACAGAATACACTGAATAAGTTCTCCACAGTATCTGATATGATGTTTCCTATGTAAGACGATTTGTGTAAACCTACTGCAGAAAAATATGGAAACCTACAGACAGGACAAAGGCTGCCCAGAGTGAACAAGAGCAGAAACTGAAGTAGCACAGCAGATTAATGCAGTTCAATGAAAGCAGCATGCTGTCTCAGGAAGTTCTAAGAGACTGCATGCTTGCCTCAGACATGACTGACCTTTCTGCAAAGTTTTCTAGCATGGTGAGGTATTACAAACAGGTGGAATACTGAGTACGGAAATTGCTTTTTTAGAAGATGGAAGGAGGAAGAGAAGAAAATTGATCTGACAATGCAAATTGGTCTTTACAGTTGCAGGCTTATGCTCCAGTTGGCTCCAAGTCCAGCAATCAGCCCCTCAAAAGGAATTAATTTAATAATATGTATATATCCTTACTTCAGTTCATGAGTCTATCTAAAGAGCCAGTAGCAGTTCTCTGGAGCTCACAGAGGAGTAACATCCAGGAGTTTAGAAAACATGTTACATGTCTATAAGAATGGATAAAAGCAGAGAAAGAGAATTAGCTCATTAGTCCTAGAAAAATGAGCAAGAGCTGATATGGACCCTCTTGGCAAATAATATGGCTTATGCATAAGTGAGCAACAAGAGATGTTTGACATTTTCACATGATTCTTCCACCAGCAATCTAGAAAAAGGATATGAATCTCTTTGTTGGAAACATACATGTGTGGCTATTCTGGAAATAAATCAAATAAGAAAATCACTGTTGCAGTTTTTTTCCTACAAATATATATTGCATTTACCCATCCCCATGATCTGACTTTGCTTTTAAGATTTAAGGTCACTACATGACCTACAACTGAACTGTCAAAGGTCATGACAAGTTTTACTCTGTAAAAATTTTAATTTTTCAAGTCTGTTATCAAAAATTTCAACCCAAGACTGGAAGTCTGCATGTCCCAAGTTTCACAGAATCTCACACTCTGTCCGAAAATTTATAGTCCTAAATCCAGAAATTAATTCTGAAACAATATTTTTTTAAGCTTAGCTACATCTGTAACTAACAAACATCCAACTGATCTCAGTATTGATGTCACAATGTCAGAACTGTGAGATGAGGATGAGGTTTTTAACCTTGGAATGTCTGACTTCACTGAAGCATAAATCTTTACGAGGTACATCATGCTGCTTTTAAAGTGCTGCATAGACACCTACTCTTCTAAGCAATAGCAAAATCAAGTACAGGAGCTTCTAAGCTCAAAACATAGGCATTACACTTATTTAAGGTACACAAAATTGTCTAATCCTATGAGAATATCGTCACTTGTCCTGTGATTTGCAGAAGCCCTTGTTTGGGCTATTTCACTTTAGTGAAACAACCTGTATTGTCACATATTTCTAATAGGAATTTTAGATGGGGATCTATTGGACTTGTATGCCCTATACATACAAACTTTCTCCAGAGATCTTATAAACTTTTGAAATGCAAACTGTAAAACAATTTTTGATAGCTTCCCACTTGCTAATATGCTTACCTGGCAAACAAAAGCATACACAGGAATTTGTCCTGCACATGATTGCATTAAGGTTGAGAAAAGATTAAAAAACAGACCTTTGATTAGTAAAAACATGGGGGTTTAACACTTCTCTTAAACCTGTAAAAGATAACGTAAGAGCTGTAAGAGGGATATTTCTGAGGTAAGGTTTTATATGCTGAGGAAGACGGAATAGCTTTAGTGACTATGATTAAGTTTCTTTTACAGAGACAGGAAAACAATATTCAAATTTTACAACTGTTGCATAACCACAAGGCCTCTGAAAACCTCCTAGTGACAGGTTTTCCTCTTTAAAACACACAAAAGGCATGGTAAGACCATGAGACACTGTCACCATAGCTAAAAATTGGACCAAGTATGTTCAATAACAATTTAGATTTAAAAACTAGACCAGAAACATTCTTTTGAAGTAGAAACTCATTGCAAGTGAGAGGTTTCATTTTTTTTAAATTATCACTGAAATCTTCTGGTGTCATTGAATGGCAAATCAGCAAATGAAGCAGAGAGTTACCAACTAAAAAGCTTAAAAATAGTAACTTGTCAATATGGAAAACTGGTCAGGAGGGTTTGAGAAATACAAGCGTATCAAGCTCCACATACAACTGAGAGTCTCTAGTGCACCTCAGCAACCTTGTGAGCAAGTGTCATGTTTGACAGAGTGGTTCATGTTGAGACACACCATCTGTAATGAGTATTAAGAGGGTCCAAGGAGATGTCATACTTGATAAAGCTGGTAATGTCAATACCCATCTGAAGTACCAGCTAATATTACAGAGCTCGGAAGAGTGGGTGCAGAAAAAAACAGTAGCAATGACGAGCTCTAAGAAAGCACCTGAGAATACTGTTAATGAAAATGAGAACACTGGAAGCAATCTGTACTAAAACAGTTTTCATAAAACTCTTTTTTGCATTTTGTTTGCTTTTGTTCTCTTGAAATTTTTAAGCTCTGGGGAATAATGTATCTTTTGTGTTAAAATAATTAGTAGCTTAATGCTAATTTATTTTGCTATCATTCCACTGTGGTGTTCATTCAATAAATTTATCTTTTTTTCATTACAGATATTAAGCTGTATACAGAACCCAGTCTGTGCACGAAGTCTTTAATCACACTCGTTACTTCTCAGAAAACACAGAGACATTTACAGTTCACTTTTTGTTATGGCGCTGAATAGGACAACCTTCTTGTCAGTCACATTATTCTGTGCTTCTTGACCAAATCTGAGAGGGAACACAGAACTAAATCTGGTCCTGTGAAGGTACAATCAGCACTAGCGGTGTAAAGAGCAATTTCATGACTTCTTGATATTTCAGAGCTGATATTTCCTGAGCCTAGAATGGATTCAAATTATTACAAAGACAGCTTTGGGTTCTGCTGATCTGTACCCCGTACAGAATTCCCCCCAATTCTTGAATTCGCCATTTTGATATAAGATTTAGAATGTTTTTGTGCTAATACAGTGATGCAAAGGAACGTTATTGGGAACCTGAATTTTAGTTCATATACTAACAATGTAGATGCAAATAAAGCCAACAGCATTCTGGTAAAATATTTCCTACCCAGTTTTCCCAAGTTACTGGCTTTTCTCCAGTACCCAGTACCTTGGCTTTTTTGCTTCATTTTAAATGTTTTTCAGCATCATTTCTATTACGCATGCAGTGTTGTAGTTACCATTAGATGAATTCTCCCTTTACTCTTAGAAGGTAAACCTCATGAGACAAGGAATTTGGCACTAGAAATAAACTTGGCCCATGTGAAACTGAAGAATCTGAGAACGGACAACCTCGTTTTTAAGAGGAATAAACATGCCTTGTGCACAATAAACCAGAACACATTCATACAATCTGATTATCAGATTTTGATGTATCCTGCAGGCTTTTCTAATTTTCTTTCTCTTTTGTGTTCACTAATAACATGCCTATGACTTTCTGCTAATGAATTAGACTTCGGCTGTACAGTAAGTCTTAAACTTTTCTTCAGTTTGTTCCACCGGATACACTGTTTGCTTGAAATAAACCCCTTTACAAATGAATGAACATCAGTCTTAATCCTGTACTTATGAATGAAGGCTTATTTGTGATACCAAATTGTAGCACAGATGTCACTGCAGAATATCTCGCAGCATTTAAACTGCAATGCCATGTCATCTAACACTAAATATTATGTTAGGGTAGGAGAAAGAAGAAAACATTCAATTTTGATTAGGAGTCCTATGTTTTAGATCATTATGGCAAGATTTTTCCTTAAGGAAAACAGACTTCATTAAAATGTACATATACATTCTCTTTTGCCTCACATACATTTCAGATTAATCTCCTTCTAAAATAACACCTCATACTGCCAGTTGACTCAGTTATGATACAAGAGATTTGCTGTACCCTGACCATTTATTGTCCTCTGGCAAAAAAAAAAGAAAAAAAATCAATTAATTATTTTAATCTTATTTGCTTGTGTTACAACTACAAAATGTCATTTTATACTTTTACCCAGAAAGCAGGAACAATCAGAGCTATATCCTCAGTAGATATAAGATTCTTTATCCTATGAAAGATTTTATTTGTCCACAGACTGGATTGGTGCTCTCCTCTGTGCGCTATATATTGCAGAGGAGTTTCTTAATGAAAAATAACAACACAGAACAAAACAAAAATCCCACCAAACAAACCCCCAGAAAACAAAAAAAACAACAACAAACCCAAAACCACCAAATCCAAACAAAAAAACCCACAAAGAATTCTAGCACAAGAGTTTTCAAAATAAGATTTTCCAATAACAAAAGAAAGATATTATTTTTCCACATGCACACTCCTACCTAGATAGAGACGCAAGGGATGTGAAGTCGTGGCAGGCAGGCTACCTTAAAGTCTTAAACCAGGCAAAGAACACTTGCCTAAATATTTAACAAGTCCTTAAACTGGTTTCTGCAGCAGACAGTAGTAGCTTAATCACTGCATCATATAATTCTCAAGTGAAGGTTAAGGAGGAGGCTAATGATGGTTTTTTGAACCCGCTTTCCCTTGGAAAAGTGTGCCCCCATCATTCAGGGCAAGATCACCAGGCACAACTTTATTGGGTCATCAGCTTCCTACTCTTTTAGCATGTTTGAATCATTGAATTTTTCAGACACCACAGGCAGGAGGACCATTTCTGGTAGAATTTGTTCTGACAAGCTCAGAATGGGCCTCTATTCCCCTCCTTTGTTGGAAATGTGAGATACTGCATGTCAGCACTGTCAAGACTGTTCTTTTATTTAGAGCAAAGAGTTTTCATTCACTTTCTGGCCTGTCACTGAAAAGTCTTATCTTTATCATACAGTGTCTTTTGAATTTCAGTTTGATTTCAGTCCTTTTTTCTTCTGTTACGGAAGAAAATCTTTATAATCTTTTTTTCAGTTTCACGCTACCAAGTCCATTATTCTGAACAGTTTCCTTATGGCTAAAGTCCTGCAAAATCTTCAGCATAAACTGGAGTCTAACATCTGAAATAGGACATCCTGTTTTAGAGTAGTGTTCAATACAGCACAGAGGCATGAGAAATTAGCATTCAAAAAAATCACACTTCTAAGTGTTTAGTGAGCAGCAGTGAAATCAGTAGGATAGCACAGATATGTAAGATATATATAAACTCCTCAGCTGCTGCTGTTGTCAGGGAACACAAATAACAGGCAATGTCCACACAAAGGTCTGCAGTGCACATAGTGGATTTTTAGACACATCTTCTGTAAAATTCATACAATTATTATAGCTATAGTTGCAACTCAATGTCTGTTCTTGGCAGCATGTCATTAGACATATACAGAACAGTGAGGCAATAAAACAGCTCTTGAAGTACTGAAGAATTTTAATTTGTTCGACACTTGACAGCCAAAGAAACTGGATTGATATATTACTAGAAGAGATCTTTTCATCTGTTGCTCTTAGTCCTTAGTGACTTCTTTACAATAAAAAATGGATGGCACTTTTTTAACAGTCAATATAAAAGAAGTTTGTTGTGCTTCATAGAAATGTCCCCCAGAGAACAAATATTTTATTCTATTATTTGCTATTGTTATATATACTGAAACAATTTAGAGTTAGAAAGATTTCTAATGTGGAATTCAGAGGTGAAAGCCTCTCCATCACTCAGAAACAGTTCTGAGATATCAGCCAACCATCACCTACTTGCCCAAATGCACTGTAGTCCTGATGGATGGATAGCTTAATGCTGCTATGGTACTCTGCTGATCGATTTATCACACCAACTACTTCTCCACCATGATCCCCTTAAGGAAAAGGAGGAAATAGGGAGACTAGAGCCAGGGATATAAAAAGAAGTAAAACAAAAATAATCTCCATCAAGCTAGTTGCAATTTCCCAGTGGCACCAGCAACTGACAGAGCCCTTGTACCAGAAGATGATGAAACTTGCCTTAAGTGGTATGTCATCTGCTAGTTCCTCTAGTTAAAACTGCAGGGCAGTGGGTGTCAGAATGACAGAACGCAAGACCAGGCTTACAAGCTTAATTTCATATACATGGATTTTTTTGACTAAAAGAGGAAAAACCAGTCCTGTTTCAACTAGTAGCACACCATTATTTTTTGTTGTTTAATTCTCTTTTTCTGAGCCCAGATCTGCTGGCAAGGATAAAGAAACTATTAATATGTGGAGTTTAGTATCTTACTGTATTGTCCGTCTAAAATTTCTAGTACTGATCGTTATACAAAAAGATAAATGTAGTAAGTCCTGACATCATTGAAGGAAGTTGTTGCTGCCCTGTTAGTTCTTGCTGAAATTACCAGCAATTAAATTTGGAGTTAAAAAGTCCTTGGAACTTGGAATATATTAGAACATTCAGAAAAATCCTGGCATATCTGTTTCACACAATACTGTGACTTAACTCTGTGAGTGTCATACTTAATTACTCGTCACTTGAATTGAACAAATGAATAAATGAATCATAATATAAAATCCAAGAGCTGAGCTTGGGCAGAACTGTCTGGAGAACTTCCATGAGATCTTCAATTACTGGAGAGTAAACTGATTTTCAATCAACATTTGGAAGTCAAGCACGGAACTACAGATTAGGCCACTCTGGGCAGGACAAGAACAGAAGTCTGAATAATATTCTCTATTTTTCCAAAGTAGGAAACAGGACCAGTAAGAGATTTGGCTGAAAGCAGTGTATATTCAAATGAGGGAGTCTGGAAGCAAGAACAATAATCTTCAGTAGAATAACTTCAGCTATCAAATGGAAAGCAAGAAAGTCTTGGATGCCAGAATGACTGTTTCCTTCCTCTCCCATCCCTTGCTACAAAAATAATTCAAGAAAAAAATTCAACGGTATTCAGTTGCTTGACTTTTTTCACACACTGGTCTATATCTCATGTTATGTTTTTCATTAAAATGCTATTTGGGTAGTTATTCCTTTCCTGTTGCAGCAAGTTCAGATGCTGCAGCACCTGAAAGACAGAGACTTCATCAAATGAAGTGAATATTTGAAATAGAATTGTATTTAATATTGAGGGGGGAGAGGAATTATACCCTAAATCAAGACAGAAATAAAGAAAACTATTAAAACATTCATAGAATACTTTGCTAACACTTTTGCTGTCTGAGGCTAGAAGAGTATTCTGAGGAACTGTGTTTGCCCATTCTTTTATTGTTTCCTAAACATGTGGTGATGGCCTTTGTTGGAGATGGGATATAGATGGATCTGTTATCTAACATTACCATAAGGAGGGTAGTGCATCACTGGTCACAGAGAGAAGCTGTGCATAGTGCATCACTTGAGGTTTTCAAGACAGCCGCATAAAGCCATAGCTGAGCTGATCTTCACAGTCATTCCACTTCAAGCAGGATTCTGAGTTACAGATTTCCAGATGGAACTTCTGACCAACTTTTCTGTACAGAATTCCATGAATATCCTTATGTTCCTACATTATATTCTTATAAAATACTTCTATATTTTAAATAAGTTGAATATGGACATGATATATTTGTACCTATATATTTTTAAATCTCAAGATTTTTAAAAAAATTTAACAGAAAAACAAAAAAAAAAAAAACAGAAGAAAATTTTCCTTAAAAAAAAAAAAGGTAGGAATTATCAAGCAAAATGAACTTCCCATAGAATCATAGAATCATAGAATAGTTAGGGTTGGAAAGGACCTTAAGATCATCTAGTTCCAACCCCCCTGCCATGGGCAGGGACATCTCCCACTAAACCATGCCATCCAAGGCTATGTCCAACCCCACCTTGAACGCCGTTTCCACTATTTTCAAGCAAAATAAACACATAAGCCATCACATCCCCTATTCACTCACTCAGACAGAGATAAGAAATGCACCTAAAGAGAGGTGAGGACAAATAGGCTTTAACAGATCTAGTTGCATCCAAAACTTACAGAATAAACTGCTAAACCATTATTTGAATGCAACTCTTCGAAGCTGGGAGGAGAAACTATGGTCCCTATTAATTGGTGGGTTAGGATTGATTCAATGTGTCATGAAACAGCTTGCTAACCTATGGGTGGTACCCAACAGCACTGGTAACTACTGGAAAAGGTGACAAGTGGAGAAAAGAGCTATCAGACTGCAGATGAAGATCCTGTCTGCTGCTGATAATGCAGATGATAATGTATGCCCCCTGCTTACACTCAGAGGGAGTCATTCAGAGGTACAGCCTTAAATTCCTTAAAATAGAGTGGTAAAATAGAGAGAGATGCAATTTGTGGGAGCCAGCTGAAATACTATTTGGTTTGAATTGCAACAAAAAGAGGTTCCTACTGCAGCTGCTGTACTTCAGTGTAACAGTAGAGATCACAGGTATGTGAAATCAGAGCAGTTGGCACCGATTTGCTGCCAGGTTTTGAAGAGAAAACAGAAACATAATTTCTGTGGCTTTTAGAACTCACTCTTGGCTTTGGGCTTAAAGATGCTTATTAACAAACAGCAATATTTATTTTCTTCCTTCATGGGAGGGAGAAAACATTAAAAAAAAACAAACAAACAAACAAAAAAAAAAACAACCCAAAATCCTGCATCCAGATGCGCTCTATTTTTTATTAAAGGTGTCTTAAATGAGCAGTTTTCTAAGGCTTTATTAAATGCTACACATACTGGCATTCTTTCTAGGAGAAAGACACTTTTTTAATGGTATTTAATAAACACCTTGCATTGAACATGGTTTTAACTGTTATTTGATAGGGATGATGAAAGAATGGGGTTTTGGTTGTTTTCTATTTTCTTTTTCTGGTCCCCTAACACAGGAAAAAAAAAAAGGTTGTATTTGCTAAAAGGATTTATCTTATACAAGGACTTTCACAAAGACAAATATGAAATCCACAGCCCCTTTAGACACTTCACTTCCTTAAGTAACTGAATCTTTTGCTCTTCAAGAGCAGCCTATTACAAAGCAAATTGGTGCTTTGTTTCTCCTTAACAATCTTTCTTCTCCTCTGATATCCTAAACTTGTCAGTCAGTTGGTAGAAGCACATCGTTCCATTTGCTTGAATAAACTACTATAAAAAGTACTCAGTGACCTACATGAACATAATGTTCAATTTACTCCCTAGACTGAATGACAAAAGAAAGGTGACTTTTAATGATTCTAAAAGCACTGAATGAGATCAATAAACCATCAAAGATTTGATCCCAGGAGACCTCTTAGCGCTCTCTTTACTCATAGTTCCCTTTCAGAAAAGGTTGTATGTGAAAATTAAGTTCTCTGTTTGTTAATGGGTTTTTAGGCTCTTCATATGCATTAAGTAAAGTATAATTAGCACCTGCATTCTTCAAGCTTTCAAAAACATTACTTGTGTCTGTCTGTTATTTTCTTGTTTTGACGAAATTTGCAACCCTTCATCCTCAAGAGCTTTGTTATAAAATAATACATTGTGCAGGAAAACAATGAATAAGTTATAACTTGATTTAGTAAGAAAATTCGCTTTTTCACTGAATATTATGTTTTTGAAGTAATAAATAAATTAGAAGTTAAATACTGAAGATAAATACAGATTCTTCTAACACACCTCATTCAGTTCATTGGAGGTCCTTATGCTTTCTATGGCAATCTGAGTTCCTTGTGAGGTCTCTATTCTCCCTGAAAAGAGAAAGCAGGATATCTGGGTAGTCCCTGGTTTAATACATTATGGGAATGGGCCCCACATAAGAGGGTATTTGGTGGGAAAAAAGTATATGGATCACTTCAACAGTAACTGATATTAACTAATTTTAACAGTATCTTATGTTCACCAGATGTTCTTATTTGTATTACCAACTTGCATTAACAGTCACCTGACTGATAAACCAGCAAAGAGTGAGCCTTTCCAAAATCTACATTATGGTAACCTATATGGCTCTGTTCTTTCCTTTTCTTTCTGCTCGGGTCATGGGGGCATCCAGAATGTCAGGGGTTCGGCAGATTAACATTCCTCAAATCAAAGTTTCTAACATATAGCTCAATGTATTTCCCTGAGTATGAGCTGTATTGTTCTATGCAGACTAATATTGCTTTCCAGTACTTGTATAAAATCTTTTCTTAATTGAAGCATTTTTTATTTGAATTAAAAGATGTGATCACAAGGAATGCAATACAAATGTGTCTCAGTGTTGTGCTAGCAGATTAGAGACAGAAAAAGAACGCAATTGAACAAAAGTGTAATTGTTCTACTTTTCAAGCTGAGTTCTATATAGAACGCACATTTTGTAAAATAATTTTCATCCACTTATTTTAAAATATACATAGGTATTCGCAATACAAATATGAAGGAAACATATGTGCATACATAAGAAATACAGTAATTGCCAAAATTAATGTAAATAGAAATCCAAGTAGTCTGACATTCTATCTCTGCCAGAGAGGTACCTGATACATCAAAGAATAATCCTATCTATATCATTAAATTGTTCAACAGGGGATTTATATTTATATAATTGCCCTGATCAGTCTTTGCTAGAACATGGATTTTGGTGTGCTACCTTAAGCTAATTAACACATTTTAAGAATAATCTTATCTCCTTCTTCTTTAAAAGGACTCTAAACATTTAGTTGAATAACACATTTATGAAGTTTAAGGGACCAAATTGACCTGCTCTCTGTAAATTCAGTGGACGTTTAAATTAGCTGGCTGGAGTATGGCTACCTGATTTGGTTGGCAGTTCTGAATTCTATTGCTCTCTTCATTACTTCTCACAGGACAATGAGCTCATCACTGGTTGTTTCTCCCATCATTTCTTCAGTGGAAAAATAGAAATGACAGAGAAAATCAGAGTTATCGTCTTAGTTTGATCAACTCAGACTACATTCTTTGAGCCTGAGGCTGGCAGTCAGGAAGTACTCATATGTAACCAAGAACAATGAGACCCATCTTCTTTGTGCTCTGTATGTATTATGTATGTGTGTGATATGCATAGAGGGGCCCAGAAATATTTCTTACTAAGGGAAAGACACTACACATCTTGTTCAGATAAACTGAATATTTGGGTACGTTATGAGAGATCTCGTAATTTTAGACGGAAAATGATATGCAATTTCTCATTTAGATCCCCACATGTTTCCTTAGAATAATCCCAATATACTGAAATGAAGCCACATTCCCAGAAGCTTTGGTGACTTTTAGGTTAAACTAATGTACTTGGAACAAGGCCACACAAGTTGTTTTAGCAGTATTTAGAATTACAACCAGTTACTGAACAGTATGTTACTTTCCCACTGAGGCACAAGCCCTATGGTCTACCATGCAACAGAGGTGTGTTTGTTTCCCTTCTCCCTCACTTTCAGTAACCTGCTTATCTGTCCTACATTATCCAAACCTAAATTGGCTTTGCATAATGACCATTTAGCAGAAGAAATTCAAAACTCACATTTTCTATAAAACTTCCTCATTTTTTGTTGCTGAATTTTAAATGAAGATGCAATTTGAAAAATAGAAACTCTGTCCCACATCTCTTGCATAATAGTCATTTAAAAAGAAAGGAAAATCATTCCCAGAATCTTATATGACAAATCAATTAGATTACACTGCAAATCTTCTCCTGACTTCAGTATAGTCAGATAAATTCTAAATTCATTCCACATCCATTGCAGTTCTGAATTCAGGTACATTACATTTTAACCCTTTAACCCCTTGTCTCCTATCAAAATCAGTAAAGGTAATGATTTTAATACATGAAAAAACTGAATCATGTGGAAAGTTTGTAGCTCATTATGACAGGACTTACATGACGATATGAAAATTTAGAAATGTTATTAATAAGAATCTTCTGCTGAAATCTGAGTGTGTAGCCTCTTTCCCTGTTTTATCTTTCTTGGCAATTCAGGCAGACTCTTTATCAGAAGAATATAATAAAAACATGCTTAGTCTATATCTATACAGTGTGCGCTTGCAGCCCAGAAAACTAACTGCTTCCTGGGCTGAATCAAAAGGAGCGTGACCAGCAGATTGAAGGAGGTGATCCTGCTCCTCTGCTCTTGTGAGACCTCACTTGGAGTATTGCGTGCAGTTCTGCTGTCCTCAACACAAAAAGGACATGGGCCTGTGTGTACTGCATGTGGCGCCCAGACCCTCACAAACAAGAAGTAAAATTGGGCTGTGCTGCCCAGTGCAGCGCTGTTGCTAGATAGGGCTGACTTTGCACAATGCAGATGCAACGTGGCCTTCATTGCTCCTCATGCCAACAAATCTGCAACTGTAATGCCTGGACTTCAGACTGGAGAAAGGCTTGAACCTGGCAATCTTTTTACTTGCAAGCAGTCACATGCTAGCATGGTCGTCCACCCTTGGGAGCCAAGTTTGAACACCCAAGCCCTAAAACATTACAGAACATCCATCCCTCTCCTATAGGTGTGGACATGAGCATGTTAGCAGCCTGCACACTCATCTCCTGTTAAAGCTCATTCGGCAGAGAAAGAATCAGAGTGATGTGGACTTAGGCAGAAAATAGGAAAAACTGATCCCAGCCCATAGAAAAATGTGCACGCAGCTGCAAGCCCATCTGGGTGGCTGCGGGTCTCTGTTCACCGAGCTGCTCCCAGAGGCCTGGGCAAAACTTGCTGGTACCGAACTGTGCCGGGAGCCTCATCTCAGACCTTCTCCCTCAGGCTTCCAGCTGCACACCCCTTCCCTCACATGCAATCCTATTTATTTATTTATTTTCTTGCTGTTTGAAGCAAAGCTGCTAATGGAGCACCCTCCCCACTGACATCTACAGCCGAGAGGATGGAGAGAGGGAGTGCGTGCTGTCTGCGTGTGATGGGAGCAGGCAGAGGGACGGGCACATGCTCAGGGTGGGCACACGGGGTGTGCACATGAGGCAGGAGGAGAAGGCTGCAGTTAACCAGAAATGCTTTCCGTGGGGTAAATGTGGGATTTTGATCTCTTAGGAATTGCAAACAGGCTGAGGAAACCTTGGCTGGGAAGGACAGAAGGGCAGCATGAGCTATGCTGTGCTTCTCTAGCCAGATTTTCTCCATGCAGCTGTGTGTACAGGGTATGTGTCCCTGTGCATGTTTTCTGACTGGATGATGTCCTTCCAGGGCTCAAAGCTGTAGTGAACCATGTCCACATCCACTGCATGGGCACCCTGGCTTTGGACACTCACAGGGAGCTGTATCCCCGTTCAAGGAGGTTCCCACCAGTGTGCTTGCAGAGATTTAATACCTGGCAGCCTTATCTACTCTGTCCAAAAGAGATAACCATGTACAGACTCATCTAACCCAGCCAGTTTGAGATCAGGGGCAGGAGCCTCTCTAGACAATGCTGTAACTGTGCTGTAATGGTTCGTGCTCCGCAGGGGGTTTGGAACTAGATGATCTTAAGGTACTTTCCAACCCAAACCAGTCTGTGATTCTGTGATTCTGTGATTTTGTGATCTGTTGGAACAAGTCCAGAGGAGGGCCACGAGGATGACCAGGAGACTGGAGCACCTCCCATATGAAGACAGGATGAGAAAGTTGGGGCTGTTCAGCCTGGAGAAGAGAAGGCTGCGTGGAGACCTCATAACAGCCTTCCAGTATCTGAAGGGGGCATATGGGGATGCTGGGGAGGGACTCTTTATTAGGGTCTATAGTGAGAGGACAAGGGGTAATGGGTTCAAACTTAAACAGGGGAAATTTATATTGGATATGAGGAAGAAATTCTTTCCTGTGAGGGTGGTGAGGCACTGGAATGGGTTGCCCAGGGAAGTTGTGAATGCTCCATTGCTGGCGGCGTTCAAGGCCAGGTTGGTCAGAGCCTTGAGTGGCATGGTTTAGTGTGAGGTGTCCCGGCCCATGGCAGGGTAGTTGAAACTAGAAGATCTTAAGGTCCTTTCCAACCCTAACTATTCTATGATTCTATACTCCTTAAGTTAGGGTCAGTAACTTCGGTTTGCAACTTTTTGGTCCCCAGCGAAATGAGACAGCAGCTTCTGAACAATTCCCAACTTTGCAGCTGTAAGAAGCCTGCATGCTGGACACCTAAGAAGTTTGAAAACCAGTGGAATCATCCAGAGAAGTTTACGTCATAACTCCTATCTGTCTAGGCTCCTTATAAGATGATAAAATCATAGAATGGTTTTCATTGGAAGGGGCCTTAAAGAGTAGTTCCAATCCCCCTACCAAGGGCAGGGTAACCTTCCACTAGACCTGGTTGCTTAAAGCCCCATCCAACCTGGCCTTGAACACTGCCAGGATAAAAATAAATCGAAATCAGCAAGTTCCAATTAAACATAAATAAAGGATTCTTTGTTTATTATGGTAAATATCTGCATGCATAAGACCTGGCTGAACTGATCTAACAGTAATCACATTAATTCAACCATATTAGAATCCAGGTGTCCCAATTACTACCTTACTTAACTCTATGTCAAAATAATTTTCCAGTTAAACTATTGATTAAAAATGAAAATAAAAAGTAGTAAATTGAACAGTGCATGTTCTAGGAAAAAATAAAACCAAACAAACAAACAAAAACCACTGCCTGTTATACTTTCCTGTGCCTTGAAAAACGGATGGTGATTGACAACATCTGGCTACAAAACTACTTTCTGTCAACCCAGTTTTATTGAGGACAGTACTGGCAGATTAAACAAGCAAATAAAAGCAACATTTTTTTTTTTTTAAACCAAAGATAACTATATTATGAACCAAGCATTATAAGGCAATAGAAATAAGTGGCTTTTGTAAGCCACAGTAGTGGAGTTTTAACTGTTTATGGATACACATCATAAGCATATTATCTATTCTATAACATTTTCAGAGTATGTTTTGAATGCGTCTTTAGACTGAGACTATCGAAGTCACTATATGACTAGCAATGTACCTATCATGGCAACATACACTTTAACTCTTCTGTGTTGTGGCAAACAATTTTCTCTCTTCCATAGACCAGAAAATAGCGTAAAGCTCAAAGGACAAGAGCACTTCTACAGAGTTTACAATCTCACAGCAAAATCACACCTATCAGTCCTCTATGTCACTCAGGAAAACATCCAAACTATTTTCCATAACTTCTTCTGATTTCCAGTTCTCCAAAAGTAGACCTTTATGTATATTAATATATGAGATACATAACAGTTTATTCTCTTCCAGCAAGGAAGGGAAACTTGAAAAAAATCAGACATATTCAAACTAATAATGTGAACAAACCTAGGATTACGCTGGAGGGAAGGAATGCCATCCAGAGGGAGATTGACACACTTGTGAGGTGGGCTGATGTCAACCTGATGAAGTTTAACCATGACAAGTGCAAGTCTACACCTGGGTCAGAGCAATCCCAGGCACAGCTACAGGTTGGGCAGGGAAGAGATTCAGAGCAGCCCTGCAGAGAAGGACTTGAGGGTGTTGGTTGATGAAAAAATGAACATGAGCTGACAGTGTGCACTTGCAGCCCAGAAAGCCAACTGTATCCTGGACTGCATCAAAAGGAGTGTGATCAGCAGGTCAAGGGAGTTGATCCTGCCCCTCTATTCTGCACTCCTGAGACCCCACTTGAAGTATTGTGTGCAGTTCTGTTGTCCTCAACATAAAAAGGACATGGAACTGTTAGAACAAGTCCAGAGGAGGGCCACGAGGATGACCAGGAGACTGGAGCACCTCCCATATGAAGATAGGATGAGAAAGTTGGGGCTGTTCAGCCTGGAGAAGAGAAGGCTGCGTGGAGACCTCATAACAGCCTTCCAGTATCTGAAGGGGGCCTATAGGGATGCTGAGGAGGGACTCTTTATTAGGGTCTGTAGTGAGAGGAAGAGGGGTAATGAGTTCAAACTTAAACAGAGGAAGTTTAGATTGGATATGAGGAAGAAATTCTTTCCTGTGAGGGGGGCGATGCACTGGAATGGGCTGCTCAGGGAAGCTGTGAATGCTCCATCCCTGGCGGCGTTCAAGGTGGGGTTGGTCAGAGCCTTGAGTGGCACGGTTTAGTGTGAGGTGTCCCTGCCCATGGCAGGGTGGTTGGAACTAGATGATCTTGAGGTCCTTTCCACCCCTAACTATTCTATGATTCTATGATTAATCCCATGTGATTAGTTTATTGTTATGGGTCTTCATGAATTTGGTATTTTTTTTTTCTTTTCTTTTCTGTTCATTACAGCATATTCTTTTCTTGTTTCAGGGACTGCCAAAACAATCAGTGCTGGAAGATCAACTTCATGTGGGTACTTTTGACTCTGAATGTTCCAGCTTCAACTTCAGTCTGCCTATTTCTGACTCTCAAGGAAGAAAAAAAGAAGCAAATTCTTACTTTTTAATCTTTCACAAGTGCAGTCATTTGTAGTTTACTTGCTTCCTTTAAGTTTGATAACTAGAGAGAGACCCAGTATTTTTTTCTAGAATTTTTAAAAACCCATTTTTCTCATTATATTGCCTATTAAGGTTTAACAAGAACATCCTATACATGGACTGTAAGAAGAAAGAAAAGGTGCAAAACAAATTATTTACGAGTGCACAGGGACTGTATCTTCTCAGAGATGCCTTCCAGATTTCAATTTAGGAAAAGCAAAAAAACCATCTGAATCTAGAAGTTAAAATTCCACCTGCAAATTTAGTTTTCCTTAGTTAATACGAAAAAGAAATTTACACTGGTTAATTATAAATAGACTGGAAAAAAAAGACTGTGCATAGATTGCAGCTGTGAGATCTATTTACAGAACACATCAGTGGTTGGTGTGATCGCATACCTTAACAAACACATCACGTAAGTTCACATGCTGCTGACAACCACAGTGTCAGCAAACAAATTAGCTGAAAATATTCTGACAAAACATTTCTGCACTACAAAAATTTCCCAGAAAACAGCTTTATTTCAACAAAACACCTTTATGTCAATGAAATTTCCCTGGGAAAAAAGAATATGGCCACAAAGCAGCCTTTTTCTGTTAGTCTGGTCATCCCTGTGTCCTCTGCACTGCTGGCTGCAAGGCTTATAAGCCAGTACTCCAAATCACATAGACTAGGGCTAAGTACTGATACTCAGAAAATTTCTATATCACTAAATAAAATAGGGCCACTGACCAAGTTCAAGCCTCAATCTCTTTGCTGCTTATCTGTGAGCTCGCTCTGATATTGTTAAGGGCTCCTCTGCTACTTCCATACCATTTCTCTGAAGGGAGCTAGATTAAAGAAAACTGACTGAGGCAGTTGAGCTACTCTGACACAGAAACACAGTTACAGCATGAGTTCTCTAAAGTAGCCAATGTCTGCCTTATCACCTTATCACTGTGACAGCTAGAAAAGTCAGTAAGAGGTAAAAAGGATTTGATTAATCCAGAACAAAAAGAAATCTCTCTTCAGAGCATTGAAAAACTCTTTTAGATACATGCATAATGGTAAGTGAAGTGGACTCAGGCACAACCCCATGATAATGAGGGCAAACTGATGACAAAGGCAGGTTTTATACAGCTACTCTTTCCCCTCTGACCCCACAAGACGATCTCATTCCTATAGTCCTAGGCAAAGGCTATGCCCTGAACCAAATCCAGACTTTGTGCCAACAGTGGTTTCACCATAATGAGGTCACAGTAGTTATGTAAACTTAACACAATTTCTGAGCAGTTACGTATGTCACATCTTCTTAAAGCCCTTCCTCTACCCAAGTATTTAAGCATATGTGTAAAGGTGTCAAAAAAAAAAAAAAAAAAAAAAGAGCTTTTAATTCCTTAAAATAAAGAACATATTAAGAATTCTGCTGAGTAACAGCCTAAATCCCTAAAGACCTTGGCACTTGTTCATCTGGAAATCACTCCCTTCCCCGCAGTCACATCTGAGGTTGCAGCTGTCAGCACTGATGCTCAGCTGCCTGCAGTTGGCAGGGGAGGTTTCTCAGCTGTGAGCCTTTGGCCAAATGGTCATCAAAACTGGAATGGATTGGGCTTACTGTCATTCTAAGCAATCAGAAACTCAGCAAAATGCAATGTGTGTGTGTGTGCGCGTGTGCGTGCACGTACGTATGGGATCTTTCTTGTTCCACAGATTTGTAGCCTGTGTTAGGTCAGATGTGATTTTGTGAGTAACAATAAATTCTGCATTTTTGCTAGCATATAGAGATATTGATCTCTTGGGCCAAACCTACTGTCCACTTAAAGCAATAGAAAATTACCTATTTATTTAAATAGCTTGATCCTGTTAACTATGCAGATCTCCAGATTATTTTAATCACAGTTACTATATCAGACAGTAAATTCTAGATTTTTTGTTTTGACTCATTTCTCATGAAATCGTATTTTAGGAACTGTATTTTAAATTGCTGCTCTAATTATCCACTGAATTTTGAAAATTAAAGTTAACCAATTGTGTTATTCTGTCAGTCCTCCTGATTATACTGCTATTTGCAGTGCATAACAAACTGCATATTCATTCCAATCTTGCTGGTCAGCTGGTGGAATTGCTAAATACCATTATTCCAGACATGATGGAGCACCAGATAAATCCAAATATTCAGGCAGCTTTGGCCTGGTAGAGGCTAATTTCTCTTTTAGCAGCAAAAATCAAAACCATGTTAGCAACAAGAAAGTTGTTATGCATAAACTCTGCAAGTGATGCTTTACTGAAAAGGATGACCATGTAATTTGAAAAAAATTCCCTACTGTAATTAGAAACATAATATTTTTAGAGAGATCCCCATTTAAAGTGCCTCTACTGAAAGTACTAGAGACCTCCTAGAATAACTTCAGTTTTATTTAGAGCCCTCACCATTCTAGTCTTTGTGCAAATGACCCTGCATGCAAACCTTTTTACTTGATTCCATGATCATTTCCTGCATATGAACAATATTCTCTTATAAGCAGACCTGTGCTACTTAAGCTTCTCAATTTCCTTCTTCCCCCTCTTTGGTCTTCTCACTTTTTGCGGCGGGAGAACATGGACAACGCAGCAACGACCAATGTGATCGAACGTTGACAATTTATTAAACGCAAGCACCAGCTTTTATAGAAAAGTTACAAAGTACTGGAACAGTCGTTATCTGATTGGTTAACTTGTGAAACGTCCATAGCGACAGGCTCCTGCCTTGCAAGCAAGGCCTGCTCCGTGGTAATCTGATCTGGCGCCGACATCCTGCTCAGTGCCTTTGTGGCAACCTGAATGCAGGTGCTCAGTGCCTGATTGCGGTGCTCAGTGCCTTTGTGGTAAGCCTGCTCAGTGCCTCCCCAAGGCAACGTCCTCTTCATGTCGGCACGTAGGCATCCTGTGTTGACCCTTTCAGTAGCCTGTGAAGCCCTCAGCTCACTACTCGAGTGAGGCTAAGTCAGAGGCTGGATTGCTCACAACAAGAAACTCTGCAACAACTTTTGTCTTGTCAGCATCATATTCCAATCTTCTGCTTTTGAAAGACTGGAATTGCCTCTGGCCTCATTTAAGTTGAGGGTTTGTACTGAAGATAAAAATTCACTTCTCCAGTTAAGGAAATCAGGAAGGTCTCCTACACATACAGGAATCTAGGGCTAAGGCAGCACCATAATAATGGAGTTCCATTCAAGTCTGAAAAACTGCATAGCAGCAATGTATTCTCTTGCATTAACCATGGCAGATTTGGAAGACAAACATAAACACCAAAATACACACTGTCCTGCTCATGATGTACTATGATTGTAGGATAGGGTATGTAATACATATTGCATACTCTTTTCCTGCTTTTATAACTTCCCATGACCATCTATTGTGGACCGTGGACCACTGTCACATGACACAGTGTTGACCAGACCTCTAATTTGACTAGGTATGGGCTGTTCATATACATTATTATAACTGAATAAAACAAACCAACCAAATCTGTAGACATGGTGGTAGTTCTTACCAGTGTTACTTGAGGAGCAGTGACTGTGCTATTGAATGTTGCGAATGTCAGTATTATAATACAAGATGAAAGAAATGAAGTTGTGTCTTCACGGACAACTCTGTTGTTACCCAGTCCTAACACAGATCTGACACAAATTCAGAAACTTTCTATTTCTTTCATTACAGAGGACTTAATAAAGAAATTGTACTCCATTAAACCTTGACTGTTCTACCGACTATCATTGCTTCTGCTGCCACAAACTGAGTGTTCTTAGTTCTCTTCATGAAAACAAGACCTCTCACGCAGTTAGAAGAAATTGAATTTGATAGTCTTGAGTCTGTTCAACAGTCTTGTGCCTTTCTTCAGCTATATGGATTTAAAATTAAATACAGTCTCTCAGTCAACTCAGAGTTTATCTATTTCAGTTACAAAGGCCATTCAGCTTAGTGAACAACAGGGCACTTCTGGTATGCAGAAGTATTCAAACTCTTCATCCTGGATTAGTGAAAGTGCAGCAACCACCTCTGACCTTCATGTAACCATGAAAGAAGCTCCTGCTGTTCTTCAGTCTTATCATCTGTAGCAGGTGCTACATGAAACAAAGTGAAAACTATATATATATTCAAGCTTCTGATGACAGTTCTGACATTCAGGGTAAATAAATTACTTGGAACTTTATTCACATTTAAGACAACAATTTAAAATATTAAATTGCTATAGAACAGAATTCCATTGGAAAATTCCCATTTTCTTCCCCAATAGCTGTTGATTTTATTTAATTTTCTTGGTGATACTGACAATTCACTGTATTTTGACTTTGTTCTCAGTGCAAATATGCCATAATCTAATGGCAGAATTAAATTTCTTCCAGTGTTTCCACTTCTTGTGTATCTGCAACATACAAATGCATGAGAATCCAGTTTATAAGCATCCAAGAAGTACACGGGCTGAGAAAAGGGCAAAGGAGGTTCCTCTGCTTGGCTGGGATACACGAGGGCACAGTCTAGCTGTAATAAGGTTGCATCTTATTACTAATATAATTTAATTTATAATCCCATAAAACAGGATAGGTAAATATGTTCTTTTCTAATTAGGGAAGATAACGTTGCATCAGAGATGTGCAAAATTCTGAATAAATACACTAAGCTTCTAGCAAAGACAATGGTACTTATGTGTTATGTGATTACTTTAAATATCTGTATAATCAAATACATACTCATTCTTTTTAATGTATTTTGTTCTGTGTAAAATCTGTTGTTTTCAGATGATCTTGTAGACTAGGAAAGGAATGAATGCCTTACTCCTGTTTCCACCAAGAGACATAACAGCACATCATCTGTATAGTAAAATGCTTTTCTGTAGCAGTACAAGCTTAGATTTCAGAGACTT
Source organism: Amazona ochrocephala (assembly GCA_039720435.1). Classification (NCBI taxonomy): domain Eukaryota; kingdom Metazoa; phylum Chordata; class Aves; order Psittaciformes; family Psittacidae; genus Amazona; species Amazona ochrocephala. The sequence goes on from CM077881.1 coordinate 27,647,915, forward strand.
GAAAGCTTGCAGAGGTATGTATGTATGCTAGGATCATATTTCTTATTATTTTTATTTATTTATTTATGTTCATTAACTAGAACTTTGAAACATGCTTGATTAACCGAGGTTCAGGAAACAAACACAACCAGATACATCTGTCCTAGGTGCTGGAATGCAAATATCTAATAAAGTAATCAAAATATATTCATACTGCAGAAAGGAAACAGAGCTCTACAACATATTACAACATTTTACACACTTTCCAGACCAGGACTCCTTGGCCTTTCTAATTGTTCCAGGCTTTTGTATTCAGCCTGATGGAAATCACTTCTTTCACAGAAAGTTATCATCACCTGAAGAATCCTGAATGGTAGGGAAAATGTGGTCAGCCAAGCTCAGTTTATTGACATCTCAAGAGGGACGGACAGTCTCTACACTCATGTGAACATTTTGAGGCACTAACACTAGCAGAACGTCTCTGAAACAAAGTGAAGAAGCAGCCTTCAATATAATCCTCCTTGCCATTTTCTGAATGAAAACCAGAACACTTTTCTGCTGAATTGTGTTCTGAGGCTTGTTGCAAGATGAGGAAAAGCAGGTCTCAAAATAAGGAAAACAAGTAATTTTTCCATTGTGGAGATTATACTTAAGTTTCCTACCACTATTCTGTACTTTTTTCCTACCAGTACGGTCATAGTATTTTTCAGGGAAGTGAGGCCCATGTCTCTAAGTGAAGTTCACACAGCCACTTGTGCCTTATAGGTCTATGCTCACTTCATTGAAAGTCAAATAGTAACTGGAATGCATAATGCAGAATACAGACTTGGCTGCTGTGCAAACTAAGCTACAGTCTTGGGCCATCATGATTCAGGAGCTGGTATGACACTGAATAGGCTTTAGTTCAAGACTTCTTGAAAAGTGAAGTAGGAATTAATTCAGCTTGTCTGAGAGGACCATGGCTTGAATTTTCTCAACAAGTATGCTCAAGTCATCAGTCACTCTTGGTTAATTGCAGCACAAATCACCAGATTGACTAAAGTACAGAAAATAATTCCCTTCACAGCCTGCGCTAGATCCCATTATTTGTGGTACAGTCAACATGCATCTCTATTGTGCAGAGTGTGACAGCTGCATGGATTGGTTTACAACGTCACTTCCAAGTACTGTCATCTTCACATATATGTTGTAATATCTGACAGATTAACACTAGGAAATAGGCTGTAACTGGAAGAATAACCAAAACTGGAACAAATTGCCTTGAACAGGTTTAGAGACCTCCATCATGACAGGCGTATAAAAGCAGATTAGGCAGATGTCTGCCACAAGTGATTGCTTTTGCCTTGAAGAGGCTTCAGCACATCTTCTACAAACTGTATATTTAAGATTCTAAAATACTATTAAAACTCCCAAATGCAGAAGCATGAAAACAAAAACACAGGGTGTAAAAATGCCTGACTTTCAGTCAGCAATACACAAACAAGTCTGTGAGAAATATGACATTTTCTTTACATGAACAGTAAATTCTATTTTATTAAATGCTCATAAGTAAATTATTTTTTTCTGGTGAAAACCAGGAATTTCCCCCCAAAATAAAATCTCCAATAGTTTTTCTGATGTAATTTATTAAATTATGCATATGAGTATCAGCAGTTGAAATACCTTAGTGATACCCAGCTTCAGCTAAGGATACAGATAAACCTCCAAATTTTTTAGCATAAACCATGATGACCAGGGTTATTAGCTAAAATTACCCTGAACTACCTGTCTTCATATTGTGTTTTCACTATCCAGGTTGCTCCCTGCTTTATACAAGCAGCTAGAAAAATAATTTTTTTATTCCAAGACCCAACCCAGATGAACCAGAGTAATATAGAAGGGCTCTGGTCAGGCTTCCTTTGGTTGTAATTGTCACTTCTCATCTCTTTATCACGAGTCTGAAGGCTCCTTGAAAGAGCCAAGCAAAAGCAAGGAGAAATTTGCTTAAAGAAGCATGTGTCAATCCCTCAAAATACAGCGTCATTCATACGATATACTGCTCTTTACTAAGAGGTAAATGATCTTTGTAAACACTGACGTAAATCAAAACAAAGAAACATTCAGGAATTAAACAGGAAATAACTGGTAAGAACACAGATGTTTATCTTAATAGTTTTGACTGACACCAGTTAAAGGAAGCTTTTGAAGATGTTCCAGTTGGAGATACAATAACCAATGAGGCGGCTGACCACTGTTTCAGTCATCTGGGATCAGAGTCCTTCTAGTGATACAGGTTTCATGTCTGAAATGAAATTGATGAAATTGTCTGAACTCTGAAACATGCGCTCTGAAAATGAGCAGTTTTCAGCTACTTCCTCAAACCAAATAATGACTTCTCTTGTACTTCTGATCAAATCAAAGCTCTGGATAGTAAATTCTGCCTGTCAAACTCCAATGAAATTTAAATCAGATGTCTGAGTGCTGCAGATTACATCTACATAAAATATCAAAGCTGACAGTTCACCAGAAAAATAGAAAAAGAAATCACAACAAGCAGAACTAAAAAGATTGAGAGTTTCATGACTGAATATGTGGAAACATAAAAGGCGCCACTACATAACTCAAAGAATATGTTGCATAGTTACTATTTCTGTACAGCTTTTTGCTGCTTCTCTAAGTAATCTCATTTTCCTTGCTCTTGGTCTTTCATTTTCCTTGTTCTTGGTCAACTCTTGATAGGAAAGTAGACAAGCTTATTAAAGAGGTAACAAAATTCTTGCAGGAGAGCATCCGGAATGGTTCCTGTTTTTCTGGTGCTCAGGAACAGGATGAGAGGTTTGGCAGTGAAAAGCATTAGAACCTTCTAGACCACTACACAGTGAAAAGATTGAATAGAAATCACATACACCACTTCTATTTCTTTCCCTTCTATTCCCACTTAATCCTACTCCCCAAAGTTGTTGAGAAGTCCAGACTGCCTGGCAATCTGGTGGAATGTGGTTAACAGTGGTAAGAGGTGAAAATAGGTTGGTTGTGACTCAGGTACATTGCAGATGACTGATATGGTTTTCTTCCACTTCTAATCTCTACAGTCAAAATCTGACTGTTTCCCTGAATAAGTATTTTTAAGAGAGCTTTGATAGCCTTTAAACAGTTTGAGCTGGTATATAGCACACATTGGCAGACACAATCATTATTCTGGTCTCTCTGCATCAAAAGTATACTATGTGTTAGCCTTTTATTTAAGTTTTTCTTCTTTCCAGAAGAAAAGAAATAGTCACTTTAACTCCCAAATGTTTTTAGAAAATTCCTGCTAATATAAGCACACTAGCAGAAAAGTCAACCCTTCCCTATCCTCTGATTTCTGTCATTTTTAACTCAAGTACTAAAAATGTGAAATATCTCTTAGAAGCCATTTTCTCAAACGACTCTTTTCGAAACCTTGATCTCATTTCTATTAATCTGATAGACCTCTTAAAAAGTCTTGCATTCTTAACAAGACCATAGCATTAGTCGTGAACTGTTTATTGACTTTCCTTCCTCCCACCAAAATATTCATTCTCTATTACATACTTTCTTCCCTTTTTCTGGCCTGTGTATTTCCAGTAACCCACAGATGCTGCCTGACTACTGTAGCGATAAAACTGAAATATACAGCTAAGCAATTAAGAAGCCAGGTATCTGTAGCCCTTCCAACCCAAAGACCTGTACAGAAAGTAACAGCAGTGTCACAAACTATGGGCACACAAAGCAAGAAATAACCAGATTAACATGTGGCAAATTGGGCACAGAGTGTGCAAAAGCACATTTAGTATCAGGATAAAATTTTCTGAAAAAAGAATAAAGAATATGTGATGGATAACTAATAGAAAGTCATAAGATAAATGTTTAAGAAACCAGTAAAATGAACTTTAAAAAAAAGGCCTACAACTTGTGCTTCCTTCTTCACAATGGGATGCCACTGACTTGTGGAAAAGGGATGAGCACCCTACTCAAGGAAAGTAATAGTGGCAGTTATAGTAAATGCAAATGACAGAGTGACACCACCACTTCTGTATAGCTTTAAATTAATGAGTCTGTATATGCTGGGCTCTCCCACAACATAAGAATAATTTAAACTGGTGCAACCTAGTGAAAAATAACTTTAGACCTTTCAAAGTTCTTTAAAAGCCAGTCAGTTCTGTTTCTCCTTTCAGAAATACTCTTCCTCCCAGTGAGGAGGCATTGCTGAAATAAACACAGAAAAGAAAAGCATCGGTATGCCAATCAGCCAGCAAGGAGCAGCACATACAAGTTCTAAATACTCCAGAAGCCATTTAACTGTAATTCTCAGTGCCCTTGTATATTTTTCAGTGTAAATTATGCTATCAAAAACTGTGCAGAGTGCACCTGAGGTACTGGAAAAGTCATTAGCTCATGATTTGTTTAGATAACATGTAAGTTTCAGTATGGTGCTACTTCTCAATGGATCATGTGGAGAAGAACACTTAAAATGCTTTCACCTCATACCTAATATATAGAAAACACATCCATAGGGAAAACAAGCAGTATAGAAGTAGAACTAGAGGAAGCAGTGAGATATGTTTATAAGGGAAATGATCCATATGAACTCTGTGTCCAATTACTTTTCATACTACCTAATCTGAGGGGGGCTTGAATTATTCCCAAGTGACACATACTCAGAGCACAGACCCAGTACAGAATTACTTTCTTCTGGGTGCCGCGTTTTTTTAAAAGGGCAAATCCTATCTCTCCTGTGGAAAGCAGTTTACCTATTAACAGACTTTTGCACCCCATCTTGCAGGGTGTCACACATCTCAAGCTCAGTGGGCCAGTAAAGTTATCATCCCATAATCAACTTGATAGGAAAATACTATGCTAACCTATGCATCTGCTGTGCAGAGGAATAAGGAGACATTTTTTAGAACCATTTTGGTGTCTCTATTACAATCAAAGAAATACTGTTGAAATATGTCTTGCAAAAAGACCATCTCCACAGTTAAAGTCCATTCCTTCATTCAGACAGAAGGCAGAAAAAAGGAATAGAGGGAAAAATATAAATCAAAATAAATAAGGCAAGTTTAAGCACAGAATAAAAACCTGGAAACTAGGGAAGGGAGGGGAACAGAGAAAATCTATCCTGTCTTTGGTGAAGTATACCAAAATCTTGGAAGGATCTGTAATCAAGTAAGAAGAAATGTAAAGAAAAAAAATGCTAGTCATCACTGGTCTAAATGTGAAACAGAACCACTGAATAAATGCACAAAGCTCTAGTTTGGAAACACAAAACAGAAAGAGAATTAGGTGAAATCAGAAGGGTTTCAGAATAGGTGAAAGGAAGAACATTAGTTAAGTAACATAAATGATGCATTCGATTTATCTGCATAGCCCTACATACCTGGAACCATGGGGTGCTTTAGGCACATATCTGCAGACAGATGTGTTCTACTGAAACTTCAACACCTCCTACAGGGAGAACAGTACCAACCTGTAAGGACTAACTTGGCTGGAAGAATTTGAATTACCTCTTCACAAAGATATGGCTAACGATTTTTTTTTTTTGGTAGTATTTAAAAAATTACTGACAATTTTCATCAGAAACAATTTAAATCAAAGATGGTACTAGGGGAGCCTAGCAGTGGGAGATGTCATACTCTTACTAAAAGCAAACCAAAAGACATTCCCTCAGTGTCCACCCCAGGGACCATGACTGCCTGCCACCTAACTGAAATGGTTTTAAGCAAAACAAGTTACTATTTACCATTTGTCCACTGCCACACTTACCCTATTTTTTTATTTTCCTTACTTTCTTTTTCAGTGGAGTCATAGAATCATAGAATCATTTAGCCTGGAAAAGACCTTTAAGATCATCAAGTCCAACCATTACCCTAGCACTGCCAAGTCCAGGCTTTTCACTAAGTGCTGTGTGCTTGTATGCAGTATAACTCAAATATTTCAACTTATGAACCCAGTGTATGTTATGCATCCTTTCCTGTATCTACTACACAAGGATGTAATTTGTTACAGTCCCTTAGTATTTTATCTTAATGTTTAATTACCATAGCTTGTATACCTGCACCCTCTTTCCAACTTTCATGGCCATAATTCAATCCTTAGTTTGTGCAATTGGTTGCACTCTGCAATTATCAAACTATATTCTCAGTGAAACGCATAACCCAAGGTGGGGTTTCCTTATCCTTCTTTAACTCACAGAGAAAACAAACATGAAGAGTCAGTAGAAGATGGTCATTTTGTTTCTGAAATTTTAGCTGTGTTTCTAATAAAAGTGTGAGAGACAGCGGATTCAGACTGCTGAACAGAAGGTCTCATCTGTGGCACAGAGGAGAATGAACACCTGAGATTCAGAGCTTCATGCTCTGCATTGCCTAATTTTTCTCTCTTGCTCTTGTTGCCTCCCACTATTTTTACCATGCTTGCATACAGAAGAAGTAATCAGTCCTTAAAAGCCATGAAGTACAGATGGAACTGAATTTGTCTCCTGTGTTTTAGGAAAGAGCTGAATCTGCTCTTAACTTAGACAAAAGTGTATGGCTTCAATGCTACCTTTTACTTCCAGGTTTAAAGGGCAGTGGAGAAGATTAAAAACAGAATAACCAAAAACGCACTGTGAAATTTTTATTGAGCAGAACAAAAAATGGCTGCAAATAATAGTTCAAACAGTTCCATAATAGTTCAAAACAGGCTTAAGAAATACAACTATTTCACGTGCATCAGGAAAAAAATTGTTAATTTTCTTAGTACATGAATTTGTGACCACCTTTGCAAAGGAGTCAGGTGCCCAGAGGCAGATTTCAACAGAATTTAGGGGTGACCTTCATTACATCATTAGCCATATAAAACTACCTTTTATGAGCTAAGTATTCTGGCTCTCAAGCCACTCCCAGGGAACAATTCATCCCATGACTATCTTAGAAAGGGATGAACTTGAGTTCTGGAGCATCAAACTCTCTCTTCTTTGGCTACAAAGGGATAGATGGCTACCTTAGTTAATTGTCTTCCAGATGAGCACAGTAGGTTGAGATGATTACTGTTCTGTATCTAAATGCATGTCTCCAGGTTCCTGAAATTTCTATACTTGCCCAAGTCCTCAAGTTATGTATCTTACACAATTGAACACATCAGTATTCAGTTCAAAAGTAACATTGAAAGTAGCAAAAAAATTAAGCATTCATTACCTGGAGCAAATGTAAGACAGATTAGGCTTCTGTACATCACGTACTTCCACCCCAGGATCCATACTGCTGTGTTTTTTATCCGGCTTGCATTAAATGCAGAAACAGTCTTGGGAACAGGGACGTGAATCTACCATTTTCTCCATTTCTTAACAGCTAGCCTAAACTGTACTGCCACTCTGCTGACAAAAATAGCTTGTTGTTCCTTCCCCATGCAGAAATTAAACAGTAAAATTTTTTCTGGGATTTTTTTGCTTGTTTTGTTTTTATTTGTTTTGGTTTGGTTTAGAAAAACTGAGGCCAGGGCTACTAAAATCTCTGTGGATTGCTTTAGCCTCAGGGGACATACACGACAGAAATGACAGAAACTGGTTCACTCATAACTAAAAATGCTTCACTCATGGCTGCTACTTGAGTAAAATGATGGTGTGGTGCTAATCTACTTGCCTGAGGGCATGTGTCAAAATCTCTGTGTAGCTGGAAATAATTGGACAATTTGATATCGATAGTCTGAGACGCTGCAGAATTATTTATCTATGCGGACACTGCTTTGCTTCCACTGCCTCCTGACACACCCTGTGTACTGAACTAAGCTTCTCCAGCAAAGCAGCCTATGATAAAGTTGGTGTTCTTGTTCCAAGGGATCTCTATATTGTCATACCAGATAGTTTGGTAACACTGACAAAACTTGTCCAAAAGAAGCCACTTAAAACTTCTACAATTTCTGCAGCAACATGTTTTCATTCTACAAGATATAACTTGAATTTCTATGAAACGTAAACGTTCATCAGCTACCCTCCCACATCCCGCTCAGGGTCCACTGGGAAATGAAATAAGTATCTCCTAAGGCCATCCGAGAGAGTAATGTTTCAAATAAATAAACCAGACCTGTTTGTCATTGCCAGGAAATACCTTTTAAATAAATATCTGCTTGTTCCCATTTACTGTCACTGTGCACAGCTGCAATTCTTATTTCCATGACGTCCTGTTCAACTACTGTCCTTACCACTGAATACAGTGAACACTTCACTTTTATGCTCGTTGTCAATCTAATTCCTTTTCTTCAGTTAATTTTTCTCACCACTAGATCCTCTTTGCATTACTATTAATATCCAAACAAGTTTAAACTTAAACAGGGGAGGTTTAGATTGGATCTGAGGAAGAAATTCTTTACTGTGAGGGTGGTGGGGCCCTGGAATGGGTTGCCCAGGGAGGTTGTGAATGCTTCATCCCTGGCGGCGTTCAAGGTGGGGTTGGACATAGCCTTGGATGGCATGGTTTAGTGGGAGGTGTCCCTGCCCATGGCGGGGGGGTTGGAACTCGATGATCTTGAGGTCCTTTCCAGCCCTTACTATTCTGTGATTCTGTGATTCTGTAATTTGCTGATAGTGTAAGAAGCCTTTACTCATAAAAAATCTGCATTCAAGTTACCTCTATAATAGGAATATCAATAAAAGCCAGAGACAAACAGATGATTTTTTATGCTTGATGTAGTGGCAGTTGGAATGAACAAGGCCATTCTTTAGGCATGGGCAAATCAAGCACAAATTTTAGTGCTACTCAGCTAGCTAAACAATGCATGAATGCCATTGTAGGCTCATTGTAGACTATCTGAGATACATGTGGAATGTCAGATTTCTGTAGAAGGAGGGAAGGGGCTAGGACCTATAGCTTAACAAGTAAATATTGGTGTAAAATATACCAAAGTTTTGATCTCTGGGCAGTTTCCCAAATTTCAGACTTTAAAGGACTGTGTTCTACAGAACATCCTCTGATAAAATCCCACCTAACACTCACCATGAAACAACTTCAAGTACATTAGCAGCTAACAAATTTCCTGAACACATTGGTGGCTTCTGCAGGGAATAAGAATATTCTGAGGGTTTACTTTTCTTGCAGGAAAAAATGTATTTAGATTAAATAGATGACAGCTGTATTCAATTTTTATTAAAAAGCAGATTTGGCTATCTCTGACTCTTATAGTCTTGCGGGTATCTTTCTGTAAAATGGCAGCTAGTTATGAGAATCTCTAAGCACCACTATGGACCAAGGCATGCAGTTTTCTAAGGAGTATTAAAGACAGTTCTAGGGTATGCCAGAAAAAAATTAAAGATATTATTGTCTACGCTGTAAACTGCAGGAGTCTCCAATTCCACTCCTTTGTACTCAAATATATCATTTCGGTTGACCATGTTTCTTTTTCCCAGAATAGCTGTTAGCTGCTAAAAATGTCAGGCATCTGAGGGTTTAGAAAGTACCTGCAATGCACTGCAGAGCTAGTTGAATCTCTTCCCTGATCTGCTGAAGTTTTTCCAATGAGTTCTCCAATGAATCATATCTTGACACTCCCTTCACTTTCAGTTATAATTGAAAGACCTAAGTGTCTGAGTTTGTTCTCACATACATCAATATATTGACATAATTCAACTGGACTTAAGCCATACTTATACTAATGCCTTTGTACACCATTCTGCCTTACAGGAGATAACAGTATAATCAGGCTCTGCAGCCTTGGCTAGAATTCCTCACACAAAATCAAGTAAACAGAATCAGCAGCTGAGACTTGTTTCAAATAAGCACAAAGGTTGCCCTTTGTATAAAGAAAGGAGCTGTGAAGCTCTCTAGTCTGACTGAAAGCTGAAATATCTTTGTTTCTATGCTTTGCTGTTTTTATCGCCATAGCACATAAAGCCAGGAGAAAGAGAAGGATGATTAAACACCCACTAGTGGAAATCCATGGATGCAAAACATTTCTCACTTAGGATCTTAGCTGTCAGGACTTTTGCAAGGCAAGGGTGGTTTGCAGCAGCATACACCTGTCAACAGTTACAGAAGGTACTTTAAAGAAGTTTATCTGCATCCATCTGGAGAAAATAACTCATAGTACCAGAAATGCACATATGAGCAGTCAACAAAGATGATAGTACTGAATAAGTCAGAAACCAAAATGATAGCTGTAAAACTCTTTGTTTACATTTGCAGAAATATGTTTTCCATAACAGCCTGAAGTCTGGGAGGCTACAATGTCATATACCATCAGAGGCAAGGGTGAACCTCTCTCCATAGATTTCAAGGCACACAATGTGTCAGAGTTATAAGAGAATAAAGAAGTAGCAAAGAAACACAGCAAAAGGTAAAATGGAGGAGAGTAAACCGACGTACAGCTCGATCAGGTTTTATGAGAATCAAATCAAGGGAGAGTGTGTTTCTTAGAGAACGCAGCAGCGAACTCATAGTTAAGATTAATAAATTATATTCCTGGTTCCCATATTGATTGTGTAGCTTTGCTCAAATTACTGAATTTCCCCATCCTTTATTTGGCACACTGTACTGGTTTTGGCTGGGGTAGAATTATTTTCTCCATAGTAGGTGGTGTAGGGCTATGTTTTGGATTTGTGCTAGAAGCAGTGTAGCTAATTCAGGGATGTTTTTACTGTTGCTGAGCAGTGCCTACAAAGAGTCAAGGCCTTTTGTGCTTCTCACACTACCCCACCAGTGGGCAGGCCGGGGGTGCACAAGAACTTGGGATAGGATATAGCTTGGGCCCTAGGGATATTCTGTGCTGTATGATGTCATGCTCAGCATATAAAGCTGAGGGAAGAAGAAAGAATAGAGAGATGTTCAGAGTGATGACATTTGTGGTGAATTAATTTCTTGCCTTGTTTTGTTTGCATGCACAGCTTTTGCTTTATGTCTTTATCTCAACCCATGAGTTTTCTCACTTTTACTCTTCTGATTCTCACCCCCATCCCACTGAACGAGTGAGAGTCTGTGTGGTACAAAGTTGCAAGCTCAGGTTAAACCACAACTCACAACCATTACAGAAAATGAATAAAGGGCAGGTTCAGTTCATTGGTTACTCTAAAATTCTCAGATAAAGCCTACTGAACATGATTGTTCTTATAAATGTCAACTTGCACAGCTGAAGTAATTTACTGCTGCGAAAAAGAAGGGTGGTTATAAAGCTTTGTCAGCCATCAAAGGAGACTGAACAGTGTAGGGCAAAAATTCAAATTTTTCTGTTTCTGTTTCTGTAGAAAAGTAAACATTGATAATGTTGACCAGACGGGAGGAAAGCCTTAATGTGGTAAGAGTAGAAACTAGATTTCTGTTCTGGGTTACGGCTGAATGTAGTTTCAGGAATGTGCCATTTTACAGATTCCATAGTTTTATTTTTTTTTCTTGCCTCAGTTTCCCCATCTTTCATATGGACAGCTTCCTACCTATATCAGGGAACAAGAGTAGGCTCAGGAACAAGGACAAATCTTCAGATTCATTCTTCCTCTGTGCATGTATTTTTCTCCATCAAGCTTTCTTTTCTGTAGGAAGATAATGTGTAGCATTGTTGTTGTGTAAAACAGCGCAAACATATTTACTACTGCTACAGGTGTGACACTTTTGGACTCACACCTGTGTACTTGGGTTACCTCAAAATTAAGTCTAATTCTTTTACAGCATGATGCTGCAATATGGCAAATTCCTTTGTGTTAGAAGCCCAGGGTGATTACTCTGGGGTATGGGACCAATGAACTTTTTAATACTTTTGTTTCTTCTCAGGTGAGACCAGTCCTCACATTAACTTCACTATTTCATAGATACTTCTTTGAAGTTTGACATCGTGCCATTTTAATTTTCTTTTTCCCACTATTAGGACTAACAGAGTATCAGTCTGTGCAAGTGTTGCCATCGAAGCCAATCTGGAATTAATCTTTCAAGTAGGAGTTCATGTCACAGTATCAAATGTTCTAGTCACTAACATAGTACATCTGCTAAATTCCCATCATCCTTTGAGGTTGTAATTCTAATTTAAGAAAAACACTGACATTTCTTCCTGTCAATATTTTCTCATTGCTCGTGATATAGTTGTTCTGAAAACGCACAGTGAATCCTTTCTTTCTATATATACACCATAATTATGCAGGAATGTAAATTAGATTTAACACATATAATTGCCATAATTATGCATTTGATCTTTTTATTTTTTAACTTGGAACAAATTTTTCCCCAGTTTTTCCTTTGCCCCAGCAAATACCCACACATCTTTAAGTAGATAAACTAAAGATCTAGTATCTGCATCATTAGACTCTTCTTTGACCAAGCTTTCCAGTACCTTACTGTCTTTCATTCTACAGCCATCTTTTAAGCATACTCATTCATGTTACCAATAGGTATGCAGTCTTACATTCTTTATGGAAGACATTCTAAAGGTTAAGTCAGTTAAGGCTACCAAGTTTATCTAAGGCAAAGTTAGTGAATCATCATTTTTCATTTATGTATAGTGCTTACTCTATCTTTAATTTAACCTAATGGGCAATAAGGATGACATTTACCTCATGAAAATTTAGACATTGCAGGTGTACAGTTACATCTGATCTCACCACCTTGGGCTCCCTTTCTAGCCAACTGAGAGACAGGATTTTTTGAGAACGATTAATCTCATCTGTAAGATATGTCTAATTTGGGCAGTAAATTCCTATGCAGAGAGACAGAACCAAAAATTCAGTATTGTGTGCATAAGCGAAGACTGAGTACACAAGAGTGCCTCAAAGGGCTTCCTCTCAGTTAAATACAGGAAGAACTTATACAGAACAGTGTTCAAAGAGGTGTCTTTAGTGGTTCCCACTTCTATTATTTGACATACTGTGAAAAAGATTGGGTGACAAAGTGAAACTGCTTTCCAGAAACAAAGTATATATAATGATAAAATGTTAAGTTTACAGAATCATATTCATTTATTGAGTTTTATGGTGATGGATAGCTAGCAATTTTACTGCTATTATTAATACCGATTACCAGCTATGATGATTTTTATATGGAAGGAAAATGCTGGTAATGTCGAATGAAAAAGGTTGCAAGATCTTTCCAATCCCGGTGTTTTCTGTTTCTTGTTTTACAGCTTGGTGAAATGCATTCAGTAAGGAATTGCACATTGTATGCTGGGGTGAAGCACCCCCAAGCACCTCTTTGCTGCAATTCTGCCCTTCATATAAGAAACACCAGACTGTTGCACTGCCTGAAGAAAAGTCAAGCCTATAAAAGAAATCTTAATATTTGTTTGATAATGATTCCCTTGTGAAAGAAATCAGTTCTTTCCGTAACACAGTATGTTCTTCTAAAACTGGAAGTCTGGGATGCTCAACTGTGTCAATGCTCCATTTATCTGATGGCAACTATCAAAGACATTCATAAAGCAGCACAAATCATCTGTCCCATCTCAGTTGTTTACTTTCAGCAGTTGCCATCCCCAGCTGTCTCCCCTCTGTCATAAGCTTTGTTTCCAGTGTTGTGGATAAAGATTTTAGGGACTCATCTAAACCTGAAGCATTCTCATTTCACTGGAGGATTTTTGAATTTTCAGATCTTCTCAGACCAGGAGGGGAAAATCATCTGTGTGAAAAGGACAAGTTCTCTGTAAGTAAGTGAGTAAAAATTCTTGAGAGTGTGTTTTAAGCTGTTACTTTCTTGCTACAGTTCCCTGAAGGTGCACCCAATATTTAGACTTTTTCAAATTCAATGTGTCTTCTTGATCATTTACTTCCCGTTTCCACAGATCAGAACCAATATGACAGGGAAAATAATGATCTGTGTTTATATAGTCTAATAGGAACTGTCAAAATAGTCAGTAGCCAGTCAGTCATCTGTCTCTCATTTTCCAAAACATTTTATAACCCTTTGTGGACTTGTACAGTTCCGGACAGGTACAGCATAAGATACGGATGATTTAGACTATTAGGTATTAACAATGAAAACCTTCTTTGTCTCATTATGAAAGAGAAGTAAAAGTGAATGGCAGGAAGAATACTAGACATAAACAGATATTTCTGAGTCCTTAATATGTCATAAAACATGAGTCTTCTTGATCTTTACCTAATGTAACTCTCTGAACATCTCATACAGCTCAGTTGCCCAGAGGTGCTAAAGAGTTTTAAAGTCAAATAGTGTTCCGCTGTATTGCTGACCTCTCTGTTCTCTCAGGGATTGTTTCAAAATTTCTTTGCCATTCTGCCAGAGAAAGTTCCCATTTCCTAGAAGAGCTCTACCTTTCTATTCTGAATTTCCCAGATAGACACCTACTTACATGTGGTTTGCAGCAAGAAGCAGCATTTTTCATTCTTCACATGTGCTGCACATGTGGTTTGAGAACAGGATGTGTATCCAGAGGATCCTAGATATGCTCTTTGTGTTAGCAGATGATACATGAATACCAAGACGGTCATGCACACATGCTGTGTGTGTAGTCTGGGTTTTCAGGTGCCTAAAGCCTAGGTTCAGAAGATTGGACACTGAATGAAGACAGTGTTTCCCACCATTTTCATTTTTGTAGTATTGGGGAAAGAGAAATTCAGTATTCCTTGAACTGTGCTGAGGATTGTGACTGGCCAAGTCCTTCATTTCTCTTCATGACAGATGTGACTCAAAAGCAGTCTGAGTATTGCTTATCTGGTTAAGGAGAAAGAGACAACAAAATTTTACCAGAAAATAATGTTTGGTATGACTAATGTATCCCTATTCTGTTAGTAAAAATTGTCACAGTTATGCAAAAGTTGAGCAAATCACTGCAATTATGCAACATAGACCTAAATACAGAATCAGTTTTATAACCAGTTCGTGGAAAAATACAGCAGATTTTTCCTGCGCGCAAAGACGAGGCCTTTACTTTGAAGCAGAATAACCTCTTGTTTACATTGAAAGAAGAAAACAATCCTCTTTTGAAAACTTAAAGAGTCACTTGGATAGAAGGAATTTCTCTAGACTAAGACAGTAAAATATTTCTGAACACGATAAAATCTAAAAAAAGGACATTGCCACATCTTTTTCCAAGCTCTAATTGCCTATGTGCCCGCAGTCAGAAGTCCTCTCTACAAAAGTACACAACCTCTGTCTCTAGAATCTGTGGTCCAAAAACTGCTCAAGTTCAGAAGTCTCCCCGTTAGCTTTCAAAGACACAAGAATATTGACAAAAGCAAAGCAGGAAAGATAAAAGTGAAGGTTCTGAGAGGTATTAGACTGAGAATGCAGATTGCCCACAGTGTGTTATGTCTGAACAGAACTCATTTTCTGCCTGAAATGATGGAGAGGAGAGTCATTGTGAGTTAAGGAGCACCAGTCCTGCTTTTATGTTCCACCTGTATCCACAGTTTCATCTGGATGCATGATCTATGACTACTTTTAAGTTCAAGATCAAAGGTTCCTTCTCCAGCTTAATTTGCAGAGAACATGCCTACACTGTATAATGATTCCTTAAGGTCAATTATTTATATATATAATATCATGTAAAGTGATAGGATTGGGAACAGTCTCCACACCACCTAAGTTGTGCTATGACAAGTAACACCTGTTTTTGACTTTTTGGCCCTCTGCTCCTGAGGAAAACACTGTCATGTTCTTAGAAGAAGGAAAGAATTGGATCTTTCTAGACATAGTAACTGAAACAACCCTAAGTGCTAACAGGCTGATTTCCTTGGTGTACTAAGCTGTTGTGGTTTAAGCCTCAGCCACAAAGTCACTCTCTCACTCACTCCTCACTGTCTCTTCCCTCCGCTCCTGGAGGGATGGGAAGGAGAATCGAAAGAATGCAACTCCCACAGATTGAGATAAGAACAGCTTAGTAACTACGGTATAACACAAATCACTACTGCTACCACTAATAATAATAATGACAAGAGAAAATACAAGGGAAAAGAATACAATTTCTCACCATCCAATATCAAGCCCGACCAAACAGTGCACCCCCACCATGCACCCCCACCACCCTTCCGGGTCTCTGCTCTCTGTCTTTACATCCTGGACATGACGTGCTGTGGTATGAATAACCTCTTTGGTCAGTTTGGGTCAGGTGTCCTGTCTCTCCTTCCTCCAGGCTTCCCCTCCTCTCTGACAGAGCATGAAGCTCATAAAGTCCTTGGCCAGCCTAAACATTCTAACCACTAACTGAAAACCCTGGTGTTATCAGCGCTGTTCCCAGGCCCAAAGTCAAAAACACAGTGCTGCACCAGCTGCCAAGAAGGAGAAAAATGACTGCTGCTGCTGAACCCAGGACATTAGCAAACAATACTTTTTTTAAGGCACAGGTATTGATACCTATTGATAGATATCTTTAGCACCATATCTAAATTTTCTCCTAAAGTCAATGGAGACACTGACTTCTGTAACTTGAATTAAGTCTTTAGCTTAGCCTTATATAAAATGGACCGAGATCTTAATTTTGAAAAATGCTGCAAGAACCAATGAAGGAAAAGCATATATCAGGTGCTGTGGATTTTAAGTTCATTCTGAACTGAAATGAAATACTGCCAAAATCACAGTAAATCAGAGTTTGATTATTCAGGGTACAGAATTTTATGCATATCCAGACAGAAACAGCTGAAGATTCATGACCACGGTACTACTGAGACCCCATCTGATTTTGTTTTCTCTTTATCCTAACCCTAACAAGCAGGCTAGAAAACTGCTCATGCACATTTCTGAGTTCTTGATGAACAGTGATGCTCATAACCACCACTGTTAGAGAATCCATTTCAATGACTTGAATAAGGTAATTTCAAATGCTTAATTTTCACACAAATCAGGAAAAGAAAACATAGATGTGTCTGCCATAAATTCATTATGCATAGAGAGAATTTGTCTTCCTCATCTGTTAATTTTCCACCTGTTTTTCCAAAGTATACTAATGGAGCTAGAGCATGAGCAAAATAAAACATCCTACCTAGTGAAAGGAATAATGAATTTAACAGTTCGACTTGAAGATCTTAAAGGTCTTTTCCAACCTAGCTGATTCTATGATGCTATGAATTTGAGAGAACTATCAACTTACTATCAACAACAGAGCATTGTAGACTATCTCATTCAAGGACTGTTGAAAAGTTGGATAGAATCAGTGCAGAAAGTTAAAAACTAAGATGAACAACCTAAGAACAAAGATTTTCCCCAAAAGATGATGAATTTTTTTTATTAATCCACCCCAACGTTCCAGTTGCCACTGTTGCACGGTGTGCTGGTTTTGGCTGGGGTAATTTTCTCCATAGTAGCTACTAGGGGCTATGTTTTGGATTTGTGCAGAGAACAATGTTGATAATACAGAGATGTTCTAGTTATTCCTGAGCAGTGCTTACACAGAATAAAGGTCTTTTCTGCTTCTCAAACCACCCTACCAGCAGTAGGCTGGGGATGCACAAGTACGTGGGGTCACAGCTGAGACAGCTAGCCCCAACTGACCCAATAGATATTCCATACCATGTGGCATCATGCTCAGCATATAAAGCTGGGAAAGAAGCAGGAAGGGGTGGACATTCAGAGTGATGACTTTCGTCTTCCCAAGTACCCTTTATCTGTGATAGATCCCTGCTTTCCTGGACTTGGCTGAACACCTTGCCAATGGGAAGTGGTGAATGAATTCTTTGTTTTGCTTTGCTTGCTTGTATGGCTTTTGCTTTATTTATTAAACTGTCTTTATATCAACCCATGAGATTTGTCACTTTAACTCTTCTGATTCTCTCCCCCATCCCACTAGGAAGGAGTGAGAGAACAGCTATGTGGTGTTTAGCTGCTGGCTGGGGTTAAACCATCACACATAGGCAGGACACTACGTAAACTGCAAACAGGAAAAACTCCCTTTCTCATTGTCTTGGTAACATTGTCACCGACATCCTTAGCTCTCTCCAGCTGTGATTTACCTTTGGCCTTTCCTCATGTTGTGGTTTAAACCCAGCCGGTAACTAAGTACCATGCAGCTGGTCGCTCACCCCTCCTTTTCCCCCCTCCACTGGGCAGGATGGTGAGGAGAATTGAAAGAATACAAAACCCATGGGTTGAGATAAGAAAAGTTTTACAATATACTGCTTCTACTAAGGGGAGAGAATATTAAACTAAAAACGGGAAGTGATAAGAAAATAAACAGCAGTGATGCACAGTACACTTGCTCACCACCTGCTGACCGATGCCGATACCCAGCCCAACCTGAGCAGTGATAACCCCCTCCTAGCCAGCTCCCCCTAGTTTATATACTGGGCATGATGTGCTGGGGTGCGGAATATCCCTTTGGCTAGTTTGGGTCAACTGTCCTGTTTCTGCTCCCTCCCAGCTTCTTCTGCCCCTCCTCACTGGCAGAGCATGAGAGAACAGAAAGTCCTTGACCAGTCCTACTTAGCAACAACTAAGCTATCAGTGTTTTACCAGCATTATTCTCAGACTTAAGTCAAAACACACCACTGCACCAGGTACTAGGAAGAAAATTAACTCTATCCCAGCTGAAACCAGGACACTTCATAATAGTGTTTTTTGACAAACTCATGTATTCATTCAGTGTATAATATTATTTTCAGGATAAAGTCCTTTGGAAAGGGCGTGTTTCATAGATTTATAGAATCTCATCCTATATGTCCAAACTCAGGCAATTAGAATTTGCCACCTAAGTTATGCAATCTGGAACTTAGCATTCTATCTTCACAAACACTGAGGGCTGGGCACCTCTACGGTACAACCTGATTCAAAGCACTTTTTGGAACCACCTGTTTCAATTGATGCAAGAGCCATCCATGACAGCTAACTGGTGCACCTCAGACTCCTAAGTTTCTAGAGGAAAAATCTATGGCACTAGGATTACCTGAATTGACCAAAATTTTACACATAAAGAGTGGGTTTGGTTTTGCCTGTTTCTCTCAGTAAGTCCATCCCATTTCTGCTCTTCCTTATGAAAATGTGAGGAAAAACACTACCTGTAGTTTGTTCCTTGACTTTTCTCTCTTCTACTACATAGCTCTAGATGAGGGATGACTGCTTAATTGCAACTCCTTGCATTGAAATGGCATTTTTTTCAACGTTTCTACACAGACAATAATGGCTTAGAAGGAATGTTTCACTTCAGCTGTTGAAGAAATGCAGGAAAGGAGATAGCAACTGAAAGGATTCTATAGTAATGCTACAATCTGAAATATTCCTGAATAAAAATCAATAATGAAAATCCCACAGACGCTACCTAGATCACGAACTGAAAGAGAAAAAAAACAAACAAAACAACTAAAAAAATAGGGAGGCTAGGAAAAAATAAAATACATGTTACAAAGTAGATTTTAAACTATCCTTATCAGGGAAAGAGTATTGTTTTTGTTATGAATCCAAGTTTATCAGGTTGCTAAGAGAATCAATTCTATAATAGCCATAATAAAGGGCCTCATAAAGACCTAAATAAATATCTGAAGTAACACTACTGATTCTTTTTGGGTAGAAGGCAATGGAGAATCCAAGTTTGTGATTTGTCTATCAAGACTTCTGTAGCCAGAATTCTGCAATTCTATGCTATTTTCCCTCTTGTAAATGTAAAATCCTTCACAAATGTTTCAATGCTGAAAGGCTTAGAGAGTCACAGAATTGTGTAGTCACAGTTGTTCTTTTCAACTTTATTTTAAAACTAGAAGTCAAATGGAGATATTTGCAAGTACACAACTGGCCTGAGTGTTGCACATCTCTTTTCCGCTCTTGAAAATATCAGTCAGAGAGCTGCATTTTTAAAATAGAAAACATGCCTCAATTGTACCCTCCAGTTTTGGAACAGAGATACCCTACTGACTTGAAAAGGAACAGAGATCACTGGTATCATTGGCTTTTACTTTTGAGGAGTCACTGCTTGAGGTTTGAACTAAGAAGTTTTGGGGACTGAATTTTCTTGTCAGTTATACCAATGTAATCACACTGAGCTCCTTGGAACTGAAGGGAAAACAATCTGGTGACATCTCATAGTTGTTCTTACTCAAAAGCTAATTATTTTCACAGCAGAACGTGCTTATTTTTCTGCATTCAGAACAGTAAGCAGATTGCACTCAAAAAGCTACATGAACCTTTCGTACAATATTACAAGTGTTTTTTTTTTTCTGAGAAGAGTCTGATGGAAGTCAAACTACAAAAGCAGAGAGAGAACATAACTGAGTGAGTAATGGGACTTTTGGCACAGCATAAGAACATTGTTATTACCATCCTAACAACTTTACCTCAGCAGCTTATAAAGGAGCAGCACCCTAGGGAGAGAGCTTGTTGCAAACTAAGGATGAAATGTTACACACATTCTCTAATGCGATGCAAAATAAATTCAGGACATAGAGGAACCAATGCAAAAGTTGGTATTTGTTAGAGAACTGTAGAAACCAGAATTAACTAAAGATATTCTTTTGAGAAACCAACGTTCAAGGGTAGTTTCAAAGTGACCTATCGTGAGGCCTCAGTTTGGAATTACAGTTAAAGAAAGGTGTAGACAGATTGGAAGTGGTCAGAAAATATGTCCCATTAAGGTTAAATGAAAGTGAGTTTGCTTAACCTAAGGATGAAGAAACAGCATCACAAATCTTTGAATATACATGAAGCTGTTATAATGGCAATCAATTATGAACAAGCTTTCAGTTACAAGGATTTTTATCTGACACTAATAGGAAAGATGTCAATAAAGTATTGCACCATGCTATCTAAAGAACGTCCGTTTTCTTCCATTTTTGTCCAGCGTTGGAAGTGCTTATCCTGCCTTAGTGTAGGAGCACAATGTTTTTTTCTGCAAAAATGTGATTTTCAGGCCAAAAAGGAGCTACTCAGCCAGAAACTTTATAAAATTAGAAAGTGCCTCCTTGCCTCAGTAAATCATTTAATACTGATCGGTATTTTAACCTTGCTATTGTTTCCATCCCTAGACCAGTGAAGTTGATGGAAACTGTGAAACCATTGCATTCCACACATTTAGCTCATTCTCAGACAAATATACACACCTGCAGAAATGTTATGATGAAGAGATGGAGAAGTAGATCTTAAAAGATCTGTCTTGTCTTTAAGCTGCTGTAAACCCAGACCTGCTTGGCTTTTCACTGTTTCAAGTAAGTTTATTTCAGCTTGAAGAATTCAGAAATTGCAATTCCTCTAAGGGGCATTTAGGAAAATTTTCATAGCTAATAGCTTTTACTACTTTCAATTTCTAATAATGTACCTCCCAAAATAGGCAGAAGATACATGGCACTTCCTTACAATGAGTTACACACAAATGTTCAGTAATGTGTAATGAGAAAATAATGAGATGGGACTGAGAAGAAAGGTGAAATATTATTAAGATTATGTATGACTACACAATAAAAGATCTTACAGGGGCTGATGGGCTGAAAAGGGTATTTTTAGGGGAGGAGTTAAATGCGTATATTTCTGCATTCTATTTTGTGTAAATAACCAGCTGGCATTTTGCTGAATTTTATTCATTCCTGTTATTTATAGGTGCAGCTGAAACGATGCCTAAAACATTGTTGGTGTGTTTGTGGGTTTTTCTTCTTCTCTTAGTCATTCAGTATTCTAAATGATGCAGTTAGTTTTTTACAGTTGGGGTTTCACTTTATATATTATTCATAGTAAATGTATATCCATAAATACACATGCATGCACACACAGAAGGAGAAAATCCTTTTACCAAGACATTAATGACTTCTGTTTGCAAAAGATAATTTTGATAGAGCCTCAGTACCTTCTCAAATCTTAGCAGGTGGACCCTAATAGTTGAATGTAAAACATTGTTGTATAAAATTTCTGTTACCATCAGTGTACAAAAAGGTTTTAGAGAAACAAAACTGGTTAGGATGATAAGTGTATGGTTAGCTGTAATACAATTCCATTAAATCTTACTGCATTATTTCTGTATTGATGACATTCCATTAACTTGCACTGTGCGTGCACCCCTTGTGGAAGGAATGATGACAGTATATATAATCTTGGGAGGACAAGCATGTGCTTTTTTTGATGACAAACCACAAAAAGAAACAACTCTGGGCTTTCTTGCTAGAAATGTAAGAAGATGATTTGTTGAACTATGCTCCCCGGTCCCTCAACAACTAATGAGTAAATTCAAAGGCAGAAAATCTCTCTCATTAATTGCAGTGTTGGTAATAAGAAGCACATCACAATGAGGATCCTTTCTCCTCCTACCAATCTAACCATGCAGAGTTCAAGAAATCATCTGAATGTGCAAAATTCACAACAGATATTACAGAAGCAACTCAGAGCTAGAGAAATGTAATAATATATTCTTCCTGGCTAGGACAATCATGTTTTGCTCCCATGAAATGGAGCCTCAACTTCCAGAGCTTCTGATATCACATAAGATGGATTTTTTCCTCCTGTTTGAATATGTGTGCATTAGGAATTATAGCTGTATCTGCCACTAGACTCTCAACTTAAAAGAGAATAGGTATTATGATTTTTCAGAGTCACCTCCCTTCAAATAACCCTTGCTGTCTGACAGAATAGAATCATAGAATAGTTAGGATTGGAAAGGACCTTAAGATCATCTTGTTCCAACTCCCCTGCCATGGGCAGGGACTCCTCACACTAAACCATGTCACCCAAGGCTCTGTCCAACCCGGCCTTGAACACCGCCAACAATAGAGCATTCACAACTTCCCTGGGCAACCCATTCCAGTGCCTCATCACCCTCACAGTAAAGAATTTCTTCCTTATATCCAATCTAAACTTTCCCTGTTTAAGTTTGAACCTGTTACCCCTTGTCCTATCACTACAGTCCCCAATGAACAGTCCATCCCCAGCATCCCTATAGCCTCCCCTTCAGATACTAGAAGGCTGCTATGAGGTTTGGAAGGCTGCTATGAGGTCTGCTTGGAGGGCTTGCTCAGGCAAAATCAGAGAACTTTACAGGTCAAGAGAAGGGCAATGAAGCTGGTGAAAGGCCTGGAACACACTTATGATGAACGGCTGAGGGGAACTCGAGTTCTTTAGCCTGGAGAAAAGAAGGCTCACCGCGCGGACCTCACCGCTCTCTACAACTACCTGAAAGGAGGTTGTAGTGGGGTGGGGGTCAGTCTCCCCTGCCAAGTAATAAGCAATAGGACAAGAGGTAATGGCCTCAAGGTGCGCCAGGGGAGGTTTACATTGGATATTAGGAAAAAGTCTTCACAGAGAGGGTGATCAAGCATTGGAACAGGCTGCCCAGAGAAGTGGTGGAATCGCCATCTTTGAAGTGTTAAAAGTTGTGTTGACGAGGCCCTCAATGACATGGTTTAGTAGTGGACTTGACAGTCCTGATGTAAATGTTGGACTTGATGATCCTAAAGATCTTTTCTGACCCAGCCGATTCTCTGATTCTATGTTTGTCTGAGATTTCCAGATGACTGTAGGCCTGGGAGTTCTGGACAAACCCTTCATGCGCAAATCAACCCACAGACTCACTGCATATTTTCCACTGGACATTTATTTTTTTTTAATGACCCCTTCCAGCAGAGGTTAGGGTTTGCAAAGCTTTCATCTCTGCTTGACAGCAATACCTGTTGCACACTTTAATCACTTCACAAATTAAGCTGCCGTTTAAGGTAGGATATCTGGTTTTCTATATTTAAGCACTACATCACAAATGGCAGAAAAATGCAAACTGCTGTTTTCTCTTCCTGCTCTTCTCCTGCCTTTCTTCACTAGAAGCAAAACTACTTAGCATCAACCTAGTATTACAGCAATATGAGTGAAAAGGTTCACATTTTCACAGTTAAATGGAAAAAAAACATAATCTTAGTTTACAAGTAATACTACAGGGGTCATAGATATTGGAAAATAAAACAAAGTCACATATAAATTTCAGTTCTGTAAACTGAGAGTGGGTCTTGTGTGACTTCATTAGGATGTCAGCCACCAAACCATGACAAACACTACAGTACTTCATTCAAACATAAATTTAGTTCCACATTTGAAATCAACCAGGCCAAGGAAAAAAATTCTTAAAATACTCACTTTCAGCACAGAGAGGAAGCCCAGATTAAGGATAACCCAGGCTTGAAAAGAAGAAAGTAATCACTCACTAGAGCGCTAAGATTAAGCTCTTCAGGACTTATTTAGCCTACATGCCGTGCCATGTTGATATGTCTCTATTGTTTCAGGAACTCAAATTAATATCTCTACATGATGTTGTATCATCCGAGATACATCTGCTTATTTGGAGCTACCTCAGGGATCTCTGATCTGTGTTGTTGCTATGCTTTGCATCACACAAATGTACCTCAGAAGCTGGCTGACAGAATTTGTCAGATCAGAGTTGAAAGCTAAGATGTTCATTTATCTCATGGGGTCTCAGGGACGCTTGCCTGCTTCCCTATGTCCAAAAGCTACCCATTTTCCTGTATGAATTGTAAGGATCCCTGTACTTTTAGATCCATTTGACTGCAGGTGGCCTTAGCCATCACTATTTATTCCTGAAGGATTCCTGACATCTTGGTTGAGGGCATGAGAGGTACAAGGCTTCTTTGACTCTCTGGAAAGCTAGGTGAACTCTGCATGAGCTGATTAGCTCTGCAGACAGATAACTCTCTATGCCACCTAGGATACCACACTTCCCAGATTATTGACTTTAATAGCTGACTACTCCTGAGACTGCTGCAAAATTAGAGGCCCAAGCAAGTCAGAGAATAACCTTCCAGAGTGATTTTTAAAAGACTTTGCTGCTGCACATCCGTTTTCAAATCTGTATTTTGTCCCTGATTTACGGATCTTTTTGGGTTGGGGGTTTTGTGGTCTGTTTTGCTTGTTTTTTGGCGTTTTGGTTTTGGTTTGTAGTTTTTTTGGTTTCGGGTTTGGTTTTTTTCCCCACAAGTCTGGCATTCTGGCATTTTCAGTTAAACTTAAATCATCTTCTTTCTTCTCAGTTTTCTGCACTGGTTTCTCTTTGTTTCACGTCACCAGCTCAGACCTGTTTTGAGCTAAAGTATCCTCCTGGGCTGAATCAGAGATAATAAATCTGTGCTTTTCTTCTGGACTGACGCTTCCCTACAGTGAGGGCAAAAGAGGCATAACATGTTCAAGACAATTGCTTTGCTCTCTCAGCACTGCATTTTTCTCTAAGTACTGATTATAGAAGTGTAAAGAACAATTACAAGTCAGGCCACATTCTTCCGTAAGTATAAAACCCTTAGATGGCTTTCAGCATATTTTAATTTATTAACTGCATGAAGGAACACAGAATATGTAAACGTGCTCATTTTTATTAGAAGTATTTGTCTGTTTTAGGATTGTGCCTTGCATTAATTCTGCATATTTGCAAGTATCTACTTACTTGTAAAGATGAAGAAACATTGCATCCAAAATCAAAACTTCCAAAATGTTTAATCATAGCAATAAAACAAAGAAAGATGGAATGGAATGGATTTAAAGAGTATTTATAGTGCGATCAAACCACACTGAGAGACAAGGTTATATAAATTCTTCACAAGATTGCACAATGATTTTGCTTTATTTTATTGCAGAACAGATGTTTAGGTCTAATTGTCATAAACATTTACTTCCCTAAGACCTGTGGTCTTAGACAGATGAGCTCACCATGTATGCCTGAAGATCTGAGATTTCGAAACACAACTGCTTTAGACAGACTGCTTTATATAGTCTGGAGGTGGTATTAGTTATCTAGCATAATATTAGCTAGATTAGATGGAAGTAGAGTAACACCTCAAAACTGGTGAAAGCAAAATTTACCTCGGATACTAATCCCAGATCAAGCAGAGAGCATGACTCAGCAAAGCTGATATCACTGGTAATTTGCTTATGTTCAACATCTAAGAAAAAAAGCCTGAAAAGAGGTGGCAAAATTGAAAATAAAAATAAAAAATAAAAAAATAAAAAAAAAAAAAAAAAGAAAAGAAAAAATAACAGCTATTCATTTCTGAAACATCCTGAAGTTGGATTCTGGATTACAAACAAAAGCAAGCCCTATTTTCCACTTGGCTAGAAGCAGTGGCTCTAAAAATTCTATGTGATCACACCAAGAATGGATTCTTTGTACAGAAAGATTTACTAATAAGAAATAATTTTTTATTTTATTTTTTTTTTTTTTTATTTTTTTTTAGGAAATTGGGGGAACTTTTCAACAAAAATATTCCATCGATCAAAAAGGGACATGCAACAATTTTATTGGTTTGTTGTATTTGGGAAGACTGAAATATGGCCATGTTTACAAAGACCAAAAATTTTCTTACCATTTTGACTATAACATTGATACAGTTTTTTAAGTTTACTGGTGTAAACAATACAGAAACATTCACATTAAAACATGAATCACTAAATCCTATGTCAGAAGCAATTTTTAGCAGGAGACTATTTCTCCATGCTTATACCTACCACATCCTTTTTACAAGTGTCACTGTTTAAGAAAGTAATTTAAATTTCTATAATTCAATTGTTTTATCCTGGCAGCTCTACAGAAATGTTGCTATAACACTGGAAACCATGACAACTGATTCTGGTTTCTGATTTCATTACAAGATTATACCTTAGCTAGCTCCATACCTAGCTTTTACACAAAATGGAGTTAGTAATTTCAAACTAGATCTTTGAAAAATATGAGGTCCAGCAGAACAATACTACTTCATTTGATCACTCATTTTAAAGAATTCACCACTACATTAGTATTTGAGTCATATTGCTATGCTTTTTTAATTGTTGCCCAATAGTCCCACTATTTTTTGACAAAAAGCCAAACACAAAAACCTCCAAATAGAAAATACCCTCAAAAAATAAATTACATGAACTTCTGGCCTTAGTACACACCAAAACCTAAACATGGGCCAAGTTTGTCAGATAAACATATTGCTTTGAGTCACACTTGGTTAATTCACTGTTTTTAATATGCATTTCCAATTTCCTCTAACTCACCAGCACTTGGAAGTAGAGCACTCTAAAGTTCCTGCCATCCTTTAACATGGATCTATTTTACTCGTTGACAAGTAAACTTGCTGTGACTTCTTCATTAAATATCAATATTGCCACATACTGGGGAAGTGCACTAAGCATCAAGCTGTTACCTGGACCAGTATCACCTTTCCTTTACATTGTGCTGTTGAGAATGGAATGCCCAGCAATTCACAGTTCAGGACTGTTAGTCCTGACAATTCAAGCACTCCCTGAGCTAAGAACACATCCAAAACAGAGGCGGAGTTTAAAGTGTCATATTAGCTGGGTTAAGCAATTCTCATTATGTTGGTATTTGTCATTACAGTCTTCCACTTCTCAATTACATCCTTTTGATCTGAATGAGAAGAAGCCTAAGAGAAGTAATATGGAATAGCTGACTTCCACAAGTCCCTAGTCTGAGGGAAACTCTCAGAAAAGACAGTTTTTCCTAATTCACTGCCAAGCGCTGACCACCATAGTTTACTGTATCAAATATTATGTTAGTGCTTTAGCAGTAAAACAGAATTAAAGATTTGAATTAAACTGAGAAACAAATTCCAAAAGAATACATTTTAGAGTTACTCTGACTACATTCTGACAGTATGTTCTCGCCTGGAATTCTTTGCAACTGATGGTTATTAGAAGCAAAATTTAACAGTAGATGACTACTGACCTTGCTCAGTCATGTCCAATACAGCACTTCTTCATTTTTGGCTTGGATGAAGCTGCAGTTACCAAGAAGTTTCTGACGTTCACTTTGTCTAAGCCAAAGTATTACAGCCAGAATCACAAAGGGCTATTATTAATCTACATTTTCAGAAGGGAATGTTTGTTCTGAAAATAATATTGAAGATTTCAAGATTGCATACATAAATATTTGCATTCTGACATGTAATTTGAGAAAATAACAAAAAGGTTTAGTCAGACCAGAACCATTCTTTTTATCACAGTGCAGAGTTTAAAAAAGATTAATCTCTTTTTCTCAATGACTGACATATTTTGCCAGCTTTCACCTTTGACTGTTTCTTCCTTTCCTATTTTCCTTTCAACTTTGATCTTACTGTCATTTCTACTGTTCACAAACTCATCACTGGAGATTGCTACTTCTCATTTTTTAAATCCCCTTCCAACTCACTCTCAGCTAATAGTTTCACAGCTGTCATTTGCTTAATCAGGAGAAAGCAAGTGAAACCTAAAATTCACCTGCATTCTAGTGCTTGGGAGTAAAGACAGTTTATATCTCTTCAAATACTGGCTGAGTGAACCTGGGAAGAGGATTAAGATCAGCTCACTGAAAACAGTACATTAATTTGACTCACCAATTTGAGACCTGTCACACTTAATTTTAAGATTTTAATGGTGTGAGTGCACTGATATCTCCAAGGGAACTCAGTAGGGAATGCATGTGTTCAGTAACTCTACCAGTTATTATTGTAATACATTTCTATTGTTTGTTTCTTCTTGAGATAATGAGCAGCTGCTGCCCGTGAATCGATATAGGCTCTATACACAAGTTAGAATGCAGCATATGTCACTGTCAAACTATTATATGCAATCCAGCACAACCTAGTGCAAATGTAGCTTGTAAGTATTCTTGAGGAGTCTCAGCTCTTGAAAGAAGTACAGACAACTGCCAGCTTCTGAAGGATACCAGTAAATTACCTCAGCAAATAGAAAGTGGAAAGGCTTTGATTATATACAACATATTTATTTTTTTAGTATCAGAGGCTTGGTTCATTCATAATGTGTCTTGTGGAAAGACAGGGAAGAAAAGAAGCTTCATGTCTGTATTTCACTTACTGTTGCTTAGGGTAGAGCCATACACCTCATCCTTTGTCACTGACTAAGACTAGACTTGTTTGTTGCCTTTGATCTTGGTACAGCAGAGAAGAAGCTCTCCTAAGCCTCTACCACCTTATGACCTAAAAAGACAAATGTTATAATGAAATTAATTAGTCACTTCAGAGAAATAAAAACAGTATGGTGAAATCCTGGATATACCCTAACTGAAATTTTGCTACTGGCTTTAACAGGATCAGGGCTACTCTCAGATTCTTTATAACCTTTATAACTACAGGTTAAGGGTATGGCCTGTCCACCAGAACACAGAAGTGCAAAAAAGAAGTGAGAATGAGGAAGGCAAGTACTGTGCTGTTCATCTTGAAAGGCTCTTAGAAATACAGAACTTACAGGTGTGCACCTGTTTCTGTTGTCATGTGCTCTGATGGATTTATGTGTTTAAAAGCAATGTATTAGCCTTGCATTTAAAAATAAGCCCATGGATTTAGTTCTTTGTCTAGACGGTGGCTCCAATGAGCCCACTCTATTTTCAATCATCCAGAAATTCAGAGGTACATTTGCTATAAAATATTAAAGGCAGTGACATCAACTCTGCTGTGGAGTATCAGCAGAGGCAGCTTCTAATTACCAAGCATGTTTGGGATTCATCTATTGCCTAGCATTTTACCTTAAACTTCTTTCCTCTCTAGCTTTACCTCATTGATCCTTGTCTTGCCATCTTCTAAGGCTTTATAATTCTATCTTTTATTTTTATGGTTACCTTGAAGGTGTTTATAGACTGTGGAAGGTATTTATAGACTTTGATCATGTCCCCCTGAGGCTGCTCTTCTCCTGGTCGTATATTGGTTTACTTCCCTGTGTGTTAGCTCATATATCTCATTTTCTTATCTGTGCACCATTTTTGTTGTCTTCCTTTGTATTTTCTCCTGATAGTTCAACGTGCTTCCTTACTATAAGAACCACCATAATGCAGAAAATGTAATACAGGAAAATTCCAGCTGTTTTTTTCCTCCAGTGCTATGTAAAGTAGTGCTATGCAAAGCTGCAAAATCCTTAAATGTTGTTTTCTTTAGCACACTATTGGTTGAGAGTTTTAACTTGCAAGGCATGTTTTTAAACAGGCCCAGATCAACTCAGGAATCTATTTTAGTCCAACCACAATAGCACGTTTTGGGGCTGAAACCTCTGCTTTTTCCTGTGTTTTCTGTAGCCAAGTAATTTTATTTCTGTTTATTTCTGTACCTTGCACTCACGCAATTCAGAGTAGTTTTCATCTGGGTTCTCCCAGTGCTGTATTTCAAAAGCAAGGAGGAATAAGAAGAAAGAGTTTCAGTTTGAACCCACAGATTTTAAATACATGTGTAGAGAGCACTGCCTTTTACATTCACTAGCTTTCTGCCCTATATTAGCAATATTAATGGCAGCTTTGCTTTTCATTTCAACAGAAATAGTCAGGCTCTGGGACCGGGTGATATCCCCTGGGTAAAACAGGACTTCTGTGTTCTAGTGACAACTGAAGTAGCACTTCTTTTACTGTCCTTATTTCTGTTAGATATTTGCTTGCCATGTCATTATGCTTTTCAGTAACACATGAATACTGTCATTGCCTTTGTACAAATGGGCTAATTGTGAATGCTTTCTTGACTCCTTTCTTACATAGATTGTGCTTATATAGACTGCTTTCATCCTCAGTCATGCAGTTTCCCAGCTCCACTCAAGATTACAGACTACAAATCTCATGCCTCCTGCGCAGAATTTTTTCCCTCAAATAGTCCTGCTAGTTTCACGAAGCAAAGCACTATGCAGCTAGAGTGAAAAATGCTGAATTAATATTGCATATTATCTTCGATATTCTGATCAATTACAGCTGACATCTTTTTATATGTTTCAAATACATTTCACTTTTGCTGCAGATACTAAAAGCTTTCTTTTCATATTTTCAAGAATAAAGTAATACCAGTGCGCTGACAACTTACATGTACAAAATGATTACATGGTGAAGAACGTCATTTATTTTCCAGTGCTTTATGTAAATAATCCAATTATGTAATTAGACAAAGATTAGACACAACCTACTTAACTAAGGTTAAAATACATGAAATCAAATGGTGCACTTAGTTGGAATTTTAGTATGTCACCTCTCTTATGAGCATAATTAGTTTGTAAAATGAATCTATATGTAAATGAGCAGAGTTCTTGTATTTGAGGATAAACAAAAATCAGAGATGAGTCATCGTAACTTTAACAGCCAAAATTGGTCATTTATAGCCAGTAGGTTCATAAAAAGGGTTGAAGAGTCTATTTCCAGGCCAGAATCTAATGAGATACTCATTTTTTTGCTACCCTACACCCTCATGTGCCATGTTTAGAATGACACATTGAAGATACTTATGAATCTGCCTCAATATTATTTGAAAGTCATCCTCCTTGTTTTTCTACCACTACATGTTTACACTAGTAAATTCTGATGTTCACCAGAAAATCTAACTCAAAAGAATTTATTTGGCACATGTTTATACAGAAATTGTTTTATTTTCTTTGGAACTTACAGGGACCAGTCAGAAAAGTGAAGAAACTGAGGAAAGGACTCTCTCAGATTGCATCACAGAAGACACAAATCGTGTCAAACCCCTGAAGTATTTTCTGCCTTGCAATCTACATTGAGGAAACATCTCACAGGGATTCAGAACCCTGCAAGGCTGGTGGTGCTAGCTCTGGTTTGGCCTGAGTCTTTTCCTTAATTTTTATGGCTGCTTTTTGTGTTTCCATTATAAAGGAAAATTAAATTGAACTGTACACTGGTTGTATTACAGTAATAATCCATGCACTTCATATCAGTACCTTGCTGGTTTATCCGTCACTGACAATGGAAAACACCCACAGCACCCACTGAGGCAACTTCTGGAAACTTTCCAACTGCTTGTCTAGAGCTGGTAGGAGCTCTGACAAGATTATGCCTCCCACTGCTCTTTTGTACTCTGCCTCTCTGCAGAGGTACATCAGTTCAATTCTGTCTATGTTTTTAATAAAACTTATGACCTTTACTTTCAGGTGGTGGATTTTTGTAAATCTTCTCCCTTTTGGTTGGTAATAACAAAGCATTTAAAATAAATACTGGTTAGGAAAGCAACCCTACTTCAGATCATTAATGGTATCTTCTACTCGGCAGTGGATCAGCAAGGTTGGTTTCAGAACTGGTGAGGCAAAAATCTCCCCAAGATAAACACCACCAAACATAACTTTGTAGAGAGAGCTCATGGAGCCTGTGCAGTCCCCAGCCATGGGGCTTGCTGTGACCACTTATGAGAGATGTTATTCTGGAATGAAAGCCATAAGGCCCATCCAGAGCCAGATCAGAGTGTGCCCCCTGCTTGCCCACAGCGCGGCGCTACTGGCACAACCCTGGGCCCTGCTCCGAACAGAAGAGGCACACGCACCACACTGTTTGCCCCTCTGCGCACCGGTGTAAAGCCCAACTGGAAGGAGCACGGGGTTTAACTGGCAGGGTGGGCTGGCGGTGGGCTGCAGGGGTCCTTGCCGCAGGCGGCCAGGAACTGCCGTGAGCTGGTCTTGGCTGGTCCCAGCCTACTCCATCCCGCCCCGGGTCGTCAGGCTCCTTCGGACGGCCGCCGGGCCAGGCCGGGGCAGTGGGCGGAAACCAACGCAGCCCTATTGCTTCGTCGAAGAGGCGGGTAGGGCCAGAGTACGCCGTGCTGCTGGAGCAAGGATATCTGGGGCGAGGCCGAGAGTGAGCTGAGGGAGAGTGTGGAGGATGCTGCCCAGCTTCTAGCTCTACTCGGTTGTTCATGCGTTTTTTCCTCTAAATACCCGCATCGGCAATTAAAAGTTCATTTAGACACCAGAACAGCCTTGATTCTGGGAACTTGTGTGCAGCTGTGCTTGCGGAGAGGCGGAGACCAGAGCCCTATGGGACCTGAGAGGGTTCCCTGGTGGGAGGGTGACGGGGAAAAGCAGGGACAGGAGCTGGGATAGGTACTGCGCCGTGGCCTGGCCAGCCTTCCAGCGCAGCGTCTGTTGCGGTGTGTCCCGGGGGCTGCCCGGGCTGCGGGACCCCGAGCCGCGGGCTGCGGTGTGCTGGCGCTTTGTGGTCCTAGGGAGCCTTATCAGGGGCCCGCAGATTCTTCACTCTGACTGAAGCTGAGGAAATGCAGGGCACCTGAAAGCATCAGTTCAGGGAGGTGCTGTTGCTGTGGCTCTGGCGATTATGGGAGACAGCGGGATACATTTGGGGTGTAGCAGATGGATTGAGACGGCAGAGCTTGGGGTGTGGGAACGCACGACTGTGCCGCTTGGAAGGACTGTCCTGGCCAAGGGAGGGCGAGTTTGGAAGCAGGTGTAGGAAGGATGTGTTAAGCAACTGCCTGACCTTGCTGTTTTCACAAAGGAGGCACACTCCTGTGGGAATATCCAAAATGGGGAATATGTAATGGATGAGTATTCAGTCTGCTCTAATGCTCTCGGTGTTGTGCAGGAATGAGGCCTGGAGTTTGTATCAAGAGTTCAGGCTACGGTGAAGTTTAATGTGTAGAAGTAGGGGTTGGAGTTTGTAATGGATGTGTGTTCAACCTGATGTAATCTTGGTTTGTTGTAAGTATGTTTGTATGCATTTTGTAGGGGCAGAAAATGAGTTGTAGTAGACTAGGTTCAGCTTGTGAATGGTGGTAAGACATTGTGAAAAATTAAGAGGTATATTCAGAGTGTCAGTCAAGCATCTTTAGGAAATTGACATTCTAGCCATCCAGGTATCCTGTGATTTCCTTTACCCCTACCAGGACACTTAGCTAATGGATCTAAGTATAATAATAATGATTCCTTCTTAGCTTCCGGAATTGGAAACTCTGGTGCCTTAGATGTGCAGGTTCCTTTTGCAAGCTTGTTTAAAGTGGATAGAAAACCCTACTAAGGATTAGAAATACCACACCTGGGAGATGAATTCATTTGGCCTAAACTTTAAACCTAGGAGACGTCATCACCATAGCCTGGAGCAAGGCTAAGGAGGTCTAAAGACACCAATTATGGTAGTTGTGCAATTGAAACAGTGGGGACCTGACAGTATGACTGATAAACAGCTAGAAAATTAGTGAGTGGGATGCCTGTCTTCCATCAAAGGACTGCCAAATGTCTGTACAAGTTACTACAGAAGATACTAGCATTATATGCAGACCAAAATGCTATTTAAATATTTGTAGCATGAGCTCAACACATGGTGTTGCTGATGACTGGAGCTTGTGTGCCCACTGCGTATGGAAGCAGTAATTAATCACTTTAAAATTACACAACGGGAGACTATAATTAATAAAGAATACATGACATAGCATATGAAATAGAGGAAACATAACTTGGATCCTTTGGATTCAGGATGCCAGACAGTAAGAATGCTTTTTGATCACTTACAGGGCTTTTTTGTCACTGTACAATATTGTGCTTTTTGTCTGTTTGATTAATCCATTTTTGAGTTACTTCAAGTTTTCCTCTGATACAGGGTGAAAGAAACAGCATTCTGGAAGAGATAGGATTATATGAAGACTTTGGTGCAGTGTTTGCTATATCCCAAAGTCAGAGTGCTTGGATAATCTGCACATCCAATGATTACCAGCAGTCACCAGGGCATTCCTGGAAGCTAGTGGTAGGTGCAGAAGAGGCAACTTCTATGAACAATTACAAGTATCATCAATTTGCATTCAGAACATTGGCATAACTTCCTGAAGAAAGCCTTAATTTACTTAGTGACATACCTAAAGGCATTAGACAAGCTTTAGCAGAGAAAGTAAAAGAGACAGTGGTGTTTTTACTAGTCCAGTGGTATGAAACCTGGGGTAAGTGAATTTCAGCTCCACATCTGACATCAGCTTCCCTTCGAAGCATTGGAGCTATGCATCAGGACACAAACTCGTGCATTGCATGGTCCATCAGCCACCAGATGTGTCAGAAAAAAGTTTCAGAGACCTCCTGGTTTAGGCAGATGCTACATAATTGTCCTTCAAGCTTTCTCCTAAAACCCTAATGGTAGGAAGTGATTGAGGCCTGGGACACCTGAGAGTTACCTGCTGTATTTGTGCTATAGTCCCTTTTATCCAAGCGCTTTTCATGTAGCTTCAGTGAGCCTGTGCTCTGTTCATTGGGCCATGATACTGCCCCCTCCTTTCTGAAAAGCCACAGACCCTGAAATGCATCTGGCTATGTTTTTAAGAGGTATGTGTGTTAGAAAAATGTATAACCTTGTGTTTCCTTTGGGGAAGAGAGGATCTCTTGCTGTATGGCAGAGTGAATGTTCCTTTTCACACTGGCAAATACTACTGGGTATTCTCCCACAGAAACTGAGAATACTTGATGAATCAAAGCTTCAGAGTCAGTCTAATCTGTGCCTAGTTGTTCAACACCGTGTGTCAGTGTGCAGTAGGAAGCTGAGTAAGGGAATGTAGACTTTCAACGTATGGCCTCATGATATGGCTGAAATATAAATGGTAAAAATAACACAGAAAAGCACTGGGATTTTTCTGAGGGCTTTGGTGTTGAAGTCTCCATTACCTGCAATAGGCTGATGATTTCAAGAGGTCTTGGATTCATTGCTTCTTATACTGTCCTAAAGAGCCTTTTGAGTCATAGGGTACAGTCATATTGCTGTGCAAAGCAACAGTTTGGGCTCTTGACTGTGTGTGACACACATTTGTAAATGGTTATGTGAATGACCTGTTTTCAGCCTGATGAAAATCTTACATAGCATGTTCTTTCCTAAATGCATTAAAGGGCAAATATTTCTTTCGGGAGTGCTAGTGCCATTAGCAGCAGCTTCTGCTTTTCCTCTTTCCAGGAATTTAATAGCCTTCAAATGCATAGACTTCTGAAAATGTCAAAATATGAGCAAAGGGAAAAGGACATTATATCCATTCAATTACAGACTTGGGATGTCACAGGAAATGCTAGTTTGTCCCTTTGCCTGAACAAGAAGGTTGATGGGATTAATAAACTAAACACTGTTCATGTGAATAATTTGTATACTGTATGCTTTTACAGAACATTACCCATCTAATAGCTGCACAGAGTTTATTAGTACATAAGGGAGTAACGTGCACAGTATCCTTATTTGTTGGTGGTTTTGTTTCATTACGTTTTCTTTTACAAACTAACCGAAGCTGTTTAAAACACAACTGAGAAAGCCTTGCTATTTTTTTCAAGTCAGTTTTTGTATGTATGTAAATTCTAATACTAGTAGTGCAAGGATTGCCTCTGCTATCACTGCGTGCTGTATCTAGAAAAAGAAGGTCCTTTTAGTAGTAGAGATCTCAAGGTGCTGCAAGAACAATTAAACCCAACACAAATTTATGTGGTCCAAGTCCTTCCACTGGTGTGTATGTGTCTCCCGCTCTGTGGTCGTTAGCAAAATCAATTACCACACTAAGGAGCAACCACTTTATAAATGTATCTTTGCAAATAACAATATGGGCTGTAGAATTTTAAAATATTTAAAAGCAAATATCCTATCACCTTAATTATACAAACATTCTCATTTAGAAAAAAAAGAAAAAAAACCCAATCTAAAACCTAGAATGACCTCTCATGCAAGAAATAAAGGATTTCCAGAACATAATTCTGCTCTAGAAACTGGAGCAGAAATGGTCAATGTGAAATTATAACAAGCTCTTGACCTTCCCTGGCCCTTTATGCATTTTCATGAAATGGGGTAATTCATTATTTCCAGTGAAGTGTGCAGAGTGGTGGGTCAGTTTACTTTGTATTCATTTATTCAGTCATGAGTAATCTGTCTTTAATAGAGTTCTGGAGCGTGTCAGAACGAACAATTAAACCTGATTGTTAGAGAAGACAACTTGCCGTTACTGCCAACATTAGTTGTATGTGCTTATTTTTTTAACAAAGAAGGTGTGTTGGAAGTTCAGTATATAATCCTCATACTAAAAATGTCAGCTTTTTTTTATTTAGAAGGAAATATCTCTTGCACACTTGGGACCATAGTACTTTGCACTGAGCTCTCGATTGGTACTGCAAGCTGTAATATTTTGTTAAGTCTGTTCTGCAAGGATAAGCAGATGGGGAAGACTGAACCAAGCACTAGGAGTGGAGTGGGATGGAGGGATCAGCTACCCTTTCAGCAACATGGGAGGTGTTGGTAGAACATATTCTATAGTGCAGAAATTTAGTGGTTTTGCTAACTTCTCAAAGGGAAATAAATTACAGCCTGCTTCAGGGATAACATGTTTGATAAATCCTTCCTGCCTGGCAGGCACAGTGAAGAATATCCAGGAGCATTTTAAATGAGTGGGGCAGAATGCATGCAGGTAATCCCAGGGAGCAAATAAGCTGTGGAAGAAACAGTCAAGGGACAATTATGAAAAAGCAGGGTAGTGTATATGATTTTTGGTGCCTTCTCCTAGATGAAATCATAACTATTCCAGTGTGGCCCACACTGGATGACTAAAATCTTCCAGAATAACTTATTAGTTCAGCCAGTGGGAGCTTGTGCCTTTGGGGTAGAAATGCCTGAGTTTTATGCTCAATGAAACCTTAAAATTTCAGCAGCATAATTGCAACCTTGGATTATAGTGTTTGAATATATGTATGAATACTGTACAGCTCTTGTGACAATTTGGCTTCATTTTCTCATGAGGGAAGTGCAGAAACCTTCATGAATTTCATGTGCAAGAAGGGTCAGCAGTTGATTTTGGATCAAGAAATGAGCCTGGTAGAAAGCCTGGGTTTTCCAGATTTCAGTGCAACCTGGATATGCATGGAGGTGGCTTTGGGTGTGTGTTTGTGTAACTGGTGCTATTCATCCTCTGTGCCTTCTTCACTTTGATAGTTATAGCAAAGCTATGTGTGTCAGTCTGCGCCACCCTCACAACTACATTAGGAGGCCTGGCTGGTTTGGATGAACTTTGCTAGTTTATACCTACTGTCAACCCTGAGCCAGCAGAATGTCACTGTACCTGAATGTGTGCACTGTCCTCATTCTACCTCAACATGGTGCAACACATGCCAAGGCAATGAAGTAGATCCTTGAAGACCTTCCTTGTGTTGCACCTCTTTTAGGGGAATAGCAATAAGAGGGGAACTGCCAAGCGTTTGAGGTCAGCTTTGCACAAAAGCACTCTCAGCATCCTTTGTCCTCTCTAGTAACCAGGCAGTCACTTTTGGAAAACCTGGAGTGTCTCATCTTTCCTTTTTGTTAGTATAAGCTGCTGAAATGGGTCACACTGGGTAGTGCCCTGTCACATGAATAAAGGTGAATTATACAATCATGGAATGGTTTGGGTTGGAAAGGACCTTAAATATAATCTAGTTCCAGTCCCCCTTCCATGGGCTGGGACACCTTCCACTAGACCAGATTGCTCAAGGCCCCATCCAGCTTGGCCTTGAACACTGTCAGTGATGGGGCAGCCAGAACTTCTCTGGGCAACCTGTTCCAGTGCCTCACCACCCTCACAGCAGATAATTTCTTCCTAATATGTATTCTAAATCTGCCCTCCATAACCTCTACCCTGTAAAGGGTGTTGAAGAAAACCAGATCAGCTAAAGATCAGCCATTAGATGGTAACTCAGGTATATCACCAACCATGCACTGTCACTTTCATGCCCTGTAGATTATCAAGAGCTAGCAATGTTGCATTGCAAAGCAGGTTTTTTTGTTTTTGTTTTTGTTTTTTTTTTTGGGGGGGGGGGTGAGTGTGTAAAGAATAGAGAGAACAAAATGTGAATGTTGAAGTTACCCAATGCAGAGCTGTTTGCCAACAGTTCCCTGGCTTGGGGTGTGAAGAAGGAAAGAATACATTTTGTGTCAAGAAGCAGGTGGCTGGAGGAAGTCCTAAGAGAGCCCTGTGATCCTGTGTCATCAGCTGTGCCTGTGTTTGCTCCCTGGTGCAGTGAAGCCTTATGATGTAGTAGCGGGAGTAGTGTCTGGTGTTTATGTGTTTATGCATGTAACCAGCTATGAATTTTTAAGGCTGCAGAATGAAATTCATTTTTCAGTAATGAAGATTTTATCTGAAATAACAAGGAACACCAACTCCATGTTTCAATTCAGAGGAATGACACAGATAAAGTAAGCCTGCAAGTAACGAAACAGATAAATACGAGAAGGTCAAACCTGTTCTGTTAACACTGTGAGGTACAAACTTAGGAGAAAGGAAGTGAAAAAGTGCAAAGCACTTATCAGCACAATGCCTAATATGTCATGCATAAACTAGCACCGGCGAAGAAGTTACGAGGTGCATCTTACATGGTTGTGCAAACTGGGTCAAATATTGCAAAGGATTCAAAGCAGTGCGCCAGACAACGTCATAGCCCTTCCACAGTTACTCTGCCTGCTATTTCTGGTTATTTATTTCATTTTTGCTTCTTGCAATGTCTTTCACATATCAGAATACTTTAAGACCCCATATCTTCTCTGCGTGGGAAATACTGCTTGGTGAATGATCTTAGTGTACCAATTAGTACAGATTATGTTTTACAACTGACCAGTCAAACCACAAATGTTCTTTTCCTAACCTATAGTTCCTTCCTCCACCCCAAAATGCACACTTGAATCCCTAGCAGCCCGTCAACCCTGGTGATGGCAGGAGTTGTAAGCAGATTGCTTTCAAGGCGAACAACTCATTGTCCCTTAGGTTATCCAGGAAAGACAAATTTGCAATCACCAGACTACATACTGCCAGTTAAAAATACAAGAGCTATTAAGGATTAGATAAGATGCTCATTGGATGTGTCTAGCAGATTGACACAGTTGTTTAGAGCAGGTGTTTTGTTACTTGTGGTATATTCAGAACTGCAACTGTACTTGGAATGACTCAGTGCACTGAGCTGTAAAATAAAGCAGGGAAGGAGCGTGATAGTGGTCCAAGACCTATTTATCTATATTTGTTGCTGGTATTGTCAGGGCAGACTTTTTTCTTGTGTCCCAAATCTTTGATTATGTTTTAATCTTTCTATATGGTTTATTACTTCTTTGCAAAATGAGCTAAGTTGCTCAGTTGTAAAATATTTTTGAACTAAACTGTATGAGCCTAAAAAATAAGTTGTGTGGGTTGGAAATGAGAAGATCTTTGTTCATTTATTTGTTGTTTGTTGTTTTTTTTTTTTTTTTCCTAAAGGTAAATAATGCTACATTTGAAGCAAATATCTCCATACACACATCCATCACATGTAGAAGCTCTTAATTTCTAAGTAAAAGGGACTTTAGTTTGCTGCAATATGTAGTTCACTATTTCAGTTATGTGGTATAGCAGTAGAAAGGGTGCTGAGACAGTAGTAGGGTCTATGGCTGATGGCGCACATTGACTCACACAGAGAGTTACTTTTAAGGAAAAATTAAACCTGAAGGGGCTGGTGATGAACTCAACTCCTGTTGCAGCACATGGCTTCCAGGGCAGGTGCCACTGGCTGACTTGCTCTGTCTGAGGCAGGGACCCCACTGGCTGCCCCAGGACGGCCAGAAGCTGAGGCCAGGGCTCAGCCCTGCAAGAGCAACCATAGAGCTGCTTGAGAGACCCTCTGGGAAAGGCAGACTACAAGAGCGCAGAGGCAAAGCTGTTAGCAGTGCAAAGGCTGAGGAACAGCAAGGCACCAAAAATCGCAGGATAACTGCAGTTTAACTCATGAATTAAAAATTATTTCAACAAACAGGCTGCCTGAGAAAACTAAGTTCACAAAGGAGGAAATTAGTTTCCTTTTTTCTTTTTCTACCCAGAATACTTTGATATGTTTCTTTCTGAATTGTATTTTCAGAACAATTTTCCTTTTAAAACTAAATAAAATGGAGACCAAAAGAAGTTTAAATGCCTGGAATTGAATATTTACTCAGTCTCCATTTTTTTCCCCATTTGTTTAC
The DNA here is from genome assembly GCA_039720435.1 of Amazona ochrocephala. NCBI lineage: Eukaryota > Metazoa > Chordata > Aves > Psittaciformes > Psittacidae > Amazona > Amazona ochrocephala. The sequence continues at coordinate 27,688,400 of CM077881.1, forward strand.
TTTGTTGTCTGACAAACAAAGAAATCCATTTTTCACTCAGCTCTAGTGCAATATTAATCATCATGAGTACAAACAGCGGAGTTTAAGCCTGTATCTATTCTTACTGTTATGCTGCTTCATGCTTCTGCATACTGAGTAGCACCTACTCCAGAAGTAAAGAAAATGAGACTCTCTGTGATTGAATATGTGAATAAGGCTGGAAGTTTCAGGTCAGTTAGCTACTCTTGGGCTTTCAGATGTTAACGTTGTTATTTTGACCTGAAGAGATAATAACAGCAGCTCTCTTTAAAATATGTAAACCTTACTCCCTTTTTTCCCCCTCTTCTTTTCTCACAGGTTTTCAAATGTGGTTTTGTGTGGCTGAAAGTGCACTGCAAGGTAAAGACAGAGATACAGATTATAACATGGCAACACATGGAAAATGCAAAACAGCTTTGATGTGCAGGCATAGAAAGGTTTACATTTCAGAGGGTTATTGGAAGTGTACAAAGCAAGAAAAATATACAGCCCCTCCCTTACTAGGCTTCATTATGAATATCAGAAAGGCTTTTCACCACAGTACTGAACAAGAACATCTTGAGAGCAGGAGAAAACCCAGTGGGATTTAGCTTTTGAGCTGCAAGATCTGCTTTGCTACAAACACAGGCCACTCTATCCTTAAGCACTTGTCGTGGTTTAAGCCATTATAGTGGTGAGGATAACTGTCTTCCGAGCAGTTGACCCGGTTTTTTAATAGCTGCGCTGCCCGTTACTGTTGAAGTTTGAGTAGCTGTTGTACTTGTCCCTGGGGGTGGTGTAGCTGCTGTGCTTGGAGCTGGAGTAGCTGCACTGTCCATTACTCCGTCCTCAGATCCAGGGACATTTTTTTCCTTTTGAAGGTGATGGATGGTGTTGAACAGGGCTCTGTAAACATAGGCCAAGCCCCAGCACGTTGCCATGATTTGTCCCTCTCTGGTATGATCAGGATGACAACACACCTCATTTAAGTGTTTTACTAATTTTTCTGGATTTTGCACTTGTTCAGTGGTAAGTTCCAAAGCACTGGAGAGGCCCACTGGCCTAGATACTTGCCCATACTATCCCACACACCCTGCCACTCATGACTATCCGGCTTCAGGGAAAATCTCTTGATCATCCTACATCATAGTCTAACCCCAGACAAGGCCCACACCCCACTCTGCTTAACTCTTGGGACCAGACGAAATGGTTGGGGGTAAAACACACTCCGTATGCATGCCAACATGGTGATCCCCATCACAATCAGCAGGCAGGTCTCAAGGGTACCCAAAGGCCATTCAAAACCTTCAGAACTCTCAAATGAGGCTGCTGTACTTGTCACTGGGGCTGGTGTAGCTGCTGTGCTCGCCGGCTCTATCACCACCAGCTGCTCTTTGTCTGAGTTCAGATCTCCCTACTGTGCCTTGCTGGGAAGTGTTGCGTGGTATCCTGCATCCTCCTGGGGCTCAGGCTCGCGGGGCTCTGCGGGCGGCTGCCAGGGAATGCTCTTGGCCCCCCTGGGGCTGGGCTCGGCTGTGGGGCTCGGCTTCTCCACCACCCACTCCCGCTGCTCGGCAGCTGTGGGGCTGGGCTCAGCAGCGGGGCTCAGCTCCTCTGCTGCCTCCTTCATGGCCTCCTGGTACCCGGGCCGCGCTCCCGGGCCGTTTCAGCTGCCGGCGGCTCCCGGGGCCGCTCCCCCTCAGCTCCCCACAGCCTCACGAAGACAGAGGTGAGGACGAGGGCCAGGACGGTAAAGCGCAGCCAGACAGCCAGGTACAAGTCCACTTCCATGTCCACCCCGCCCTGCTTCTGGAGCCCCCCGTATTACAAGCCATTCCAATAAAGTACAATGAAACAAGAACCTTAACCCAAAACCCATATCTGAAAAATGCTAAGATAACAAATACCGGCTGTAAGTAAAGTATCATATGCTGAACCTGTGAGATCCAGAGCAACAACTCTGAGAGCCAATAAATCAGCGTTGTGATGAGTGACTATTAATCCTGTCGTTATCTCAATCATTTGTGCCCCACATTGGGCACTAAAAAAGAACTGTCCTGGTTTAAGCCACTATAACTCACCCAGTTTGTTCACTCACTCCCCCCTCTTTCTTCCCCCCAGCTCCCAGGGGGATGGGGAGGAGAATCGAAAGAATGCAACTCCCACAGTTTGAGATAAGAACAGTTTAGTAACTGAAGTATAACACAAACCACTGCTGCTACCACCAATAATAATAATGATCAGGGAAATACAAGGGAAAATAGTACAATCGTTCACCACCGATACCCAGCCTGACCAAGCAGCAAACCCCCCCCACCCTTCCGGGTCTCTGCCCTCCATTTTTCATCCTGGGCATGAGGTGCTGTGGTATGGAATACCTCTTTGGTCAGTTTGTGTCAGGTGTCCTATCTCTGCTTCCTTTCGGCTTCCCCTTCTCCCTGGCAGAGCATGATACTCAGAAAGTCCTTGGCCAGACCAAAACATTCTAAGCTGTAACTGAAAACATCAGTGTTATCAGCACTGTTCCCAGGCCGAAGGTCAAAAACACAGCACTGCACCAGCTACCAAGAAGGAGAAAAATGACTGCTGCTGCTGCTGAACCCAGGACAGCACTAAATTGTAAGGAGGCAAAGTGAAAGCATTCAAGCTTCCTTCTGTCATGTGTTCATGAAAATGTTCAAATTTAGTAACTTTAATTACTAGTTATCAGTAGTTTGTTGTTTTTTCCCAGGAATCCCAAGAAGATGGTGTAATAGTTTAACCCTAGTCGGCAACCAAGTACCACACAGCTGCTGGCTCACTCTAACTCCCCCATCTCCCTCATGCCCTTTCTGATGGGATGGGGAGGAGAATTGGAAGAAGATAAAACCCCCAGGTTGAGACAAGTACAGTTTAATAATTGAAGTAAAATTGAAGAGTGAGAATAGCAACAATAACAATAGGGAAAAAAGAGAGAGGAATAAAACTCAAGGAAGGCAAATGATGCCCAATACAATTGATGACCACCCGCTGACTGATACCCAGCCTGACCTGAGCAGCAATTGGTCGCTTCCGGGTGACTCCTTGCAGTTTATATACCAGGCATGACATGCTATGGTATGAAATATCCCTGTGGCTTGTTTGGGTCAGGTGTCCTGTCTCTTCTCCTGACTTCTTGTGCCCCTCCTCACTGCCAATGAGAGACTGAAAAGTCCTTGATCAGGGTAAGTGCTACTGAGCAATAAATAAAACATTAGTGAGTTACCATCATTGTTCTCTCACTAAATCCAAAGTGCAGCATTGTATCAACTACTGGGAAAAAATTTAACTCTGTCCTAGCCAAAACCAAGACAGATGGGTAAGGAGTCAATGAAGAAAAATCTGTAGTCAAAGAAACTGCCTCACTTTCCACCCCATTTCTGCAGACCATCTCAAACTTTAGGATAACTTTAATTACTGAAAGCAGAATCTAAGATAGATCATATAAAACCAAAAACTTTAGAAGCACTTGTCACCTTGAAACTTGAAAAATGACTGCTGCTGCTGAACCCATGACACCTTCCAAGATATTTATTTGTACAGCAATGCAAGGAGAGTGGAAGCTTCAGGTATTTGCTCAGGTCCTCTGCTGTTCATAGCACTAGAATGCAAAATAATAAGACAAGTAGAAGGGCTTCTTAAGGCTTGTTATATCCAGTGCTTTGGTAAGATACATGTTTGTGATCATGGATAAATAGATAAATTGATGAATAAATGGACATCTATTAAAAAAATGGATGATAGTCACACATCCATAAAAAGTAAGAGTGATGTGGCCACATAGGAAGTTGCCACCTGTTCTGTGGTAACTACCAGTGTTTGCACTTCTTATGAGTAGCTAATCCAGAGAAATTTGGTCGACAATGAAAGAAGCTTAAACTAAGTCCTGCCTATGTCGTACATCTGAATAAAGAATGCTTGCAAAGCATCAAGAAATTCTGCACTTTTCTGGGTGGATACATACTTTTTGCTGGCTTTAAATGGACTTAGGTAAGTAGCAAATTTATGACAAATTTGCTCAAGAAAAACTCTTCAATCTTTCAAGCAAAACATTCATAGTGTTGTGATAAGCTTCAGTTGAAATCAAGCACATCAAGAGTTAAAGGAAAGGCAAGGAATATGTGTCACATTTGAAAGCCCACCTTTAAATCTGGAAGGAAGCTTAACTAATAACATACCAAATATTTTGGCACATTAAAGAAAATTAAAAGGGCGAATTCCACTGTAAAGGAAAAAACCCAGTCATTTTAAAAGCTGAAACAAAGCAATACTGGAATAACAAACTTTTCTCAAAATTTATTTCTCTCTTAAACCTAAGCAGCAAGAATACTTTATTGTAAAAGGGCAGTGTAAAGTTGTTAATTAGCTACAGTGATGTCTCAGAGCTGCATTAGTGTAGCTGTTTATATTTAGGTATACAGTGACCAGTAGCTAGTATGTGGAGATTGATGCCATGAATAGATTAATACTAAGAGTAGTGGTTGTTTAAGAAAGTTTTCCTCCACCAAAATGTGAAACATTTCTGCTAATGTTATTTCTTTCTCTTTGAATAATCCAGAGGATTTCAGGCTCTGCCTTGTGCAGTGGGGTATGCATAAAGCCCACTAGCAGATAAGGAATCTCAAGAGGCATTGTGCCTAAGGCTGTGGTTCAGTGATATAGTAAATTCAGTTTTCAGTCTCCTAACATAACTTCAAAAGCGTCACAGCTATGTGAACTGGTATCAGCCACACTGCTAGTTCAAGTTTGTTTAAAAATACTTGGATGGATGAACTTGTTCCATCAGACTTCACACTGCATCGGATTCTTCCCGCCTGCAGCACTCTAACATTAATTGCTAGAGCAGGAGCATAACACTAAAGTCAGGTATTTTGGCTAAGCATCCAGTTTCACATTACAGTGACCTCATATTATCAGGAGGCTGCTGCTAAAAGGGTGATTCTGCTCCTTCATTTCCTGTCAGCAGCTCACTTCCACTGCCAGCAGTACATCATGTAGGGCCACTATTTCCAGTACAAAGAAGGATGGGGGAAATGCACAGCACTGAGGAGCAGAGCAGTGAAACATATTCTGGCAACAGCCTGCAGTAGCATCAATGAAACTGTAAGGTAGGAACCACACCCTAAACTCAGCAGAAGAGCTGTAACATATGTATGCTTGAATCAAATTTAAAGTGCTGTGCTTGCTGGTGGATCCACGACGTTCAGTATTGACTGCAGAACCATGTCATAGGCCCCTGGGTGAGTCAGAGTTCTTCCAGTGCACCGTGCTTGCTGTTGGGAGGGAGTCTTCATCAGTGCCTTGTCTAGCAAGCAATTACTACCACGGCTCTGCACTTCCTTAATTTCTCCTCTGACAGTGGCTTCCACTATCCATCCAGATGAAATTCTGCTGGTGAAGGAGTAAGTGATCACCACTGTTTTTAAGTCAGAATCTGTTTCAAGAACCTACCTAAGCTGCTCCAGAAAGTTTTTATTAAGAACATAAACTTTCCAGCTCCCCAGTCTATGTGTTAAAGCGTGGCCCAGAAGCTGGTTTTTCTTTTTTTGTTCCACAATTACAATAACTCCTCTTTAACACCAAATTGCTCAGGCCTCTTCAATTCCTCCTCTAGAAGGAATTTATTAGTTTCTGAAGCCATTCCACTTGTTCACAAATATCATCCTGGTCTTTTGAATGCAGCTATCAGGAGACAAAAATAAATAGACCAGTCTTCCTCCAGGATTTTTCTCCCCTTTCTTTCCCCCCACCTTTCTTGACATTTAGAAAATGTTATAAAACTTTCTGCCAGGAAATGTATGAAATACATTTACAGTATAGTTGTTTTGTTGATTACAAAAACATTGCTGCAGTAGCAATATAGCAATAAGCTTGTAAATCTCCTCTGTGTACTTGGAGTTCATTAAATTTAGTGGAGTGACAGTTTACCACTCAGCAAAATACAGGATTTTCAAGGGAAGATGCAACACATACAGTCTCCAAGCCTGTTTCTTATGGCAAGTCAGTCAGTTGTCAGACTAAATCGTAAGTGGAGATTGATGGGGATTGTTGGGAATATCATATTTGTCAGAGAGGTGCTAGGTCACCAGTCTTTTATTTTTCAGCAAGGGCACTTGTTAGACAATATCAGTTACAGTGATATTCACAGATAAATCAGTGATTATTTTGGCTGATATGCCAGCTCTGTGCTCTTTTACACGTGTTGTAAAGATCTAAGCATTCTGCCTAAGGTTAACCAGCTGCTAAGTGATCTTTTGTCTGTAACTGTTGATATGACATCAGCATTTTCCCAGTGTCCTTTGCACTGGACATTATTCACTGTTGCTCACTAGCAGCAAAATTCGTTTTTTGAAAGGATTATTTCCAAGCAGCAGTTTCCAGTGAACCATTGACTTGATGTTTGAAATTCATAGCAAGTCCTTGGTTGCTTCAGATATCCTGTATTTGACTCGATATTAGAAGGTCAAATGTTTGAAATTACAAAGAAGAGAAATAATATGAGATGAACTGTGACAAAGCGAGAAAAGACTCAAGAATGTTTCTACTTCTGCCCAGTTCTGCACACAAGTAATTAAACATTAGTATTACCAATTTGTCACTCATATGGGAATTGCCCATTTGACTCCTATCAAGGAGATGTAAGTGTAGAGCTAAGAGTTTACCTCTCTAAGATTATGAGACTAAAGGCAGAATTTGACTTCAAGACTCTGGAATTTAGTTGATTCAATTTTTTCCAAAGGAAGGAGAGGTTGGTGGGGAAAGATGCTATATTAGACCTTGGTCTGAAAACCCTGTCTCTATAGTTGTGGTGGCACAACTTGGTCATGTGGTCAAAGGCCAGCTCCAAAGGCCAAGCCATAAGGCTGTGCAGAGCATAGGACTATTTTGAGCACAGAGTTGAGGTAGTATGGTCTACACTGTTTACAGGTTCATATAGCCTCCTTTGCAGCCCAGGTAGTGCATGCTTGCAGCTGCCTGTAAAAGGCAGTATTATATGACCATTGTAGCCAGTGAGTACTAGGTCCTGCTGGTGTACATGGGAATTCTGGAGCATTTTCTTCATCATGTAATATTACTCTCTTGACAACATCTCTAGGAAGAATATGAGCTTCTGTTAAGAGGTGTCAGTGTAAGCAGGAGGTATGTAAAACCTCTAAAAATCAGCACCAATCTTTGTGAAACTGCCGAAAGAAGCAGGAGCTTTTGTTGTAAATGTTGAAATTATCTGGGCATGCTCTCTGCTTTCAGTCTCTCTTATTTTCTTGGTTTCACAAAGACCTGTAGTATTTGTTTCTGGGTTTTGTTATCAACACATCAGTTTTATGTTTAATTTTGTTTCAAAGTGACTCAAAGTAAAGCAAATACTAGCAATAAAAATAAATTAAAAGAACAAAATTGCATCACTTAAAAAGAGGAACTGTGTATAGTTAAGTTTTCAAATAAATGTTCAGACATAGGTACAACTTTAAAGTAATTACATTTTAAAACCCTACAAGAAAATCCTTTTCCTCCTTCCCCAAATGAATATTCTGCAAAGTTGTCTCCATGAAATATCAAAGTTACCAAATGCATGGCTGTTTAAAAGAACATACTTTCCATCTGTGTCTAAGGAAGGGTGTGCTGGGATGGTATTATTCAGATAAATAGGATCAGCCAAATCCTGAGATTACTAAAGTGGCATTGTTAATTGTCAAGATGGTGCTGAATAGACAGAGGCACTTAATTGTTGTGTTTATGCTCCATTGAATCATTGTCTCTTTGTGTTGTTTTTAATTTGCTTTCTACTGTAACTCATGAAACTTGTATTACTGCCATTAAGGTGAATTTTTTGAAGCTACATCTGCTCATTGGTTTGCCGATTCCCTCTCTTGAAATTAGATTGATGTAGCGTTATATATTCATTCCAATCTAATGACTTTTCTAGAACCCCAGAGTAAAGAAAATGTGTTTCATTAATTTCCCTAATAGCATCACTGAAAGATATGTAATGTGCCAAGTTAAAACTTCTTTTGTTTTTAATCTCTTAATGATCTCTTTTCCCTTTGTTCAGACTATCCTTAGCTTTTCAAAAATAGAGAGGAATGTAAATGTCTCTTGATGTATTTGTCAGGGAAGCGAGACTTCAACCATTTTGGTGGAAATGTTTCATGGCATCTTTATGTTCTCTATTGATGTTTATTCCTCTATTCAGTCCATTTATTGCTCCATAAATTGCAATGTGTACGGTTTCTTTTATTTTTTTCCCATCCCAAGGAAAATGATGACCAAGTTGCTCAGCTGCATCCTATTTGGCTTCCTGAATTTGTGACTTGTGTCTCAATAAAAGTCTGTAAGTATCATTACAATAAGAGGAATTATTTTTGTTGTAGTGAAAGCAAGATCTTGACATGTTTCATTTCTCCTGACCTAACTTCACAGATGGTGAACCTAATTATTTGACACACAAAGATTTTATTAAATGTTCTGTTTGCTGGAAAGGAGTTCTCATTATTACAGTTATGGTCTAACAGGGACAGCACAAAAAGGGATAAATACCTTCAGAAAAGTCTGTCTGAGCCTAGGTGTGAAGCAGCACCAGAAATAAGGTGTTTTCATGGCTTAGTTGTAGGATGAGAAATGAGCGCTCTTTGTTTTGAAGTGGCCCTAATCTTAATCCATCAGAGGAGTTCATTCAGTTGAAAGGTGAGGTTATCAATTTATTATATAGGCTTCATCAGTGTCAGGGCCAATAGTCTATGATTATTTCATGTACTTTCCTTTGTACGAACTTAGACTTACATTTTGGACCGTGAATGAAAACTAGGTGATAAATCACTGTCCAGTGTTGTAAAAGTTTCCCATGCTTATTTGCATCACTGTTGGGGTTTCATCACACAGAAAGAAGAGCCTTCCCTCATCTCTTGCAATGTAATTGTAAAGTTTTCTTGAGTTCCACTTTATGTGCCTCTCAGAGTTATGTGCATCTACATCATGTCTCAGAGTGAGATACTGTTATCTCAACATTGCCTCAAATCAACATATTTAGAACTACTAAATGGCTGCCCTTAAATACTAGGCTTGCAGACTCAATGTTTTCACTGTATTCAATGCATTCAAAGTAAAATATGGACTTACACTGATATAGTTGGAACATAGAATCATAGAATCATAGAATAGTAAGGGTTGGAAAGGACCTCAAGATCATCGAGTTCCAACCCCCCTGCCATGGGCAGGGACACCTCCCACTAAACCATGCCATCCAAGGCTATGTCCAACCCCATCTTGAACACCGCCAGGGATGAAGCATCCACAACCTCCCTGGGCAACCCATTCCTGGGCCTCACTACCCTCACAGTAAAGAATTTCTTCCTCATATCCAATCTAAACTTCCCCTGTTTAAGTTTAAACCCATTGCCCCTTGTCCTCTCACCACAGTCCCTAATAAAGAGTCCCTCCCCAGCATCCCTATAGGCCCCCTTCAGGTATTAGAAGGCTGCTATGAGGTCTCCACGCAGCCTTCTCTTCTCCAGGCTGAACAGCCCCAACTTTCTCAGCCTATCTTCATACGAGAGGTGGTCCAGTCCCCTGATCATCCTCATGGCCCTCCTCTGCACTTGTTCTAACAGTTCCATGTCCTTTTGATGTTGAGGACACCAGAACTGCACACAATACTCTAAGTGAGGTCTCACGAGAGCAGAGTAGAGGGGCAGGACCACCTCCCTCGACCTGCTGGTCACACTCCTTTTGATGCAGCCCAGAATACGGTTGGCTTTCTGGGCTGCAAGCGCACACTGCCAGCTCATGTTCATTTTCTCATCAACCCACACCCCCAAGTCCTTCTCCGCAGGGCTGCTCTCAATCTCCTCCCCGCCCAACCTGTAGCTGTGCCTGGCATTGCTCCGACCCAGGTGCGGGACCATGCACTTAGCATGGTTAAACCTCATCAGGTTGGCATCAGCCCACCTCACAAGCGTGTCAAGATCCCTCTGGATGGCAGTCCTTCCCTTCAACTTATCAACCAAACCACACAGCTTGGTGTCATCGGCAAACTTGCTGAGGGCGCACTCAATCCCACTGTCCATGTCACCCACAAAGATGTTGAACAAGACCGGTCCCAACACGAATTAATATTTATTGACTCAGGAGCATTAGGGTGCAACACAGAGCCACATCAGGTTACAAGCCAAATGCCAGCTGTTGGGGATGTTGCCAGCACTTCAGATGCTGTTAATCTTGAGCAGTGGACAAAGTACCCCTGTTTTCTCTGTGATATAATCTTAAAGGGCAACAGAAACCAAAATGCTTCTTGCCTTTTGTTTTACACCTGAACTGAAGACAATAAATCTGGCCTAGTCAGGAGATGCAATGGGCATTTCATGTAGACATCTCTAATCCCAGTACTTCACTGGCAACTCTATGTTTGACTGTCATCAGACCATGCTGAAGTTAAGAATGAGTCCAAGCTTTGTCATTAAGCACTAATGTGAGACAGGTGCCCACCTGATAAGTCAACAAAAAGGCATTAGAGCATGAGTAGTGAGCCACAGTGTTTGTGCATTACACATCAGATTTTTCTTGTGGGAAGAGGGAAAAGTGGGTGGTTATTCACCTCCTAGGAGATATTCCTGACATTTTATTTTGGCTGTATTATTGTATCCAAGGCTATCTGAACATTTTCTCATCAACTGAGCATGCCTCAATGGCCAATTTATATGATTTCCTAGAAAAGGACTTTCTTATGGCTTTCTACTAATTCGCAACTTCAAAATTTTAGCACAACTTTTTTATGGCATTTAGCCAATCCTTTTCAGTGTAAATTCACTGGTTTGGAAAAGTGGTAAGCACCAATTTACCTATTTTTCCTATTATTTACTAGATAAGTTATGTACTACGGAAGCTTTCTTGACATGCTTGCCGGTCAACTCCTGTATGTTCCAAATTTGACAGAAAGTCAGCTCATTAGTGTACTGTCTGTGCTTGTGTAGGAAAGAATATCATCCTATTTTAGCATGATGTGTCTGACATTTTCTTTCAAATGGTATGATACAACATGAAAACTAATCTTGAACTTGCTCTGCTCTCCAAGTATAATGGAAAAATGTAATTATACCATCCTGAATCCATATCTATTGTTCATTTTGTTAGAAGTTCCACAAGTCTACATTGCACACTAATGACTTTTTCAGTTATGACCTAATGGAAATGAAGTTTGGGATGGTTTCTCAACAGAAAGACAAGCAGAAACTCAATTCTGAGTAATTTGGTTCATACTTATGAATCATCATGGAAAATTCTAGTAGAAGGTAAATCTCACTGTATGAGATTTACCTTTACTGCATTCCTTCAACTTACCTGGTCATGTCATATTGTGATTGGTAATAATCCAGGCAATGTTTCTCTTTACCTAATGCTATAGAGTTCTCTATGTATTTCTCTGTAACAGTTTTGACCAATTTTCTTACTGCCATAGGACTACACATTCAAACACTTTAGACTTATTGATTCCCATATGCATTGGAATAAATGTCATAATATCCATTTTCAGAGGGTCCCAAAAGTAAGAGACATCCACAAGAACAAAGCTGAATTCAATCGGATATGAAATAACTGGTCTTTGAGAAACAGTTTTGGAGCAGGGACAAAAGGTTCCTGCTTAGCAGTAGTGCAAGGTGTGCAACATCTGGACAGATTTCAGACAGTTCCTTCACTGTTTTGCTATGCAAAGTATTTCCTACTGGTCCACAGAAGCAGCAAATGATGTTTTGTCTTACTTCAAAGAAGTGAGTCCATACTGGCCATGTTATCAAGGTATAGCGAGACAATAAACTTGAACAAGACCTCCTTCTTCCTCCTGCTTAATGAGCGAAATAACTGCCTTATGAAGGTAAGAAGCTTAGATATTGTAATTTTACACAAATGAAGTAGCAATATTATGACCATGCCCAATCATTTCCATGGGAAATTCAAATAAGTACTATCTTGTATATGTCTGGTTCTACATGTCTGTCCTTATTCATAGAATCATAGAATCATGGAATAGTTAGGATTGGAAAGGACCTTAAGATCATCTAGTTCCAACACCCCTGACATGAGCAGGGACACCTCACACTAAACCATGTCACCCAAGGCTCTGTCCAACCCGGCCTTGAACACCGCCAGCGATGGAGCATTCACAACTTCCCTGGGCAACTCTTTCCAGTGCCTCAGCACCCTTACAGTAAAGAACTTCTTCTTTATATCCAATCTAAACTTCCCCTGTTTAAGTTTGAATCCATCACCCCTTGTCCTCTGACTACACTCCCTAATGAAGAGTCCCTCCCCAGCATCCCTGTAGGCCCCCTTCAGATACTGGAAGGCTGCTATGAGGTCTCCATGCAGTCTTCTCTTCTCCAGGCTAAACAGACTGTCTGGTCTGTAGCTCCCTGGCTCATCCATTTTCCCCTTCTTGAAAATGGGGGCTATATTTCCCTTTTTCCAGTCATCGGGAACTTCACCTGACTGCCATGATTTTTCAAATATCATAGAATCATAGAATCATAGAATCATAGATATGGTGGACAGTGGCTTAGCAACTTCATTTGCCAGCTCCTTCAGGACCCTTGGATGGATTTCATCAGGTCCCATGGACTTGTATACGTTCAGGTTCCTGAGATGATCTCGAACCAGATCCTCTCCTACAGTGGGCCCAGGGTCTTCATTCTCACTGTCCCTGCGTCTGCCTTCCAAGTCTTGGGTGGTGTGGTCAGAGCATTTGCCAGTGAGGACTGAGGCAAAGAAGTCATTAAGAACCTCAGCCTTCTCCAAATCCAGGGTAGCCAGTTCTCCTGATAGCTTCCCAAGGGGGCCCACGTTGTCCCTAGCCTGCCTTTTATTTGCAATGTACCTATAGAATCCCTTCTTGTTATCTTTCACATTCCTTGCCATGTTTAATTCTAAGTGGGCTTTAGCTTTCCTAACCTGGTCCCTAGCTTCCCGGACAACATCCCTGTATTCTTCCCAGGCCGCCTGTCCTTGCTTCCACCTTTTATAAACCTTTTTTTTACTTCAGAGTTTCCTCAGCAGCTCCTTATCCATCCAAGGAGGTCTCCTGGTCCTCCTGCAGCACTTCCTTCTAGTTGGGATGTATCACTCCTGAGCTTGCAGCAGGTGATCCTTGAATATCAACCAACAGTCTTGGCCCCCCATGCCCTCTAGGGCTGTATCCCATGGAATCTTACTGAGGATGTTTCTGAAGAGGCCAAAGTCTGCTCTCCTGTCGTCCAGGGCAGTGAGCTTGCTACGCGCTCTTCTCACTGTCCTGAAGATCTCAAATTCGACCATCTCATGATCACTGCAATCAAGGCTGCCCTGGAGCGTCATGTGTCTATAAAGTTTTTGGACTATTTAACCATCAATTAGATGCCAAGATTTTACTGCTTTTTGTTGCAAGCATAGGTCATATATTCAGCATCTTGTCACTGAGTTGTAAGGACACTTCAAAGTGACGTAACTACCAGAATTTCTTCTACCATGGTGCAAGCCTTCTGAAAAAATTAAAAAGATAGCAAAAGTAAAAGCAACACTTTTTTCTTCTAGATTTTTTTTTTTTTAACTGAAGTCACACTTGAAAGTGTCTAATACTATTTGCTGAAAATTCTGTACCATTTCATATAGTGGTCTCAGGTCTGCAGGAATAGAATTCTAAAGTTTTAAATTCTATGCTTTGGCTTTATTTGCCATATGTAAGTTAATGTAAATAGATCACATTAGGAGGATACACCATATTCTTATGATCTGACTGCTGAATTAAACAGTCCCTAGGGTGTTTATGATGCCTTTCATTTCTAGCAATACAAGATGGCTCAGAACTGCAATATTCAGTTACTGTTTTGAGTGTGGATTTGGAAGTTTTCAGGGGATGAGATATTTGAGCTTGGATATCTAGTTTGTGTCAGAACTTCACAATAAAATGGAAGAGGTCCTTTCATTCTGTACTTGAGCACTTCTTTCAGCCCCCAAGATTTTGTCTCTACCTCCATTAGAACTAGCAGAATAAAAATTACTGAACAGAACAATGTATCATAATTTTCATGAAGTCTTTCTGAAAGCACAACACAAAAGGTAAGAATGTGAGTACAGCTGTACTTGTGTCCTCTTTTTGAGCTTTCCAAATGAGCTGATCTCAAAAGTTGCCTGCACCTTTTTTCCTTGTTTGTCTGAGGCTGGAATCTTGCGAGGGGGACTTTGTCATCAGAGTAGAGCAGTTCTTCACTCTCTGTTTCTGATTTCTAGGGTTTTCTTCTTTTATTTTCAGAATTAAATCAGCTGTCAGGAATAGCTGTCTTAAAAACATTTTCAGAATTGGAATATAGCATTAGAAGGGGTTATTTCAGATTGCAAGAAACCATCAGTCATATTCACTTTCATAGAACATAGAATCATAGAATAGTTAGGATTGGAAAGGACCTTAAGATCATCTAGTTCCAACATCCCTGACATGAGCAGGGACACCTCACACTAAACCATGTCACCCAAAGCTCTGTCCAACCTGGCCTTGAACACCGCCAGCGATGGAGCATTCACAACTTCCCTGGGCAACTCTTTCCAGTGCCTTAGCACCCTTACAGTAAAGAACTTCTTCCTCATATCCAATCTAAACTTCCCCTGTTTAAGTTTGAACCCATCACCCCTTGTCCTCTGACTATAGTCCCTAATGAAGAGTCCCTCCCCAGCATCCCTGTAGGCCCCTTTCAGATACTGGAAGGCTGCTATGAGGTCTCCATGCAGTCTTCTCTTCTCCAGGCTGAACAGCTCCTACTTTCTTAGCCTGTCTTCTTATGAATGTATTCACAGAGATGTATTCCTTATTAGAAGCTAAGTTCGGTCACTTTCCTCTAAAGTTGCAGGGTACGAAAAAAAGCAGTTCTCAGTTGCTTGATTCTCTCAGCTACTGGTGAAAAACAAGAAGTATACAACAGTTTTTCACTGTAAGTATATTGAGCCACAGTTGACTGGCTTCAATGGAAGCTTCAACTGTTATCAAAGGATAAGTACTTTACTTGGAGGTTTCATCTTTTGTTGCCAGCAAAGGGCAGCGCATTTGCAATCAGTCATATCTGCACTTATACTACTGCACCCATCTCTGCTGAAACACAGCAAGGAAAAATAGCCATGGACTCCCTGCTAATCTTTGTCACTGATCACATCGGCTGGTAGTGCTACAAAAATACTGATATGGGCTGCAGGTTTAATATCTCAAGAAAGGATTCCCTGCAGAGAAGTGTCAGCCTTATGAACCCTAATTTAGATAGTAGCTGAACCATCTGTACTTGATTTGTGTAGACATAGAAGAATAAAAATCAGTTAGCAGGCAATGTACTCACATCCCATTTGTCAGCTGCATTGGCTGAATGAAGTGACTGCAACCTTATAAGCAAGAAGAGACATAATTTCTTTTATGAACCCGGATTCATATACACTGTATTTTAATCTCAGCCATGTAGTACTTAGGCTCACAAGATTACTAAAATGAAAAAAAGTCATTGGATTATAAAAGGACATAGAAAAATTTAATGATCTGAATTACGTTTTATATGAGACTTCCATTATTCAATAAACTTTCAAAAAACAAGTCTGTCTGTTAGAGGAAGGAATATATTACTGCAGTGCAGGAGGTTTCAATAACTTCAGCCATTCACAAAAGATTATTGAGACATTTATGACTGAGGGAAAACGTTCTCTGTCAAAATAAACAGAGATATGTTTTCCAAGATGCTAGTCCAAGCAACTGTTTCTGGGGTCAAGAATCATAGAATCATAGAATCATAGAATAGTAAGGGTTGGAAAGGACCTCAAGATCATCGAGTTCCAACCTCCCTGCCATGGGCAGGGACACCTCCCGCTAAACCATGCCATCCAAGGCTATGTCCAACCCCACCTTGAACGCCGCCAGGGAAGAAACTTGCTTGTGAAGAGTTGTGCTTTAGCAGGGTCTCAGCAGTTCTCAGTGAAGTGCAATTATGTGAAATGTCTGGAGTTGGACCAGATGCAAATAACTGTGTACATCACCTCTGCTTCCTGTGCTGCATTTTTGTTCCTCTTCTTCATAAATCTCATCATATCTTTGGTCTTTGTACCCCCATCTTTTACAGACCTACTTTAGTATAAAAGACAGGTCTCAAAGTTCACCTCTTAATCCTACATGAATGCAGTTTTGAAGATTGTCTGGTTTCAGCTCAGAGTGGGATATGTGCATTCCAGTCATTGTGCTCTGGATTTTCTTTTGATTTTTTTCATTATCCTGTAACTGTCTAATGTAAAATAATTGTTGCTCTTCAGAGCAGAGCCAGTGTGCTCTCTCCCAGTTCTAAATGTTTCTAACATAGCTCCCTGAGCACACACTAGAAGCTTTTCCCTTCTTCTTTCTCCCTAAGGCTTGTGAGTTATTTAGCTGAACTGTACTATGAATCCAATGCAGCACCACAAGAGCAGCTTTGGTTCACAGTCCTAAATTGCTGCAGGAGGGGCAGAATAGCTCCCAACAGCCCATCTCATAGCACCTGTGCTTTCAGGGACTTCAGGAAGTTCTGTGGATAAAATTGTTGGAGCTGAGAAGAGTTCAACACCCAAAGGAGCTTACTCTTTCTCTGTGGCTAAGTGGCATTCCAAGTAAAAGAAACCTTAGATAAGGATAGAAATGCATCCTAGACATCTAAGTGCCTTAGATGAAAGTTTATCTGTCTTTGAACATATTTCTTCCCTTTTGAAATGGATTTAAGGTAAAGAAGATGTGCAGCAGACTCTGTTTACCCTTTCTCTAAACTTTGTATATGAATTCAGGTCCATTCACCACTGTATCTTGCTTTTCAGGCAATAAAGTTGAGATACCTCTGCATACATAGGTGCAAAATTAATTAGAATCCAGATGGATGTACTGCCTGCTGGGTGAAAAACTGAGATGTGAGACCGAACAGTGGTGGTGAATGAAGTTAAAACCAGTTGGTGACCAGTCAGATGGTGCTCCCCAGGGCTCAGTACTGCGGCCAGTTCTGTTTAATATCTTTATCAATGATGAGGGGTCTTTATCAAGGATGAGGGAATCAACTGCACCTTCATTAATTTGCAGATGACACCAAGCTGGGAGAAAGTGTTAATCTGCTTGAGTGCAGGAAGGTTCTGCAGAGAGACCTGGACAAGACAGATCAATGGGCCAAGGCCAATTGCATGAGGCTCAATGGGCCTAAGAGCCAGATCCTGCATTGGGCCACAACAACCGCATGCGAGGTTACAGGCTCGGGGAAGAGTGGCTGGAAAGCTGCTTGGAGGAAAAGAATATGGGAGTGCTGATTGGCAGCTGCTGAACATGAGCCAGCTTGTGCCCAGGTGGCAAAGAAGGCAAACAGCATCCTGGCTTGTATCAGAAATGGTGTGGACAGCAGGACTAGGGAAGTGGTCATCCCTATGTATTCAGCACTGGTGAAGCTGCACCACAAATCCTGTGTTCAGTTTTGGTCCTTCTCACTACAAGACAGGCTTTGAGGTGCTGGAGCTTGTTCAGAGAAAGGTAACAGCCTCACACTCACAGGCCTTTGTTCTCATGGGGGACTTCAACCACCCTGATATCTGTTGGAGGGATGGTATAGCCCGCCACAAACACTCCAGGAAGTTCCTCGATTGTGTGGAAGACAACTTCCTTCTGCAAGTAATTGAGGAGCCGACAAGGAGAGGTGCCATGCTTGATCTTGTGCTCACCAACAGGGAAGGGCTGGTTGGGAATGTGACGCTCCAGGGTAGCCTTGATTGCTGCGATCATGAGATGGTCGAATTTGAGATACTCAGGACAGTGAGAAGAGCGTGCAGCAAGCTCACTGCCCTGGATTTCAAGAGAGCAGACTTTGGACTCTTCAGGACCCTGCTCGGTAGGATTCCATGGGATATAGCCCTAGAGGGCAAGGGGACCCAAGACTGTTGGTTGATATTCAAGGATCACCTACTACAAGCTCAGGAGTGTTGCATCCCAACTAGAAGGAAGTGCTGCAGGAGGGACCAAGAGACCTCCTTGGATGGATAAGGAGCTGCTGAGAAAACTCTGAAGGAAAAAAGAGGCTTATAAAAGGTGGAAGCAAGGACAGGCGGCCTGGGAAGAATACAGGGATGTTGTCCGGGAAGCTAGGGACCAGGTTAGGAAAGCTAAAGCCCACTTAGAATTAAACATGGCAAGGAATGTGAAAGATAACAAGAAGGGATTCTATAGGTACATTGTGCATAAAAGGCAGCGCAGGTCCCCTTGGGAAGCTATCAGGAGAACTGGCTACCCTGGATTTGGAGAAGGCTGAGGTTCTTAATGACTTCTTTGCCTCAGTCCTCACTTGCAAATGCTCTGACCACACCACCCAAGACCTGGAAGGCAGACGCAGGGACAGTGAGAATGAAGACCCTGGGCCCACTGTAGGAGAGGATCTGGTTCGAGATCATCTCAGGAACCTGAACGTATACAAGTCCATGGGACCTGATGAAATCCATCCAAGGGTCCTGAAGGAGCTGGCAAATGAAGTTGCTAAGCCACTGTCCACCATATCTATGATTCTATGATTCTATGATTCTATGATATTTGAAAAATCATGGCAGTCAGGTGAAGTTCCCGATGACTGGAAAAAGGGAAATATAGCCCCCGTTTTCAAGAAGGGGAAAATGGATGACCCGGGGAGCTACAGACCAGTCAGTCTCACCTCTGTGCCTGGCAAAATCTTGGAGCGGATTCTCCTGGAAGGCATGCTGAGGCACATGAAAAACAACAAGGTGCTTGGTGACAGCTAGCCTGGCTCCACTAAGGGGAAATCCCACCTGACCATTGTGGTGACCTTCTATGAAAGGGCTACGAAAGTGATGGACAGGGGCGGAGCAGTTGATGTCATTTACCTGGACTTGTGTAAAGCCTTTGACACTGTCTCACATGACATCCTTCTCTCTAAGTTGGAGAGACATCAATTTGATAGGTGGACCACTCGGTGGACAAAGAGCTGGCGGGATGGCCGCACTCAAGGAGTTGTGCTCAATGGCTCAATGTCCAGCTGGAGAACAGTAACGAGTGGTGTCCCTCAGGGATCGGTGTTGGGACCGGTGTTGTTCAACATCTTTGTTGGTGACATGGACAGTGGGATTGTGTGTGCCCTCAGCAAGTTTGTCGATGACACCAAGCTGTGTAGTGCAGTTGATACGCGAGATGGAAGCAATGCCATCCATAGGGACCTTGACATACTTGTGAGGTGGGCTGATGCCAACCTGATGAAGTTTAACCATGCCAAGTGCAAGGTCCTCCACCTGGGTCATAGGAATCCCAGGCACAGCTACAGGTTGGGCAGGGAAGAGATTCAGAGCAGCCCTGCAGAGAAGGACTTGGGGGTGTTGGTCAATATAAAAATGAACATGAAGTGGCTTCAGTGTGCACTTGCAGCCCAGATAGCCAACTGTATCCTGGGCTGCATCAAAAGGAGCATGACCAGCAGGTTGAGGGAGGTGGTCCTGCCCCTCTACTCTGCTCTCGTGAAACCTCACTTGGAGTATTGTGTGCAGTTCTGGTGTCCTCAACATAAAAAGGACATGGAATTGTTGGAACAAGTCCAGAGGAGGGCCACGAGGATGATAAGGGGGCTGGAGCACCTCCCATATGAAGACAGGCTGAGAAAGTAGGGGCTGTTCAGCCTGGAGAAGAGAAGACTGCATGGAGACTTCATAGCTGCCTTCCAATATCTGAAGGGGGCCCATAGGGATGCTGGGGAGGGACTCTTCATGGGGGACTGTAATGATAGAACAAGGGGTAATGGGTTCAAAATTAACAGGGGAAGTTTAGATTGGATACAAGGAAGTTCTTTATGGTGAGGGTGCTGAGGCACTGGAATGGGTTGCCCAGGGAAGCCGTGAATGCTCCACCGCTGGTGGTGTTCAAGGCCAGGTTGGGCAAAGCCTTGGGTGACATGGTTTAGTGTGAGGTGTCCCTGTCCATGTCAGGAGTATTGGAACTAGATGATGTTAAGGTCCTTTCCAACCCTAACTATTCTATGATTGTATGATTCTAACAAAGCTGGTGAAGTGTCTAGAGCACAAGTGTCATAAGGAGCAGCTGAGGGAACTGGAGTTGTTTAGCCTGGAGAAAAGGAAGCTCAAGGGAGACCTTATTGCTCACTACAACTACTTGAAATGGGATTTGTAGTGACTCTTCTCCCTAGTAAGAAGTGATAGGAGAAGAGGTGATGGCCTCAGGGTGTGCCAGGGGAGGTTTAGATTGGATATTAGGAAAACTTTCTTCACTGAAAGTGTTGCCAAGCTTTGGAACAGGCTGCCCAGGGGAATGGTTGAGTCACCATTCCTGGTGGCATTTTAAAGATGTTAGATGTGGTGTTTAGGATATGCTTTACTGGTGGACTTGGCACTGTTAGTTTAATGGTTGGACTCGATGATCTTAAAGGTATTTTCCAACCTAAACAATTCTATGATTGTATCATTCTTCTCTATTCACGAGTTGCAGTCTCTCAAAGCTCCTATGTGCTTGAAATTTCTATTCTTGTTACCTATGCAAGAAAATTTGCACCAGTTAAACATGATGTACTTCCACCAGTTTATCTCTTATTTGAGTTGGTTAGCTTAGTTTACAAGGGGCACAAACCAAGTCACTTTAAGGGAGAATTAAACTTGTTCAAGTGCAGTAAATGTGAGAGTTAGCACTGTTTTAATGTTATTGTTCTAGTTTTAAGTCTCTTATACAGCACTTGTGTATAGCCAAGTTCTTGAGCTCTGAAAAGACATGACATTAGAAAGGTGAATGCTATTCCTTCTAATTATTTGAGGATTCAATCAATATACAGGGTATGCTTAAAGATCTTGTTTGTTTGCTAAGAATATCTAGAGAACATCATGTATTTTACCAAGGTAAAAGGAGAAAAGAGGGAAAGTCTTAAAATTTAGCATTTGAAAAGCAGCCACCCTATGTGTTTAGGTAACAGTTAACAAAGCTTAAATGAGCTCAACTCACTCTGTTGGATGACAGTGCAAAGCATCTCAGTGGATTTTGGCAGTACAGAGGTGTGCTGCTGAGAAAATTTATGCATTCCACTGTGAAATAGACACTGCAAATTAAAAATATGAGCCTACTTCTGTAAAAATTAATAGGAATTTTTTCACTAACTTCAAAGGGAACAGGGTCAGAAATCCAATTTCTTGCTATGTTGACACTACCTTCGTTAGCGGCAGAGGGTGAATGAGGGGAGCAGAGGGATGATTTTTTATTTGGATCTTACCAAATTTGCTTTTCCCTAAATTGTCTCCCTTTAATTTTTTAAAATATCATTTACTTCTGAAACATACCTCAAAATGAGAAGCACATGTAGGGTATATGACATAAGATACCTTTCTAGGTGGAGACTGAATTAGCCTGTCATCTTCTACAATTTTTAGTTCATCTGCTTCTTTTTATTTAAAAGGTATTTATAATCTGTGTCAGCTAGAAGAGAAATGTAGAGCATAGATTCATAGAATCATAGATGGGTTGGGTTGGAAAGGACCTTAAGATCATCCAGTTCCAATACTCCTGACATGGACAGGGACACCTCACACTAAACTATGTCACCCAAGGCTTTGTCCAACCTGGCCTTGAACACCACCAGCGATGGAGCATTCACAACTTCCCTGAGCAACCCATTCCAGTGCCTCGCCACCCTCACAGTAGAGAACTCCCTCCTTATATCCAGTCTAAACTTCCCCTGTTAATTTTGAACCCATTACCCCTTGTTCTATCACTACAGTCCCTCATGAAGAGTCCCTCCCCAGCATCCCTATAGGCCCCTTCAGATACTGGAAGGCAGCTATGAGGTCTCCATGCAGCCTTTTCTTCTCCAGGCTGAACACCCCCTACTTTCTCAGCCTGTCTTCATATGGGAGGTGCTCCAGCCCCCTTATCATCCTTGTGGCCCTCCTCTGGACTTGTTCCAACAATTCCATGTCCTTTTTATGTTGAGGACACCAGAACTGGACACAATACTCCAAGTGAGGTTTCACAAGAGCAGAGTAGAGGGGCAGGAGGTTAAATGCCCAGTCTATTTACTTAAACGTCATATATTCACTTCCACTGGAGAATTGATAAACACTTTGTGTCTTTACTCAAGTACTGTTTGTTGGACGCTGACAGAAAAGGAAGCTTTGAAAAGAGAAAATAATTTTTTATTGTAAATGTGACAAATGTGACCTTACATCAGAACTAAATGGGGGGAAAAAAACAACCCAAAGCAACAAAACAAAAGAAGAAAACCAAAACCCACCAAAAAGCTCAAGAAAGAAGATCAGATCGATGCTGTGGCTGGATTAGGAACAGCAGTTGATAATTAATTTAGCTTCTTGTTCCAGCCAGTTGTAGGCATCGTTTGTAGACTTCAGGGCTCTGTCAGGTCACCAGTGTGGTTTTAGCTTCATTTTGTAGCCAAGAAAATGTCTATAAGTATATGTCATAAGCTTGCAAAATGACACTTGGCACTTAATTCATTCTTATGCTTATTTTCCTGGCTTAATAATTCTACTTTGTCTCAGTTATTATACTTAATAAAAGACTATAACAGTGAGCCACGTCCAAGTAGGTACCTCCTCCGGTATTTTTGTGTTTAAAACACTTGCTCATTCCATTCTTGGACAATCAGAAACCTTCCTTGGCTGAGTGTGCTCAGCAGCTTGTCGTTGTTATCTCAGCAGGGTAAGATTTATCCCACAGAGGAGGCGCCACAGCCCTACCATCTTACAAGACCTGTTCAAAAAGTCACAGTTACAAAGAAGAAAGGGCAACCTTATCAGAAAAATGACATCCTGTATTTTTACTTGCTTTAGCTTTCACAGCAGAGAATCAGCTTATGAGCAAAGGACTTGGCCTATTTAGGAAAAAAAAAAAATATATTTCTTTTAATGTTATTTTATTTTATTATTCATTAGACTGTTTTTTTCCTCTGTCTTCCTCCTCGTGGATTTTATAATCCTAAATAATGGAACTCTCTGAAGCCTGGACAATATGATATCACCTTTCTGCCAGACATAATCAAACATAAAACTTAGACTGTTCATAAGAAATGGCAGCTTAGGGGTTTTAATGAGGGAATGAGACCTTAGATAGTGACAGAGCACCAGTTGCAGGGAGGAAAAATTACATTCAAAGAATTAGCAAAACCAGCAGTTTTCAGCAGGTTCAGAAATATACTGTAAAGTGTAACGCGCTCAGGTGCTTCGTGGGATAACATCTCATGTTTCATGATGCACTGGAAAGCATAGCCACTGGTTTTGAAGCTTTTTATGAAAGAAAGGGTCAATGCTTTTCATGAAAATTCACCTTCTGGGACTGAAAACTGTGGTGTGTGATTAAAAATAATTCACCCAAGATTTTCACACAGAGAGGAAAATCTTGCAAGGGAATGCAACTGCCTTTGGCACAGACCTTGGCTGCTTTTACCTAAACACAGACCTTGTCTGCTTTTACCTGAACACAGACCTTCAATGACAACTGTCCTACTTTATCCCACGAATGTCCTTTAGCACAGCAAAGGAACTTTTGCCCTGCATCCTGCAGTCATGAAGTTTAGCAATGTACCACACATCAGTGCCTAATCTCTAGCAAAATCTGTGCAGAGCACTTATCTCAACAAAATGTATTTCTGCTGAAATACACATTCAACGCCAAGAAGTTCTATGGAGAGAGCAGTTCTGATGGAGCTTATGAAGGAAGGGAGCCTAAAATTGCCTGATTTTAAAATCTCCCCACTTCCAACTGAAAATGAAGTTTTCAGTCCAATACCCTTTGGGGGATACACTGAAGAGTGGACAGAGAGCAGCAAAAAAACAAATTTAGAAGCATCGAATTGTCATGAAATGACAATGAAATTTTTCCTCCATCTATTCCAGCCCTTCCTGCAGCATTGATTTCATCTTGGCCTTGCTTTTTCTGTGCCTATTTACATGGGCCTGTTAACGATTCTGACCTCTAACATACTTGAGAGATCGTGACTAGACCAACCTCTACACCTCTGCTCACTCCCAGTGTGCAAATCTTCACAGGTGGGAAAAGAAATCTGACTTCGGTATTTTTCTTCCTCTCTATTAAAACTTGAGTCACTTTTTTTCATCATTGAATAGATTATTTTCTGTCTTAAGGGCTTTTCTAGTTTAGATGGTGCTGTTTTATGAAAAACTGGTTTTGCATTCTCACCTTCATAAACTCCTGGACCTGTCTGTAAAATTTTTGCTTCTTACTTTAAGAAACCACAGCTGAGTGGTCTATAGCATGACATGGGTAATACTCTTGTCAGTCAATGAGCTGTCAATCAAATCCTTGTTTCATTACTTTGGCTTTGTCCTTCTGGCAGGAGACATTCAACTTCCTTTACAATCAAATTTTGTGGTGCCAAAAGTCATGCCTTCGTTTCCAGTCTTCATGCTCCTCCTTATGCAAAAGCCCCTTTCAAGTGAGGCCCACAGAGTCACTGGCACATATTTCTCAAACTTAGAATAACTTTGGTAACTTATTGGTAAACACAAGCTGAATGTTCTCATCAGCTTCGCTGTTCACTGATGCTTAAAATGAAAGAATTGCATAGGATGATTGCTCTCCTCTATTGCTTTTAAATTTTATTCTGTTTCACATTTCACACTTGAACATTGTGTCCTTAATTTTCTTCCCTGAAAGGGAAAATCCCCTGATTCTTGTCAATATTGGAAATCCTTTCTTCAGCATTCGAATAGACCAATACACAGAGAGGATCAGGTCTTGGAAGCACTATGGTATTTAGTGCAATCAATCAGGTGCATCCTGAAGACAGTATGAAATATGTTACTCGTTTCTAAACTGGAGAGACCAGTAATATCTAGAGATCAGTGAATTTTTCAGAAACAAATGCCCATCTCTCTCCTCTGGTTAGTTTAGACATTGTGTTTCCTCTTCTTAAAAAAAAAAAAAAAAAAAAAAAACAAAACAAGTGGTATTTAACTTTTATCCTTACATCATAGAGGATTATGGACAAGTTTCAGGTACCCGAGTCCTGGAGTATGACTGGAATATTATCCCTTAATAAACCTGTCGTATAGCATCAGCTTCTGGATCTGTGTAGACTGTGTGGAAGCTTTGCAAGAGATAGGCTTCCTTGAGGTGAGCCTCATCACAGCGGTCTTTTTCCTGACCCAGAACAACTACTTTAGTTGACATCCACAGCTACTGTGACTGCTGCACCACCACAAACTACGGCAACATAGCTACTCAGCACTCTGCAGTGCTATTGCCTGCCCAAACAACCCAGAAGAAAAGGCACATGTTGAAGACATCTGCTGGTTTTCTGTGCTCTTATTCCTCATCATGATACAGTAGTGAGGGTTATTATGAAGGATATCTGGAAGGATATTGCCACAAAACTGGTGGAAACAACCCATTTCATATACTAGTACTGTTTTTCTAATAGTTTCAAGTCAGGAACAGCTTAGGTTTGGACCAGAGATGCAAACATAAAAAAACTAAAAACCCAATTATTCATCCTAGAAGCCACCAGTCCTTCAGCATATATGGGCAGTAGCAATCCGTGGATCTCATGGTCTGTTTACATGATTGTATGTGGATCATATGGGCTGTTTTCTCTGAGAGTAGTGAGTCACTGGAACAGGTTGCCGAGAGAAATAAAAGCTGCCCCATGCCTGGAGACATTCAAGGCCAAGTTGGACGGGGCTTTGAGCAGCCTGGTTTAGTGGAAGGTGTCCTTGCCTGTGGTGAGGGTTCGGAACTAGATGATCTTTAAGGTCCCTTCCAACCCAAACCATTGTACTATTCCATACTTACCATGAAATATAATCACTTTAATATGTCTCCTTCTACCCTGTTATTCATACTCTCTAGGTGGTTTCTTGCTTGCCTGAAGATTGTCAGGGGAAGCTCAGTGTATACCATAACCTACCAAGTGTATTTGAGAGTGAGGTTGCTGCGAATACTGAAAAATCTGATTCCTATATCACTGTCTATGTTTGCATATTTGCTATCTGTCACATTTATCAGAGTGGATCTGAGGTAGGCCTTCTGAGTCTCCAGGCTCTGGATCATAAACAGACTCACTTATGATACAACAGAGGTTTTTCATTTACTGCACAAAATGGATACTCATTAACCAAAGGAAAGGCTTGTCACAGTAAATAATAACTGTGGCAAAGAAAAATGAGCCCATAATAAAAATAATGGCAATACAAGAGAATAGGATCATCAAAGATGGTACAGATGGGAAAACCGCTTTTCCTCACCTACTGCATGATAAATCTCTTCTCTGCAGTATATATTACTCATGATATCAGTTTCAACTTTTCAAGTCACCTGGGGGTAAGGGGAGGGCATATAGAAAAATATGCCGAGTCTTCAGCCTAAAATATCCTATATTATGGTCCAGTCAAATGGACTGGAAAGGAGTATGATTATTGTGCTAGTGACCTTCGGATATTCATTTCTTTCTTTTAAATGTTTGCCTACCCAAAACATGAGTAGAAAGATCTTTGCTTAACTAAGCTCTTCTGATAAACATCACTGAATAGGAACTGGTTTTAACAATTAAATGAGCACTTCATGTCAGAGAGAGACCCCAGCCTCGTAGTATCCCACAGAATTCTTCTTTCTTCTTGGCAGAATTGAAGAGGTATCATATAATGGTGTCATTGCTACAGCAGAGGTAAAAGTGAAATGAAGTCAGGAGCTTTAAAATTTCAAAACGACCATTACAACTGAAGTAGAGGGCAATTTCCATCAGATCACAAAGAAATAATCAAAATGCTCTTAACTTCTAGTCTTCTTTACCTCCCTCTTTTCTTGTTGGTTTAGTCCCCAAGGGTTATAGCATTTTGGAACCATGAGCAGTTGCATATTCTGAAATAATGTAAATTATTCAAAACTAGAGATCTATGGTCCATTTCTTGTTGACCGTCTGTGAGCAGATCAGCATAATCAGTCATGATTGGCTCTTTTTCATTTTCTTATTCTAATTGCAATCCCTCTTCATATGCAATTGCATAGTAAAAAGCATACAGCACTTTGACACGCCCATGCCTGGGAAGCTTGCTTAATAAAACGTGACTAAGCATGTCAGAATTTAAACTTCTCGGTCAGTTGATATTTCAGTTGATCAAAATAATTACTTTGTCCACCTCAAAACTCTGTGTATTTTTTAGTTCTTGTCTTCCTTCTTCTTATCATTTTGAATTCAAGCAGATTTTAAAGCAATATTGCTTAAAAATATTTGGTTTTAAAAATACAAAAATGAATTTTTAATTAAAACCAAGCATATTTGAATGCATTTTGACTCAGACTTTTAGCCATATTTCAGCATGGACTCACAATAACCTCACACAACTGAAACTTCTTTTTTTCTGCAAGGAACAGCTCTAGTCACAAGTACAAATGTCCTTCTGCGACTTTGCCAGCACTTCTTGTTTCTATCTTTGCAGCAATAAGGTAGTGCATGAGGCTAAAGAAAAGAAACAGAATCAGTTTTGTGGTCCTTTGAAAAACTTCATTTTGAAAGTGCTGCATGGCATAATCAAAATTTTTTATTCAGTCAGGTGCTGTGACAGTCTATAGCTGTGATTTCTGTTTCAGCTGTCCCTTCTCATGTCTTGTTCATTCTTGCAGTATATTTTTTCTATGCCCAAACATTCCCCTCCTTTTCAGTGAAAAAAATGCTAGTAATTCTTCTTCCCCCATCAGTGTCTTAATGTGAAGTATCAAATAAGAGACTGAAAAGCCATCGCCTAGATAAAATTATTGTTAAATTTGGATTATGTGAGACAAACCCCTTTATCAAGACACAGTGTGAAAATAGTGGCATCATTTTAGCAGGTCAAAGCCCATACTTCATGGCTATAGCTCATCTCTGGTTCCCATTGAATTTCATTTTTGTTCTAAAGTGTTTGCGATCCTTGCGTGTTTGCACACCCTTCTAAGCAAGAGTCACTGTATAAAAATACTTTTGCTTCTCACGGAGTCATGTTAAAAAGAACCACTGATGTCTTATCATCATGTCAGACACTTAGTGTTTATGGAGAATCTACTGTGCAGCAGCCTTCATTGTTCTTATGTGAAGCAAAGCAATTAAATTGTGTTGGTTGTTATGTCCTAAAGGCAGAAAGAAATGGAGGCATTTGAGCAATGCATCCCATCAGGTTGGCAGAGCAATGGGCAGATTGCAAAATTAACCTTTAAAGCAGAGTCCAGAAAGATTTGTTGCTTCTACTATTGCAATCTTGTCATTGATATTGCCAGAATATCCTGCATGTTTTACTCTCACATGACACTTTACATGTTGTTTTCTCTGTCTGACCCTGGGGATATGAATTCTTCTGCTTTTTGTCTCTGAAATGCAACCAGATTTCTTTGTTGTATTCAGATGTCAGCGTGGATAAAAATCCATTACTTACAAAATGCATTATTTGACTAGAAGAAGAAAATCATCTTTTATTTTGTTAAAACTCCTACTACCACCAGTACTACTGTGGAATCCATGTTTCACACATACACCAGGAAAGAACACAAAATTCCTTGCTGTCATGGGGAAGAGTGGCTGGAAAGCTGCCCAGAGGAAAGGGACCTGGAAGAAGTTGTTCGGCAGCCAGCTGAACATGAGCCAGCTTGTGCCCAGGTGGCCAAGAAGGCCAACAGCATCCTGGCTTGTACCAGAAATGGTGTGGACAGCAGGACTAGGGAAGTGATCATCCCTATGTATTGAGCACTGGTGAGGCTGCACCACAAATCCTGTGTTCAGTTCTGGGGCCCTCGCTACAAAAGAGACCTTGAGGTGCTGGAGCTCATCCAGAGAAGGACAGCAAAGCTGGTGAAGGGTCTAGAGCACAAGTGTCATAAGGAGCAGCTGAGGGAACTGGGGTTGCTTAGCCTGGAGAAAGGAAGCTCAAGGGAGACCTTATTGCTCACTACAACTACTTGAAATGGGAGTTGTAGCGACTCTTCCCCCAAGTTAGAAGTGATAGGACTAGAGGAGATGGCCTTAAGGTGTGCCAGGGGAGGTTTAGATCGGATATTAGGAAAACTTTCTTCACCGAAAGGGTTGCCAAGCATTGGAACAGGCTGCCCAGGGAAATGGTTGAGTCACCATCGCTGGAGGTATTTAAAAGATATTAGATATGGCGCTTAGACTATGCTTTACTGGTGGACTTCACAGTTTAGGTTAATTGTTGAACTCAATCATGAAAGTCTTTTCCAACCTAAAGAACTCTATGCTTCTATAAAAGCTTCATATCCCCACAGAAAAGGTTTCCCTTTGCTTTCATTTCTCCATATTATTTTCAAGCTTTTTGCGATACTAATTCATTAAGAAGTGAACACTACAAAGATCTAGCATCAGCTTTGATGTAATATATCATAAACTCAGTCCATATTTTATGCAGGAAGCCTCAGAAGTTGACAGAACAACTCTGTGTCATTCTCAGATTTCCATGGATACAGTATCCTGAGGTGTGCAGTAGGCCCATCAGATATGTAGAGCTTAACCTTTGAATCTAGGCATCATGCTGGTACAAAATGGAAAGGTAATAATTACCAGAATTAGAAAAAATAATGGGAATTTATTAATGAATCATCTTTCCCCTTAAGCTGTACTGTAGCAAGAAGTAATCACAATAATAAGGAACAGTGTTATTATTGGACCACATTATGAACACCAGTGATTTTACACCAAGCTTTTACTGTCAGGGGAATGGTTCATTAACCACAAAGAACACTTCACATTAGGGATTCAATTTATATGTCCAATTTAGACATTTTTTAAGTATTTTTTAATTAAAATTGGGATTCTGCATTTTGGAATGGTGTGCTGGTTCAAAGGAATTATAAGCACAATTACTACAATCAAGGTGTTAGTAAATGTTTTTGTTCCAGATAAAAGTTGGACACTGGTCAATCTGTTAAGCAGCCACTCTGGCCGACCCTGCAGTTTTGGTTCCAATTAGTAGAGAGGTGGATGAGAAATGGGATAGAAGGACAAAGCCTTTTTATAACATGGAAAGTTTTTTTATTTGACAAGTGGTAAATAAAGGAAATTTCCTGGACAGTGGGTCATAGACAGGCAAGGAAGAATTTTGCTTGTAACCTTAATATCAAAAGCTGATTTCTTTTGATCAAGCCAGCTGTATTTCACATTATTTACTGCAGTAAATATCCTTTGGGGGATGAAAGTCAAGCTGGGAAAAAATTTCACTTATATTGTTAACAATATTTCAACCCATTACAGGGTAATATAAAATTAATGAAAAATGCCTTTAGTCTGTAGAGGAGCCTTAGCCTCCCAAGCATGAGGTAGGAAAGGTCTTAATGCTGTATCTTAAGGAGTTACCACCAGATTAAACCCCCGGTCAGTGTAAATATCTCATCATTTCATAGAATCATAGAATAGTTAGGGTTGGAAAGGACCCTAATTTCATCTAGTCCCAACCCCCCTGCCATGAGCAGGAACACCTCACACTAAATCATGTCACCCAAGGCTTTGTCCAGCCTGGCCTTGAACACAGCCAGGGATGGAGCATTGTTCAAGGCCGGGCTGGACAGAGCCTTGGGCGGCATGGTTTAGTGGGAGATGTCCCTGCCCGTGGCAGGGGAGTTGGAACTAGATGATCTTAGGGTCCTTTCCAACCCTAACTCTTCTATGATTCTATGATCTATGATTCACAACCTCCTTGCGCAGCCCATTCCAGTGCCTCACCACCCTTACAGTAAGGAACTTCTTCCTTATATCCAATCTAAGCTTCGCCTGTTTAAGTTTGAACCAGTTACCCTTTGTCCTATCACTACAGTCCCTAATGAAGAGTGCCTCGCCAGCATCCTTATAGGCCCACTTCAGATACTGAAAGGCTGTTATACCACACAGCCTTCTCTTCTCCAGGCTGAACAGCCCCAACTTTTTCAGCCAGTCTTCACATGGGAGGTGCTCCAGTCCCCTGATCATCCTCATGGCCCTCCTCTGGACTTGTTCCAACAGTTCCATGTCCTTTTTATGTTGAGGACACCAGAACTGCACACAATACTCCAAGTGAGGTCTCACGAGAGCAGAGTAGAGCATTTAAAATGAAAAGCAAGCATAATCCATGACTGTAGGTACTTTTTCCTGGAAATAAACTGTACATTAAGATCTGCCATCAGTATGAAATACTAATTGAAGTTCATTAAGATCAGCAATAAGTGTGTTTGCTGTGAGCATTTACACTGCTTTCAGTCACCTGGCAGCCAAATTGGGCTTAAAGTGCCAGCATCACTTTCAAGATGGATGCAGTCAGGGGACCTCATGAAGCTCATGTCTTGTGGTGGGGGCACTGGAAGGATATCGGCTGTGTCTGCGTGAACTGGGGATTCTGATGCAAGCAAGGCCTGTCAAACTGAGTCCTTAGAAGCTGCAAGAGTCAGATTAAAATAAATATTTATAAGTAGAAAGAGTCAGATCTTCAGGCTATAACAAACTGCATGTGGGTGAAGGGTAGAATAATGGCTGTTGTAACATTAAAAAATTAGACATCAGAAAGGCACTTTAATGTACCTAAACCTATCATCCTTCTAAGCACTGCTGAAGCACATGCTTCAGAAATGGAATTTAAACATATGCTTCAGTTTCCAGTCCTGAAAAGGACTAGTGTTTAAACATGGGGTTTAGAGAGGGGGATTCATGTTGTGCAAACTTGCCTTTCTAATTTGCCAGACAAAACTGTTGAGTTCATCAGCTACGAACCTGATTTACAGCAAAGGTATCTAATTCATTTTCCTTCTCTTGAGATTAATCGTGATAAATCTCTTCCAAATGTGCTAAGTAATGAAAGTAGATGAAACATATTCATCATACCTAAATGGATGGTTTCTCATATCCTAATGGAATATTGTTGAAGAATTACAATAGACAGAAATGGTTCAAATACACTTATTAAGAAGTAACAACAAACAGGTAAAGAAAGACCACAGGGACTCCACTAGGCCAGTTTCTCTTTGATTTGCTCATTTTAATTCACCTGTTTGTTTTCTTCACATTACTCCCTTTGTTTTCTTCGCAAAATAAGTAATTGAGATGTCTTTTGAAGATTATAATGACTCCTGAAGTGACATATGTTTTGTAATTTATTTCACATGTGTGTACCTCTGCAGGAGACAGCTGTCTTCTAAATGGGAGATAAGAATTCTTTGAGATCTCTGATGGCTAAAGAAGGGGTAGGATGCGGATACTTGTGTATGGCAGTTGTGAAGGAGAGGAAATTCTGATGGTGCTCCTGTTTACTGACTGTATTTAAAATGCCTTTTCTTTCAGGGAAGGAGAGAAGGAACAATATGTTCCCCTTGGCCTCACTGCACTCAGTGACTCGAATAATGGAACAGGGAAGTAAGTGCTCATCCCACCCAAGTGCATTACCACCTAGCTTTAGTTCTGATGTCACAAAAACCGTATACACACTCAGGTTAAATGGGATATTCCTTTTCTGGGAGATGTTTAGTAAACATATCCAAATACTCCCTGAGATGTTCTGTAGACCTGGTCAGCTCTCCCATTTGCTCCAGCATCAGAGTTCTCTAGGCTATTCGTCCACTTCGTCAAGGACTCTAAAGTTACTCTTAGAGGTAGTAATAGAGGAGCCGACAAGGAGAGGTGCCATGCTTGACCTCGTCCTCACCAACAGGGAAGGGCTGGTTGGGAATGTGATGCTCCAGGGCAGCCTTGATTGCAGCGATCATGAGATGGTTGAGTTTGAGATCCTCAGGACAGTGAGAAGAGCGTGCAGCAAGCTCACTGCCCTGGACTTCAAGAGAGCAGACATTGGCCTCTTCAGGACCCTGCTCAGTAAGGTTCCATGGGATACAGCCCTAGAGGGCAGGGGGGCCCAAGACTGTTGGTTGATATTGAAGGATCACCTGCTGCAAGCTCAGGAGCGATGCATCCCAACTAGAAGGAAGTTCAGCAGGAGGGCCAGGAGACCTCCTTGGATGGATAAGGAGCTGCTGAGCAAAATTCGAAAGAAAAAAGAGGCTTATAAAAGGTGGAAGCAAGGTCAGGCTGCCTGGGGAGAATACAGGGATGTTGTCCGGGAAGCTAGGGACCAGGTTAGGAAAGCTAAAGCCCACTTAGAATTAAACTTGGCTAGGGATGTTAAGGATAACAGGAAGGGATTCTATAGATACATTGCCGATAAGAGACAGGTTAGGGACACCGTGGGCCCTCTCCAGAAGCTATCGGGAGAACTGGCTACCCTGGATTTGGAGAAGGCTGAGGTTCTTAATGACTTCTTTGCCTCAGTCTTTACGGGCAAATGCTCTGTCCACACCACCCAAGTCTTGGAAGGCAGACGCGGGGACGGTGAGGGTGGGGACCCTGGGCCCACTGTGGGGGAGGATCTTGTTTGGGACCACCTTAGGAACCTGAATGTATACAAGTCCATGGGACCGGATGAAATCCATCCAAGGGTCCTGAAGGAGCTGGCAAATGAAGTTGCTAAGCCACTGTCCATCATATTTGAAAAATCATGGCAGTCAGGTGAAGTTCCCGATGACTGGAAAAAGGGAAATATAACCCCCATTTTTAAGAAGGGAAAAATGGATGACCCGGGGAATTACAGACCAGTCAGTCTCACCTCTGTGCCTGGCAAAATCTTGGAGCGGATTATCCTGGAAGGCATGCTAAGGCACATGAAAACCAACAAGGTGCTTGGTGACAGCCAGCATGGCTTCACTAAGGGGAAATCCTGCCTAACCAATCTGGTGACCTTCTATGAAGGGGCTACGGAACTGATGGACAGGGGCAGAGCGGTTGATGTCATCTACCTGGACTTGTGTAAAGCCTTTGACACTGTCTCCCATGACATCCTTCTCTCTAAGTTGGAGAGACATCAATTTGATAGGTGGACCACTCGGTGGATAAAGAACTGGCTGGATGGCCGCACGCAAAGAGCAGTGCTCAGTGGCTCAGTGTCCAGCTGGAGACCGGTAACGAGTGGTGTCCCCCAGGGATCGGTGTTGGGACCGGTGTTGTTCAACATCTTTGTTGGTGACATGGACAGTGGGATTGAGTGCGCCCTCAGCAAGTTTGCCGATGACACCAAGCTGTGTGGTTCGGTTGATACATTGGAGGGAAGGAATGCCATCCAGAGGGCCCTTGACACGCTTGTGAGGTGGGCTGATGCCAACCTGATGAAGTTCAACCATGCTAAATGCAAAGTCCTCCACCTGGGTCGGAGCAATGCCAGGCACAGCTACAGGTTGGGCGGGGAGGAGATTGAGAGCAGCCCTGCGGAGAAGGACTTGGGGGTGTGGGTTGATGAAAAAATGAACATGAGCCGGCAGTGTGTGCTTGCAGCCCAGAAAGCCAACCGTATTCTGGGCTGCATCAAAAGGAGTGTGACCAGCAGGTCGAGGGAGGTGATCCTGCCCCTCTACTCTGCTCTCGTGAGACCTCACTTGGAATATTGTGTGCAGTTCTGGTGTCCTCAACATAAAAAGGACATGGAAGTGTTAGAACAAGTGCAGAGGAGGGCCACGAAAATGATCAGGGGACTGGAGCACCTCTCGTATGAAGATAGGCTGAGAAAGTTGGGGCTGTTCAGCCTGGAGAAGAGAAGGCTGCGTGGAGACCTCATAGCAGCCTTCCAATACCTGAAGGGGGCCTATAGGGATGCTGGGGAGGGACTCTTCCTTAGGGACGAGTCCCTAAGCATTTGATGGATGGTGAGCAGAAGACGTTATTAAGAACAGGACACTCTAGAAAAACTCAAAGAAAACTACTTCTGGAAAGAAATTATAGACGTGCTTATATAATTAGGAGGTGAGAGATGTGTTGTTTGAAACCCTACAGAATCACAGAATCATAGAATAGTTAGGATTGGAAAGGACCTTAAGATCATCCAGTTCCAACACCCCTGCCATGGGCAGGGACACCTCATGCTAAACTATGCCACCCATGGCTATGTCCAGCCTGGCCTTGAACACCACCAGCGACGGAGCATTCACAACTTCCCTGGGCAACCCATTCCAGGGCCTCACCAGCCTTACAGTAAAGAATTTCTTCCTCATATGCAATCTAATCTTCCATGTTTAAGTTTGAACCCGTTACCCCTTGTCCTATCACCACAGTCCCTATAGTTCCCAGAATAGAAATCTATCCAAATTTAGAGCCAGAAAAAGAGGTGGTGGGGGTTGGAAAAAAAAAAAAAAAAAAACAAAAAACAAAACAAAACACAAAAGGTTAAAAAGATTGATATTTCTTTTCACTCATCTTCTTCTGTATGATCAACTGAATTTCTGTTAGTAACTAGGCACTTTTGCAGATGCTTATTTAATGTCATGCAGGGGAGAGGCAGTAGGTGTGGGCAGGAGAGGTGAGTCATACTTTGCTCAAGTGGGAACCTGCTGGGATGTTCATAATGCACTGAATTAAGTTCAGAAATATGAAAGTTTCATTTTCTCTTTTTCCTACACCTTTTCTTTTCTCCAGTCTGACAGACACCCAAATTCATGTCAGCTTCTTAATATTCATTTGTACTACTGATAATCAGGCCTGAATACAAGTCTAATCCTGAAAGATGATAAATTGTTCCTCATTTTTACATGAATACAATAAAAAATTTATTGTCTTATGTGTAGCTGCATGGTGCAGAGGCAAGAACTCCTCTCTGCAGTGAACTGGGAACTTCGCCACCTCTCCCAGCAGTGGTCCAAACTGTCTGCAGCATATGTTGCAACATTTTCCAGATTTAAAGATGAGAGGGCCGTCATCTGGCTGGTACTCTACTGGAACATCTTTTTCTGACAATCTGAGTAAAAACCAGACTCTTTGGGGTTTCAATGTAACACCACATGCTCTGACATTATAAGACTGGAAGCTGTCTGAAGACATTGCCATCTGGGGTGCGGAAAATGGGAGATTTTCATGTTAGAGGGAAAAAAGCTCTGGTAGAGGTGTGATTTATGGAAGAGGTGTGATTTGTTTCCCCTCTTTCATTATAATGATTCATAAACAGATTCAAATATCGTTTGTAAGGTTCAAACTGAAGTCACTTAAGCAAGGGGAGAGAGAGGGCTGGTGACAGGAATGAAAGGCCTTTCTCTTTTGAGATCATACTGGGATTCCCATGTGAATATAAACTGTCATTCAAATTAAAATGAAAAGCTTCAGTCTAGGATGTTTTATGGGGGCACCACTGTGCCTTAAATTTCACTTTCTCCCTTATTTATTTTCTCTGTGAGCCAGTTGTCCATGCAGAGCATGACAGTTAATTACGCCTCTTTGTTTCCCCCTGACAAACAAAGCACAAGTAATGCCAGCAGGGATTAAACTGTTTGCTTTTGGTTTACAGGGAATTAAAGCATGTATGTAGTAAAATTTACCGTAAAGGTCGTTCCTAAAGCCATAGACTGGGGAAATAGTATTAGCGGCTAACACTGTGGACTCAAAGCTCAGTTCAACAACCTTTAAATAAATGTCCAATATGTTTTTCCATCCAGATGGACTTA
Organism: Amazona ochrocephala; assembly: GCA_039720435.1. NCBI lineage: Eukaryota > Metazoa > Chordata > Aves > Psittaciformes > Psittacidae > Amazona > Amazona ochrocephala. The sequence goes on from CM077881.1 coordinate 27,724,899, forward strand.
CTCAACATGTGTCTACATGGGTTTTAGCAGGCTAATGTGAGTGTGCACAACCTGTGCATGCCAACAGCCAAACATCCACGGCCAGTCTTTAACAGCTCTAGGTGGATTCATTAGCCAGGTTGGAGTGCGGCACTAACCACAGCTTACGCTGTTTCCAGGTCAGAACCTATTTTACACCTGCCCGGATCTGAGTGCAAGCAGGACAGCGCACACGTCGCAGTGCTCTGAACTCAGGATGTTTCAGTGATGGGTGTGCTCCTTGCAACTCTACCCCTTGCTTGTCTTGGCTGATTTACCTCCTGTCCAAATGCTCTTTTCTAGTCTTTGTAACAAGACTTGTTATGCTCAGAAGTACCAGGTCTCTGTGGGAAGGCTGAGGAGTTACTAATGAGCAGATTATTAAACCATCTGCAGCTGGTTCAAATCTGTCAGATACTGTTGACCAGAGGAAATGCCATAGATCAATCTGATGGTATTAAACAGTACCTTACCTAAACTCTAATTAAATAAGGCTGATAGGAAGTTTGTTTCCTGTGATGGCTATTTTTAGGCAAATCTGCTTCTGTCCTTTTGTGCAAGTCTCAGGCTGTCTGAGACATGGGAGATCACTGCTGAGACAGTTCTCTTGACAATTTTAGGAGGAGGATCCCAGGTCTAACCAGGTCTGGGTGCTGGGAGCACCTCCATCCAAGCAAAGCAGGTGGAGGTCCAGCACAAAGCTGCTCTGAACAAGCTAGAGTGGCCTTTTTCACGAGCAAAGCAGAAGCCCATCTGTCGTGTGTGGGGTCCTCAACAGCAAGATCCCTGGAGAAAAGGGGAGTGAAGGCACCCGGGGGAACTCAGCCAAAGTCACAAGCATGACACCTTGAAATTAATCAAAAGTCATGCTTCAAGTAACAGGGACCAGAAGTGGGATGAAAGAGGATTGAGAAAGTATAGTGTGTGGTGGGTTATCTAAATAAAGTGTTTGACCTGTAAATGGGGTAATTCTGTCCAAACCCCTATACTACTCTATAGGACTGACCACAGAAGAGACACATGAGGGTATCAACACAGGGGAAGATTGCTAATGCTTTAGATTTTTTGTGGAAAATGAGGACTCAGTTCCACAAAATATTACATGTATCTTACTGAAAAAAAATACAGAAGGGATATAGATTCTAGCTCATGAAACACATAATCCATAGCCATCTGGAGCCTGGAAAAACATAAAAGGCAATACACCATTGTATGTGTTGTCCTTTTCTAGCACATTGGCTATGTAATTATATATGCTGGAGAATTTCATGCATATTTTGAAAACAAAGAGTAGTCTTTAACTTCAGACTGTTGTCAGTGACTGTGATTGAAACTTGAAATCATTTTTAAAAAAGAGAGAAAAAGAAATTCCAGAGCACACATTTAAAGTGCAGGGAGTCTGGAAAAGACAGCAACATATTGAAAGGAAGAGGCTCTGCAGGTGTAATATTTAATGGAGTGTTAATTGTGCAGTGGCTAAAAATAAATAGGCAGCACAGAGGTCGGGTTTGGGTGAGTGGTTGATTGGAAGTGCTAAGCTCTACAATTAGCACTAAAAATGATGAGCTTACTTTTCTATGCTGCAGGTCGTATTAAGAGTTAGAGGGACTTCTCTCTGCAAACTCTTACCAACACAGAGGAAGGCAAGAAGCCATAGGCTGTGGTTTCTGGTGTTCTACATACTATTTACTCCAATGTTTAGGAATATAAACCACCCGCTAATCTCAAAACCTCACAACTTACATTCAATGTGAATGGAACTTCTGTTTAATGACAAACTGAATTATTTCAAGCAGAAGGGTAAAAGCACACTCATTCGTTTGTTCATTCACTTACTAGCACTTTAATAGTTAACATTGGTCCCTATCCTAATGACATTCAATAGGCAGGAAAATCTTTTAGTGTTAGAGAGGACTTTTGACAGTGTATATTAACATATGAACTGTGAGACTCACACCTGAGGATTACCGTGTGTTATATCTTATCTCAAACTGCGATTCAGGTTTAAAGCAGAACAAACTACACTAAATTAAGCCCTTCTTCTTTATGCTTATGAAGTATTCAGCATCTACATCAGTGTTCATTAATCCCAGTCATTCAATGAATGTTTTGTGTAACAGCAAATGCTGCAAGTCCATAGATTGTTCAAAAGTTCCATTTTGTGACTATTTCTCTGAATGTCTTCTCTTCTAATTTCTTATACATAGTTTTTGGTTAGCTGCCTAAAATGATAAGATAATGTTGGTGTTGCTTGGCCATCTATAAGTTGCACCAGGATTTGACAAGGTGACTTTTTTTTTAAATTCCATTTTATTACATATCTGCAGTTGCATAGATTTGCATAGATGTTCTCAACTCCTTTCCTATTATACCACAGACAACAAAATTTCATTGCCATGAGTATTTTGACAGAGCAAATAAAAAGGCACAAAAACTACAGTTGCAGCAACCATTGAAGTGGATACATTAGATAAAGCAGTAAGTAACATTTAGTTGTATTTTGAGCAATGTCTCTGTATTTGCTGATTTTGTCAGATTTCTACTATGATTTTGTCTCTTGTAGAGTTTAGCATTAATTATGGAATGAAGATAGAGGGGAAAAAAAGCTAGGAAAAAAAGCACAAGCAGCTTTTTTTTTTTTCCTTGGACTGGTCTGTTCATTTGGAAATAGATATGCATACAGACACAACACACACAAACATACCTGAACAGCCTGCTACAAAGTTTTTTTCTAAATCCACCACCCTTTGTTTTGTTTAGATTCAGGCATGTTTGGTTTCATAGAATCATAGAATCATAGAATAGTAAGGGTTGGAAAGGACCTCAAGATCATCGAGTTCCAACCCCCCCGCCATGGGCAGGGACACCTCCCACTAATTGTACCAAGTCTTTCTGTTACAGACAGGTAAATAATACATACTTATATGTGTATTTAGACATAGATTTCTTTATAAAAGATGATATCTAGGTAAAAATTTTGGCCATTATGGTAGCTCTGATACATGTGCACTTTAACAACAATTAGTATTGTTATTCGTTAACAATTAATATTGTTGTTAATATTGTTGTTAAGGGGCTGATCCTTGAGAAAACCACTAATCATTTTTGAAGTTACTTCATTAAGTAAGTAACTCCACTTTCTGGCTGGGCTAAGGGATTCAAAAAGACTAGGTCTTAAATTTGTGTTCTTTAATATTTATGTTGTTGCTGTTGCTATTGAAAGATGCTAAAGTATAATGCAACTACTCGTTGTATTTCTACAAGACATTTGTACACATTTGTGTTTTCATTCAGGAATAAAGGCAAGATTACCCATCTCAGCTTCATAACAAACCTAAAGAAGGCATGTGCTGGGTCCTTTTGTTGCTGTGAGAATACATTTCTGCTTGCCTGAACTTATGTTTTCTCATTTACTAAAGTATCAAGATGTTAATGCTGAATATCATTTGTGAAATATTTTCCTGTAAGTACAAAAGAGTAAGTACTTTCAACTGTCTGCCTCGAAGATGCCTGTCTCTTCCCCACAAATTAAGGGAAGCTGATAAAACAGAGTGGAATGGCCATTTATTGGAAACACAGCCCACTGAAGAAGTTAGAAACTTAACAACATATTTCTATAATTCAAAGGAGGCACAAGACATTAAAAGGTACTGCCTCATTCATGTAACAAAGGTTGTGTCAAGAAAATAAAATTTCACAATATTTATCTCTTCTCATGAGAGTGTTCATCAAAAGATGAGGAAATAATTTTGAAGATCATTCATCTAATGCTAGGAAGACTTTTTATCTGTACAATCCACCACAGAATTAGCAGGTTGCTGCATTTTCAAAAGCACATCTAACCCCTAAAGGATTTAAAGGAACATAGCATTTCTTTATTAGTAGACACAGAGCTCTAGGGTCCTCCTGTGCAAAGCATTGGAGAAACCCAGTATCTGCAAACCGTGACTGCTTCGGGAGGGTGTACCAGGTTAGCATGAGATGCAGCAGGGAAGAAATTATGAGACCATTTAAGCTGGGCATCTTGCATGCTTGACTTACCTCCTGGGGGGTGTCCACCTCCACTGCACTTGGACCACAGTGGGGTCCACACTGTTGCAGCCCCTAGATGTCCTGGCTTACTCTGGAAGGACACCAAAGGACACAGCAGGCTGGGAGTTGTACATCTGTCCTTGCCTGGATGACCAGAGTGTTAGTCTCTTCCTCCAAGCCCTGCCAAGAAGCTGTGGTTTACCATGATGAATGGCATTTTCAGCACAGCTGCTGCTGTGGCTTTTTATTAGAGGTCTCAGTGTCATGTTAAGCCAAGCTCTGAGGAAGGTAATGAGGCTTCTTAATGAGGGCGCACTTTAGGAAGGCAAGGTACCTGAGTTTCATGGCAATAACTGTGCCACCTCAGCAAGGAAAGAAACTTCTTGCCTTTAAATATTCTGACCTGCACTCATTTGCATTTGCTGCATAAATCCCTTCCTAAAAGCTGCCTGCTGCTGCTGTCTCTGGCCCTTCTAGCATTTTTCAGATACTTTCCATCAGAAAAATTACAAATCTCACTGAAGGGATGACTGGGCATTTTCTTAAGGTTCAGAGCCCAAAACATGTTCCGCTTGCCTGCAGAATATTATGGCAGCACAACACTTACAGCAATCATATGGGTGACTCCCTCACTATCTATGCACGGCCCAAGGATAATAGCAATTCCTCTGAAAGAAATCTGACCACTGTCAAACTTTCTTGCTATATAAAAGTATTTGGGAAACTATATGTAACTGTCCCATTACCCACATACTAGTCACATAGAATACTGACTGTAACAGTGCTGAGCAAATTGAAGTATGGAAAAGCACACATTGCTTATTTGCTTAAATCCTTCTTTTAACTTCAAATTTGAGAACTTCAATATGATGCCAAAATTTTATGAGCCTTACTCTGACTTGCTTTTACACTAAACAAATAGGCTATGAGTCTACCAGGCAGACCTAGATTTGCTGTAAGACGGCCAAGAATTGCTTAGAACTGGGAAAGAGATTTGAATCCTTCAGCAATGCCCTTCACCGCTTCCTTCAATATGCACAAAGAGGATCCAGACACTTCACAACTCAAGAGTCAACATTTTCCCTAAGAGCCTTAAAGTTTGTTCACTGACTTAATTCTAATGGCAATAAGGTCCATATCATCAAACTACGTTTATTAACTCTTGTCTGTGGAATCTTTTATGTGTTTTAAAATACATTTAGATAGTCTTTGCATGCTCAATTGTGTTATTTCAGCTCCTTTTTTTCTAATATATATGAGTTTATATCATTTTTTCCCTCATGTATAATGAACTTTTTAATTGGCAATGCATAGTGCATAAAGCAAAAGTTACTTGATTTGTGAAAAAGACAATCTATCGTGGCTTTTTAATTGCCTCTTTGTTATTTATATCTTGAAATATTATCCATTAATAATTTTTGAAATATTAGTGCCAAATTTGTATCCATTAGAAGACTGAGTTGAAAAACCAAGAAAATGGCATTTGAAAAAAAGTGTTTATTATGTTGGATAAGGTCCAAAAATACTGCAATAGTATGGCATACATATATACAATAGGATTCTTTTGACCAATTCATATATATATTTCTATATAATATCATTTACTACATATATAAATTTTAAGATATTATTATAACCAATTTATATAAAAACTTTCAATTATTTATATAAAAATAGTATTTGATTAAAATAATACATTTATATTTATGTATGTAGCATATACATTGAATTTATATACACATATATCTGTGAATAAATACCTATTTTCCCTTTATACTGATGTATTTATTGAACACCATACATATATATGTGTTCCTAAACTGCTAAGATTAAAGAATCGTTTATCAGCTCTCAGGTTATAATGCAATCATAAATATATCTTGACAAACTTGAATTGAAGCATGATTTTCAGCAAAACATGTTGATAATGCAAAGAAACTCTGGATTTTATTTTTATTTTTTCCAAAACCTAAATGTTGCCATTTTTATTTACAGGTAATTTTAACATTTCTGAGGACTTTTTTCCCCCATTTCTGAATGAAAAAAACTCTGATTTTTGTGTTTCTTGTGGAGGGGGACTTTTTTCCCCAAATGCTTCCAATAGTACAAATAACAGTTTAAAGTTTAGCTAAACAGTCCTTAGTCTAACTGCATTGTCAAAAAGGTTTTCTATCTTATTATTTCCACAGATCAATAATTCACACACTACAATACACAACGCTTCCCTTTAGGATTTTAAAGCTACCCACATCTCTTAATCATAAAATTCTTCCTGGACTGTGTTTCTCTCCATCTGGCATCACAGTCAATTGCGATGAGAAAGGAAGTTTCTCAAAGAGGATAATGAAAGATTAATATCACAAATGGGAGTCAAAACTGCAGTTGTAGAATGTGTCCTTTGGCAGCCTGTAAATAAAATCCTAAGAAGTAGCAACAAAATTGTGTCTTCTTATTTATGGGAAGTACCTAACCTGCTACCAAGGTATACTCACTGGTAATTTCCTCTTATCTTACAATCTCTACATGATTTCAGTATCATCTCCCCATTGCATAGGAGAGATTTATGTTCCATTGATAGCAGCATTTCTAAAGGAAAGGTAATCAAATATAAAATACAAACTACTGGTGCTCCATAAGATACCACATGTTGGATCACATAAGACTGAATATTTAAAATCCAAAACACTTGCATGTTTCCATATATATAAATAAGGAAAAGAAGAAGGTGGGATGAAATGTAAAACTTGATGTCAGTTGCTGCGTAAGGTGGTCTTGTGGGGTTTATTTTGCTTCACTTTTATTTTGTTCTGCTAAAACTGGAAGACTCCTTAAAGAAAGAAAAAAAAAAAAAAAAGAAAAACTGATGTAAAAGATAACAGCTGACAAAAAAAAAACAAACCTGACAGATACAAAGATTTCAGCTATGTATACGTTTCAAAAACTATCCTTTAAAAATGTATAAAAAGACATCAAACAAAGGCTACATAGATATTTCAAAAAGCCTATAACTAGCATCATTTGAAATTTCACATGGAAAGGCCATTTCCACCTAAGACTTAAACCTACCAGTTACAATTAGTGCAAGCTTTGCCCTCAAATTAAAGCAGAGTTATGCCCTGTATTAAGTATATTTTAGGATATAACCTCAATTACAGATTGCATGTATCTATCACAGTATAAATAACATTTTTCTTCTTCTAAGAACTGAAATTAGACATACTATATCACATGAATAAGAGACAAGAAAATTTTAGCTGTAGCATTTAATTATACCTTTTACCAAGCTTTTCATCCTTAAAGTAAGTAATTAATCCGTGTAAGCAAAACTAGTTGAAGAACATGTAAATAAATTATCTAAAAGTGCATTATCATCTTTTCATCAATAATTTCTTGCTGATATACCCTGCTTTACGGAAGGGAATGCGATTCACAAGTATAGTTTAAATTGTATTCATTCTGAATGAGGTCTGACTCATAACACGAGGGTTGTTTTTTTAATTCCAGGTGATCAATAGGAATCTCCACTGACTTAGGTGATCTTTGGAAAATATCCTTAATTGTTGGTCTTGTTTCTAAGCATATGAACAGAAGTTAGTATTTGACTAGTCCAGTCACATTTGAAAGCTGTTATTATTTACACTTGAAAATGGAGACATAAAGGCTGAAAGTATTGACAGCTTGCCCAAATTTTCAGAGGAATGTGGTGTTTGGCCCAGCATCTCTGACTGCCATGGTTGTCAGCCTAGCTGACATAAAGGGGTTTTGTCATTATAAAATAAATATGTTTCACCATATTGATGCTTGTTACTATGATAGAATCATAGAATCATAGAATAGTTAGGGCTGGAAAGGACCTCAAGATCATGATGTTCCCTTCTCTGTGGAATTATGAGAGTTATGTTAGATTGAGAAGTGTCTGGTCCTGGACCTTCAGTGTAAATCTCTTGCCTAATTGATTATGACCACATTACGTCTTTTGCAGTATGATTTTCTTTGCCTACATGAGGTTATAACAGCTGCTTAAAGGATATTAATGGGTTCGCAAACATGATTTAAATACTTTTTGTTCCTGTAGTCTGGAGAAGAGCAGTAGGATCAATAAAAGCAATTGTCTTTTTAGCATTGCCGCTTCCCCAATACAGCTTGGTAATGATTCATTGGTCAGATTTTGTACCAGGAACTAAGGATGCATAAATACCATCAGGTGAAATATTTCTGACTTACTATTTATTCATACGAAAAAGAGTATCAATAAAGAATACTGGGGAGGAGATGACAAAAGCTTAAAAAGAAAAAAAAAAAAAAGAAAATACTTACCTAGTTCATTCTCAAACTATTTTGAGAGTAAGAACACAGCTGCAAATACATTTTAAAATAATTTCCCATGTATTCTGCCATATTTTGCTTTGTCTTTTAATTTCCAATTCTTTGTTCATCCACCAAACCTTGCCAAATCTAGTTATGTGCGTACCATCCACAGAAGGTGACTCCTTATGCTTCCACACTGTAGATGTGATGAGGAAGAGAGGTCCCCAGCTCTGCTTCATCACCTGCCATCGCTTTTAAGGTGGAAAGTAGGCAGATAGTGACTTGGCATCCCAAAACATGAGCTGGAAGAGCTTGTTGCCATGTTTGGTAAAGGTAATGTGCTGCAGCAGATAACAGAACTCTGGTGTGTTCTCTCTCTTGCTTTGCCTTTCTTGCTCCAACTCCCTGAGTTTACCCCTCTCTGAACCCACGAATCCAAGGCTAGAAGTGGATTAAATAGGGTTCTAGGAGGGACTATTCAGTCCAAATTTGTGTCTATTTAAGATCTTTGGGAGCGTGACCATTCTCCTGTCCCTTGTCTGTGTGGTTTGGTCAGCTCATAGGTGCCACTGCAGTACAAAATGGGGGAGGGAAGGGCTTGGGGATCACTGTGTTAGCTGTCATATACCTTGTCATTTCTGAGGAGGACCACAAGGAAAGTGACAACTGCCCAGGCTTCCAGAAAAGGTTTAAGTCAATACTGGATACTGATTTCCACTAGTTGACAATACACCAAACTTAGTTCTTCTTTGACAAACAGTACCTTGTAACTACTGTTCACAGAAAACATTTCCATGTCAACATGGGATGTTACTACAAAAAACTGTTAAAAAACAATGAAAAACATTTTGAGAATTAAAAACATATAGGCCCGGAAATATTTTCAAGACATGCACAAACCTTTTTTCCTGAGGGTGGTCTCTGCTGAGCCACAATAACATATAGCTACAAACCACCCTCTGACCACTAATTCAGCCATAAATTAGACCCATATCCTATGCTGTCAAGGTGTCCCTGTCCTCTGAAAGGACGGGCAAGAGCAAATCCAGTGTTATCTCCACTTTGTGAGGCTCAGAAGATTGCCCCATTGGATCCTGGTAAATGAGTTTCAGATACAAGGCTTCATTACTGTTTGAAAATAGCTTGCAGGACAATCAGATTTTCTGAAGAAAAAGTCATAGATATGTAATTATAATGCAAGATAATCTTTTCCTTATCATACAAAATAAAGTGCTTTTGTGAAACACTGTATCCATGTTCTGAACAGTATTATGTTTACTGGGTGAAAAAAACAAATCTCCTGGAGAAAAAGCTGTATCTTTGACTTAAGATACATGATCAATAACCTTGCAAGGCATTCAGGCTACATATTCACTAAGGAGCTGCTTTAATCAAACACATCCATGTCTCTCTTAGGATAAATCCCCATTGTCAGCTACACTAAAACAGTATTTTGAGCTCTTGTTTTCATAATATTAGTACTACGTGACAGTTCTGTGTCATCTGACAGCCCTAATCCATCTCAAGGTTGGAATTTATTTTGTATTTCAAATCTCCCAAATCTCTGGCCCCTTAGTTTAAGTAGGATTAACATAAGCACCAGAAACCACAGAGAAGCAGCGAAAGCCAAGATTACACTTTGATCTGCTCAAGTAGACATTTGCTGAACTCCCGCAATACAACACGCAGCAGAGCAGGAAAGCACAAGCCTCAGAGGAAAGCTTTGTGATGGATGTGCATTGCTAGAAAATTACCAGACATAGTGTGCTTCATTAAAACATTGTACGCAGGAAGTTAGGAGAAAACCACCAAAACTGTTGCTATCAATGAAGCAGAAGCAGATTTTGCTTCAACACAATCATTAGTCCACTGAACAGACTAAAATCACTCTGGAAAATGCTCCTCATGATGTTGGAATTTAAATCGAAAGTTCTTCCTGACCCTGTATGTACGCTGTTATGCATTTGCCTGTTTATAAGAGGAGAGATTACCCTTAGCAATTAATGTCATTAGAAAACTCAGCTGACAAATTTGTGCAAGCTGTGCCTGCTGCATATGAAATCTAGAGGGCCTGATCCTGCATTTTTAATGCAGGATTGTTTATGATTAATTAATAAAATGGTTTAATGGAATTGTGTTTATTCTTTTTCTGTTTCCTGCACTTAGAATTTATTTTATAGAACAGCTTTTGCAGTTCTGTGCTCATGTGGGGACAGTGCAAAAGGAGCTTTGTCCACTGATAAGCCAAGAAAGTACATTAAATACCTTTTTCATGAGAGAAATGTAAAAAGAAACAAATTCCTTAAATACCAAAATGAGATTCAAAACAAGTTTTAAAATGGCAATTTCTTCCTATTGAATTGCAGCCTTGTATAATCAAACGCATTTTAATAATTGCTTTCAATTTGCATATTTTTCCTTTAACAGTCTGATTTTCAAATGGAAGCATTCCACTGAAGAAGCAATGCTGATATTAATCTCCTGTCAACCACAACGTGAGTGTTGTATGTGCCTTGAATAAGAGCTTTTGCCAAGCATCTTACAGAATGCTATCTTGCTGCCTGATGCTAGAACAGCAAGCACTATTTTTAGTTCTGAAAAAACGTAGGTTTGCATTCATTATTCTTTTGCATGTTTTTTACACCTTCAGAATAATGATGTCATATTTCTTACTCCCTGAACTAACTGATATTCTTCACAATTTTTAATTTGTTGTTGGGGAGGGGCTTGCTGCTGCACTGATGTTGTGTTCTGGTTTCTGAGTTTCAAGTAATATTAATGAGAGAAATGAAAGTTTTTAAATGAATGGTCATTAAAAAAAAAAAAAAAAAAACAGGAGAAAAAATTCTTTCCCTCTCTTCTTTTTAACTCTCCTCTATAGATGGCTATATGACAAAAGTAAAAATTATAGTACAGAAATTGCAAACTGAAGGGGTTTTGGTGACATCAAAAGGAACTTGTCTACATCGTCTTTCACAGACAGGTATCATTCAGCATTGCTTGAGCTTAAGCGGCTGAACTTTAGCCTGTGTTCAGCTAACAAATGCTCTTTTAAAGAGACAAGCCATGTCATTCTGTGACCTCCAGAACAGTGTCAGGTCTAGTTGCAGATGACCTTGTAGATGTAGCAGGAAGGTTGCTCCTCGGAATTAGCAAACCCACTGGATTGCAGTGATTCATGACTGAACTGCTGGCTTCCATCCTAAGGCAATATAGGTAGGCAGAAGATGCATTCTCATCTGTGCTGTTAATGAACACTGGGAGTGTTCAATTTATCTCTGAAGGGACATTAAATCCTTGGCAGTCCGTCACACCTGAGCAGGAAGTGGGTCTCAAGGCTGAATCCTTCTGGCAGCCAGTTCCCATCTGTTCCTGTTCAAATATGATGGACCACCTGCAGACAGGTCACCTGGTGAGGGCTCATATAGGGACATAAGGGGGCAATAAGGAGGCACCATTCTTGAGTGCCTCCTGAAACAGCTATGTGATACATCATTGCCAACAGGCCGGTACCACCTATGCAGCCAACAGCACTTGAAGGACTTACACCCTTGCAGCAAAGTATGAGACGGAGACAGAATGTGTGTGCAGACTGAATCCCTTTTACTGAGCATCTTGCCATATTTATATAAAATCACACAAGCTATTTTTAGACAAGGTATTTTTAGACCTTGATTATTCAGCTATTATCATGTGTTTTTGTACTAGCTAAGCTTTGATCAGTTCCAACAGTGTAATTAACATTATCTTTGTTCATTGGCTTGTGTCCACCAGTACAGGATATGCTGCATACCAATGTTTGTTATTCATATCTGTGATGTTTTATGGCTGCTCTGGTTACATCCTTCACATCTTCAACGGCGTGAGGTTTTTAGCAGGTTGCCTGTATTTCCACACACCCTCTTCCCTTGTGTCAGCCTATTGAATGTGCAGCCAACTGCATGTCATGCGAAAGCGAGCCTGCCGTTTTCTGGTATGCCCAATCTTCCCAGGGTGCTACTTGTCTGCAGACAGCCACAATGAAGGTTGCCCAGGAAGCCAGTGCCCCTCCTGCCATGGAGCTGGATCTGTTTGCTCCACCCTGGGACTGAGTCCCTCTCACTGGTCTGGTGAAATTTTCATCCTGGCCTCAATAAAGCAGTTCATTATTTTCAGTGTTGTAATTCTGTGGAACTGCTTATAAAGAGGACAAGGTAGGAAAATGTGAGGGATGATGCGATTCTGCAATACAATAAAAAGGGATTACTTTTCTTAATAAAAAGGGCTTTTCCAAGTCTTGCAAGCCCAAAGCTCTTCTTTCAGTACGGAAAATCCCCTTTTTTTCTTTTTTTTTTTTTTTTTTAAGCTCTTATGCACTAAAATGCTCAGCTGAGTCTCCCTGTGTCTTTTCCTCTCCAAGAAATCTAGTATTGTGTCCCAAAATATGATATCATTGGAAAATCGCCTTTGCTCTACAGTTCTTAACTGAATTCTAGGGGTGAAAGGGGTGAAAGCAAGATCATAGATCTGGCTTTACTTAGAAATGTGTGTGTGTGTTACAACACACAGCTCTATCTCCTGGTGCCATGTTGTTGACAAGTCACTATTTTTATATAATTTGTAGGTCTTTAAAGGAAAACAAAAAAAAAGTCTGAATGGTGTAGTTCAGATAGGTCAAATATTCCCCTTCACTCAAATAGCAGTTTTTAAACCGACCTCTTTCACACTTAGGACAAATCTGAGCCTTTTAAAGAGGAAGTCGAATCTACTGAAGTGTTGTTTTGCTTTGTGCATGCCAGGAATTAAAACATGGAGTTTGCACACCAGAAAAAAAAGGATCCTAGATACTGGGTTACTGCTTCTCTCAGACTTTCCTACCAGAGAATGTCTCTCTGTGTAACTAAATTTGATACTCTAGTGGGAGAAAAAGAGAGAGAAAGATGGTAGTCTTATGATTTTCCATATAATTGTGATTTAGGGCTGTGGCAGCAGGAAGGCATGGAGATTGATATTAATTGAATTTTAATTAATAAAATTCAAGATAATAGATGTCCAACTTCTTCTCTCATTTGCTTTGGTGTAGACCTAGACTAATAATACAAAATTGCTTAAGCCAGTGTAATGGTTCATGTCACGATGAGAAGAATGCACCCCACAGAATATTGTCTGGAGGAATAGAGGTAGTTCTCCAAAAATAGCCAGGAGGAAAATATCTTCCGTGTCCATTTTCACTTTTCAGTGAGTGTTGTTCGTACATTAATCTGTGTGGTTATCTTTTCAGTCTGGCAAATCAATACATCTGAATGTCTCAATAAAACTTGTTTCTTCAGCTAATCTACTAATTTAAAAAGACAAAATGCATGCTGCGAATTCTTTCCCTCTATACTCAGAGAGAACAAAATGCAGTAAGTAACATCTGATCTGAATAAAAACCGTTTACCTGTGGATGCAGCATGAAATAGGGGCTTGGAAAGAGTTCACATTGCCTACCTTAGATTGCTGCTGTAGAACCAGTAGATGTATTAGCTAGTCAAAGTTTCTTGTGAGGGCAGAACAAACAGGAAAGTACCTCATGTTCTCTGAATCATCATTTGAAAAAAACTAGAGAAGTCTGCTGACCTTCCTACAGCCTAATTTCCTAGCTGGGATTTAGACTCACTAAGTCTAAAGTTAGGAGGTGTGAATATCCCTGAATATTTTGTCAGCTTTGTATATCCAGACTTCAAGTTGTAATCAATTTTTCTTTCTTTCACTCTATTTTTACTGTTCTGCTGAAATTACAGTAGCACCAACCTGGAATGCATCCAATAGCCATTGCTTCTCATGGATAATAAAAACTGAGCCAACAGGAAATTGGAGTGATTGAAACTTGACAAATAAACTCTTTCTAATGAGTTTGATAATCCTGTTTTTCTCTCCCTTTTAGGTGATTGAGAATAGGGATGCAAAAATATCCACTGCTTGGATCACTCACTTCTGTCATGGTACCTCACATCATGATCCTTCTTTCCATTTCATATAGCAAAAATTTTCCCATATTCATTTTCAAAGCCTACCCTTGATGTTCCTTTATTCTTTTTTCACATGAATAATCTATGAAGCTATTGATGCCCTGTACTTACATACTTCCATTTATACTGACCTTGACATCCAACATATATATTCTTCCTTCGTGGGAGAAGTTACTCAGGTCAATCCAGCATTTTTGCTTGGGGCATAGGCACTCTTTATAAGCCTTTAACTCTCCTCTAAATCTGTACCTACTCCATATTGGAAGCCCACTTAACTAAGGATCTCTTGCTGTGACTTATCGTAATAATGTACAATCACATTCCAGCTATTGCCTTCCAACTGACACCCAGTTTGTATGCATTGAAGGGGCACAAAGCAATTTTTTCTCACATGTAGGATGTTTTTGAAAAAGGTCCTGGACCACAGGTTGGGTACATTTGATACATGTTTTTCACTTATGTAGTTTTAAGGAAGCTATGGGAATTTGACAAACAAGACCTAATTTTGCTTGGCCAGTGAACAGTTTTCTACCTACAGTGGTGCATAGGAGAATCTGTATCTGTAATCTCCACAGGTTGTCCAAGAAGGTAACCCAGTTGGTCTGGACACAATCCAAAAGTATTCTGAAGTCAAAGGCAAGTCTCTCCTTGACTTCTCTAAAACCTAACTTTCACCCAGAGAGAGCGAGAGAGAGAAAAGATATTAGAATGCTTCTCATTTCTTTATGCTGAACTAGCTGGGCTGGAGGTACAGAGAGGACAGACAAAACCCATTAAGTGTACTGAGGAAGATTCATGCTGCCTAGATTCTTTCTACCCATTATTATGCTGGCAGTTTCAAAAAGGTGTCAATTTTCTGTGCCAAAATATGGGACTAAAACTACAAATCCTCTTTTGGATTCATGAGAAGAGAAACTATTTATTTGTGATTCATGATGAAAATACACCTTATGTACGAGTATAAAAGTAGCCAGTTTTGTGCTGCATAGGAAATAGCCTTATAAATATCTCTTACATTGAATTGCTTATAGTTCTCATGCTTTATATGCAGGATAAGCCCTGGGTTTGAAGTGTGTTTATTATTTAAAGGCTTGTTTTGATATATCAAGGTCTCTCCCGTTCCTCCTGATCATCGTTTCCTTTGAAGGTTCACTACCTGATTGAAATGAGAATTTCTATTCACTGCATCGAATAAGCAATGATCTCTTCTGAAAGGTTCTGTATTTGATGGCACCAAGTATGATGGGAGCAGGGAAGGGAGGGGAGAATTTTTTTCCCAGTCTCCCTGGTCATTTCATTTTGTGTAATTATGTTGAGTCTACCATATTACAAATAGCAGGACTAACCTAACCTTGGTCTTTCCCTAATAAATAAAATTCAAGCCCAGGTAATAAATGGGCTGTATATTAAAGACAGAATGAGGGCCCAGAGAGGAAAGCAATGCATTCAGAAATGTCAAATACCTTTATCTTATCCATCTCTATAGTTCTTCACTCTACAGACTTCAGACCATAGGAAGAGACAAGGAAATATGAATGTTAAAACACATTGTGTATATTGGGATATCTACAGATGAGTACCTTTCCAGTATATCTCCTGTACTCAGATGCTTTTCTGGAGATGCTTTATTCTGATTTCTGTTGTTACTACCTTTAGGTCAGCTTGCTATCATGCATCAGATTTTCCCCTTCTAAATTTACGGTCCTTACCTTCAAGTAGCTTAGTATTACTATAAGGTTGACAAACACACTGGGAAAACAAATATGGTCACCATATTGGCTACTCTTGGAACAACAGAGTTTTCTAGAATTCAGGTAAACCTCCTTGAGAACAGGACAAATGCTATTTGGGCCAGGCATATACTCTGTAACCACCTTACATTACAGCTACAGAGCAAGTCCAAAATTCATCACTTTCTTTCTAAAAAGAATCATAGAATCATAGAATCATAGAATAGTAAGGGTTGGAAAGGACCTCAAGATCATCGAGTTCCAACCCCCCTGCCATGGGCAGGGACACCTCCCACTAAACCATGCCATCCAAGGCTATGTCCAACCCCACCTTGAACGCCGCCAGGGATGAAGCATCCACAAGCTCCCTGAGCAACCCATTCCAGTGCCTCACCACCCTCACAGTAAAGAATTTCTTCCTCACATCCAATCTAAACTTCCCCTGTTTAAGTTTAAACCCATTACCCCTTGTCCTCTCACCACAGTCCCTAATGAAGAGTCCCTCCCCAGCATCCCTATAGGCTCCCTTCAGGTATTGGAAGGCTGCTATGAGGTCTCCACGCAGCCTTCCTTCTCCAGGCTGAACAGCCCAAATTTTCTCAGCCTATCTTCATACGAGAGGTGGTCCAGTCCCCTGATCATTTTCGTGGCCCTCCTCTGCACTTGTTCTAACAGTTCCATGTCCTTTTTATGTTGAGGACACCAGAACTGCACACAATACTCCAAGTGAGGTCTCACAAGAGCAGAGTAAAGGGGCAGGAGCACCTCCGTCGACCTGCTGGTCACACTCCTTTTGATGCACCCCAGGATACGGTTGGCCTTCTGGGCTGCAAGCGCACACTGTCGGCTCATGTTCATTTTTTCATCAACCCACACCCCCAAGTCCTTCTCCTTGGGCTGCTCTGAATCTTCTCCTCTTGTCTTCTGTCACATAAAGCATAGCAACATATGGGTACACAAACATTATTTTTATATATATATTCAGTACTGGTGATGCCCCACATGGACTACTATGCCCATTTTTTGCCCCCACCAGTTCATAAATGAAATGGTGAAATTGCAGAAGATCCAGCAGACAGCAACCACAGCAGTGGTTGCTTAGGCTATATGATCTACACAGAAAGGCTGGTGGTTCTGGGCTTGATTAGTCTGCAAAAGGAAGGCTGAGGCATTGGCTTGAAATCTGTTACCGTTTGAAGGGCAGATACAAGGACAATGGAGCCAAGTGGCACTGAGTAACACCAGGCAGTGTAACAGTGGGTAATGTCCAAACTGTGGTTGACAAGTTTCAGGGTGGACATAGGAAAAAACACTTGCCCTGGAAAACCAATGCATCCCTGGAACAAGGTGTCCGAGCAGGCTGCAATATCACCGTCTTTGGAGACAAAACTCTGAGTGGACAAAACAACGATCCAGTGTTGGCAGTAGTACCACTTCAAGGAAGGTGGACTACGTGACCTCCAAATGGGCAAGTGAACAGGCTTCTAGCCCTGGGGAGAAGTTAAAAGAACAGAAAAAATAAAATTAAATAAAAAAAAATAAAATAAAAAAACCAGGAAAATTTAGTCATGTTATTCAACATATTTCAAGAATACACTCGAATATGGTGGTGATGAGGACAGAAGAGAAAATTACAGTGCTTTTAGATGCCATAGTACATGCACATTAAAACAGTGGAGGCAAACATAGCACAAACTTGATTTAGCTTGATCATGGATAAATATTAGAATTTGTGTCTGAAAATCCTATTTGCTTGCTAGATCTGTGGGTCAAGTTGTCTGCAAACCTTATTTGAAGTCCTCGTTCCACCTTCTGGTTAAACAATAAGCGAATACATATTTAGGCAAATTTAGTGCAAGCTCAGAGAAAGGCCACAATAGTGACACTTCAGAATGGCATTGTTTCAGGTTATTCTGTACAAAAAGATCCAACTAATTTATGTTCATTGTTAAGTAATAAGGGTGATTCTGACAATAGTATACATATCTGAAAATAGCATTTTTCTGAATTCACTGTACTGAATTCTTCTGACTTACATCACACAATGTTGCTCTGGTTTTGTTGACAGGTTTTGATGACATCAGCACATATGCTCTGACCCAGAAGATTTTGTGCTTTACAACTGAAAATTGAGCTTGCACATAACCTTGTATCATCTGGTTCATTGGTCTACCACTCAGATATTCAGCACAATTTGTTTGTCAATGAAAAGGAGATTTGGAAGCCTGACATCTGACATACACCACATGCCTCACCCAAGATTGCTGCACCAGTAGAAGTACTTACTTTGATGCAGAATATTTGATAAAGCCTTTGATCTAAAAATGCAATCACTTTTACGATATTAGCTGACATTTCCTTTATTGTTAGCCCCAAATCCACCATGAAGCACTGTTACATAAACAACATTAAAAAGGTTGATAGGAAGGCACAGCCCTGGCTAGTAGACCCAGAAATAAGAGGTTTTGATATCCTGAATTCACAAGAGATCTCTCCCACTGAAGTATGTCGAAATGAGCAAACGATGGTCTCAAGCTCCTCTGAACAGCCAAGTTTTTACTTTCAGTATCAAAGAACTCTGCTAGGTTCCTTTAAACTCCATCCTCTGATGTTTTTCTACCCACTTCAGAGTGATTCTACATACGAAAAAATATTAAATCTCATGCACTGTAATTTCCAGGTTCAGCTTTAAATCTTGTTATGATTCTTCACTAAGACCTGATGCTTTGGTATTGTTATCAGCACCTATTGGCTTCAGTAAAGCTAGGTCCTGCCTTACTTCAACAACACATATTGTAAGAAGCCATCTCTGCTCCACAAACATTTTAATTCCACAAGACAAGCAAACCATAGGAGGAAAAATGCAGAGTATGAGAGGATCTCATCATTGACAGAATGGGTCATAAAGCTAGCCATGTTCATATTCATTAAACTGCACTTCACCGACTGTGTAAAAACAAGAAATGTAAGACAAATTACTTAGAAGATTGTAACAAAAGAGTAACGGGACAAGCCACAGGGAGGCAAGGGAAAAAGGATACCAGTCCAGTCAACAATATCTTTAAGGGCAATCATTAAAAGAAAGCAGATCATTAATTGTGGTTTCAGATTGTGTGGTGTTCTTAAAACAATGTACTTTTCTTTACTTCTTTCCTTCAACCTGGTGTATCACTTCTTTGTTTGTTTAATGACACCAGACATGTACT
Organism: Amazona ochrocephala; assembly: GCA_039720435.1. NCBI lineage: Eukaryota > Metazoa > Chordata > Aves > Psittaciformes > Psittacidae > Amazona > Amazona ochrocephala. Next base: position 27,744,183 of record CM077881.1, read on the forward strand.
TAAGAAAATTGCACACCAAGGATCTGATTTATGGCCTAGAATTCTATTTGCATGAAAAAAACAACACCAAAGCAGTATCTGACAGGTATGTATCAATTCAGCTCCTAAGGGGTTGATTTTGAGTCAATTGTGTGAGGAATTAGGCAAGCAGTTACTTACAACATTTATTTAAATCTGTGAGCATTTAGGAGTTCTCCTCGGGAAACAAATTACAAATAGGCTGACTAGATTTGAATACATTGCAAGGACGACTTTGCCATCCTGGCCTACCCAAAGCCCTGCCATTTCAAGCTACAATATCCCAAATTATTTCAGTGAAACTTCATTTTCATCTTGGTTCTGCCAGTTCCAAGCCACTGACAAAAATTATTCCAGATTGCCTAGGCATAGCTCAACCAGCATGAGCTCATTATCATAAGAATGATACCTGCCTGCTCCTCTGCCTGTCATCTTCATATTCAGAAGTCCACCTACAGAAAAGTTTGCAGAAGAAAATCTTGCTTGTTACAAAGCCAGAGATACAAAACTCAGAAGATTTAGTACTCCACTAACCATGAAACTTCTTTTCTGTGTTAGTATAATGGATGTAAATGTATTTTGTTGAGAAATCAGATACCAGGACAAACTAATTGACTTAAAACTGTTGTAGTGCCTGCCCACTAGAAACAGTAAAAAATCTTGATAAAAATAGGAATCATTATTTCATACTTACAGTTACAGCTAATTGGGAATTTGCTAGTAAAACAAATTTGCAGTAAAATATAAATTTGCCATTACCATCTGCCCTCAAAGTTCTAATACTTACGAACATTGATGCACTAAGTCTTAAAATATCCACGTTATGCAGATAGCTGTATATTACCTTGTTTTATAAAGGCATAGCTTTGTGTTGGCAATTTTCATAAGCATGAATTTAATCCTATGAAAGCACCTCTGGGTCAGACTTTTTAGGTGGCCAATTACTGCATACTATCTCTTGTACTTGAGTTTCTAAATTGCTGTTCAGCAGCACAGGAAGCTGTTGCTTTGTAGGTCAACCTTTTAAAATAATCTTTGAACTCGCTGGCAGAAAAGCATGCTGATATAAATAATATACCCAGAGAATAAAAAGAAGTGGAAAGTCCTAAGGCTGCCAGCTGAGATGGAGGAATCTGACCTAATATATGATCAATGTCTGGGGAAACTAGCTCTTTCTTCATTAGAGAGTGGCTGAGCAGGGAATGAAGCAGGTATTCATACAGAGAACACAAGTGCAAAAAAACCATGGAATAATGCACCACGGAAAATTTAGAAGAAGGAATGCATACAAATAGATAAAGCATCAAATTAAGGCAGGAGTTCTAGACTGTAATACCAGACCCAGTCTTCCAACCATGAGTGACACTTGAGTTACTTAAACTGTGCCATTTCTTCCTCTCTCTCCTTTTGTCTGCCTTTTCTATTCAGACACTAAGCTTGTTAAAGTATGAACTGTATCTTTCATGCTCACACAATGCATGGAACAATAATGGCCCCATGCTTAGCTGAAACTTTTAGACAGTACCATAATAGAACTAATTATGGTAATGAGATCTATGGAGTACTGTACACGCTGTTTTTTAAAGATATCCACGCTGGGTCAGAGCTGTGAGATTTCTCATGCACACAGTGAATCATATACCATTCTGCCAGCTTAAATTGCTGCCACGTAGGCTGAAAGAAAAGCTTGCATAGCTAGTGAGTAAGGAGTATGACTTCTCCAGCATTGAAGCACATAGGGAAAATCCTACCAGCAGCAATGACCAGAGAAATACATTACTTGCAGATGGAATATACTGATGACAGAAGCTGCCTTTTTGTACTTTTTTTTTGGTACAGTATTTGGCCATACAATAATAACAGTAAATCACATTAGTAATAATTCTTGTGATAATGTTAGCATATTAATGACATTGTCTATTTTTCAGTTCAGCATAGGTTGAGAGGTCCATGATTTTGTCATCCGATTTCTTCAAAGGGGGAAAAAAAGCCAATCCTTTTTCTGGGGCAGAGTATTATTTTGCCAGCATCCAGTTATAGCATATCTATTCATACATGGTTTTTCTAGGTCTTCAGTTCAGTTATGTAGAACAAAGCCTGGTTAACTATTTTCTGCAAAGGTCTTCCTTGGAACAGGTTAAGGGGACTGACTGGCTCAAATCTTGAAACTTCTTATTTGTCACAAGTTTGGCTATTCTTCCAGTTTGTCACACATTAACCAGGGTAAGGCAGGGAATAATCATGGGTAATGGTTCAGGCTCCATAGTAAAGAGGAAGCTGCACAGAGGGAAAGGAATTAGCATAGTTTGAGTGTGGACCCAACAGTCTTTCACATGGCTTCTATCTCAAAAAAGGTGGATGGAGGTTTTCTGCTTTGTTTGGAAGAATCCAAGAATGTTGATTGTTGAAACAGAGAAAGGATTCCTTGTTGTTCTGCTGTTTGGGGTTTGCTTGTTTGTTTAACAAAAAAACAAACTTCAGCAAATCTGATACACAAACCAACCTCACTTCCATAATCAGGACAGTTTCCTGCCCATGTGCTAACTCACTGCCAAAATAGCAAATGCAACACATGCTATGCCTGGTGTATTTTTGAATTAAGTAAAGAAGTCATAGATCAAAGTGGTTCTCACTTGGGCTGACTTTTTTTATTAAAGACTTCATGCAGACAAAGATGACTAGTTGGGTACGTTTTCCTCAATCCAGTCTCACCCATGGAGTTACTGGCTTTATTTGTTTTTAAATTAACACTAATGGATGAAACTGCACTGTTCTGGTATGCTTATATCAGTGGAAATCATGTTGCCAGTTTTATTTTTACTATTAAGAATTTTTTCCACTTGCTATGGGCACCTATTATTTGTGTTCTATTTAGAATATCACAGACTTTTCTCTTAGCTCTTTTATCTTTCCTACTTTATTAATGTATGATGAGTATGTTTGGAAGTGGCAGAAGATCTTTTTTTTTCTGAAAGGATATATTGTCCTTCTGCTTGTCACTTCCTTTTGGCCACTTCAGTGTTCCCACAACAGAGAGATGGTGGTAAAACTCTTCTATAAGCAGCCTTCATGTGTCTGTCTTGTTACACATTTGAGTTGCAGTTACCACTGAATTTTTTTTGAACTGGTGTTATAAGGCTTTTTCTACTGGGAGAGGAAAGGTTTACTTTCCTGATAAGACTCTGATAAGAAATTATCCTTTATTCTTTCGAACTTGCATAGTTTATAAAGAAGACCACCTTCTCAGAAGTGATCTCAGTAACAGAAAAATGTGAAAGGTACTTTTTTAATTAATCTTGTCAAGAACCCCCTGTCTTGCCAAAAGGGAATATGGTGACACTTGTATTATGGTTATTCCAGTCACAAACTGGCTCAAAATATTAAAATATATAAAATCTTTCTTTATAAGTCTCACCATATCATTGCTTTCCACATTAGCCTGCAGATATGTTGCACTATTCAGCTTTCAGTCTCAAGTTTGCTTTTATGGTGGAAAACACCGTAAGTATGTCTTCCATGCTGTTTTCATCAAACTAAAACCTGAAGCACATAAAAAGCTCATTTTCAGCCACTGACTGTTCATACCTATGAAGAAGTTAACCATTAGCAGTAGCTCTTTGGAGACTCCAGAGTTACTGGGGTTTTCAAATCATGCCTATTTGCAATCTCATTCACCAGTCTGGGAACAGAGGAAAACAATAAAGTACCCCAGTCTTGTTTATTATGGAAAAAAAAACAATTCAGCAATGGAAAACCTTGCTTTTGTGAGAGAATTTTGTGAACACTTGGCTCTGAAGTGTAACCAGTTTTGTATGAAACAGAATTTGGAGGGAGCTTTTCCGTTAGACCCACTGATGCTGATGTAAAAATAGAGACCAACTTTGGAGAAGATAAGCTTGTGAAAAGTCTGTTTTGAACAATTTAACCTCTGCTAAGGTTCAGCAATTGGAATTCATAAAATTTGTCTTGTTTTCTTTCCAGTCACATTGAATTGGTTTATTTACTTTTTTCTCTAATTGCTAGCTGACTCCATTGTTCACATATAAAATGTGTGTGGGCAAAACACTCAGGAATTAAGCTCTGAGATATCATACCAGATATGGTCTTTCTGCTAATATTTCTTCTGAACTAAAATCACATCCACTTAAAGAGCTCTACAGGAATAGAAGGAAAACATCAGTAATGTATTTTTGCTGGATTAATGACAAATTGACTAATGTGCTCTACCCACTTTGTGCCATTCCAATAACACCGAATAGCTTTAAATATGGTTTTAATGGCATTATTGAAATGCTGTTGAACAGCCAGTACACACCAGTAAATCCGTCCTTTCAAGTATAATAGATTGTATAGGCTCATTACATGATTCTTATATCCAAATGAGATTAACACATAGTTTTGTTTAAATGTAAGATGAACATTCGGTTCAGCTTTGTAGCTGTTATTCAGAAAAAGCTGTTTTCACGTTCTCTGTTCAAGTGAGAACTACAGGAACAGGACAGAAGGAATCATAAATCATACATAAATGCATTTTTGCGCACTTCAGAATTCTGCTGATCCACATTTGGCAGCCATTGCTTCACAAGAAAGTAATAAATAATCTAGTATCGTAGAGGAATGATGGGATGGATATTCTTCCATGAAATACATTACCTGTGATCCATGATCCATATCTGTGCGCAAACTACCACAAGTAACCACAAAGTAAACTAGGACATGAATTTACCTATCTTATTTCAAAGGCCACAATACAACCTAATTCATTCTGAAGTCTCCTCTGTAGAACTGATTGAGAAGTTTTATATATTGAGCATTGCTTTCACACTAATGATCCCTGCTTCACAATGAGTTGATATAAAATGGAAACAACATTTTTTATAACCATTAGTTAGTGCAATGTTGTACAATTAGCAGCCTTTATGAATACCCTTTTATATATTTATTAAAGAGTCCATAAAAATGCTGAGTCCAATGTATTTAGTATTTTTTCCCCTTCTCTGCATTAAAGCACCTTAGTACGTGTAGGGAAAGAATAACAAGCTGAAATGCTTTGCATCTCAGTCTGTCACTTAAATTATGCAGGAATTACTAGAAATGAATTGTTGGTACTTTAACACAGCTCAAGTATTTCATAAGCCATAACAACACAATGGATTTGGTGATCACTTCAGAATAATCGTGACTCTACTGCTCTTTCTGTAGCATTAAAAGACCATTCTGATTTTTTCTTTATTTTAAGCAGTTTGCAAAGCCTGAATTTTCTCTAGCAGCAAGCAGTGCTCAAGCAACTTACCAAACTGAGAGGTGTTTATTGCTCATCAACACCTTTATTGAGCTCAGCTGAAAGATCAGCACTAAACACAGACTTGAAGGGAGTAAAAGACACATTTTTTGAGTAAAAAGATAATTTAATAAATCCCCCACCCATATACCTCCTATATTTTTCTCCTTGTCCTGGAAGGTAACTGGATGTGTTCTTAGGAAGATGTGAACTGCACCATTCTGTTTTCTATGGGTATTATATACAAAGTGATTATATTTCATCTCATCTTTATATCCTAGAAGCTTTGCTCAGTATTTCTCATACTATCTATCTGCAGAAGAGAAAATCCTGAAGTCCTCCTAAATAAGATGTAAGTTATCATAGAATCATAGAATCATAGAATAGTTAGGGTTGGAAAGGACCTCAAGATCATCGAGTTCCAACCCTCCTACCATGGGCAGGGACACCTCCCACTAAACCATGCCATCCAAGGCTATGTCCAACCCCACCTTGAATGCCGCCAGGGATGAAGCATTCACAACTTCCCTGGGCAATCCATTCCAGTGCCTCACCACCCTTACAAGAAAGAATTTCTTCCTCATATCCAATCTAAACTTCTCCTGTTTAAGTTTGAACCCGTTACCCCTTGTCCTCTCACCACAATCCCTAATGTTATCTATTTATATATCAAAAAAATTCTGGAAGAATTCACCTTCCAAGTCACCATCAACATTTTTTAATCCATTTGCTTGCATCTTTTCCATGTACTACTTGCGAATTATGAAGTTATCTGAAATTATAGTTATAATTGAAATTCTATTGTCAGGTTAAAAGTAACACCTTTATAATTGCAATAAAAATCTGGTGGAACTCTGACAAGCTGAAGGTTTTGGAATTTCATTTGAGTTGAACAGCGTTCAGCGATTATTATCAGAGTTCTTCTGAGGATTACAGTCAGAACTTCAAACATATGCCAATAACATTCGTCTACAAGACTTAACAACTAAAATTAAAATTTCCTTAGATACTGGTTTTCTAAAATCTCCCTGAAATATAGGAATATTTGTATATAAAATCTTAGCTTTAAAACTTGCTCCTATCTCTGACACAAGTACTTGCCAATGTTTTTTGCCTTTGGAGATGTTGAGATCCAGACAGGAACAGAAATATAGTTCTGGCTTATATTTGTATAAGAATCATGCTGTGGGATCCTGAGAAACCACTACTTTTTGATATCTATGTTGTTAGCTTTTCTTAATGGAGAATATGTTCTTTGGGAAAAACTATTCTGCAGTTTGGTGATAAATCTTCCTCACAAAAGACAGGGTGTGGCCTTCAAGCCTCCTGAAAACCATTGACCGTGATTCCCATCATCTGTCCAGTTTGCAATGGTTCATTGGAATAACCCCTGGGAAATCTCTCATTCTCAAGCCTCAGGATAGGCAGCTATGTAATTCATGCACAGCTACCATAAAATAAGATTGAACAAGGGTATCATTAGGGTTTTGGAACATTGCTATATGAGCTGGGTATCGATCATTACTCTTGAAACTACCTGTCATATCCCTCACACTGGGATTTTGATAGGTTTGAATGTGCCTGCTAGTGTTGGCTCACCAGGTTAGTAATCTGCTATTTTTTGCTGTATTATACTGTCCATCTTTCCTGACTAACTTTGGAGCTGAAACTGCATTATGGTGACACTGAAACAAAGAATGTGCTCAACCCTGACTGCACATCTTGCTAGAACAAAGGACTCATGCTGCTAAATTGATAGGGCTTTGCAGTATACCACACTAGCTATGCTAGAGGGAATATGGTCAGCTGATCAAGTTAAAATAGTTCCATAAAAGGAGCAAAGTAAATCATGTCAGTTTTGTGATGTTCTGATGGTCAGGATCTGCTTTAAGCCTGCCCTCCCACACTGTTTTCATTTATTGCAAATGCATCCCAGCCCTAGAGAAAGAGTAAATGAGCAAGTGGCAGCTTTTAGCAGTAGGTGGCATCACTTTAATTCAGTAGTAAATCAATGTCCCCTCTCTAAGGAACAAAGCACTGCTGTGCTCCTAATCACACAGCTGAAATGTAAACCCTCTTTAGGCCACTTGTACTCACAAAGATTGTTCCAGCATTTTCTTCTGGTTGTTTGGTTTGTTTTTTTTCCAGATTGAAAACGTTTGCCAAATTCGCATATGTATAATGTTATTAAGACAGAATTAGAAAATAGTCAGTATGGTTTCACATTTCAAAACATAGAAATGTACAAAAGAGGCCTAGAAAGGCATTCAGAAGCTATTCAGTTCACTCTCTTGTCTCAAGATAGAATAAGCTGTAGTTATAATGCCACAAGTATTTCTTCACCATGAGATATATAAGTAAGAAGACTTATTTACAATTAACATTTATTAAATTGGCAATAGCTCCTGCACCATGATGGAGAAGAGGATTATTCCATAAAACAGAGAATGAACCTCAAGTAACACATATCCACACAGCCCCACTGACTTCAAGCAAGCTCAGCATTGGCTGAGGAACTGATTCCTAATTTATGATTCAAAGTATATCATCATTGGTAATCATCTAGATGGAAAACACTATTTTAATATAAATCCCTATGAATCCATTCTCTATTATTTGGCAGATAGTGAATTAAGTTCAAACAAAAAAGCATTTTGACAAAAGAAAGAGAGATGAGAGTTTGTCAGTTGAGGAAAGCAGACTGTTGGAAAGGCTAGAGGGAGGGAACCACAGGTTTTATGAAAATTACATTACACAGTAAACATTGGTCAAAGTCATCTCAGCTATTTATAGAATCATTGAATATTTTGGGTTGGAAGGGACCTTTAAGGGTCATCTAATCGAACCCCCCTGCAGTTAGCAGAGACATGTTCAACCAGATCAGATTGCTCAAAGCCCCATCCAACCTGATCTTGAATGGTTCCAGGGATGGTGCATCTATCACCTCTCTGGGCAACCTGCTCCAGCGCACCACCACTCTCGTTGTAAAAAATTTCTTCTTATATTTAGTCTGAATGTAATTACTTTTAAAGCCATTGCCCCTTGTCCCACTGCAACAGGCCCTGCTAAAAAGTCTGTCCCCATCTTTCTTATAAGCCCCCTTTAAGTATTGAAATGCTGCAATAAGGTCTCCCCAGAGTCTTCCCTTCTCCAAGCTGAACAGCCCCAACTGTCTCAGGCTTCCTTTGCAGAAGAGGTGTTCCATTTCTCTATTATTCTTGTGATCCTCCTCTGGAGGATCTTTCCTGCGCTAAGAACCCAGAGCTGGATGCATTATTTCCATGTATTGCCTATTTTCTGATAATACCAAGGTGGTTTGGGCAGCACTTTTGGTAGAAACATTGGCAGCTGATAAGCATTTTGCTGATGCCTGTAGGAAGAATTAACTATCACAATAGAATCATAGAATCATAGAATAGTAAGGGTTGGAAAGGACCTCAAGATCATCGAGTTCCAACCCCCCTGCCATGGGCAGGGACACCTCCCACTAAACCATGCCATCCAAGGCTATGTCCAGCCCCACCTTGAACGCCGCCAGGGATGAAGCATCCACAACTTCCCTGGGCAACCCATTCCAGGGCCTCACCACCCTCACAGTAAAGAATTTCTTCCTCACATCCAATCTAAACTTCCCCTGTTTAAGTTTAAACCCATTACCCCTTGTCCTCTCACCACAGTCCCTAATGAAGAGTCCCTCCCCAGCATCCCTATAGGCCCCCTTCAGGTATTGGAAGGCTGCTATGAGGTCTCCACGCAGCCTTCTCTTCTCCAGGCTGAACAGCCCCAATTTTCTCAGCCTATCTTCATACGAGAGGTGCTCCAGTCCGGTTTATACGCAGGAGGGAAGGGATGCCATCCAGAGGGACCTTGACATGCTTGTGAGGTGAGCTGATGCCACCCTGATGAAGTTTAGCCATGACAAGTGCAAGGTCCTACACCTGGGTCAGAGCAATCCTGGGCACAGCTACAGGTTGGGCAGGGAAGAGATTCAGAGCAGCCCTGCAGAGGAGGACTTGGGGGTGCTTGTCGATGAGAAAATGAAGGAGGTGCTCCTGCCCCTCTACTCTGCTCTTGTGAGACCTCACTTGGAGTATTGTGTGCAGTTCTGGTGTCCTCAACAGAAAAAGGACATGGTACTGTTGGAACAAGTCCAAAGGAGGGCCACGAGGATGATGAGGGGACTGGAGCACCTCCCGTATGAAGATAGGCTGAGAAAGTTGGGCTGTTCAGCCTGGAGAAGAGAAGGCTGCATGGAGACCTCATAGCAGCCTTCCAATATCTGAAGGGGGGCTATAGAGATGCTGGGGAGGACTCTTCATTCGGGACTGTGGTGAGAGGACAAGGGGTAATGGGTTTAAACTTAAACAGGGGAAGTTTAGATTGGATATGAGGAAGAAATTCTTTACTGTAAGGGTGGTGAGGCACTGGAATGGGTTGCCCAGGGAAGCTGTGAATGCTCCATCGCTGGTGGTGTTGAAGGCCAGGTTGGATAGAGCCTTGGGTGGCATGGTTTAGTGGGAGTTGTCCCTGCCCATGTCAGGGGGGTTGGAACTAGATGATCTTAAGGTCCTTTCCAACCCTAACTATTCTATGATTCTATGATTCTGTGCTTTTGTCCTGCTTTCTACATGTTTGCCCTCCAGATCTAGAAGTAGCATCCATGTATCCAGCTTAGAATGCTTTATTATTTCAAAGAAAGTCCATTTTAGTATCCAAAACTGTCATATAGCTGTGGGTTAAATCACTTTGTAACTGAGTAACTGCTTTTTGACTTTAAAATTAGAAATAGTCACCATAAGATCTGGCTGACCAGCAAAAGGCTCTGGAAAATTGTTGATTGTTACTGACTACATTAAATCAGAGTCCTTCTGCAAGAGCTATAATTAAATGTTCTTAGAGCTGAGTACATTCTCTTTTTCTTTTTTTTTTTTTTTTTTGTTAATCTGCATTTTTTTATGTGCTTAGTTTCAATATTGCCTGGGACAATCCATTCCGTTTGCTGACTCTGATACTTAAGCAACATGCTCTGCAATTCACAAGTCCTTCTCAATGGAGAACAAACCTCTCCATTGCTCTCTTCTTTGCAGTAAGAATTGGAAGGCAGGGCCCTGAACAATATCTGTTAGAAACGTTCAATATTCAGTTCTGATCCAATTTCGCTGTTAATGTTCTGGATTTGGGAAAGTGACAGTTTCATGTGTTTCATTGCTATATTAACACCAACAGGGAAGCCTTCTTAACTTACAGGAATTTAGAGACACTGCAAGAGATGGTTACGTGGAAAATGAAATTGTAATTAGAGATGAGAAAATTAATCTCTCCATGAAAAAAAAAAAAAAAAAAAAAAGAATAATCTTTTAGAATATGAATTCTAAAGCATACTTCATTTTTCTTACTTTGTCCTGGTCTGATGGTCACTGCTAGAACTGAAATTGCCATTGTTGTGGGCCCTTTCATAACACAGGAAATCTTTGAAATCCTAAAATTATACAAAACAGAGTGAAAGTTTTATTATCTGCTTCTTACAAATGAGGAACTGAGGCACAGATAGATTTAGTGTGAACATCAATCTCCTAAGTCGCTTTATTTAGAAGTCCAATAATATTACTGAATAGCAGTGTGAAAAAAAAGATCATAGACACTTATGCAAAAAGATATAAAAGGAGAGCTCCTCTTCAGTTTTTAACTCTTAACTCTTTAAAGATGGCTCTTAAAGAGTACTGTTGCTGCTACTGATAACTTGCCCTTCTGGTAATTGCTGATAAAGTCAACTATTCATTAAACAGTACTGAGAGAAACACCAAGTAGGAGTACAGCTCTCTCGCTCCACTTCTTTAAGGACTCTTATGTGTAATTTGTCTAGACTTGCTCATTTAGATGTTGTCTAATGTCCCCCTCAGTTACAAATAGACTTCAAATTACTTTATCATCCTTATATGAGTCAGACACAACTCCTTTTTCTTGCTCAAAAGCAAACAACTTTTGCCTTTTCTGTTCATTATTACCATATACACTCTCCAATTGTTAAAAGTCAGTTTTGTAGACTTTCAAGAATTTACTTTTCCAAAGAGCAAATCCTTCAACTTGTCTTAGACACTTGTCTGAGTATGAGGTGAATCTTTTTATAATTTCATTTCTTTCTCCACTGACTATAAAGACAGTTTAGTTGGTTAAACTGGGAAAGATGTGTTTGGTTAGTTTTCTGAAGGCTGAAGTTAATAGGTCACATCTACTCACTCCATCTGCTATGATCAGCGGCTCTAATGCTTGAAGTATTAGAATTACTTGTCTCTTGTTCTAATGAAAAGTTCTGATTTCTTCTCTTCCTACCCAAATTCTCAAATTCCATCTCCTGCTGAATGAACACCTAAAGAAACACATTGTTTCAATCTTTCTAAAGACAGAAGAACTTTGTTTTCCAACTCCCAGAAAAGCTTTGATGAAAAGCAAGGATATGTATGATTTCCACTGCAAACCTGTGTTTGACTTTTCCTTTTTTAATTATTTTATTTGAAAGTGGCTTGTATGCACAGTTGCAAAGATTTTTAAAAGTTGGAAATAAGAGCACCTAAAGAACTGTGAAATCCAGATGGCAAAATAACGTTTTGTTCAAGAATTACAATTTTACAAAACACTTACTGCTCATAAACCAATCTCATGGTATTTTTACTGTCTGACACATCAGCACAAGACATAATATTGCTTACACTAGACAAACAGCAAGTTACCAAGAAGAAAAGAAAATGAATTTCACACTCAGTGTTACAATAAAATGAGCCAACAGAATACCAAGAGTGAGAAAAGAGTCTTCCTATTCTACTTCAGGTGTAGATTGTTTTCAAATAAGAGAGCAACTTAATCTGAAACTGAATGCGATCATGATAATAAGTTTATCATACTCAGTTTCCACTTTAAAGTATAATATGAAGTGCCTTCTGCAGATATGTAGGGTAGTATTTATCCAAAATACAACTCAGGTTTATCATTAGAACTGATTATTTTGCCTTATATCCTTTCCAGCCACTTTCATCGTGGAGATGAATCAGCTTATAGCATCAGTGCCAAAGGATTTTTCTTCCCTCTATTTTATTGACAAATATTTATTTTACAGGACAGAACTATGGGTGAAATCAATCCACACACATGACAATCCCTCATGTTATGTCAGAAGGATGGGCACCAGCCATTAATCTGTTTTTATAACAGCCAAGGACTATGTAAAATGATTTAGAAAGGAAAAAGAGCTGTCAGTGGGACTGCAGAAAGAAGGAGGTCAAGTTCACCTCAAATGAAGAACAAAGCAGAGAAAAGAGTGGATGTTATCTGACTTGTGTTAGCTGAGTTGAAATTGTTGCAGTTAATTAGACAATTTCAATCCAGAATCCGTAGCAATGCATTTATATGACACTGTGACCAAGTTAGTATATTCTGTCTCAGTCAAATACACTTGCTGCAGTGAAATCAATTCCAGTTTAAAACGGTGGTGCGAAATTTGTTTCAGGTTACAGATGTTTCCTTCCAGGGATGGATCTTCAGCTTGATGTAGAAAACAGCTCTGCCAGGAAAAATTAAAATTTTGGGAACCAAAAAGTGATTCTGTCTGGCTTTGCCTTTCTCAGTGATGTTATCAACCCATAGTACATCTACATACAAACAACGTTCAATTTGAGAGATAAATTCTTTATATCATGTTGAGGACTGGGCTGACACACAACAGAATGGAGGTGAAAATTTCCACCGTGAGCACCCATGCACTCTTCATGGAAATCCTCTGCACATGAGAGCTGAAGTAGGCTCTGCCACTTCTTACAAATGTTCTCTCCTATGTGCATAGTATATATGCTTGAATATTAGGAAGCTATTCAGCATTACCAAGAAAATAATACACTCTTAGGAGTCTATTAGGACACAGTCTGGGTGGTGAGTACAGGAATTATTTTCACTCTGTGGAGAAACCATACCTCCAATCTGTGTGAATAGCTTCACTGAAGATCTGCATGTCTGTTGTGAGAAATGAGATGGTTTTGAGCTAGATACTGTGTACATGCCTAATACTGTGTCACTGTCCCATGTTTAATTTGTATCTCACGATTTCTTAAATTCAGCTTCATTAAAAAGGAGTCTATTGCACAGTTACATATGCAAGCACTAATACTCAAGGAGAAAATAAACAAGAAACAGAACAGAAATGCCAAACTGTTTGTGTATAAGAAATACAACTCTTTTTATTTACTAATTTTGCTACCAAGACACCCAAATAAACACTTAAAGGTAAAAGCAAGTCTTACTGCACTTTCTTGCCACTGTAAAATAAACTTCAACCCCACATTCTTTCCCTGAGAAGTGAGAGGCTTTAATAAAAATTACTGAGGCAGAGGAAGCGTGCCATCCACATCCTTCTCAAAATGAGAAAACATGGATCAAATGTCTGACTTGTAAGCTAAATAGTTTTCAAGTGGAAATAATAGTAATGACTCTTCCCATGACAAGAGAATGGGAATAATTAAAGGGTCTTTTTCCAGTCCTCATCTTGGTTCAAGTTTTAACACATTTTAGAATTACCGGGGGCCAAATCATAAACTATGATTATAAAATTTTTGTAGAGGTTTGAGACTCTCATAAGACATTTTAATTGATGCAAAGTTTCAATCAAGTAAAAAAAAAATCTTTGGGGTTGAATCTTATTCATGTCTTAATTCAGTCAGACCTCATTCAAATACAAAAATCACAGGTCACAGTATTCTAAAAGTGTTCAGTGTTAAAAGTAATAGCAGACATGATAGAAAAATCACAGTTGAAACCATGTTAGCAGACAACCTTACTGAGGAAGCTTGACAGCAGACCCAAGATGATAGCCTTTTGCAACTGCCTTGATGACCACAAGATCAAAATAGGAGAGTGCATCGATACATTAAAGAAGCAACCAGAGTAACAGGAGATGATGAAATCAGCAGAACACAAAGAACTGTCAATCCTAGGGCATAACAGATGGACTCAAAAGCAGGAGAGAGATAGCAATGTCAGGGCTGGAATAAGTTTCTCCAAGATCTGTGTAGGGAAAAGTCATTATAGACTTCTAGCTTTTTCATTTAAGTTGTTCTTCATTGCTTAGCTCAGAAACACAGAATAAGATAAATCTAAAACAAATGTTGACAAAGAGGTTAATGAAGCTATCAACAAGCAGAGAGATAAATCCTGTGCTGCAGTGTTTGGCTATATCAGATTCCTAAGAGACAAGCTGAAACTTCATCATTTACTGAAACTTTCAAAATATTTTTTTTCCCAGCTGAGTTTTAATGTTACCCATTCAAGTTTTATAAACAATTTATTATTTTCAGGTGCAAGGCTTTAATATCTAGCACACTTAAAAGTAGGGGAAAAGCACACACATATTTTTATCTTGTAAATCCCCAAAGTAGTTACAGCTTAAATTAAACAATCCAACTATTGATTAAAACACTAACTGCCAAAACAAACATGGCAGGCCTACACACATATGTCAAGTGCCTTCAAACTGCAGCTATCAGTAACTGCTAATAGTTTCAAGTAAATCTCTTCCACAGTTTAGAGTGTAACAGCTCTTTATGGACTTGAAAAGACTTTTCCTTTAGCAGACTGAAGTGCTTCAGATAGTCTCTGATGTTTTATTTTGTGATTTTTTAAATGGAGTACAGAATGTCTGTTATAGTTTGTATCACCTAAAAAAATAGAGGAAATGAGATACTAATGAGAAAGCAAATAACGTAACCCTCACTGCCCCATCCAAACAAACTGTGATTTATTCCTTTGTTTCTCACCATTCATCACCAACACTCACTCTTTAAGGGTCCAGTCTTTCAGAGGTGTAAATCAGCAAAGCTCCACTGTCTTCCATTCAGTTATGCAAATTTACAGCATGAGCTGTTCCCTTGCTTTATATTTCTCCAAGTGTACAAAGCACCAAGGAATGCTGGCAATACTTTGCTGTGAACTCATTATTCATCATTTGTCTGCACTGAACTGTTTTTTTCATCTATTAGTCTTTAAATATTCTAAGCCTATTCTTACCTACCCACACTTTTCCTGCTATTTACCTTTCCTCTCACATCAGCAACTAACTCTGTCATCTTGTTATCCATACTGTAATTTTCCAGACCAAATCTCTGCACTTGTATTACAAGTGTTCCAGATGCTTAACACAAAAAATCAAATTAATTTTCTTATTAGCAAAAAATTGGATTTTTATAAGCTTAATTAGTCTGCCCTATTAATATGTTGCTGCTCCAGCATCCAAGTTCCTTCTGTTAAATAAAGGTTATGTCACTACTAGAAAATGCCAATATAGTGAGAAATGTAATCTCACTAGTCCAGTACTCCACTTTTGGTAGTAACCAGTACCTTTATTTCAGAGAAAAATGTAATTCTACAAGGCAGACAAGTCTATGCCCAGAAGTAGAGCCTTCAGATCTTTTTTAACTGGATAGTGCTTTTTATCTGTTTGCACTCCATTAAGTGGACATAAAGCAGTAGTGTTTGTGCAGAATCAGCAGTCCATCTCCATGTGCTGTGTCAGCCTTAAGTTACCAGCCAAGGAATACATAAAGTCCAGCCTAAAAACCATCTCGCACACAGATTAGATGTGAGGCCTCCCAGAACAGGTGATACAGGGGTTTGCACCCGCAGATGTAGTTTGACATAATGCACTCAGGCAGACTAGACCATCAAAAGCTAGGAAAAGGGCTGCTGCCAGTGAATGGGCCAGCACTGTTTGCATCACATAATAAACAGCTTGCAAGAGCAGCTTGCTATCACAACAGGGACAGAAGTCGCAGCTCAGGCTTCTGCCTCTTGCTGAAAGCACCAAGTCTTGAGAATCTTTCCTGCCCTTCATCTGGAATGGAATAGCGGATTAGCAATAGCACCTTTCAGTTTGCCACATAAAGCTATGCTATCTAAAGTAATTGCAACATGTCTTGTTGGCAGTCTTTAGTAACACCTTGTCCCTCTCTCCTTAAAGTGTGGACCCATTGGGAGGGAGTCCATGGTGCCTGAAGACTCGCAATCTCTGTCATGTTCCTTCATGGCTAGCAAATCCCAGCAGCCCTCTTGCAGTGTACCGCACTACAATGGTTGCTTTTTCAGCTGCAGCATATTACTCCTCACGTTCCTCTAAGAGATGAGCCAAACTCAGTGCCCATGTCCTGGGACATCATGCCGAGATGCTTTTAGAAGTGTCTTTCCTTTTTCAGCTGGATAACTTTTGTCAGTTTGTCTGCTTGCTAGCAGGGCTTCCTTAATTTCCAGATGACAGAGACTCTTTTTCTGCTGTGTAAGTCACATTTGCTGAATGACTAAAAATTATTGTCCCCGTGAAATGGCAAAAATCAAAATTTCATCACTCTGGTACTTCAGTCCCTGTGCAAGAAACAGTTGTAGTAAAGTGAAAAAAATTATTTTTTATTCTCACTTTTTAAATGAGAGGGAGGTCCACAGTTATCATTGCTACAGATAATTCTGTTAAGCTTTGGGGCAGCTGGATACACATGCAAATATTTGCTTACCCTCTCCATTTTACTTTCCACTGTAAAAGTAATGTGTTGTTTTTTTTTCCTTGTGGGAATGCAAGTGTAGCATGCACTATCTAAAAGCATAAAGCTTAACAGAACCACAGCAACTGGCGTTTCTTCTGGAGGAATGCAAAACAAGCTTTCCTCCATATTTTTCTAAGAATTGAAAAGAAAATATACAGCTTTCCCTCCTCCATTAAGACAAAGAGAACTTTCCAGTTAATGTTTGCTTTATGCCAAATTATTTTCCTAAGTCAGAGAAGTAAAGCCTAGTTTTCCTGAACTCCATGGTATACTAATTGATCGTGTTTTAAAATTATCTGACCAAAAACCAAATTACCATATGTAGAACAAGGACAATTGAGGAACTGGAGTTTAGACAGATCAAGATCAAGACATGTGGCCATTTAACAGTATGCTCTGCAGTGCCTACCTTTGGGGCATCTGACCTTCAAGTAGTGTACAACATTTTCATTCATCAATACTTACTAGCTAAAATTGTGAGAATGTAGTCACATGGTGAAGAATTAGGACTCCCTAGTAAGAAAGGAAATTCCCAACTCACTCACTTCTGCTACTAATCATCTGTTGTCACAGTAAAACTTCTCAACTGGGGAGATTTTACTTCATTTAACTTACTACCAGGTAATAAAAACATTTCATTATCAGTTTGAGTATTAAGAATGGAAGAAGGACCAAGAGTTAAATGCTTTGGGAAACACCTTTCTTGACTCTGGAGCACCTCCTGTATATGAAGATAGGATGAGAAAGTTGGGGCTGTTCAGCCTGCAGAAGAGAAGGCCGCATGGAGTCCTCATAACAGCCTTCCAGTAGCTGAAGGGGGGCCTATAGGGATGATGGGGAGGGACACTTCATTAGGGACTGTAGTGATAGGACAAGGAGTAACAGGTTCAAACTTAAACAGGGGAAGTTTAGGTTGGATATGAGGAAGAAATTCTTTACTGTAAGGGTGGTGAGGCACTGGAATGGGTTGCCCAGGGAAGCTGTGAATGCTCCATCTCTGGAGGTGTTCAAGGCCGGCTTGGACAGAACCTTGGGTGGCATGGTTTAGTTTGAGGGGTCCCTGCCCGTGGCAGGGGGTTGGAACTAGATGATCTTAAGGTCCTTTCCAAGCCTAACTATTCTATGATTCTATAATTCTATGACTCAGCACATTCATTCATCCCCAGGAAAAACATTTCAGCAGGAAGGTCAGATAATTCTTGCATCATAAATAGCCAAAGGCTAAGGGAAACCAACTGTCATCCATATGTTTTGTGACAGAGCCCAGCCCACAGAGTGTGTGAGCACAGTCTGAGGATACCTACCATGCCAAAGGGAAGTGCATGTGTAGTACGGGCAGCACAAGAGACACACTTGGATGGCATGGGTGGCCAGCCAAGTGTATCCGTGAGATAGGTCTTGGGCTGTGTATAGTCTTTTGCAGTTCTGCATGGAAGAAAAGTTATTATTATCTAAGCAAGACTTTTCAGGATAGCAATATTTAATTTAGATGTGTAAATTCTACCTCAGTTCCACTTGGTCCTAAGGACTAGTAGAACAAACCGTGGTATAAAATTGCAGCTTGAAACTACAGCGAGCTTTGCAAACAGATTTACCTTTTCTCAGAGTAATAAGACTGCAGTTTTAGCACACACAAAAACGACATAATGTAACATTATTTTAAGAGTTCACATTTCCATAATGAGGCTGAGTGAAATTCATCAGCACCTATTCATTGGCAAAGAAAAATAAACAAAGACAATGCACTTTTAGCCCATTTAGTCTCAACTTCTCCTCTGTCTGCCACTTATGCTGCACTAAAGCACTGATCCAATGCCTATTAAAGCCAATGACAAAATTCCACTTGATTTTGAATAGAGTGAAACTAGGTCCAGAAGTTCCTAAAGATTTCTTCTGCCAAGGTGAACAAATGAAGTGCACTTCAAGTGAAGTGCTGTCCGCACACAAGGCAGTGTTCAAACACTAACTGTTAAGTCTGTTAATGCATGCTACCCCTCTGACTGACAGTAACCAGCCATCCTCTGTGCAAGTTAGCAAATTTGAAATGACAGCGTGGAGTGCTTCTGAGTTCTGGGAAGTCATTTTGTTCTCCTTACTGTAGCATTTCTTCTTAATTATTTGCCTAAGTAAAAATCCCCCTCTGGTTATCCACTGAGCGAGGAATGTGAATCTGTCCCTCACTACTCCAATCAAAGCACTTATGTGTGCATTCAGCTACAAGGAATTTCCAGGAGGGACTGTTCACATAATGCTAAAAACTAGCTGTATAGGCAAGATGTGGATGGTGGCTCAGATTCACACACATTGGCAATATTAATGCTAAAATGCATTTTTAATAATAGGAATATTTTATTTTAGAGCATACAAGCATACCAGAAAGAAAGTATTGGAAAATCCTGAGATCATTCTCCCTCTCATTGTGTTGTTGTGCTGCAATTTTACTACAGTGGAAATATTTAAAGGAAATAATCTTTGTTTTTCTCTCAAATGTGGTCTCTTTCCCTCCACCTCCTACAGTTATGTGGGACCCGTCCATTAGGTAAAATAATCTAAACTCATGCTTGGACTGTGTATAGAGTAGGATAACCAAGAAAATACGTACATTTAACTTTTAGTACATGAAACCTTACAGCACATCATGGAAAAACTGGCAATATGAAGAGTACTGACTGGAAGGGTACAGCATCAGAGACATCAACGGAAACTGCAGGAAAACTTAGAGCTTAGCATTGGGAAAACAGGTATGGAAAAAAAATAACATGGAAGAAATTTCTCATGGTACTTCTGAAACCAAGCAACACATATGTTTCTATTGCCAGGAAATGACATGCTAGCCCTAGTGTCTAGAAGCACATCTACAGGAATAGTCACCCTGCCTAAACCAAATGCTAGAAACAGAACAACTTGGTGGAATCCTTCCCGTGCCCCCCCTCCCAAATAGAATCTTTCTCCACGTAAGAGGAACTTGAAAAGTTCTATATAACTTGGTTTTAGATATTCCAGGCAGTTTCCAGCACAGCTTTTCGTGTGAAGAATATAATACAACCTAGAGGACAGCTGAAGTAGTCATCATGTAGCAGCTCAAAGGCAAAGATTAGAAAGCAGGTCTTCTGGCTCCCTCCTTAGCAGTGCAAATGAGGTCTGTCCTTTGCCTTGTTAGTCAATCTATGAGCAACCACTGCAGCTGGAAAAACATAAGCTGGAGGAAAGAGTGCTTGTGCAATAATGATCGAGAGGGCAGAAAGTGCACTAAGATAAATTCTGTGCTGAATCAATGCTGGCACTGTCCATCTGTGCAAGAGAAGAGAAGGGTTTGAGAACCACCCACTGTATACCATCCAGAGGAACCAGTACTCTAAATTCAAGGGTGAATCAATATCAAAGTACATCCTTATGAGAGAACACAGGTTCATATATTTGTTGTCAGAGAAATTCCTTGGATGGGCAAACCTGTGGAACTGGAAGCGTTACTGAGAAAAATGTGCACTGTGAAAGACAAGATAGAATCATAAATTAAACAAGAGATTCTAGAAATAAATGTACCCTCAAAACTGCCACCATGACTAATTCAGAATTATAAGTACATAATGCAAAGCCTGTCTTTATTAGATCACCAAGCTTGGCATCATAAACCAGCAGAAATTTTACTTGTGATATAAAAAAACCAGAGGGCATGCAATGAATTTTAAAAGCCAGTGTACAGTACAGAACTGATCTGTAGCAGAAGCATTGGCAACATTTCCCTGATCAACAACTGAAGTTGGCAGAATAAGCATTTGATGCCTCTCAGCAGTTGTATACAGCAACAGGTAGAGGAGGAAGGAAGAACAGGTTTTGAAGCAATGCTCAAGCTTTAAACAATGATTGAGCCACACTGGGCTTTATTTCTGGCTACAGCCAAATGGTAACTGCCATTTCCAAAAAGCCCTTATTCTCTCCAGTACTATCAGGTTTTGCTGATGGTGCTTTGGAAGACTTCACAGTGGAACACTGAACTCACCAGGGCCTTCTAAGAAACTTGTAAGATTATGAAGTTAGAGGTTGCTCAGCTGTTTAGTTGTTGAACAGATCAACTACAAAAACAACATACTTACCCCTTTCTTTCTGAGACATTTTAGTGGGGAAAAAAGGGTGAACGAAACACAAAATTGTTACTGGGTTGGGGGTTTTTGTTTCCTCATTTTCTGCAGATTCTCTCTTTCTGCCTTGAAATTTATGAAATAATAGACATAATCAAATACCATAGATACTCAGCTATTGAGCACAGACAGCAGTTAAGATCTCAAGAGTTGACTAGGTTTTTTAATCTTTCAGCTCATATGTAATACTGAGAAAACTCAATGAATGCAAACTGAGATCCCTCTAAGGTACTGAAGTCAGCAACATTTGCTAGAAATCAATGTAAATTTCCTGGTAAGTCCTGCTCTTTGATGTAGTAGCGATGCTTCAAAAGTCTTTACAGGTTTAGGGGGATGGTTTGTGGGTCTGGGTATTTGTATTGGTGGGGTTTTGGTTGTGTTTTTTTGGTTGTTTATTTTTTCTTTGTGTTTTGTTGGTTTTTTTTTTTTTTTTTTTGTTTTTTTTTTTGGAGGGGCGGTTTAGTTTTATTGTTGTTATTGTTTTGGTTTGGGTTTTTTTACTAAGCTACTGCATGAGGGATTAAAAAAAAAAAAGAGTGGGTAGAAAGGAAGCCATAATGATACTTTCCAACATGCTTCACTGCAGACAGTTTTTAAGTCTATTTCCATTAAACTGAGCATTCCTGTAGCAATGCCTCTCAAACAAGACTTGGTGATAAATAACACTACTATTTGGCGACAAATAGCACAGAGACAATTGAATTAACATGGCTGTGTGTCTAGGAGTTTGCTTTGTCCACTAGTAACTGGTTATTTTTATAGGCAGAGAGAAAGAGGCTTCTGCCAGTTTGTTTGGTGTCTCTCTGAAGCCAATTTTAATTATTCTTACTTGCTGTCACCTGTGGAATTCAAATACAATCTCCAGCTCCTCACCCTCCAGTATAGTTATCATCTCTTCCAGTTTCCTGTCCCTAGCCTTGCTGTTGAGATTTTCAACTGGACATTTCTATAGATGTTAATTATCTGAGTGGAGCTTGCAGTATTGAAAGTCTCAACTCTGAACCGTCCTTATGGTGCCTGCTAACGTATGGCTGACTAACATATTGCCAGTTCTAAAGCGGCTGCTGAAACAGCTGCTGTAACAGTAATCACCATTCGTTTTTTAAAGTGTCTGTTAGCTCAAGAGTTTATGTCCTGACATTGTCATATTAAAGTAGAACACATTTTCACTGGATTTGATTAATAATTAACTTCTAGCTTTTGTTTTATGAGCTCCATGCGGCTTACACCAGCAATACTGTACCTGCACACTTCAGACGCATATGAATGTCTGATGCAGTGTGCTGGCTGTGATACCCATGCATTAGGATGAACGGCACCCGTGGCTTCGGATCTCCAAAAGGGCTCTCACCCATTATATTCTTCCTGACTAGAAGTCTAATTTCTTCCCAGTTAACTCCTGGGAGACAGAAGCTATATGACTCGCAAGAAGCAGTACATGCTGTCTGCTCCAAGCAGGGAACAGAGGGATGCCAGAAAGCTGCCATTTGCACTGGCATCTCTGCTAAATGAAGCAGTTTCTCTCCCATCTTGAACACTTATGGTACTCTGACCCCGGCGCTGAGCCTGGGTGACCACTAGGTAGGGTGCACAAAAACAGCAAAGCGGCGTGAAAACAAAGGTTTCCCAAACTCGTTTTCTCACAGGGATACGGCGGACTCTCTGACCTCCAGGCACCCACCATGGTAGTAACTTGGCAGGGACATCAGTTGCAATTGAGAGCAAAGCTCAACATATGAGCAGGCTCTCAACTTCAAAAAAAAAAAAATAAAAAAAATATCCAATTCTACAGAATCTTGGCACCATAAAACACTTTCCAGTTGCATCCAACAGTGTGGTGGGTTGACTGGCTGCATGTTAGGTGCCTACCAAAGCTGCTCTACCACTTCCCCTCCTCAGCTGCACAGGGGACAGAAAATACAACAAAAGATTCAGAGGTTGAGATAAGGACAGAGGGAGACCACTCACCAATGTATGCCACCCAAAGCAAAAGAGACTTGACTTGGGGAAATTAGTTTAATTTATTACCAGTCAATTAAGAGTAGAATAATTAGGAATAAACCCAAATCTTTAGAATAGCTTTCTTCCCAGGCTTAACTTTACTTCTAAATGCTCTACCTCCCAGCAGCACAGGGGGATGGGGCATGGACATTGTGGCCAGTTGATCACACATAGTTCCTGCTGCTCTTTCCTCCTCAGGGGAGGATTCCTTACCCTCTTCCCCTGCTCCAGTGTGGGGTCCCTCCCACAGTAGGCATTTTTTCCACCAACTTCTTCAACACAAGTCCTTCCCACAGGCTGCAGTTATCCACACACTACTCCAGTGTGTGTCCCTTCCATGGGTGCAGCCCTTCAGGAACAGACTGATCCAGGGTGGGTCCTTTGCATGGGTGCAGCCCTTCAGGAACAGACTCCTCCAGTGTGGGTCCCCCATGGGGTCACAAGTCCTGCAGTAAACTTACTCCAGCATGAGCTCTTCTCACCACAAAGCCGCAGGTCCTGCCAGAAGCCTGCTCCAGCACCAGCTCACATGGAAGCCCCCATGGAGTCACAGCCTTTGTCAGGCATCCCCCCTTCTCTGGTGAAGGGTCCTCCATATGCTACAAAGTCACATCCTGTCTCACCATGTTCTGCACCACAGGCTGCAGGGGAGTATGATCTGGTACCTGGAGTACCTCCTCCCTTCCTTTGACCTTGATGTCTGCAGGGCTGTTGTTCTCAGATTCTCACTTTTCTCTTCTCTGGCTTCCATTGTTTAGTTGTCCCACATCATTCTTAACTGTGTTATCCCAGAGGTGCTACCACCATCGTGGACTGGCTCGTAGATTGGCTCGGCCTTGACCGGTGGTGGATGTGACGTGGAGCTGTCTGGCATTAGCTCTGTTGGACATGGGAAACTTTGTGCCGATGCCATGCCTGCAGCCTCTGCAACTACCAAAATCTTGCCATGTAAACCCAATACAAACATGTCTTTTTTTTTGTCCTCCAACACCACCTCATCACCACCCCACATTTGTTTTCACTGTTAACAGCAGGTGAGTGTGAAGACTTTGAAAACATTCAGCCACAGGCCTCTCTGAAAAGGCAACACTCCACGTGCCTTTTCATAAAGAATCTCAGCATGAATGCTAATTAATTAAGCCTCTTAGTATCACTACATAGGAACAAGATACAGGGATTGCTCACCCCTCCCTGGCAATGTTCCTGTCTCCGAGTAGAAAACAACTGCTGTTTAACAGCACTCAACACAGCGTATCTCCTCCACCTCCTCCACCAAGGTTGGGATGAGAGGGGGCCAGAGAAAATCTAACTGGGTTTTTCCAAAATGCTGGTTGTCAACCAGCATTTGGAAAGGGCTCAAAGCCGTAAGTGTTTACTGCGCAGTTTTTGCATTTACATTCCTATAAAGACTGGTACTTCAAAGGCCTCTGTGGCTCCTATATCTGTTTTTTGTGAGCACAATATGCTCTTGAGGCCTGTAAAGGTGTTTTTCATAGCTCTCTCTGGGCAAATAGTGCCATGTGTTTTAAAAGCACATTTTGTGATGCTGGGGTAATTAAGAATTGCATTCCTATGCCCCTTGCAGTGCAGGTCTGTCAGGGCCCCTGTCCAAGCATTCTACTAAACAGAGGTAAGGATCAGTTCCTCCACTGGCAAAAGCTGTTGTGAAGTAGACTAGAAGTGAGGACCTGCCCTGTTCCCCTCGGGAGCTGCTTGTGAACTGAGGCTTTATAAGTGGGCCACACCACTGCCACACCACAGCTTTGTAGCAGCTGCATCTGCACCCAGCGTCTCCAAGACACTGGCTGGACTTCCCAGGCTGCCTGTGGACTCACTCCAGACCTTATGGGTGATCTGTGGTCTGTGTTTGACTCCAAGAAGTATCCAGGCCCAAACCTGACTGGCTGCGGAGCATTATGACTAGTGGTCAGTGAAGTCACCCCACTCCTCCTGCTGACCTCATTACCCCACTCAGCTCCCAGCTCCCCTTCCTGTGCAGCCCTCGCAGCTTCTGGGCAAGATCTGCTATCACACTGACCCAAAGAGGTATCGCAGCACAACACAACTCCTTCCTTGTGCAGGTACCTATGTTACCTTCTATAGATTACAAATACGTAGTGCACACAGGTAGAGGCAGGGCTGGTGAGCCATCAAGACGTTCATCCATCCCAAAGTACAGATTCAGTTGTGTCTTGGCAGAGGTGTAAGCCATGAGGCAAAAGTTGGAGTCATATAACTAAAAGTTAACCGTATTTGCTAGTAGATGATTTTCTGTTAAAAGCATGACAACTACAAACTCTTCAGCCGTGGGGTAGTCCAAAAAAAATTTGGCAAGCACTGACTTCCTTTTGCACCCATTTCTTTAAGTGCAGAAGCATACATGTTTCTTGGTGATCGTTTGCTTTTCCTCCATTTGGACTTTTCATCTAGAAGCACAGTCTTACATCAGACAGATTAAAATAGCGCCCATCATCTGCTGATTAGCTGTTTAGGGGCATAGAATACATTAGAACTGAAACACTTTCCATGAAAGGAGCTAGCAATCATTTACAGACAAGTATTCGTAGCATTAGGTTGACTCCCTCCTGGGCTGAATTTCAGCTTAAGATCTTAATAATTTAAAGGAAATAATTTTGTGGATGGTGCCATGACATTGATGCTTCAATCAAATGACACTGATGCTTCAATTTGCTGGTAGATATACTGGACTTAGAAGCTAGAAATATGTCATTCCTTTGGAGTTTAAGCCAAAACCTATCAGAACCCTGTGTAACAGCAAGCATTTTAAGGTATCTATAAATTAAACATTCAGTAGGCATTAATGGATCAATGTCATCTTAATGACCAATCTATCAGTAATTATAAATTAAAATATGCAAAATAAATGGTATAGAATAGAAGTGTAATTGGTCATTCAGTATGAAAAATGATGTTAGAAATGTAGATAAAATACTCTTTTACATTTTCCAATGACTAATCAGATATTTCAAATTTCATTACCGCTTTGCAATATGTATTCACATTATCTATGACATGGGCATCTTCAATATCGATCATGCATAATTGTATTTACCATAGAATGATGGAACAAGATCACTTGGCATATAATACCTGAACACGATTCCACTTCTGATGTCTTCTCTTCGCAGAACACTTATCATTATTAGTAGTGTATGGCATTAGGTTTTTGAGCTTGCCTAGCAAATGTCACAGCCAATGCTCTGCTCAGTAACAAATTCCTTGTAAGCCAAGCACCAGCCACGTGTAGAGACAAAGAACTGTCCTAAGGGGACTTAAGTCACTCACATAAACCTCTTCCACCACCTCACACTGATAATTGTGTCAAAAGATGACCACATCCATGTTAATTTTACTTTGTGGGCACACACATTTCCTAACCTCTCACTACTCACAGTGAGCAGAAATCTTGTTCTAGGTCTCCTCCTGCGTATAAGCACCACATCTACTCATTCTCTAGAGGTGGTGTGTCATCTTCAACACAGGCCTTACCTTTTCCCTCCTAGTTGCCAATACCTGTTTGAGATTCAAATCATTCACCTCTTTCTCCTTTGGAGATTTGTGGAACCTTCTTTTCTTTATTTAATGCATCTGGAAACTTCTTTCTTTCCAAGTCTTGTGCATCAGAGAAGATAAACTTTTGTAACATTTGTGTGAAAACTCTTAAAAATCCATCACTGCTTTCCAAATTTCTCTGGAATTATTCCACTCAAGCAGCAAAAGTAAAAGCATCTGTTCTGCTTTGTCACTTCTTCCAAACAGCAAATAAACTGCAAGCAGATTTGCTATCCACGAACAGCATATTTCTAAGGTAGCATAAGGAGTGTTTTTAAGAACATCCTTTCATTCTGCAAGAAAAACCTCGCAACAATATGTTGCTTAGGGCACATATGTAGGTCTTACTAACTGACACCTTCTGCTCAGTTCTCAAGTTGCGATTCAATTGAAGACCCCACAGGGTTTCCCAAAGACTCTTGCAACCCTGCCAATACTAATTTGGAAGAATAACATCTAGTGACATGTTTAACTTCCCTTACTGACCACCTGCAGGCACACCTTTACAAATACGCAGTGCAGTAAAATGCAGTAAATTTGCATCACTATGCTAGTTGCATTTCTGGTTTCTTCTTATTCATCCTATTGTCTTTTCTCACAGTGGCTACTGTAGACATAATTACACATCCATAATTTGCAAAAAAAGTAACTTAAGCAATAAATAATGCAATGCACATGTTTTTCTCCCACACCTAATACCTTTCTGATTATGTGGAAAAGTCTCAACCCCATAACCACATCCATTCAAGCTTAATTATTATTAAGTATGTAAACAGTGCTGTTGTAATCAATCTGATTATTCATGTGTTTTTAATTAACTACATAAGTGATTGCACGTTATGGGTCTTTGCATGCAAATCCTTCCCCCCACCTGTAGAAGTAGTGGAAATAATATAGTCATTTTGCATCCCAAGTACTAGATTTATCCCAATTGTTTGAACTGTAGCCTACTAGGTCAGTAAATAAGAACATATATGGAAGAACCTATATCAGTAAACCAATGAGACCTTGATCTGCAGAGTGCTATTGTAATAAAAAAAATTTGTTCCTCATAGTTTGGTGGGGTTTTTTTAACATTATATCCTCACAATACTGTGTTTTAAAATATGTTTAATTTAATAAACAAGGCTTTTTTTCACGGTTTTTGTTGTTGGATATTTTGTTAGGTCTTTAAAACAGTTTTTCATTAAGCATTGCTATTGCTAATAATCAGCCTGAGGTGGTGTTGATGGTCCAGCACTGGCATCCTAGTGAAGATCTACCTTCTTTGTGCTTCAGTGAATTAAATATAATATGAAAAATATAATGCAATGATAGAATTCACAAGTACTACTATGCATAGCATCACAAATTAAAACCCAACCAAACAAAAAAGAAATCACTTTGGAGTTAAAGGAGATCCAGAGAAAGTTGGTTAGAATTATCATGACAATTAGCCTACAAAGAAGAATGGAAATCACTGAGCTTGTTTATTTTACAAACACTAATAATGCAGGCTATAAATGAAAATATGCACTTCTAAAAGAAGCTCTGGGAGCTTTTGTCCTTAAGTATAATACAGAAGGGTCAATCATTTAAATTCAAAAGGAAGAAATGCAAAAGAAAAAAATATTTTGTAAAGGAAGACTGTTGTGTTAGAATAAATGTTCTGCACCCTTACTCACTGAATAGTTAAACAATGAAACTTGTTACTACAGGTTTTCACTGGTACCAAGTATAGCTCTGAGTAAGATATAGGCACTAACTTGGATAAAAATATCCAAAGCTAAGGAAATAAAAACAACAACAACAACAACAAAAAAGGCTTACCTCATGTTTCACGGCTAAACCAATTCCAAGGCAATGCTGATTGGGATGGCTGCAAACTGTTACACATCTGCCAAGCCTAAGATTTCTCATACCCCTCTTTGTACCACACAGGGATGCCCACTGCCAGCCAATGGACTGATTCAAAGTTCCTAGTTATTTTTACATTGCAGATCTTCTTATCACACATTTGCTCCAAAACCACTGACATCACAGAAAAAGTTTCATGAAAGAGAATCTTTTAATTTTGATACTCGAAGTAGAATTTAAAGGAAGAAAAATCTCAGGTGAATAGACTGTCTTCATTTGCTCTTTATTACTGGTTCTTCTACATCAGCTTTTCGAGGGTTTTCAGGAAGCCTTAGGAAAGAGAAGATAATTTTACACACTCAAAAAAAAAAAAAAAAGAAAAATGACGAAGCCACTTACTAAATTCCAAGTATCACTTTACGCTGCTGACTCCTGCAATACAACTGTCCTGTACTGAAGGGCCACACTTAAAAGTTCTCACTAAGGTTTCACTTATCACTGCCACCTGAGGTGAATCATAATTTGGTACTCTCACAAACTGCTATCATCTTCCAGAAAGCTTTTAGCATTCTTCCTGCAAGCATGACCAAAGCGGTTCAGAAGTTTTGCATAATTTTTTTATCTTAAGTGCTTACTTCTTTCAGTTTTCTTTTCCAGCCATTTCCATTTCAAGACTTTCTGTAACTCTTTCCCAGTGATACAGTTTATTTATGGGCATCTCATAGCAGCCTTCTAGTATTTGAAGGGAGCGTACAAAGTTGCTGGAGGGGGACCCTTCATCAGCGTCTATAGCAATAGGAGTAGGGGTAATGGGTTTAAACTTAAACAGGGGAAGTTCAGGTTAGATATAAGGAGGAAGTTCTTTACTGTGAGGGTGGTGAGGCACTGGAACGGGTTGCCCAGGGAAGTGGTAAATGCTCCATCCCTGACGGTGTTCAAAGCCAGGTTGGACAGAGTCTTGGGCGACATGGTCTAGTGTGAGGCATCCCTGCCTATGGCAGGGGGGTTGGAACTAGGTGATCTTAAGGTCCTTTTCAACCCAAACCATTCTATGATTCTATGATTCCATAGGAACTCAGGATAATATCTTTATAATCTAAAGATCTCTAATAATATCTTGCTTGTTGTTCAAGTGAGAAAGAAATAGATGAAATGTTTGAAAAAGGTTTAGTTGGAACTTACATGGTTTTTAAGAAAAAGAAAACGAGCAGAAAAAAAACCTCAGTGATAAAATAATGTATCCCATTGTGTAATTTAGAAAAGCAATATACAATGGCAAGGAATTACATCATACAGGTTGAATTACATATATTCAGAACATTCACACGCTACTCTGCAGCTTCTCACACAAAAGACATAATGTGATGTAAGACACTGACTTATTAATTTAAACTAGCAACTGTAAGGTAAAAGTATATGTCATCAGTGTATCAGAGTTTGCTTCTGCTGATAAAAATACAGACAAGTAGAGGATGAGCAAAGGCAGAGGATGAGCAAAACTGACAATAAAATAGCAGAGGAAGGTTTCAGCAATAGCTCTACATAGGCTAGCGTGGATTAACACTTGGTCCATTACCAGTCTATCTGAATGCCATGGTCAGAGAAGAATAGAGACTGCATATTCACCAGTGGGGCCTTGTATAAATGTATGCAGTTGGAAAAGCCAATTATAACAGTGGAATAGTTTGTATTTAATAGCAGGTGAGCTCCTACACTGAGGATCTTGCCCAGCGTGAAATTGGGGGCAGCTAAACTTGCAGAGAGCAAGATCACACTTTGGCCCTAACAGTTTTAATTCATGCAAACCTAGAAAAATGCTGCCAAAGACATGCTGAATCTCAAAAAAGAAAAATAGAAAGCCCCAAAAGCTTAAGTCAAACATCTTTGAAAGGAATTAAATAGACTTTATGCAAAGAGCAATGGGAAATTAAATTAATCCATATCTTCCAGAGCCTGAAATAGTTGGAGTTCAAAATAGTTAGCTATAAGAGCACTAGTTCAAATAATGAAATAGTTAGGGTTTGCTGCTAGTTACTTAACACATCTTCATTACCTGAAGCATGATCACTTTTTTCAGTGAAATGACACTCTCTAATTAATAGAATCATAAAACCATAGAATGGTTAGGGTTGGAAAGGATCTTAAGCTCATCTAGTTGCAACCCCCCTGCCATGGACAGGGATGTCTCACACTAGACCATTTTGCCTAAGGCTCTGTCCAACCTGGCCTTGAACACATGCAGCAGCTGAGATGACTCCTTTCAAGCCCACAAGTCACCACCTGCCAGCACTTTATGTCACTAGTATAAATGTAAGGTAATAATCTAAGGTCACTAGGAAAAGCTCAGCATCATCACTGAAATCTGTTGCACCTCAGTCACTCTTTTGTGGACATACCCCATCTTCCAGAAACTAGGAGTTTGCTGCTTGTCATTCGTGCTTTGAAATGTAGGCCAGCAACTCCAACATAGCATGTTCTGATCTACACTTTTATTATCCCAATCCTCCACAACAGCAAGAATAAGGAATGTTCTGCAATTGTCTTTAGTTGAAGTGGGATATGCATTTTGTATAGGATACTTTGCCTAGGCAAACCAAAATGTTAAGGAAAACCTTTTTGTGTCAAGGCATTAACTTTTGCTAGCCTGTCTCAGGTTCCTAGTCATATACAAAAAATTGAACAAAATGTTAAGAGAACACTACAGCCAAGAATGGTAAAAATGAGGGACTCTGAAGAACTTTAAATTCTAAATGGAAACAAATTATATAGCAATGAAATTTGCTGTGGTTTCTTCAGTTAATCATCATTTGATGCAACCATACCACAGATATTTTGGTGTCTTCCTCTTAGATCAAGCTACAGTGTGCTTAAGAAAGATTGAGACACTTAATAGAAAACTTTGCAGTAACCGGAAGAGTGACAGCAGTAATAATTAATATCTCTGTGCTTCACAGTGAAATCAGATGCACAGTTTATCAAGAGTCTGTGTATGTAATTTTTCCATTAACAATTCTGCAGACAGAGCTTTGATAATTGTGCCTGTGGTGAACCCCAATGAGCCTTTTTTGCCTGACATTGTTGAAGAAGGGGGAAAATGAATATATGCCTTTTAAATTTTTATGATTACATTTTTACTGAAGTGTGGGGGCCTGAAGTTTCATGACTGTTTTAATGCAATTGATTCCACTTAGGAGAGATGACATGTTGAAATGTGATGTGCTGACTGTTTCTCAGGTAATTGGAATTCAGTCAACAACAGCACTGGGCATTGTCACAGGTTTTAAATAAAAAGGCTCATCTCCTTTTTTATATTATGGAATGTGATGCGTCATATTATACAACATCATGATCCTAGATGACAGCCTCTCAGACAGAAATTAAAAAGTTTACTCCACTCTGCATACTCCTCCTGAATTTGGATCACAGAGACACATTAAAGTGTTGTCAACACTTCCCAATTCCCTTGCTCACATAAATGGCCACATTAATTCCTGATACAACCCTGATGAGTTGTACAGCATTTCAGTCCCCTCAGGGGTGAATGTGAGCTATGGTTGGTGCTGTTATCCTCACTGTTTATGTGTCCTTCCCCAGAGCTGTTGGAGGGAGAAGCTGCAAGGAAAGAAGGGGCACTGTGGAAAACTTAAGAGTGTAACTTAAGAGAGCTGTGAAAACAGTTCAGGGGGTTGTCATGGGAAGGAAACACCGCCTGGCACTCACTATTCTTCCACTAAATTAATTTCTTCCATCTTAGAACAGGGAAACACCTGAAGGTGAATGAGGTGGCTGGGAAGAAAGAAGAAAGACTCTTCTGCTACTGAAACTTTAAATCATATCTTATAAAAAAATCAAATAAAACTAAGATAATGAAAACTGAACATATGAGAAAGTTGGGGGCTGGAGAAGGGAAGGTTGCGTGGAGACCTCCTAGCAGCCTTCCAGTATCCGAAGGAGGCCTATAGGGATGCAGGGAAGGAACTCTTCATTAGGGACTGTAGTGAGAGGACAGGGGGTAACGGGTTCAGACTTAAACAGGGGAAGTTTAGGTTGGATATGAGGAAGAAATTCTTTACTGTAAGGGTGGAGAGGCCCTGGAATGGATTGCCCCGGGAAGTTGTGAATGCTCCATTGCTGGCGGTGTTGGAGGCTGGATTGGACATAGCCTTGGGTGGCATGGTTTAGTGTGTGGTGTCCCTGCCCATAGCAGGGGGGTTGGAACTAGATAATTGTCCTGGATTCAGCAGCAGCAGTCATTTTTCTCCTTCTTAGTAGCTGGTGCAGTGCTGTGTTTTTGGCTTTGGGCCTGGGAACAGAGCTGATAACACCGGTGTTTTCAGTTACTGCTTGGTAATGTTTTGGTCTGACCAAGGACTTTCTGAGTCTCATGCTGTGCCAGGGAGGAGGGGAAGCCAGGAGGAAGCAGAGACAGGACACCTGACCCAAACTGGCCAAAGAGGTTATTCCATACCACAGCACATCATGCCCAGGATGTAAAAATGGAGAGCAGAGACCCGGAAGGGTTGGGGGGGGTGCACTGCAGGGATTCGCTGCTGGGTCGGGCTTGGTATCAGGTGGTGAATACTTGTATTCTCTTTCCTTGTATTTTCCTTGTCATAGTTATTATTGGTGGTAGCAGCAGTGGTTTGTGTTGTACCTTAGTTGCTAAACTGTTCTTATCTCAACCTGTGGGAGTTGCATTCTTTCTATTCTCCTCCCCATCCCCCTGGAACTGGGGGAAGAAAGAGTGGGGAGTGAGTGAGAGAGCGACTGCGTGAGTTGTAGAGGCTTAAACCATGACAATGATCTTAAGGTCCTTTCCAACCCTAACTATTCTATGATTCTATGATTCTCCACCGTTTAGTTCCTATACAGCTCAGCAGAAGATGTACTGAATTTTCTTGCAGAAAATGTGGATCTGAGTTTTCTCACCTGCTCATTTTGGGCAGGGAACAACTACCTTTGAGTACTTGTTTGCATCCCAAAGGTAAGTGGCCCAGGGTGAGGTCCCATAGTCCTGATAATAGGGTAAACTACATACTGCTGGTATTCTGCTAGGTGTATTTCCCTGAATATTTTTCTGTAGCTAGGTTATTCAAGGTGTAAGGTATAATTTAAGGTTAAAACATCAGAAAGAGACTGTAAGCCCACCACTGTTCCCCACCTCACACACGTTTCTTTTGAACAGAATGAAACAAGACTTTCTGGGTATGTCATGGAACACCAAAAGTTGAGACATACCTTTCAATATAATGCTTTAGACGTAAAGCTAAAGTCATTCTGTAAGGTTTTTCTGTCTAATAAGGATACTGATTCCAGCTATAAACTTTGTCCTGCAAATGCAGCAAAATACCAGTAGGACCTCACATCTCGGTGTGGTAGGTTTTTGTCTTTGCTAATTTCTACACTCCGGTGTAGATGCTGAATTATCCTGAAGTCTAACTTATAGTTTTATAGCCACCCTCTCCCCTTTAGTTAAGAACAAAACGTTAATACCAGCTGAAGTGATTTGATGGCTTTAGTAGCAAGGCTGTATTTGCGGAAAAATACCTGCCTAAACCCTTCTAGGTCTAGTGGATAGAAGCTTCTACAGAAGCATCCAGGCTGAAAGAACCATGATAATCCAATCATCCTTAAGGACTCTGTGACATGTATCTCTCAAGTACTTGTTGCCTCTACATCAATACAAGGAGATATTTTTTCTGAGAGAGAATATAATGTACACTGCAAGATGCTGGTCTGTATTAACCAACAGAGCTCAAATGCAGCCAGTACACGTACATACTTCGCTTTGGTTGAACATCTGGGTTCTGGGCATCTGGTGCTGTAGAAAATAATTTCCTTTGTGTACCATGTTTAAAAACCAGATTACACTCCAGTGTTCATTGTTTCCATGTGTTTGAAGGTGAAATAAACAAAGAGAAATTTCTTGCTGACCCCAGTGTTTTATGGGCACAACCTGTAACCTGCTAAGGCACCCAGTGACATGACAAGGGGAGTGAAAACCTTCTGCCTGTCTTTGTGATACTTCTTAGCAGACAGATGCAAAACAGCATCAATTCCCATACACCCACATCCCACCTCTGTCCCTTCCTCAAGCTTATTTTTCATACTTCAGAAGTTATTAGTGGGCTAGCTCGGCTTTCTCTCTCTACCTTCACCCCTCTACATCATGATAAAAAGATCTGGAAATAAAGACATGGAAGGGATTGGGACAGGATGCTGAGGTAAGCAAAGAATTTTTTCCCTTTTCACTGAGCATGTACCATTAAGTTTTGGAGTTAGAAGATTAATCTGTGCATGAAACAGAAAACCCACTGACTGATATTTTCCTGGAAGAGATATTCTAAATGCCAAGTACTGTGCAAAACAAAGACAATCTCGTGCCCTTCCTGGAGGATTAAGATGCAATTCATATTGTTCCTGAATGGTTAGTCCAAAAAGTCCACATACAATGAATTGCCTGTGTGTTAGGACCATATTCTCAACACAGTCACAAGACCGCTCAACAGAGCTTTAGTTGTTATTTTGTTGGAGTTTAAACCTCAGTGTCCTGTGTGCAAATATTGCCACAGAATTTAGAGACACAATGGCCTGAGCCTGTAAGGCCATAGTCTGATAAATCTGACGCTCAGTATCTGTACTTTGACCACTGAAATGAGCCTTGGAAATCTGATCTTAGGTCTATAACAGCCCCAGTGTATGATTCCAGCCAAGTCAGGCAAGGTCTCTGTGCCTAGTTCGCCTACATGCCAGTAGGATATAATAATTCTTTCTCTGCTTGTGTATTTAGACTGGAAGAGAGGGTTTTGTTTCTTTGTTTACTTGCTTGCTTTTTTTGTTTGGTTTTGTTGTTTGTTTGTTTGTTTTCTAGGAAGGTATATAGCTTGCTATGTGTCTAAACAATAACAGTCCTGGCTGGAATGGCTTGATGTCACTCTACTCAAAATAATAATGACAAAACAAGCATAAAGATTTCTCTTGTCAAAGCGTGTGTTCTCTGGCATATGTTATGTATCAAAATTTCAGCTTGATTATCTAGTGGTTATCTACTGTCTACCCTAAGCTAGGCAGTATCAAAACTGACAGAAGACCATCAATCTCCAGAGGCAGCTTTCCACACACCTATGTTGCTTTGCAAGCAGCATGAACCCAGCCTGAGCTCACGCTCCTTCTGAAATGCCTCTGTCCTTTAGGTAAGCAACATTGAAGCCATTGCAGAAAGAATTCACTCCTGTCCATCCAACGTCAACCATGTGATGCTGCCACAGAGTAAGTGGAACATGTTAGACATTCAGGGTATGATATCCCATTCCCACAACACATAGGAACATCTTGCATCTGAGATAAGATTCAGGGCAGAGCAAAATGTTTCCATAAATCCTCTTGAGTGACTTGCTCCAGAGCTGATATGGAGACATTGCCCAGGTACCAGTGTAGGCAGAGCTCATGTGGGATTAGATCTGAAACCTCTGCAGGGGCTAGAAAAGCTGAAACCATAAAGGCCATACTCTGCTGTCCTGGGTTCGGCAGTAGCAGTCATTTTTCTCCTTCTTAGTAGCTGGTGCAGTGCTGTGTTTTTGACTTTCAGCCTGACAACAGCGCTGATAACACCAGTGTTTTCAGCTGCTGCTCAGTAATGTTTAGTCTGACCAAGGACCTTCTGAGTCTCATGTTCTGCCAGGGAGGAGGGGAAGCCGGGAGGAAGCAGAGACAGGACACCTGACCCAAACTACCCAAAGAGGTATTCCATACCACAGCACATCATGCCCAGTATATAAACTGGGGGCAGTTACCCAGAAGGGTTAGATCACTGCTCAGGTTGGGCTGGGTATTGGTCGGTGGGTGGTGAGCGGTTGTATTCTCTTCCCTTGTTACTTCCCTTATCATTATTATTATTGGCGGTAGCAGCAGTGGTTTGTGTTATACCTTAGTTACTAAACTGTTCTTATCTCAACCTGTGGGAGTTACATTCTTTTGATCCTCCTCCCTATCCCTCCAGGAGCAAGGGGAGGAAAAACAGGGGGAGTGAGATAGTGGCTGTGTGGTTCTGAGTTATGACTGGGCTTAAACCATGACATCTGCACAGGCAGAGTATCTAAGCAGATAGCAAATACATACCCCTTTGGAGATGAGTGCATGTATTTATTTCTTGTACTGGCAGCAAAACCTTAAAAATGGTCAGAAAAGCTTTTACTCCATGGAAGCTGTAATAACTGACACTAGAAATCAGTTCAAGAGTATTTAAATTCTTAATGGCATAATATGGACTTTAAGAAAAGAACACCCACCCCCCCCCCAAAAAAAAAAAAAAAAAAAAAAAGAACAAATAGGCCACTGTAGAGGTAAAGCAACCCAGAAAAGTACTGCTCAGTATCATTTATGTTATTCTCTTTCCCTGCTCCTTCCAGAGGATTACAGTGCCAATCTGTAAACCTCTATAAACCACTATGAAACTAAAGTGCCTTAACAAGAGAAAATTAGTTAAGGAAAAATGTAGCTTTCAAGTGCAAGAGCAGGTAAACTACTTTCAAATCAGAAGTTCAATTTAATCTGAAAGGAAAACAAATCCATCAATGTCTATTCAATTTGCACTAAAGCCTAGAGGGACACTCAACTCAGTTTCAACTGTGTTTATATATATATGCGTTTTAAAATTAAGCTCTTTTTTTTATCAACATAAGCTTTGCACTTGACTGTCTAATTTAATTTTCCTTTCACACATCTGTGCATGTCTAAAAAAATTTTGTTTTCTAGTAAACCTTTCATTGTTCAGTTTTGTTTGGGATTTTTTTGTATTTGTTTATTTTTTGTCCTAAATTCCATAATTTTTTTCACTTCACTTATTACTTAACATTTTAGTAGCAACAGTGATTCCATACTGAGATTGTTCAAATGGAGCATGGCCAGCTTCACCATAGCAGACCCTTATTTGTGGTGGGAAAATGTAGAAATATATTCCCAGGAACTCTGTTAGACATCATTGCCATTACCATAAAACCTGAACAATATCTTGGCATAGTAGCCTAACTGGGATAAATCACTGAGGAAGAGAAACACAGGAAACCAATGTTAGGCTTTGCTGTTATTATTCAGTGTGCTTCTCTAGTAGCAATAGTCTGCTATATAAAGTAAAAAGCCAAAACAATGTGTAATTGGCATGTTCAGGGAAAATTTGTCTCTACCTTTAGAGTGTGAAAGATGCCACTCATCACTAGTTTCCCCTTGGACATCAAGCTCTTGCACTCTTTGAGTGCAACCGTCCAACAAATTCCTAATCCAGCGAGTGGTCTACCCATCAAACACATGCCTGTCCATTTAGAGATAAGAATGTTGTGTGGGACAGTGTCAAATGCTTTGCACAACTCCCAAATACGATGGATAGTGGCATA
Organism: Amazona ochrocephala; assembly: GCA_039720435.1. Classification (NCBI taxonomy): domain Eukaryota; kingdom Metazoa; phylum Chordata; class Aves; order Psittaciformes; family Psittacidae; genus Amazona; species Amazona ochrocephala. The sequence continues at coordinate 27,781,990 of CM077881.1, forward strand.
GCCACTTCATCTGCCAGCTCCTTCAGGACTCACACATGCATCTTATCAGGTTCCATGGACTTGTGCACCTTCAGATTCTGTAGATGTTCTCAAACCTGGTCTTCTAGAGAAGGCAGCTCCTCATTCTCCCAGTCTCTGCCTTTGCTTTCTGCAACTTGGGTGGTGTGGCTGGAGCACTTGCTGGTGAAGAGCGAGGCAAAAATTTCACTGAGTACCTCAGCCTACCCCATATCCCAGGTAACTGGATCTCCCATTTCTTTCAGAAAGGTCCCACCTTTTTCTTAGTCTTCCTTTTATCACTGGTGAACCTATAGAAGCTTTTTGTGTTGCCCTTGACATCCCTGGTTAGATTTAATTCTATCAGGGCTTCAACTTCCCTAACCTGATCTCTGGCTGCTTGATCAATTTATCAGTATTCCTCCCAGTCTACCTATCCTTGCTTCCACCCTTTGCAAGCTTCCTCTGTCATTTTGCATTACATTTATTTCATTTTATTTGCTTATATTGTACAATTTCTAAATGGACAGAATCTTCTGTCAAACTGTGTGAATCCAGTAGTTTCCCTTTTGTGTTTAATATCAGCTCTTTACTCATTAACTGGGTACTATATGCTGTTGTCCCCTGAAGTCCCTATGTAAAATAAACATCCCATAGAGACACAGACAACATTCCGAAGAAAAGAACCAAGAACTGATCCTACCTTTTCTTTTACAGATGTACCATAATCAAAACATTCCTTGATGATATAAAAGTAATGCAGATACTTTTATTATTTTGTGGGTTTTTTAAATCTTTAAATCCTTTACTTATTCCTGTAAAATTAAATAACCAGCCAAACACTGGGAGTTTTTTGTTGCTTTCTTTTTTTTTTTTTTTTTTTTTATGAGAAACACTTGAAGAGGAAAAAGTGAGGCCCTTAGTGACATGGTTTAGTGGTGGACTTGGCAGTCCTTGGGTAAAGGTTGGACTTAATGATCTTAAAGGTCCTTTGCAATCTATTTGATTCTATGATTCTATGAAAAATGAACAAACCATACCACAGAGACTGTGAAAACCTTGGAAGTTTTCTGTGTGGTGAAGTTGATCCAGAGCCACGAGTCCTTGATGTCCACATTCCTTCAAAACTCTAAGGGGGGAGTTTACAGGAAACTAATATTGGTAAGTAACCCCACAGGCCTTTTCTGTCCTTTCTTCTGCAGTGTGAAATTACACTTGTTTCATTGAATCACTGTCAGTTTCACTCAGCTAATCCGTTACTGCACAAGAGGCTGCAGAAACTAGCAAAACTTGTGATCTGTCTTATTCTTCACCACTGTCTACTCATATTCTTGCAATGCTTTTCTTTCAGTCTCAAAGACAAAGTCAAATACGAGGTAATGTTCTGTAACCTGGCATGTGTAGTGGTGTGTACTATGCCTTCTGAACTCAGGTTTCTGCTTAATAGATGCTTACATTTATGCCCCTTTATTTATGCGTTTTTATTTATTTACGCCCTATTTATTTTTTTGCCCTTTCCTTTCTCCTGTTCCATTGGTTCAGAAATCTCATTAAAAACTACCAACTAACACAAAACAACAGTGGTCAGAAAATCAATGACAATCCTCATTCTAACCTATCAAATTTGGCAGTGATCTACTAAACTATGGAGAAGAGCACATGGGAACCAACTGACAATGCAGCAGGCTGAACAGAGGTGATATTCATCCCTTACTCCAGAAGACTCTGAGGTTATTGTAAAATTGTCCAAATGTCATGAGGCACTCAGCTAGAGGTTTGACTTTTAGTTAGTTTGTTCAAACAGGGTTTTGACTGTATCTCTAGTGGTATACAACAACTCCAGAGAAGAGTTACATTAAAAGATTTAATTCTGTTAAATACTCAGTTGAAGTGTCACAGACCAAATTCCAAGCACCTGTAAGAGGATAATTTTTCACATGCCTAATATTTTAAAGTAAGTGGGAAGAGAAATGGTTTTGCATCAACATGTTTAAGTATTTCCTTAGGCAAGGAAAAGAAAGAGAAACATTCTTAGTGCTTCAAAAATCACTGGAAAGTCACCTTTAAGCAATCTGTGTCCTTAAGACAGATGCTTGATGAATTTCATGTCATTTTCTGTTTCATGGCAAATTTTCAGCCAATGAAAGAATTTCAGTTTCTCATACGGAATCTAGTGACTAAACTCAGTGTGGGTGTACATACTCTCTAAGTCAGCTATAGAGCTATGAAGCTCCAAGTCAAGCTTGAGAAATATTTGCAGTACAGTGGGGATTTGATTATATGTTGAGAAAATCTGTGTGTCTTTTTGTGATATTTTATCTCCTATATGCCCAAAGACATTCTTGGCAAGTGGAAGGAAAAACTAATTTTGCCCTTCTGATTCTTTGTTTGCTCATGGCTAGCCACAGCAAGAGACCATATTCCTCTTCCACAGACTTCACTACAATTCTGCAGCAGTTCTCCCATGTCAATAATAATGCAGTGATTTTATGCAAGTGTAAAGAAGGAAGAATTCAGCTGAAAGACTTAGCATTTTTTTTCCACATATCTGTAGGTTAGGTGCACTATTAGCTCGCATTTGAACAGCTAAAAAGCTTGACAATTAACATGCAAACACTGTGGGTGAATGAATTTATGTCTTTTGCCTTCTTAACCCGTTGCCTGAAGCAACCTAAATGAAAGCTTGTATTTAATCATAGAGGAGTTCCCTGAGGAGACAGTGTAACCTCTGATGCTCTTCACACCAGCGCACTAATTAGATGTCCCCTTCACAGAGGAACAAACAGAATGCTTCATTCATATTGTTAGGCCTTCACAGATCTTCCTGTGAGGCAAAAACTCTTTAGAAGAGACTCCTGTCCTTTATGCGTCAAATTCCAGCCTAAGAACTTACAGAATTGTTTTACATACGGATTGATCTTGTCATGCATTTTCCAACCTGCTGTAGTACAGCCTTTCACAAGGTTTTGGAATGGTACATGAGGCTGTCCACAAAATCTTAGCATAATAATCCTGACATAAGGGAAAGGTGGAAGAAAAAAGGGAATAAAAAGGAAAAATTACAATTTTTCTAAGACTCCTGACATTATGCTTTCAGTAAGTTTGGATGCAAAAATGTGGGAAGATGGCAGGAAAAAAGATGTAAAAAAGTCTTTTGTAATTTAAAGGAATTTTTCTTGGTGAAATATTTTAAAATTGTGCCAAATTTCATTCTGAATTCATATGACTAGAAAAAGAAATTACTTAGGTTAAGGCTAAAACTGTTGGGTGCCCCGAATCAGTGCAATACCATAGAATCATAGAATCATAGAATAGCTAGGGTTGGAAAGGACCTGAAGATCATCGAATTCCAACACCCCTTGCCGTGGGCAGGAACACCTCACATTAAACCATGCCACCCAAGGCTATGTCCAACCCAGCCTCCAACACCACCAGCGATGGAGCATTCACAACTTCCCTGGGCAACCCATTCCAGTGCCTCACCACCCTCACAGTAAAGAATTTCTTCCTCATATCCAATCTAAACTTCCCCTAACTTTGAACCCATTGCCCTTTGTCCTATCACTACAGTCCCTAATGAAGAGTCCCTCCCCAGCATCCCTATAGGCCCCCTTCAGCTACTGGAAGGCTGCTATGAGGTCTCCACGCAGCCTTCTCTTCTCCAGGCTGAGCAGCCCCAACTTTCTCAGCCTATCTTCATACGGGAGGTGCTCCAGCCCCCTGATCATCCTCGTGGCCCTCCACTGGACTTGTTCCAACAGTTCCATGTCCTTTTTATGTTGAGGACACCAGAACTGCACATAATACTCCAAGTGAGGTCTCATGAGAGAGATCATATGGAATATCTTGGAGTAATGTAATTCCAGGTTGTCCCAAAATGCAAAGAGATTTTGTTTCTACTAAAAAATATAATGATTTCTTTGTATCTCTGTTCCTTACCATGGTTGCTCCAGGCTGAATTACACTGTTTCATTGTGTGTGATTTTGGAGATGATTCCTCAAGTACCTGCAGTTCTTTGCCTTCTTCAGAGCTTAGGCTGCAATTAATATATTGAATCATACCCAAGTGGTTTGCTAAACTCCTAAGCTCACTTACAATACACTTTTAAGTATTTGATCCTCATTTTTGAAGCAATTGGTCACACATCAGCTTTATGAACAGTAGAATTTTGGTCCATGGTAGACAGTGAAAAATGTACTGATGATGAAATATTGCAAGGCCTAGAAAAGTCAGCAAGATGAAACATTCACTTGCCAGGGGATCTGACAATAATTTAGGTCTGACCAACTCAGTCTGTAGTCTGGTACCAAGTTATCCTCTTGGAGACAGTCTTTACAAAGCTAATTATTATTTCAATATTGAATAAAAGGAGGAAGTAATTAAAATTTCATTAAACTGAGTCAGGACATTGCAGTTGGCACTATTATTACATGGAAGATACATACATCGGACAGTGTTCTAATAGCTTAAATAAAACCTTAAAATGTGTGTGCTATCTCTATTGCTGAGACAGATGAAGCAGGGCATCCAAGTTCCCTATTGGTTTTTCTGGTAAAAGATGCAATTGCTACCAGGATGTCTGTTACAGGCAATTCCCAATGGCTTAATTAATGCTGTTTGGATCCTAAAATGAAACAAGCAGCTGAGTAGTGCTTACATACTTGGCAGTGAAAATCAGGCTGGATGAAAACTTTTTATTATATGAAACCATAGAAGGGTTTGTTTTGTAAGAGATCTAAAAGATCATCTAGTTCCAGCTCCCCTGCCATGGGCAGGGGCACCTTCCACTAGACCAGGTTGTTCAAGGCCCTGTGCATCCTGGCCTTGAACGCAGCCAGGGATGGGGCAGCCACAGCTCCTCTGGGCAACCTGTTTCAGTGCCTCACCACCCTCACAGCAAAGAATTTCTTCCTAATATCTAATCTAAATCTACCCTCTTTCAGTTTACAGCCAATCCACATTGTTCTATCACTACGTACCCTTCTAGAAAGCCCCTCTCCAGATTTCTTGCAGGCCCCCTTTAAGCACCGAAAGCTGCTCTAAGGTGCCACTGTAAACTTCTCTTCTCTAGGTTGAACAACCCTAACTCTCTCAGCCTGTCTTCAGAGGAGAGGTGCTCCAGCCCTCCAAACATCTTCATGGCCTTCATCTGGACGTGCTCTGACAGGTCCACATCCTTCTTATTTTTGGGCCCCAGGGATGAACGCAGTACTGCAGGTGACGTCTCATGAGAGCAGAGTAGAGGGAGAGAATCACCTCCCTCAACCTGCTGGTCACACTTCTTTTGATGCAACCCAGGATATGTTTGGCTTTCTGAACTGCAAGTTCAGTTGCTGGGTCACATTGAGCTGATTCAACCAACACCCCCAAGTCTTTCTCCTCAGGGCTGCTCTCAATCCAGTCTCTGCCCAGCCTTAATTTGTGCTTGGAATTGCCCCAGCCCAGGCAGCAGGACCTTGCACTAGGCCTTGAACCTCATGATGTGTGCACTGGCCCACCTTTCAAGAGTCTCAGGCACCCTCTGGATGGCATTCCTTCCCTCCAGCATGTCAACCACACCACAAATCTTGGTGTCATCAGCAAACTTGCTGAGGGCACACTCAATCCCACTGTCCATGTTGCCAACAAGGATGTTGAACAGGTTCAGTCCCAATATCGACCCCAGAGGAAGACCACTGTCACTGATCTCCACTTGGGAAGCTATTGACCGCAACTGTTTTGAGTACAACTACGAAGCCAATTCCTTATCCAGTGCGTGGTCCATCAGTCTAATCCAGGTCTCTCCTTAGTAACCCGGTCTCCCATTTCCTTCCAGAAAAGTTCCACGTTTTTCCCAGTCTTCCTTTTATCACCAGTATACCTTCAGAAGCTTTTCTTGTTACTCTTGACATCCCTGGCCAGATTTAATTTTGTGCAGGCTTTAGCTTTTCTAACCTGATCCATGTCTGCTTGGACAATTTATCTGTATTCCTCCCAGGCTACCTCTCCTTGCTTCCATCCTTTTTTGCCTTTTTCTTTTTTCATTTTGGTCTCTTGGTTGGTTTGTTGTGTTTTTTTTTTTTTCAACTGTAAACATTTTCTTTATTTTTAGGGTGGGTTTTTTATTATGAGAAGTGAGGTTTAGATTCACTGCCTTTTGGAAATTACAGATCTGGCATTTCACACTTCTGATTTCCTCTGAGGGGAGATTCCTTGCTTCATTGCCTGCTGCATTTTTTTTTCTATTTTATGTAATTCTGTAAAATACCTATGAATGTTGTCTCCAGCAGAACTATTTTTATATCCAGATTGATTACTTTCTGAAGCACCTGCCTTTGATTTAGTCCTTATATTTTTGTCTATACTATCAACCATGCACTGCTTTGCAATCAAAAGTTTTCTATTTGTGTTTAATGTAGTTAAATATTTATGTGTATTATGCCGTCTGATTAGCAGAGAAGACAAGAAGACTTAAAGTCTGCTTAAAGTGAAATTTCGGAGATTCCCTTATCAGGATGGACTGAATTTTACAAAATTTATAATAGCCACCTGCCCATGCTGCTCTTTCTCTCACGCATACACAAAAAAGGTAAAATTAATAGGCTGAATTCTTTTATGTGGGTTTTACTACATTAAATACAAGCGTAAGACATAATCAATTGAAGATAACATTTATGTTAGATAGCATAGTTAATTCATAACAAGTTGAAGATTTTCTTTAATACCATGTTTGTTGCAATATACAGAAAACATGGCCAAAATGCACAAAGAAAACAAGAATGCTAGAATATCAGCAGTTTCTTGACTGATTCAGTAATTTGTTTTGAATCTCTTTGCATTTTGCATTGTGTTTAATCAGAGACAGAATTTTGTTCATACCTCTCTGAGACTGGAGCCTGACTCAAATTCGACTTGTCTGTATTAACTCAGATTGTTTTTTTCTGACATTCTGCTGGCTGAATCTTTGATAATTGGCTCGGTCTCATGCAAATCCTCTGAAATTTGCAGACAGCCTATATGAGACTGAACATTATTCTAAGAATGAAAGCATGCTTCTTCCAGCCTCCTCAATCTATATAATTTTCATCAATACTCAACACATGGGGAACACACGGAATAATGTGGGGGACACACACCCCCTGCACACACCACACATGTTCATTATTAGCCCTTTTTAATTAGATTTATACATAAGTCCTAAATATAGGTCAACACCTGTCATGCAGAAAACTCAAAAATACAGCCAGTTAAAATTTCAAGAGTAGATCATTCCCACTTGAATTTGCTGTCTTCCTTTTAAAGGTTGAAGGGAGTGAATGAATTCTTTTGAGAAGGAGGAAGAAGGTATAGGGATTTGGGGTTTATTTGGTTTTTACATTGCTCGTTTAGTCAGTATTTATAAATGTCATTTCTGTCTATTGGCATTTTCTTCCCTCAGGCTGCTGCAAATGAATTGCAATTGTTTTAGATGCCATTCTGTTTAATGAGAGACTTTAGCAAAGAAAAAATATCCTACACAAAATTACACACAGGCATTTCTCTTTTGGATACAAAATTGTATGCCTCCTTCTCTTAGTGCACAGGAATATTCATCATGAAAATAATCCAGTCGATGGCTTGCTATCAGCTATAACCAGACGGCTCCATTGGTGTGAGTGGCCCAATAGTAACCTCTGCTGCCATTGGACAAGGCTGCCCAAAGAATTACTTCTGCAACTGGCATGGTAGAGAATGAAGGATGGATCCAGATAATAAAAGAGAAATTACTTAGTGAAGAAAAACATAACAAAAAAAGCCCCAAACCCTGACTATTGTCTAAACACTCTTCTTCCTCTTGCCTCCTGTAAACGATTTATACTTCCAGCCCTGAATTTTGAAGATTGTACAAACAAGACCAACTGTATGCACAGTCTGTCCTCCTCCAGCATCCCATCAGTGTAACAATCCACTCCATCCAAATTCTCTCCTAAATAAGCACCATCAAAGCCCACTAGCAAAAGTTTCCAAGTTCTTATACATCATTTTGCATCCAGTGAGGGCTGGAACTACACTTTGTCATTGTCTCACAGTGTCCCTAATCTTTGAATCATAGAATCATAGAATAGTTAAGGTTGGAAAGGACCTTAAGACCATCTAGTTCCAACCCCCTGCCATGGGCAGGGACACCTCCCGCTAAACCATGTCACCCAAGGCTCTGTCCAACCAGGCCTTGAGCTCTGTCCAACCTGGCCTTGTGGCCAGAGATCCCTTAAAGCCCATATACTGAGCATATCAGGGCTTTCCACGTCTATACTTCACTCCTTGTGGCTTTAATTACACATAAATAATTTCTCCAAACTTTCTTTCACACACAAAAGCAACGGCAGTCCTGTATAGCCCCTACTGCCTGGGGTGGTTATACAGCCAGTGGCTCATTCACCTGGCTCAAATCAATTCACTATAGAGCTGAGAGGAAGAGACTTATTGAAAGAAAAAGCTTCTAGAATATGTATCATGGACAATGGACTTTTAGCACTGTTTTTCTCTACACGTTCTCTTCTATTGCACTGCTCTACTCGTTCATTGTTGACCTTGGTGACTGTTTCAATGCTATATTGTTAAGTCAGTGGCAAAGATGAACCCAAGAATCCCATTACCCAGGTTCTTTAAGTCATACAGCATTCAGTAGAAATCCTGCTATTAATGTGTGATGCTATAATCTGTGGCCAGGACATAATCAGATTCATATTATACAGAACACCATATTGCCTTCGAGTAAGAAAAGTTAATTTACACTCCACCAACCTTTTGATTATGCATGTGTATGCATCCAATTGCTCCAGGCTCCAGGTAAATGATACAGTCTAGACTTCAGGTAGTTCATTAGATCAATATTCTATCTCATGACATGGATGGAATTTGCAGTGTCCTCCAAAGCCCAATTTCATTTCTTTCACCTCTCAAATTAAATACTACCTTAAAGGTTTAGTTGATGGATGACTCCGTTTTATCTGATGATGGTCTTCAAGGCACATGTGGCAGTATATCTTATCCTATTAGTAAAGATCATTAGCTACAGCATAATTGCCACTCTATGACACATAATAGTTTCATCTATTATTATCGTTCCTGTCCTGTAATTCAATTTCATGATTATGGTTTAACAAATCAAGGCGCATGGCAAACACTATATTTCAGCCATCACTTAATATAAAGTCATGTTGCTGACAAGATACATAGGGTGGTGCTACAAGACATTTCACCATATCACTCTTCTTGGTTTACAGAAATGTTTTCCTTTCTCTCCTGTTTCTTAACGTATTAAAATACTGAATTAGAAAAAAATTACTAGATTATACTTTTGCTGCATTCAGTCATCTCTTCATTCTTTAGGAGAGCATCTGTAATTTGCTAGGGGCTTACCAAGCACTGAGGATAGCCCTTGTTTCTAGGAGATTATGAAACAATAATACTGTGTAAGAGTTGCCTACTTAAGATTTGCCTAGAGGACATATATTCCACAAAATTTTTCTCAACACCCTCTAGGTAACTTGAAGCTTACAAGAGAGCTCAAAATCCTCCCCAACAATATGCCATCAGGAGAGAGAAAACCAAATTAAGGGTAGAGCTCTTGCCCTTGGAACAGTATGCATCAAGATATATACATACATCCTAAAAAACAGCTTTCTGCAGTGATTTTGAAATGTGTATATGGAATACTCACTGTGCACTTACACATGCACACATAGCTAGTGAGACTGAGACCCACTCACCTCTATAACTTACCAGAGATTTCACCACCTGCAACAGTGTTTTCCTGTAATTCTGAGGAACAAATGCAGGCCACTTCTCCCAGGCCAACTTTTTTCATTCTTTAACAAGCAGACCGTTAAGCCATTTCCCTCTCTCTTACTCTCTCAGTTTCACAGAATAATTATTCTTGGTTCCAAAGGCTGTAATGGATGCTTTATCTCCTCTCCAATGACCATTCACCAGAAAATATGACACATAATTAAGAACTCTGTGGGGGAAAGAAAGAGAAAAATTATTCCCTTTATGTAGATGATTTTAAATTAATTTTATATGAATATGAATTAACATGATTTAATACTAATTACCAGAGAGACATTAATTCTAATATACCTAAATAAACCGTGGTAGGAACAGTGATCAGTGATTACTGATTCTCTGTACTACTACTCAAAACTGAGTTGTGTTTTTATTTGGGAGTAAACTGGCAATAGAAGTAACCAAGCAGGAGGGAAGTTTCATGAAAGCAGATGAAAGCTCTCAAAGTTGCTGAGGAATAACTGTGGAACTTTATTGAGCTCCTACCTGAGTCTTGTATTAACAGGAAGTGACACTTTCTTCGTGGCTGCATTCATCTTTTCCTCTTATATCCCTGCTTTATTAACGTCCTGCTGAGAGGAAAGGTGAGTTTATGAGAATGGTTCTTAGATGTATGATTGAATTCTTGAAAGGCATTTTCCTCTGGCCTTTGGAAAGATATTTATATAAGGCTTTTGCAGCAAGGCAATGAGGAATGCTAGGTTTACTAAGAAATTTTTACATTTAAATAGCATACGTGCTAATTTTCAAGCATATGTGGAAAAGAATTATGAGTTTTACTAAAGCTGTCATAAAACTTGTCTGTGGTTCTACACTTCGTTACTTTCCTGCCATCTTATTTCCTTAGCCTGCTGGAAAGCCTGGTCTCAGTGATGGAGAACATTCTACCATGTAAACAGTATGGAGGTAATAAATGTAAAATTCCCCCTGTCCTGGTTTCTCACCAACATTGTGTAAGCAACATCAGAACTTCAGGTTCCATGAGCTGCTTCATAAACCTGGGAATCCCAAGGTTTTCATAATTTTGAATTCTAAAATAAGCCTCTAGACATGTTGTCTCAAGAGTCCTGCTCCAAGAAGGAGTTGAAGGTAGTCCCCTCAACAAATGACTGTAGGGACAACTCTATTTATGGCCAGAAGTCTATTGTCTTTCACAGATACCTGACAATTATGAGGGTTTTTTCTCTTAACTAAACAAAATCTTGAAATACCAATTACGTCTACAAAGCAGACGTGTCTTTTCTGCCTTAGACAGTACTGCCTTAATCTCCCTTAGCTCTCAGTAGGATTCCTATATTTCTATCCAAGAATCTCAGACAGGACTAATATTTTCTGATATATAACTTTTCTGTTCATGTGCAATAAGTCTTTTCCTTTGGGGTTACATCAGACTTCCTGTGCTTGAGTAGCTCCTGGTGCCACAGTAAAACTGGTTACACTCATTCTAATAAATGGTAACAGAAAATAGATCCTCAAGGCCAAGCAATTTCAGATGTTAGCCAGCTCCCCACATTCAAGGATGGATAACCTCAACCTCGTTAAAAACAGACTATTGCAACCATTCCACTGAATTTGCACTGTGAGATGGGGTGAATTGAATAATTCTTATTTAAGAAGAGAGGATGGCATAAATTTTTACAAAATAAAAGCAATTGTGTGATACAGCTTCACATTAACAACTAATCAAGTATGACAGTGTCAGATAATAAAAGGAAAGTTATTTTTTCTATTCAGTAAATGTAATTTAGTCCTAGCAATATTTCTGAAAGATACTCTCATAGATAGTTTTCCATACTCAAATACTGAGATATGAAAGCAATCAGATATCTTGTGGAGTAGACCATGGGCAGATTGCTGCCTGGAATAGGATATCAGAGTTTCCGGCTGTAGAAGCTGGAAACACATAGACACTGTCTGGTTCAAACATTAGTTGAAATAGAAACACCTGTGTTTGTTGTTTTTTTTTTTTTTGTCTTCAGGGCAGGAGCAGAAGAAGCAATTCAGTAATAATCACTTAAAAAGGGGCTGGCTGAGTTTAACAAAGGTCATTGGGTGGTGAAGCTTGTGAGGTGAGTATATATTGCTGTCTTCATTACCTGTCAGTCCTTTTTTTGATGTGATTCAGGTCTTTTGTACAAGTCTATAGTGTGGGTGAGGGGATTTTTCTGGAGACAGAGCCCTGGCAATCTCATGAAGTTCTATTTGTGAGAGTATGCAGGCTGGGAATTCAGTTGAGCTCTTGTATAAGTGTAAGGATTTTTATGTCTGTCCTCTCTGCTTTCTTATTTGAGGAGCAATATTAGGTAGTGCTTATTCTGGGGAAGGAAAAGACCTTATAGACATATTTTCTCTCTAATGAAAGATCACAGGTGTGGGAGTTCTGTTCTTACGACCTCTGCTGGAAATTCATTTTCACTACTGTTCTTGATTCTCTTCTTGCTTCTCCCTGTCTCTATCTCCTAGTGCTCTTAAGCTGATACTAGATATGAAAGAAAAAAGGCAATGTTCTCTTGCTCTTACCTTACAGAAGTAGATAGTTGCCATCAGCTCAAAGACCAAACGCTTTTGCAAGCACAGGGAAATGAAATGTTTGAGTTCAGTGTGAGAGAGGAAATGTAATGGCAGTTCTGAGCTAATGTGAAGCACTGGTAAGTTCTTCAGGTCCTGAAGCACTGACCTTAGCATCTCATATCAGGGGAATTATTCCTTAGAAGAAGAGATTAAACATGCCTATCACATTATTTGTACATGAATACCTCTCTCTGAGTCATCTTGGAGGGGACAGTGGGTTTAAAGTACAAACTGTGCCTTCATGCTGAAAAATCAAGGGGTAGTTGTTATTGCCTGGAGGAGTTTTTACTCCCACTAGAACTAAATGAGAAAACATTTTGCCCACTACCCTCTATGTAGGAGCAAACCTAACCAAGCTGTTGTCTACTGAGAGTGGCATAGAATTGTTGCTGTCATTGCAGGGAGCTTAAGGTTTTAGCAACTTGTAGTAGTCTGAAAAGTCTTCTCACTGCCTGGCTACAAGCTACCTTTGAAGAATGTGTCCACTGTAGTAATTGTATTTAGTAGCATGCCTCCAGTTTAGAGACTCCATTTGGGTAAGCTTGTGCTGTATGTGATAGTGGAGCTTTGAGTTGCAGCTTTTGATTGAAAAATTCTTTACCTAATTCATCTGTGTTAAGAATTGCAAAAAAATCAAACCCTCCTACACACCCTTTGCTAATCATCCTGGCTAACACACTAGTAAATATGTCATCAAAAATGCAACACCTGTTACTGTGAATTCCAAACAGCCAACACTGAAAGTCAGATCTGAACCTGTGGGGAAGGTATAAATTGATGAGACTCTTTCAGAAGCCATAAATTACAGGGAAGCAAGAGGAACATCTTTAAAGTGTTGAGAACAAAGATGATTGAACACAGAAATGCTGGTCAAAATCATAAATAGCTTGTTTTTATGAGAAAAGGGTAATGAAAACTTTGCTAGCTTTTGGGGGGGTGGGGAAGGAGGGAAGGAATGGGGAAGATGTCAGTGGTTTAGAAATATCATTGAAGAAGGAAGATAAAATCCTTGGCAATATGAAGACCTTAATGCAGCATACTAGGAAAATAATGAGGTAAAATGAATCATTATCATAAGTGAATATTTAGCTGGTATAACATAACAATTAATACCACTATGCAACTTTATTAAGGTTCTCTCTACAGCACCTCACCATCCTCATCTTCTATAAAAATTGAAATATAAATCTAATTTAAAACCTAAATGGAAGGTTAAAGAAAATCCATGGATATGTTTTCAATACAGTATTTTAATGTCCTGCTATTGTCACCTTTTATCATCTCTGCAAGCCTGCAGAACCAAGGAATGATAATGTATTAGTGCAATAAAATGTAAGAGAATTTGCTAGGTGTGAAAAGGCTCCAGATGGAGTGATGAAATGAGAGAGCTATAGAAGTGTTTTGTGTAAGTAAATGAATTCCCACCTTGGCTGAAAGCCCCAATTCTCAGAGGCTCAGAGAACACAGCTAGTTGGGAAATTATAAGAAAGAAGAGGTACACAGAGGAGGAGCTCTGTGAATATGGTAGAGTGTTAGATAAGCTCTGATTGCATAAGCTAGATGTTAGGATAGTTTTGTACGTATCCCTGTCCAGCAAACCTTGGTTTGCCTCGTAAACCACTTTGAGGATACTGGCATTAATTCTTCTGCATCCTGTTATGTTTGTTTGTTTGTTTGTCTGGGGGGGTGTTTGTTGTTGTTGTTTTTTTTTTTAATAACTTCTAGCCTGTCAAAGATAGAGTTCTTTGGCTTCTATTATTTCATTAGCAGGAGTAATTGTATCCTGGGTTAGCCTTGAGGGAACATCTAAATAAGTAGCTGCAGTGAGTTGCAACTTTTGCAACTTGGGCAGTTGCGCTGTCCATGCTTCAAGCTGATCACAAATCACCCAGAAATGGAGATTTCTGTGTGCAACAAGCCACACTCATAATAAGCCTCAACTAAGAGTATCAGATGAACTCTTTATGGCCTTACCCTGAACATTTTTTACAGAATACAGCTCAAGAAAAAAAGAAAAGTTTGTGAACTTTGTGTGTTTGTATTCTTCAGGCTTCATATTTGTATCATCTCTGCTTAACGTTCTACGTAAAATCAAATTAAAGGTTTTCAAATGTGTTGCAAGAGTAGAACAATTGCACTTTTTTACTCCACAGTAACACAAATAAATGTCCAGAACATTCTTTATCAGTCAAGGTGAGCTTCTCCATTTTTCCTTTGGGTAATTCTAAGAAATGGGAATTCAGGAATGCCTCTGGCTCAGACCTGTAGTTTAGTTAGTTCAATATGAAGATAATGATCAAGAATTAATTCTTCAAAAGCATGCGAATGTCACCTGCAGTAAGCTGACATGGGATGGTGGTTCTATGAAAATATTTTGCCTTAATCTTTATACTTGTTCTTTAAGCACAAGGGTTTGTACTCCTCCTAGAACTGATATCAGCCTCATCTATAAATTTAATATAATGCAGTATAATATAGTAGGAGTCAGGGGGAGGGAAGTTGTGTGCTTTTCTTTACCCTTCCCATTTATTCCTTTGAGACTCTTGGTTTTTGTTCTTTACAGCGTCTTTTCAATTTAAGACTCGTCCTTATTCCCGAAAGATGAAGTTAATTAACAAAAAAAAAAAAAAAAATCCCTTTGTTCTCCTTGCTTTCTACATTGGAGGGCAGAGTTCTACCTCATCTCTATTCATCTTTTATTTATTCAAATATCTTTTTATAAATTAATTGAGAATTCTTTAAAAAGGCTATGTTAACATCTTGGGGGAAGAAAGACCTTTGTTTAATATACAAATATGCTGAAACAATGTGACTAAATCAACATAACCAATACTTTGAGGGATTCTTTGAGGGAAATTAGTTCTTTGGGCCCCTTCAAGCTTAACTTTGTCTAGAATAAACATGATCCAGTAATTAGAAAGAGGCAATATGTGAAAATCATGATGCAAAGTAACTTTGTCATCTTCTACATTTTTTAACTAAATTTGGCTTTTTGTAAAAATGGGCACAGAAATAAAATTTTCTTGTCACTTTCTATTACAAGTTGGGTTTTTGTTAAATGTGTTTGAAGTTGTATTAGGGGAGAAGTTGTGTGAAGATGCAGTAAATACAGTCTAGTAATATGAAGTATCGCCAAAGAGTGGAAGACAAAGGATGAAATCAGCATCTTTACTATAGCCTAACTACTTAAAGGTCATTATCAATTGTTGTTGCTTTAGCATTCTCTATATACCTCTGCTTTTGAAGGATCTGTCCTGGTGTGTATGCTAGTTATTTTTCTGCAGAATGACACATCAAATTTAAGTGAGATAAATAGGTAAGAGTGAGAATTTATAGGATACACTCCTACAAATAGAAAATGAGCCATTCTGCATCACTATATGGAATTGATAATTAACTAGTGATGATGATCCAATGTGTTGTTCAGCACTAAACATTTCCTTTGTATTAAAATCTGAAATGACTCTCCAAAATTTTGTTTAATTGTATTTTAAATGTTTAATGCTTAAAATAAAAATTCAGTGCTTTACATTATGTGTTTTTCCCTGGGGGGTTGGGAGAGCAGGGTGTTGTTTGGTTGTTTGGTTGTTTTTTTTCCTTGTTGGTTTTATTTTGGGGGGCAGGAGGGGTGTTTGGACTTGTTTTTAATTTTTTTTTTTTTAATTCCATCTCCCCCCCTCCCTAAATATTTGGGTTTAACGTGACTGCTCTGTCAGGAACACTCATCTTTTGCATCCTATGCTCCCTGTCCTGTCTCTGAGGCCAGGCAATATTGATGGAATTCCTGCTATGCTTCCTTAAAGCTCATCCATTAAAGCATGAATCCCATAAGACAGGCTGAACCAGACACCGAATATCTGATCTGAATTCCAACCATCCTTTGGCATTCTTGGAGAGCTTCGTCATTAAACCCGAACAGAACAGTAATAATAGCATAATAGACAAATTGATTTGGAAGATATTTCCAGAAGGTATCAGTTCTTGAAGCCAGAGAAATTACATCTAAGTTATTCCTGGCAGAAGTTTATTTACTTCCTCAAAAGTGCCCAGAACTGAAGACTCAACACCTTCCTCTGGCAATCTAAACTTCTTTCTTCTCATCAGGTGAGTCCTCCTGCAACCTAACTTGGATGCTTCCTGCTCCAGCTGAAGTTGTATTTGGTTTGAGCTCAGGCTCTTCAAACAGTTTTCAATCTCACTGAAAGCCAGCAAATGTAAATAAATTGGTGTCACCTCATACTAGTCCTCTTTCATCATATTAATTCCAGATGCTTATTTCAGTGCTTGAGTAGCAATACAGTGGTTGGGGAGCTCGTACAAATAGCAGCCCATCTCTCCATGTAGAATGTGTCTATAGTGGAAACTTTATTGAGATAAGGCAAACCTTAGGCTTAGACAGAAGTGAACCACTCTTGCACATACCACTGATTCTTTCAGGTGCTCTCCCAGGACTGTGCAACTTGTGTGCTTTAAGGCATAATTGGCATCACAGTGTCAGAGTAGCACAAGGAGTGGAAATTGATGTCTCAGCAGGTGGTAGCTTAACTAAGCAATAAGCATTGTCCTTTGCTATTTGTAATGTGGTAGTACTGAAGGACCCCACCAGAATGTTTTCCAGGATAAAGTCTTAGAGCATTTTATAAATAGTAGTTAATCGTGCATCAAAGGCTGGAGGGTTTGCTGTTTTTGTTGTTTTTTTTTTTTTTTTGCTTTCCTCTAGAAAAGCCCAGAACATGCAGTTGTCTTTCATCTTGTCAGGCAGGCAGTCCATAGGAGAGACGTTGACAGAGTACAAAGCAAGTGACTGCTCATCTTGCACCCATCCTTTCTTCTTGAAACAAAGGAGCTACATGTTTTTCTCCCATGTAGAACAGATAAGTACATGGTTGACTGTAAGAAGAGTTGTATTGATTTGGTCTCCACATAGTGTGAGAAATGGAAAAGAATTGGTAATTACCTGCCTCATAATTCTGAACATGATGAAGCAGGAGGAACACTCAAAGATATTGCTTCCCATGAAGTAATTAATCTTTAATTTTCTTTTTCCATCCATCAAATGACTTCTTAATGTGTCCTTAATTCTCATTGAATACCACAGAAATAGTCAACTTTACACACTTCAATACGTATACTAGTTTGGAAGTCCTTATCTCTTCATATATTTGCCTTCTGTAAATTGGAGTTGCTCATTAGGTTAAAAACCTTTATTTCAGTAGAAGCATACACCATGGTTCTAAATCAGAGCAGACAGATCCAGTTTAAGAGCCTATTCTTCATTCACTCCACCCCAATTCAGCTATTATCCTTAAAGTTGTCTAATGCTAATTTCTCTGAGTAAATCTGCAGAATTCAAACCCAGTCATGTGCATTCAAAGAATCTTTCACATATCCCTTCACCTTAGTTTCATCCATGTAGGATTGAACTTTGTGAGCTGTATGAAGTTAATGTCTCCTTTTTAATGCAAAAGATAGAGTTTTCATGCTGTTTCAGAACGCACAAGAAGATGACATGTTTTACTTGGTTTCAGTCTCTTCAGAGAGAGACTGCACATGAGAAACTTAGGTTATGGGTCTGAATGACAAGTTAAGAGGCTGGATAGTTTTGCAATACAGTCATGACCGGAGGGACTAGCTTGAAGGTCAAGTACTCGCTCTCCAGCAATCTCTCTGCTTGACCTAATGACTCAAGGCAATTCATTTGATCTGTCTTCAGTTTTATTTTATGCATTATAACATGAATAATGTTCCCTTTATATGTGCTGCTATTGTAAGTAATTAAGTTTTTCAAGTAAATAAATTGTATTGCATTTGCACAGCTCTTCTCTTAGTTTGGAAGCATGGACAATACCCAATTCCAACCTTTTCTTCATACTTCTTACTGAATTTTTTTCTGTATCTGATGTAACTGATGTCTCCATTACTTTTATTACAGACTTGGAAAATAGCCATAATATGTCATCATCATATCTGCAATACAACTGCAGTGGAAGAGTGTACTTTCCACATAAATGACACTGTCAATTTGATTGTTGAGTATGTACAGTCGAATGCTGCATCTTCAAACCATGGAAAGTGTAGATATGAAAAGGTGAACAGGCTTATGGAATCGTACTCTCTAAAAGCTTATGAAAATATGGCAAGAAGTGTCAAGGAAGGAAATATGGAATGGAAATGAGAATAAGAAAAGAACTACCTTCCTAAAATGACCTCATTAAAAAGCTAAGTACATGTTTGTTAAACTCCTGCTGAGATGACATTAAACAAAAGATCCTTTACAACTGGAAGATATTAAAGGTTACAAAAAATATAATATTCCTTTGTAAATACTACACTTCAAGCTATTAATTTCAATGACTGTTTCATGCTTACCCATCTTTCACCTTGATAATGTAATTATAGCAGTACAAGATATTCCACATAGATGCCAAGATGCAACTTAACTGTGTTTGTGTTTCCTAGTCAGATTGTACCTTGCATTTGACCCAAGAATTGTACAGGTATTAACAGTTATCCTGTGGGAAGTCTTACTGATATATTTGCTGGGTTTGCATTAACTCTATCCTGAGGCTAAAGGAAGCCCCAGAAACCCGTAACTTCATTGATGTGGAAATCCATACAGACTCAAAAGTCAAAAATCAAAACTGGTTGTACTTTATCAGTGCAAATCCTTACAGCACTGTTTATTTTTGTCACTAGAACACTTATTCCCTTATGCTTTTCATGACTGTAGGTGTATGTTTATGCAGGTTTCCCAGCAGGATGCAGTAAATTCACACTGGGGTCAGTAATACTGGAAAAAGTTAAACAGGGTTCAGTCCTCTGGCCAGAGCACTTGCATGCAGCTTTGTGTTTCTGTATATTCACCACCATGTACTTCCAACCTTAAGAGGTTCTATAATATATTTGGAAAAATGACAGATACTACCAGGTGTCATGTCATGTCCTGTTCCCCCCCCCAAAAAAAAAAACCCGTCCAAGAACAAAGAAGTTAAAGGTCAGTGCAGATAAGCCATCAAGCAGATGAATGATACTTTGATCTATATATTCCTATATGCTAAATTCTAGCTTTAAGGTTTCATCCTACCTCATGAAAAAGTTCAAGTATTTCCACTGAGCAAGGACAATTTACATGAGCTTAGAGTCTGCAGAATGAAGTGTTGAACCTTTGGTTCATATTTTTTATTAGAGGTGGACAGAAATTTCTGGAAGAATTTTTTTTCTATTGAAAAATATTGATTCATCAAAAATTAATTCCTTCAGATCAGCTTCGTATAATGCTGTGGGGGTTTTATACTTGTTAGGAATGTTTTCTTACATCATGACAAGAGGAGAAGCCTATCCTAGAAAAAACATTGCTTCAGTGATTTAAATCAGGGATCTGATCACCAATCACATAATGCTGGACTCTGTGGCCTGTTTTTTACACTCTACCCAAAATAATATCTTATTATTCATGTGTCTTCAAACAGCTGCAGTTAAAAAAAATGGGGTGTTTTTTTTAATCCCAGGCAACCTATTTGACATATATTCAGCTGAAAACCTATTTTCACTTCAGCCCACCCTCTCTGATTTAGTTACATTATTTCTCACACTTCTCTCACACAGTCACGCATAGATGGAAATGGCCAGATGCAGCATTACTATTCTACATTTAATGCTACTCTTGAAGAATCCATGCCATCTAGCCTTCGTTTTCATCAACCTGTGCTTACAGAGAATATACGACAATAAAATAAAAACCAAAATTGGTCTCTAGGCAGGGTCTTTAATTTTGGGGTAGCCTCTAATTTTCATTTGAGGATAAAAGTTTTAATTTAAAATTTTATCTTTGTTCTTGTGTCAGCCACTGTTATGAGTGTTTACTAATGTCACAAGAATAAAATAGCCAAATATTGGGATTTTTAAAGGACAATAATGCAGGCATCCCCTTCACTTGTGTAGAATCTTTTGAGCAACTAAACATCATCCATTCTGGTTTACAATTAAGCCTTTTCTGTAATTACATTCTAGACAATAACATAACACTTTTCTTTTTCACTGCTGAACTCTTGATCTACTGTCTTTATTGTGGTTCCTTTTATAAATAATTTTATGGTCAAATACCCAGCTGAAATTTAAATAAAATGAAATCATTACTTCTTTTTACCATTAGCCCAAAATAACATAATAGCATTATGACAAGTGAAGGTTGACATTTCTGGTGGCAACTTTCATTTAAACCATCTCAAAGCAAGATGGCATGCATAATTGCTTTGAATCAATAGAGGAAATAACTCACGTTAATCCTGTAGTGAAGGTCATAGAAACATTACACAGACTCAGAACAATCACAGAATGAAGACAGGATAGAACAACTGGATCAGTTAATTCATGCACCCCTAGCTACTAATGCAGCCTTAGACAACTATTTACTGAGCCAATACAGATCTTTTTCAGTTATAATCCATGAGCAAATGGGAAACAATTCAGAAGAAATAAAAGTGAGGTGAGTTAAGAGTTAGGAATGTCTTTAAATGATATTAAAAAAAAAAAAATCAAATTGCTATGAATAATTTGGGCATGGTCACACTATAAATAAAAGCCTTCCTCATTCCAGCAAAACAGTGAATAAAATTCTGATGCAGAGAGAATCAGGCCTTCAATTTTTAATTATTTTTCTTTTTTGTTATTATTAAGATGCCCTTGTTCCATGCAGATATACCAAGAGACAATTTATTCTCATGATACTTCTAGCCCAGTTTTTCAAGCCCGAGAGAGTCTGTTTAGCTTGGAATTGAGTGATTAGATGAAGCAGATCAGAACTCCATCATTACTTTTTACTTTTCCCATTACAGATGAAGAACATGAACTTGCACACAATGGACTTTCTTAGTAATTATTGCCAGGATTTTTTCTTCAGTTTTAGGGATTTTAAATTGATGTCCTACTTCTAAATCAAAAGATTTCCATAGAAAACTCGAAAAGTTATTATGGTGAGTTGGAATGCACAGAAGGTATGCAGTATTGCATGAGGATTAATAAACACTCTACTCATCTGTATTTTTCAAGCATTCCTCTAGGTCAGAGAATTAATCAGAGATGACCTAGCTTTATCCGCAGCAGGGAATACAAACTGAGGTGACACACTGTGTCATTTAAGCAATAGTAGCAATCATAGGAGACATCAATCCCTGTTTCTTGGAGACACATTAAAGCCGTGGACTATACTCCAAAACCACCTCATTAGGTGCTGCTGAGGGAAGGAACAAATCCTATTGTATAGGCACATTGTTTTCCAGAGGATTAATTTTGGACTTCATGGTTGCTGTCTACTCTATACCTCCTTCACACACTTCCCTTTTCCACCCTCTCATTTCCTCATTCACTTCCTCACCTTTTCTGAGGACTATTCCTGCCTGACCCATATTCCACGCTAGAAAAATCTTCTGCCTTCTGTGCCATCTGCCAGTCATCATTCCCTTAATTTTATTTCTGCTGTCTACCCAAATCTATCATCTGCTTAAACGATACCCATTAAAAAAATACGGCTGTCACTGGTTTTGTCCAGTTGAGGTTTTTTCTGCTTACTCTTGCTATTAGCACTGGCTGAGATTGCTCTTGCACAAGACTGTAAAACTCTCTGCAAGCTTGTTGATTATAAACTTTTTACATGGATAGTTTGTTTTGTATATACTTTGAAGCTACACAACCAGTCTGGTGCACACAAATGTACAATGGATAAACTAGTCACCATAGGTCATTTGGTCAACAGGAAACAGCAACGTACATGATTTTGCTATGCCCCACTGAAAAGCAAAATGCACAAGATTAATTCACTCTTGTTTTGCAATTGTGGTATTTAAGGAATGCATGGCTATCAGTTACTGTGTCTCCAGTGAAAAGTGGTGGCCTAGGAAGCCATTGTAGCACTGTCACTTTTCCCAGATAGCAACTTTTTTAAACATCTTCCCATGACCTGTTTGCCATTTCTCTCACTGCATCTTCCACAATATAGTTTTTGTTTCATTAATGTAATGCAGAAAGCAGGTAAGTATAGGAAAGTTACAACCTTCAGTGAGCATGCCAAGCCACAAACAGTATTGCATGAATGTCAATACCGTGTAAATAGATGCTCTAGTACTTGTTTATATATTGGGGCCATGAAGACTGTAAATGCTATGTAAATGTTTTGGATTGATTTAATTATCTTCAGAGGCTTGTTGTTTGTTTGTTTGTTGCCAGTTATTGAGAAATACTGGTCTCTTAAAGCAAATATACAGAACTTCTCAGGAAGACTCAGCAGAAATTAAATTTCTGAGTAACTTCCAGTATAGGATACCCATCTTTTACTACAGCTTGAGAGACTTCCTTCTAAATAAAAATTGCTCTTTTCTCTCTCAGCACTCAAAACAGTGAAATTAAGGCATTTGTACCTACACATATCAGTACTAAAGTGTTTAAGAAGTGACAAGAACAACCTTACAATAACAGCTGGAAATACAGGGTGACATTTCTCTCCGAGAATGTCAGTGGGCATAATAAATAGGAACAAAAATACAACCAAGTCCAGAGGAGGGCCACGAGGATGATCAGGGGCTGGAGCACCTCCTGTATGAAGATAGAATGAGAAAGTTGGGGCTGTTCAGCCTGGAGAAGAGAAGCTGCATGGAAACCTCATAGCAGCCTTCCAGTAGCTGAAGGGGGGCTATAGGGCTGCTGGGGATGGACTCTTCATTAGGGACTGTAGTCAGAGGACAAGGGGTAACAGATTCAAACTTAAACAGGGGAAGTTTAGATTGGATATAAGGAGAAAGTTCTTTACTGTAAGGGTGGTGAGGCACTGGAATGTGTTGCCCAGGGAAGTTGTGAATGCTCCATCGCTGGCAGTGTTCAAGGCCGGGTTAGACAGAGCCTTGGGTGGCATGGTTTAGTGTGAGGTGTCCCTGCCAATGGCAAGGGGGGTGGAACTGGATGATCTTAAGGTCCTTTCCAACCCTTACTATTCTATGATTCTATGATTCTATGAACAGCACCAACAGGTATCCTACCTAGCTTAGGGCAAGCATTCATGTCAGCACAGCATAAGGCCAAACTAGCTTGTGTTCCAAAAGCAGATTCACTGAATTGGACTGCAGGTAAAATCATTTTACTCTGACACAAATCTGGATTGTTGCCAAATCTTGCTGTTTATTTTTGCTTTTCTTGTGAAGACATCAGCACCTGCAAACTCATTCAGTGATACAGAAAACTGATTCTGCAGCAAACTAACTTGTTGAAAACAGAGTTAACTTTCAGATAAATCAGTCTTTGATCTGATCCTTCATGTGCCACAAAATCATTGTGCCAGAACAGGCAAACCAGTAGAAATGCAGAGGAGAACCGTCTCCCCTTTCACTAAGAACTGACATTCATGTTATCCTTGAGTGATGTAGCAGGGCTTAACCAGTCTTCATTACCTCAACATGCTACCATTCCACAATCATAGTTAAGACTCCCATATCCAGTTTTGTTAATGACTCATCATGATTTGGCTTCTCTGGACTGAATTTATCTCCCTTTTGACTAGCTTGTTGTACTCCCATATGTACTGTTTGTCTCTGCAACAAAACCATCTATTCAGTTCCCTTGAAGAGATTTCTATCAATGGCAATACATTATTGCAATCTACATCTAGGGCTTTCTACTAGAAGGGTGCAGGGTTGTTAACTCTGGGAAGCTCACTATCAGTAAAAGTTACAGCAGAGATGTGCTGGAGCAATGCACTCCTTACCACAGCAGTATCATATCAGTTGAGCATCACAGCTAGCCATAGGACAGAAATTACTCTCATTAACACTCACTGCTTAAAAAATGGTGTACTTCTTGACATTCAGTCTTGGCCTTCTAGTGGGCTTCTCCCATGGCTAATCTTCCAGATTTTCCTTTGACTTTTGGTGCTACAGCTGCTTGTTTACTTTTATAGTAGTGATATTGTGATGTACTAGCATGAATTGCTGTAATAAGTAAGGGAGTATAAGCCTTGGGAACACATCTCACTGTTTTTTAATTGATAGTGTTTGATTTACATGGGATAAAATCATAGAATTTTTACTCATGGAAGGTTAAATTGTCATAAAATATGAACCAAACAATCTCTGAAGTACAAACACCCAGAACATGTCTGCAGAGCATTCAGAAAGAATTGGTGAAAGTAGCAGTTGGACTGAGCTCTGTTCACTTCATTTATTTTCACTACTAAGGAAATCAAGCAAAACAGCAGGCCAGGCTGATATGTGATGTATGGGGTTCAGCTGAGCATCTGGTCATTCATACGTGTAACTGATACATGATTATGCTCAGAGCTGCATCACTGTAAACAAACAAATCTAAATCACATGCTACCATAACAGTTTATTATGCAAATCTGGGAAAAATACTTGGTGTTTTCTTCAATCTGACCAGTTCAACACAGAGAAAAAACTTGTCTCAGTTATAGTCATGTTCTGGGAAATAATTTTTTTGCTAGATTCTGATGTATTAATATGAAAATAAAATTCCAGCATGTGGAAGGTACTGTAAAAGATGATTGAAAACAGCCTCTGAATAAAAATATACTCATAACAGTTCCTTAGACTGCCTGGCTGTCTTTTTCCTATTTTAATAAGTGATGTGATAATCTGAGGTAGAATGTCCTTCGTATGTGTTACCTTGCCTTAATTATGGCTCTTTTAGGTAGAAAATCAAAATCACAAATGACTTATCTGAAAGTTTCAAAAAAACTGCTTTCAGGAGCTACACGTTGTACACTCAAACTGGATTCTATATCAGCAGCTGAAGATGTTCATCAGCATTAATCAATTTTCTAATGATTGTGTGTTGGAACTCAATTTCTTCCATTTTATGAGTAAGCAAATTGTGACACACAGTCCTGCTAATGTACACATGATGCAGCATAAGACATGTAGTTAGAAGTTTTAGTGACTATGTTTTAGCTCCGATGATGCACGTTGCAAGTTTGACCTCTCTGCTCATACTGTCAGTGTTTCAGGCTATTGGCAGACTATGTTGCTCTCTGTCAGCTTCAAAATATTGCTTTGTTTTAGTTTCAGCTTTGTCTGCAAAGCAGAAATTCGGTGCTCAAGAGTTATGCCAGCCAAGCATCTCAGATAGAGTGTTTTTAATCCAGCCCATGATAAATTGAGGAATAGCTTTCAGACACATCATAACTTTGCCTTTTTTTCTGGTATTTGCACCAGAACAAGGGCTTCAGACTCATTATTGGTTCTGTGGTTGCCAGTGAGGCACAGAGGAGGATAAGAGTACATTTTTTCATCTCCCTCCACAGTAGAAGTGACGGATTATCCAAACCACATTCCAGCTATCGAGACTGTAAAGTCAGGATTAGAAATTAGTCAGTATGACTCACTTATTCGAGAAAGATGGAGACAGAATAACTTTAGGATGAGGCCTGACAAGTTTATGAGTACAGCAATACTGTACATTTACTATCGAAGCAGTTGCCTGGATGAAACATCCTTATCCACAGGTGAACCAGACTGTTGTTCTGTTGTTTTTCTGCATAAGACACAAATGTTCTTTCACACGGGCGAAAAAAGGAGATCTGATATACCATTACTTCAGTAAGGCTTTTGGTTATGACTCTCTAGCTCTATAGGAAAATATGTTCTGAAATAAGCTATAGTAGGATTCCGGCAACTTTTCTGGAATAGATTTGGTTTTCATTTGACATTTTCAAAGACCTCCTTTGCTTAGTATTAGGCAGGAAGGATATATCAGGCAAAGTTACTCAGTAGCATTTCTTGATTCCCATATTGATC
Source organism: Amazona ochrocephala (assembly GCA_039720435.1). Taxonomy (NCBI): domain Eukaryota; kingdom Metazoa; phylum Chordata; class Aves; order Psittaciformes; family Psittacidae; genus Amazona; species Amazona ochrocephala. The sequence continues at coordinate 27,808,162 of CM077881.1, forward strand.
AATATTTTGTCTAATGATAGGTCTAGAGGGAAATACCATTCTGACTGGGTCTACAAGAACATTGGAAAACAAAGTTAGCATTCAGAATTTCTGTAATGGAATTGGACTGAAATACATAAGGTTCAGTTCAAAGAGAAACACACAAGATATTGTACTTCTTTGGAAAGAATCAGCTGTGCTTATATAAAATATGTAAAGACTAAACAACATGCTTCTTCAAAGGAAAGGAAAAAACCCAACTGGCAATATAAGTGGGAATGATGTGTGTGAAACTTCTGAATTAAGTTATCTGACATTCCTCAGCTGGAATATTGAGGAACAGATGAATATCCCTATGCTTTAATTACAGGTATGGAGTTAGTAGATAGGGTCCAAAGAACAGTGAGAAAACAGCCTAGAAAACATTTTCTCTAAGAAGTGCTTTGGGACTCTGGTTTAATGTAGATAAGAGACAACCAAGCAAGATACTATACCTTATCCTTAAATATGTAAAAAAGTTGTTGCAAAGAAGTAGAGAATAACCTCTTTACTAGATCCACAGGGGATTTTGTAATTGTAGGTCTTTTTCTATAACACCCCTGTGTTTAGCATGGTCCTGTCTATCCTGTTATTTAGCAAAGGTGAAAGTGATAACCAGTATTTCATGTTTTCAGGACAGTGCCATTGCAATGGAGCTCTTTATGTACCTACATCATTACAGATATTGAAAGTAATAAAGTTGGGTTTCACTATATCATTTAGATTAGTCATATTAAAGCTGTGTTATAGGCTAAAACATCCATATTTATGCTGTATTTAACTTTCTATTAATAATAAATTCCAGTGAAATAGGTTTGTTATTAATATTGATCACTGTTCCAATTGAAAGCCCAGATGTCAAGGTTTCCTTTAGCATGCTCAGTTATATTTAATAGTCCTGTTGATGAGTGAAAGCCTAATGAAGGCTAACAGATGGTCTACTTAATATTGCTGCAGGGTTTGAAGCACTTTCCAAAAGAGATACACAAAAGGATTTGACAACCCTGTAGCTGAAAACCTTTAATTACAGCTCCTAGGGGTTTCTATGAGGCTAACATAACAGTGCAGCTTTAGGATAGGTCAGTATTGGCAGGATAAGGCTTTGTGGAGCCAGACAGTGTGTCCTGGTAAAACTATTCGCTGAACATTAATAAAATGGGCTTGGTGCAGTCAAATTTAGAAAGAGAAGCCTAGGCACAGAGGAGAAAAGTATCTTGCTTTCTCTGCCTCTGAGAACAGTTTGCCCTTTGTTTAAAATACCACCTCTTGAAGACTGTCATCATCTGCTGAGCAGGTAAGTGAGCAGAAAGCATGTAGGCAAAGTGGAGCTTTAATTACACCTGAAATGTAGCTGGGACTTCACCTTAAAATTATGTGAACTTCAGTCCACTTGCTACTCTTAGGGACAGCAAATTACAAGCAAAGGGGCTAAAATTGTCTGAAGTTGTATTCAGGACAAAAGAATACATATAAAATGCAGAAATCTACGGTTTCTAAAAACTCTTTTGAATTGTTGATCTGAGTTTGAGTGGAAAGGAGCTTTCAGAGATTTTCAATGATTTTCCCCAGGCTGTACATTGAAAAATTGCCCCCTGGTTTTCTGGCATAAATTCACACCACTTCCAAAATGAAATAAGGCATAATTAGCAGCCACATTCTGATTTGCCTGAATTGATTTCTGGGCAATTGCTTAGAAATTGAATCAATTCCTTCAAAAAGAATAGGTGTTTTTACTGCCCTTACTGTCTCTGGTAGATCTGTCTGTAACTAAAGGTATTGATTCTTCCTGGGTGCCAGGAGGAGATAATCTGTGGAGTTGTTCATATTTAATTCCAGCTATCTGATCAGTACTTGTTTTTTACAGTGTTTTCTAGGGAAAAACAAAAACGTGGGTATGTGCACAGACATAGATGGAGGAAGATATTCAGACTCCTTGATTAGGGAAGGATGGTTTCCTCTCACCACCATGCCCAGTACTAGGACCAATCACAGAGACCATCCCTGCATGTAGGAATATGAAATATTTTCATGGAGAAAATGGAAGGAAAAAGAAAAAAAAAAAAGGGAAAATGCAACCAAAAAAAAAACAAGCTAAAAGGGAGATTCCCTAAACCAACCTACAAATCAAGTTGGGGCAACAGGATGGAGAAGCCTATCCAGATCTCCATGAATACAGAAACACAGTGCTACCTGGGCACTGACAAATTTCGCCAGTCCCCACAACATTGACAGCCACAGATTTCATGCTTCAGTGTGGTGAGAAAATCTCTGAACCTTTCAAAATTCAGGAACCACATGAATAGTTGCCAAAGGTGTGTGTGGAAAAGCCCACAGGTGACAATCCCTTTTTTCTCCACAGCTATCTGCGGCTGGTCCCTTTTCCACATGTTGCCCGGTCCGTTGGCAGACTCTGAATTATCTTGTGTAAAACCAGCTGCTTCTCATTATTCCAGATAATGCTGAAGCCTGACATTTTTACTGCCTTGTACAAGAATCTGTATTTTTGGCACATCCAAGCAGCAACTGAATATGAATAGGCACCAAATACTAGTCTAAAGGAGAGAGTGTACTGGCATATGGCCCCAGCTGCAAAGGCAAATGAAGCAAATGTAAAGAAACAAGCTAGAATTTACTACAGTCTTGATCCAGTGACTGTTGAAGTAACTGGAAAGATTCCCTTTGAATTCAGTAGGCCTCAAGAGACAAAACCACCTCCCCAGTGAGCATAGAAGTGGGACACAACAGCAGCACAACATCCTAGAACAAGAGACAGCCAACATAATGGTAACACAGGCTGCCAAATTTGAAGGTAATTGGAAAAGAATCACTAATTACAAGGGCTGTGAAATCAGGCAACTCTTTCATCACTGTACGCAGTTAAACCTGATAAGCAATGGCTAAATGGTGGGGATGTTTTGAAGCTAAATATATTTTTAATGTGATATGCATCTTCTTTGATGTAGACATTTTCATTAAATGTTCATCTGTTTAATTATTATTTACTTTGTACAGAACTTTGGGATTTACTAAGATGAAAGAGGCTATTGTATGTTAATTATTTTGTGAGTGACGATGCCAGGGCTGACTCCTAAAGTAGTTCATCAGTTGCAGTATAAGACCTCAAGCCATTCCAATATAGACAATATTCTTGGAAAAATAAGCTTTGATGAAAATGCGTATACACAAAGGATATTCCATAATTAGAGGAGGTACAAAGCACTGAGTGTGCCAGTAAAGTCAATTAAACACTAATTATTATTGGATTCGGATCTGCCATTGCATGATAAATTGCTCAAGTAAAAGTATCTTCTCCACACAGAGATGCCAAATTCACCCCTGCTGATGTTAGAGATGTTTTTTCAACTACCCCTCTGATTCTGTTTGAGATAAAAAAGCCAAACTTCCCCTTGTTGTAGGCAGCAGTGTGAAAAACTCATCAGCTGATATAACCTTTATAGGTAGTTTTCTTCATGTGGTTGCATGACAATCCCTCACTTTCCACATTTCTAGTCTGTGCTAATGATTTCACACCCTCTTTTCTCAGGAGGAAGAAGATCTCTCTGCAACATGCAATTGACAGGTGGTTAGCTTCTAGCCCTTTGCTATCATTCAGACGATGGAGAGCTTTGTAAACCTCTTGACTTCATATCAATCTCAATGTGCTCTGTCAGGAATTCTGCAAATAATTGTGATTCAGCTTTTAAGCATCTCCAGGAAGTTCGTCACTCATTGCCACTTCTCTCCTTACCTTTCAGTGTTAACAAGTTTCCATATGCTGTTTCCATATGCCATGTGGCCTTCATAGAATTTCAGGCAGTAACTTCTGCAAAAGCTTAGATACCTTTGTGGTAGTTTTGTTTAACAGCATATTCATCCAAAACAAAGCGAAAGGCAACCACTCCATTGGCTTCCAAAGCGCTTTGAAACGGTCTTTAATGGAGTTCATTTTCAAAGATTTTAGAGATGGGGAAAGACCAGTATGATCTCTTTGAATAATTTCTGCTTGAGTTTCATATTTCAGTTTTCCTTCATCCAGTCTCCCTCTGTATTAAAACTACAGAAATTATATTTCAGGTAGAATGTAAAATTCAACTGATGTTAGCACAGATTTCATGTTCTTCTATCTTTCAGATGATATCTGCTCTAAGTATGCTCAGGACAGCAACTTCAAACTTGCTGTCAACTTAACTGAAACTTCTAGACTTAAGTTAGTCTCATCAGTATGTCTTACAGTCCCAGCAGAGAACCCAAATGGTGGCTCCATAGTGCAGACACAGAAGAAAAAGTGTTTAAATCCTTTCCAACCCTAACTATTCTATGATTCTATGATTCTAAATGTCTTTAGAGAGGTAAAAACAATATGTATCTAGTTTTTAGTTTTTTTTTGCGTCCGTAATCCATCCTCCCCCATCCTGCTTTTACAATGTCGTATATGAATTTAGCAAATGAGCTGCTTTCCTCCACAGAGACATTACTTGGTCACTTCATTTTCTCCTTTTTCTTGAAGTCTTTCTTTCATTTCGCATGCTCTCCCTTTTCAAATGCTTTTCAAAATGCAATGCTTTTTGAAACTGGTGATTACAGACTAAGGTAACCAAACTTGCATGTTTCTCTGAACCTTGGCTGAGGGAAAACAACTTTATTTCTCTGAAGCACTTTTATTTGTAGCTGACAACGCTTCTGCCCCTCCAGTGTATGCTGTCTCTGCTCAGTGGTGAGGTTAGGGCTGGAGAAAGGGGCTGTTCAGGAATCCCACACAAGCAACATTTATTACTGCACCTTGGATGGCATGGAAACAACACGTATCTTTCAGCACTGCACTAAAGTGAGCAGTCTGAGCCTAGCCACACAAGCAGAAGCACCTCATTTCTTGCTTATTTAGATAATTATCACTGCGGTGCAGTAGAAATGATAACTCCATGGGATGAGTGATTTAACTTCAGTGCAAGCCTATTAGTCACAAAGGAGCTGGCTGCTCACGTTACACCCCACAGACATCAGCAGGACTAATCCTCTATGGCTCATGAGAAGACAGAACATGAACAAATAAGGATTTGTCTTCATATCTTCACCATATTTGATTCTGCAAGCTGGAGCGACTGAAATTTCTTCACTGTCATGCACAGGTTCTTAAAGTGACTTCCTGATAGTTACATGTCATATCAGCCACTTGCTGCTCTGCTCGCTTCCATCCAGTGTAAATCATAACCAGCACTGGCCAGGCTTTCCCAGAGGAGTGGGAGAAGCTGCTGTTCCTGCAGCAGTTTTTGAGAAAGCCATGGCTTGAAATATATGATTCTATGACTTGTTCTCAAAAGGTAGAAGTCCAGTCATGCTCAGGTAGGTTTCCTTTTGTATATTAAGAAATAAAGCATGCGTAAAGCAGAGATGAATGAGTCCTCTGAAGAAATTGAAGTATAATTGCATCGTTTCAAAGATACCAGGAACTGTTTCATACCACACAATACCAGCTAGACAACCTATGTATGTATTATGTATTCAAAGTTCTCCAAACCAAAATGTTGGTTATTTTGAGCTTCTCTTAAAAAAATCTGTCATTTTCTTGGCAAACCTGATCTTTCATGAAGTGCGTCTTACGAATAACAAGTGTCAAAGACTATATACTGCCACTAAAAAAATAAAAAGAGTTTTCATTATAAATCTTTATTATTCTTCATTCTTTCTGCTAGTGCACTAGCAGAAGAGAAATTGTGTGATAATTAGCAGGAGATCATTTAGGAGTGGGTAGATATATCTACATAGACAGAGCTGAGACGTGGTGGGCAAACCTGCTTGTGCTGCAGACCTGATGTCCACACTATACTTGTTCTGGGTATTTTATTTCACAGTAGCTCTAGAATTGTCCTTTCTACTGCCTGCTCAGTAGCAGCTGGACCACCTTAGTTACCTTTCTGGTGTTCATCTTCCAACTTAAAGGGTTATTTCATACAAGAGGAACCCAGACCATATACCACAAGAACGCTCCACAATGTGAACTAAATGATAGCAAGTGGGGACACTTAGGAGATTCACTTCAAAAACCTACTTGTGATCTGAGCTAAAATGCTAATGCTAATGCAAGATCAATCAGGTGGTCTTCTGTGATGGGGCTATGGAACTGGTAGACAGGGGTAGAGCAGTTGATGTCATCTCTCTGGACTTGTGCAAAGCATTCGACACTGTCTCACATGACATCCTTGTCTCTAAATTGGAGAGACATCAATTTGATAGGTGGACCACTCGGTGGATAAAGAACTGGCTGGATGGCCACATGCAAAGAATAGTGCTAAATGGCTCAATGTCCAGCTGGAGATCAGTAATGAGTGGTGTCGCTCAGGGTGTTGGGACCGGTCTTGTTCAACATCTTTGTTGGTGACATGGACAGTGGGATTGAGCGCGCCCTCAGCAAGTTTGCCAATGGCACCAAGATGTGTGGTTCGGTTGATACATTGGAGGGAAGGAATGCCATCCAGAGGGACCTTGACACGCTTGTGAGGTGGGCAGATGACAACCTGATGAAGTTTAACCATGCCAGGCGCAAGGTCCTCCACCTGGGTCGGGACAATCCCAGGCACAGCTACAGGTTGGGCAAGGAAGAGATTCAGAGCAGCCCTGCAGAGAAGGACTTGAGGGTGTTGGTTGATGAGAAAATGAACATGAGCTGGCTTCAGTGTGTGCTTGCAGCCCAGATAGCCAACCATATCCTGGGCTGCATCAAAAGGAGCGTGACCAGCAGGTCGACGGAGGTGATCCTGCTCCTCTACTCTGCTCTTGTGAGACCTCACTTGGAGTATTGTGTGCAGTTCTGGTGTCCTCAACAGAAAAAGGACATGGAACTGTTGGAACAAGTCCAGGGGAGGGCCACGAGGATGATGAGGGGACTGGAGCAACTCCCATATGAAGATAGGCTGAGAAAGTTGGGGCTGCTCAGCCTGGAGAAGAGAAGACTGCGTGGAGACCTCCTAGCAGCCTTCCAATATCTGAAGGGGGCCTATAGGGATGCTGGGGAGGGACTCTTCATTAGGGACTGTAGTGAGAGGACAAGGGGTAACGAGTCAAACTTAAACAGGGGAAGTTTAGATTGGATATGAGGAAGAAATTCTTTACTGTAAGGGTGGTGAGGCACTGGAATGGGTTGCCCAGGGATGTTGTGAATGCTCCATCGCTGGCGGTGCTCAAGGCTGGGTTGGACAGAGCATTGGGTGGCATGGTTTAGTGTGAGGTGTCCCTGCCATGGCAGGGGGGTTGGAACTCGATGATCTTGAGGTCCTTTCCAGCCCTAAATATTCTATGATTCTAATATCTAACATAAAGGTGATGACTTAAAGGTCCTGTTGCAAAGCATTGTATTAGAGACAGGAAGTCAAGGTGTGCTTCCTTGATGATCACTCTCTGCTCTAACAGGTAAAACTTGAGGTGCAGTGCTTTCACATAAATCTTTTTCATTATATTACCATTAGAAGCACTAGGCAAAGAGAAATTTTGTGGTCAAGATCTTACTGGGAAAGCTTTAAATTAAGACATTTATTGGTATTTTTAATTCAGTTTATGCTGTGGTTTTTTTTTATTATGACTACTTGTTCTTCTACTAAGAGAGCATTGCTAGTGATTCTCAGGTGTTTGGCCCTTATAACTTGCTTTTTGTCGCATTTAGATAAGTACATAAATTATGTAAATTAAATCTCTTCTTCCTTATTATCTAGTCACAAGTAGGCAGAGGAACTGTCACTTAGTGTCTATTTTACCTTAAGAAGATGAGTTGGCTTGTTTTCTCATGTATGTTTCCCCACTAACTCTATTCTGAGTCCAATTTAAAAGCAAATGTGAAAGTAAGTGACAGGGCATATCTATAGACCAAAACCATCTATGGCTGAAACATGAAAAAAATTCAGCTTTCACATTCTTCAAGGGCTGAAGTGGGGAATGAAAAGTCTATGGCAATTCTCTATAGGGAGGAGACAGTTTCATGAAAAAATCAGGACAGGAATTTGACTTAAGAGCAGGAAAAGCAGAATCTGAAGTCAAGAAAACAAAGCTTTAAAACAAGACCAAACCATCAACAGTTTATGGAGCACTTACCACAGTCACAGTCAAATGTATTAGTTGTTAAACTCAAATTGTTTACACATTATAAACAATTTAAATTGCTTATAAATTTAAACTGCTTATGAAGTGCTCGTTGCACTTTCAGTTTTAAGAGTATTTATAACATTTAACAAACACTGTAATCTCATATAGTCTATGTATTACTACCCTGTTACTGTCTATATCTGCTAAAAGATTCACTAAATTTCCAAAAGCCATTAAAGCAGGGAAACACAAACACATAAACTTCAAAACCTTGTTAGCACAATATATATTGAAAGTCTTACATGGGGAGGAAACTCACTCATGAATCAGCCAATGCCATTTACTTTAAAACCCACTTAATAATAAAATAAATAATAATAAATTCTTGTTTTCTGAAAATATTTGTCCTGTATTTGGCACTTTATTAAAACCACTTTAAATTACTTCTATTACATATTCAAAGTTCTGCAAACCAAAATGTTGGTTATTTTCAGCTTCTCTTAAAAAAATCTGTCATTTTCTTGACAAAGCTGAAACTTTATAAAGTGCGGCTTAAGAATAACAAGTATCAATGGCTGCATACTGACACTAAGAAACAAAGTAGAAAGAATTTTCATTATAAATCTTTATTATTCTTCATTCTTTCTGTTAGTGCACTAGATTATTAATGTTGCGGTAATAGACTACTTAAAATGTGGACTGGCTAAGTGTACTTTTAAATATGTGGTGATCTGCAAATGAAGGCAGTAATTTCAGCAAGGCGTTCATTAAATAACTAAAGTTTTAGGCAAACTACTTCCTGTAGTACCAGCTGCACAGTCCAGCTGCAGGCTCTTTACTAAGTGTGTATCCTCTGCTCAACTATTGGGAAAGACACTCACTAAATTCCTCTTTGGAATGAACACAGTTATTTTTATCCTCATCATTCCTATTTCAGTAGGACAAGACTAAGACAAATCTTTATCTAAATTAGTCCTTAATCCCTCCAGACACATCCTATGCCAAGATTATTATGGTTTACTACGTGAAAAAAAACAAGTAAATAAAGCCATATTGGAATTGTAAGAGGTTTGCTTCCTTGTTTCTACACAAATGTGTTTCAGGATTGTGGAAGACTTGAATGTATTAAAAACTCTAAAGAAAATAAGATGTGGCTTACCACCTTATATTGCCTGATAATTGTGCCATTGCGTTTGATAACTGTTTCCTCCACCATCCAGGTTTGCAATACATAGTTAACCTTTACCTTTACCCCAAGTGGCTAAACCATAGCTAAAGTCTGTCATATTTTCCTCTGAATCATCTCTAACCTTCACGCTCTCCCTTTGCCCTGACAAAGCTACTCCCTGCCTGCATCTTGCCCAGCGTTACTACTGCAATCCACTCATTTCAGAACTTTTCATGGGCTAATCCTAGGCCCCTTTCATCACCAGCTAGTTCAAAGTGCTGCTGAAAAAAAATATCTTTCACCGTTTTGTTTCTTCCTCAATGCTTCTATTTCACTGATTTATCTTTCTCACTTGTGATCTCAAGCTGGTCACTGCCAGACATGCACGTGCACACACACACAGAGCTCAGTTATGTGCCAATTCAAACAAAAAGGGACAACTCCACTGACTTTCTGCAGCGCTGCTAGCACTGAAGAGTCTGAATCCTGATATCCCTGGGTATATATTCCCTGCTTACCCACAGAATACATTAGGGGCCATCTGAGATACCAAGTCCATAGTGGTCTGTTTGGTTCTCCAAATGATTAGTTCTCAAAACCAGGGTCAGAACAAAAGCTAGCTAAATTCAGGGGAATATTTTTCATTACTATAATAGCTTTTAAATCAGGAGACAGAGCTAGAGGCTGCATAGAAAGTCATGTTGCCTGAGGTTTCCAATATCATGATTGCCATTAAAATGCCACTATTTAGCACCAGTCTCTATGAAACTGCATCTGATCTGCCACATTTCCGCTAGGACCTTAGAATAGAAATATCTGAATTAACAGTTTTAGAATTGCTCGATATTGGTTTAATTCTGCTGCCATTGATACTATTGATAAAATTTCTATTAATTTCAATAGAACAAAATTGAACTCAATGTAGAAACTACATCATAGAATCATAGAATCATAGAATCATAGAATAGTTAGGGTTGGAAAGGACCCTAAGATCATCGAATTCCAACCCCCCTGACATGGGCAGGGACACCTCACACTAAAACATGCCACCCAAGGCTATGTCCAACCCAGCCTTGAATACCGCCAGCGATGGAGCATTCACAACATCCCTGGGCAACCCATTCCAGTGCCTCACCACCCTTACAGTAAAGAATTTCTTCCTCATATCCAATCTAAACTTCCCCTGTTTAAGTTTGAACCCGTTACCCCTTGTCCTCTCACTACAGTCCCTAATGAAGAGTCCCTCCCCAGCATCCCTATAGGCCCCCTTCAGCTACTGGAAGGCTGCTATGAGGTCTCCACGCAGCCTTCTCTTCTCCAGGCTGAGCAGCCCCAACTGTCTCAGCCTATCTTCATATGGGAGTTGCTCCAGTCCCCTCATCATCCTCGTGGCCCTCCTTTGGACTTGTTCCAACAGTACCATGTCCTTTTTATGTTGAGGACACCAGAACTGCACACAATACTCCAAGTGAGGTCTCACAAGAGCAGAGTAGAGGAGCAGGATCACCTCCGTCGACCTGCTGGTCACGCTCCTTTTGATGCAGCCCAGGATATGGTTGGCTATCTGGGCTCCAAGCACACACTGAAGCCAGCTCATGTTCATTTTCTCATCAACTAACACCCTCAAGTCCTTCTCTGCAGGGCTGCTCTGACTGCCCAACCTGTTGCTGTGCCTGAGATTGCTCTGACCCAGCTGTAGGACCTTGCGCTTCGCATGGTTAAACTTCATCAGGTTGGCATCAGCCCACCTCACAAGCGTGTCAAGGTCCCTCTGGATGGCATTCCTTCCCTCCAACGTATCAACCGAACCACACATCTTGGTGCCATCGGCAAACTTGCTGAGGGCGCGCTCAATCCCGCTGTCCATGTCACCAACAAAGATGTTGAACAAGACCGGTCCCAACACCGATCCCTGAGGGACACCACTCGTTACTGGTCTCCAGCTGGACTTTGAGCCATTTAGCACATTTAGCACTAATCTTTGCGTGCGGCCATCTAGCCAGTTGTTTATCCGCTGTGTGGTCCACCTATCAAATTGATGTCTCTCCAATTTAGAGACAAGGATGTCATGTTGGGACAGTGCCCAACACTTTGCAGAAGTTCAGGTAGATGACATCAGCTGCTCTACCCCTGTCTATCAGTTCCATAGCCCCATCATAGAAGGCCACCAGATTGATCAGGCAGGATTTCCACTTAGTGAAGCCATGCTGGCTGTCACCAAGCACCTTGTTGTTTTTCATGTGCCTCAGCATGCCTTCCAGGAGAATCCGCTCCGAGATTTTGCCAGGCACAGATGTGAGACTGAGTGGTCTGTAGTTCCCCAGCTCATCCATTTTCCGCTTCTCGAAAATGGGGGTTATATTTCCCTTTTTCCAGTCGTCGGGAACTTTACCTGACTGCAGTGATTTCTCAAATATGATGGACAGTGGCTTAGCAACTTCATTTGCCAGCTCCTTCAGGACCCGTGGGTGGTTTTCATATCATCTGTTTTGTCAATGTAGAATTTTATTTTGTGATCATGATGACTAAAAAAATTTATAAAAGCACTTCATCTTGCCCTATTATAGAAATAAAGGAAGCGAGCACAGCAAAGTGCAGTGCAGAAGAGATATACGACCTTTTGTTGATCACCTTTAAAAATTAAAGTGATTTTAGGGCTGAAAAATTCTCATAATAAAAGACTTAAAGAGCTCAATCTGCACATTGAAAAAGATCAATAGTTACTTAATTGCAGTGTAGAAGTGCCTTCATGGAGAGAAGATATAATGTAATAAAGGACTCAATCTATCTCAGAAAAGCACAACAAGGACCATTGGCTTCACATTATACCAGGTAAAATCTGCATAGAAAGAAAGCTTCTGTCTTTTTGGTTTTTTAAATAAAATATGTTGATTGAGTTTCCGTATTTTAACAGGTTCAGACAAGCACTAGAGCTGACATCCTAAAACTGATGTGATGGTCAAACACAAGTTATGAGTTTCATTAACAGCCTGGGAAAAGAAAGGAAAAAGGAAGAAAAACTGGTGTTAGTATGCAGAATGCTAGATATACTTAAAATTTCTGATTTCACTGTACTCTCTTCCTTTATTTCTACAATAGTGCAAGATGAACTGCTTTTACAAATTTTTTTGTCATTATCATGAACACAAAGAAAACCAAGGAAAATAGGGGGAGAAGAGAGTTTGAGGGGGAGAGAGGAATGTGAATTCCCCATGTGAATCAGCTGACTAGTTGAGAATCCTGGCAACGATCTGTAGGAGCTGAGCAAAAATTGGGGGTTTGGTTTAATTCAGTGATACATTTCATGGGACTGAGTTAAGACTCAGATCAAGTGGTACTTTAAAGTATAGAACATTGTTTACTTCATAGAGAAAAAGCTTGTTTGTTTCCTGTTTGGTATTACTCGTTATTTTGTCCCCATCTGTTCTGTAACACCATATTTTGAGTTTACCTTACCAATAAAATTAAAGGTAATGTAATATAAAACATTCGAGTACATTTACTCTGCTACCTTAGTGGTTGTTATGTGATTTTTTTAAAACTATTAAAAAAAATACATGCTCTTCTTTATTATTCTCCTCCTTTAGTAATACTGCCAGCTGTACTTTCCGCTTCACATGAATTCACGTCTATACCAATTTTCCACTTCCCTGCCTTTAATCCCAATGTTACAGACAGAATCCCATGCTACACTAATATCTCTCACTCACTGACACAGAAGAGATCAATATTTCAAAATGCCATGTGTTTTATAGATCAACTGCCTTCTGCATAAGAATCAATGGCGTCTGAACCATTACACAATATTTGTAAGTTACACAAGCCAAGGATTGTGAAACTTGTCTTTGCACACCATCTCAGATCCTAAAATGTCTGTAATCATCTGTGAAAGGTTTTAGTATTTATTTCTGTGAAACTCAACTGTTACTCAACCCTTGAGCTCCTCTCACCATAAACTATTCTCTGTGGCCTATAGGCATGGTAGAGACTTTAATAATGTGAATGTTTTGTCCTTCACAGACTTGCAGAGATCTCTGGAAACTTTTAGTAAGGTTTCACAGCAGTCCAGTGAAATTTGGCTGAGTATTCAAACCTGCATAAATGAGGTGAACTCAGTGGCTGAAATACACACAGCTGGCACCCTTTTAATCACTGAAGTTGATTCTGCAACCCTTCAGACTGATTCACCTTCAGGTACAGATTCAGAACTAGCCTAAGGATGAGCCACTGCACCCACACAGATCCTGGAGGAAACCACAGGACATTTTGCATTTCAAGGTGTTCGTACTATTATGCATGGGTTCCAACTCAATTCCCCAAGCCAGGCAACAGCTCTAAAGGTGACATGATTTTTTTGTGGAACCATTTTGGTTGTGGTCAAGTTTGTGACAGAACATAGACTCAGCTTGATTTCAAAACTCTTTTCCTTTTCCCAGAATATCATGGTATCTAAACTCCGAGAAGAAAAACATATTTTTTAAAAAAGCTCTTTTCCAAAAAGTGCAATGGCCTTAGTCTATGTCTGCTCCAAGCATGCTGACAACGAGGATGGTGACAAGTTCAGCGGTGAAGGGAGAAAAACTTCCTTAAGAGTGTTTCTGGGCTTTGCCCTTCACTCACATAAGAGTATATCAGTATGTGTGAATTACCTTTGAAAAAGCCCAGAACAAAACACCACAAAATACACTTTTCTGAATGGAGAGAGGATTAGAGAACAAGTATATCATTCTTTAGACATGCTGCTTAACACATCACTGGCGTTCAGAGTACTGACTAGGCTAGGCTAGAATCAAGAAAAAAGAACATTGATTCCTTCCAAGTGATTTTAAACAAAAGAAATTGTCAAGAAGTGAGAACAGAATTGGGAGTAAAACTTGGTGTAACTTCCACTCTGCAGAAATGTTATTTTTTCCACATTTAGCACTGTATTTCATGATGCAGTTTACATGAAAATTAGTTTAAATTGCAGCCTGAGGCCCTGGAGAAGTCTCTGAGCTAGTAATCTGGATTTTAATAATGCTGCTGTATTTCTTCACCATATTATTGCTAATTTGTATAATGAGTAGTTTTCCTCTGAGGAAATGGCCAAGATAGTAGTACTTGAGGAAAGCTCTTTAAAGGCTATTAAAATGTTGTTATTATAAGTTTTTAATAACAAGTTGGGGGAACACCTCAACAGTGAGGATCAGCTGGGAACCATAACTTTGACTTCAGATTTTACATCCATCTATACTGGGTACAGTCAGAGTACATCTGGTCACACATATTTAGAATGGTGCGTCCAGGTGAAGTTGTTTGGATTCAGCCTGGCATGCCTTTGTGAAACCATTTTCTTCTGCTGAATGCAGGCATATGCAAAAAGAGACCTCTGAGCTGGCAGTAAGACTCCTGTCCAGAAAGCATTTCTGTCTTTAGAGAACAGAGAATGGAAGCAAGAGGCAAACCCACTGAAAATATTTTAGTTATGTAAACAAATTTGCCACACATTTTATCCACAAACAAGCTGAGTACTTTAAAATATCCCCATCCTTTCTTATTTTCACTGAAATTTTGGTCCTTGTGAGTAACTTTATTCATTTATCTTAATGTCTGACTGATACATGTATTACTGCAAATAGTACATAATAATAATAATTACAAAGCTCTCCCAGTGTACGTTGTTTGTGTTGGGAAGGACATTTCATACTACATTTACAACTCCCTGCTATAATTCTAGGAAGTCAGAAAGCTTTTAAAATTTAATGAGCAAAAAATTTTATACTTTTGCAACATCCAAAATAGCGATATACCAAGCAGTTGCATGCAGGAGGTTTTCTCTTGACACTGTCTCCATTTTCTTTTCTCTACACCAATAAGAATTCATCTACTCTGAAGTTTATTAAGCTGAATAGGAAAAAAGACATTCATGTGAATCATTGCCAATGTCCTAATCTATTTGCATATATATTTTTCCTCTAAGATGCTCCCAGCTACTATATTTCATAAACAAATTGCATGTAGAACTTGCAATTTTCTTTCCTCTTTACAGAACGATCCTTTAAAGGAGCTCTGAAGTATCTCTGCACCCTAGAGGATAAATTTTCAATCCCATTGAAGAACCACGCCCTTTTCAGCAAGTTTGCCAATGACACCAAGCTGTGTGGTTCGATTGATACGTTGGAGGGAAGGAATGCCATCCAGAGGGACCTTGACACGCTTGTGAGGTGGGCTGATGCCAACCTGATGAAGTTTAACCATGACAAGTGCAAGATCCTACAGCTGGGTCAGAGCAATCCCAGGCACAGCTACAGGTTGGGCAGGGAAGAGATTCAGAGCAGCCCTGAGGAGAAGGACTTGGGGGTGTTGGTTGATGAGAAAATGAACATGAGCCGGCAGTGTGTGCTTGGAGCCCAGAAAGCCAACTGTATCCTGGGCTGCATCAAAACGAGAGTGACCAGCAGGTCGACGGAGGTGATCCTGCCCCTTTACTCTGCTCTTGTGAGACCTCACTTGGAGTATTGTGTGCAGTTCTGGTGTCCTCAACAGAAAAAGGACATGGTACTGTTGGAACAAGTCCAGGGGAGGGCCACGAGGATGATCAGGGGACTGGAGCACCTCCTATATGAAGATAGGCTGGGAAAGTTGGGGCTGCTCAGCCTGGAGAAGAGAAGGCTGCGTGGAGACCTCATAGCAGCCTTCCAATATCTGAAGGGGGCCTATAGGGATGCTGGGGAGGGACTCTTCATTAGGGACTGTAGTGAGAGGACAAGGGGTAACAGGTTCAAACTTAAACAGAGGAAGTTTAGATTGGATATGAGGAAGAAATTCTTTACTGTAAGGGTGGTGAGGCCCTGGAATGTGCTGCACAGGAAAACTGTGAATGCTTCATCCCTGAAGGCGTTCAAGGCTGGGTTGGACATAAGCTTGGATGGCATGGATTAGTGGGAGGTGTCCCTGCCCATGGCAGGGGGGCTGGAACTAGATGATCTTAGGGTCCTTTCCAACCCTAACTATTCTATGATTCTATGATTCTATGCCTTGCCTGGCAGCCTTGCATTCTGCACATGTTAATGGTCAGTTATAACACTGGCATGGACTACTTAATTTATCCTAAAGTGTTTTGTGTCCATGTGCAACGGGGTTTTTTTTTTAATTATTTAGCATGTTTGGGCACAGTAATTAATCTTATTTGGAACTAATATTTCTTAAGCTTTAAGTGGGTAGGTTCACATCAAAACCCTTCAGTATGTTTCCCTAACTAAACAGGGATCAGAAATGGACTGAGAAAGTAATATGTGAGGGGAATATCACTTCTTTAAGCCTGCCATTTGTGTTTCAGAACATCACAGATTGGGCAAACCCTTGTAGAGTCCATCTTGGAACTTCTGGAGTCAAAATCTGTGAACCAGAAATCACATGTGCGCTCATATCTGTGCAGCACAGGGCCAGCTAGTGAATCTGGAAGCATGCAAATGCACAAGGAGATGATGCCCTGGAATATGCAGACTCCATCTCCAGGAGGTAATTTTTACGAAACAAAAGTAACAGGGTGCTGGGTGGTGTGTGACTACTGATAGGAACATGGGAACATTTCAGGGAACATTTCAGCTCCCTGCCTTATCACTAGCCTGACAAGTGCCTCTGGAAAAACCATTCCTCCTTCCTCATCTGTCAAAAAGAGCTAATGCTGACCTCTGTTACAAAGCACTCAGAGATCAATCGATGAGTAATGCTGAAGAAGAGGCTAGTATTCTCATTCACAAGTGAGAACAAATCACTTGGTTTTCAGAGTTTTAAAAGATCCACTGAGAAAGGAATGCATCATCCTGCATTTAAAACCTGGAATCCAGCTTGTCTTGCAGTCACAGCCATGTAGTGAAGCCCTTCAGTGTGGTGGAATGAATTGCAACGGATTCACTCTATCATGCAACTCCCATTTTTGAGTTTGCAGCAGCAGGGAGAGGAGGAGGGAAGTACTGTGGGATAAGCTGCTTTCATTCTGCTTTTCTTTCCTGATGCACAACATCTTCCAAGATACCCCTACCCAGTGCCAAGGATTGTTTATCTTTAAAGTGCTATCAAAATGCCCTGGCAAGCAATCCAGTGAGAAGTTCAGTTACTGTCACTGTATGTGACTTCAGGACTGTTTCTGACTGTGTCCTTCACTACCATCCTCTCTTCTCTAAAAAAATGACGGAGAGTTGGCACATACTCCCAAAAGTTTCTTGCAGGCATTATCCCAATCCCTGCCACAAAGCACCAGGACATCTCCATGCTCAGCCCGTCTGTGCTCTTGAGGATGAAGTCAGCTTTTCCTCTCTCTGGAAATCATCCATGTATTTTATGCTCAAACCTTTGCCTCTTTGCAGCAGTAGTACTATACTTGCCATCGTATACATTCGTTAGAAGTAAGATAAAGGAAAAGCAGGGCAAGGCCATCTGATTTTGGGTTATAAAACCACAGGGTTAGTGGAAATGCACAATTTTCAGCACACATACAGTTTTGACATTTCAAATATGACTGGTTCCAAATCACAAGTTCCTGTTATATAAAGCTTTTTTTTTTTGCTATATCATTTGAAATACTGATTTCAACTGCGATTTAAGAATATATCACTTAAAATTACATTATATATATTTTTGTAAATACACATAATCATCGATGACCACTTCCTCTAGAAAGCAGAGGCAGAGCAATGAGCAGGTTGACAAATCTTCAGCTGAAGTAACAACCCTTTAGAAAACTTGCCAGATGGCCATGAGTGCCAAGAGTCCTGCAGTAACTGATTTATCTTGCTCTCAGAATAATTGGTACCATCTCCGCCCGAGCTAAGGGGAATGAGAGGTGATCAGAAAGAAAAGATTTGCTTTTCCCTGTTTGATTGCCTCAGCAAATAGCAAATTCACCAAGATTTACATTGAATAAAAATGTGCGACCACTTGAGTCCATATCACTGCATGTAGGACAATGGCAGTGGATTTGAGGAAGATTCAGGTGATTAGTGGTAACATTTTTAAATTATTTTTTTTATTCTAAATCATCCAGCTCTGTTTTGATCTCTAATTCTGCTTCCAAAAAGTTAGTTCTCCTTAAATGAATGCTTAACATCCTTTCCCATTTTATTTTGTTGGTGGTGGTGGGTTTTTTGGGTTGTTTTGGGGTTGGGTTTTTTTGTTTGTTTGTTTTGTTGTGGTTTTTTTTTGGGTTTTTTTGTTTTTTTTTTTTTTTTTAATTTTGGACAGCTGTTAAGTAAAATTAAGAAAAAAAAAAGCAGGACAAAGTATTTTACTTTCTCTGCAATTAGATTAAAATTTTTATTACAAGTTTAAATGAAATCTTTTGGCTTATTTTCCTTAGGCAATGAATGCAGAAAATTCTATTATTTTCACACCTCTTTGGATATTGCTGTACTTTCTCCTAACCCTTTTGCAGTGGAGCTCAGCTAGCCCCAGGGCCGCAAGCCCTTTGATATTACTCATGGTTCTTTGGTGCAAGAAGAAAATCTGATCAGCATTAATACAGCTCTTCTGAAGATTTGATGTGAGTCGCTGAGAATGGCAGAGACACTCCAGAACCGACAGAGTACATACACCCTTTTGCATTTTTTGAAGGATGTTTGTTTCTCTTTTTTTTGAAAGGATAACACTTAAAATGCTGCGGTTCATTTATTCTAATGTCCTTTAGGCGGCATCAGTTCCTTACAGACAATTTAAAATTCTTTCACACTCCAGAAATACCATAGACAGTAACAAGTTAGATAAGTCAGTCTTAAAGTTATTAGTCGATAATGATGATGGCTTCAGTTCATCTGAAAAATTATTGCTTGTAAAATTACTGTATCGTAAGCAAACTACACCTTTTACTGATTTATCCTTGCTATACTTTCAGCTTGGATAACAGGGGGGTTTTATTAATATTGTTATTATTTATTTTCCTGCATCAGTTCCATAAGACATTTCATAAAGTATACCTTATACTTGCCAGCATTGAGAAAATTACTAACTTCCAATACAGCTGAAGTTGGCTCTCTCTAGTATTATTACAGGGAGGCAGTGGAAGAAAAAGGAAGCCTCAAGCCCAGTTTGGATGCGTTTGGGTATTTCCCATAGCCCAAATGATGAAAAAATTAAAAAAAAACGAACAAACATTGTCGGAGCAGAACTACTTTAGACTGTATCTCTTGGGTAGTAGATGGAAAAGTCACAAAGAATTTTCATATTTTGAAAGTCAAGAGGGAAAAAACACCATCACATATTCCATCAAACTGATCTCCAGAAGAATTTCAGTGATTGCACTCCAGAGTAACACCTATAGTGCAGACATATCATACACCCCCAGTATGTCTGTGGGCACCCAGATACTAGGTACATATTAAACTCAGCTTAAAAATCTAAGCTGAAACCCTTCAAATAGACTGTTCCAGAAATTAGCCATCTGTGGACTATGTAATGGTGTCCTTAATAAGAAATCCTGCTACTCAGTTGGATTTGTTAAGACTGAACAAATCACTGGTGTTGATGTTGCTGCAGCTTCTGTGCACCAGGGCAGTAGCAGCCCGTTCCTGAACATACAGACTCAACAAGGACAGACTCTGTTCTGTGTCGTTAACCCTCCTCTCACATTTGTTGGTCTCCATAGCAGGAGATAGGCTCCCCTTCCCTTCATTATTTAACTGGTGAGAAAGTTGAAGCTTTTGCACATGCAAGATAGTTCTTGGCTCAGGTCAACAACAACTCCCCTTTCTACATAGCCAAGTTTGGCCATCTATGTCCTCTCTTGTTGAGGAAGGAAGAAAAGCAGTGATGATCACCAACATTTAGTAGCTGGAACAAAATTTAAGAATTTAGTGATTTTTAAAGAAGCAAGGAGCCTATATATCCATTTCAAATCCTCTAATTTTAGACTTTCCCACCAGCTGAGTGCAAAAAGCTTTTCCTGTTCAATTACAGGGGCACAGTAGAAATTTTTTTGGGCGGTGAAGTGGAAGTCTTATGTAAATTCTCAGAGACTGCTTCCTTGGTCTGTTTAGAGAACCAGCTCTCATCTTCCTAGTGCTCTTCAGGACTTGTGTGTGATAACTTGTGCAACCAAGCCAGGAGGCAACACCTCCTTTGTGCTGCCAGCTGCTTTTCCACCTCTCAGTCCAGGGAATGTCTCTTCACCAGCTCACTATTGCCCAAGCACAAGGGGTTTAGACATATTCACAGGATCCTGTCACTTAGCAATACAGACAGGTCAGCTGAGCCATTGCAAACAATCAAATGAGTGCTCTTAAGATCTTGTATTGATTTTCAAGCCAACTCATTTTGCTTTAGATTTGTGGGGCAGGCATATCCACCTTGTTATGGACAGTTACTACATCTGAGCCATCATCCTATGCACGCCTACATCCATTCAGTCTTAAAGGCTTGTCATCACTCATTTAGCGGCTGTATCTGCACATGGGAGATTGGGCTGTAATGGTCTGTCTTCCCCATGCTATAGTTCAGCAGAGAAATGCAAGACATAAACTACGCTTGGGACATGGATCAATACACATTACTGTATGGACCATCTCTGTCCCTGATGAGGTAAAAGGCTTAGCATGGTCAGGCAGCTGTAAATTCTCCAACGTTGCATCTGGCCATAATGAGCACTGCAGTAAGAAGTAGAGGGCAGGACAGCTGCTGTGATTGTCTATCACTTTTCTCACAACTATCACAGAGAAAATAACTTGCCCCAGCTCTGGGGACTCTCTTTCTAAACACCAGTTTAAAACAACACTTGCAATGTACTCAGAAATTGTCATAAGAGCAGCACTGAAACACAGGGATTCTTGCAAGTTGTACATTGCCAGTAAACTGCAGGGACTTGTTTTGTTCTACACTCTTTGTCTTTTCTATTGCTCTCCAGACTTCTTATATCTTAGGTTTTTCAGGGCTGAGACCTATTTTACTGTCCAGAAGCTAGTATAGTCTTGCTGGGACTCTTTTAGTGAAAGAGGTGTCCAAATAAATACTATCACGTAATAACTAATAGTTTCAATTAAATTAAGGCAAGAACTGTGTGGCTGTGCAGAAGTGGAGTTTCAGAAGTTTCCAAGGACAGGATGCAATTAAAATCCTTTTGTTCCTGTTTTTAATGCAGCTCTGCTTTGCAAAGAAAGAAAGAACACTTCAGGTTTTCAAATATGCAGAAGTCAAAGTATCTGTCACACCTATCATCTTTAACATGTAACGTTAATTTGGTTGCATGGTGATGAAACGTTATTGGGGGCTGCATCAACCCAGGGAGAAAGACAGCTATATTTTCCACAGAGAACCATGGCTAGCAGAAGTCAGCATGAGTAGGTTATGAATAAAAATCTAAAATTGCTGAGTTTTCAGCAATGGCATTCAGATTTCATGATTTAAAGGAAAATTGCACTGTTTCAATGTCTGGCAATCAACAAGATTATATGGTAAAAGTCGTTTCACATATATTGTGAAATATGTTTGGAAATAATCTCTTTCCCTTCCACCTGATG
The DNA here is from genome assembly GCA_039720435.1 of Amazona ochrocephala. Taxonomy (NCBI): domain Eukaryota; kingdom Metazoa; phylum Chordata; class Aves; order Psittaciformes; family Psittacidae; genus Amazona; species Amazona ochrocephala. The sequence continues at coordinate 27,829,903 of CM077881.1, forward strand.
TTTGTGCTGCATATTCCACATACTTGATAGCTTTAGCTAATTTATTGCCAAACAGAAGATCTGTTAAAAAGGGTGAAACAGAGGAAAATGGGGGTGATATTATTTGCTGAAGGGTGTGAAGGAAACCAAAAGGGAACACAAAGGAGTTTCTGGGGACTCAAAAGTCCCTTCAATTACTGTCTTTGCCACACATCTCTGCTGTTAATGCTGGCAAATCCAGTGATGCAAATTCAGCACCTTCACAGGTTGAGAGGAAGGCCTTGACTTCCCTTTTCTTTGCTGTTCTCCACACCCTTATCAATAGTTCCACTTGCCAAATAAGACTTACTCTTTCTTCCTGTGAAGTTCTGTTGCAGTTTCTTTCTCTTATTCTTTTAAGATCTGCTCCAATCCTCCTCATTATGATCCCTGCTTCCCGCTCCCAGTCCTTGAAGCAAATTGCCTCTCTCAAGGCTACTTACCCTATTTAAAATTACAAGGAAATTTCAACACTGAAACTCAACCTAAGCTTTCTGTGCAGCCAGTGCAGTGAAATACAGGACTGCAAATCTCTTTCACCAAGCTGCTTTAAGAATTCAAAGGGAAAAAAAATAGAAATGCATGAAAGCAGCAGCCCAGACTAGAACTGTAAAGGCGAATCAATTTAAGTGTACACCACAAAGAGGCTGGATAACACAGATCTCATCAGCTCAATGCCACATACGCAACAGCTGCACTCAAGTCTCAAAAAGTCATTCTTCTAGGGTTTTAAAATGAAAAGTAACACCATCAAATATTCCACTGAACACAGCAACAGCAATCAGCTCGTTCAAATACAGCCCGTCCCCACTGTCATATAAGCCCTTCATGCTGAATTGCTGCAACTACCTCATTTGCCTTGACACTGTATAAAGTCCTTCTATAATCATGACTGGTTTCAGTCACTTCAAACCCCTAGTAAAGCCACTTCAAACCCCCAGTAAAATTGAAGATTCATGATGGACACTGCTGGCATGGGAAGGGAAAGTTCTCATAATAATTCAACTTGTGAGTGAGTTTGGTAACAACTTTGAGGGGCATTAATTCAAACTCTTAGTGCTTTTATTTGAGAAAGTGAAAACACTGATGTTGGAAATTATCAAAGATAGCAACTGTCATTATGTCCTTTATAAAGGTCACATAATTATTGATGCATTTACACAATACTGCAGCTGATACAACCAGGCTAACCTGATGCCTTCCATCTGAACAAAACAAGTTTTTTTCCTGCCTTTTTCTTTCTCCCCCCCCCCCCCCCCCCGAATATACCTGGATGCACTTGATTCAGCATTTTATATTTCATGTGATCACAGCCATATCCCACTCAATATCCCTGCACCTAAAAAAGACATTCATTGTGCATTTTGTCTCCTGTTTATGGATCTCCTACCTGTTCTGAAAATTCACAGACCACTTCCATGCTCACAATTCACTCTATTTCACCCTGGCATTTGCAGAGAATTACCTTCCCACTTTTATGCATGCACTAGCTGAATGGACCCACTTGTGAGACTCAGCATGAGCTGTTTCAGGAATTTGGTTGCTATTACACCACCCTTTCTACTCCATGAATAACTAGAGTCCTGCCTACTGAATTACCCCAGTGTGCTATTACAGGCTTATGTCACCCTGGACATCTCAGTACTGCTCTTCAGTTCTCTTTCTTCTCTCAAGCCTCTTGTTTGGAAAAATATCTTTTCCTCTCCTCCCAACTATTCTTTCCTTCAATAAATATATTATGACAATTATATGTAATAATAATAAAAAAATATTTTAGTGTATACAAGCATTCAAGCCTGCAGCTATCCAGCATAACCGAGAGGCACTGCAGAGTAAATAAAGAGCTGAGAAGACACTCAGATGGGAGAAGAGAGCCACTGCTGTCGGGGAAAGCAAGATACTACCTAAACAAAGTGGCTTTATATCCTTGGAAACAACAGGCTACAGCTTTACCGGTTTGTAACTGTAATACATACTAAAACAGTAAACTCAATTCAGGAAATCATTTACTCTGTTTTCATGTTAATCAGTAGGATAATTATGTTAATTGTAAGTTTCCAGAAGTCCTATGATGTTTTTGCCTTTAGGTGGCTGACATTTTGCTACCTTATTGCCGTTTCCTTCTCCAACTTATTGCATGACATTTAGAACAGCTTGGTGAAACATGCAAAGCTGGTTTTCAGCCACTTTGCTATGTTTGAACTCCCAGCCTTGTATTAATTTCACTCTTCATGATTAAGTAAATACCTCTTTATGAGAGAAAAATTAACTAAAGGAAAGATATAATTGTTTTTCTTCATGCGGTTATTCAGTTAAAATACTCAGTTTCTGCTCATTTAAACTTGAAAGGAAATACATTCCAGCCAGAGTTCTGACTGAGCTGAAAGTAATATAAATTAGGCTGGCTTAATGGGTCTAATTGTGTAGTTTCATTATTAGATTATACAGGAGAATACAAAGCAGGCATTTTGTGAGATGAAGACAGTGTCATCTGTCTGCCGAAAGTCTTTGGGTAAAATCTGTAGGCTTTAAAAAGACTTCAGTTTTTCTGGTATGTATAATGTTGCTGAGGTGAGCAGCTCGAGAGAGGACTTCTTCGACACCTGAGCGGGGGGTAGCTCAGTGCCCGGGAGCCTCAACTCAGAGCGGCGAGAGCCACCGAGGGACCCTCAGGTCCTCGATAGGACTTGCCCGGCAGCTCAGCTGACGCGAGGAGCTGACTCAGAGGGGGCGGAGCTAGGAGGAGCGGCACCACCCTGACTGAGTAAAAACCTGCCCAGGGAACACGGCGAGGTGGTTTCGCAGGCAGGGGCGCGGAATGGAGAGGTCTTGCTGTATGACCAGGGCCCGAACTTGGAGCTCTGCTCTGGCTGCCCTGGCGGTGGCCAGCGTAGGCACCCAGACAGCCGATGAGAGGGGAGGCTGCAGTGTAGAGCTCGGAGTGTAGAGAGCGCCTGCACTGGTCTTGTGAGGGGAGGGTGCACAATGGGCAGGGCTGCACTCGGTGCTCCCTGGTGGAGGTCCTCCTGCAGCAGGGGCTGAGCTGCGGGACGCTGTCAATAGCCTCAAAGCTGTCAGGGAAGCTGAGAGGAAGCAGGACTACTTGCTCCAGGCCCAAACTGTGCAGGGGTCTCAAGCGTCCACTGTAGTTCATGGACGGAAGAAGGATGCCGCTAACCCAGGAAGCTGGGAAACGGTAACAAAAGACACCAACAAGGAAAGGAGGAAAGGGACAATTAAATGCGAGGGGGTCCCTCTTAAATCTGTTGTCCCCACCCAGAGCCACTTTGTGGTCCTGCAGGGGGCTAGTGAAGAAACACACTCCCTCCAGGAACAACTGGCTGATGCACTGGTAAACACTACTGGTGCTGCCAGGAAAAAGCGGCAGGCCGTAGTGGTGGGGGACTCTACTCTGAAAGGAATAGAGGCACCCATCTGTCGGCCTGACCCAGCCTCAAGGGAGGTGTGTTGCCTACCAGGAGCATGGATCACGGATGTTGCAGAGAGGCTGCCTGCTCTAGTCAGTCCCACTGACTGTTACTCATTTCTAGTGATCCATGTGGGTGCTACTGATATAGATAGCAGTAGCCTGGAGAACATAAAGAAGGACTACAGAGCCCTGGGAGAGCTGGTTAAGGGCTCTGGAGCTCAGATTGTCTTTTCATCAATCCTCCAGGATACAGGGGAGGACCTTAAAAAGGCTAGGAGGATTGGCCAGGTTAATGAATGGTTAGAAGGGTGGTGCTATAGCCAGGGGTTTGGGTGTCTTGAATAGGGGACTCAATTTAGTAGTCCAGGTCTACTGGGGGCTGGTGGAACTGGTCTGACAAAGAAGGGGAAGAGTGGTTTTGGTAGGAGGCTTGCCAAACTGGTCAAGGATGCTTTAAACTAGATGTGTTGGGGGAGGGGGGGCATCCTTCCATTCCAAAGCACCCAGTCACTTGCCAGCACCTATAATAAATGCTCAGAGCAATGTAGAGATATTACAGCCGCTCCAGCCAATGAGCCGGCTTCAATTGGAGCTCGGCTCGGATGCCTCTATACAAATGCCCGTAGCACGGGGAGCAAACAAGTGGAATTAGAGATGGTGTGCACGTCTACGGGGGTATGATATCATAGGCATCACAGAAACATGGTGGGATGGCTCCTAAGACTGGAGTGTTGGAATGGAAGGTTACAGGCTCTTTAGAAAAGACAAGCCCGGCAGATGGGGAGGGGAAGTTGCTATTTATGTTAGGGATAGGCTGGAGAGTATAGAACTCTGTCTCTGGACAGGTGATCAGTCAATAAAGAGTTTGTGGGTCAGGGTTAAAGGGATAACAGCAATGGGAGACATTATTGTGGGGATCTGTTACAGACCACCTGATCAAGAGGAATCTGTGGATGAAGCACTCTATAGACAGATAGGAACAGCCTCACGCTCGCAGGCCCTTGTTCTCATGGGGGACTTCAGCCACCCTGATATCTGTTGGAGGGACGGTACGGCCGGCACAAGCAATCCAGGAAGTTCCTCAGCTGTGTGGAAGACAACTTCCTTCTGCAAGTAATAGAGGAGCCGACAAGGAGAGGTGCCATGCTTGACCTCGTGCTCACCAACAGGGAAGGGCTGCTTGGAAATGTGATGCTCCAGGGCAGCCTTGGTTGCAGCGATCATGAGATGGTTGAATTCGAGATCCTCAGCACAGTGAGAAGAGCGTGCAGCAAGCTCACAGCCCTGGACTTCAAGAGAGCAGACTTTGGCCTCTTCAGGAACCTGCTCAGTAAGGTTCCATGGGATATAGCCCTAGAGGGCAGGGGGGCCCAAGACTGTTGGTTGATATTCAAGGATCACCTACTACAAGCTCAGGAGTGTTGCGTCCCAACTAGAAGAAAGTGCAGCAGGAGGGCCAGGAGACCTCCTTGGATGGATAAGGAGCTGCTGAGGAAACTCTGAAGGAAAAAAGAGGCTTATAAAAAGTGGAAGCAAGGACAGGTGGCCTGGGAAGAATACAGGGATGTTGTCTGGGAAGCTAGGGACCCGGTTAGGAAAGCTAAGGCCCACTTAAAATTAAACTTGACTAGGGATGTTAAAGGAAACAGGAAGGGATTCTATAGGTACGTGGCGATTAAAAGACGGACTAGGGACAACGTAGGCCCCCTCTGGAAGCTATCAGGAGAACTGGCTACCCTGGATTTGGAGAAGGCTGAGTTTCTTAATGACTTCTTTGCCTCAGTCTTCACTGCAAATGCTCTGACCACACCATCCAAGTCTTGGAAGGCAGACACAGAGACTGTGAGCATGAAGACCCTGGGCCCGCTGTAGGATAGGATCTGGTTCGAGATCGTCTTAAGAACCTGAACGTACACAAGTCCGTGGGTCCTGATGAAATCCATTGGTGGGTCCTGAAGGAGCTGGCAAATGAAGTTGCTAAGCCACTGTCCATCATATTTGAAAAATCATGGCAGTCAGGTGAAGTTCCCGATGACTGGAAAAAGGGAAATATAACCCCCATTTTCAAGAAGGGAAAAATGGATGAGCTGGGGAACTACAGACCAGTCAGCCTCACCTCTGTACCTGGCAAAATCTTGGAGCAGATTCTCCTGGAAGGCATGCTGAAGCACATGAAAAACAACAAGGTGCTCAGTGACAGCCAGCATGGCTTCACTAAGTGGAAATCCTGCCTGACCAATCTGGTGGCCTTCTATGATGGGGCTACGGAACTGATAGACAGGGGTAGAGCAGTTGGTGTCATCTACCTGAACTTCTGGAAAGTGTTGGACACTGTCCCAACATGACATCCTTGTCTCTACATTGGAGAGACAACAATTTGATTGATGGACCACTCAGTGGATAAACAACTGGCTGGATGGCTGCACACAAAGAGTTCTGCTCAATAGCTCAATGTCCAGCTGGAGACCAGTAATGAGTGGTATCCCTCAGGGATCGGTGTTGGGACCGGTGTTGTTCAACATCTTTGTCGGAGACATGGACAGTGGGACTGAGTGCACCCTCAGCAAGTTTGCGGATGACACCAAGCTGTGTGATTCAGTTGATACGTTGGAGGGAAGGAATGCCATGCAGAGGGACCTTGACATGCTTGTGAGGTGGGCTGATGCCAACCTGATGAAGTTTAACCATGACAAGTGCAAGATCCTACAGCTGGGTCAGAGCAATCTCAGGCACAGCTACAGGTTGGGCAGGGAAGAGATTCAGAGCAGCCCTGCGGAGAAGGACTTGAGGGTGTTAGTCAATGAGAAAATGAACATGAGCCAGCTTCAGTGTGTACTCGCAGCCCAGATAGCCAACCATATCCTGGGCTGCATCAAAAGGAGCGTGACCAGCAGGTCGAAGGATGAGTTCCTGCCCCTCTACTCTGCTCTTGTGAGACCTCACTTGGAGTATTGTGTGCAGTTCTGGTGTCCTCAACAGAAAAAGGACATGGTACTGTTGGAACAAGTCCAAAGGAGGGCCACGAGGATGATGAGGGGACTGGAGCACCTCCCGTATGAAGATAGGCTGGGAAAGTTGGGGCTGTTCAGCCTGGAGAAGAGAAGGCTGCGTGGAGACCTCCTAGCAGCCTTCCAATATCTGAAGGGGGCCTATAGGGATGCTGGGGAGGGACTCTTCATTCGGGACTGTAGTGAGAGGACAAGGGGTAATGGGTTCAAACTTAAACAGGGGAAGTTTATATTGTCTGTAAGGAAGAAATTCTCTACTGTGAGGGTGGTGAGGCACTGGAATGGGCTACCCAGGGAGGTTGTGAATGCTCCATCCCTGATGGTGTTCAAGGTGAGTTTGGACATAGCCTTGGGTGGCATGATTTAGTGTGGGGTGTCCCTGCCCATGGCAGGGGGGCTGGAACTAGATGATCTTAAGGTTCTTTCCAACTCTAACTATTCTATGATTCTAATATTTTAAGGCTGGACAGCTACTAAAACCATGTCATGTAAATTACTAATCATAACTACCCAAACATTACTTGTATATGAGTAATAAAACTCCAAAATAAGCCATTAGGTTACTAACGTAACTTTTTCATCTTACTTGGGTGAAAAAGTAGGCAGAAGAGAGAGAAATATCCAGCATCTAATTTTGCCCTTCACTGTACCTCTCATTCCTTCCACACATCAACCAAGGAGCTGCTGTGGTTGAATGGTAGTAACATGCATTCATGAAAAAAGCTGCCCCTAGATCAGACATACTGGCTGTGCTGGTATTTTTCTTCCTACAGACACCCATCTGATTGAATCAGATCACTTGTGTGCTCAGAAACATATAGAGGGTCATAAATATTCTGTAAACATATGAAATTATAATTCTGAGGGTATTTTGCAGTGATGCAAATTGATGTCCTTTTATCTTGCAAGGAATTTTTTAAATTATTTTTATATAACTTTTTTGCTCTGTGAATAAACAACTCTGTCACCTTTGAGATCCATTTTTTCCTTAGTGGCACCCCGTTGCCTAGAGATTTTTAGCCATTCAGTTTTGCTGTCCTAGAGAATACATTTTTATCCTTGTGTTTCTTCTAGGGTTTAGCCAATTTAAGACTTGCAAGAATTTGAGGTAGTCTAACTGTAGCCATTTTAAATCCTGCTGCCTCTCTCCAAATTTAAATATTCTGAACTCCAGCCATGGAGTTTTCTTTTTCATCTTTAGTGGGACTGCTGTATTCTCATAGACCTGATATTGTGAGGTGCTAAGGAGCTCCAGAAAAGCTCAAAATATTGCTTTTAATAATACCCTTCTTTCTAATGAATAAAAGGCTAAACTGACTTGATATATGTGAGTTTTCTGCTTATGAAATATAATTTGTGCATATATTAATATTTTTCTTCTTGAAAAGACACCAGCCTTCTGCTGACTCTGAGTGGAGTTTCATTCAAGCAGCACAAATAAGGTCAAAGACAATCTCTTCTTAATTAAAGGGAGCACGTAGTATTGATTTAATAAAATTTTAACATTACTTAATAACAACTAGATATTATGTTCAGAGCAGAAAGACTGACATTTTATTGTAATCAATACATATTTTATTAAAATCAATGTGCTCCGTGAACTATCCTACACAGTCTTAATAACATCTAATCTGCCACACTGCAGAAATTGAGAGTTTGTCATCTAAAGGTAAGATTGTTTGACAGAAAAATTGCTACGTGTATAATTCACAAGCTTCGATTTTTCTTAGAGGCCAGTGATGTGATTTGTATCATTAAAACTGGTAAGTGTTAACCCCCAGCTAATTTCAGATAGCTAAGAGAAGTGAGGACCTGGAAAGAACCAAAGTGACAATAAGGCCAGCTTTAAATTCAGCTCTGCTCAAACCTGTACATGGCAGGAGAGAGCTTTCCAACCAGGACAGCCTTCAGGCCTTGTGTAAACCCATTCTGATGTATTCCCCCAAAACACATCTCTGATAAAGAGCTGTCCATGTGGCTGACACCTTCTAAGTGTCAGTGTGTGCTCCAAGACCTGAAGGATATCTTAGTTCTACCAGTGCTCTCTAAAGGCCAAAGCTTCCGTATGCAAAGTGTGTGCACCAAGACCTGAAGGATATCTTAGTTCTACCAGTGCTCTCTAAAGGCCAAAGCTTCCGTATGCAAAGTAGGACCATAAACACGCTTACACTCCTACCAGCTTTATCATGTGCAAGAGATCAGTAGCTGCATGCTTTGCTTTGTCCCCATTGCCTGGAGCACACAGAGATATTTCACCACCTGTGTCAGCTGATAACAGACTCTGCTTTAGCTCATGTGAAGGAGAGACATGCTTTGGACCTGAAGGGTCAGGTTTTGTCTTTTTGACAATGTGAGGAGATAAGGTCATGACAGCTGCAACTGTTACAAGACTTACCTTTCACTGATCACAGTCTAGACCACACTAGCTAGCATCAATGCTTTCCTGAATAGCCCCCTAAATTACCCCAGTGTTTTGGTAAAAGAGGATGCCATTCTCCTTTACTTCTGTATTGCTTTAACGTCATTATTTTAAAGAGCATTTCTTATCTTAAAAGCTAATTGGAAAATGAACCAAAGATACTTTTGTGATTAATTGTATTTATTTTTATGCAGCTATAGTCAAAGAATAAAGAATGAAAGCTGGCAGTCTTGTTAACCAGCTCTTTAACTGTTTCCTTTCAACCTTCTCATAAAGTTCTCTTCTTCATCCCATGCATAGCATTGAGAGAAAAGCAGAGTATTGCAACTTTGAGATATCCATTATTTTCTCATTTTGCATCGTGGACATTGTGCATACAATAGTACTGAGCTCTTTTACCTGGTCATACAGAGCAAGACAAAGATTTCTTCCACTATTTCTACTGTGCATCACCACAGTAGTGGCAGAACCGGTAACATCAGACAATGGCCATCACCACCTTGCCTGCTATATCTTCAGTGAAGCTATTAAAGAGAAAAGGAAAACTGTCCAGTTCACCTAGTCTGGGGATGGCTGTAGGCAAGGTTTGAGTGAAGAGAGGACAATTTCAGTGTATATTGTCCAGAATGACAAAACACAATATGTGAATCCCTTGCAAACACTTTGTCTTCATGTGAGTTCTGTTTAAACATGTGGGTGTGCATAAAGGGGCAGGTAGATGAAAACCTACTGCCACTGGAAGAGTTCTGCAGATAAAGCCTTTCTCACAGCTCTGCCTGAATCTATGGACAAAATACTACTTGGTTTACAGGCTGTGTTCCCTGTTTAACAGAATTTTTATTCACCTGCTCTTTATTCACCTTGAAGTCTTAATTCTAATTACCTGACACAGGAATAAGCACTATTTGTCTGTGCCAACCGTGATTACAAAACCTGGTGAGAACTGAGTCTTCCTACCTCCACCAGGAAAATTTAATAGTATAGAGTTCCCTGAACATGGCTGTACAAAATGCTGGGGTAAAAATGTCAATGCAAATTAAGAAACAGCAGAATTAGAATCATAGAACAGTTAGGGTTGGAAAGGACCTTAAGATCATCTAGTTCCAACTCCCCTGCCATGGGCAAGGATACCTCCCACAAAACCATGTGACCCAAGGCTCTGTCCAACCTGGCCTTGAACACTGCCAGGATTGGAGCATTCACAACTTCCCTGGGCAACCCATTCCAGTGCCTCACCACCCTTGCAGTAAAGAACTTCTTCCTTATATCCAAAACTGTCATATGTATACTAATATGTAAGACAAAAAGTCAAGACAAACTAACATCAGCAGCAAATTATAGCTGGAATTGTGTCCTATTTTACCTTTCAAAGAAGAAAACAAACACTATTGTTCTAATGTCATGGTTTAAGCCCAGCTGGCAACCCAGAACCATGCAGCTGCTTGTTCACTCTCCCCTCCTTTCCTCCCCCCGCTTCCGGAGGGATGGAGAGGAGAATCAAAAGAATGTAACTCCCACAGGTTGAGATAAGAACAGTCCAGTAACTAAGGTATAACACAAACCACTACTGCTACCACCAATAATAATAATGATAAGGGAAATAACAAGGAAAGAGAATACAACCACTCACCACCTGCTGACCAATACCCAACCCGACCTAAGCAGTAATTAAGGCCTTCGGGGTAACTGCTCCTAGTTTATATACTGGGCATGAAGTGCTGTGGTATGGAATACCTCTTTTATTAGTTTGGGTCAGGTGTCCTGTCTCTACTTCCTCCCTGCTTCTCCTCCTCCCTGGCAGAGCATGAGACTCAGAAAGTCCTTGGTCAGAGTAAACATTACTGAGCAACAACTAAAAACATCAGTGTTATCAGTGCTGTTCCCAAGCTGAAGGTCAAAACCACAGCACTGCACCAGCTACTAAGAAGGAGAAAAATGACTGCTACTGCTGAACCCAGGACACCTACATGTAAAGCCTGCCCATCTATGTGCATTTTATGCCTCATCTCCTCATAACCTTTCAAATTTTGAGAAGGACAAGAAAAATCAGAATTGTACCTGGGACCAAAGATTGCCATTTAAGATCTCCACTTAAAAACACTGCAGTGTTAGCTCCTCTGTACAGGTGGGCATCATCCCTTACATATATCTTGTACAGAACTTACTCTTTAGAATAAGCACTTTCTGATTCTGGACTTGCTTTTAATGGAAATCCTATTATAGGTATCCTAATTTCTAAACAAGTTATTTTTCATTCACTATAAACCAAAATGGAGGAAAACAAATTTAGGTACAGTTAGAACACTAAAAAAAAATTGCAGTCAGTACAAATTTGTTTTCCAGAAGGAATCTCAAAAGATGTAGCCCAAAAGGCTATTATACAAGAGTTAGAAAATTAGTAACATGGGAAAGCCTTTAACCTAATTATGGTTTTCTCACTATTTTATTGGCACTGTCAGATTTTCTTGGCTGAGCCAGCACAGCTGCTGTAGCCTTGCCTGCTGCCATTACTCAATGTTATCTTTTATTTATGCCAAATTATAAATGTGTGTGTGGCATTCTGCAAACAAACAAGAGACGCAGCCTGTGTTTCTTGGCTAAATTTTATCACTGCTATACTTTATAGATAGCTTAGATGGCACGTTCTTCGAGAACCTTCTACTGCCAAGGTCTCAGAACCGCAGAGCTAGTCATAAATTTGTGCTATGAGAAACAACAAATTGTTCACCTTCAGTTGCTGAACCTTATCCCCTAGCTATCCAAACACTGAGGACCTGCTCAACTTTTCAGCAGATAAACTTTACAAGCATGTAAGGCAGGCCCAGTCACTGGAGTTATGCCTTCAGAAAGGCCTATTGGGCAAGGAAGCCACACACAGGTAGTAAAATACTCTAGAAAGCTTATCCTTTTGACCCCAGGTGCATATTGCAACTGTGCGATTCACACGTTGCACTTTGCTGGGGAAGATCATCACCAAAGTGCTACTAAACTGCATTAGTGCATGCCCAGAGACATTTGCATCCTCACAAGGCTGAGCACATGCCAGTGAGTCCAATGAAATACAAGACATCCCTTTGCCTGCACCACCTACAAGGCCCTAATAGATGCTCCAAGTTACCTCCAGCAAGATCAGGCCCTGGACAAACTGCACACGCACACACGAAAACCTCAAACTCAAAGGTGATCTCCTCTTTTATCCAAACATCACGAAAAGTACTGAGCTATTCTGTACTATCTAGCTAGCAGCCAATACGCAGGGCAACCTGTATTCCTGTCTAACCCAAGTGACCTAACCACAGTCATGCCCAATCAATCTCTTTCTCCAGGTCAGTGAACAGAAAACCGCTTCACACAAACTGGAACAGCTTCAACAAGCATGATTAAAAATCCTTTGAATTCTTGCAATTCAAGAAACGTACTCTAGAAGTCATATCATCAAAATCTGTTGTGGAGCATCATCTAGGATTTTGGACTAAGCTAAAGCAGGATTTGATAAGGGATGGTAAGAGACATTTTATGTGATGGGATATGATTTACTGAACTCAGCATTTATGGTTGGTTTGCTTAGCAACACACCCCTGGAGGGCTCTGTATATATTACTTTTTATAAAAATACTGGGTCTATTGCGCACCCAGAAACCGAAGATTTATGTTAGAGCATGTCAAGTGATAGAAATAAAAAATGAAGCACATTCTTTAATGTTGGGGGGGGGGGGGGGGGGGGGGAACAAAAGGACTAAACTCAGTGTAACATGAGCATGACACTTTGTACATGTCAGGCAATATTTGTGGGGAAAAAAAGAAAAAGGTGCAAATCACCATAATTTAAACCTTACTTCTCCATTTAAAAGTAATTAATATGCATCATTTATTATTCGTTTTTTTCTAGTACTTTCAAGTATTTCCAGAATGAATCCTACCCATAGAATCAAGTATAGTTCTATGGTTAGAATTAAACTTACTTAATTTAACCATTCAAAATGTAGGTATCTAACCTACAGTGGCCATTTCATCTTACTCTATGGTCATTGAAGGGAAGAAGGACTGCTCCATGCCTGGATGAGACACTTTTCTCAGTTTAGGGTGGAATTATTTTCTGGAGATGGAACAATGTCCATTATGTTAATGGCAGAGGAGAACTGGACAACTGACTTAAACAGGATTTCTTATTTGACATACTTGGATCACACGTAATTGTTGGAGACTGATTCTCTGTATAACAAATGACACTTAAATGAAACATGCTGTATAGAACTCAGGCACGTGCTTGTTAAAAATTGAAAAAGAATAAAAGAACGGAATAAATATGGATTAACCAGCCATTAACTAATCAAAAAACTTTAAAACACTGATTATTCACAATAGGTAGTCCAGGTTTTTCAACAGAGAAGGAACATTTGGTCTGTCTTATTTTTATTGCTTTACTGAAATATAGATTAAAATGTAACATCTTAGATTCCTAGACATATTTGGTATTAAATTACAGCACAATTTTCAAGAAGGTAAGAACTAGAGCAGGTCCTGGGAAATGACCGACTTCAGTGAATTTTAACTGAATGTGAAAGCATTCACACCCTAAATGCTCTGGTTCACAGATTCACTCTCATTTCAGAGACAAGCAACTAAGTAGTATTCTGCAGGTTTAAGTTTAACTGCTCTGTGACCTTGGAAGAAGCCATTATTGCTTCAGGAACCAGGCCCTGACTAAGGAAAGTTGTTACAATAAGACACATTGAATTCTTCCTAAAGAAAAGATTATTTTTTTTGTGAGAGTGTCCCAGAACTTAGCCCTGCTACTTTTTACCCTAGCTGTCCATTTGGAAATAGACAGAAATAAAAAGGAAAAAAAAAAAAAAATCAAAGAAACAGAAGTTTACCCTAAAATTATAATTTCTAGGATGATATATAACATACTGGTGGGAATGATCAGGGGACTGGAGCACCTCTCGTATGAAGATAGGCTGAGAAAATTGGGGCTGTTCAGCCTGGAGAAGAGAAGGCTGCGTGGAGACCTCATAGCAGCCTTCCAATACCTGAAGGGGGCCTATAGGGATTCTGGGGAGGGACTCTTCATTAGGGACTGTGGTGAGAGGACAAGGGGTAATGGGTTTAAACTTAAACAGGGGAGGTTTAGATTGGATATGAGGAAGAAATTCTTTACTGTGAGGGTGGTGGGGCCCTGGAATGGGTTGCCCAGGGAGGTTGTGAATGCTTCATCCCTGGCGGCGTTCAAGGTGGGGTTGGACATAGCCTTGGATGGCATGGTTTAGTGGGAGGTGTCCCTGCCCATGGCAGGGGGGTTGGAACTCGATGATCTTGAGGTCCTTTCCAGCCCTTACTATTCTATGATTCTATGATTCTATGAATGCACTCTTAAATATACTGACTTTCAGCACATTCACTCTTGAGTAATCTTCATTTTTAATTATATTGATGTCCCTTCACAACTTCCTCTGTTCCACACATGGCCTGTCAAGCCCAAATGAAAGGCCAAAGTGAGTTTTTTCACTGCGAAAACATCTCACATAATACATAAATAAATAAGTAAATAAATGCAGAAGGATTTTTTTTTCCATGAATGCTGAATAAAAATATTTTCAATAATACAATAATATGAATTACACATTTGCCAATAGCCAACTATTAATCTGATATTCAGATATTTATTTCATTCCTGGTAAGAATTCTGCAAGATCACTTCTGAGTAATTCCACTTTCTGGGAGGGTTCCATGTAGCCCCCATTTAAAAAATCATTCTTTAATACAGTACTGTTGCAATGTTGTGAGGGTACAAGCACATTTAGCACATTCAGTAACTGTCTGCACAAGTGAAAAGAAAAAGACATTTAGTCATATTCAGTGTTTGTGATGCTGGCAAAGGGGTCCTATTTTCAATATTCAGGTGTGCTATGCAGTCTATTTAATAAAACAAGCAATTATAACACAGAAATTGGGTGCCTTGGCATTAAACCTTATTTCTCAAAATTCAAAAACAACTTTCATGCAAACCCAGTAGTACAGTGTCATTCCACAAACACTTTAGTCTCATAGAAATCAGCAGTATTGCCCAGAAGGGTTATAATCCTCTTTCTCCATCATTTGACACCTGTCTCCCCTCACCTCCCCACTTTTTCTTCTGCCACATAGTTAACTTTGGCTCAAAAAAATACCATGGCAACAAATGTATAAAAATGGCTTTCAAATTCACCACTTTTCCCACTCTGATCCCCCATGTGTCTGTATAATCTCTACCAGGGAAAAGAAAAGGGACGAGGTAAGATGGGTTAATCTTTTTAGCAGCATTACTAAGGTACCAGATTGATTGTAAAAATTAGAGAGATCAATGCAAAAGAGAGTTTCTACTCTTAGAGTTTCCACTCTTAGAGTTATCCCTAAGCAAGTGATAAAAACACTTGGTTAGAGTACTGTACTTCCCAAAGGCTGTAGATGTCATTTATTAGTGTATGGGAACCGAATATTTCACTCACTTTCTCACATTTCTATTTTTAAAGTATTTGAAACCTGACATGTAAGGAAAGCTTTACCATCTAAACGTTTAGTAGTTGTTGACATAGTATGAAACCGATTATGACCACTATTTCAAAATACATGCGAAACAGAAAGAAAACATTTGCTCATTTAGATTCAACCTCAACTACCAGATATTTGTCATGTTAACTCTTTTTTCACATTTTCCAGAGTTCTGGTTTATAAATGAGGAAAATCTCCACTGCTTTTCTCCCTCAGCTCTACTGGTGTATGAAGGACTGTGAATATGATGCTTGGTGAGAAGAAAAACACTTGCCTTTTTCTCCTTCCTGAGTGTGGGATGGGCTAAACATCATGGGCTAATATGATATAACAAATAGTGTTTGTACATCGTCACTCCCACCAAGCTTAAGAAAAATTGCTGCTGCATTAATGATGAAGCTACTGACAGCTGTGTCACAGTGGAAACTGCCACACAGGACAGTATCATTGCTGTCTTGCACCCCCTGTGCTGATTTTAATTGGAAATCCTACCTAGGACCTCAGAGAAAAGTTGTTTTCTGTCCAGAGTTTATTGAAATCCAGGAATCTGAAAGGCTGGAGTTTTAAGGGGAGGACTAGAATAAATATAAGGGAGATCACTGGAATTAAAGACCAAGTTTTCTACCCCTTAAAATGTAGGAGCTATTCACCTGTGCCACTGTAGGGCTTTTGAGATGCAAAGTTCTGATTTTCTCCTGCAGCAGACACTGGTCCACCTGCGTAATACATGCTACTCAAAGTCATTACACGATCTGGGGTGTGCAGTAAATAAGTAATAGGAAAATGTTGCATTGCTTTCTGCTGTTTAACTGCCTGCAATATAATTTATCCCTCAAGCAAAATGAAACAATCACCTACAAAAGCTACTCAGCTACTATGAATAATTCAAATAATCACCAAATCTGTAGCTCTGATACATCCTAACATTTTTAATAGAGGAAGAAAAAAAGTTTTGAGTGCTTGCATTGTATAAAGTCAATGAAATTTGGTGTTCTGATTCTATACATAGGTAATTCAAAAACTTAATCCCAGCTAGCTTGTATTAGAAGAGGTTTGGAGATTTTTAACCAGGTATTATTCTATAGGCTTTAATATTAATGTAAAGACAGTCTCTTAAAGGCTAAGAGCTGAAGAACCAAAACCAGTAAAAAGCCAGGTCAAACAGAAACTACCCCTTGCTAGGTTGATACACTAGATGTGACTTGAAAATTCATCCTTGATGAACAGGACTCTTCATCAAAACATTGCTCCTCTGAGGAATCCAAACAGACTCCTTTAAAAAACAATTCTGATGTACTTTAAAAAGAATCACTGCTGAGAGATGTACCTAAAAAGTGTAGATTTATCCTATATCACAAGAAGCAATTAACACGGCCATTGTGTTGTATTTGTCTTGATTTGAAGAGAAATCCATTCCATGTTGCAAACTTTGTCACACTTTACAGTACTTATTCACTTACACCATCTGTTCCACTATTGGTTAGTTTTCATTATCATTATATTAAACTCATTATATTAATCATAGATAATAAAGTCCCCCTTTTCCTCTCTATCACATCTCCAATTTTTGCTCTGGTAGAAAAAAAGGGAAAAAATTGTGAGGGAGATAAAAATCAGTATCCCAGTTCTTTAGGTGTGGATACCATATAAACATATGGCTGGCCAGCAGCATGGTCGGCCCTTGACTTAAAGTGGGATGGCCAGCCATTAAGAGGTGCAGAGCCTGTGCTGGTACAGGGGCTGGCCAAGTAAGCCGAATATCTATTTGTGGAAAGCCTGTCTACCAGGAGACCTGTTGTGACCAGCGTTGTGGGGTCTGCTTGTAACACAAGTGAAACCCTCAGAGCAAGGATGCTGGGGAGCTCACCTACAGTTGTTTCAGGACCTTTCTTCCATCTTGAGGGAAAAGACCTTCTTTTCTCTGAGATATGTGATGTGTTGCCAATGGACACACAAATGTGACTTGCAGAGTCAAGATGGTTGGTCACCCCCAGTCTACTGTGCTCAACACCTGCTTTACTGCACTTGTTTTGGGTGGATGCAAAAGGTAGTCAAACATCTGTGGCTGGCACATTTGCAATGCCCAGGAGCTGTTTGCTGCAAAAGGAATTATTTTCTAACTATTTGAGACTACCTTCTTATCCCTTCTGCTGTTTGAGTAGTGAAGAAGGCTGTATGCCAGTAAGCAATGTAGCCATATGGTTTGCCTTACCCTGGAAATGTCAGCCAGAAAGACTTTGGGAATACTCACGCCTACCGTCATGGCTGTGGTGATAGGAATGGACAAATGTCATTGTCCACATGCTTACCCAGGCATGACGTAGCTGGCTGTCAGGGACTACAGTAAGCTGTACTTTTTTGACTTTGAACTGGAAGTATCCTCCAACACGTCTGTATAACATTGCTTCCTTTGGTTGATGCACAGGCAAAAAAAAGTATCAGAAAAGAGTCTTAGTCAAGAAATAAGAGGTCTTCCCTTGCAAATCTGTGAGAATTCTGAGCTCTAGGAGCCCATCTGTGACAAAATGAAATGCAGAATTTTTTATGAACCCTTTAGAGAAGCATGCATCTTCTCAGTGCATGAGCATCTAGTGCAATGGAACCATGTTCAGGATCATGTGAGCAGCATAAGATTTCTTCTGCTCTGTCCCAGGAACAGCCATCCTCAGAGTGCAAGGAAGCATAGCTGTTTACATTCATATTAGATGAGCTTCATAATAGAGTGGAGATAAAAGGCATCCAAGCTCCTTCGAAAGTCCTGATTCCTGACCTCTTTGTAATTCCACTGATTCCCACATGGTCTCAAAGCAGTCAGCATCCACCAAGGTAGGATCCCTTCAAGGAGCAGGGCTGAATGTATAATTGCAGTTACTCCAATGCCTAGGTACACTTTCTGCATGCCAAAGAGACTCAAAGCCAGGAAAGCTTTCATTGCCAGAAGTTAAAGTGCCTTTAATATTTATTATACAGTTAATATGCCTCTTCAGAAAATCCTTTGAGGGAAATAACAAAGATCAATAGAGGCCTGATGAATTCTAAATGGAGAAACTAAAAGAGGTATTTATTTTTCTGTCTATGTATCTCCTAGGAACGACAGCAAATCTGCGGGCATATTATAGCAATGGTCCAGGGTATTCTGAGGAATTAAAGGAAGGGGAAGGCATTTTCCAACACAGTAGCAAAGACTACACTACAGTAGTTTTAATTACCATGCAAAGCATCAAACCACACATCTGTCCTTCCAGAAGGCATGTGCTCATGGAAATAATGGATAAAATACGAGATTATCTATTCAAAATACTCTGCATAAAATTCACCCTGAATGTGACATCTTGAAGAAAATATCAACCACCTACTGCAAAAAAAGAATAACCTATAACTTTTTGACTGTCGATACTGAGCTGAGTTTACTTCTTAAGATTGCATTTAGTTATGAAAAAGAGCAAGGGAAAACTAAGGAAATGATCAAATTGTTAATAAAAAGTTTGCATTCACTGTACAATAACAGCCCCTTGAGGACACAAATTCTCTTTTTTTATTTCATATAGAAAGATGCCAATTGTTGTGATACACATCATAAAAACCATTGAAATTACAGTTGATACAAAATTTCAATAATATCAATACCATGCAGTAAGCAAGACAAATAAGATGGCATCTGGACGAGAACTGTAATTAGTGTCCCAAATGACCTTTATAGTACTGATTCATATAGCTTTCTGACTTAGTACTCCTTAGTAACCCTGTATGATGAAACTTGTCACCTGCTGTATTCAAGCCCTATTTAGCATTTAGAACACACAGAGAGATTATATCTGCATAAGGCTGTTTTGTACAATATTATTAAATTATCCTTGTACAATACCACACTAAAGGTGCATGGTAAATAGAATACATCACCCAAATTACTGGAGGATTTCTCTCATGGCTCACTTATTCCATGGAATGAAATATCTCAAACATGGGCATTTGCTTCCTTCACTGGTACAGGTTTATCAACAAATGTCGATATTGCAGTCTGTTGCGTTAAGAGTAAAGAAATTTGCAGAAAATCTCCCAAAAAAATACACACACTTCCCCTGGTGCCTCAGCCATTCCACAGAGACCGGAGGCGTCGAGTGCGACAGGGCTGCACTCCTCATTAAAGCCAGCTCGACACTGTACATCCGGTTGCGTTCAGTAAGAACTTTTACTGTTAGGGAATCACGAATAGAGCGGTTTATTGAAGCAATAGAAATACAGATTCAGAATAGCCCTCAATAGATTCGCTTACTGCATTAGGGCTCAAATCCAAAGGTATCCAACAGGTAATAGGGCTCACATAGAAAAATAGCCAGTTGGTAATTCATTAAGCTCAGAGCCAACTGGGTATCACCTGATGCAGTCAGAGGTGCAAATCTTACCCAAGAGGCATCTCTGGGGAAGGAAAGAGTAGCGAGCCCATCTGCTTCTGCAGATGTAGGTCATGTTCTCATCCTCTGTCTGCCATGGAGGAGTTCACATGGCAAATGTATCCTTTGGAGAGAAGCGGCGGTGAGACTGCAGTCAAATGACCGGTTGCTATCAGCATAGCTGGTGGGGAACAGCCCTTGTCACACCGTGGTGAACTAGCCTGATGTAAACCAGGGATAACCTTGGGTGGCATGGTTTAGTGTGAGGTGTCCCTGCCCATGGCAGGGGGGTTGGAACTAGATGATCTTAAGGTCCTTTCCAGTCCTACCTATTCTATGAGTCTATGATAACAAGAGTTTGGATCACCTTTGGAATGGCTGCTCAAGGGCTGTGGGTCTTACTCAAGGAGGGAATAGGAAAAACATTCACATAACTCTCTCCTTCACCCTGCTGAGGCAGCATTAAGGGCTTTAAGGCCTCCTCCTGATCACTCCTATCAGCAGCCCATTATCTTCATCAGCAGCCCATCATCCCCATCAGCAGCCCATCATCCCCATCATGGTGTTGCAACTGCCACACCTTGTTAATCCTTTCAACCACATAACTCAGGGCCTCAAGACTCATTTCTACAGCAAGTAATCAAATTTTTCAGCTTCCCTTGATTTACATAATTTCCAGAAATAAACTCTAGACATTTAATGAGTAAGCTCTATTTAGGCTTCAGAGGGAATAGATATAGTTTGGTATCTTAAACCGGCAGTTTGAATCAAAATATGTATGTGCCAACAGGCTGCTTGTCCCCTCTCAGTGCTTGACTGGAAACAGAAGGGTCTGCAACTTGATAGAAAATCTTTTTTACTAAGTTTATTATTGAGTAGAGTGGTTCCATTTAGCATCCATCTGGATCCTGAATGCTTCCCAACACCACCCACTTCTATCTTACACTCTGAAGTTACATGTTAAATTAAATAAACTGAAGCCTGATGGAGGAAATACCATCTGATCCCTTGAGGCTATTCAACACAGTTAATGTAGTTCCTATATTTTAATAAGTAAAATGTGAACAAATTTGCTTATCACTCTGTAACTTTTGTGTGTAACAGACAAATGTCTATGTGGAAAAGGAATATGCATCTAATATTTTCAAGGAACTTTCTCCTAATGTGGATCCCCTACCATAATGCAGATAACATCAATATTTTAGCATTAATCAAAATTTCTGACCAATTTTTTTAATGTGCCCATTTTTGGAAAATCTGGATGTTGAAATTTTTCTTATAATATAAATGTTTTGTGATCAATATGTCTTAATAGAGCTATCTATTAACTGAAGGCAGTGCCACAAAAAAAAAAATAATTTGCCAACCACCAAAATGACAAGAAATGCATATTTGTTTATCGTTAGATACATAATAGTTTAAAAGAGCAGCAAGTCCTTAAAATATTTTTTTAGCTCATTGCAGATACAAAATGAAACTAAAGTTTTTTGCTTATATGGGATATTTGGCATCAAAGTGAGAGTTAATTTTTCAAAACTCTGGCTTTTAATGGCCTTTTGAAAAGCTATCTTTCAGTCACTGATTTAAATTTTCAGGTTTTGACATTTTGTAAAAACTTCATGTGCTTTACCACCTACCTTCCATATTCTATCTTTTACTAAAAAAAAAACCTGTTTAAATTAGGAAGAATCAACAGATTATTATCTGCCCATTAAATCAAATAACTTGGCACGGAGAAATTCTAGCTGCTTGGCAGTAGGTTATTTATACAAAAGAAAGTTGGCAATAAAGAATAACCAACCATTACAACTTTAGCATCTGAAAAATCTGTAATAACTTTTGATGTGAAATATTAAGAGATTGGATGTTGGCTTTATTTATTAAAGTACCCCCTTGCTGAGGAAATAGTCTTAAAAATAATTGTTTAACATAGTGCATTAAGTTCTACCTAAGAATCACATATTCTAGATTTCATGATTTATTGATTTTGGTTGTAAGATTTATTCTAGCAATTCAATACAAATGGATGTCTTTCCTTCTCATTTTATCTCAACACTGTTTTTATTGTATTCTTCTTCCAATAGGTAAGCCTGCGAAGTAATCCCTGTTGATTTAAAGACAATGGCAGACCTATGGTTGTTCATATATATATATAAATATATATATAAATGCTTCTTTAAGAAAGACAAAATGATAAATGGTTTTGTTTGGAGTATTCATTCTGTGAATATAAAATGCTTTAATGTAAAAATGAAGTTAATCGGTCTACTCAGAAACTCACAGATGAAGTAACAAACCAGACAAGCATGTTGTGCTGGTGTGTCTTCTGGTCATGTCCTCTCATTAACTAGATATCTAGCTACTACTTAAAGCAAAAACCAAATACTAGGCATCTCAGATAACTAGAAATGAAGCCAACTGCTTCATGATCAAGCAGTATTGTAATGAAAGGAAAGGTGGAAACAAGAAAACTGTATGAAGATAAGGAAAGGATTCAAAAAGGACAGTTATTAAAATAGAGTATTGCAGAGCCATATGAGAAGAGCAGAGGAATAAATGTGAAGTCTGATGAAGCTGATGTTAACACATATTATATTTTGCAGTATGCAAAAAGTGACTGAGAACTGTTGTCAGAAATGTAATCAGGAAGCATCTCCGTCTTAAAGGATGGCTGGAAGAAAAGTGGCCTGGCTTACCTTCAGGCAGAAGCATCAGGACAACCTTTGATCTTCAGAAAACTTCATTCCAACAGACCAGTGGTTCAAAAGGAAAGTGAAGGAAGCAGAAAAAGAAAGCAAAAGCAACAGCTGCTTTCTCCTGAAAATGGAGCAGTCAAGTGCAAGATGTGAAAAAAACAGGGAAAAAGGAGAGACAGGAGAGAAAGCAAGAAATAGAAAAAGCAAGACTTTTTTTCCCAGATAGAAAGGAAAGCTTCTTAGATCTCAACTGATACAATGTTCTAATGGATCACAGTGGAATAGGAATATCTCCCCATCTTCAAAATAAAATATAAATGGCCTAACTGAAATAACAAATCCATGAGAAGAATGGTGTAAGATAAATTACTGTAATTATAACTTGCTGCTTTAAGTTCCTCTGAAAAAAAAACATGCACAATGCAAGTTAAACTGCGGTGACTCTTACTAGAATTGCAGCTCCAAGTTCTAAATTTCCTACTTCAACAAATTTGAAGTGTTAATAGACATGATCCACCAGAAAAGTCATGCAGAAGACAGGAAGCACTACAGTGAGTTACACAGGCATTTTAAGGAAGTTTAAAAAAATCAGTAATAGAATGTAAAATGTAATATGTATTTTCACCTAATATTTTAGACACCTTAGAAAAGTTTAAAATTACTTTTTTTTAGTTGAGAAAAAAGAAATCTTTTTATACCTATTTTTTCCCATTTTACATAAAAGACTACATTTGATGTTTAGCAAGCTTACTGAATAACTCTGTAGAAATATCAAGTATTGTTGATTAAAACTGTATAAGATTGAATTCAAAAGACAGGATTACATGGAAGAAGAAGTAAAGAGTTTATATCTAGTTCACTTTCTAATTAAGGGGAAGTAAATTGGATTATATTGATCCAATTAGTTGCATTTCTCTCTAATCCTTCTAGAGTGTTTGTATGATGCAATGATGTTTGCCATTAGCTAAACTGACTACTACTGGAAATGTAGATTTCACTGCCTGTCTGACAGAAAGAGAATGAAACATTTATACCATGGATGTCTTCCTTTGAACACAAATCACTTCTTTATGTTTGACCAGAAAATGACAGAAACATTTTAGTGAATCCTGGTTTGCACTCCCATAAGCTAGTGAAGGACTGAAGAATAAAAAGACCTGTGAAAGCTGTCTTTTCCACAGCATCGCCAAGAAAGTACTAATTTGAGAAAATGTCATAATAAGCTTTCAAAGCTGACATTAAAGTCATCTGAAGTTTTGAATGCCAATTTTTGAAACATTTTCAGGGAGAATGCTTTCCAAATGATGTCTCATCAAAATTTCAGTGAATCAGGGACTTTAAAAAAATCCTCAAGATCAACTGCAGAACAAAGTAGTATCCCAAATCTTTATGACCTTGACAATCTTGGCCACTGTCCCATTCTTGAAAATATTTTGAATTGCTAAAGTTGCTAGCCAAGACACCTTGACATCTTTAGTTATTTAACACAATGCCAACTATTTCAATGTAATGTTGGAAATATTTGCTCAGCAGAGCAGCACCTAGAGGTAATTCTACAGAGAGCTGCAAAGAGAAAATATATTCGCTGTAGTTAAGTAATGGTATTCTGCAACATGTTCAAGAGGCACAAGATTTGAACTCTCTAGACTTGGAAGTTTGGGACAGGAAATTTAATAGATCTGAAACCCTTAAAGGAAAGCATTGTGTTGCCCATTTCACGTCCACAGTGAAACATGCATTCTTCCTGTTAGCTCTGCTCTGACAATTTATCACTATTCAAATTATAGCCAAGATGTTAAACACAACCCAGAGACCAATACTTGCAGTGGGCTGAAGACCATTGTGACTTGTGGTGTTTCACACTACCTTCAGTTTAAAGATGTAGAGTAAAACAGAAAACAAAAGCCTTTCCAGCTTGTCTGCTGCACAGTGACTATTGAAATACTTATGATAAAGGAGAACAAAGTAAAAAAATATGGCATACACTGTAGGCAGTTTTAAAAATATTTTTGTGATTTCTTCTGTTGTATTTGAAAGACATAGAGAGGAAAAACCAAATATATTTGTAGCAAAGACAATAGTTTATAAAGGGTGTTATTTAAAATCTGCAAATTGTTCAAAGAAATGGAAGAGCAGTGAGTGAATATTTCCCTTTAGTGAAGATTCACAAGTTCACATCTTTACTGAGGTATGCTATAGAACCCTGAAATCAAAGTTGGTTATGTTACATTAATATTTTTTATTTCATATTTTTTTTCAGATTTTCTATTGCTAAAACAAATATTTTGTCTAAGTTGTATCCCTTGTTTAAAAAACACACACACAAACAGAATTTTTGCTAAGGATAATGAGCTTGTAGATACTGTACAGTGAGGTTTGGGCTTGAAATAAGGAAAACTTTGAAATCTAAATCCTATTTGAATTTCAAGCCTTTTGAAGTGACTACAATTCTGATCAAAGGAGAGTGGAGGAAAAAAGGCAAAATAGAAAAGTGATAGATGGGTTTGACCCCTACATTCACAGGCGCTTGGATACAGGGCTTGAGGTTTGAGATTTCTTTCTTCAGAAAGAAGAGTGTCTATCTAGAACAAGATCCATCTATTATCTGAAGAGAGAGTATGTTAAACTGATGGAGGTCATGTCAGTAACAGTGCAAACAGTTTGCTTAGACCTGTGGAGTTAGAAAACCAGCATACTCTGCTCTAAATGTGAGCCTGTTCTCATGAGCTCAAGTGTATCAAATAATTATTATATTTACATAAGAAACCTTAAGTCTCACAAAAATAGAATATGACATAAAATGAAATACAGATTACGGGAAGAAAAAAAAAAAAAACACTCTTGAAGGAAAACTATACTTAAGAAAATAGAGTTGCCTAAATGAAAACTTGAATTTCAGTTGAGTCTACTGAACATACAGGAAATGCAAAGAAAATAACCCCAAATGAGAAAGCTAGGAAGGAATAGTTAGCAGAAAATCAACACACACTGTCTGCTGAGACATGATAAGGAGGCATCGTAGAAGCATAGAATCACAGAATAGTTAGGGTTGGAAAGGACCTTAAGATCATCCAGTTCCAACCCCCCTGACATGGACAGGGACACCCCACACTAAACCATGGCACCCAAGGCTCTGCCCAACAAAGCCTTGAACACCGCCAGAGATGAAGCATTCACAACTTCCCTGAGCAACCCATTCCAGTGCCTCACCACCCTCACAGTAAAGAACTTCTTCCTAATAGCTAGCCTAAACTTCCCCTGTTTAAGTTTGAACCCATTACCCCTTGTCCTCTCACTACAGTCCCTAATGAAGAGTCCCTCCCCAGTATCCTTATAGGTCCCCTTCAGATACTGGAAGGCTGCTATGAGGTCTCCACGCAGCCTTCTCTTCTCCAGGCTGAACAGCCCCAACTTTCTCAGCCTGTCTTCATACAGGAGCTGCTTCAGTTCCCTGATCATCCTTGTGGCCCTCCCCTGGACTTGTTCCAACAGTTCCATGTCCTTTTTATGTTGAGGACACCAGAACTGCACACAATACTCCAAGTGAGGTCTCACAAGAGCAGAGTAGAGGAGCAGGATCACCTCCGTCGACCTGCTGGTCACGCTCCTTTTGATGCAGCCCAGGATATGGTTGGCTATCTGGGCTATGAGTACACACTGAAGCCAGCTCATGCTCATTTTCTCATAGACCAACACCCCCAAGTCCTTCTTCATAGGGCTGCTCTGAATCTCTTCCCTGCCCAACCTGTAGCTGTGCCCGGGATTGTCCCGACCCAGCTGTAGGATCTTGCACTTGTCATGGTTGAACTTCATGAGGTTGGCATCTGCCCACCTCACAAGCATGTCAAGGTCCCTCTGGATGGCATTCCTTCCCTCCAGTGTATCAACCAAACCACACAGCTTGGTGCCATTGGCAAACTTGCTGAGGGCGCACTCAATCCCGCTGTCCATGTCACCAACAAAGATGTTGAACAAGACCGGCCCCAACACCAATCCCTGGGGGGCACCACTCATTACTGGTCTCCAGCTGGACATTGAGCCATTGAGCACTACTCTTTGCATGCGGCCATCCAGCCAGTTCTTTATCCACCGAGTGGTCCACCTATCAAATTGATGTCTCTCCAACTTAGAGACAAGGATGTCATGTGAGACAGTGTTGAATGCTTTGCACAAGTCCAGAGAGATGACATCAACTGCTCTACCCCTGTCTACCAGTTCCGTAGCTCTTTCATAGAAGGCCACCGAATTGGTCAAGCAGGATTTCCCCTTAGTGAAGCCATGCTGGCTGTCCCCAACCACCTTATTGTTTTTCATGTGCCTTAGCATGTCTTCCAGGAGAATCTGCTCCAAGATTTTGCCAGGCACAGAGGTGAGGCTGACTGGTCTGTAGCTCCCTGGGTCATCCATTTTCCCCTTCTTGGAAATGGGGGTTATATTTCCCTTTTTCCAGTCATTGGGAACTTCACCTGACTGCCATGATTTTTGAAATATGATGGATTATCTTAGGCATTTATAAATCATCTGAGGTTCTTTGCAGTGTTCTTGACCTTCAAAGACACTGAAATTCTGAAATTCTGCACTCTCACTCTAGATTCTTGCTGTGTAAGCAGAAAAGAAGGGTTCTTGCTGTGTGCTTGATGTTTTCCTATTGAACAAAAAAGAATCTGCATGGACATGTGTTTCTGGTTGGAACATCCAACAGACCTTAGCCCTTGTTATGCTTGGGAACCTCAACCTTCAGCAAAGCATCACCATGAGGTGTCTAAAACAATGTAGTCTCCTGCCCCGCACTGTTGCATATTGAGTTTCATCGCCATGATGACGGGCAGGCCAAAAGCATAGGCCAAAAGCATGTTTTCAGACCTGCTATTCTCCAACAGCTTCTGCAACATGGATTTCAATATAAGAAAGTGAAAAATGGTCTCATGTTCCACATATTGCAAAGAATTCATGGCCTCTCACCTCACGGTCTGCCTGCTGAGGATGAATGGCAAGGGGCTGTTGTCCACAGCAGTGACACCCCTGCAGAGTAGGACATTCTTATGTTTTCCTCCTGCAAACACCTTTCTTTGTGATCTTCAAAGCCTCACAATGCTCTGTGGTGATAAAAGGTTCTTAAAGGGTCCTTCCTCCCTCTCATGTCTTCACAAAGCTTTTATTTCAATGCTGTGATGGGTTTCAGTTTCATTAGCTCTAGCTTTATTCCAGCAGTAACTTTTAGAGAGCTTTAACTAGCTTGTGTTTTCCCTGCTACTGTACTTCTAAACCACAAAAGAAGTGATATAAATGAGGTACATTATTATTATTATAAAAGCCAATGTTATCATTAGGTACTGTATTCACTTTGTAATCACCATGGCTTTAATTTCCAATCAAAAGCATCAAAATCAAAAGAGTGACCCCTCTACTGAGCAATTCCTTTTCATTTTCCTTGAAAATGAATTTTCAAAGGTAAAAGGGGGGCAGGAAGGAATGATGTTTTATTCTAAAGCTTCCACATAATTATAGCAATTATAAAAACCTTTCATGTGCTTGGTCAGCTTTTACTGCTCACGTTTAGCTGTTGGTTACAAGTGTCTCTGAGAATTATATTGTATTTGGTGTACCAGAGTCTGTCCCACCATTATAAATACCAGCTAGACAGACTAATAATTGCAGAGCTTAGTGGAAAAGTTTAGTAATAAATATGGAGGATGTTAGTACAGGTAACATAAAATGAATTTAGAAATCTACTTCAGCGAACTCTTGTGTGCTATTTCACCTGTTTGACACAGTGAAGACTCAGGCTCTATTGAGCTAGATATTCAACACAAAAGAAAGCCTTGTCCTAGAAAGTTTGGCTGCCATACTGCTCCCCAAAGGTCTAGGGCACAGAAACTATTTAAGTGGGAAAAGCTTTTTTGTTTTAAACTGCTTCTTTGAGTAGAATGAATAACACCAAAAAAACTCTGACATTATTATTTTTTCACTAGTATAACTGTGTGTCCCCCACCTCAGTGCTTTTCCCAATGTAGGTATGTTAACAAGAGCTGGAGGAAAAGGGTCAAATATCTGAGTGACAGAGAAGTGCCCAAACTTCCACTTAAATACATCATGCAGCCCAAGTGTGCAGGAAAAGAAGAAGCAAAGGTGATGAGATCTGCCACAGGCCACAGAGCAGACGCCTCCCAGCTCTGAGAGCAACAGGAATGCCAAGACTCACTGAAATGCTCAAGAGGGATTTTTCCTCAAATGAAAAATCCAAGATTTTTTCTGAAGGACTGGAAACAGTGCAGAAAGAGAGGCTTCAGCCTGCTCTCCTCTTTGGAGATGAGAGCAGTTGAATGCAAAGGATTCTATGACTATAAAAACTGCAGCTAAAGAAACATTAGTTGTGGACTGTGAATTGGTCCAAGTTCAATAAGCAGTAGATTTCATGTATCATTTTGGATGGCTGAATAAGTTCTAGAGTTGTCTGACTGGATCCTGTCAGTGATTTCAAAGCACAAAGAGTTTTTTGTTATCAATATCTTTTTGTTCTGAAATGTACTTATAAATTATTTGAAAGTTAAATGACAAAATGATATGTATTAACATAATCAAGATATTTACACTGTTTTGAGCTTTTTTTTTTTTTTGATTCATCTTTTTATTGATATTCTTAAAATACTGAATTTTCTGTCTCTTTTGAGGTAGAATCTTTTTTTTTTTTGCTCTTCACATTCTAACAGGAGAAGAAAGTCATTGCTGCCTAGTTCTACTCCATTTTTGTTTGCTTAAAGACAACATTTTGCAGGCAAAATTATTAAAACTATCGATTCCCAATAATTACTCACACTGGCTATTACTTAATTCCTACAGAAGTCTATGTAGTTCAAAAGTCTACATGAAAGAAACAGGCAATATTTTATAACCATACATATAATTTAGTGTTTGATACCCTAATGTATTTCATCCCACCAATCTTATTTTCTCAATTTTCTTAATATTGCATACTAATATTCTTAGCTGTATATCTAGTCTTTCAGGTGGACACTAAGAGGGGAATTCTCACAGGCCATATGTGCCTACCTGTCATATGCACTCTGCTTTATTGATATTAACTTCATCCATCATAAATCTTCACTTTCTTTTCTCCTTTTATTTCATTTATTTTCCTTAATTATATTAAAACCTTTGACCTTCTTTTGCCCCATGAGTTCTGTGGCACTCAGCTATTCTGATCTGTTTCCCTCACCTTTCATAACTACTTCCTTCATACCTTTTTCCTTCATAAAATTTTCTCAGTCACAGATGGTCTCTCCTGGGCTTGGTTCATTTTCTTAGCCTTAAAAATGGTCCCAGAAACCTCCATTGGAAGGAGGGAAGCAAAAAGGGGAAAAAAGGAAAAGTTGAGGGGAATGACAAAGAAAGAATAAAGTGCAGAAAAAGGGAAGGGGGAGAAAAAAAGGGACAAAGGAGATGGAGACTCAAAATCTCCCTTTCAGTCATGTAATCTACTTTCTACATGACTTCCTTGTTGGTTATCCCTTCTTTTGGCTATTTACTGTTTCTTTTTACCTTGAGTAGATTGTCTTTTCTGAAGTGTCTTCCAAGTATAACAATTCTTTCCACAGTCTTAGTTTTCTACCACTTTTAACACAGGTAAAAGCAGTTTTTGCACAAGGAAGTGTATGGCATTTTTGTGGGCCACTTGGGCAGCTTGAGTATAGGCAGGGCTGCTTTGACTCTGTTTTTAAAACCCACATCTTTCAACATGAAGGAATTTTATGCCTCAGCGATTTCCATGCTATTGCTATGATCAGTGCCACAATGATTAATGGTATGCTGCTATGTATGTATATTTCCAAAGACAGCATGTATATTGACTAATTTTTGCTATCCCATAGCATCTCCCATTATCAAAAATTAAAGAACAATTTTATGACAAAGGAAATAAAATGCAAGCAATAGCTAAAGAGTGTTTCTCCCAAGATCTTTTCTCAGGTGTATGGAAAATGCCCATAGACTTTTCCATTAATAGGGGTATTGCTTGAGAGTCTACTGTACCATCTATACTTGTGCCACCTCACCAGAGCACACCATAAGACATTTGGCCATGGAAAGACCAGTGAGTTGTTCTGATCCAGATCGCATTCACGGTCAAGATCTGATTCAGAAGACACCCTTCCAAATCTATCTGGAGAGTCTCAGGGTTTCCTTAATAAGTGTCAAAGTTCTGTTTCCTTCTACTAATAAACCTACTAAATCTTGGGTGAATTAACATTTTATTCTCCTTCCTCATTGCAAGACTATGTGTGTTATTATCCATGCTGTTTAAAGAGCTTTTTACCACCCTGATTTTTTTTTCTCTTTAGTAGTGTTTTGGGCTTAATCCAGATGCCTTCATCACTTGAGCTTTCTCATATAGAGACAGATTTACTTTCCTAAACCTGGGTACTAAATCCTTAAATTATGGTTTAAGTGGACGTTTACTATCATGTTAGATAGCTATTAGAAGCATCATTCTCATTCAAAGTATCCAGGAAAGTACAACTTTAGAAATGAGCCCTGCCATTGACTAGAATTATAGACCAGTTTTGTGCTGCTATATATGGCTGTGCAGGCTTCTAAAGTCAGGCAGTTTCTCTTTATTTAATGTCTCTTTCTAAGAATTTCTGAAGTACTCACCGCTCTATGCAAATGGTTACTATCACTAAACATATGATATGGGTGCATAGGAAAAGGTGCTCTCCTCACCTGTTTGATAGATATCTTAGTGCTCATCATTTATTGGACATCAGCATCATCCCTAATGCTATGCAAATCCAGGGCTTATGAAAGCATGGAACATTAGGGCTATTTTGCCAAACCTTTATGAAGGTGCTCCAGGGATTCATTGAGCCCATTATTTATCTTCTGTTGTCTTAAAAGGTCAATCTGTAGCAAATTAGTAAGTGTAAATTACATTGCAGAAGCAATAATGAATACATTAAACACCAAAGACCCAATTCAGCAGGGAGCATCGTGAGACATAGTGGTGACACTTGCCTGGGTCTAACCGTCAAAACATACTAATCCATAAATTTAATTTACCCATGTGACATATAATTCTAACAGAGTTATTTACAGTGTGGGCACCTACAGCCGTTATGGAAGATGATTAAACATATCTTGAGCCAAGACTCCCACACGTACCCCACAAGTAATTAACATTTCGTTTCAAATTCTGATACTGCTTTTCTTCAGGCCTCAAGACTAGATTCAGACTACTCCTCCAAAGCAAGAAAAATGTTAGTTAGTCATCACGACCAAAATATTTTATATTCGTTTGCTTTCTAAGGTTATAGTTTTTCTTTCCAGTACACTCAGACTTTATGCAGTGATTTCTTTCTCTTTTTTTTTTTCCAAATTAATTTTCAAATTCCATAAATGATCTATTTAAACTAGAAATAGAGATGCATCTGTCAGCATTCCTGTCAAGTGAAAGTGGTGCCATATCAGCAAAAAGACCTATAGTACCTCCTGGGAAAGATACATAAATTTCAGAATTACACATCATTTCAGCTTTTTAACTGCTGGACAGGAATGTCAAGAAGAAAACAATCATTTCATCCCCGCAAACATAGAAAAGAGAGTCTGTTCTGACTGTAACCTAATAGGCAAGACTATTTTTTTTTTTAAGTAATTTACAGTGGAAAAATACTGTAAGTTAATAATCAGTGTATATTGTATAACGCAGAATATTATAAAAATAGTTTTATCACAGTAAAAAAAGAACTTATAACAGTGCCAAGTTATCTGGTGCTAGGGCGCTACATAAAACTGATGCTAGACCATGAGGGTTGACAGCCGGACGAGGTGGGTCTTACTAGCTCTAACTTGTAAGTGTAGAACTGGGGAGACTCCCTCGAAGGCAGAGGAAATCAGTGACACACAAAGTCCAAGGCCCTTCAGGCAACTGGTGAAAAACAACAAAACCAAGCTGAGAGCCAGACTGTGCCAGAACGAGAAGTAATGGGGCAGAAGCACATGATGAAGCCCCACAGCCCGTGCTCTGGGGTCAGACTGAGACTGTTCTGGTTCCAACTGGCTTTTGGTGCTCTCCATCTGCGAGGAAAATCAGATTGTCTGTTATGTAGGTCAATACCAGTGGTCTTATCTGTTTTCTGTTCTTAATATGCAGAGATCTATTTCTGTACTTGTTAATTATTTGCAGCAGAGTAATGATGGCACAATTTGTCTTCTGTTTTTAAAGCTGTTCTTTCCTTTCTCTTTTATTTACATTACAGCATCTCTGATTCTCCCCTGCTCAGTAGACCTTGCTTGGGCTGAGATTTCTCTGCTATTAGAAGAGCTGGTTACAGAAGAGACTCAATCCTGCAGTAAAAGACTGACTTTACAGCTCCTCATCTGAGCAAAACATGTTTGCTAAAATCTAGATACGTCCTCTTGGCCCAGATTTAAATGAAGCACTATATGTGTGATTTGTTGGGGCTTTTTTTTTTTAGTGAAGTTTCTGCTGGGTAATTAAGGAGCAGTATTCTTTTCCACTCCTCCTTTGGTACCTCCTCCTACCACAGTATTTCAAACTCTTTCACAAAGTTTTCTCATCAGTATTGCTGTCACCACAAATTGTATATTTTCTTTCTCAATCTCCAGCTCATTTTTTATTATTCCTTTGAAAATCATGAGAGGTTACGATCATTATTTTTCAATATCCAGGTATGTCCCTTAGGTTTTTAACATTGCAGTATAAGATTGGGGTCAATGAAATTGGGTGCTGTAAATTCAGAGTAGGGGACTTTCTATTTAGCTATGAATTTTTCAGGTCAGACTATAGGAAGCAGTTGTAGAAAGTCAACCACACAGCCAAGGTCACAGCCAAAAAAAAAGGGAATTGAAAACTTGATTTTGGAATCCCAAGATAAAATCATGATCAATTTTCAGTAACTTAGCACTTTGTAAAACCACTCTGAGGTGATTTTAGCAACCTTTTCTGGCTGGTGATCTCCTGAAGTCTGGCGCTGTCAAATCTCGTAATTTTATTGCAGTTATAAGATTTTTTTGTGTTCCCTTAGAAGCCCTCACCTTTTCAGAATGGTGACAATCTTCGATAATTTCAGCAGACATTTACAAAATAATAGTTTCTTACTTCTGATAGAAATGAGATTTTAAAAATGATGAGTTGTAAGGAATCCAGCACTGAATGAGAAATAAGCACATATTTATTCCAATAGTTCCCTGCATTATTATTTCATAATTATTTTAATATCAAGGTCTGTTTTCAAATGTTTAGATAGCTAATACTGGAGCATCTTTAAAAAGCTCAGAAAGCTGAGAGAAACTGATCATAAATCAACCATGCCAAACTGTTACAAATCCCCAGAAATTTTAATATGAGATAAACTGTAGCCAGAAAATCACATGAAATACTTTTCCCATGCAGCACTGGTATAGATTCACCTGGAATACTGTGTCAAGTTGTAGGAGCATTGTGTCAAGAAACATGGAGAAAGTTCAAGGTATGTCAATTTTCTGAGATAACTGGAGTTGCTTAGCTTAAAGAAGCTGGAAGGAGGACACCAATAAATCAACAACCTGAAAGTATGATGATAAATAGTCTATTGCTCATACCCACTGCCTGTGGGATAAGTAGCAGTGAATTTAAAACTGCATGAACATGTAGATTAAATAATTGAGGTATTACCTTTAGAAAGATTAGTGAAATGCTTGAGTAGATTTCTTGGAGAAGCTGGGGGGGCTCTTTAAGAGCAAATCAGACAATCACCAACAATGATATGAAAAGGATTGCCCTACCTTGAAAAATGGAGATAGATCACATGAGGCCCTTGTTAAAAAGTACTCTGCATTTTTCTAGAATATAGCTCTATTCTATTTTTCACCTGAAAGACTTTCAAGCCTATTAAAATACGTTGAAAGAGCTGATTGAGAAGAGAAATTTCAAGATACCTTGGCCTTGTAAGATGGGGAAGAAGGAGAATACCTCCCATGCCACAGGCAGGGCTGGACAGAGCAGTATTGATATCTCTGTAGTATGACCAAGATATGAGTACCTGATGGGAATATGTTAGAAGCACTCTTCGTTCTCCACTCCCCAGTAATGCTGTAACTTTTTTTTTCCCTGTTATCTTTCTCTCATCTCTCATGTTTTCAATCCTGTCTCTTTATTCACTATTTCACATAATTCGCTATTCTCTTTGAAATGCTCTGAAACACTGAATTTCCTGAATAAGATGCTGGTTTTTTTCCTAGCATATCAATCAGAAGGCCAAAGAAAAGTAAAAGAATATCATTTTTTTTCAGACATGTCCTGCTCTCCTTGACTTTAATGGGTGTTGTACATGCATTTGAAATGAAGCTATCTTGTTTAAATAGCAAAAGGGTGTGCAGCTGTTTGTTTGCTAAGCAAAGAACCTGGAGCCGGGAAGCTGTTGGACTGCATGTCCTCTGCAAGTTTACTGTAGGAGCAGATTTAAAATCTAGGCACCAGGGCCTGTCATGTACCAGGCTTTTCAGCCACTGAAGGAAAGTTATCTCCTTTGCACAAAAGCTTTGTGAAGAGAGTTTCAAAAAACCCACATACCATTAGCTGATCCCTTCCTCATCTGATTCCTCTTCTTAAGATGAAATAATGTATGCTTTTACAAGAGACAAATGATAACCTCTTCCAGTGCTTGTTATAATGAAAAACCACAATGAATTCTCTCAGCATCTGTGTAGACATGTTATGTCATAGTACTTCTACTGGAACATGACATGATTTAATTTTCTAAAAGGAAAGAAACAGGTATACAAGCACATTTTAATTAAACTTGAATGTATATATATATTAAGAGCAACATAATCATCCTGTTCATGCATGAAAACCTGATTCATGTTAACCTACAAAACTCTATACTGTCCATGCAAGTGCATTGCAACATGAAAATAACTGGACTGTAATTGTTGACACTATGTCAGTGAAGATACTGTTATTTTTCAGTGCTGCTTTGAGTATCTTCTGAATAACTAAATTAATCAAATGCAAACCTTACAGTAAGTAAATCTTCATTACAAAGGCACAGTTAACTAACCCTTATGAATGAAGGCTTGAGACTTTTATTTAGATTCTGACTGCAATTTCACAATTTTAATTCTAATTATTATTTTTTCTCTTCATTTAACACAAAATACTGACACAATTGATTTCACCAGGAAACTATTTGAGAAAAATATACATCACCTTTTCCTAAAGAAATATTTTTAAATTATTCCCTTTTGGAAGGTGCTTCCTAATAATGTAATTGTTCTGTGATTTCTTCCAGTTACCCAGTCTCCAAACAAATAAACACTATATTGGTGCTCAAAGCCACCTCTCAAGTTCTAAAATTAATATTTTTAAATTCCATTATGTCTCTAACCAAGTTACTCTTTTGTCTTTTGCAATAGCATTGCTCAGATTCTACAAAAAGAAAAAAGCACTTTTTATAGCAACTGTATATTTGTTAATAGAGTGTTGAGATTTTTCTCCACTTCCCCAGTATGACTTTGTGCTGCTTTCTACACACCTTCCTTCCTTATCCACAAACAACTTATTTCACCTCTTTAGTTCTTTTTTTTTTTTTTTTTTGCATTACCTGGACAGCATTATTTTGTTTCTGCACTGTGATTGCACTACAGAGAGCAAAATATTGAATAATTTGTGCTAAAGAAGGAAGCGTCCACTTTCAAAGATGATTTTTTTCATAGAAAAGTTTTTCCCTTGTTCTGACCCTTAGCATAACCTCAATAGCCACTCAGTACCTTCCCACAATTCACGAGTCTTGAATACTTTCATTTATATTTATTTCAACAGAAATAAGAACTTCACTTGTGTAAATAAGATCAAGGCTGTTCAGGTGAGTGCTTTTGGAAATTTTAGCCCAGGTTTCTTCTGGGAAAAATAAGCAGTATGCAAAGGTATTCTGGAAAGTTTAATGCACAGCACTGAACTCATGGTGGTCAATAAGCATTATCATCCCAAGATACACGGTGCTAGAGGTCTTCAGTATGTGGGGTATTTACTAAAATGATACCCTTTTTTTTTATCACTACAACTTCACAGACATGTATTTGATTATGGAATAATCATACTTATGCTTTCTTTTTGTTCTTTTTTTTTCCCCCCTCCATTCAAGCATTATTCCATCTCCACAGCAACATAAGCCAAACAAGAACAAAGAACCATTGTCTCAGAATAAACACATAGGGATTCATATTGGTATTTTAACTTGCAATGCTATAATTACGCCAGTTATAATTATTCACATTTCTCAATGTGAATTTCTTCAAAGTGATTTATCCCTAGAAAT
Organism: Amazona ochrocephala; assembly: GCA_039720435.1. Lineage (NCBI taxonomy): Eukaryota > Metazoa > Chordata > Aves > Psittaciformes > Psittacidae > Amazona > Amazona ochrocephala. Next base: position 27,866,708 of record CM077881.1, read on the forward strand.
TTGCGTACAGGATTGTTTGGAGGAGAAAAGGAAGGTGTGAGAGACGAAGGATTCTACAAATATTACCTTGAATTCTGTAAGCATGTAAAACTGGTCAGTTTGAACCACGGAAAAGCTGCTCACTGGAGAACATTCCTCATCTGCCCTGAGTAATGCAAAATGTGACTATTAAATGAGGAAAATTAAGCAGCATAGAATGGAGGTGAAAATAATTTTATTTTATCAGATTGCAAAAATTCTGTTTAGACTTGAGCATCAAAGTGGATCAAGAACCAGTAATGATGAGGCAAAAGAAGGAAAAGTATAAAAGGAGCCTATTTCATAGAACAGAAACCAGAAACTATTACCTAAAATAAAAGATAACAATATGACACAAAAATGTGCAACAAAATCATAGGTGTTACAAATTATAATTACATGACCGTAAAATACAGATGTTGAATGAAGAAATCTATTTGTACTCTGAATTATCTTCTGATCTATGGGATGGCTCTAAAAAAAGATTTTAAAATAATACAATTAATTATAAGAATGTGAAAGTTTGAAGATATCGTCCTACCTAGTATCTTCATAATTGACTTAGTCTTATAGTATTGATATGTTCTGCTGAAAGTAAAACAGGATTGTACATTTTTTAAACAAATCCAGATTACACTTGGATATTAACTCTTCAGTTTAAAAGGTTTTGATTTCCTCCACTACTGAAATTATTTTTCTGTTTCTTTATGGATCTCCTGATCTTGTGCTTTAAACGCTTTGAATTGTCAACCTATTTAAATTAATAGCTGCTTTATCAGCCCATTATTCCAACATCTGGCTAGTAATGCAGAGCAATAACTATTAGATAACACCATCAGTTTCTGATTAGAAAAGCTAATATTGTACTAGCAACAAACTGTTCATTACTGCAGCAAAGACGCATCAGATGAGATTTGGGAAGGCCTCTGCAGTATCCAGACTAAACAAGTCAAAGAAAACAATAGTAATATCAGAAGTAGGTTAAAAATAAAACTCAACTAAATAGAAACCAAAGAGAAAATTTATGTTCCCAAATTCTTCATAGCACATAATCAGCTTCTACCACGTTAGCCCATGCAGTGACCAGCTCAGTGGGAATTAATCTGACTGGGTTTGGAGAAAGAGTGTTAACGTGTATTTTAGTTATTCAGGATGGGTTCACTGTTGTTTACTTTTTCTCTCCTTTTCCTCTTCTGGAACTTCCTACGTTGAAGAAATTTTCAGGTGAAAGCTGTCTCCAGAAAGAGCTTCAATGTTGAAGTGTTTTCTAGATCCCTGCAACCTCAAACTGTTGCCCTGTCAAACAGGCTTCTTGTTTCTCATCCTGGATCTAGTAGGACTTATTCAATTTTATTACCAAGTTTTCTGTGGCTGCTACTGATGCTAGCAGTAGAAGCAGTTTAAAATTCATAAGGAGTATTTGGCTGTTTTCCTTTTCTAGCTGAGGACTGAATTTTGTTCTCTTCAGCTGCGCTCAGAACACCAGTGTGCAAATCAATGCAGCTGAAATGAAACATTCACTCGAACTGTGGCTGCAACTGAAAGCCCCCCTAAACAATGGAAATTCATTGCACCAGCTCCACAAACCTTCAGGATCACAGGACATGATGAGAAAAAGCAGGGAGCTATAACGGAAAGACAGGAGAACGTCAGGTGCTGTAAAGTTAAGTGTAGCAAAACAAGCCCACAGCCAAGATGCTTCTGCAAAGGATTTGGTGTCCTTGTTTGGTTTTCCTTGAGCAGAGTGCCATGAGGCACTAAGAACATGAGTGTCTCAAGCACTTTTCAGGACTGCAAAGACTGACAAAGTCCTATTTTGAAAGGGCCGCAGCTATTGTTCAGCTCATAAGGAGGTTTTCTAGCACGAGATTTTCTGCATGGATTTCTCAGCCTGGAGGTGGTTTCTTTAGAAGAAATGACTGCAGTTAAATACCCCATAAAAGGATTTTCCGAATGTAGTAAGGCATAACACTAATCCTGATAAATAGGCTGATAAGACAAGAGTTTGATCTGTGTGATGGGCCTGACATCAACTGTCTTGTAAAGCATGGCTGAGCTGCTTAGTCCTGCAGCATCTGAACATCTTTCTGTCTCCAGTATGTGTTTAATAGCTCCCTCTGAGTTCAATTTTGAATTGGTTTGTTTGGGTTTTCTGTTTGCCACCTCCACCTCCCCCATCCCCCAGTGCTTCTTTCATTTTGGTTAAGCACTTCCAAGAACCTTGCCCTGGTTCTCCTGAGAGAGGATGACTTGAGTTCTCTGGGTTTCAAACTTTTACTAGGGTTTCTGGCAGCTAAAATACACAGGAAGCTTTTGAAATCCTGGTTGGAAAAAAATGCATGTGGAGAGGAGGCTTTGGCTACCTTTAGGCTGCAATTTTGAATATACTGATAATACTCAAGCAAGCACACGAAAGGGACTTCAGAAAGTCAGACCCTCAGATATTGCCTAGTGCAATTTCTTAGACTGAAGAAAGCATTTCCGTTTACAAGGAGTGTGAGGGAATAGCAGGGAAAAAAAATAAATAAAACCACAACCCAGGAAACCAGATTCATTAAAATGCAATCAGAAAAAAAATAGCTGTACATAGCTGTCTTCTTGAAAGCCTCCTCCCTGCAAAAACATTGACAAAAATATTCAGGCGCAAATATAGTCTCTCTTGAAAATACTCAGATAAGTGATTGATTTACCATTTATTTTTAATGTGGGAAAGAGATATAAAAAGAAATAACATTATATTTAAGGCTTGATCCCACGCCTGCACCTTTTTGTAGAGGGAGTGAGTCAGAGTACTGTTTCAAATTCAAGCGTCCGTCAGAAAGGTTTTAAAAGTGTTAAATGCTTCATTCATGGCAGTGTTCAAGGCCAAGTTGGACAGAGCCTTGGGCAGCATGGTCTAGTGTGAGATATCCCGGCCCGTGGCAGGGGAGTTAGAACTAGATGATCTTAGGGTCCTTTCCAACCCAAATCATTCCATGATTCTGTGAAAGAGGAGGTAAAATAAATAGTAACAAATGTGTGGGACCAGATGCTACTCATGCCAGAGCTCTAAAGGAAATTGAGTGTAAAATCTGTAGCATGTTGCCTTATGTTTAAATCAGCCATAGTACCAAAAGAGTAAAAGGCAGAATATGTAACCTAAATTTTAGAAAGATGTCTGCAGGGATTCAAAGAGCTCCACCGCAGTAAACCAGACTAGGATATAGAGCAAATTAGTTGAAATTACACAAACAGTAGTTTATAGACATGCAAATAAAGATGATAAAGTGAGAATGAATCCAAATGACAGATGGACTTCATGCTTCAGGAGTGCTTAGCAGTTTGTCACTCATGAACAAGGACATGGATCAGTGTGGTCCAGAAGGTATAATGGAGCATCTGAATTTTCTAAAACTTTTAATATAAAAACAAAAGCTGATCAGAAAAAGAAGCTGCCACTGAATACAGGAGGGAGTCCCACTGTGAGTTTATGACTGTGAAAGTTATAAGCAAAGGATAAGCAGATAGTCCTCGGAAGAATGGTAGATTCCCAAGGGTTTTGGACTGTTCTACTTGCCCATGAATTACATGAAAAAAAAAGAAATGACTAGTGAGTGGATAACATTTCCCAATATAAAATTACTTCTTTGTGAGATGTTGCAGAAGGATCTCACAAGAATATGTGGCTGGCTACTAAAATATGAGACAAAATGTAACACTTAATATAAGTAAATCAATGCACTCAAAAGAAACACTAAGAATGCATAGAAATGGATTACTAAGTGCTAAATTAGTTCCAAAAAGGACTTTGAAATTACTGTGGACATTGCTATGAAAATATCTCCTCATTGCTTAGGTATCAAATCAGAAGAGCATTAGTGATTATGAGGAAAGTAATAGTAACATAATTGCAACAATGTTTAAAGCTATAGGGTACCTTAACTTGAAAGAATATTAAGAGTAATTCTGGTTATCCCATCTCAGTAAAGATTTAATAGAATTAAAAGCAGTTCAGAGAATAGCAATGATGATGATTAGAAATATAGAGCAGCATCCATATGGAAGTTATACAACAAAATTAGGAGCCACTGTCCTAGGTAAAATTGATTGAGGGAGAAATGTAACAAAGACATATAAAACCATTAGTGGAATAGAGCTATTGAGCAGAGAAATACCTATTATTTATTTGTCATGCAACAAAGGAGATAGAGGATGCCTAGTGAAATAATAACACAGAATTTAAAGAATAATTAAACCAGGGATAAAATTTGGACATGGTTTCAGAGAGCAACTGCAGCAGAAAAATTATTGAACAGCTATTTAATACATTATCTGTGAAATGTTTTGGTCAGGATGTCCCTAAATCCACAAAATATTTAAAGATTGAAAGTAATAAAAGTGAAAGAATCACTCGATGTACCTCCTGTATCCTTATATTATTTTCTTAAACATGTCTCGCTGACTGCAGGAAAAAGGATGGAGCTTTGGTTTGATGTAGACCTTATGTTCTTACTCTCTTCCTCTTCAAGTGCTTTCATCAGCTTTCATCCAAACACACATTATAGTTAAATCAAGGCAAATCTGGGGGCTGTGGAGTGGGTAACTACATGACCTTTTCAGAGGACACATAGTTCTTAAACTATTTAGCTGTGTTGGAAGTTGATTCCTCTATAAACAATGATATTGGATTTATACAAAATGATTTTCACTTGTTTGTAAGTAGGTTGTACTCACATATCCACCATATCCCTTTACAAACTGCTCCTGCTTGCATACTATAAACTCTGGTATGAAACCATAGTTTAACCTTACATGCACTCATGTCCTTCTGCTTTGTGCTATGAGAATTTCTATGGTAACCTTTATTGGAACTCATCCACCTCAAAACAAGGACAAAAAACAAACCGAAGAAAACAAAAAAAAAAAAAAAAAAAAAAACCCAAACAGAAAACAAAACAAAAAAGAAAAAAGCAGCGAAAAAAACTCAACAAACCCAAGAAACACAAAAACCCCTGACTGCATTTTTATGGAAAAGATTCTTCCTCTACATCACATCAGTCATTTGCCCTACCATTTCACAGTGGGCAATTGCACAGGCAACAAGAAGTAGCAGGCAGTGAAAGGTAGGTAGTGACAGCATCAACACTGCTGCCAAATGTGTTTGTCAATCTACAGCCTTGGTACACATTATGTAATTAAGGAGAGAGAATCTGGCCTTGAATTATTCATTCTCATTCCACTATGCATTTACAGTCATTGAATATGGACAAAAAACTGTGGTTCTCTTAATTGCTGTCCGAATCTTTCATCTCATGGGACACCAACAGTTCCCATCAGTCTAAGCTGACAAAATTGATGTGTTTTGCATGATGATCTGTTCCTTTAATAAAGATTCTGATCTCCTTGGGCTTAGCTCAGTAGCTCTGCATTACACCTAATCTCCTTAATAAAAGAACAAAAAACTAGGTTAAAAGAATGCTAAGGCAAGCTCATGATCAGGGAGATTCACAGTGCAGGCTACAGCCTTTGCTATCGAAGCATAATAGGTCACACTAGATCTCTGGGTTTTGCCTGCACCAGACAACCCCCATACAAATCTGTGAGGTGCTTTGCTCCTTCAGGACCCATGCAACAGCAAGAGAGCTCAGGTCCTCACAACTGCTAATCGCCTTCAAGGACTGGAATATGACTATGAATTTTATTGCTTTCATTACCCAGTTTCACCAGCCTAACACAGTTTTAATTAATTTAATATGGGGTTTGTATTGCCTTGGGTTTTTTATTATTTGGGAACTTTTCAATTAAAGCTAGATAAGTCGTTGGAAACACAATATTAATACACAAAAGTGTACAAAACATGATAACTATCCATAATAAATTCAGTTTTCACAGAAAATACACAGATAGTCATGTCTTTCTCTCCTGCAAATGCCTAAATTACCGCATATACCAGTGACAGAAAGGAAAGGTTTCAGGAGTGTCACTGACTATTCATGTGGCACACTCTGTTTTGCCAGACCCTTGAGGCGGAGCATCATAAATTCAAAGAGACTTTCTCTGGTTAGTACTGATGTCTGGAACCAAATAGTAGCATGGTTCTGGAACTATCTTGTTTATTAAAAAAAAAAAAAAGAATAAATTCCAGTGGCAGGAAATGTTTATTTCTATGCACACTTTTTAGCTTATAAAAGAAAGTAAAAAAATGGAATTTAAGCCAAGAAGAGTTCTGTTCCCTAATGGACGATGTAGTTTGCCAGTTCATTCCGCATGCCTACATTCTCCTTCACAGAGCTTAATTCCCTACCAAACCATTCTAAACATTATAGGCAGGGAGTCCATACTGGAAATCTTCTCAGAGAAAGACCACCACATGTAATCTGAAATACAAATTATTACGGTGGGGAAAAATTAGAGATTCCCTAGGAAATAGAGAGTTTTTGTGAAAAAATCTTCTCTAAGATGCAATTGTCTTTACATCATATTCAGACAACAGAGATGTAACTGAAAGCAAACCCATGGAAATGAAATTTACTTATTCCTGCTTAATCCTGATAGACACAACCAGAAAATTAACCTGCTAAGACTATATAGATATCGCTCACCTCCATGATATCTAAATGCACATTTTGGTTTTCCATTTTTTTTGACAGCCAGATCCTGCAAGCATCTTGCTTTCTTATGAAAATGTAGTTGGTATAAATCCTGAAAATTGATGTTTTCAATAAGCTCATATCTTGACAAGTCAATAAATGTTGACATAGATACAGTTCAATATTCTTTACATTTGTTTGGGTCTATATGAATTTCTGAAGGATTCCTAATATTATATATGATGGTCTTAGAGAGAGAGTTTCTATTACACAAAGTTATTTATCGACTGATGACCTGTAGAAACAGCTCTCCAAAATTCAGAAAAGAAAACATATTTAAATGAACAAAGCTGTTGCAAGTTCCAAAGACAGAATATTTTAAAGCATCAGGTTATGAGGAAATATTAAAAAACAGAATCAACTTTAACAACTGAGAATCATTTTTATGATAACCATAGCTCGGAATGAAACCTATTCTACACTCACTTTAATCATGATGGCTTTTGTGGTAATTCTCAGTTCTGCAAAGAATATCTTTTCAATGATAAGAAAGCAATAAATAGGCAGACACTAGTTCTGTTTTAGACTTTCTCCATTAAAATGTTGTGAATAATTTGTAATTTATATTCAAATTAAGATCTGAAGAGGAAATTTCTAAGATTAAGGTCAGTAAAAGGCAAATAGTTATTAGATATTTTCAGACCCTTTTTCAGGAAAATGTGGTATTTTACTGCAAATTTTATGCAGCTAGCATACTACCATTTTGGCTATTTTCATTAGGAAGACTGTTGGACCTGAAGGAGGAATAGCACAGCAAAGTTGCTAGACTAGAGATCAGGAAATCTGATTTCTTCTTCTAGGTTAACCTACATTTCAGTTGTATATAGCATTAAGTCTCACAATGGAATGTTCAATATATCTGCTTGTCCGCCACACCATTTCAGCAACAGGTGAAGGCCTTAAGTGTGTTCATATCTGATAACACCAAGGACTGGCAAAATCTTGGAGCAGATTCTCCTGGAAGGCATGCTAAGGCACATGAAAACCAACAAGGTGCTTGGTGACAGCCAGCATGGCTTCATTAAGGGGAAATCCTGCCTGACCAATCTGATGACCTTCTATGAAGGGCCTACAGAACTGATGGACAGGGGCAGAGCAGTTGATGTCATCTACCTGGACTTGTGTAAAGCCTTTGACACTGTCTCACATGACATCCTTCTCTCTAAGTTGGAGAGACATCAATTTGATAGGTGGACCACTCGGTGGATAAAGAACTGGCTGGATGGCCGCATGCAAAGAGCAGTGCTCAGTGGCTCAGTGTCCAGCTGGAGACCGGTAACGAGTGGTGTCCCCCAGGGATCGGTGTTGGGACTGGTCTTGTTCAACATCTTTGTGGGTGACATGGACAGTGGGATTGAGTGCGCCCTCAGCAAGTTTGCCAATGACACCAAGCTGTGTGGTTCGGTTGATAAGTTGGAGGGAAGGAATGCCGTCCAGAGGGACCTTGACATGCTTGTGAGGCTGCATCAAAAGGAGCGTGACCAGCAGGTCGAGGGAGGTGATCCTGCCCCTTTACTCTGCTCTCGTGAGACCTCACTTGGAGTATTGTGTGCAGTTCTGGTGTCCTCAACATAAAAAGGACATGGAACTGTTGGAACAAGTGCAGAGGAGGGCCATGAGGATGATGAGGGGACTGGAGCACCTCCCGTATGAAGATAGGCTGAGAAAATTGGGGCTGTTCAGCCTGGAGAAGAGAAGGCTACGTGGAGACCTCATAGCAGCCTTCCAGTAGCTGAAGGGGACCTATAGGGATGCTGGGGAGGGACTCTTCATGAGGGGCTGTGGTGAGAGGACAAGGGGTAATGGGTTTAAACTTAAACAGGGGAGGTTTAGATTGGATCTGAGGAAGAAATTCTTTACTGTGAGAGTGGTGAGGCCCTGGAATGGGTTGCGCAGGGAGGTTGTGGATGCTTCATCCCTGACGGCGTTCAAGGTGGGGTTGGACATAGCCTTGGGTGGCATGGTTTAGTGTGAGGTGTCCCTGCCCATGGCAGGGGGGTTGGAACTCGATGATCTTGAGGTCCTTTCCAACCCTAACTATTCTATGATTCTATGACTGCACTTACAGCATGCTTAGCATCTCAGCAAATACATATTAGAGCTTTTGGATCCCTTGTGCATTTGAGCCTCAGTTTCTCTCTTCCTTCTAAACAGTTTGTGCAGATGAGCAGTTCCACTGAGTCCAACAGAGGTTATTCATCTGTTAATCCTTCCTTGAGCTCACCTGGGCCCAGGCTGGTAGGTAGCTTGAATTTTATAAGGCTGTATTTTTTTCAGTTTGTTTCATTCCTAGAGAATCAGCATTTGGCTGAGGGAGTGAAGTGCCAATTATTTTCTTTACTGAAATTATGGCAGGAAAACAAAATTTATGGGGAGAAATAAGATAATTTTTAAAACCATTTTAAAATAAATTGTACAGAATAATGAAAATATTTCCTAATTCTTATTTACTTGGGGGGAAAGGAAAAGAAAAGAAAAGAAAAGAAAAGAAAAGAAAAGAAAAGAAAAGAAAAGAAAAGAAAAGAAAAGAAAAGAAAAGAAAAGAAAAGAAAAGAAAAGAAAAGAAAAGAAAAGAAAAGAAAAGAAAAAAGAAAAGAAAAGAAAAGACAAGAAAAAAGAAAAGACAAGACAGGACTTCTGGCCTGTGAAGTATAAATTGGAAGACTACATATGATGGGTCTAATGTTAGCATTATAAAGGTATCCTTTCCGGTAAAGAGTCCAGCGACAGTTGCTTCTGATTTTTCTGGTTACTAATGTGTAGGAATATAGGAAATGTGCAGTATTTGGTAGTATTTCACATATGTGAAAGAAAAATCTCCATGATCATGTGTTATATTGTTAAGCATTTTCTCTCAAGGGCCAAAGCCAATTTTACGGTTTATCATTTTGTTCCTGCAATACCACCTGCCCAAACTAGATGGTCAGATTATTTCCGTTTCTTTCATCTCCTGAGAGGTTTGTATTTCTCCACACCGGTAATATAAGAACATCCTATTTTCCACCTCCTGCAGCCCTGGGACTCTGTGCAGTTTATACTGTTTACAATTGACTTCCCTCTGATAACTCCCATACAACCCAGGGAGCTGCTGGGCATGCTGCACTGCAGATGCCTAATGAACCTCATCTGCTCTGTCAGGCTCAAGCAGCTTGCAGACAGTAGCAGCCTTTGCCCAGAGGAAAACAAAAAAACAAAACAGCAAAATAAAACCAACAAACTTTCCTGATTCCATTTATCTTTACTTGGTTAGCATCTTGCTGTGCATCATTCACCAGATCTTTTTCCCCCTCAAATTCAAAAATAATCTCTCAAGTAAACTTTTCCAAGTGCAGTTAATCCTTTTCACTTCGATTCAGAAGCTGATCAAGCACACAAGGATTTAAACAATGGCAGGAAAGTTAAGGTTAATATTGAAGAGATTAACAGCTTCCCTGGTGGAAAAAAGAGGCTCAAGAGATAACTCGCTGGCTTGCTCTTACTCTTCTCACTCTGTCTGTCTTCGTCTTATTTTATAATGGTATCCTTCCATTCTCATTTGTGTTATAGAGAAAACTGTACCCTCTTTTGTCCACTGCTTGTCTCCTAGAGAAAATATATTGTAAGAATTACAAGGGTTGTGGTGTTGCAAAATAGGAAGTTATTACTAGCTTCAATCAGGCCATGAGAAATAGCAACCTTTTTTTGTTAGAAAATTTATCGTAAAAGTATAACATTATTGGATGAGAGGTTCTTCCAAAAGCATGTGGTTTTCATGAAAACAAATGCCAGTTTTCAAAATCAAAATTTGGCATAGTGAAATTTTTACATGCAATTTTTTATTAAATATATAAAAAAATCTTTGTCTCAAAAAGTGATTTTAGTTGAAAAAAAAATATGTTTGCATAAAGACAGACCTCAGAGAGAGGGAAAAGTTCAGTCATCCCTGTACAAATTAGTAACACTGTTGGTGAGCTTACTAAATTAGTAAGTTATAGAAGGACTGAGAAGGATGGTATGACTTAAATCTGAAAAATCATTAGTAGAATCAAACTGAGCCAATATTCAATCGCTAATTATAAGCATGCATAAAGTTAAGCACATGCTTACCTTTGCTTTGCTCAACTGTGATTTGAGTGACAGCAAATGACAGGAAATATTTCTCTTCCTATTTTGTGCATGGAATGAGAGACACCTGAAGGTAGCTGGTAGGTTGATTAGTATTTGAACTAAGAGTCTATTAATATGTATATTAAATGAATGCTACTTCCTGGAAAATAAATGAATTTTTAGCAACTGCCATCAGACCCGGATTCCACCTCCAGCCTCTCTGAGCTCGTCAGCTGGATTCCAGCCCAGATGAAGCAGGCAGGAGAGCACAGCAACCTAATGAGAATAAATGTGAATTAGTTTAGCACTCTCATGCAGCTGAATTATCCAAACATTAGTTACCTGTTTGGAGCAGACTACCTCAGGATTAATTCAGCAGAGGAATGTGCAGGCAGAATTCCAGCATTTTAGCCAAACAGGTATTTGACATGGACATCATAGAAAATACTTTGAATTGCATTAGAATTCTCCTCAGTAGTGCCTAAAAGTCCAGCTTCTTCCTTGGAAATCTTCCAGGTGCACGCCTGTGTAAGAAGACGTGGGACTGGTCTTACTGTGTGAATCACAGCCCCTCTGTCTCTTTTATCTTTGCAGTCAAATACCTACCTCTCCTGTTGAGCAGAGCTTTGGGTGTGGCTCCGCAAAGGCCGAGAAGTGACTACATCTCAGTTCCAAAAGTCCAAAGCAGGGCTGGAGATGTGTGATGAGCACTGTGCTCTGAGATTTGTAGGGGGAGCCCTCCAGCTGTGTTTGGGATACAGATAATGTAGACACAGCCTCAATGGGCTGGCAAGGAGTAGCCCAGTCATCACACTTGCACTTCGAGAGCACAGACTCCACCCTGCCAACAGCACCAAGAAGTCATAGAAATTGGTGGTTCTTCTGTCCTCTCCAAGAGGCTATAGTGCTGTCTGAACAGGCACTAGACAATGTGACGTGGAGGGACATCAATTTGATGGATGGAGCACTTGGTGGATAAAGAACTGGCTGGACTGCCACATGCAAACAGTTGTGGTCTGTTGCTGTCAAGACAGCCAAAAAATCACACACAAGTATTTTCAGTGACTTCGTAGGAATTAAAAATAGGCAGGTGCTTTATTACTACAAACCACTACTTATATACCTTTTCTAACACACACGTGTCTTTTAGCCATTGGTTAATATTAGTTAGCAATGGTACATTATTGGATAATCCTTTACCACATTACATAAGTCCATTGTTTTGCCAAGTTCTTCCTTTGTTGCTAGTTGCTCCCCTTATCTGACTTGCTCCTCCAGACTCCTTTTACTTGCCCATTCGGTTGCCTTCTACTTTCCCACTAGGATATCTTCTGTTTTCCCACTCTTATGCCTTCGGTACCTCATTTCTTCAGGATACACTTTAACATCTTCAAGGCTGAGTTCTAAATTAATGCCTTCAGTCAGGGAATCCACGGGCCTACTGTAGCCTCCCACCACAGTGGTCAATGGCTCAATGTCCAGCTGGAGACAAGTAATGAATGTTGTCCCTCTGGGATTGGTGTTGGGACCAGTCTTGTTCAACAAATTTGTCAGAGACATGGACAGTGGGATTGAGTTCACTCTCAGCAAATTTTTCGATGACACCAAGCTGTGTGGTTCGGTTGATTCACTGGAGGGAAGTGATGCCATCCAGAGCGACCTTGACAAGCTTCCTGAATTATGGGGACTTCAATCAGCTCACCATCTCTGACAGAGAACTAGGGAGCTGAGTACCCTGAGGATGGCTGGTTTGACTTTAAGACTGAGGCAAAGGTAGCATTAAGTACCTCATCCTTTTCTTCATCCTCAGTCACTAGGTTTCCGCTAGTATCCAGTAGAGGATGGAGGTTCTCCTTGACCCTCCTTTTATTGCTAATATATTTGTTGAGGTACTTTTCATTATCTTTTATGGCAGTGGCCAGATTTAGTTCCATATGTGCGTTCGGCTTTCTAACTTTACTTCTACATAACCTGACAACATTTTTATACTTTTCATGGGGTGACAGTCCCTTCTTCTACAGGTGATAAATTCTCTTTTTTTCCTGAGTTCAAGAAATATCTCCTTTCTCAACCAGGCTGGTCTTCTTTCCTGCTGGTTTAGTTTTCAGCATATAGGGACTGTCTGCTCCTGCACAAGGATTTCACTCTAGAAGAGTCTCCATCCTTCCTTGACCCCTTTGTCCTTTAATAATGTTTCACAAGGAATTTTGCCAACTAATGTCATAAACAGGCCGAAGTCAGCCCTCTGGAAGTCTAAGGTGGAGGTTTTGCTGACCTTCCTGACTTCTCCAAGAACTGAAAATTCAATCACTTTGCCCAAAAATGTGTACAGGCGAGATTAAATTCTTAATCTTTTTCAAAGCAGTCAGATTGGTCATCAGATAAATTTTTCATATAAAATGATCATATTTTGTCCACTAGAGTGTCTGGATAAGCATCAGAGCACAATAGTCCTTCAGCCCTGCTCTGCTACCAAACCAGCACTACGACTAGTCAACCGCCTGGTACTGCAGGTTACAGCACTGGACCTCTGTGTCAGGGACAATAGATAATGGTCTGTGGTGAAACACACAAAGATAGAAAAGTACTGTTTGTCTGCTTTGGCTCCTCCCCGGAGAGTCCTGCTTTGGCTGCTCCCTGGAAAGTCCAGATTTGGTTCTACCCTGGAAAAGTTCCGCTTTAGAACTCCCCATAAAAGTCACGACCCTTGGAGACCTTTCTAGATACTGCTGGCTACTTCTTCCAACATAGGCTGGCCCCCTGCATCAGAATGGGTGTGTATTTTTGTCGGTATAAAAGCCTGAACCTCATGCAATGCAGGGAGCCAGATCCTCATACCACCCAGGTCGAGGTTGCCTCCTCAGGGATGCCTGCTAAGGTTGAGCCTGCCACCTCCCACTGCGATGATGTTTCTCCGAGCTGGTTGTCTGATTGTCATTACATGGTCCTTGGGGTTGGTAAGATAACCAAATGTCAGACATATCCTTTACTATATCTTTTGTTGCCACTATATTTTCCCTGTATTAATAATCTAGTTATGATTCTTTATTGTGTTGCGTTTCTCTCAACCCAGAATCCTCCAACTCTGGAACAACCTGCCACAGCTTCAAGTAAAAGATAAATGCGCCTCCCATCTGCTGTAACAAGGGAGTGAGGTGGGAGTTAGCACATGAACAGCTGTGTGTCTCAGGCTTTGCATGACACTTGACAAGCATAAAATGGGGAAGACTTCCCCTAAGAAGTCCTCCCACAACATATTGTGTTGTATGAAGAAAATCTGGAGCTAGGGCTGACAGTTTTCTTGTCTTTGTCTCACATTTTCATTGGCAAAGAAAGAAAAATCTTTGGTTCCAATATCTAATTATTTAATAGCTGGTAAAAATCACCACTTTAACAGATACTTTACTGCGATCACTGCCAGAAAACCAACATTCCTCACAAGGAGAATCATGGAGAGGTGAATGAAGTTTTGTGTTTTCGTAACTACTGCCAATAATAATAGAGTGAGTTTAAAGCGGTAGCTATAGTTTCTGTCACCTTGAATCCAACAACAAGTAAAATCACTCTCTGCGGCAAGGACTTGTCTTTGTTCTTTGCCATCGGACACATTCACACAATAGAACTGTGAACCATAACTTTGATTTCTAAATGCTATGCACAAATAGCTGTTATCTGATTAGAAAGTAAAGACTAAGCTCATGTCCTTAACATGAATCTGATTTTACTCGGTTTTCACAATACATTCACAACCTGCATGAGAGAGAAAAGCATACCTGGCAGAAAAGAGATGATGACCCCTTTACCTTGAAAATATAATTTGAATTCTAAGAGCACAAAGGAAGAGAAATTAGGCCTGGTTTTTATCTTTACCTGAGCTTGATTAGGTCATAGAAAGTTCAGGTAATACTCATGCCTCACAGCCACAATCATCACAGCAGTAGAGAATGTAATGGAACAGAAAGAAATGAATAGAAATTAAAACTTTTAAACGAATATTCCAGATGCCTGATTGCAAAGCAAAGGTTCAAAATAAAAACTGTCTAGAAGTATATTGACACATTTTGTTCTGATTAGTATTCAAATTATGTAAGTCAGCAGCACAGCCAGTGAAACTATTACCTGAGAGCACTCCCTGACTGAAGATGTTTTGAGAGGAAAGCTGAATTTAAAAACCATGATGACCATGCATTTAAATATTTTAAATTATCATTATCATGCATGAGACTGCATAAACAGTCTTGTTTTCTTTCTGAAGTGACCAGAGGTTTTTGTTTGCTGTTCTGTTTTTTGTTTGTTTTTTGGTTTTTGTTTTTTTTTAACTTAATGCCACCACAAAGTAAGGTCGTCCTAATAGACCAAAGAGGTTCAAAAGTCAAAGCTGCTATTTGCCACCACTTGCAAAAATTAACATTGATAAATATTGAAATGGAGGGAGTGAGGCAGGGAGATGAAAAATCATTAACCAAAGACATTCCGAAGTGATCTCATTTTCCAGAAGTGGCCGACCATGCTGGACTCTCAGAATGCTTTTTAAAGATTCCAAGCTAGAGGCTCAAAATTAAGGTGCATAAAAACATTAGCACTTTTTTATTATTGCCCTTATATCTTGACTCAAACTGTCCAAATTTCCCAGTAGTCAGTTGAGGTGAAGTGTATATCATTATAAGATTTCACAGCCTATGCAGAACCTTTTAATCTACACAAGCAGCTGGGTTTGTTCATGCTGTTGGAGAGGCCATAATTGCTCATTGCTTAGATTAGGTCGCCCAGCCTAGACAAAGCACAAAGGAGAACAGGACTGAGAGCTCTAGTAAGATGTCAGCTGCAGGAAAGAGGCAATGAACTCTTGGCTTAGAAAATCACCTAGAGAACCGGATATCGCCTTATTAGATAGCAAGATAAGTTTTTCCACCAGCTCTAAAAAGGCTTTATATTTATATCTGGTTTTGATGTTTCAGAATCTGATGTTTTTCCTGACTATAAATACACTTGCAATATAAATATACTTATCTTTCCTTGTTTTGAATCTTCTGATGAAAAGTACTAAATATGTAGCCTTCTATTTTTGGAGAAGCCTAAGGTGAGATAACGCTCCCTGCACTGAGATTTCGTGGTTCTTTAGAAAGGGTTGGAGTCGCATCAAAGAGCTGTTAGCACATTAAAAAATCTATTAATCCCACCGCTGGTGATCAAAGAAAACTAGTATATCAACTAGTAGCAATAGCAGTTGGCGAAAGAAAAGTCAACAGCAAAATTGTAACAAATCAATGACACTAATTCCAAGTTGGAACATGAGTGCTTTCCTTCTGAGAAATTCAACATGCCAAAATGTCTTTATGCTATTCCTGATTTAGCTCATCCAAATGTAGACAGAAGTGACACCAGATGAGTCAGGCACACCGTCTGGACTCAAACTCTGAATTTGTAAGTGACAAACTCACAAAAGTTTGCTTGGACGTTTCACTCCAACAAAAGCCAAATTTCCCATTTAGCTTTCAGACAACTTGCAGCTGAACATATCCCAAAGTTAAGGAGGTTGCTAAAGGCTGCTGCTAGGATTAAATAAAAATTATCTAAGAACTCCAATTTTAACCCGTGTCAAGTTAGTGGACAGGGCTACCAGAGACAGGTGAAAAGGACTGTTATGGAAGTTGTGTGCAGTGGTTGCTTTCCTTCATCCACTGAAATTCATATGCATAGGTTATGTCAAGTAATGGTAACTAACATACGTTCATTGCTAGGCAATGAAATCTCAGAGAGCAGTTATTCACTAGTTGTAATTGCTTAGAAGGTGCCAACAGACAGAAAAAGGCAGGCCTCATTCTGTGACAGATATAGAGATCCCTGATTTCATGGGATGGCCATGAAAGTACACAACATGGTCTATAAGGCATCAGCTCACAAGGCCTTCTGGTGTATTTATAACTGCTAAGATGTGTACAGCACCTCATGCAGCGCATGACTGAAGGGCTGATGTTTCAGAATCATGGAATCATAGAATAGTTAGGGTCGGAAAGGCCCTTAAGATCATCTACTTCCAACCCCCCTGCCATGGGAAGGGACAACTCCCACTAAACCATGCCACCCAAGGCTCAGTCCAACCTGGCCTTGAGCACTGCCAGGGATGGAGCATTCACAACTGAATATCTTCTTAGAAATCTCTCCTTCATGATTTGTAAGATGATATTCCTAATATCACTAGCAATTAATAGCACGATCTTCCTCACTGCTAAACTTGTTTCTCTGTCATGTCTAATGAAACATTGCACTCTAATCTACACCTTAGCCTATGAATAAATGGCTATGGAAGAGATTAATCCAATTGTGATGCTCCATTTTAAAAGGAAGTCATCTGATCTTCACACTCCATTTAATGTATTATTCCAGTACTGTAATTCTTAATGGGAAATCAGAAATTTTTTCCAGGGAGCGGAAGATGTTAGGAAGATAAATAGGTCAGGAAGTGGGATGAAAAGAAATATGACCATGATCAAGGTAAAATGAAGTGATTAATGTTCTGAGACTTAAAAAAATAAAATTGTAGCCAAAAGAAGTATGTTGTATCATCTTATGGACAAAAGATCGCAGTTTGAGTACCTAAATAATTACTGTGTTTAGAATGCACAATGTTTGATAATCCTTCCTGAGTAATTGTAGTGTTTCTCCCAGAATTTGTATCTGGTAATTGAGTAGTATGAAGGTTGCTATGGTAAATACTTAGCTTATACAACACATCAGGTAAGGAGCAGGTACAAACTAAAAGGAAGATTGCTGTCTGTAAAACACTTTATGATTTTTTCATGTTGAATATATTAATTGTCAGATATTAAAACAGAAGGAGAAAAAGAGACCAACATAACTAAACCATTTCTTCCTACTGATTTCAATGGAATTGCAAAGTCAGAATTTTATTTGGAGACATTTGCATGCAGATTAATAATCATTAAGTTATTAAATATACTTTTCTCCCACCTTCAAGCGCCTGCCACCTCCTTGAGAAACTGATATTCTGATAAGATTTTCTTTTTTACCGACACAAAGACAATCAGGACCTTAAGATCATCTAGTTCCAGCCCCCCTGCCATGGGCAGGGACACCTCCCACTAAACCATGCCATCCAAGGCTATGTCCAACCCCACCTTGAACGCCACCAGGGATGAAGCATTCATAACTTCCCTGGGCAACCCATTCCAGGGCCTCACCACCCTTACAGTAAAGAATTTCTTCCTCATATCCAATCTAAACTTCCCCTGTTTAAGTTTAAACCCATTACCCCTTGTTCTCTCACCACAGTCCCTAATGAAGAGTCCCACCCCAGCATCTCTATAGCCCCCCTTCAGATATTGGAAGGCTGCTATGAGGTCTCCACGCAGCCTTCTCTTCTCCAGGCTGAACAGCCCCAATTTTCTCAGCCTATCTTCATACGGGAGACGTTCCTGCCCATGGCAGGGGGTTGGGACTAGATGATTTTAAGGTCCTTTCCAACCCTAACTGTTCTATGATTCTATGTCAAAATAGCTTAGTCTTATCTTTATTATTGTTTATTATTGATGCCATGCAGATACTTAAACACAAGATCTTTGATGCTAGGCTCTGTGGAAAACTGCAACAAAAATGTGTAAGATAGCGGAGGGGTGGAGACACAGTTTAAGGAGCTGGTAGGATAGCGTTAGCTCACTTGGGCATGAAAATGGGCATGACATTGTCATATCCACCACATGGTCTGCCTGTCTGTAAGCGTTTCAGATATCATAACAAGAAAACATTTACAATGGATTTCGAAGAAACTCACAATACTCAGACTGGGGGGCTCAAGAGACAGTTGCTTGGATACAGCTGCTCTCAACTAACACCACAGTGAGTAAAAGGCAAGTCTACCACAACTGATACAGACAAAGTCTCTTCACAAGACCTGGCTTGGGTTTATGAATAAAGTATGTTCAATCCTTGATTATTTTTCTCAGATGGGTTTTGACAATCTGGACAGAAGATGGAAATTTTCTGGACAAGTCTCCACTATATTTTTAAACTACTGTCTTTGATTTTAACCATCTCTAGTCTATGTTTACTGCCCAATGCTGAAGCTTATGAGAATATGATTGTTAGTTTCATTGGCACTGTGGACAGAACAGATCCGTAAGAACAGATTCCTCTACACTAATTCCAATCATCCTTGATTTAACCTACTGTAAAAAATTCTTTTTGTGAGCCTCCTCATGTAATAAACTATAGCTAGTGGAAATGGCTAAAAGTTATTTCAGTTTACTGCAATTGCAGGAATTCTTTTCAGTATCTTCTTGTTCAGGCAAACAGATGTATTATCACATCTCATGGGAGCACAAAAAGAAGATAGCCAAAAATGGCAGCAGAAGGTGATCAATAGCATATTTTAAAATGAGAGATTAGAAATGTAAGAAAAACTACAGTGTTGATGACACATAAGTAGCCACAGCAAATCATAAGCCTGAAAACTGGAAAAGCAAAAGGCCGCTCTATGAGCAGTGGAACTATTGGAAGCAAGTTTCCCATGCGCCAATATCCTATGCCACAGCTTACTGCTATCACCTACTGCTGTCAGTTCTTCAGCACTTCCAAAGTTATCTCCCACACCATCTCACTGACCTGTCTTCACAGCTTCTCCTAAGCACCTCTGTTTCTGTCCCCCCACACATGTACCCATTCAAATATCATTTATATAGTGCCTACATGTTTCTTTTGTGGGCCTGAAGCTGCATGCGTTGGGACTATTTCTGAGCTCTTTGGTGTGTACTGGTGAGCTAGCAGGCAGACACAGCCTGATGAAATTGCACTGCAGTCATTCCCTCAATAGGAGTAAAGATGCAGGAGATTGTCCTCTGTCCATGACCAATTTTCACCAGTTGCACAATATTCAACATCTGCATAATTATGTTAAGAAAGCTTGATATAAGGCATTGATATACAGGCCTAAAACATATACACAGACCATTCTTATGTTTTCACTTTACCCTTTCTTCCACACAAGGATGGGAACACAGGCAATTTAAATCCATACAGGGAACAAAAGCCTCTGCCCCTTATTTTCAGAGGTGTCAATGGGTGCATTGGAGTTGGATCCCCACTTGCTTTCCATTGACTTAGGTGTATGCAGTAGTTTAACCCCAGCCGGCAGCTAAGCGCTACACAGCTGCTCACTCACTACTCCCTGGTGGGATGGGGAGGGAATCAGAAGAGTGAGAAAACTCATAGGTTGAGATCAAGGCAGTTTAACAAGTAAAGCAAAAGCAGCACAAACAAGCAAAGCAAAACAAGAAATTCCTTCACTACTTCCCATCAGCAGGCAAGTGTTCAGACACCTCCAGGAAAGCAGGGCTCCACCACACATAATGATTACTTAGAAAGACAAACACCATCACTCTGAGCATCCTCCCACTCCTGTTTCTTCCCCAGCTTTATATGCTGAGCATGATGCCGCATGGTATGGAATATCCCTTCAGTCAGTTTTGGTCAGCTGTCCCGGCTGTGTCCCCTCCAAATTTCTGGTGCAACCCCAGCCTATTTGCGGTGGGGTGGTGTGAGAAGCAGAAAAGGCCTTGGCTTTGTGTAAGCACCACTCAGCTATAACAAAAACATCCCCGTGTTATCAACACTGTTCTCACCACAAATCCAAAACACAGCCTCATTATAACTACTATAGAGAAAATTAACTTTATCCCAGCCAAAACCAACATAGCATGCCAGACAATTCTGTTCCATTATAGTCTATCACTAATTTAGAGAGAACACAGACTTTTTAGATGCTTCACTGCACTATCTTATCCTGTCTGCACGGAATAGCAAATATACTCCTCTCTTTTTTCAAGAATGTGACATTTTTTTATTAATTTTGTAAACAAAATCCTTAGTGGTTATAAATATTTCACCTGTAGCTTTCCTCTTTACTCCCCTTGTTCCTGAGAAACTTGTACTGCTTATTTTTCATGAAAGGCTTGTCAAGATGAGAAGCCATCACAGAAACATTTCAAAATTTCTCTGGCAATTGGCTCATTCATAATCTAATTGCTCTGGCAGGCAAGAAACTCCAAAAGTCCCTCGATGTGCCATGACAGTTTTTACATGGATCTTGGCAGTACTTGCCAAGTGATTTTCACAGTCTTGAAGTTTCTGTTAAAAGAACAGAGGAATGACAATCCCAGGGATTTTGACCACATGAAATGCAACTCAGTAATATTTCTTCCTCCAAATTCTAGCCTAAAATTGTCACGTGAAAGACATACAAAGATATTTGCTCTGCTCATAATATCTTCTCTTCAGAGCTTAACTAAGGTCATCCTGGGTTCAAGGTCTGAAATGAAGCTCTTTTAAGTTTTTCCTCCAATTGCAGGGAAAAAAGGTTTATCCTTCATCAAAAGAAATATCCACCAATATCTTTTTCCCAGTAGCACTACTAATGGATGTATAAAAAGGAGAATAAGTACAGATCAAGAACAAGCACCACTGACAAACAGGTCCTGCTGCTATAGATACACGTTTCTTTTACAACAGTCCTGCTAATAAGGTTGAAGGGGATGGAGGATAGGCCTTCAACAAAAGTATTTGTCTTGGTAAGAAAGTCAAGCCAACTCCTTGCTCCATAAAATGTTTGCTGAAGGAAGAGGGGGGTGAGTTGGAGGTGTTGTCCCATAGCCTGCTGATCTTGGAATTGACCCTAAATGGTAACACGTAAGAAAGCTTCTTTCCCTCAGACCTATTGTTTCTAGTTCTCTGTCAGTCAGATAAGTTTGTATAATCTACAGAAATGTTACATTTATGTTACATATAAGTTGCCTTTTTAAGTTGTTTTTTATTGATGCTTACTAAAAAAAGAGCAAAGTTACGTATGAAATGACTGCATGATCTGGGGGCTATATACTGCCCTTAAACATCTGATCTGAAAGTTTATCCTTATTGCTTAATATTTTAGGTCTTAATACAGAAGCGAAGAGTTTCTGCTAAAAAGCAGAATTTGAGAATGAATGTATTCACTCTGCTTTTGCTCATCTCCCTTCAATTTACTTCCCTATCGTAACATATTGTGCAAGATAATATAGACTTTCAAAATCAGAAGAAAAGAAAGTGCAAATAGGAATACTTACCTACTGTATTCATGCTAGAAGTCTTTTGAAGCTCTTTTGAAAGTTCTTGGTAGGTTTGAGACACTTAAGAAACAATACCGCTTGGAGCAGACAACAAAACAGGCATCAAATTTGCCACTTTATGACATTGAATGCTATAATCAATAGAAATGTCAGCTATTGCACATTAACATCAGAACAGGTAGATTATATCACCACTTGGTTGCTATGTTAGACTTCATCATACTTAACAATAAAGAGATTAAGGCTGCCTGCTCCAAGACAGAATGCAGTCTTTCAGTGATACTAATCAGTTAGGATGGATTTTGTAGGAAAATGACAAAAATCACAGATTTCAGCAGGTTTAATATTTTCAGTAGGAGACGTCTCAAAAGAAATTTCAGTCTCACACCACACATACGCATCTGAACAAGCAGAATGTATTTTTCTCTGGAAGAGAAGGGCTTACTCTCCTCTCTCAACTAGACAGGGAGTAAACAGAAAGGTGTGGCTAGGTGCTAGAGGCAGGTGAAATGATTCCCCAAGATGTCTCTTTCTACCCAAACCCTCTTCCTGCTATTGTAGATGGAAACTTCTCATGGTCTTGCTCACAGATGACTGTGCCCTTCTTCCAGGAACACTTTCTTTTGCTAGTATTTATACTGCATAGAAAAGCAGTGAAATGGCTCAGCAGAAGGCTTTGGAAGTGACAAGGAACAGCATTATGATATCGATCAAATATGCCTCACAAATGACTTGTGGTTTAAATGATTTAATGATACAGGGTTGCTATTTCATTGGCTGGACAGATTTGGTCAAATGCCTTTACAGTGCTTGTGAACATTAATACCAATTTCGAGTGGCTATTCAATTCCATGTTCATAGCCCTTGCTATTCAAGCTGCTGTGTGACTGTCAGAAGAAAACAGATTGCTGTTCATTTTAATCAGTCAGATCAGTTTTATTGAACGTGCCTGTTTGATGTGATTGCATCTTGCGCAACTGAGCGAAATGAGACAAAAAGAGCAATTTTATATCACGTAGATAATAACAGATGCGCCCTTCAGAATTCATTATAGAAACCTGTTTTGCAGCCGTATGTTCCACTGCATCTGAAATCTTTTTGTTCTCATCAGCCTCTTCCTGTGTGAAACTATCACTTTGCATTTTGCAAGCATCGACTAATGGAATCTGATATTACCTTGTCTTTGGACCCCCTCCTAAATGTTGAAAACTAAGAAGTCTAGTTTTCCATAACCTACTAAAATAGCCTCCATGTAGTCACTTGTTTGTAAAGTACAAGATATATTGACCCTCTATTTTACTATATATCCTTTAAATTTCACTCAAATAACTGAAACAAGAGAGCTTTAGCTGTGAATGGTTTTTAAAAGATTTTGTTTCCTCTTCTGCCTCAGTCTAAGCCTTCAGGATGAGCAAAGCTCTATGAAATTTCAGCTCAGTCTTGGTGTCATTTTAGTTTAAAGTGTGTTCAAATCTGTAGCCATCCAAATTCTCTTAGGACTTCTATGTATATGTTTGAAAAAGAATTACAGGTATCCTATGCTGCTTCTCTTCCTCATAACCTTTTTTAAACACCTATGCGACTATGCTGACTAATATGCACTTTATTGGCTTGATCTTTAGCTGATGTCTGTTCAAGTGGCTCCACAGATTTTAATGGAGTTATGCCAAATTACATTACTCCAGCGGTTTGGATGAAATCCTATGCCCTTTGGCATCACTGGCAAAGTTCCCTTTGTTTTCAGCAGAGCAATTATTTCAATGTATATGCTTGGCATATAGAGACCCTCCTCAGTGGAAGGTCATCCAGTCAGGCAAGTGGTAGGATGCCCTAGTTAAGAGGCATTACATTCATCCTGTGAGGTCTACTAGAAGTCAGCACTAAAACATGAAGTTGTTGACTAGGTAAAAGAAGGAATAAAAGGAAGGTTAGACAAACATGAATTAACTTTAGCAAAGAGATGTTTCAGTGTAAATTTGAGCAGTGACTCAGAGCATTTCTTACTTTTCTTTGTCTTCTTTTTAAAAAGTCACTGACTTCCTGAAATATCTCCCTTTAGCCTTTCTGTAACTAGAAATTATAATTTTCTCAGGGTCAAGTCTGCAGGCATATGCACATCATAAATTTGGTAGAGCAAGCGCTGGGACTCAGTCATGTCTCTGCACCCACTCTTCACAACACACCCATTAAGTACCCTAACTTCTGTTCAAGGGCACATTTTAACTCCCCCATCCTTCCTTCACGTTCTCTGAGCCAATTCATCTGTTCTTGGAGGCCCTGTTTTTTTCTCATATCCATATGTCTACAGCATCCACAATATCAGGACTCTACTAGTAGAGTTACATTTGCCATATCTCTATGTCTCCCTCTATGACACCTGAACAAGGATTCCATAGCTGTAAATCTAGTTCTCATCATAAAGCCTAACC
Organism: Amazona ochrocephala; assembly: GCA_039720435.1. Lineage (NCBI taxonomy): Eukaryota > Metazoa > Chordata > Aves > Psittaciformes > Psittacidae > Amazona > Amazona ochrocephala. The sequence goes on from CM077881.1 coordinate 27,890,987, forward strand.
TCCACAATCAGCATCACCTTCCACCCATGTTTCTGTGCTAATATCCTTCTTTACAAGCCCTTCTCCTTCCACCTAAATCCTTTCTTTTTTCCTATTTCATTCTAAGACCTCAGGTCCATATCCATCTCATGCTACATCAGCGGCATGAAACTTCAGCCTTCATTCCTATAGAATGCCTAATAATGCCTATATAATGCCTTGCAGCATAGGCTGGTGGATAAGGTAACTAAGTAATTAAATTATCTTCTGTTCTTTTTTCAGCCCAACTAAATATCAGATATATGATCTTGGGCCTCCGAAATCTATCATGTCTCTTTATTTAGATTAAATTTATTAAGATGAGGCTGTAGTTTAGGTGTAAATAGTATCTTGTACAGTAAGATCCTGATCTGGGAACAATTTGGAAATCAGAGAAGTAGTTTCATTCACATAAGAAAAAGTTGTGGGATTCTTTTTATTTTCTTGGTTTAGTTTGACTTGGCATTTTATTGGAGGGAAGGATTTTTTATTGTTGTGTTTTTTTACGGTTTCATAGAGACAGTCTGATCATTTTTTTCACTCTTTGTCTGGACAGCAAATCAAAAAGTCAATCATTTGGACAATACTAGCTAGCTCTTCTAAACTCCACTGAAATACCAACAATAACAGTAATAATTGATTTCCAGTCCTATTTCAGCAGGCGACATCACATACTTAAGCTATTGCCTTGTTAGGCTAGAGGTATGCTATGTGATAAAGGGACCGTTTCTCTGATGCATATTTGAAGAGGGCAAAGGTATTTCTATTGCTTGTAAACCTGGAGAAGTCTGATAACATAGACATTTTTTAATCTGAAAGATAAACTTTCATCAAGTGCAGCTTTTGTGTCCTGAGAGCAGATGTTAAGGTTCTGAAATGTCAGAAAAACCTTCCATTAAAAAAAAAAAAAAAAAGATGTAAATTACATTTGTGCTAACAGTAAAGGGACAGATGCAAAATCCATATCAAAATTTTATAAATTATATTTCAGGCCTAATGTTGCTTTGCGTGTGACATTAATGCCATTGAAAACATATTGACATAAAAGCCTGATATAAACATTACCAGCCAAGGCTGAAATAAAGGCAGGAAGCTTATCATTGACAGTATGGATATAAACATATCAGTCTTATAATAGCATTATAAATAAAAAGGTTATTAATTTAACAATGGCCATATATATATATTTAAGTAATGACAGTGTTCACATTGCCAACCTTTGTATCAGCATTTATGTGGGATCTCATAAAGCAGCCAAATACTTCCTGTTAACTTTAAAGAAATCATAGCGCAAACATGACCATAAACATGATTCTGCTGCATAAATCAGGTCTGCACATGTGTAAATTCTATTGGTAATTTACAAATGTATATATAAACAGAAATAGCTTGGCCATGCATCAAAAACACCAATGTAATGAATAACAGGCTCTGGAAATCATACCCGGATTCTGCAGGTATGTGGCGTTAAAGCACACCAGGACAAGTACATTTTTTTGTGATATTCATCATGCTCAGGCCCCAAAGTTCTTAAGGATTTTACACTAAGGGTGGAAAAGCATAGAGTAAGACCCTTGCAGGTAACCCCCAGCCCTATTATTTTCTTTTTAAGACCTGGTACTACCAGAGACAATGGGAACTTTTGAGATTTGTTATTTCTGTGGTGCCAAGCATTCATTCTGCAACACATTGCTGTGAGTTTCTGCTTTTCATCAAGGCCACTGATCATAGGACCATGGGATTATAGAAGCATCTAATGTTTGAGGAAATGAGGGACTGACAGTCCAAAGAGATCCAGATACATAACCTGCATGATATCTTCTTTCTCATGTGCAAGAAAGTTCAGACGTATTTTTAAAACCATGCCAAAAGCTGACAGCTTTACTCAGCTCTCTTTCCATGCTGTCTCACATAAGGGCCTTTAAAAGGGATGGGTGGGAACTACATATAGACCAAAGATTTTGACTTTTATGCTTCCCTCTTAGGAATAATTATGCAAGGTATCAAGGCTCATTGCCACGAACAACATTACTGGCAGATAACTTGACTCCCAGACTCTATTCTGAAATCATAAGACAGATCTCTCTCCAATTAAAGCTACCCATCTGACTTTTCATACCAACTGCACAAGAGTCAAAAATGCTTGCAGTTCTGCCTGAGTAGTACTCAGCAATACTGTTGACTCCTGTTTTGAAAAAATCTTCACTTACCCACAGCAGATCAGCACTTTCTTGGTCTGTACAGAGAATTCAATAATTGAACAAATATTATACCACTCCTATAACTGAGGTATTAATATCTGTTTCAAGAATGTAATGTTTCCTGCCAAGAAACTATCTGTTGAATGAAATATGAGAGACTAAAATTAGGCTAAAATGGACACTACAGATATGATAGCTCCAGATTGGAAGCTTCTTCATACCATGGGAATCATAGAATCATAGAATCATAGAATAGTGAGGGTTGGAAAGGACCTCAAGATCATCAAGTTCCAACCCCCCTGCCATGGGCAGGGACACCTCCCACTAAACCATGCCATCCAAGGCTATGTCCAACCCCACCTTGAACGCCGTCAGGGATGAAGCATTCACAACTTCCCTGGGCAACGCATTCCAGGGCCCCACCACCCTCACAGTAAAGAATATCTTCCTCAGATCCAATCTAAACTTCCCATGTTTAAGTTTAAACCCATTACCCCTTGTCCTCTCACCACAGCCCCTCATGAAGAGTCCCTCCCCAGCATCCCTATAGGCCCCCTTCAGGTATTGGAAGGCTGCTATGAGATCTCCACGCAACCTTCTCTTCTCCAGGCTGAACAGCCCCAATTTTCTCAGCCTATCTTCATACGAGAGGTGCTCCAGTCCCCTGATCATCCTCGTGGCCCTCCTCTGCACTTGTTCTAACACTTCCATGTCCTTTTTATGTTGAGGACACCAGAACTGCACACAATACTCCAAGTGAGGTCTCACGAGAGCAGAGTAAAGGGGCAGGAGCACCTCCCTCGACCTGCTGGTCACACTCCTGACAGCTGTAGGTGCTGAGCTCCCAACAACTAGTAGTGCCTTTTTTTAAATTATTTTGTCTTTTTACTTTTTCAGGGGTGAAGAACAATCTAGAGCTATTTGCTCAGTATATTTAGAGAAGAGTAAATTAAGGAGACAGACATTATCTCTGATAGTGTTTTAAATGAGGCAATGGTGGATACTGGAAGAAGTGAACCTGTAGCAGCTTCTACTAACCACCCATGAGAACAATTTTTGAGACTAAAAAAATGTTAGAGATTTTTATGTTGGTTTGTTCTTTCAAATCTATTTTTACACTTCCTGGTTTTGTCAAGTGCAGGGAAGAAACATGCATTTGGACATCTAGAGAGGCTCTTAAATCTCTTTCCACTCCTGTCTCCCACACTGTGATTAGCTTGACAGCATCCTCTTCTTTGAAAAAAGAATCCCTGTGCATTTTAGTGCATGTTTGCAAAGGCGCACCTGCACAGCAAGAGGCCAGAACTTCAGGCACTGAAGTGCCTCGTCAGAACATGAGTACAACTGAATTCTGTTTGATCCTACAGGCAAAGCATACCCAGAAAACTCATAAGGATGCAGGAGAACTGTAGTCATTTGCCTATCCCCTATTTTTATGTCTGATTGATGGCATTGCAACAAGAATATGGGATTTAGATTTCAAACTGATCAACGGCTTTGATTATCCCACCATAATTAAATCAAGATGATTTATTCTGGGTGTGAGGTTATTTCTAGCTTTATTCTTTATGATTTTCCTGCATCTGATTTTTATTACTTATACACTACCAGCAACAATGTCTAACTTCTTGATATCGTGCTCTTAGTTTCTTAGAAGAGATATGCTGGATAAAGAATGATGTCTCAATGCTGTTGAAACTCGGAGAAAACATTCAGCAATTCATGCTGGAATGAGATCTCACATGATTTCTCTGTTCATTTGCTTCACCTAGTAATGAATAAAAATGAATAAAAGAAGTCCTTTCAGATGTTTTCTGAAGAAATTCGAATTCTTCCAGCAGGGCTATGACATCCACTAGATAACAAAAACTTAAGAGTGTAAAATCTTTTCCTAAACATGATTGAGCAGTTATTTTCCTTTAGTATTACTATGTAGAGGAATATCACAAGATGCGGTAATTTTAAAAGTCCTATCTTGTATGGAAATCTGGAACAGCAATTTTTCACCTCTGGTGACAAGAAGCAGGCTTTTTGTTTTTATAAGCCCACCCCAGTATCAGTACAATCAGATAGGTTATTGTGATGTACTTTCACAGTTGTTTAGATTGACTGTACATGTTGGAGTTTCTTAATGCCAACATAGTTCTTTGATTAAAATCAAATAACCAGCAGAGAGGAAAAAAAAATTAAAAGAAGGAAATAAATACAAAGAAAATAAAATTTTGGGAATATTTGTAAGGTCCACTAAACATGAGGCTGTACAAAGTACAGGTGAAGAAATTTCTTACCATCTTGTACAGTCCTAATACTCACCAACCCCTGGTTCTGTTAACAGATGCTTGTACTGTCTCAGGCAAGTGACTTCCAAACAGCGGCAATATGAGCAAAGCACTTTTTAAGAAGTTTGCCAGAAATGCCAATCCCCAACATCTATGCACTATGGCCTGACTCTGCAAACCTTATTCATGCAAAATGTCTCTGAAAACAATTCAGAGATGCTTTCAGAGATGCAGAGAATTCAGACGGGGGATGTTTTGGTGTGGGCAGAAGAAGACTGAGGGAGTCCCATTTGGTTTCATTGATGCATCATCTGCACTGTATCACACAAGTGGATGGAAAACAGTTGCTGTGTTCTTGTCTTCAAATCTTTTCCCTCTCCTCCAGTCGTCACTGAAGCTACAGGCAGTCTGGGGAGGGGGGCTGGTATGTGTGATTTACATGCAGTTTTTATGAGCTGAATTTGATAGAAGGGAAGTACATATCAATCTTTTGTTCCCAGCAGAACCCTTTTTCCTTTATGCAAGTTCCTGCTCTACATTTGATGATCTAAAATGTCAATAGCCAAAAAGAGTTACAGACAGCAGCAGACCACCAGTAAAACTACAAAGAGGTATTCACAGCACAGAATTGTAGCTATCTAAAATCAACATAATTATCTTCTACAGCCAAAAAATAGAGCAGGGTGTCCAAAACTTGCTAATATATATATGCCCTCATAGTTCTCACAATAACATATATTATGAAGTTAAGTGAGTAATTAAACTAATCTGCCACAAACGACAACAATGGCCCCAGGGCATCAGACCTCACAGAGTAAGATGCAGTGTCAGTGCATCTCTGTAAAGGACTGCTTTTGTTTTTCTCAGGGCTGAGCTCCATCTCCATGAGGAAATTCTCTCTTCTCTTCAACATAGATAGGTGAAGAGGAAGCATCACTGTTTAAAGTTATTTCCCTCTTGCGGAATAAATTCATAGTTGTTGTATCTTAGATTTATACAAAGGCAGTCTGATCAGGCGAACTGTAAAGGTACAGAAATTTACTCATTTCTGCGTGTGTTAGGATGTCAAGGAGAATATCTCCTGGATCTTTGGTTTCTAACCATTCTGTGAGTCTTCTGGTCATACAGCTGGATATTTTCAGGGAGGCTGTTGGAAAGCACCCAAAAACTATCAAATTATTCAGGCTTTATACATTGCTATAGGTTACCAGCCAAGCTGAAATCAGCATTTAAGCAGCAGCCTATAGACTCTTAATCAAAACATTTGAATCTAAACGAAGGATTTGCAGTGTGTAAATTTAGTGAAGATCAATGCCTAAGCTAGAGCAAAATTAAACCTTCAGTAAAGACATCTAATGAGTTGCTGTCCTCCAGCTCTAAATGGATCCCATGAGAAATGTGCATGAATAATAGGCTCTGATGGTCTCTGAAGCAGCTCCAGTCCATTACAGGTAACAGTAGCACAAGTGTAATTACTATAGTTCCTTCTGAAATTTTTCCTTCCCCTGTCCTGGTTCCTGGAAAGCCGTGTAAAAAAAAAAAAGGCAGAATTATAGCAACACTGTTAGGATACTGTGAAGGAAACGGGAAAAATGCCCTAAATTAATTATTTCTCCATGGGCAGTGAGCAAGAACAGTAAGGAGGGCAGAGAACAGTTCCAAGTAGTAAATAAAATATTATGAGTATAATGAACCCTGCAGATTTTATAATCTCACCATTTTTTTCACCTAAACCAGTGAAAATAATCTAAAACAGTGTGGAGGGTAAAAGATACTTGATGCCTCACTATAACTGTACTGTTAAATCACTGATAACAGAGAATTGTACCTTTATATTTTTTATCCTTTCACTCACCTACAAACCAAGTTAACAGTGAATGAAGCATGTTAATGTTTGAAAGATGTAGGGTGGCATGCAAAATAAACTGTAAGATGAAGGTAGTAAGCAGAAATGGAAAAGCACAACTGTATGTAAATTGCAGGACCTTGCAGCATCTCTCAGTTCCCAAATCAGGATGGGAAACCCAGACATAATTAGTCTACTAGACCTGTGTGTAGACATAGGCAAAAACAGAGTTTCAGTTTCCTGATCCAACATTATTTCACCGAACAGAAGCCAAAGAAACCTGATTGGTAAAGTAACCAAGGCAGCAGGAGTCTAGGCACAGCCTTAATGTGCTAAGTAGTTTATAGCTAAACCATTACAGTATAACTGACCTGATACAGACAGCCTCTGAAGATGGTGATGGAATAAATTCCTAATTCCCACAGGTGAAACAGGAGAGTTATTGAAATCTCCCCCCTCCCTCCTTCTCAGTATGAGCACAGCAGGTGAAAGACAAGGCTAAAGTCACTGTTCATCTCAGCAGTTTACTTCATCAAGGTCTTCAGCAGGCAAAAGTTTAGATGGATATAAATCAGAAGCCCTGCCCAGTTACCTCCATGAAATCAAATTTTGCAGTATTATATTTCATTACATCCGTACTCCTTGCTTTAATAAAACATCCCCAAACTGTATTATTGCTACTCAGAATGTAACTCATTCTGAGTAGCCAAGGGCAGTTTGGGTTGGGTTTTTCCTTTTCACTGATAATTGGCAATGATATGAGAGATCTGAAAATGTTTACCATGAACATACTTCTGCCATCTCCTTGGCTTATAAGACAGAAACACTGATTGATACTGATTTGGGATCAGGCATAAGGAGAAGTTATTGCATCTTAGCTGGCCCTCTGTAGCTCTCCACGTGCATGCTTTTAGCCTACAGTTCACCTCTCTTGTCCTCCTATCACTTAAAAGATTAGTATACTTGGATATTTAATCTAAATGTTTACTGGTTTTCTGAATGTCAGAATTTGGAGGGAAGTGAAGAACACAAACATATTGACTCACCATAACACTGGTTTGAGTAATCACAAACCCAGCATGTCTTTTGGTGTGTGACTATTTACCTGTGTTTTGAGACTTTATTAACTGGAGATTGTAAAGTGCTTAATGATCCCTGGATGGAAGGTAGTTTATAACACACTAAGCTAAAACATAAATAAGGATGAAGTACAGGTATATGTTATATGTGGAGAATGGTCTCCAAAGAGGGAAAATCAGGAGACTGATTTTTATGTTTATAAAGGTCAGTGGAGAGTTCTGCTCTAAAATCAGTGACACATGCAATGAGCTCATGTGGATGGATGGGGAACTTAGTGTGAAGATAGATGTAGATTTACAGCCCACAAGGTATTCTGCAATAACTTGCCATGAGGGTTTTCTTAGCCTACACTGAGAATGCCTTTGTGCATAGTAGTTTAATAAACTATTTTGCCCTTGTTCCCTATTAGATAGGTTTCCTACACCAGCTGACATACCAGTTTCTACACATTATCTTTTCTGTAATGATAAATACTGTAGCAATGTCCAGATAAGTTATACTTAGGTCTCTTTATATTCACCAAATATGCAGTCAGGCAGGCAGTACAAGCATATTAAATCCAATTCCCCTCTGCCATAAACTGGAATGCTTCCCTAGAAGCCAAGGTAGGCCCAGAGACTCAGATCTGCAGCAAATTAGACCTCTTTACCATGATATGGTTGCTGTAACACTGCACAATCGCTGAACATCCTACAGTTTTCTAGAGAAGAGCTTTACACAGTGTGCAAATTTAGGAAACCACAGCAGTAGTTTAATACACATTGAATGCCATGAGCAGCACAAGTCATTAACACAAGAATGTCCCAGATGCCCCCCAGGAGGAAAAGCAAAGCAGCCACAAGTCATAATCCTTTGCCCTAAGGTATACCTGCCCCAGGAAATTTCATACTGGTTCTTTTCCAGAAGTTTTTCTGAGGGTGAAAGAGTTTGTGCAGAGTTATGCTAGGTCAGCTACTGCCAGACATTTGCCTAGAGGGGTCTGCAGGGCAATACCATTCATGTAAGTTTAATCATGCCGAGCTCCCCAGTGGCAGGTGCAGTGCTCCAATGCATTGTGCCATCTCCTGGCAGATCAGTGTATAAAATACCGCTTGGTGCAGTTCAAGACAAGAGAAAAAGAGAAACCTCATATCTTCATTCTTGAAAGTAATACTCTTTTTTCTTTTTTTTTTTTTTAATAAAGTCAAGAAAAGCAAGTTTGGCAGCCAAAAGGACGAGGACTGTGGAGACACACTGTCTGCACAGCAGCTTCTCCTGGTAATAGATCTTAAAAGCTTCAACAGTGATCTGCTATTCTTACAAGAGACAACAAAGCTCCCAACAGACAGAGAACAGCAGAATTAATGGATTGGAAAGTGAGAGTCTAATGTATGAGCTTTCAAAAGTCTCCCAAGACTAGCAGCCGTATTGTACGTACCCCGTAAGTTACTGCTGTTGGGTTTTAGGTGTATGTAATACCATCAGTAGAAAAAAAAGCACAAAGGTCAATACAGCTGCAAACTATCTCAGAGCACCTCTGTAATACCTCTATGGAAATCCTTTAACTCCAAGAGAAACAAATAGTATTTACACAACAAAGGGCTTAAAAAATACCCAGATAAGCAAAAATCAGCTCAGTTCAACTACTTTACAGTTAAATAATTTTTTATTGAATTCAAGTTTCATGGATCATTAGAGAGCCAGAGGCAGAATTCCAAGAGCTGCTTTGGCCTAATGAGACTTCAGCAAATTGTTTTCTTAAGGATCCCATGCTTTCTTTCTGGGCTCTGAAAAGAAACTGTATTATGAGATTCCTCTTTATATATTCTTTTTTTTATAAAACATAAGCTTTTTAACAGAACGTAATTTATATCCAGTGCAATAGGCTGTTGGTAGTCCGTAATTTCTTAATTGTTTTTTACTCTGAATATCAATGTCCCATACTGTAGAAAAGCTACTGACACCTGCACTTACTTGCTTGTGGCCAAATTATGCACTTTTCTTATATAGTGAAATCTACTGAAATTCATAACTTTAAACTCCCTGATTTCACAGGCTTACAATGCTTTGCTCCCTTGAAGAACCTGCAGTTATAAATCAGTGCAAGCATTATTCCTAATGCTCTAACTTATTTTGGAAAACAAGAGAGGGAAGAAGTTTAATCTATCAAAAACTTTATTGTTGATACAAATTTGCCACCAAAGAAAAATATTTACTTAAAAATAATCCTATCACTTTAACAGGCAAATGGAGTGTGAACTGGAAGATAATACTTTCCGTAACAGAGAAGAAGCATTTGACACTAAGTTAATCAAAATGCCTTTTATCATCATGGCCATGGCACACCAGTGTCTGCAGCCAACAGCACAGAAGGGGCTGATCTGTCTGGCAGCACCTGTGACTGCCTAGCCTAGACGCATCTTTACACTAGGAGAGGTTATGTTGTGCACAGCCAGCGTGAGCTCTGATGTTGTACCTTGGTTTTACAGGCAGGTATCTTAATTGCTCTGTGGTTGTGTTTAATACATCCCCAAACAGCCTGTCCCTGCACCAGTCATGCTGAGACAAAAAAAAATAAGCATGCCAATCTAGGCAGGAAACTTCTTCATCAAAGGAAAATCACCTCCCTAGGAAGTTATATTGGCAGTTGTCTCAGACTTACAATTGGAGGTCTTACTTTCTAATGCGTACACACAAAGAAGTCGTCTGTTGCTCAAGTGCAGTGACATTTTTAGCACTGGCTTGCTAAATGAATGGGTTGAAGTTTGCGTGTTTCAGAAAATAGAACAAACAGTACAGCAAGAGATACAGCAACCTGTATTATAGTACATCTACTGTTAATCTAGGCACTTGGTCTGGAAGAGCAATCAGTCTTTGTAGCTCTGATTGTCGCACAGCCAGAGTTGACAAAAAGTGTTCTCCTGAACTAGTCCAACAATGAGTGTTAGAGAAAGCCAGAAATTATTTGTCTTTAGAGTCAAATTTGGTGATCATTTCCAGCTAGGGGAAATAGAAGAGAGAGACGTTTCTGAAATAAACATTAATCTTCTCTGCTTTGAATGGTCAGTGACATGCATGGATGGAACGGATCAGTCTTGCACTTGGTATAGTCCCTACAGTACACCACCAGCTCACCTGGAGACCCCTGTCAGCTGCGTCTCATAAATTCATTTGCTGCCACCTGCACCATGGCAAGTGAGGGAGGTTTCCCCACATCCGTCAGCTGTGCTTCATGGTCTCTGCTCAATGCTCCACATGTTGAACTCCTGCCCTGCATCTCTGAGAGCAGTTCTGGCCATGTGGCCAACACCTGCTTCTTTGCTTTGGCAGGCCCTCCTTCTCCAAGTGTTTCATAATACTTTGGTGCCCTTCTTCCATACCTTAAACCCCTGTCATAGAATCATAGAATCATAGAATCATAGAATAGTAAGGGTTGGAAAGGACCTCAAGATCATCGAGTTCCAACCCCCCCGCCATGGGCAGGGACACCTCCCACTAAACCATGCCATCCAAGGCTATGTCCAACCCCACCTTGAACGTCGCCAGCGATGAAGCATTCACAACTTCCCTGGGCAACCCATTCCAGGGCCCCACCACCCTCACAGTAAAGAATTTCTTCCTCAGATCCAATCTAAACCTCCCCTGTTTAAGTTTAAACCCATTACCCCTTGTCCTCTCACCACAGTCCCTAATGAAGAGTCCCTCCCCAGCATCCCTATAGGCCCCCTTCAGGTATTGGAAGGCTGCTATGAGGTCTCCACGCAGCCTTCTCTTCTCCAGGCTGAACAGCCCCAATTTTCTCAGCCTATCTTCATATGAGAGGTGCTCCAGTCCCCTGATCATCTTCGTGGCCCTCCTCTGCACTTGTTCTAACACTTCCATGTCCTTTTTATGTTGAGGACACCAGAACTGCACGCAATACTCCAAGTGAGGTCTCACGGGAGCAGAGTAAAGGGGCAGGAGCACCTCCCTCGACCTGCTGGTCACACTCCTTTTGATGCAGCCCAGAATACGGTTGGCCTTCTGGGCTGCAAGCGCACACTGCCGGCTCATGTTCATTTTTTCATCAACCCACACCCCCAAGTCCTTCTCCGCAGGGCTGCTCTCAATCTCCTCCCCGCCCAATCTAGAACAAAATCATGGAGTAGTTAGGGTTGGAAAGGACCCTAAGATCATCTAGTTCCAACCCCCCTAGTTCCATGGGCAGGGACACCCCACACTAAACCATGCCACCCAAGGCTCTGCCCAACCCAGCCTTGAATACCGCCAGCGATGGAGCATTCACAACTTCTTTGGGCAGCCCATTCCAGCGCCTCACCACCCTTACAATAAAGAATTTCTTCCTCGTATCCAACCTAAACTTCCCCTGTTTAAGTTTGAATCTGTTACCCCTTGCCCTATCGCTACAGTCCCTAATGAAGAGTTCCTCCCCAGCATCCCTATAGGCCCCCTTCAGGTATTGGAAGGCTGCTATGAGGTCTCCATGCAGCCTTCTCTTCTCCAGGCTGAACAGCCCCAACTTTCTCAGCTTATCTTCATACGGGAGGTGCTCCAGTCCCCTGATCATCCTCGTGGCCCTCCTCTGCACTTGTTCCAACAGTTCCATGTCCTTTTTATGTTGAGGACACCAGAACTGCACACAATACTCCAAGTGAGGTTTCACGAGAGCAGAGTAGAGGGGCAGGATCACCGCCTTTGACCTGCTGGTCACGCTCCTTTTGATGCAGCCCAGGATACAGTTGGCTTTCTGGGCTGCAAGCTCGCATTGCCGCCTCATGGTCATTTTCTCATCGACCAACACCCCCAAGTCCTTCTCTGCAGGGCTGCTCTGAATCCCTTCTCTGCCCAACTTGTATGTGTGCCTGGGATTGCTCCCTCTGCTCCAGGCTCTTCACACCCAAACACAGGGCAGGAAGTTCACAAAAGCAAAAGCAGGCACAATATCAAACAAGTCTTTTCTTTATTTTTGCCATACAGAACATACTAAGACACTTAGCAAAGCAGAGTTTAGGCCATCCTCCCCTTCCTGAGCCCTCTTCCTCCAACAGCCATTAACTGAATCTCAAACTAGAGACAAGTTGCTAGAGATGGTAAAGATGAACTTCAGTGGTGTGAGCAAAGCAGCACTCATTAGTGTTTCTGGAGGGATGGCCATTAAAAGGCATCATGAAAGCCCCATTCATGAAGACTGAGTAGAAGAACTGGGTGACATTTTAGGACTTTGTGGCCTGGTGACCCAGGGTGAAGTGGGGGAGCATCTTGCAGACTGCCCATGTGCAAAGCAATGATGAAAGCATGGGGCAAGAAAGGGGGGAGCAGAGTCCCCCAAGTGGCATATTATTTTTTAGGGCTTCCACTTGTCTGGAATTTAACCTCAGAAACAGAAGGCTGGGCCCCTCAGAGGAGCATCAGCAAATATCTCTACAGTTTCATAATGCTGGAAGCCACAAGGCCATGGGAGATGGGTAGAGGGCAGGAAGCAGTGGCCTGAGACTCCCGTCACTGGCACCATCAGTGGCTCAGACAACCACTGAGTTGCCCATTCTTTTCTGTCAGAAAAACAAAGCTGTACAGTCATGCATCCAGGATTACTGAGCATCTGACCACAGCCCAAGGGAAGCCCGAGGGCAGTGAGGCTTCATAAAAAGTGCACTACTTGAACTGAGTACTCACTCCATTACAGCCTTCCACTGAGGAGTGTGAAAGAGTCTGAGCAATAGCCTTAAGATTTGTCATGTTAAATTTCAACCTTTTGAAGTAAATTCACAGCTGTCAGTGTCAACTGTGTTATTTCAGATTTTAGCTTCCTAAGGAATCAGACAAAGCCCCTAAGAACTCTTTGTGAAAATGTTCAGCCTGGGAGTCACATTTTCTGCATTTTGCTCTGTGGAAACCTTGCTGAAACTGCTTAACTACAGAAGGCTGATTTCTGTGTATCTTGAATTTCAGACAAATCACAAGATATTAAAATTGGGACTCAGTGTGTAATGATGACTCTGCCCACTTAGTTCACTATAGGCTTCAAGTACTGTAGTTATTCTCTCAACATTAAAAGAAAAGCAGCTTTATCCCCTGCTATTACACAGAAAGCAGGGGAATGAAACCTAACCAGCTTGAAATCATTCAGATTATAATGCGAAATGATGATTTTGTCAGGGAGTGGGTATGTACAGTGGATAAAGTGCAGGAAATTAAAAGCCAAGTGCAGAAATATACATTAACAGAAAGCCACAGTAAAGCACCTTGCTATGCAGCATGATTAAAAAAGTTATATGCAATTTGAAATTAAAGAAAATATTATTTCTTTTTTAATTTCATATATATATATATATATGCATGAATATGCATGTGTGTGTTTGCACAAATTACCAGCACTGCTGAAAGGGGTAGATAAATTACTTTTGTCAGATGAATGAGAAAAAATGAAAAAAAAAAACAAAAAACAAAAAACAAAGCATTTTAAATACAGTCACAGCATATAATTAATCAGAAATACTCTGATTAATAATTATTATTGTAGTTATTATTGATAAATGTTAGCACTAGGCTTCAATGGCTGAGTTACTAAGTTACTGAAATACATCTAATTTGCCTGCATGTAGCTATACCCATTTTTATTAATCAACAATTCTTCTCTAATAATGCTGGTTAACATTGCTCTCGTGTTCCATATAATATACACAGTTCCTGTTCTACTTAGAAATACTGAAGGACTGTGACTCTTGTTGCCTCTGCCCCAGGCTCTCTGTTGACTCCAGTGAAGTTAATTCTAACTCCTATCATTGTCTGCGACATAGGGTAATAATCCCTCCTGAATTCATAGGGGCAGAAAGGATCAAATTTTACTGCTGGCTGGGGTAGAAGAAAGGAGGATGTATTGCTGGGAAACCCCTCAGAAAGCGGCTCTAACGTACTGGATTAAAGGAACAGACAACACAATGAGACTGAAGTGGTACAATGAGCTCAAACCTTGGGAGGATGGCTATGAATTAGGTATTTTTCTGGGCTGCTTCAATGTGGTGAAATGATGCTTAGTGAAAGAGTAACTAGTTTGGCAAAAGGAGAGAGGATAAGCTTTGGGTAAGAAGTTGGAGATGTGTCCATCACTGCCTCCTTACCAGGTAGTGCTATGATGGAAGATCTGTCCTGTACAAAGGATTTTCAGCTTCCTACCAAACTGCAGAAATCCCTTGCCCTGTTGCGAAAGCAACGCACGAAGAGTCTTCAGCAGTGATCCTTTTCAATTTGCAATACAACTCCACCATGGAGCAAAGAGCAAAGTTAAGGGTAGCGTTACATACTTTTATCTCTTTTGCCTATTTCCTTTCTGTATACATTACTGGCCTAACTGTAGCTTGGGCTCACAGTAACTGACCTGTAGTGCCAAGATCAAGATCCTTTTAGAGGGGTAACTCAACCATGTTCATGTAGTCAACATGATCTACACCAGAGTCTACATGAGCTTCCTTGCTTGAGTGAGGTCCAAGGTTTGGTCAAATTGAGATGTGGCCTTCACATAGCTATAAGGGTAACAGATCAACCTGAGCCTGAAATGGACTGAGAAATGGACTGTCTTGAGGGTGTAAAAAGGCTCCCCAAGTTTCACCTGTGCTTTAGCTACTGACACAAGCCTAAAGCTTTACAGAGGTGTGGGCTCCATAAAGGCTTCAGGCTGTTGAAGTTTTAATTTAAGAGTGCATTTTTTTTCTTTGTAAATAAACAACAAATAGAAACAGCTATCCTTATTAAAATCTATTTCCCCTGCTGAGTAATCAATAGGTAAGATAAGTTGAAAAGGTGTTTTCAGATGGCTAACTATTCTTGGTGTTGTGACTCTGCATGGAATGTATATAATCTTGGCCAGAAACAGCATTTTCCTGTGTGCTACAGTTAAATCAACTCTGAAGTGCGAAATGAAACAAAACAAAATCTACCACACTTCTTGAAATTCCACCAAAGCTGTTTCTATCCTCAGAGAGCAAAGTAATCTTTATTTTGAAAGGAAGCACTTCTAGGTCAGAACCACCTCTGTTTCTAATTACTTTTGTTTTCCCATGTTCTTATGCTGCAGATGAGGAAGAAAAATGGTACCCAGTAACTTAAGTTTCTTCATTATCCACATGCAAAAGTATAATATTTCATAGTTATCCCTGGATATTTATATACATTTTGTTTCTGTATTCAGGAAAGTGCAAAAGGATAAAGTTAAATGGAATACATGCTCATTTTACCTTTATGCCAACATCTGTCTGCAAGATACAAAAGAATCCCGCTTTCTGTCCTGAGTGGTTTGTTTTCAGAATTGATTTCTTCTTGATTTTACTACAGAGAACATAAGCCTTCCTCTAAACAGAAAATCGATTAAATAGACTTTGACCTATTTGTTCTTTTTTCATGCTATCTTAAGGAATCTTCCACCTGCTTGAGTAAAACATAAGTTTACTCCCATTGTAGTTATTTCAAATTGCCTGATGTCGAAATTTATGATACCAAAAGACAAGAAATTCCCAACACCCCTGTCAGTCTCTACCTGTCATTAAAACAGATTTTTGTCTGCTGTCAGGGGAATCAAACAAGCAAAAAAAAAAAAACAACAGTTCTTCCCTGCAGACAGAGCCTATAGCTGTTACAAACAGTTCTATTTAAAATCTGCGTTAGTGTCTCATCTAACTGTTTTTTTAATATATGAAGCAAAAGTGCCTTGACCACATCCCTTGGAAGTAAGTCCAGTTACCCAATTCTTTCTTCTAAGAACACTTTTTTATTTTCTATTGCAAGCTCTAAGCTAATTTCCTCCACTTGATCTAATTTCCTTCTGCATATAGGATGACCGTTTAGAGAAAATGTGTATCTTCAGATATAAAGAGATTAAATACTATAACAATTGACCTTAATGTATGCAATTCTTTGTAATGTATATTATTACTTGTTTTTGGTTTCCACCCTTTTACTGCAATGGCTTACTGAATGATAAAGTGTAAGTTTAGGAGCTAATGATATATTTTGAAATGTATTCTTCTGGATAGAGCAGTGTTTTAACTGGCAAAACAAGACATAAAATCGAAATTATGCTGAAAGCTGCAAAATTCCATACTGACTTCTGTGCTGCCTTTTAAAAAGGATATTCAAATTATAAATGCTTAAGTTTTGAAAACAAAGCAACAACAACAATGAAAAGTCAGCAAAAGTGACTGATCTTTAGCTGAGAAATTTTTGCAGACAGGGCTTTTATTCCACAGTAAAGGAATCTAGGAAAGTACAAGAGAGAAATAAGAGCCCAAATCATCTTAGCTATAGTAATCCATATGTGTTAATCAAAAGAATGAAACAAAGGCAAACATAGCTACTCTAGCTATCATCTAAACCTCGTTACTGTGCCATAATATCACCTGGACCAACTTGTTTATTTCAGGGCTATAGCCAGGGCTGGCACTGAGGAACTAATCAAGGACTTCTAAACCTAACTGCCTTCCTCTATAGGTACAGTAACATCTATAAATATGATAAGTACTCAACCCAGTGCCTCTTGTGAAGTGCAGGTTATCGTGTGTTATATACCCTGACCATTAACAGCTCACACAGGATTATGAAAAGCTATTGCCAGTACATCACTCTCTGGTCTAGTTTACCTGGAATTACTATAACAGAGTGAGCAGAGTGTAGGAGATCTTACCACCCTGAATCTTCACAGGTTTACATTCCTACAACATTTTTCACTCAAGGGACTCCAAGACGTATACATTATTTAATTAATTCAACCTTACAATACCCCTGAGATGCAGGTAAACAGGTTTATGTACATTTTACAGGTGTAGAAACAAAATCTTATATTTTTTACCAATAAATTAGTTACAGCCTTTGCCAAGTAAAATGTGGCTCAAAAGAGGATAGCAAATGGAACCTACATTGAGAGCCTCACCACATATATTTCAGCATTCATTGACTTTGGGAGAGTCAGGTCAATTTACACCAGCTGTGGGTATAACCTCCAAATTCTTATCACTAATTGTCAAAGCCCTGCAACAACCACTTCTTAATGAGCAAAAAAGTGGAAAGTGTAGCAACCTATTTTCCATTCCTACATAAGGAGGAAATTGGTGTCAGATTCAGCTTGTTTCTATAGACTCATACTTTGGAGCAAAGCGGTCAGAGAAGTAGTTAAGTTCTCACTTTTCTTCTATTACCAAAAGCAAATGCATCATAGTGTACTCGAGTTTTAAATCCTATCCAAACACTTAGGTAATGCGTGACTAGATAAACACCTCATGTTTCCTGAAGTGCAACATTACTCTGCAACTTCTCAAAGTCAGGGGTGATTTTCTACACTGTCAATCCAAGATGAGCTTTAGTATGATGAAGAGCTCTGTAACTGCACTCCTATCACAGGCTGAACACACTACCAAAATAATTTTCATCCACTTCTCCTATCTCATAAACAGCTGGCATTTGGCATGGCTGAGTGGATGGAGACATTTCTGAACTGACTATAATGACCTCGTAGTACATCTGCAATAGATGAAGTTTAGCAGTTAATCATGATTGAAGTTGGCACCTGAAACAAAATTCTCACCTTGGCTTTGTGTTGCAGGTGCAGCAATATCTTCCAAAGGTACAATTTGGAAGCATTTCTGCTTTAATCTCAAAGGAGTACTGGCACTATAAAATAATGGCCTCAGAATTAATGGGTTTTCAAATAGTTTGTGCTGTATTTAGGTAGTTCAGGTTCACTGTTCCTGATTATGCCTCCCCCTCCCTTTTATTTTTTTAATTTGCTGCTAAAATTCTTTCAAAACCATAGGCTGATTGGTAGCCAGAGCTTTTTGACCTATTTCAGCAGCAAAGTTCAGTGTTCCCACTAGTTCTGCTATCCCGCCACTTCAAGCTTGCAGTTCAGGACCACTTACTGAGTCTCTGGGATAGGGCTGCACAAAATAATTCTCAGTAGCTGAGACCATTGTGTCAGTGTAGCAGCCGCTGCAAAGAGCCAGGGATACAGAAGGCTGGTGGTACTCTGCATCATTTGTTCTGCCTTTTGACCTGAAAAACAACTCTTCTGGGTAATTTGTGACTTCTAAATGCATTTTTTTTTGCAAACACATTTAAGAATATTTGTTCAAATTATATTATTTTTTATAATATTGATGCCATATAGAGTGACCAGCAGGTCGAAGGAGGTGATCCTGCCCCTCTACTCTGCTCTTGTGAGACCTCACTTGGAGTATTGTGTGCAGTTCTGGTGTCCTCAACATAAAAAGGACATGGAACTGTTGGAACAAGTACAGAGGAGGGGCACGAGGATGATCAGGGGGCTGGAGCACTTCCCGTATTAAGACAGTCTGAAAAAGTTGGTGCTGTTCAGCCTGCAGAAGAGAAGGCTGCATGGAGACCTCATAGCAGCCTTCCAATATCTGAAGGGGGCCTATAGGGATTCTGGGGAGGGACCCTTCATGAGGGACTGTAGTGAGAGGACAAGGGGTAACAGATTCAAACTTAAACAGGGGAAGTTTACATTGGATATAAGGAGGAAGTTCTTTATTGTAAGGGTTGTGAGGCACTGGAATGGGTTGCCCAAAGAAGTTGTGAATGCTCCATTGCTGGCAGTGTTCAAGGCCAGGCTGGACAGAGCCTTGGATGGCATGGTTTAGTGGGAGGTGTCCCTGCCCATGGCAGGGACATTGGAACTAGATGATCTCAAAGTCCTGTTCAACCCTAACTCTTCAATGACTCTATATTCAAAGCAAAGCCATGACAACACATGTATACACACTTTCAGAGATTAGGTCTCATAGTTGCCATACCTGATATTAAACCGGTCATATTAGAAGGTCTTTCATGCCATCGCCCATGAAGATGGTCGCCTATCTTCACCTTTAGAAAGAATAGTCTATCCTTACTGACACAATAACCACTACTAATATAAACTCTACATTGTGCAACCTGACAAACACTTCATAAGCGTTCATATTTTCTGAATATTGCTTGCATAAAATCACTTCCTCTTCATTGGAGAAGTCTGTGTCATTTACCATCATCTTTTACTACTTTTCAGAAATTTGTTCGGAAGTATCCTTTGCAATTTTAAGACCTGTGATTACCATTATCTCACTTTCCACAACTGGACTTGTGAATTTGTTTTGGCTTCTTTACAGCCATTTTGAAATATCAGGATCATATTCTGCCTACAAAGAAAACTCCTCATTTAAGCATATTTTTAACTTATTCGCTATAATCAACTCATGTAGCATGCTTCAGGGAAAAGAATGTACAGGTTTTTCATTGTAATCTGAGACCCTCTCTTTTTTTTTTTTTCCTTTTTCTCTGTTTTGTTTTTGACGTTTTTTGGTGGTTTGGCTTTTTTTTTTTTTTTTTTCCCCCTGAAAATGCAGCATGCCCTCAAAACAGTTTGTGGCATTTGGAAAAATATCAACTATTTCATAATGGCTTTAAAAACCTTTCTTCTTTCAAAGTGGGAGAAAAAGACCAGAAAAATTATTCACGAATGGAAAAAATTTCCCAGTAAAAAAATAAAAAACAAAAACCAAACAAACAAACAAAAAACCTCAAACAAACAAACAAAACCTCTTTAAAAATTCAATGCAGTTATTTAAGGTAAGGAAAGAAGGTAACTGCATGAAACCGTGCTTTCATTGTCAGAAAATACTGGCTTCCTAAATGCTTTTATGTTAACAGAAGAAAACATAAGAGAAACTATGACCTGAAAGCAGAAAAAGAAGAAATTCACATGGGAGAGGTGTGTGGTTTTTAGTAGTTAGACCAAATAACTTTCATAAGGACCAAGGCATTTACCTCCTAATATCTCCACGTCAGGCCTGCATACCTTGCTGGTTTATTTGGCTTATCTTGGTATCTACTAATTATGCTTCAATCATGTGTTACTGAGTTTAATACAGATGGCCCCATATCAAAGTTAACAGTCTCTGTAACACACAAATGACCACATTTTGTTTTCTTTTTTTTTTTTTTTTTTTTTTTTGCATTCTATGAACAGATGCCTATTTAAATTGAATGTTTTTCCTTCTGGGAACTTGGACTATGCAAAAGCATCATAAATATAGTCAAGTACATAAACCTGGAACCAGCTGTAGAAACAAAGCCTGGCATCAGTAGATATAGAACAATGGAGCAAGATCAGCAGGAAGAATGGCTTCATTCTCTAGAAATATGATCAGAGAAGTTTTTAACTGGCACTGATGCATTCACAAAATCAATAAGTGTCTGGCAGCCTTTTTTGTCATGGCAGATGTTTCCCGCATGACGTCCTGGTCTCTAAATTGGAGAAACATCAGTTTGATAGGTGGACCACTCAGTGGATAAAGAACTGGCTGGATGGCTGCACACAAAGAGTTGTGGTCAATGGCTCAATGTCCAGCTGGAGACCAGTAACGAGTGGTGTCCCTCAGGGATCAGTGTTGGGACCAGTCTTGTTCAACATCTTTGTCAGTGACATGGACAGTGGGATTGAGTGCACCCTCAACAAGTTTGCCAATGACACCAAGCTGCGTGGTTTGGTTGATATGCTGGAGGGAAGGAATGCCATCCAGAGGGACCTTGACACACTTGTGAGGTGGGCTGATGCCAACCTGATGAAGTTTAACCATGACAAGTGCAAGGTCCTACACCTGGGTCGGAGCAATGCCAGGCACAGCTACAGGTTGGGCACAGAAGAGAATCAGAGCAGCCCTGCGGAGAAGGATTTGGGGGTGCTGGTCGATGAGGAAACGAACATGAGCCGGCAGTGTGCGTTTGCAGCCCAGAAAGCCAACCGTATCCTGGGCTGCATCAAAAGGAGTGTGACCAGCAGGTCGACGGAGGTGATCCTGCCCCTCTACTCTGCTTTTGTGAGACCTCACTTGGAGTATTGTGTGCAGTTCTGGTGTCCTCAACAGAAAAAGGACATGGAACTGTTGGAACGAGTCCAGGAGATGGCCACGAGGATGATGAGGGGACTGAAGCACCTCCCTTATGAAGACAGGCTGAGAAAGTTGGAGCTGTTCAGCCTGGAGAAGAGAAGGCTGCGTGGAGACCTCATAGCAGCCTTCCAGTATCTGAAGGGGAGCTGTAGGGATTCTGGGGAGAGACTGTTCACGAGGGACTGTAGTGATAGGACAAGGGGCAACAGGTTCAAACTTAAACAGGGGAAGGTTAGATTGGATATAAGGAGGAAGTTCTTTCCTGTGAGGGTGGTGAGTCACTGGAATGGGTTGCCCAAAGAAGTTGTGAATGCTCCATCGCTGGTGGCGGTGTTCAAGGTCAGGTTGGACAGAGCCCTGGGTGACAGGGTTTAGTGTGAGGTGTCCCTGTCCATGGAACTAGGAGGGTTTGAATTAGATGATCTTAAGGTCCTTTCCAACCCTAACTATTCTATGATTCTATTATGGCAGAATCCAATGGATGCATCTTTGTGGGTGACATGGACAGTGGGATTGAGTGCACCCTCAACAAGTTTGCCAATGACACCAAGCTGCGTGGTTCAGTTGATATGCTGGAGGGAAGGAATGCCATCCAGAGGGACTTTGATACACTTGTGAGGTGGGCTGATGCCAACCTGATGAAGTTTAACCATGGCAAGTGCAAGGTCCTACACCTGGGTCAGAGCAATTCCAGGCACAGCTACAGGTTGGGCAGGGAGGAGATTCAGAGCAGCCCTGCGGAGAAGGACTTGGGGGTGCTGGTCGATGAGGAAATGAACATGAGCCGGCAGTGTGCGCTTGCAGCCCAGAAAGCCAACCATATCCTGGGCTGCATCAAAAGGAGTGTGACCAGCAGGTCGAGGGAGGTGCTCCTGCCCCTCTACTCTGCTCTCATGAGACCTCACTTGGAGTATTGTGTGCAGTTCTGGTGTCCTCAACATAAAAAGGACATGGAAGTGTTAGAACAAGTGCAGAGGAGGGCCACGAGGATGATCAGGGGACTGAAGCACCTCCCGTATGAAGATAGGCTGAGAAAATTGGTGCTGTTCAGCCTGGAGAAGAGAAGGCTGCGTGGAGACCTCATAGCAGCCTTCCAATACCTGAAGGGGGCCTATAGGGATTCTGGGGAGGGACTCTTCATTAGGGACTGTGGTGAGAGGACAAGGGGTAACAGGTTTAAACTTAAACATGGGAAGTTTAGATTGGATATGAGGAAGAAATTCTTTACTGTAAGGGTGATGAGGCCCTGGAATGGGTTGCCCAGGGAAGTTGTGAATGCTTCATCGCTGGCGACGTTCAAGGTGGGGTTGGACATAGCCTTGGATGGCATGGTTTAGTGGGAGGTGTCCCTGCCCATGGCAGGGGGGTTGGAACTCGATGATCTTGAGGTCCTTTCCAACCCTAACTATTCTATGATTCTATGCTATCGTGAAGAGCATTTGGTCTTAGAGCTGTAGTTTCTTTCTTCATAATTGGACCTTGTTTCTGTGATTTTTCTCTGCCTGTCATTCGAACATGCTCACTTATAAAAAGGAGATAGAAGAAGCGAAACAGAAGGGCTTGCATGTCCTGCTGCTGGACAGGCTGAAACAGAGCCCTGGGCACTCCAGGATCTTTGCAGAATCATCACAAATGTGGAGAAGGACAAAGCAGAACCTCCAGTATCTTAGCTGTTGATTACACTGGCAACAGCTGTTTTTATATTTTGTTGATATAATGGCTTACATTTCCTCTCAGTCAGACACTCACAAAATTACCTATAATTTAGCTTTGAATAGAGATTGTTTCACCATTACATGGGAATGAGGCTGGAGGCAGATACTGCTCGAGTCATGGTTCCTGGGAGGTCCCATTTTCCCCATTCCCCTTATGGAAAACATGTAAGTATTTGGCATTCAGGTTTAGGGATAGGCAAGAAAGTAAAATTCCGGGCATCAGGCTCAGGAAAGTGGCAGACAGTGGGGCGAAAGCTAGATCTCCCCACAGAGAAACCACCAAATGCTCCTGAGCAAAATCAGAAACGAAAATGACCTTGTGAAGGAGGAAAACAAACGTTCTGGAGCCAGAAATAGTGACAGAATGGCAACTACGTGCAAAAGTTTTCTTTGAAAGAGCCACTTCCTTATCAAAGCAGAAAAAAATCATGAAGCATGTTTCAAAGGAGACCTTCAACACCATCTCAGCTGCCAAAAGCTATTAATAGTTCATCTGCAAGGGACCAAAACAAAAGGTCCCTTCCCTCTCTAATGTTAACTGATGAGAGAAGTTAACAATCTACTTCTGTTATCAGTCACTCAATTCGTGTAAGTGACAGCAGAGATCTGCGCGTTGGATGGAAAGTTTCCTGACTGACTGATGGCAGCTTGCTGTCTTTATTCAGCTTGCTTTAAAATATGTACGTATATATACACACATGTATTTGTGTATATATATAGACATACATATGTATGTGTGTGACAAGTCAAAAAATCCAGATTACGAAAATTATCAGCTGATAAATCAGGCACTCACAAATACCACGTTTCAGTATAAAGTTTGCCCGGTCAGAAATTTTATTCATTGGCTTATTCACCTAGATTTGAAAGATGCAATTTCAAGTGTCTGCCAGAGTTTTCTCATGTTTTGGTAAAA
The DNA here is from genome assembly GCA_039720435.1 of Amazona ochrocephala. Taxonomy (NCBI): domain Eukaryota; kingdom Metazoa; phylum Chordata; class Aves; order Psittaciformes; family Psittacidae; genus Amazona; species Amazona ochrocephala. The sequence goes on from CM077881.1 coordinate 27,914,952, forward strand.
AAACAAAGGTTTTTTTTTTTTTTTTGCAGGTTTTGGTGAAAAAATAAAAGAAGAATTCAGGTGCCTAAAACAGGTATCCAGTGCCATTTGAGATGCCGTAGTGCATGAAACACATCTATGTAGAGCTGTCACAAATGATACAGGGTTTGAGAGAGACATGTAATTACAGTGTGGCTGCTGGAGGCCAGGTAATAACTTAGGGTGCCTAAAATGGAATTAGACACCTGTTTCTATATCCCTCTTCATTTAACATTGTGCTTCAGTACCACACTGGTGAAGTTCTGACCTTTACCAACAATTCACAATAACAGTATGCGATACCAGTCATGGTAGTGCTGTAGGGCCCTTTAAGATCTTTGGCTTCTTTGTGCATGTGAATTCCTTTAAGTCTTTTACTCTTTTTTGTATATTTTCTCTTCAGGATGACCTGCCAATCAAATAACATGCCAACATAGATACAGAAAAAGAAGATTTTGATCTGGTGACCATGAATTGCTTGTGAGCAAGTACCATAGTACATGTCAGAGGTTTGCTTCAGTGTATGTTGTTGCCTTATCACAGGCAGTCAGGTCTTCTTTAAAAGAAAGCAAGAAAGGAGGAGGGGGAAAGCTTCTTAATTTCAAAAGGCAAGCTGATCTCTAAAGCCAACCCCTTTTTTCATATTCACATTGGCAGGCTACCCATAAAAGAATAGGGGGATGGAGTTTACATTTAAATTCATTTAAAGCAAGATGCAGTTTTCATGTATTTATTATGACATAGACAGAATGCTTCTTTTTCCAGTGATATGTCTACAATGCCGCCACCTAATTGTAACAATCTCTCAGCAGCCCCTCCTCATGAATCACCCTGACAGAAGATAACACAATATCTGCCTTTCAGGTCCTAAAACACAGCATAGCCTTCCAGACAATCCACACCAGCAGTGCCAATAAACTGAGAACAGTCCAGCTAAAACTCAACTTTTTGAAAAAGAATTAATTAATAGAGGATGATCATTTATTTCACCTATTGTAGCAGCCTGGTGAGAACATCCAGGAAAACAAGGCAAGCAGAAAATGCTAAATGGATAATTAAAGTTCACACTGAAAGAAATGTAACAAGTTGCAAATGGTAAATGGGAGAGATTTTGTGGAAGGCACGCATTCAGAAAGTTTCACTGGGGGCAGCAAAGCTGTCAGGAGACAGCAGCACTTAACCTCACTAAATGTCTGGGCACGCCTCAAAACCAGGTAATTCATTCAGTTGTAGATGTGATCCCATGTGCTTCTGCTACATCTAAAGCCAGCTGGAAGCCAGACTGATTACTCTTTTACTCATGAGGTTTTGGTGAAACCAAAATTTGCCAGTTATGGAAGCCATAATGTGAGGAGGAATGTTCACTAGCAAGGAACTTTGAAAGTCAAGTGGTCAGAATCATATGAATCATGAAGAAGCCCAGTCAAAACCTGGTTCTCTGTACAGAAGTAGATTATAAAATGCCAGCTGGCATTACAACACCAGATGAAATACAGCTTTGGTGATTATACAGTGGCGTGTGTCAGCTATTTCGGAAGGGCTGTATGTCAACAGGGATGACCTAAGGAGCAGTTTGTCCTTCATGGTCTGTGAAAAGCAGCTCCATGTTCAAGGAGAATCTGTAAATAAGAAAGGAGGATGGAACCATGCCAGGTAGCAGCTAATTGCACAGACAATGCATTTGATTTTTGCCAAATTAAAAGAGCAGTGTTTGGACTCCAAGTCCAAATTACGTACTATTATGACAAATATTTTTTTTTTTTTATACAGCGCCGGCTTCATCATTTTCATACCAGTTCTTCGGTTTGTGTGTCTTTTTCTGTGTTTTCATAGAAGGCTATAATTTGTTACTGCTCTCATCCTAATGAAATTTAGCCCTGCTGTATTCAGTGGGTGTTTGCCTGCCTCTTTGAACACTGGCTTTAGTACAGATGTTTACCGGATCTATTGGCTTGAACTTAGTTTTGTTGACTTAACATAATTACATGGACAATTTTCACTGAATGCAAGATATTTTCTTAAATTATTATAACAGAAGACCCTTGTGCAAACACTCCCATAGTCTGAAAAGAGATGATCAGTTTCTAAGACAGAAAATTATCACTTATCTCTCTCTACAAGGAGAGAAAACATTGGCTTTATGGCTACAAATGCCCTAGAACTCAAAGCAAGCTGCCTCTGCCAGTATACCCCTAGGCAAGATGCATTAATACCTTTGGCCCTGATTCAGCAGAAGACTGAAGCAAGTCACCCATGCTAAGAAACTCAATGCCTTCTTTTAGCTGATGTTGAGTGTAGCCCAATGTTTGCTTTTCACACAGCTGAATGAGAGCAGACTCTTCCAAAACATAACCTTGTTTGTGGTGCTGCATATTTCTGAAAAGTGTGACCAATGCGTAAAGGCTGCAAGGAAAGGAGCTTGTAGATACCTTGTTATGCATTTGATTCATGGATAAAATAACAAATATGGGGATAATTCGCAGTGAGGGTTGAATAGAGATAATTCTTTTTTTTTTTGTTTGCCGAGTTTGTAAGATATCTCTTGGGTCATGCCTGAAGTTTCTGGATTCCATTATAATTGTCTTCATTGAAATACATTTGTTATTCTCAGGCCTAGCTTAATGAATTATCCAAATCCTTCTGAATGTGTTTCTTTTGCTCCTTATTATTCATACTTTGTTCATTTATTATCTTCTGCAGTAAAAACCTAACTTTCAAATACCTCCTCCAAATCACTCACGAGGCTAAGCTCATCCTCTTTGTAGCAAATCAAGCATATCTCAGAATTAATGGTCAACATCATTTACTATATGCTGTACTTTATTTCTCTGTTTATTAACTTCTGGACTTACACATATAACAACGGTTTGAGTTTCTTGGCCTGAAAAACTGTACATGTGCATCAAGCCTGAAGCTGACACACGAGACAGTGCCACACCTTCTCCGCAATGGTCTGAAATCAAAACCTGCCACTGGAGGGTAAAAGTCTGTATCAGGTTTTTGCAGCAAAGTTGTATTTGTTGCGCAAGTCCGAGTTTAGAAGTCATGTAAGCATTTCTGAAAATGTGTTTGCCAGTCTGAATTACCCTCCGCATGTTATTTTCTCAGGCTTGGAAATCTGTAGATGATTGATAATAAGAAAACGTTTGAAATTCCAGCCCCTTTCTCTTCTAATTTGAAACTTAATTTAAAAGATTATCTGATTATAAAGTGGTGGAATAGAAATTCACAGATGAAAATTCAATATTTTTCTCAGTTACACTTCCTGTGTTTGAGCAAGATACTTAACCTTTACCTCATTTCTCTGCATGGAAACCTCTGTCTGTAAAGTAGGTATGCAATTTAAAAGGATCAAGTGAAAATGAAATAATGACAGGGTTAGCTAGAGAAGCCTGCATCTGCTCAGTGCCTGAGAAGCCACTGCAGTGTCAAAGTCTCTAGCTAGACAGACTGGTTTACAAAGAGACTCAGGGTGAGATTTTAAGGCCAACCAGGTATCACACTTTAGGAAAAAACTGGGAGAACCTCAGGTATTTCTCCTGAACCTACAGTTCAGATGTGTGCTTACTCAGCTGTCTGCCTACATCTGCTCTTGCAACACCCAAAGGATGAAGGAGAGGAGATACAGGAATATTTCCTGAAAGGACCCTGATTTCAAAGAGGACATATAAGAAAACCAGCCTGAATTCACAGCTTCTACCAAGGCACTACGAATGTGCAAAGCTGGATCTCAGGAGTATCCTTCTCCAAGGACCAGGCTTTGCACATCTGTTGAGCAGAATCAAGCAGTCTGGAGAGTTTGTGATATAAACTTTGCCATCAAATGGCCTCTAGCTACCTGTCTGTCAAAGCCACAATCAGACAAGAGACACAAAATGCTTCCTGTGACAATAAAAACCCACTTTAACTCCTCATAAAATGTCATTCTTCTGCCACTTTAAATACAATTCCCATTTGCTTCTTGCTTCAAGGTTTATTTCTTTATTTTAGAGATATTACACAAAAACTTGCTGAGCAAATTACCAATTAGGACTAAGAGAATTTAAAAATAGTCCTTGGTGCCATTTCACAACTTCCACTTGGGTAAAATGCAGCTGTCACTTTTAGCCACTGACTTTCCCATAAGCCTGTGTTAAATATTAACACTCAGCTACAGTCTACCTGATTTACATCTGAAGTACAAGGGCTTGCAGCAAGGAGACCTCAGAAAATGTTAGAAAATGAGATACAAATAGAGGTCATAGTAAAATTCACAAGAAAAACAGGTCTTGGCATCCTCTCAAATAAAACAGAATTATCTTCCTTTTTTTTGTCCTTTCATTTGATTCTGCTTTGCACTGGGAAAGTAGAGGTTGGAACTAGATGACCTACAAGAAGTCATTTCCAAACAAATTATCTACAATTTTATGATTTGTTACTTTGCTATCAACTTTTTAAATTAATGCTGCCTGAGTGAATGCAGCTACCTAGTTATTGCACTAACTCAGACTGTAGCTGCCTAATACTACACTTTGTCAAACATAACAATATACAAGTACGGTTGGTGAAAGTTATTCTGTGTTCCTGCTCGCACTATATGTGATATAGCAGATAACATCACATAAAATCTGTAATGAGATTTGTCTCCATTATTCTTCAGGGTAGTCGTTAGATTTGTTGAGCTTTTTCTCTCCCTGTATATCTTCTTGTTACTGTAATTTATTGCAATTTTCTATCATTATTTTGTTTTGTGAATGTTTCATCAAAGAACTTCTCTGTGTGTTCTCATTTTCTCTATATAAAATGCCTGATAGTTATCTATTTGTGCTCATTTTGCTCTTTACTCTACTTTAAATTTTCTTTGTTTTACTGTATCCCAGTTGTCTGCAAGAAGCTGTGATCAAGTTAATAACAGATCTTAAACCAAAGATTCCCACTCTAACAAAAGTCACCTGAAAGCACATCTTCCAAAACAGAAAGCATGGCTAAGTGCCGAAATATCACTGAAAAAAAAAATTGGGGCTTTGATACCTGCCTCTTATTTATGTTTCTAAAAAGCTCCCCTCCTTTCTTCAGGGGCTTGGTTGCTTTGCATGTTCAGGTCTGATTGCATGTGTAGACTGTGCTAAGCATAAGGTCTACATAATTCATGTTCATCATTTTACTTTTCAGATCTTAAGCATATGAGTCCTCAGCTATAATTGGCAGACTTTGTGCCTCCAAAATGGAAAGGGTATATATTTTCTTTCTTACAAGTATTGGCTCTATGACTTACTAATGCAAGAGTGTGCGTGACATTATGTCAGTCATTCTTTTTTATTTGAGAATCTGGGGAAAAATAACATATTGATGATTAAAAAATGATGACCAAACTCTCCATGACCTGCAGGTTCTTTATGTTGGTGATAAAGGGTGTTAAAAGTGCACATGGAATCTCTAGCTCCTCTTGAAAAATGTGGCCTTTGCACATCTGTAGAAAACTTAAAATACCAAAGCTTCATCCATACTGGAGCCTCAAAGGACTTCTTCAATTCTGTTGTTTAATGCATTTCTACCGAAGGTCTTTGCAGTAAGTGGGTGGATAAGAGGAGGTAACATCTGCTCCTGGAGCCAGCATGAGAGAGAAGAATAGGCTAGATTTAAAAAAAAAAAAAGGGGGGGGGGAAGAAAAAAAAATGAAAGGGAGCAAATATTCTAAAACATCTATTACTGTTCTTATTCCAAAAGGCAAATGTGTGCCTGTTGGAGGGCAGGAGCAATTTCCTGTCTGGGAAGACTGTGGCATCACAAGGAGAATACATGCTCATGTGCTCAAGTCATGGCTGTTAAGACTGACATTCCATGTAAGAGGAAGTTGGAAAGCAAATGCCACAGTAACAATGATTGCAGCCTTTAATTCACATTTTAGTTTCCCAACCCATGTCACTTTTGCTTGATACTGTGGTCCAGTAACAACGTGGCCATACAAGAGCACTTAGCTATAGTTGAACTGCAGGGGTTGGGCAGAGTGAAAGGAGCCTGACAACCAAGGTGCCACCACCAAATCATCTGATCTAAACTCCTCTGATCATTAACCTCCACTCCACCTCCCAAATCACCACATGCAAAGTGCTTCAGCCTTCCAGGTCCCCCAGAAGCACTACTAATGCCATAAAGATCAGGACACTGAGCCATCAGACTGACAGCAATTTCCCAGCAGGAAAGGAAACCTAATGTATGTTGATATATGATGAGCACAGGAGCTGTGGTACAGCCATTTGAGGATCGCATGTGCCATTTTCTCCCTTTCAGAACTGTTGAAACAACAGACTATCCTGGCCCAAAACGAGCATGTTTAAGCCAAATGCTCTCAGGTCTTCTTATTATTAATAACGCTTGACAGGGATGAGCTTTGCTTGATAATTTTTAGCATTTTTGTGTAATGGAAATGGCTTTTTTATTTTCTCCAGTTGTTTTTCGACTTCACGTTGAACACAGCTGGTCTAAATGTGCAAGAGGTACCAGTTCCTGCATGAAATACAAGGAACATGTAGTTAAGACTTTCCAGAATTTCTGGATGTTTTCTTCTTTCTACTTAAGACAACCAGCAAATCCCAGAACAAAATTAATTCTGTGTGGGCATTCTCAGATCACACATGAAATATTCATGCTAATGTAGCAATCTGTTGCTGAGTTTTGGAGGCTTATTTGATTTATTTATTTATTTATGGTTTTGTTCTGATTTTTCTCTTACTCCAGTTAATTAGGTCTGCCAAAGACAAAGGCTAACTTTTTTTACCTGTAGAAGCCTTATCCTCTATTCTACAAGCATTTTCATTGTGTCCCTATTACTCTTCGTTAGAATTCAAGCTGTTCTCCTGAGATGGTGAAATTGAGTTAGCCTGACAGGCAGTAAAATGTTTGCAGACACCTAGCCAGTTATGTCCTGGAACAGTTGTCACCAGGAGCAATTTTAGAGGCAAGTGGATACCTAAAAATAACCCTTTTTTTATATATATTTAAAAAAATGTTATTTTTTTTTTACAAGAGTTGAAATGATCACAGCTGGAAACTATATTATGCCTGAACTACAGCTCAAGCCTGAAGTTGAGCCGAAGTGAAAGCCTGAATGCCAAAGTATTATTAAATACAAGGATGACATAGCAAAAACTTTACAAAATTTCTCATGGCAAATTCTGTACTTCTCATTAGATCACATTGCTACTTTCTCTTTCCTTTGCTAAAAACACCAAAATGAAAAATATTAGAGATGAAGAATTCAAAACAATTTCTTTCCATTAAGCAAATTTGTTGTTGCTGTTACTGTTTACCATCAAATCAAAGAAAGCACCAGGCAAAGGCTTCGAAAATATAATTACTTTCTCTTGTTTTTTCTGTCTAGTCCTTAGATGACTTTGGTTTAGTTTTTAGAACGGTCAGTTATGATTTCAAGGGCTCCACCTAAGGCATGTACCTGTATATACCCATTATCAGAGGAGCCTTTGGAGGATCTAGCTGCTCCGTTTTGCTTGCTAGGACTTGAACTTTTAGGATGATTTGGAAAAGCACTGAACATCTTTAAATACTGATTTTACTGTATTGTTCTTCTGTCAAATTAGAGTTTATATTCTATCCCTAGCATGTCTCATCTATGTAGATTGTAAGTGCTTTGAGACAGCAACTGCCAGTCAGCATGTGATCAAAGTTCAAGGCAGCAGATCCTTGAAGGAGTGGCGCAATCTTTCAACTGATACCACAAGGAAAGTACTAATAATAGCAGATCCATGGTACCAGCTACAATTTCTGACAGATACAGAAGAAAGCCAAGATGGATGGGGATGAAGGACAGTCTTTTTTTAAGAGTGGCTCCCACAGGATTGTAAAACTCCTTGGCAGGGCAAGTGTTGGGGTAAGCTTGTCCAGGTAGTTTTTGTAACAGAAGAAATTAACAAGAAAGACATGATTTTGGCAACTGAGGCTACAAAACTGCAGCAAAAATTGGAATTGCGCTTGATGGTGTTGTCTTGTTGAAGCAGGCGAGCACAGGTCTCATTTTGCCTTCCAGACTTTGATGATAACCCATACAGTCTCCAGCCTGCAGTCCCTGGCTTTGTGTCTTGTCTGGCCATGTGCACAAGTTGCTGACAAACTATAACACATTAGTGGTAAGAGAAAAAGAAATGAGCAAAAACCAAATGAATAAAAACAAATAAAAACAACCCCAGAAAAAAGCCATGAACAAGAAAATGAGCTAGCAAGTTTCACACCACTATTTCTCCTGGTCTCTAACTGGTACTGGATAAATAAGTGCTTCTAGATACGCCAAATTGACAGCCAGGTGTCTCAGGTCTGGTCATGCTCCTCTCATATGTCACCTTACACAAGCATTAGCATTTCCATCTGTCTCAGTTGTCTGGACATGGAGCAGTAAGAGTCAGGGCTGAATGATTGGAGTTCCCTTTTCCAGAGTCCTGCCTGGTGACACATAAGCAGAAGGAACTTTATGCTCTCCCACCTAGAGGGTGAGGCAGCCAGTTGATACTTAGAATAGTTAGGTTTGTGGTTGAGGTTTCTTTGTTTGTTTGGTTGGTTGGTTGGTTTTTCAGTTGTGGAGTGGACTTTGGGGAGAAGTGCCTTGAGGTTGAAGACACTTCATCTGACAGACTGTTCACAGACATGATCTCCAAGATGGGTGTAAGTACCACCTGTGGAGGAGCTGATAATCTTTTTGAAGTGTGTTTCATATGAACTTCAATTAAAAATAAAATCAAAAAACAACAAACAAACAAACAAAAAAAACACCAGCATAGAAAACCCCCCAAAAAAAGAGATTCCAGAAAGAAAGGGTGATCTCAGCAAGTCCTTCACACTTTAAGCTCTCTTACAAAAAACCTGTTTGCTGGCCCTTCACAGAATTAACTGTGCCTGCCTTGATTTTTCCTATAGTCATCTCAGAGAGAATCGTTTTTTCATCCAAAACATAAGAGTAATGGTAAAGGTTCTTTTAGAGATCTTGTATGGGACTTTCAAGCCCTCTCAGCCAGAATAGAGTATCTCTCACTTTAAAAGCTGCTAAAAGTAACTTTACATTCACTCCCTTATGCTCCTAGATTGAGCTAATGGTCGCAGTGCAGCTTGGAGTTGATGAAAAACAAAGGAATATCACTAAGTTAGTGGGCATTAAATGGTTCTGCCATAAGAGAAGCTCTTCCTATTCCTCTGAAGAAGAAGGTGTTCAGATATTCTGGCTACCAGTAATCCCTGAAGCAAATAATCTCTTTCTTTGCCAACTATTGCCGCAACTTCCTTTTCTCAGTTACAGCTAATTGAGATGTTACCTGAAAGCCTCAGCTTTACTCTTATCTGTCAGAAAGAAGTGAAATGATATGACAGCAACTAGAATGCTGTCACTTGAGCACCCGGTTTATGACTTCAGCTTAGTAGGAACTGAAATTCATCATGCAACTCTTTTGGAAACAAAAATTCTCTCCTATTTTAACAGTGAAATTACATGTTAATCAGTACATTCCTCTTTTTAAAAGCTAGCTTGGTATTTTGCCAGCTAATCAGTGGTGTTTACTGGAAATGTTCTAGCAAATGTATTTGTTGCAATATAGCACCTGTTCAAATGCATCACTTTAATGGAAATTTACCAATCTAAGAAGCATTTCCATGTTAGGAATGTTTCTTCGGTTTGTTAGGAGAACTGAGAATGAGAATTTGGGGACTGAGCACAGAATGAGTAGGAGGCTGGAGCCTTTCCCTTTTCTATCTCAAAGATGAATATGGTAAAGAGACATTCTAGCTGACCAAGATCAGGATGTCAAACTGAGACTCCAGTGTTTAACATGAGGAGTTTTATTCATGGGCTTTCTGGTTTTTATTCAAATAATCTCTCCGCTCCCTCTTCTGTCAAAACAACTATGAAGTAATTTTTAAAAGGTTTTTCCTCTAGCATGCAACAAGAGAAACACAAATTGGTATGTTTTCTTGTGAAGTTTTTCATGCGAAGTTTCTTTTCCAGCAAGTCCCTTAAAAGCAGTATGTATGCAACTGCATGATTTCCCATGGCAATCTGGTCTGGAGGTAAATGAGTGACCTCTCATGCCCATTAAAATCTTAAGAATATAGTGGGATTGTGTAGATAGATGTTCTATCTTGTCTGTCTGATTCCAATTTAAGGTTTTTATTGCCTTGAAAGTGTGTTGAGCTACAGATCAATATTCCCTTTTGATTAAGTAGAAATAAATTATTAGGGCAATTATATACATGAAAAGACGCAAAACATCAGCACTGGATATGTGTAGAAATTCCATGTTATATTAAGGATCTGAGATATTATTATTGCAAATTTCAAAGTCATTTCCAGTCAGATACCTACATTTTGTCTCACAGGGTCAGCTTACAAGCTCTTGGGTAAACCTCAATAATGATTTGCCAGAACTGGATCCTGCACAACAGTGTGCAGACACCCACTGTCCCTATTTTTCTGTAGTCACTGCAGATTATTTCAAATGTTTAATATGCCTTTGACTTCTGATATCATAAAAAGGAAATGATTTATGAATTCTGCACTTTTTCTGTGTCCTAGCTTTAGTTTTAATAATCATGGGCTTGATATAAGACAGTTGGCAGATATAAGACCGTTTCCACTCCTGTGAGTCTCCAAATCAAGATCCAGTATCTTTTCAAAATATTCTTTGGTTCAAACGCATTGCAAAAGTTAAAGTTCATAAGGCACTATTGCGCCTCTGGGAAAACAAAGAAAAAGACAATAGTGAGATTCACTTCTAATCTTAATATCTGCTGAAGGTTCTTTAGGGGGCAGGCAAGATGCTGGTACTCTGAGTGCCTGAAGGGGTAAAAATTATTTTGTCCATGACTCTGAGGACATAAAACTGAAAGAGGAAAAACCTGCATCCAAACAAGGTCATAGACTGCTACGTCACTTTTGGCAGAACTGCTGTGCCGGATCATTATCTAGCGCTCATCAGCATGAAGGCAAAGGTATATTTGATCAGAAACTTTTCATTTCACCATATAACATTAGTGAAGTTTTCATATTTATTTATGAGATTTGACTTGTGAAAATTTTTAGAAGGGGGCTCTTATCTGCTGTAACAGGGCTTTTAGAAAATGCCACTCCTGTATGCATATCTGACACTTGTTCAGTCTCTTGCTGAGACCACTTCTCTTCAAACCTTACACTAATCCATAAAGTACCTCCATGCCTCAATTTGACAAGCATATTTTTTGTGGTCTTCATTCATGCTGAACCATAGGACTTTTTCTCCTGTGGTAATAAAAGCATCACCAAGCCCTGCTTATTTTTAGCACACTACAAAGGGAGCCTGCAGCTGCAGTTCCTATACATTTCACTATTAACTGTTTCAAGTGCCCAGTAAGAAAATGATTGTGGGCTTGAACAGAAAGAGCCTTCCCAGTTACATGTACTGAAAAACCACAATCATTAACGTTGTCGGTGTTGTTTTCCTCAGCCGTAATTCAGCCCTCATTTTCTGGGAGAGATACTAATGACAATTCATTCACCTCCAAGAAATTACAGTTATTCAGTGAGCACTTCACTGAAGTGAAAGTTCTGTTTGGGGAAGAAAGATTTTGAATGGTCAATGCTTTTTTTGATGGCATTGCATGGCCTGTGTGTGTTGGAAAGGTGGAATAAAAGCTTGGCCCCAGGCTGAGAGTCTGCTCAGCTCTGATAATATGGCTGCTGACCTTTAGTGCAACAGGCAGTTAAGTTGCTTACAGACTACACTAGCAGCAGAAGATGGACCCTGGCTGTTCTACAGCCCAGGGTGTAGGTGGGGCCAAGAACAGAGCCTGCCTCTTCCAGCAGAATGAGGTGCAAATCTCAGGATAGAAGACAGTAAACAAATCCCTATTATGGACCCATTCTGCAATAGTGCTTAGTGATGTCACTGTAGTGCATCCGTAGATGACTGTTGCAGATGAGAAAAGAAGCAACAGTTTCTCATAGGAAATAATGGTTGCTTTTATTGGAGTGTTCTAACGGTTGCACTGTAGGTAATTAGACCTTAAGGGGTGTCACAGGAAAAAAAAAAAGGAAAAAAAAAATAAAATTATTTGTATAGCTCAGGGGCTTGCATTCCATACTGCTGAGAAATTATAAGCCAAACACTGGATGCAGTAGCCTTCTGCTGAGCCTTATAGCAGAAAAACCTGAGCTACTTCTCATCCACATAAGATGTGTAACACAAGAAAGGTGAATCAGTGAAAAATATTAGGGGACTTCAACTAGCATTGATTTATTCTGGGAATAAAAATTAAAATGATGGTTAATTTTATTCTAACCATGGATAAGATCTGAGCCCACTGATAGTACAGAGTATTTTGTCACTGACTTGAAAAGGTGGGGAATGCCAAGCATTTTAAATATACATTCAAGCTAGTTTAAGCAAATAAAATACTTTATTTATCATTCATATTCACGGAATAAACTTGCAAGTTAGCTCCCTGAAATATTAGTTGCTATTACACTTATGCATAATTTATTGCTAAATTTGTTTACATGTGCTGTGTTTGAAAATGGAGCAGCATGAGAGCAAAGAACATTATAGTTTGCCTGTTATAGAAAAGAACAGAGTGTGAGGAGGCTTTTTTATTCCTGCTGTATTAAAAGTGATAAGTTAAATACAGGGACTAAAGTGCCTTTATAGGCCTTTCATAATAAATAAATACACACATAATAAATATAATGTTCATCAATCCTCCTAGCTAAATTTTGGTCATTATCTCCCACATGAGGGACTAGTCTGTGCCCATTTACTCCACAGGAAAGAACCTGTGGGTGGAAGGAGTAGTTTCTAAAAAGTTTGTGCCCTTTCTCTCCCACAGCTGCCTTCTTGTGTTGGTAGACTGAAATATCATAGGGACAGAAATGCTTTCTTCTTAAGGACTGCTGGTTTCAAGACATGCCCAAGGAGGTAGACTAACACATAAATATGTCCATGCTGTAAAGGCTTCACATGTCCCCAAGGCCAGCAGAGAGGATGGTTTTCGAACAGGATGCTGGAGAAGCCCAGGGTTGTCATGAGACTCCCTGCACTTTCCATCCTAGCCTAGCTCCATGTAGCTCCATTCTATCACACAAGAGGTCCTCAGCTGCAGTGCCATCAGCACAGCTACAGCGGCATCAGCAAGCAAACAACTTCATGGCAGCAGAGACTCCCTCCTTGCAGCTCCCAGTTTTGCAGCATGATGCGATTCTCACAACTTGGCCATCTCAGTCAAAGAGGGCCCAACAGGGAGATTGTACTTTTGACTCCAAAATTCCACCCAAAATGCAAATGTTTCCGTTAAAAAACTGCTTTCATGTCTACCTGTATGTAACCAAGAAATATAAAAGTCTACTGAGTTGTTCAGCATTGCAGTGGCAAAAAGGGATAAATGCTTAAGGAAGCGTCATAGCTTTTTTCTGTAAACAGCATAGATGAAAATCAGTGTTTCTGTTATGTGGTGATCACATGCAAACATGTGCACCACAGAAGGCACAGAAGGGGATATGTTCAATGAATTCAGGGGAAATTTTGTCTTTCATTGAGGTCAAGAAATGTTTCTTAAGGGTGATGGAAATCAACTTGCAAAGAAACAAGTCACTGGAAACAAAACTTCCCCTCCGGCTACATGGACTAGCACACACTGTCTTTTGCATAGATAAGCTTAAAGAAATAAGCACAGGGCAGAGATCTGGGAGATCCTGGCAAAATCCAGATTCTGCTGCTGATGGCCAAAATACACAATTTTTCACCATCTGTCTTCTCATCAGTGAAGTGAAGCCCTTACTTCTCTCTGAAGGGTCCTGTACTGTTTAATTAGGGAACATCAGGACAGTGCTTTGACCATATAAACACCATTTAAATGCTAAGCGCCTAATTCATCATGCACTGTGCTGCAGTGGTAAGGCAACGGGGTATCCCTTTGATCTCATGTGCAGGCATCCAGCCCAAACTGCTGTACTGGCATCCCTGGGTGAATAGTCCGGCCCAGTTACTCAATCCCTGAAATGCATCCTGATTCTGTGGTGTGTTGATCCTCCTGCCCATCTGTCTGCATGGCCCAATGCCCTCTTGAAGCATCCTGTGTCCATTTTAGGAACTCACAAGTGCCAAGAGGAGGGAAAGGTGCGTGTGTATAGCCAGCAGTGCTTTTCCCTCAACGGTATCACTGCATAAGGTGGCACAGCCTTTCCATTATGTGTTGGCTGTGATGGGCAGCCTTTCTGTAACATGAGTTTCCAGCAGAAATACGTTCATATGATCATGCCTTCTCTACAATTTAGGAGCAGTAATGACTGTACACAAAGTCCCTTTTTTATTAGTGTAATAAATGTAACAATCAATTTGCTGATAAAAGTGATTGTCTGTGCTTATTGAATGAATAACGCTAAAATGCAAAGCTTGAACAATCCTGAAACAAAAAGTAGTTTGTAAACGTCAGATCACAATATCCTTTACATTGTCTGAAGAATAACGAACATCCGGGAGGATTGTATTAACCTGTCTAAGAAGGATGAAGAACCGGAAGAAATGGACTGCGCATGCACCGAGTCAGCAAGGTAAAAAGTTCAAAAGAAGAGGAAGATGACTTACTTCATCCAGAGACCCCTGCCCAAGACCACCAGGAGGCAGTGCGCATGCGGGACAATATTGCGAAACTAATTAACATGAGAGGCGGGAGACAATTTACATATTGTGAGACCACAATGAATATGTATACCTTGATTGTTTAAAAGAAGGATTGGTATGTGCCTGAAGTGTGCATGTTGGTGGAGCGGAGACTCCCCGCGCACCCAGCGCTGCTTTGCTTACTACCTCTCATTAATTAGGCAATAAATTACTCCTGCTACTATAATTTGACTTTGGTCGTTTACAATATTAGTCACAAAATCTGCACCATTAGGGCCCACTTTACAATTTAGGCTGTCACAATTCTATTTTTGCACAGAGCCAGGGCAGCATTTTCAGTTGCGTTACTGCAGCACTACTCATGAACAGCAACTGTTGCTTAAGTAGGAGAGATTAGGATATTAGCTGAACCACCTCAGAGTTACTTTGACTGAATGGACTTCAAGGATCATCAGACTAAATTAAATGCACCAAGCCTTGGATTTATTATGCAATGCTGTTTCAGCAGAAGAAAATAATCCACACAGACATGGTGTGGATTTCTATCTTCCTCCATCAGTCAGACAACATTGTAATCTTGAGATTGCTGCTGCCCTTGAGCTTTACAGGCAATCTGTGCCTCAAACAGCAAATACAGTCCCTGGATCAGTGCCCAGAGATAAGGCAGCCAGGGGACATTCTCGTGGTAATGGTAAAGTTGAAGAAAAATGTAGACGAAATAAATCCAGATATGGAGCCAAATAGTTGCTTTCTCTGCAGTCTTTAATCCAGAGCTGACTCCAGTGAGCAGAGGTGCCAGCATGCACCAGTTGAGTGTTTCTGGCCTGGTTGTTGTTTACTCTCATGTTCCTCCTTTTCCTGGCTCCAGGCAAGGCCAAAAGAGGATGTCCAGAAGCTGGGAGGAGAGATGGCTGGTCAGACCATCTAGGCTGGATGAAGGAAGTACTAGGAATCAGCAGAAATCATCACAGGTACTTTGTGGGATTTGTTTCCCTGACCAAAATACTGCAATGTTCAAACTGGGAAAATGTTCGCTGCTCATCTACTGCTAACAAGAATAAGCAGCATCAGGAAAATGTGGCCATCAGTATGACATGCCATTGCCATCTTAGATAATACCCTCATGCCACTCCCAATCTTCAGCAATTGTTTCATGAGAATGGAGAATCTGGAACATTGTGACTCACACAAAAAACTTTATTTATTTACTTTTTGTTTTCCACAAATGGAACACTTCTACACCTAGGGTTTTTGCCAAGAAAACTCTCCTGGGTTCAACACTAACAGTCATTTTTCTCCTTCTTCGTAGCTGGTGCAGTGCTGTGGTTTTGACTTTCAGCCTGGGAACAGTGTTGATAATACTGATGTTTTTAGTTGCTGCTCAGTAATGTTTAGTCTGACCAAGGACTTTCTGTGTCTCATGCTTTGCCAGGGAGGAGGGGAAATCAGGAGGAAGCAGAGACAGGACACCTGACCCAAACTACCCAAAGAGGTATTCCATACCACAGCATGTCATGCCCAGTATATAAACTGGGGCAGTTACCTAGAAGGGCTAGATCACTGCTCGGGGCAGGCTGGGTATACGTTGGTGGGTGGTGAGCGGTTGTATTCTCTTCCCTTGTTATTTCCCTTATCATTATTATTATTGGTGATAGCAGTGGTGGTTTGTGTTCTACCTCAGTTACTGGACGGTTCTTATCTCAATCCATGGGAGTTGCATTCTCCGGGAGTGGGGGGAGGGAGGGGAGAGGGAGTGAGAGAGTGGCTCCATGGTTGTGGGTTGCCGGCTGGGCTTAAACCATGACAAAACCCCAGAAAATCTGAAGCAAAATATTTTAATAACTAGTAGGAAGCAAACAAGATGACTGTGATTTTAGGAACAGATTCCAGCCATTCAAGTGACATGTACAGCTCCTGCAGCCAGGGTACTGTGCACCACCAGCCTGCATCAGTGCACAAAGGAAAGACCGTGAGCATTACTGAGACCTCATGAACTTTTTCTGATTTTCTGTGCCTGGGCTGAAATAAGAGTGGAATGAGGCCTAATAATCTCTCTGGAGCCTAAAACTGTTTTATTTTAATCCTCTATTGAGAAAAGTAATAAAGCATAGCCCAGTGGTTTTAAATAAATAAACCTACATTTCAGTGGTGCAAAATCATTATGGTGTCTGTCCATGAATTCTTGCACCAGTCTAAACTGTTTAATTGGCAAAATCCATACTATATAACATGAACTTAAGCATTGAAATTTAATACCAGATCAGGTTAATCTCAGATGATATTAATCACCAATTAATATTTTGGGGGCATTGTTCATGCAGAAAGAATCACTATTCTAATTACCACTTGTTTGATAATGTGCCTTTATCTTAATTTTTAATGGGGTTGCCAGTTTATTTAGATGCAAACATCTGAGGATTTTTACATTCCCAAGAGCAATTGCTCTCTTAAATATTTTCAGTGATACAGTTACTTTAAAGCTATAAGCAGTGCATGAAGAGCTAGCATGAAATTACATTATATCTCCAGAGCTTTGTAGTTATATAAGAACTCTCACCATATTCTGTTAATTAATGGAATACACTTGCCGTGGGTTTTTGAAGTTATTAATTTTTTTATTAGTTTAAAATTCTTTAATCGTCATATCTGTATACTATTTCTATAATTAATTCATACCAGAGGTACATGGTCTTTCATGCATTCCTATCTTACCAACAGAATGAGCTAAATATAAGAGGAAGGAGATTCATTCAGTTAGGTGTCACCCCATGCTTCAACACTGCAAGTATATATGTATTTTACATATATATATTTTATATATGTGTACATATATGTATATATTAGCAGTACCCAAATAGCATGAGAACAAAGTAACATTTTATGTCATAGATTTGCTTCATTGAATCTAATAATTTTCCAGTGTAATCTTATTTTAAAAATACTAATATTTCTAGCCTACATTAATTTGTAAGTGTCCCTGCAATGTAGAACATAATACTATTTTTTTTTTTTTTTAACATAAAAGAAAAAGTATTGCCACTTATACTTTCTGAGACTGGACTGAGGAAAGTATAATGCTCATGTAGATGAGGTTTATTCTTGTGTTTAAAGGACTAGGAGACAGCACTCTCTTTCACTTTCCATTATTTCAATTTCCATGATTTCTGACAAAGACTTAATTGCTGAATCTTTTTGGCTGCCTGCAAAACGAATAATAGGAATATATAAATGATTAATGTAAAAGACCCATAGTATCTCGTCATTTTACCTCTCCTTTTCTCAGTGTGGGCAGGTCAGGTGTAAAAATACTTTTCTTCAGAAGTTGTCTGAAAATTAATTAACGTTCATTAGGCCCTCATAATGAAAAGTGAAAATGGAGTACAAAGGATTTCTATTTTCTTTATAAATGAGTATAAAATACTACTTGCTGTTGCAAGGCAGCAACAATACTTGGCGCAGTCTGAGCTACCTTCTCATTCTGGGACAGAAAATGGTTACTTTCCCACTGAGCTCCGCGGCTGGGCAGCAAAAGAGAGGGAGCATTGTGAATCAGAGGCATTTCCTTTTTTGCTCCTTTTTCTGTTTGTGGGTGAAAGACACAGTGACTGTGGAATTTTGTAATTCCCTTGTAATTGTCAAGCTTTTCTCCCCTTCAGCCACCACACCTAGATCGCAATTGCCTTTCCTTTTCCTGTGGCGGAAGAGTGGGAGGCATCATTTACCCTGCTTCAGTGTGGCTGCTGGGCAGCACTGCTCTGGCTTTGCCTGCAACCTGTCAACTTTCCTCTCTCATGTCAAGAGGTGGCATCATCTTATCCAATGTGCTGTGAAACTGTGGTGCAATCCTGCTTTTCAGCTCTGACTTTGGGTGCAGAAGAGGATGATACTGCATCCAGAAATGACCTTGATCTTTAAGGATACCTGAACAGGGCTGGGTTCCATATAATATCTGAATCTAACTTTTATAGTTTGACCCTTTTGCTCAAAAGACCACACTTACAGCACTGAAAACTTTCTTTCTGCCTTGGTGTCCCGTACTGTGTGATGGTCTTTTCACAAACACTATTTTTATCAGCTGTCTAAAGCAATTTCCAACCAGCTTTTTGGTTTAGTGAAGAAGATTTTCTGTAGACTTTTTTCATTAAAAAGTGGTGAAACAGGTGAAACACTTCAGATGGGGTTTAATCATAGTTTTCGTCATTTCTGCCAAAGAAAAGAGTGGCATTCATTTCCTATCACCTGTCCTCAGTAAGCCCTTTAACTGATCAAAGGACAGAGGCATGTGAAACCACACAAAACACACTTGAAGAGCATGGTACCCAGAGGCAGCAAATAGATTGCATCAATCCAGAGAACAAAAAAGCAGCACAACCAAGTCTATCTTAGATCACAGTGTATTTAGAGCTGGGAGTTTCTTCTTCCAGTATCATATAAAAAAATTTAAAGTTTACTATTTCCTCAAGGCCTACAGCTTTGTCAGCACTTCCCAAGCAGCTTTCTCTATCCATTTTATATACACAGGGAGGAAAAATAGCTAAAATCCTCATTCTTACCTTCTTCCTTGAAGGACTTTTCCTAAAGTCAGTGTTCCTATCTCCAGTCTAGCTCAGAAGAAAGCTGCCCACACTGACCTTCAGGGCTCTTCAGATCTGTGCTACTGCTTCCATTTCTCTGTCTCATGCTCTGTCTTTCCATCACATCCCTCTCATAAAAGAGAGACTCTGGCAATCACAGGCCTTCAGAGGGCTGTCTGGCTCCTTCCTGAGCACCACCGATTTTTGCTAAGCCCATGGCTTAGCCACTTGGAGTTGTAAACTGGCTCCTTCAGGAGTCTAAACCTTCTGTATTTTAAAACGCTCAGTCCCCCGCCTTCCCTCATCTTTTAACATCTCACTGCAGATGTGAAGCTCTGTGAAATGGTCAGCAGGAGGACTGAGTTATGTAAGTAAAAAGAAAAGAGTAACAACTCAGATCTTCCTCTATCTGGGGCTGAATTACTTTGAAGATGCACAAAAGCAATACTCACTTTTACTGTGGGTGTTCTTTTCATCTTTGCATACTCTTCATGCTTCCCAGGGCCCCGGTTTGTTCTAAGAATCATTGAACTCAGGTTTATGCTTTGGTCCATGCCTAAATTGGGATCAAAAAGTTTTGAAGTTAGTGTTCTGAGTAAAAGCTGTAACTTCAGTCAAGTTGTAGTGAGATTAAGTGAGCAAATCTTTTTTCTCTACCTGATGTAGAAAAGTCTGTTACTGAGTTCAAGTCAGCCTTCCTTCAGGGAATGAAGTCTTTAGGAAAAAAATGTCAGCATGATTGTAAAACTGGAACCAAATTCATGTTAATCTTCCCAGTTTCCTATGCTTTCATGCGTCTCTTCTTTTTTTGTGTGTGTGGGTTCCTCTGTATCATTTTTTGAAACAGCATTTTTTAATTCTAAAGTAAATAGACTTGGGGCTAAGTGTTGGATCAATTTTCTCTCTTGAGCTTTTTCATTTGCACTTTGTGTCCTCTGGAAATTGAGCCTTGGAACTCCTAAACATTGATTTTTTTTTAATTTTTTAATTGTCTTTTGTCTCTGTAACACATCTTGCATCCTATTATAGAAACAAAGGACACACATCTGCTTTTATCTTGGTTACAGAGTCGAACACCACTGTTCATTGTGACGAGTGTCTTCAGCCGTGGTCTGCTGCCAATTCCCCTCCTCTGGATTCATACTCATTTGTTAGGTTTAATTAAAGACCCATGGTACAAAGAAGCTTAAGGCTGCTTTATATTCAAGTTCATATGCTTTTGACTGATAGTGCACTTTTTGTGTGCAGCAATTTAAGATTGTGTAGAAAGGACTTAGAGCGGCAGATTGCTTTTGTATTTGCTGGCTACTGTTCATTTTATTTTCATTATACATTTCATTGTACATTTCAGAGAGAGTTTGCTGAAGGTTTGCAACATACAACATATATAGTGGGATTTGAGTGCTCTAAGGATGGATGGGAAAAGCCTGGTATCTTCCATCAGTTATCCTACAGTAACTTTAAAGGAGTTGTTGAGCCTCCAGCAGACAAGAATATTGCAAATATAACACAACCCTCTCTTTCTTTGCAGTTCTCTAACTTTCCTTTCTACTTTTCCACAGGAGTATTCCCTGTGCAGGAGCTTAAAAATTGGGCTTGACAATTGCACCAGAAAATCAGCCTGGGTTCTTTCCAGGTCAGTAATGTTCTGCAGATTCAGTTAACAGCTTTGTTGGGATACATCTGTCTTGACTTCCTTGAAAACCTGATAACGGTCAAGGCAGCCTAGCAATTGGCTGTCATCTTTTAGGTCTGCCTTGCCAGCAGGAATCACAAATAGCACTGACCAATGTGATGAAGTTTTATAGATTTGACTCCTGTGCCACAAACAGGTTTGGTCCTCTTGAAACTGCATCTAAACAAATTAGGGCAGTGGAGAAGGGAATCCAAACTTTATTGTTTAAAAAGATTTTCCTTTTACTTCATCGCTTTCTAGGTGAGCCCCACCTTGAATAGATAGCTGAGATATCAAGAACAAATATATATCAAGACAGAAGGGAGTTTTTTAAGTCTTTGAAAGAAAATTAATGTCTCTTTTTAAAATTGGGGTGCAGTAATCAAACACTACATTTAAATCCATTTCCCCAATACCAGAAAGCCAATAAGAAATTACGGAAATTAGAAAGGACAATGAAAAGCTTTGGCAGGGCTGAGAGTAGGAAGAAAGTGACTTTTAAGGAAAAGAGCATGTGTTTGCATTTCAGCTGCTCGTTTTCAGCATGACATCTCAGTTTAACCTCCTTATGAATGTGTGAGTGTATGTTAAGGCACTTGGATGCAAATTGAACAGCTGAAGGACAGGTGTAAATTCCCTTCTGCTGGATCTGTCCCAATAATAGCAAACTCCAACATGGGGTAGGGCAGTAGATTCTTACACCCTGATTTCAAAATTCACAAGAATGCTTGTTTCCAAGACAAAACTAAGGGTAAGTCAATAGACCTTCCTCTCAACATGTTCACAGTGTTGGAAAAAAAGAGGAAAAAGATATTTTATTTTCTTTTTTTTTCCCCAAAAAGCCCTATGTTGCATTATTGTGGTCATCATATTGACAAGAACAGATCTTTGCCTATAAGCCAAATCAGAGATGAGGTCTGATCATAAAACCACAGATATTATGCCACTTTCTAGCGATGTAGCCATTTACCATAGCTGCATGACAATGGTGTCCTATTTTCCCAATAAAACATTAATTCAGGGGTGGAAATAATCTCTGTGTTATATCAAGATATTCACTGAGATCAAAAGTACACAATCCACATCTATGTCCATAATAATTGTCTGGAACTTTGCATTGGGTAATTAAATAAAAAGCATTGTCTTGGGGATGGGAAAAGAGAGGAGAGGTGTGCACTACCTCCAGAAGCAACATAGAGTGCGCAATCACTATATGTTGACTCTGCTTATTAAGCAGTGTAAAGTGCAGTTACTTCATACCGTACCTGGGAAACACGCTCATGCTTCATCTCTTTCATCCCAGCTAATGGAGTTGAAAGGAAATGCATCTGTTCATGAAAAGGTGGAGTTATTCCCCCAGCTGGTTTTGCACCAGACATAGCAGAGTTTGCATTGTTCAGTTTGGATCAGCCTGAAATTTCTCATTCAGATAAGAGGATTTTATCCAGGTGGTCTTGTTTGTATGGGGCCAACCCTCAATATGAAGTATTTTAAGGTTTTAAACCTTAAAGCTGAAACTATTTCAGATTTCAAGATCTCAGACCCTACCCTTATTTCAGTTAGGAAGGCATTAGGTATTGTTTTATAGGGATTCTTATCTGAAAGAAATGCTGTCGTGGTTTAAGCCTCTCAGCCACACAGTTTTCTCACTCACTCACTCCCCCCTTTTTCTTCCCTCCGCTCCAGGAGGAATGGGAAGGAGAATCGAAAGAATGCAACTCCCACAGGTTGAGATAAGAACAGTTAGTAACCAAAGTATAACACAATACCACTACTGCTACTGCCAATAATAATAACGACAAGGCAAATATAAGGAAAGAATACAATTACTCACCACCTATACCCAGCCCGACCAAGCAGTGCACCCCCACCCTTCCGGGTCTCTGCCCTCCGTTTTTCCATCCTGGGCATGACATGCTGTGGTATGGTATACTTCTTTGGGTAGTTTGGGTCAAGTGCTCTGTCTCTGCTTCCTCCCAGCTTCCCCTCCTCCCTGGCAAAGCATGAGACTCAGAAAGTCCTTGGTCAGACCAAAACATTACTAAGCAGTAACCAAAGCATCGGTCTTATCAGCGCTGTTCCCAGGCCAAAAGTCAAAAACACAGCACTGCACCAGCTACTAAGAAGGAGAAAAAAGTCTGCTATTGCTGAACCCAGGACAAATGCCACCAATGCTGCTTGTTCCCCCAGAAGCTACCAAACGTCTGCTTGTTAATTTTGTTGATAAGTGTTAAATGCATGGTTGACTTTGAAGCCAGAATCTTAAACTAACCGAGACAATCAGCTCTTGCTCATGATAATGTCAGCTTACTATAAAACCTCTTGATTTATAAAGATCTCTGCTGTGCAGCTAAATTAAATAAATAGCACAGTCAAAGCCTGCTGTCCATACTGTAAATAAAGCAGAGGATAATCACTACGATAAGAAAACACTTTTCCTGCCCAAATGCCATGTTCTTCACTAATTTTTTTACTTTTTTTTTTTTTTTTTTTGTACCTCCTGTGATTTATCTCACCAATAAGAAGTTATGAGACATACAAGTTACTCCAGAAGATTCAGAAAAATTCCTTTATTTTTTCTGACAGGACTAAATGTCTTTACCGAGACCCTTAATTGCTGTCAGGAACCCACGTTTATACAAGCCTATCTACAAGGTGACTGTAAAATCAAGCGACTGAACATTGTTGTGGCTACTAGTTTGTGCACTCAGAAACCTAGGTTCAGCTCCTGATTCTGCCATAGGTTTGCCAGTACAGTAGGTTTGAAACAAACTCATTGGCTTTCAGGAAGAGCATTCAGCATTGGGATATTGGTTCTTTTTGTCTTCTTTTTTGATCTAAGAGTTATTTAAGTATTTACATAAAGTGGAACCATTTCAAAGATTTAATAATCACTAAGGGAAAGAGACACTATAGGCTAATAGCTGATTTGCTCTGCTGGGAGAAAGGAATACTTCAGTACAAAATCTGTAGTATGTAAACCTTTAATTTTTTTAGATAAAGCAGAAGAACTTCAACTAGGAAGGACTAGGTGCATATTCAGGATAACTCTCTCATCTAAGTATTATATTAGGAAGTACTTGGCCTTCATATAAACTGGCAAAGTAAGCATCTTGCTCCCTCAGTACTGAGAATGGGAAAAGAAAAAACATATTTGTTGCTAGCTCATGAATGCAGTATTTGCCCAGAAGAAAAGCATTCAGTCAGGAATGGCAGAAGTTTCAATATGTCTGAATCCAAAGTCTTGTTCTCATATATTTTGCAAATCCCTACAGCTAAAGACCATAAATAGAGAGAGAAAGAAGGGAAGCAGAAGGTAGAACTTGAATCCTGCTGAGCAGGAATCTGACTTTGGAAAGCCTGAGGAAGTGGTAGAAATATTCAAAATGCACCACATCCCTTCAGCTGGCCAGTGACCTTGTTGAAGGATTCCAGGGTACTGAAATCAAACTAAATGTATTCTCAGCTTGTTTTCTTATTGCATGAAGACAAATTACAAAATCAAAGCTTGCTGTTGAAAGCAAGAAAACACAACTAAAGAAATGCAATGTAGTTTAAACCAAGGAAGTGGGAAAAGCCTCTGGGCTCATTTAGTTCATGGTGATGCTGGAGGCAGCACCTCATCTACAGCAATAGATGCATAGAGGAGTAAAAACCTTGCTGAAAAGAAGAATCAGTCCTTACAATTTAGGCACAGAAGGGACAAAAATTTATGAAGAGAGGAACCCTACAAATGAAAGTTATCTACCCTCAAAAGACACATCTCTAAAACAATTGGCCAATTGCTTTATATACCCTTGTGAAAGAATGAATGTTGTCTGCTTAGATTTCAGGAAACAGATACAATACAAACACAATACAAACCATATGTACTTTGACAAGCTGAAAATCACAGGCATCAGGGGTCCTGTCTCTGAGCTGTGTTTTTGCAAAGCTTGACATTTTTTAAGGTTCAGGCAAACATTGAGAGAGAACTGAAGTGGAAGCCGTGAAATCTTACATGACTGTGACTGGCCAACCAGTTGGACTGCAATCAGCTCTATCAACCATCTCGTCAGCTCCCAGTACACAAGGAATCTGAGAAGATAAACATTTCACTAGCAGTATTTTTATTTTCATAATGATAACCCTCAGCTTCCTCAGTTTTATTGGTGCTAAGGTGATAAGGTAATCTTAGGAATGCATGTGTGTAAGGCTGTCCACAAATTTTTCCTGTCACCTTCACTTTCACCAAAATGAAAACAAAGCATTTCTTGGAGCTTGAAGTATATACACTTAAAATAAAAAAAAATTGACTTCAAAAGGTCATGTTGGTGTTTTATACTGAGAAGCTTTTTACTGTCTCTTAAGTCCTCCTCTATAATGCATCATGTCTGAGCTGTTTCAATAGTGCACCATTTCTGAGCAAAAGAAAACACCAATGGAGAGGAAACATTTTAATATTAGAATCTTCTTCAGGTGCTTTAATTGACAACATTGGGAAAAAGAGTCAAATCCCAGGATATTTTCTACAGGGAATTCTGACTCTCTGCCTCCATGCTCCTGGCAGACAAACCTCAGAGTTCATATTCTTTGCCTTTATTAACTAAAGTCTGTCTCTTCTTACAAGTATTTGAAAGCAAAGCCTTTACATTCATGGTGGAAAATATTTTCCTGATGTATGATTTTTTTTGTTTTTACAGTATTTCTTCTGCCTCAGTACCTAATAAAAGCTTTGCAGTGTTCTCTGCACAGAAAGCTCGACCAGAATAGCATGATCAGTAGGATAATCTACGTGCTGTAAAGGACGTCAGCTCAAATTCTTTCTCTGCATGATCCAGACTTGGGGCTCAAACCTTGGATTTTTATCTCTCAAGCAGTACCTGTAAGCTTGCATGTTACTATTAGCATCATGCTTTTTCTATGTGGAACAACAGCAGTGTTTCTGCAGGAAAATCTCAGGTAACTGTATTCGCATCATGTTGATTATGGTTCCTTTCAGTTTCACTGTGCAAGGCTATTGTTGCACTGAATGACAGATAAATAATGTTACCCAGATTGGACTGGATCCTGTCTTCACGCAGTTATCTGACAAGATCAGTGTAAAAGCTTCAATGCCTGTTTTTCTTCAGCTTTCGCTTTGCTGCAGCTCATGGTAACTTCCAATCCAGATCATGAAGAGTAATGTCAAAGGGATTAAGTATCTAAATAATTTCCTCGACCTAGTTTTCAGCACCAGCCTGTATCACCTTCAGATTCTGGAATGTCTCCACTTATTGTCCTGTGATTTCAGCCAGTAGCAGAGAAGACAGGGCAAAGCCTCTTACCCGCTTTCCTCCTGACTATCTTCCTATCAGCCAGCAGGAAAAAAGTCACAGGTGTGTTTTCAAAGCCAGGATGTCTGCAGAGACCACATGAGAGCAAAAAGCTCAAGGGCAGAGTCCACTTCATTCCTACAGTTTAGTTGCCTTTGCATTCCTCAAGTGATACTTGTTTTCCTGAATCGTTCATTCTTTTCTTAGAGGAAAAAGAGAGAAGTTTAAAGAAAGATTATTTTAATCTGCTGGCATCAAACCCCTTCAGTCTGGTTAATTATAACAGTAGCACCAACCTGTGGAGCAAGTGAAAAAAAAGCCATGAAAGAGAACAGCATTCAGCCAAGACAAAAAAGGGACCAGGAGATGAACTTGTCTTCAGTTTCTCACTCATGTGCTTTGACTTGCTACTCTTCTCAGGCATTTCAAGTTTTCTAGGCAGCTGTGCTCACATATTCTGACAGTCCTGCTAATTCTCCCTACTCAGTGATGTCTGTTTGAAAAGTTTATCACCAAGTTAATCCGATCTGAGCACCCACAACTTATTTTAAAAATATCCAGGGCTGTTACTAGAAGTATGTAACAGATTGCACATGCAATCTTCTTTATTAATGCAGCCTATATACATAAACATGTATGCATGTGCACACACACACATACATACAAATATATATGTTTAATCTCTTCAAAGACAATGAATCTAAAAATGCAAGGCATTTATGCAGAGTGCAGAGGAAAAGATAAATTAGGTTTTTTTTAGAAAAAAAACTAATTCTAGTGACATTGAAATAGAAAATTCAGTCATTTGTTTCTAAGAGACTGTACCACCACATTCTTTGCAACACACGAAGTGTGCCAGAACAAACCAAAATCTTGCTACTTTGGTTGGGGTAACGCTAGCCACACCAAAGACATTTGTATCTTAATAGATACTTTGGTGCCACAGCTGAGTGCAGGTAATAGCCCAGCTGGTATGTTTTCATGTAGCGTATCAAAGAAATTCTATGGGTATGTGGGAAAAGCGTAATTCTTATACTGATTACCTAAACTGGCTTTGCTGGCACTAGGGATGTCAACAGTAGAACTTCAACATAAAAGCATAATCAAGCCCCAGCTAGTTAGTGGTATATTGGGCACTGCCTTGTCTTCTGGTGTCTTGTCATAGTTGCATCAAAAATTGTGATGAAATAACACGAGGCTTATCTTAGAATCACCACATTAGACCACTTCCATTATGGTTTAGTCCACTGTAGGTCCACAAATTCAGTGACATATTGTCCCCGTAAGAAAAGAGCAATAACACAGTGAATCTGGAACAAATCTTATCTTGCCACTATATATATGTAAAGCAAAAGGTGAGAAGGAATGTCAGTTCCAGCAGAAGCATCAAGGCAGATACAGAGAGGAGGGAAGGGAGACCCACTGAAGTGATCAAACTTGTGAGAGTTGTCTGACATCTTTATCTGTCCACAAAGTGGATGATGGTTTCTAAAACGAGCACACTGGCTTAACTTTGTAGTCAAGGAAAATTTAATCAGTATAACCCACAGACGATAAATAAAAAACCTGTTTGCCTCTGCTGATTATAGTGACCAATTCTCTGCAGAGACAAAAGGGATCCTAATGTGCCTAGCTCTGTTATAGGCACATACCCTTGGTCAGATGAAGCCCACCTGTAGTAAGTGTTTTGTTGATGTTATAAAATGAACAAAATCCCCCTTTCCATCCCCTTCTGCTGGAAGCACATCTACTCCATGCTTTGACAGGCCATATCCATTCAGACTCACAAAACATAGCAGGCATATAAGCATCTGCTCTGCTCATACCTGAAAGATTTAAGCTGTAATTAAGATTAAATGTGGTACATTTGCAGCAGTGGTAATTTGAGGCCCCAGATGCTATAATGAGAATGGGAGTGGGAGACTTGCCTACTTTTCAATGTACTCTACTCTCAGACTGTATGTCTCTCATCACTTTTGTAAGTACTTACCAAGGTTGTATTGTGAGCACAGCATTTATTTACTCATAGAGCTCCGAAAGAAAAAAAAAATAGGTTGGATATCCTCCTGGATAAATGCTTCCAGATGAAATAGAATTGAAATCTATCTGGCAAGAAAGGAAAAATGATTATTTGTGGTTTTGCTGGCTGGAATGCAGTGATCTCTTATTCTGCTGCAGAGAAAGAAAAAAAATATTGTTTGTGCTGGAAATTTTTTCATACTTGTACTAAAATTCAAACTCTTCTTGCAAAAAAAATGCCCACCAAAGTAATGGAATAAGAGGTTTAATAAATACAGTCTATAGGAAATATAGGAAATAGTATAGCAATGTTTAATTAATATCTGTTACTCTTCAAAGTCGACACAAATCCTTTTTTTTCATTCCTGTGAGAAGATAAAACTTTTTTGCCATAACTTACTCCAGACTCATATAAGTAAACAGCAGCAGAAAAACGTATCTGCTGAAAGAAAGCTCAGCATTACGCGTAGAGTGATAAATTTCTCAGAAGGTGTTTACAAATGCATTCAGTGAAACAGAATTTTAATTAATTGTGCCACAGAATCTTGCAGTTAATGAGCTGTAAAAGACTTTGTCAATTACAGTGACTTGAAACTAACTCTTTTGGATTCCAGATCAATAATAGGACTTCTCTTCCACACATTCCTAGTTTTTAAAGGAAAATTGGGATCTAAGAAAAATAAAGGGTATCTTTGTCATGTTAGGCATCTCAGAAAAGTTCCTCATTATAATAACAGAGCTATCTATATTCTTATTATTTGTAAGATCATCTCTCAGCTGCAGTAAAAGAAACAAGCTTTCCAAGATGAAATGGCACCATTGCCAGCGGCAAAACCAGAAGAGACTAATGACTTCAGTAATAACTAGTGACTTTCTGCAAGAGTTATATTAATTTCAACTATTGTGCATGACCTCCTAGAAAACAAAAATTATCCTGCTCTGCCTTTACTATCATATAATCATAGAATAGTTAGGGTTGGAAAGGACCTTAGGATCATCTAGTTTCAATGCCCCTGACATGAGCAGGAACACCTCACACTAAACCATGTCACCCAAGGCTCTGTGCAGCCTGGTCTTGAACACTGCCAGCGATGGAGCGTTCACAACTTCCCTGGGCAACCCATTACAGTGCCTCACCACCCTTACAGTAAAAAACTTCCTCCTTATATCCAATCTAAACTTCCTGTTAAAGGTTTAACTCGTTACCCCTTGTCTTATCACTACAGTCCCTCATGAATTGTTTCTCCCCAGCATCCCTATAGCCCCCTTCAGGTATTGGAAGGCTGCTATGAGGTCTCCACGCAGCCTTCTCTTCTCCAGGCTGAACAGCCCCAACTTTCTCAGCCTATCTTCATACAGGAGCTGCTCCAGTCCCCTGATCATCCTCGTGGCCCTCCTCTGGACTTGTTCCAGCAGTTCCATGTCCTTTTAATGTTGAGGACACCAGAACTGCACACAATACTCCAAGTGAGCAGAGTAAGGGGCAGGATCACCTCCTTCGACCTGCCTGTCAAGCTCCTTTTGATGCAGCCCAGGATACGATTGGCTTTCTGGGCTGCAAGCGCACACTGGGCCGGCTCATGTTCATTTTCTCATCAACCAACACCCCCAAGTACTTCTCTGCAAGGTTCCTCTGATTCTCTTCTCTGCTCAACCTGTAGCTGTACCTGGGATTGCTCCGACCCACATGTATGACCTTGCACTTGTCGTGGTTAAACTTCAGCAAGTTGGCATCAGCCCACCGCACAAGCATGTCAAGGTCCCTCTGGATGGCATCCCTTCCCTCCAGCATATCCAGCTAACCACACAGCTTGGTGTCATTGGCAAACTTGCTGAGGGCGCACTCAATCCCACTGTCCATGTCACCGACAAAGATGTTGAACAAGACCAGTCCCAACACCGATCCCTGAGGGACACTGCTCGTTACTGGTTTCCAGCTGGACACTGAGCCATTGGGCGCAACTCTTTGTGTGCAGCCATCCAGCCAGTTCTTTATCCACTGAGTGGTCCACCTATCAAATTGATGTCTCTCCAGTTTAGAGACAAGGATGTCATGGAGGAAAGCGTCAAAGGCTTTGCACAAGTCCAGGTAGATCACGTCAGCTGCTCTACCCGTCCATCAGTTTCATAGCCCCATCATAGAAGGCCACCAGATTGGTCAGGCAGGATTTCCCCTTAGTGAAGCCATGCTGGCTGTCACCAGCCACCTTGTTGGTTTTCATGTGCCTCAGCATGCCTTCCAGGATAATCTGCTCCAAGATTTTGCCAGGCACAGAGGTGAGACTGACTGGTCTGTAATTCCCTGGCTCATCCATTTTCCCCTTCTTGAAAATGGGGGTTATATTTCCCTTTTTCCAGTCATCAGGAACTTCACCTGACTGCCATGATTTTTCAAATATGATGAACAGTGGCTTAGCAACTTCATTTGCCAGCTCCTTCAGGACCCGTGGATGGATTTTATCCAGTCCCATGAATGTTCAGGTTCTTAAGATGGTCTCGAGCCAGATCCTCTCCTACAGTGGGCCCAGGGTCTTCATTCTCACTGTCCCTGCATCTGCCTTCCAAGACATGGGTGGTGTGGTCAGAGCATTTGCAGTGAAGACTGAGGCAAAGAAGTCATTAAGAACCTCAGCCTTCTCCAAATCCAGGGTAGCCAGTTCTCCCGATAACTTCTGGAGAGGGCCCATGTTGTCCCTAGTCTGCCTTTTATTTGCAATGTACCTATAGAATCCCTTCCTGTTATCTTTAACATCCTTAGCCAAGTTTAACTCTAAGTGGGCCTTAGCTTTCCTAACCTGGTCCCTAGCTTCCTGGACAACATCTCTGTATTCTTCCCAGGCTGCCTGTCCTTGCTTGCACCTTTTATAAGCCTCTTTTTTCCTTTGAATTTTCTTCAGCAGGTCCTTATCCATCCAAGGAGGTCTCCTGGCCCTCCTGCTGCACTTCTTTATATCCATAATTACTCTGCTGTTAGAAAGCAAACACCTTAAAACTCTCTGAAAGATCAGTTCATGTGCCTTATTTTAAGCAAAGGATCTGCACATGTCATTGCTTTTTTTTTCAGTTGAGGTCGCTATTCCTGCCAGGAGCATAACATCGTAGTGCATCAGAACTGCCATAATTCCCAGGGACAATTAAATAATGTGACAAAATAGCTCCTGTGACTCTCTATCCAGCTACTCAAATGTTCTTTTAAGAAAGAAAGATTTGGCTCAATATTTTAATGTCTTCAAAACCTAAAGGAGATGGGACCAGCATTTATCAAAGAAAAACACGGAAGACAGTTTTATTGCCTGTAATCTCCAATTTATGATATGACATTTCCTCAGTATGATTCTACTTTTTCCTTCTCTAAAGACTTTTTTCTCTTACTCATGCCTCAGTGTGGAGGATCCATTAACGGAGGAACCACATAAAAAGTAATTTCAAGGAAAAGCCTTATAAAATGTGAAAAATTAAAGCTGTGCTCAGATCCCATTAAGAAAAGAAATTGCCTTGAGGCGTCCAGTAAATATGTGAAATCCATTTCTGCTGAAGGTCTTCAGAGTTTATTCCTCTTTTACAAATGAAATTTCACAGCACAAGTTGAACATTTAAACAAAGCGAAGCATGGTCTTTTCCCAGTTAGCGCCTCTATTTCTTGATTGCTGCCAGGTCACCAAGTACAAATTTACACAAGTATTTCAGATTATATAAATCTCAACCATGAGGCTTTGACGGCATTTCTGCTTGGGAAGACTGTAAACCAGAAAATGTTCTCAGTATGGAGGGTTTATGATTGCTGTTATTATTAGTATTTATTTTGCTCAGCTTTATTCAGGAAGCTAGAGAAGGCTGTGGGTTTAACATCGCCTTTCCTTAAATGGCTAGTTTAAGCTCCCCCAATGGCCCAGCTCCCTCTGACCTTCTGTTTCTGGTGCCTGCACTTCACATATATCTAGCAGAGTGCACTGATACATCTCCAGCTCTACAATCCCACATAGAAGACTAAGGGAGCAGAAAATAATGAGATAGTGAGCAGCCACCAATCAGGATGTCTTGTCCACCTGAAAAAAATCCATCACTGCTCCCAGCTTATTTTCCCATGACCCATGGAAGGTGCCTCTGTCATGCACTTTGGGGACCATAGCCCACCTCAGAGGGGCTGTGAGAAGCAGCAGTCCTTCAGCTGTGCTGTTGGAGAGAAGCTCTTCATCCAGACAGCAAAGCACTATCTATTTAGCCTCATTGTTTGAACCATCCTCAGAAGCCTTGCTTTGTCCAGGAGCTATGAAACCAGATGCTGGTGACAGTGTCTGGATGCAAATTCTTGCCAACACAAGCCGATGAACCAGGCACTTTTAAACAGACACAAAACAATACAGTAATGATCCCATGTTGACTTCAGATCATCTGTATTTACTCTGGTTTTTACCATTACCTTGCAAAACTCATATCTTGGGACAGAAGAGCAGGTGAGGAATCACAGTTTTCTCCTCTTCCAGAAATGAGATCCTGTTGCCTGTTGAGGAAACAGACTTTGTCTCCTTCTCAATCTTCTCAATTCTAGCCAGTTTACTATCCAGTAGCTAAGGCTCCATCTCCTTCCCAAAGCAATTGTTATATGCCCATCGACCTCTTGAAACAGCAGACCCAGCCCGCTTTGTCCTGCAGAATAAAAGATACCTCCAGCGCTGCAAAAGACTTCAGTGGTGAGTACCAACAAGCTGTCTGCAGGTGCTCCAGAAGTCATGTGAGCATTCGACTACAAAATACCCAGAGAGGAAGAAGTGGTTTTTTTTCCCATGTAGTTTTTTTGCTTAGTCATGATTTCACAGTAATGTCTGGAGAGGAGAAGAAACTCTGAAGGTTACTGGGGAGACTCTTCTAAAGAATGTAACAAGCAAAATGACTGCAAGCCTGATGAAAATTCAAAAGGCTTCTAATCCAGCTAAGATATATGAAAGAAACCCCTACCCTCTGGCATATATATTATTGGTTGCTATTTCTCAAATGGAAATATATGGTAATATTTAAGCCTACTGGCACAAAGCCTGTTCTTCAGGAGCTGTATGCCAGCTTCCATGAGCTTATGGCAATGTAAACTGCTAAATTGTTCCAGCCCCTAGATCATGGGTGTTGCCTTTTACCATCCTGGTTCTAATGCCAGCATCTAAATGAGATGCTTCATTTCATGCTTGAAAGGAAAGGGGGGGGGGGGGGGGGGAAGCCTTCCGAGATGTACTGGCACTGTTTTAATAAAATGAATAGGTCAGTTCTGAAAATAGGTCAGACTGAAAGCTGCTAATGCAGTGCCACAAATCAAAGCACTGAGAGTCAACAAATTATCAGTACTGATAAATCCTTCACAGCATATTACTTGACTAATACTGTCCCGGTTCACAGCTTCTGAATAGTTAATTATAATGTGATTCTTTCAATATAATTTCTCAATTTCCTTCTTGCTGAAACTACTGGACCCTGGTCTGACAGTGCTCTATATTCTGAATTTTACATGTGTTTCTCAGGCCTAGTGATTTTATCATATACATGAAAATTAACAAATACCTATATGCTTTAACTGCCTGCTGAGCATTTATTTTTCCCTCAAGCTATTTCTTAGTTCATTGACTCTTCTATTTAATAGAAGATGCCAGTAATTATTGTGTACATTTTTATTATCAAAATATTATAAAATTAATAACACATCTCAAAATATGGCATAGTTCTGTAAAATTCCTATGGATTTATATCACCATTACTGACTAGCTGATCCATTTTTTGGTAAGATGAGTAAATATACTCATTGGTTTTGTGCATAAAACAGCTTCTGTATATTAATGGAAGGTGTATTTTAATTAAGCCAAAGTAAAATATTTCTGAGAGACACCCACATTTTGACATCAGTTACAGATGAGCAATCCTATCAAAGGATATTGAATTCCACTTATGCTACTGAGGAGACGTTCATCCCCTATAATTACACTTTAGAAATTATGTTTGTTGAAAAATCTAAAATGAGAGCAGGCAAAACACTTGAAACTTAGTTCATCTTCCACAGTAGAGTTGAATGCTCTGGTATTTAAGGTAGCAATCTAGGACTTGAGATTTTCAGCTTCAAGTCTTTATTTCCTTATGGGTTTCTGCTGTGTGATCTTCAATGAATCATTCAGCACCTCTAGACCATTCAGTGTCTTTGAGGTATTGCAGAATTCAATACCTGCTGTTTAGAGGGGAAGTTAAGATCTGAAAGGTCTAAGACATTGTCTCTCCATGCCTCAGTTGCCCTGTAGTGACAGAGAAGTGTTGCAAGGGTAAGAGCCTTATTTGCTTGGGTATTACAGCCATGAAAGCTGATATACATCATACTGAAAATCTGCTTAATTTTACTAAAATTTAATTTTATTAAAATCCTAATTTATGCATAGAAGTATGAGGTATTTAGTGTTCGGCAGATCTTTATATGACTTTGATGATTTCCTGAAATATGGTTTGCTTATTGTTTTGTATTCTGCTGTTCAATAAAGCATTAATTAAGAGCAATAAAATGCCTTGCTTTTTGAACAGATTGACTTATTCCTCATTTTTGCTGTGAAGATTAGAATGATTGAGAGGAACTGTTACTTGTAGCCCTTTAAGATTGCCTGTCAGAGTTCAGTGGTGATGGTCACTCTCCTTCATGGCCTTAAGTATTCTTTTCCAATGTCATTCTCCCTTCACTCACCATCCTTTTACCTCTCATACTTTATATATCTGCATCATTGTCTCTCTTTTGCATCTTTGCCTCCCCTCCTTCTCCCACTATCCAACTCTCTTTGTCAGATCATGTGTTAGATATGGGAACAAGAAATTTGGACTAGAATAGATTGTATGATTGCTGCAAATGAAGCTGCCTCAGACTTTTGCTGGTAGCCTGAAGAAAATCCTACATAAGGAAGTTTCAATAATTTTTAACACAGAGTGGAATAAAAATGTGCTGAAGGAGTCTCTCTTGCATACTCAGAACTGCCTCCTGACTTTCATAACTCCTCTTGCTATGTTGCCATCTCTACCTCGCACCTACTCCCTGCCTTTCACCTTGCTGTTGATCTCCTCTCTCCACTGCAAATCCCCTCTTTGACGTGAGCACCCCCCTTACTGCCTTTCTCAGCCAACATTATGCACAGTGGTCTCCCCCTGTCATCTACTCCTACTCAGGAAAACCACACCACCCTCCTCTTGACAGCCTTCACTGTCAGGTTTAGTTGCCTTGCCAATAAAACAAGCCACCTCCAAAGTGACTCCTTCCTGGCAATATTCCCTTTAAGGATAATAATTAGGAGTCTGCAGTTCAGAGACTAAAGGAACAAAGCTGTCCCCTCTACAAGGAACGTTGCTATGCTTTCATTGCATGGAAAACAAACTTGGAATAGCTCCTTTTTTCTCAGTAGACACATCTTAAATTAATAATAAAAATGAAAGTGATAGTAAAAAAGTAACTGTGTATATTAGATTGAGTCAATGATATAAAACCATTGTAACTACCGACCGGGTACCTTTCCCTGGCCCACAACACAGGCAGAAGACATGAAAAAACTCTACATTGTTAAGAGACTTCCCCTCAGTTCATTACTGTGTTTCACTCCTTCCCTGTCCTCTTGGAACATGTAGTTTTTAAGCCCCAGGGAGAACATACCTTGGACACTTTCCACTCTTTCCTTTTTGTGAAAAAAGTCCCCTAAATATGCCATGAGCATGAAGCTGCACAAGGTCAGCATTGTTGGTGGCACCTGCTAGAAAATTAATTTAGTTTCATTTGTAAGAGATTAGGCACCTGCTACTTTGGAAGTCAATCTGCTCACACAAAGACATAGACTAACAGGAGCAACATATCACCCATATTATATGGAGAGCCATCTCTTGGAGGAAACTTGAACATTTAAGAAATTAAACCAGAATTGTAATCTATCAAAACTGGTGCAGCACAAAATGGAGTAACATTTGAATCCCTCTGTGCAGAAAACCCATGTACCCTCAGGAACCTATTACAGGTAAGTATTAATTGGTGAAAGTCTGGGCAAAATATTTGTAATTGCAGAAGCCGTTTGCTGAGAAGATGGCTGATTTGCATAGGCACATTGCTTAAGCATTTTGTAAATTACATTAATTAGTTGTTTTACTATTTAAATTACTTTCAATTATTCTTGAGTACAATGACTTTGCACAGGGTGCATCATCATATTTATTTGTACCAGTAAGCATTCATCAGTTGAATAAGGACAAAGCAGACTAAAGAAAAGCAGGACATTTCTCTTTCACTTTCATCTTCTCTTTTCTAGCCTGTCAGCTGAAAAAAAAAAAAAAAAAAAAAAAAAAAAAGACTTTTATCCATTTTCTTTCATGACTCGTAATGTTACTCATCTCAATATTACTAAGTTGATTTTGATTATTCCTCTTTATGAGATGGAAATTGTCTCAGCTGTGTGATCATTCTGATGTTTTTAAATGTACCCTCTAATTTTCACAGTTTTACTGGTTTACAAATATCTCTGCAGTTGCCAAAATTCAATTGTGGGACACCACACCCACAGGTAGCAAGGCACTGTAGAGCATATTAGTAAAACTAGGAAAAGAGAAAGATGCAAGTAACATTCTTCCCCAGTTTAGAGATGAAAAAATAAAAGACAACATAATTCAGTTGCAACACTAGCCCAAAAATAATTCCTGATCTCTGAAATCCTAACTAAATGTACCGAGCCTGTTGCATTGATGCTGGGTTCACTAAGGATTTCTAGATTCTACTGTGCTTCAGTAACAATAGATTTCCAAACACAGATTTCACTCAGCCTTTTTTGTGCTATAGTAGCAAAGATTTTAAAGTAGCCAGAAACTAGAGGCAAAGAAATGACACTCCAGCTATGCTCTGCCATGCATCTTTTTATCATTGTTACTCTTTATTTAAAACTCATCTTTGACATTGTGTCACTTTGAAACTCACTGTCATGTACACAACCTAATCAACTATACTCCTGTCCTCCTCTTTTTTGCCTAACTCTATCTTCAAAAGTTCTTTGCCTTCCAGGTCTTCAGAGACTATTACCTCCTTACCTTCTATCTGTAAGTCCTGTGTTTCACTGTCTTTTTGCTTAGCATCATATTTCAGGATGATAATATCTTCTAAAACAAATTTAATTACCATTCTCTGCCACATTTATCAGACATACTAGAATAACCTAGATATCATTCAGGAAGTGTTTGTTGTAGGTCTTTATCCACTGTCACCATCTATATGTGATGCGACCTGAATGCAAAACATTTAGAGACTGACACACACACACCCCCCAACAACAGACAAAATATGACCTTATGTCCCCAGATCCCAGGAGGCTCCCAGTGCTCCCTTCTTACATAAAGAACTTATTGTGCTTGTCCTCAAGGAACTTTGGCCGTTGAGAATTAAAGCTGGATATCCATATATACTACAAGAAAGGGTGACAACTTTACATAGCTGCCTTCTTTCTTTTCTGTTACCCCTGCTCTGTTACAAGAAGCTGCTTCTCTCTATGTCCAAAGTGTTTCCTCACTTATCGCTCTCTTATCTAGTCTCTCATTCCCTCCCAAAATGTCATTTCCAGCTTCTAACCAGCTCCTAATGCTAGTGCTCAACAGTTACATGTTCAATGATCAGACCAGCATTTTCCTGCTTTCTCTCACACTATGCTTTAAGCTTTGAGGGAGTACTCTCAGAATATCCCCAAATCCATTTATTAGTTCTCTTTCAGTTCTTGCCTTTGCACAAAAGACAAAAAAAGTTTTGGAAACAAAAGCATGTATATAGCTTCCTGCAGTCCTGGTCCGTTGCTCCTTGTTGCTGCAATGATATCAATAGAACACAATAATTAAACTTTATTAGCAGTCTTTTGATTAAAAAGAGAGGGGTGGGTTCTGACTCAGTTCCCATGAAAGACAATAGGTAGAGATTTGCCTCATTCTCTGGATTAGAAACTGTAATTCTTCATGGTGTTTTCAGAGAGAAAATTACTCTTTCTTTAACTTTCAGAAATAGGTGCTACTACATATGATCAGGATATGTATTATATTAGCACCCTCATAAACACAAGAACTCGTACCACAGGGCACATATTGCCACACAATAAATGACAATTTCAGTCCCAAATGTCTTCAAATTTTAATAGACAAAATTGAAACCAGCAGCAGAAACAAGCACTGAGAGCCAGAGCGAATCATGCCTTGCGCCATCTGCCTTGCAGCTCCCCTATCTCCTTCATGTGGTACTGCACCAGTCTCTGTGGAATTTATACAAAGTTCAGAAGGAGTTGCTTTGAAAACTGCACACATTTATAAATTAAAATCTCATTTTTCTATTCAACAATGTTTTTGCCTAAAGGCCCTCATCAGCTTCATCTGTGACCCTCCACACAGCCCTCTTAACTCTCACAGGGGTTACCTGCAGGAGCAGGGTTTGTTAGGACTGTGGTTTAACAGCCTCATGCCTATAATTTCATACAATCATAGAATAGTTAGGGCTGGAAAGGACCTTAAGATCATCCAGTTCCAACCCCCCTGCCATGGGCAAGGACACGTCACACTAAACCATGCTGCTCAAGCCTCTGTCCAACCTGGCCTTGAATACCGCCAGGGATGGAGCATTCATGATGAGGTTTCCTCACTATTTAATGAAAATAATGAAGCATTTAAGAGCCGTGGGTTTTAAAATTAATTGAAATCTCTTAACTGGAATGCACAAAGACAACATATTCATTCATTTGTATTTTACTAGAAAAATTAACTGCACATGGAATTAATTTATGGAACTTTGTTTACATCGAAGTATAGATAAAAATGAAAAATAAGTGACATGTCTGAGAAACGTGGAGAAAAAAAATCTGTGTGGGAAAATATAAGTGCCTGCCAGGAATCTATTAGTGCAATTTCAGTATCAGATAATAACCTGATTATTTTCAAAACACAGGAAATGTGATGTATTACCCATTCCATTCTGGTTTGTTACCAAATTGCAAGTGTTTTCCACTTGGTGTGTGTATGTATGTATTCTCTTATATGCTTTTGGTTTTCACAAAGTGTAGAAGTGTCCTAATTTGGAAGTGTCTTCTAATGGCTACAGTTGGTGTCCAATTCCACCACCTCCACTTGGTTGGAGGATGAAGGTGTTGGAGGATGCTAATATGAAACATGCTGAAGGAATGACTATAAACTGGTAAGAAAGGCAACGGCTGTTCTTTCAAATCCGCATTTTACAGCTGTAGAAGGGAGAAACAGAGATGCTGAAAGTCTCAGGATCTGAGAGGAAGGCAGTGGGGAACATAATCCTTCTCTGTCTAGATGCTCTGAATTCCAATCTGCTGCCTGTAATTCTTGTTATTTAGCATCAAGTTAAAGAGACCTGCTTTCAGGCTGGAAAACCTCTGAGCACTATCACAAGCTGCAATGATTCCCGCCCTCACTCTGCCCCATCCTGTATTTTGAGATCCGTAGCTATTAAAAACATTTTGAACATTGCTCAAAGGCAGAAGCTCATATGTTTCCTCATTTTTCCTAATTCTGATGCTTCTCAAGATGGATTTCCTTCAGATCCTTGTGGGTATTAGCTGGTATTTGTTACAGTGCTGACTGGGCAGGAAGAAAGAAAAAGAGAAAGAAACCATGTATGCATACAGAAAAACTGAATTTATTTGAGGAGAAAATCTCCTGATGCCATAATCTCTTGCTAAATTACCTTATTAATCAACTTCTCTTACAGTAACAGAAGTCTGAATTTTGTGTGTTATTGGTAGCATTGATTCCAAAAAATGAGAAGGAGTCCAGTTCTTCCTCACTGTCCCTCACAGTATTCACAATATGAGGGTGTTTATGGGATGTGTTTGCCAGAGTCAGCTACATGTAAATGTTCTTAGATTTTAACAGGGAATATGAAACACCGAATAGCAATCTTCATCCTTCAATTATTAAAAAATAGATAAGCAAATTAAAATATTCCAGAGAATTTGGGATAAATGCAATCAACATTTGGGGGGGTGGTTGATTGGTTTGTTTTGGACAGGAAAAGTGATTTAACTGAGGTGAATTTTATTGGGTCTATAGTGCTTGAATATATTCCTTATCATCTAATTTATGGTGGATTATTCTAACAGTTACACATTTGCAATGTGGCACTTTCAAAAGAACGAAGCTTTAAACTCAGGGCAGAGAATTACAAACTCATTCTGAAAATGATAAAAGTTTGAATAAATGTCATTCATAAACTCAAGTTTGGAAAGCCAAAGGTATCCAAAACCAAAACAATGTGAAATGTGTTTACTATAGTCCTAAAACCAGATACCACAGTGAAAGGTTTCAGGGCATCCAGTCTATCTGACAGTAGTTATGAACATATGAGTAATCCATCTGTACAAGAGGAAGCCACCCTGCTGCACCCCCAAGCTGCATACCCTGACACCAGTGGAAGTTTCAGCTCTTTCCTTATCGTTCTGCAGCTTTCTCAATCAGGAAGAGCAACTGGCTTTCTGCCAGGGATGTGCTCATCAGTGCTGAACTGATGGATGTCTCTTTCCAGATTTGCTACTAGATGCCTGCTGATTTTAAAACAGTTAATGCTTTGCCTACTGCCTCAGTTTCCCTGACCCAAATATGGGGTTAATAAAGTTAATTTCCCCAATTGATGATTTCCTGTTTATTTGCCTTGAAATCTTCAGGTAGTAAGCACTGTTAAAGTACAGTGCAATGATTCAGAGAGGCAAAAGCCACTAAGGAAGCCTCAAGTCCTCAATCCCCATTTGCAAGAAGGGAAAAATGGATGACACAGGGAATTACAGACCACACAGACTCACCTCTGTGCCTGGCAAAATCTTCAAACAAATTCTCCTGGAAGGCATACTGAGGCACATGAAAAACAACAAGGTGGTTGGTGACAGCCAATATGGCTTCACCAAGGGGAAATCCTGCCTGACCAATTTGGTGGACTTCTATAATGGGGCTACGAAACTGATGGACAGGGGCAAAGCAGCTGACGTCATCCACGTCATGACTTGTGCAAAGAATTCAGTACTGTCCTGAATGACATTTTGTCGCTAAATTAGAGAGACATCAATTTGATAGGTGGACCACTTGGTTGACAAAGAACGGGTTGGATGGCTGCACACAAAGAGTTGTGGCCAATGGCTCAGTGTCCAGCTGGAAACCAATAACAAGCAGTGTTCCTCAGGGATTGGTGTTGGGACCAGTCTTGTTCAACATCTTTGTCAGTGACATGGACAGTGGGATTAAGTGCACCCTCAGCAAGTTTATCAATGACACCAAGCTTTGTGGTTCAGTTGATATCCTGAAGGGAAGGGATGCCATTCAGAGGGACCTTGACACACTTGTGTGGTGGGCCAATGCCAGCCTCATGAAGTTCAACCAAGCCAAGTGCAAGGTCCTACAGCTGGGTCAGGACAATCCCAGGCAGAGCTACAGGTTGGGCAGAGAAGAGATTCAAAGCAGCCCTGCAGAGAAGGACTTGGGGGTGTTGGTCGATGAGAAAATGAACATGAGCCAGCAGTGTGTGCTCACAGCCCAGAAAGCCAACCGTATCCTGGGCTTCATCAAAAGAAGCGTGACCAGCAGGTCGACGGAGGTGATCCTGCCCCTCTACTCTGTTCTTGTGAGACCTCACTTGGAGTATTGTGTGCAGTTCTGCTGTCCTCAACATCAAAAGGACATGGAACTGTTGGAACGAGTCCAGGGGAGGGCCACGAGGACGATCAGGGGACTGGAGCACCTCCCATATGAAGATAGGCTGAGAGAGTTGGGGCTGTTCAGCCTGGAGAAGAGAAGGCTGCGTGGAGACCTCATAGCAGCCTTCCAATACCTGAAGGGGGCCTAGAAGGATGCTGGGGAGGGACCCTTCATTATGAACTGTAGTGATAGGACAAGGGGTAACAGGTTCAAACTTAAACAGGGGAAGTTTAGATTGGATATAAGGAGAAAGTTCTTTACTGTGAGGGTGGTGAGGCACTGGAATGGGTTGACCAGAGAAGGTGTGAATGCTCCATCGCTGGTGGTGTTTATGGCCAGGTTGGAAGGAGTCTTGGGTGACGTGGTTTTACAATGTGGTGTCCCTGCCCACAGCAGGGTAGCTGGAACTAGGTGACCTTAAGATTCTTTCTAACTGAAACTATGACATGATTCTATGATTCTATGATCTCTGCAGTGAATATGTGAGAACAGCCGTTTGCTATCCATTTTGCTGTTCATTGTTTCACCATCCACAAGTATACAGCCGACCAACATAAATATTATGCTTCCGATATAAAGAATCCAGAGTAACCCAGAGTAAATCTATTTATTATTAGATTTTGTTAACAACAATGACATCCAAATGTGGGAGAGATGAAAAAAATACATTTTCTTGAAACACATTTCAGCAATACTTAAAATTTTGGTTGCTTGAGCAGAATTTAATTTTTTGGGGGGTTGTTTAATTTCTGAAAGATAACTGTCTTATCTGAATTACATGCTTAAGCACTTTGCCTCATAAAAGGCTAAGCATGTATTTAAGTGTTTTCCTGAAATGTAGCCTCCAATTTTTGTACAAAATCTATATGTTATTTCATTCTTTTTATAAGCTTGAGGTTGTTCTTTTTTCCTTTTTTAATTTCAGGTACCAAAAACCCAATTTCAAACTTCATCCTTCTTACCAAGGAATTCAAATACTTCTGTTTCTTGGAAAGTGGGTTTGTTGCAGCCTCTGCCATAAAGCAAACGATAAGCTTGACTCTAAGCTACAGAGCAGCTAATTCAGTTCAATACTAAAAATTAGCCGGAGGTATCTTGGCCATTGCAGTCAAATAAAAGCTGTGCTCAAAGAAATCCCAGCCCTCCTAACTTTGGGACTTTGATAGGGTCTTTGCTCTCAAAGGCTTAAATAAATAAATAAATGAGGCCAAGGAATTAATTTGAAATATTAATTAAAATGCAAATTAAATCCAGATTGCATGGGTTTTAAAAACTGCTCTCTGAAGTTTCCATGAATATAAAGCGTGTGACAAGCTAGTGTTTTGAATGATCTGCATAAACATACATTGTTAAAAAACTGCTTGACTTGAAAATAACCTTACCAGCACCATGAACTGCAAATAATGAGAAACAGTGACAGCTTTCATTACTGACAACCCTGCTTGTCAGTCTTTGCACCAAGGCAGAGGTAAGGCAATTTGACGCGCTCTGGCCCACTAGCACTCCTGCCCATCTGTGCAGGTGGCCGGGTGCCGGCTTACAAGGTGGCACAGCAGCTCTTGTGGTATGCAGCGTGCCAAGGTGAAGCGGCTCTGCAGGAGCTGGCAGTGTGTAACCACCACCAGCCAGGAGGCAGGACAATCCACCTCCCTGGTGACACCGCAGTGACATTTGCAAAGAGGCCAGCCACTCTCTGGCATTACAGATTTCTTCTGTTCTGGAGTAACTGAATGCAGAAAATACCTAATTCTTCTCTTTGTGAGTGCAAAGGTGCTCTGTGTGACGTACCCTCCTTCTGAGTTAGCCAGCCTTGCTAAAGATGATCCTGCTATTAACAAGTGCTTTTTTTTCTGCCAAGTTTCACTTTGCACCATCATTCAGTGCTGCAGATGAGCTGCTATAAGAGAAGACAAATGAAATAAGGGCACCACCTTGATAAAAGACTAACCCAAGCATCTGGAAATCCTCTCTCATAACATCATTTTAATTTAAAATGATTGTCAACAGACTACAATCTCAGTTTAATTTGCTGTTAAATTCTCCCCACTCCCAAAAGCAAGCCTTGTGTCTGACCAATAGGCTTTTCATAGTTTGAGTGGGCAACTACTTCTGACCCTCTGCCAAGCAATAAAATCATGTTAACTGGCCCCAGGAATGGGCTGTGGGATGGCTGGGACTCTGCTGAAATGGGCTACAGCCAAGTCATGCCATCAAGTAACACAATCTCAAAGCACTTTATGAGGAAGATAAATTACATTCAGGATACATTATAAAGAAGGAGTCTAAGTACCTCACCACAATCTTGGGAACAGCAGGCTGTACAGAAGGAAGCATGCACAGCAAGAGCATCATGAAAGACTCCAGAGAGGAGAGAAAGATAATGCCTTCAGAACTTCAGTGAAGCCATAACAAATAAGGCATAATGTCACATGCTGAATGACAAAGATAATAAGAAACATCAAACATCTGTAGGTCCTGCATCCTCATCCATCCTGCTTGCCAATCAGGCAGGTGCTCAGAGAAATATGAGAATGTGATTATGGGCATGCCTGTGAGGTGGGCAGGTGCCAACCTCATGAAGTTCAACCAAGCCAAGTGCAAGGTCCTACAGCTGGGTCAGAGCAGTCGCAGGCACACATACAAGTTGGGCAGAGAAGAGATTCAAAGCAGCCCTGTGGAGAAGGACTTGGGGGTGTTGGTCGATGAGAAAATGAACATGAGCCAGCTTCAGTGTTCATTTGCAGCCCAGGGAGCCAACTGTATCCTGGGCTGCATCAAAAGGAGCGTGACCAGCAGGTCGAGGGAAGTGATCCTGCCCCTCTACTCTGTTCTCGTGAGACCTCACTTGGAGTATTGTGTGCAGTTCTGGGGTCCTCAACATAAAAAGGACATG
Source organism: Amazona ochrocephala (assembly GCA_039720435.1). NCBI lineage: Eukaryota > Metazoa > Chordata > Aves > Psittaciformes > Psittacidae > Amazona > Amazona ochrocephala. The sequence continues at coordinate 27,959,762 of CM077881.1, forward strand.
GAACTGTTGGAACAAGTGCAGAGGAGGGCCACGAGGACGATCAGGGGACTGGAGCAGCTCCTGTATGAAGATAGGCTGAGAAAGTTGGGGCTGTTCAGCCTGGAGAAGAGAAGGCTGCGTGGAGACCTCCTAGCAGCCTTCCAATATCTGAAGGGGGCTATAGGGATGCTGGGGAGAAACAATTCATGAGGGACTGTAGTGATAGGACAAGAGGCAACAGGTTCAAACTTAGACAGGGGAAGTTTAGATTGGATATGAGGAAGAAATTCTTTACTGTAAGGGTGGTGAGGCACTGGAATGGGTTGCCCAGGTGTCATGGTTTAAGCTTCTATAAACCCATACAGTCGCTCTCTCACTCACTCCCAACTCTTTCTTCCCTCCACTCCTGGAGGGATGGGAAGGAGAATCGAAAGAATGCAACTCCCACAGGTTGAGATAAGAACAGTTTAGTAACTAAGGTGTAACACAAATCACTACTGCTACCACCAACAATAATAATGACAAGAGAAAATACAAGGGAAAAGAATACAATTTCTCACCACCCGATATCAAGCCCGAGCAAGCAGTGCACCCCCCACCGTGCACCTCCACCACCCTTCCGGGTCTCTGCTCTCCATTTCCACATCCTGGACATGACATGCTGTGGTATGGAATAACCTCTTTGGTTAGTCTGGTCAGGTGTCCTGTCTCTCCTTCCTCCCGGCTTCCCCTCCTCCCTAGCAGAGCATGAGACTCACAAAGTCCTTGGCCAGCCTAAACATCACCAAGTAGTAACTGAAAACACTGGTGTTATCAGCGTTGTTCCCAGGCCCAAAATCAAAAACACAGCGCTGCACCAGCTACCAAGAAGGAGAAAAAATGACTGCTGCTGCTGAATCCATGACACCAGGGAAGTTGTGAATGCTCCATTGCTGGTGGTGTTCAAGTCCGGGTTGGACAGAGCCTTGGGTGACATGGTTTAGTGGGAGGTGTCCCTGCTCATGGCGGGGGTTTTGGAACTAGATGATCTTAAGGTCCTTTCTGACCCTAACTATTCTATGATTCTAAGATTTCATGATGGGAAGAGCCTACCAAAAGTGCAAAAGCACTGGGAGCTGAATTAAGACTTCAGGCTGCCTGCTCTAGCATTTCCTAATTTCTAAACGTAGGACTCTGTAAGCAAAAAAAAAAAATTAATGTCAGTTTGAGGTGCACCAATTAATATATGAAGTTTATAATGTCCTGCTAGGGAAAACTTCCAGGAACACAAGTGCAATACAATTTAGTTTCTGCCTCTGGAAGAGTCCATCTCCCTTCATTTAGTCACCCATTGAAACCGTCAGTGTCCTTGGCTGTATCTTCATGGCACCACCAAGTGCTGAGGGATTTCCAAGTTCTCAGTGAGTGATCCAGTGCATCTTTATAGTACCACACAGTGACATGCAGAAACACTACCAGATGTCTAAAAATACAACCTAGCTGAAAGGCTAATTAAGGCTGTTGAAAGATCTGGCTCAGTGGGCAACACCATCGTGATGTGATTCTCTTGCCTTTAATTTCTGAACAGTCTTGGTTAAAATAAATTCAGACATCTTGTCACAGAAATGCCCTGTGTTTTCAGAGCTACCAGCCTTCAATTTTTTTTCACTTAACTGAAAATAAAATTTCCCCAGTGTTTGAGTCTGCTCTTCATGCATGTGCATAGCTCTAATTAATGTTAATTATTTTCATTCACCAAGGGGAGAAGCGTATTACTTCAGGTGCCTACTTGGAATATGCTACTTTAGCCTTGCATGTGATTCCAAGAGGGAAAGATGCAGCTGCCTCAAAACCCAAATGTCTAGTGCCTGAGCATAATCCAGATCAGATGAAGGACAGGATGTACTACTCCACAAATAGCACAGCCAGGCTTCCTGCACCACTCAAATTCTGATTCATCAAGCTTGCAAAACAGCACAGAGATCATTGCTAGTTCATTTTCCCTCTGCACATTTGGGCAGGGGAATCATTCCATCAGATGCTTATAATGGTGCCAAATGGGCCTTGAGCCTCAAGTACCACACTGTCTCAGCACAAATAATAAACAAGCCCTGTCCAGGCTGGAACAGCACAAGTCAGTGCTAGATCCAGAAACAAACCCCAGATCTCTAGAGATCTGAGATCAAGTTTTATCTACTGAGCTACACTTCATTTTGTGGCAGGGCTGAAGTCTCCAATTGATGTCTCTTCCAGTGCACTTCTGAAATAATAAAGCAGGACAGGTTTAACCCATTTGAGGAATCTGGTCTATACTCTTTCATTGAAAATAAACTGCAAAACCTGGACACCTTCCATGCTCTTCCCCACACATGCAAGTTCATACAAATTCATCAACCTTGCCAGCATCTTTCTAGATGGTTACACTTTAACTAGGGCTTTATTGGATAACTGTAACTCAATTTGCTGCAGCTGTGTGACCCTGATTTGCTTTTGGAACAGAGCAAGCCATGGGAGGAGCAGCCAAGTGGGACTCCACCTGCCAGGCAGCCAGAGTGGTTAAAATGGACCAATTTGAATGTGCAAAATCTGGCAGGTGGCAAAGATGTGCTGTTTATTTTTCCTAATGACAAAATTAGCACATTGATAATAATCAAACAGAGCTGTGTGCAATGGGTTTTTTTAATTAACAAATGTCTTTTTGCAGGTATGAGCAGGATGCAGGCACTGTCCTCATCCATGCAAGCTGTTGCTGATGTCCCTGGAATGCTCATATACAAGCTGCATTTGGCTTTCTTTGTCTGGGTTTGTTCTGGGAAGGAGGTGGTTCCTCCTTGCCTATTTTGATCACTTCTTTTTCTGCAGAATGTTGTATTCTTGCTCACACCCAAGAACACAGATCACATCTAGTAGAATAGATTACCTTGAGAGATGCGATGGAAAAGGCTTTATTTCAATCGGCGCCCACAAAGTACAGTGTTGGGACTGTTCCCTCCTGCTACTTCTAACTACAGTACGCCTTTGTATCTCACAACTGCCTGACTGGAACTGGCTTTCTCTTATTAACAGTTATCTGTGGTTTTAATATTTATTAGATGGAAACATCCTTCTCCTTGACTACCTTTATGTAATACAGCAGCTTCACAGGCATGATCATGCTTTTTGCTACCATCCAGCTCTAGAGACCCTACAAGCAGCACAAGTTAATAGATTCCCTCTAGCTTGGGTACAGTCAGGATAGTCTTCTGCATGTCTCTGCCTCAAGCCATACTGATAGCTGAATTATCCATTCAGTGGATAATGGATTATGGTTCTGATTTATCAAGCAATCCTATCACAAGACCAAATTACCTGTATTTCAGTCATCCAACACTTTCCATTCATTGAGGTCCAAGACCTGAAATCACTGGGTTTTTGCAGCATTTCTCATGCTGCTACTCACAGTATTACCCCTTCCTTTCTGTGAATATTCTAAAGATCTAGAGTAGAGAGTTCCTAGACTAAAGTAGCTTTCTGGTGCAGATTATATCAGTACACGTTGTACAGCTACCAAAGCACCATGTGTAATGTCAGTAGTGGGGATACAACTGTTCTTTTGTGGGTTTATAACACGCATTGAAGGACTTGATGCAGTTGCTGAAAGAGTTGCATCAACCTGCCTGTGCCATACTTTTAAGAGGGAAGATGATCAGTAGACACGAAACAGAAAGTATTTTTTCTGTTGTTTACTGTCCTTCAGAAAGAAGGTAGGTGAAGAAGAGCATCAGTAGATACCTTATACAATCAGTTGTACAAGTCAGTTCAGACAGTAGCAGATGCTTTCAATTTATCCCTGGTCGAGGCACATGCAACCACCCTTGTCATCACACTGCACTTTCTTGTGACAGAGCCATAAGTTTCTAACCCAAACAGCTCCTATTTAAAACAAAACAAAAAAAAAAAAAAAAAAAAACCTAAAAGGAGAAGGTTCGAGATATGAAATTCAGATTTATCTTCTACTTATTAGAGATTTTCTCTGGAGAGAGGTCCTAACTTACGACTTGCCAAATTTGCCACCAACCTTTTTGATGTTGAGGATATTCATATGTTAAGATTTTGCTCATTCTTTGATGGAGATAAGGTACAGATGTATTTCTTTAAACAATATGGCTGGTTTTGAAATAAAGTTTCATATTTCCTTACCTTCAACTTCGACTTTTACTCATTCTGGTTTGTTACAGCAATGGAGGCACGGTCTCCAGTTGTGCTGCAACTGAAATCATTTACTGAGTGATCTTACAAGCTATTATAGACCCCTGCTTAGTGGTTAGTAACAGTTAGTAGTGCTTAGTTCTTTTTGGTACTTTTCCATCACAAAACAATGTTTCTTCTTCACGCACACACCATGTGCTTTTCCAGCCAATGACATTACTGCTCACGCGCCTTTGCTTGAGCAAATATTTTTAATCAGATATACAAACAGGTTTTCCTGCTACCACTTCTTGCTACATTGTTACTTCCCATTTTCCTTGAATACACATTCCTATTATCCTTGAACATACATTCTTTGTCTTGTCTTAAGCAACTTTCTGTTTCAATATTTACAGTTCTCAGAAATTATCTCAGTCTTCTGTCTTTGGTTCCTCTTGGCTCCCATGGTTTGTAGCTGATGAGGGTCAAGATGTCCAAGCTCTCCTCTAGGTCTGCTGGCACAGCTTCTTGTGCAACATTTCCCACAGTTTGTTCTGCCCTTTGAATATTTTGTTTGTTTGTTTGCTTTTTGTGTTTTTTTTTTTTTTTCTGGGTTTGTGTTTTTTTTTTTTTTTTCTCTTATTTTTATAAGTACTTGGCTGTATTCTACGCAAGTCCAAATAGCCATAAGCAGCCCTCAGGAGTTTGCAAGGTGGTCATTGCCATGTAGTCAGTGACTAACAACACAGTAGAAAGAAAAGCAGCATTTTAATAGTCCTTCAGTAAGAGTATTTCTTTAATTACTTTAATTAGCTTATGGAATTTTGGGTAGGTAAAAGAAGAAATTTAAATCAGCTCAGGAAGAGATATGTTCATCTCAGAGATTCTAAGGGTGCTTGAGGAGGCTTGTGGGACTGCAAGAAGCCTATCATGGCCTAACATGGTATAGGACCACCTTGTCAGATAAATACAGGCACAAACTTGTGAATCAGTAGCACAGAGTCATTAAGAAGCTTCCTGACATTGGGACAGAGACATAATCAGATTAACTGGTAGAAGTGTGACAGGAAGGCAGAGAAGGATGTGAATAGATTAACATTGCAACCAAGAAGTTCATACTGTTCATTGTAACTATTCATTAAAAGGATCGAAGAACAGCAGGTGAAAGGCTAGAAAAGAAGAGATTCTGGTTATCCAGGTGCATGTGACAAGACTGCACTGGAGAACTGCAGAATGAGATTTTGAGAAGTCCAGATACGAGATAAAAAAATAGGACCAAAGCTGAACACAATTCTCACATAGAACCAGAGAAACTTGGAAGCCAGCATTTGTGATAACAAAAATGTGTAAAATGCTGAAGTGCCAAAAGAGATTGGATTTAGCCTGGAGAAGACAAGAATAGAGAGCTGGCACTGGACTGAATGGCAAGCAGGGGGTGAGGAGCAAGTGGCATGGCTGAAAACAATAGAAAAAAAAAGTGACATAATTCTGAAAATTATAAGTGCTCTTTTAAAAGGTGTTGAAAACAAAGAGGAGGGACATTAAGAAGAGTCAGTAACAGAACAGGAGAAGTCATGGAGACAAAAACTGTTTTGCATGGAGACATTCTCTGATGCCTTTGGAGGTGAAGGAAATGGTGCTGAGGCTGGAGAGAGCTGTTTCTTCATTCATGTGGGATTTTAAAAAACATCTGTAATTGGTAATATGTCCATTATCAGCAATCAAGATTGGGGTATAGGAATAGGCAAGTAGAAGGAAAGAAGAGAGGTCCAGAACTGTGCATTTAGCTGATTTTGGTTTTCCATTTGTTGTGGAAGAAACTCTGTAATAAAAGCCTGAAATTACACACGAACACGTATGCACGCATAACTTTTAATGCAAAGCCCAGAAAATAGTAAATGCTTCTAGAGATGGATATCAAGGGCTTTGTTTAAGGCATAATCTCTATTGCTTTTGAGTTTATGGAGCAAAAAGAGCTGTTGAAATTGAATGAAAGCTGCAGCCAGAGTCTTTAATCAATCTCCAAAGCTGTTTATTGTGAGAGTAGTATAAAGCAGTAGAGATTAATGTCAGTTTCTATAAATCACAGCAAAATGCATCTTCTCTTTCATTGCCAGAGGTATAAATATCTTCATTTTTTTCTCAGATTTTGCTGTAACATGCTGGCTGCTGAGGTCCTTCAGGGGAAAAGAACACAAGCACAGTGTCATATGCTTTTAAACAGGCAAATTTAAAAATAACTTGTATGTTTATTTACAGAACTGGAAACTGCTGGAAGTTTCTACTGAGCAGCTTTGAAAATGTCAGCCAATCTACAGAAGACAACAACCCATTAACTGCAGTTAGCAGTGAGCAGCAAATCATCTTTCCAGTGCACATCCCACAGGTTCCAGAGAGTGAATGCAATAGATAGATCACCATTTGCTTTCTTTGTAAAAATAGTGGTCGGGCATCTCTTACAACTACCTTCTTTTCTGTTTGTTTGGTTGGTTTCAGTAGAAAAACCTAATAAAGTATGTGAGGGACAAGACAATTTATAAAAGAATCCAGGAGCATATTCAAAAGAAATTTCTATTCATGTGGCTCCAATCCTATTTTACATTCATTTATGGCCGCATACTGTAAGAAATGGATTTAAAGCAGACAGAACAGAAAGCCATGGGACAGTTTGTGTTGCAAATCTGATACCAAAAAAGAATTACTAAGAGAAGTGCAAAATTATTGCCATATGAGAATGTCGACGTAACATCCATGCTTTTCCACTGCTATCATCAGTCCTGCTCTCTTGTTAGCTGTTGGTCAAACATCTCTTATCAATTCCTCACAAGCAAACTGAGCTGATCCTTATGAGTTGCAATGCATCTTACTCAGCTCCACAAACTACCTACCTAGACAGAAATCCTGCATCTGTAAGTAGGTGGTCAAACCTTCACATATCAAACATGGAGAGATGCTCCTTCCTCCAGAAGGAAAGTCACAGTGTCTAAGATAGGCTGCTCCTCTGAATTACTCATTGAAGGTATCTTTTATATGCCAGGGTTGTACAGGGAGTTAATGGAAACTAGCCTTTGGGGCTAACAATTTCAGTTGTCTAGGGTACTTGGGAGCAAATATTGTGAATGCACAGCATTGAGCACACAGTTCAATCTTCAGGGGTCCTTACAGAAGATCAACATAGAAGATAAACTCATTCATCTAAAAAGTAGGGACAAGTGTCAGTCAAAAGACTGTATTGTAACAGGCAAAGTGAGCGCTCAAAGAAATCATGTCTCAACTGCGGACTCCACACATCAGCTTGAATTTAGCAAAAGGCCATGGTAAGTTAAGTAGCACACAAATCCTGAGACCTGGACAAAATGTTTAGAAAATTATCATCATGCTGAAATCTGTCTCAGAAGATGCTTCCAGAAAAATTTAGAAAATTCCCTTAGCTGAACACAAAGCTGTACATAGTCTGAGAGTAAGAAATACATATTTGGATGTTTACCTTGTTTCCTGAGCTCAAAGACAGAATACTGAAGCAAGATTCAGTCACTGCATTTGGAGGAGAGGCGATCCTACAAATCCCCCACTGATTTATCTGAATAGCTTTTTTTGTTATCATTCCTGTTAGGTAGTTGAGATCTGTGAATGGAATTCTCCTTGGGATTCAACGCCAGGGAAAATACTAGTTTCAGGACAAAAAAGAAAAAAAAAGATCCAGTGTCAGGACAACTTGAAACTATGGCATAATTCTTTACTGGGTCCTACACTAAAATGCAAAACAATGATAAAGTGCTAGAATGTTTGGGCTGGACTCAGAGATTATTGCTTACTGACTTTAAATAAAAACTTTCAAAGAAAGAATATTTTCATTCCAAAAGCATTTACTAAATGCTAAGCTACTAGGTCTGTTTTAGTTAATTAAACTTAAGGAACATGGAAGTGGATAAAAGTTCATTAAATAGGTACAGGCTGACAGTGAATTGGAATACTAATTGAGATTTTATGTGCAACAAAAGAGATACAAATGGAAATGCACTGTTATCCTAGTGAATGCCTCACATAAAAGGCCCCAGTGGAGCAGAGAATGCATGAAGGAAATTGGATTGTAAAATCTCTGAGATAAAGATCAGTTCTATGAAACACGATGCCCCATTGCTTGCTTTTCTATTTTGAGAAGATTCTTTTAATAATGCCAACAAATGGTGCAGTGACCGTTGTAGGTGCATTTCAAAGGTTCCCAGTCAGATGCAGAAATGAGGCAGTTAGATTCAGGACATAAGAAATAGAAGGGGATGTGGTGGAACTTCCATTTACTTAATGGTATGTTTGAGTATCATTGACTTAAAGAGCATGAAAACCTTAGATTAGAAAGAGCCACATATTCCAGTGCTGTTCTTAAACTTTTCAGTGGTTATTTATTTGCTTTGAAAAACTTTTCCCCAATTCGATTTGTAGCATGACCCTGAAAGGCATGTGAACTGTTCAGTCTTATGGAAGAAGAAATGGGGCTGGGCTGAAACGAGTATACAAAGAGTGGCAAGCGGCTTCTGAAGGCTGGAGATTGCAATCAAAACAGGTGTTTCTCCTTTGTTTTCCCCCTCCAGCGACAGTAACTGACCGTGTGTTAGAGACGCCTTTGCATTTCCAAACCAGCTTCTAAGAGGCTCCTTGGGACTGCAGCTGACTTTTCACTAGCAGTAGCAAAAGTATTAACACACTTTCTTGAAATGCTAAGAAGAAAGTATGGGTACAACATTTCCTACAACATTTAGAAACCAGCTTATCTAGGAGCATTAGCAGCCAGTGAAGAAAATTATGGAAGAGCAATGAGAAATGCTAAGAATGTACGTAGGAAAAGTCTGAATTTCAGAGTATTTTTATTTTTTAAGCAAAAGTTCATTGTAGGGCAAATAATTACTTTAAAATGTACTTTAAGTATGTGTTGAGCCAGAGCTGTTTATATATTAACCTTAATATAGAATTCTCCAAATATTGTTGTGTGGTCATATCAGATGTAATTTGAACTGCTCCCAGAGTTCACAACAAGATATTGAATCTGGACTTATGTCTTCTGTGTCCAGACAGTAGTCTCTATGAATGTAAATTACCATTAAAAAGTCAATTGATCTATTTGATCTTTTCAGCTATTTTACAAGATAATTTTAGCTGTACATAGCCATTTCCAGACAGCCTAATTCCATCTACATCCCTGTGTCTTCGGTGTTGTCTAGCCAGGAGGAACCATTAGGCACAGAGACTCTAGTGGGATTTCAGATGTTAGGGAAATGTTTAGAAGTGTAGAGATTGTGCTGACCTGGAGTGGATTCACTAGGGAAGGGCTGGGAATGCTCATTATTGAAGGTTTTAAGAGGCAGCTGGTAGGAACACCATAGGTATACATCCTGGATTTGGGAGAGGGAGCAACTATAGATGAACTTTGAGGTGCCTTCCAGCAACATGAGATTATCATTATATGGCCATGGTGTTTTCTGCCAAAATAGATTCAGGGTACCTCACACTATTGACAAAATTTAATCCAGATGTAAGCATGAATCCTGTCAAGTCCAATTTAAAGTACATGTGGATTTAACATTCCTGTTTTAAAAAGATAATAGACTTAAAAAGGTTATAACTAATTATTTGTGGGGTTTATAGATTATTATTAGACTTTCATGCCATATAGGCAGGGCCATCGAAAAACTCAAGTTGTCTTGATTCAAAAATGAAACATGCTTCTTTCGGGGATCATGTTTCAAGTACGCAGCAATACGGTAGAAATGTAGGGAGACTGCTATGATCCTAAATAGCAGAAGACAAAATGAGATCTCATCTGCCATGTGTAAAGTGAAAATTCAAGGCAGTCAGGTGAAGTTCCCAATGGCTGGAAAAAGGGAAATATAAGCCCCATTTTCAAGAAGGGGAAAATGGATGACACAGGGAATTACAGACCAGACAGTCTCACCTCTGTGCCTGGCAAAATCTTCAAACAAATTCTCCTGGAAGGCATGCTAAGCCACATGAAAACCAACAAGGTGGCTGGTGACAGCCAATATGGCTTCACCAAGGGGAAATTCTGCCTGACCAATCTGGTGGCCTTCTACGAAGGGGCTACGAAACTGATGGACAGAGGTAGAGCAGTTGACATCATCTACATCATGACTTGTGCAAAGCCTTTGACACTTTCCTCCATGACATCCATGTCTCTAAACTGGAGAGATATCAATTTCATAGATGGACCACTCTGTGGATAAAGAACTGGCTGGATGGCTGTACGCAAAGAGTTGCGCCCAATGGCTCAGTGTCCAGCTGGAAACCAGTAACAAGCAGCATCCCTCACTCAGTGTTGTGACCGGTCTTGTTCAACGTCTTTGTCGGTGACATGGACAGTGGGATTGAGTGTGACCTCAGCAAGTTTGCCAATGACACCAAGCTGTGTGGTTTGGTTGATACCCTGGAAGAAAGGAATGCCATCCAGAGGGACCTTGATATGCTTGTGAGGTGGGTTGATGTCAACCTGCTGAAGTTCAACCATGACAAGTGCAAGGTCCTACAGCTGGGTCAGAGTAATCCCAGGCACAGCTACAGGTTGGGCAGAGAAGAGATTCAGAGCAGCCCTGCAGAGAAGGACTTGGGGGCGTTGGTCGATGAGAAAATGAACATGAGCCGGCAGTGTGTGCTCACAGCCCAGAAAGCCAACCGTATCCTGGGCTTCATCAAAAGGAGCGTGACCAGCGGGTCAAAGGAGGTGATCCTGCCCCTCTACTCTGCTCTCGTGAGACCTCACTTGGAGTATTGTGTGCAGTTCTGGGGTCCTTAACATAAAAAGGACATGGAACTGTTAGAACGAGTCCAGAGGAGGGCCACGAGGATATTCAGGGGACTGGAGCACCTCCTTTAAGAAGACAGGCTGAGAAAGTTGGTGCTGTTCAGCCTGGAGAAGAGAAGGCTGCATGGAGACCTCATAGCAGCCTTCCAGTATCTGCAGGTGGCCTAGAAGGATGCTGGGGAGGGACCTTTCATTATGAACTGTAGTGATAGGACAAGGGGTAACGGGTTCAAATTTAAACAGGGGAAGTTTAGATTGGATATAAGGAGAAAGTTCTTTACTGTAAGGGTGTTGAGGCCCTGGAATGGGTTGCCCAGAGAAGTTGTGAATGCTCCACCCCTGGCGGTGTTCAAGGCCAAGTTTGGTGAAATGGTTTTAGTGTGAGGTTTTCCTGCCCGTGGCAGGGGTGTTGGAACTAAATGAACCTTTCCAACCCTAACTATTCTGTGATTCTATGATCTGATCCAGACTGTGCTGTGATCCATGAGCTACACAGAGAAAGCAAGATTGTCTTCAGTCAATGCCAGTCACAGATGTTGAAGAGCAATGCAACCAACATGCAGACATTTTCAGATCTCACCAACATCTATTGTATTCCTACAAAGATGGACTTATGTGTCGTTTTTTTGGCTGCTCCTGTCCAGTAATTCCAGTTTAGTGCAGTACCTTGATCTTTCCATCTAGTCTAGGTAATGATACTCATGTAAGTGAAATTAATTATTCAATATGAGAACTTAATTATTACATATAAGAAACTATTTCTAAGTATAAGAATTATTAACAATTATTAAATACAAGAAATTCATTAACATAAATTATTAAAATTTTATTTAAATAGGAATATTATTAAATATAAGTAATTAATTATTAAGTATAAGAATATACACAAGCGATAAAGGGGAGAAAGGAAATACATACCAATGTGCTTTGGTGTTGCTAATTTCCACTAGGTGGCAAGAGCCAACAATTGCAGACACAGCCTCAACTGAGCTGCGAAGGTTGTTTTGTTTCTTCATGTTCTGCTGATGGTTTACCATCTATTGTCCTGATAACAGTGCTAAAGGGAATATTCACATTACTAATATGCCCCCTGGTAACACATCTCTCCCCATGTGTTTGTCCAGTACTGCTATTACTTCCTCCATCCTCTCTCTCACTCTAAGTAAGGTTCTTCCATTTACCTTGATAATCCTGATGTCTTTTTAATTGTATTTATTTTCACCTCACCCACAGTCATATAACCTCTGGCTATGATCTTATCAGGTCCCTGAGGAAGTATTCCTATAACTGCCGATTGAAGAGTTTCTCCCCTCTTTTCCCTGAAGCAGTCAGTCACTGTTAGAGAAAAGATACAGGATTAGGTGGACCACTGCTTTGATCCAGCAGGCATTTCCCTCTTGAAGCAATTGAAGTTGGCTTGGGGCAGTGATTAAATGAGGCACTGCTAGAGAAAATCCAAGGTGTTGCAGGAAGCCTTATATGATACAGAATGGTTTTCTTTCTGAATCCACAGTGCCCAAGCAAATTCACATTATTTTGCTGTTTCAAAATCTATGCAACTATAAGAGGAGCAGAAAGACTCTCATATCCCTTCCAATAACAGGCACACTACTTCGCTGTATTGCTGTCTCCAAGATAAGCCTTACAGCATGTTTGGGGCTTAATATCCCAAATTTGGCATGTTGCTGCGTACCATGATGCTGTCTGCTGCTATCACCCTTTCTCCCCAGGTTAATGCTGTTTTCCCCAGCTGCTTTTTGATGGAATTTTTTTCATTCAGATGAGGTGATTTAGTCATTTGAGGACCAAAAAAAAACATGCCTAGGGCTCTGGAGTAGAAAGTGTCTTTCCATTTACACGTTTAGGGTAACACTGAAGAGCTATTTCCCTTTGATTAGCAGAGTAGTTTCTGCAGCTCCATCCTGTCCTTTGTCTATGGTAATTGCTTCTTCAGCCACTCGAGCTTAGCTGAGCTTTGTGTGTGGGCTATCTAAGCTAGTCCAAAGGATTTTGAGTGAGATCCCTAACAGGATAGACTTTTTTTGTCAAGGCCATGCAAAAACAGCAATGTCCAAGAAAAGGACAGTTATGACTATGAGTCCAAGAGTTTTAGTTTATAAATAAAGTATTTTACTGGCTTCAATGGAAGCAGGATAGAGCTATTAAAGTGCATTTTTTTATTAAAATAGATACACACTAAAAGCAAGTAAAATGGTCCTTTATTTCTGTTGAGGTAAAAATAAGGCAAAAAGAAGAAAAAAGTGCCAGGGTTTCAGGAGTCAGTTTTTATAGAAGTTGATTGTAGTGAATGAGAAGTTTGCTATGAGTAATTAGCTCACATTTCATCCAGATCAGCAAAACAACGGATTGGTTCTCTTCATTTACATGTCCTTTGCCCTGTCTTTCCAGGGAAGCTTTGCAAACAACCTTCAACTAGTTCCATCTTGAGGCAGGCTCTGCAAAATAGTTTTTAGGAGGTGCAGGGTGAAGACCCACAGAGCCTGGATTCAGTTCTGAAAGTCCAGAGAGGTTTACAGCTAATTATTTTTCAGGACTTTTCTCCCCATCAGAGAAATGCAGCTGCCAAAGTGTGCTAATCTCATGTCCCATCTCGCCCTTTTGTCCTTCTTTTGACTGTGTGATGATACTGTCTCTGCTGAGTATTTTGGAAAGAAGTCAAGTAACTAACAAATGCACCAGGCTGCTCCTTTAGAGGACTCTGCTTCTGATCTGGGAGTTACAGTTATTAACTCCTCTGGCAGCCCATTATTTAATTTACCTGCTACTGATCCATTTTGTGCATCCAGAGGATAATCCAGTCCACAAGAGGCCTGCTAGAGCTGGTGTGCAGACCATTGTCCTTTTCCCAATTTACCTAATGTAATCACTTCATTGCCTGCCTATAAGAGCTCTATCCCATAAAGAAGCTTTGGAATAATGTAGGGACATGAGAGATTAGAATTTATAGGTTCTGGAGTTCATAAATTTAATTAAAATCATGATTCTCCAAAAGAACTTAATCTTCGTTTGTTCTGTTAGTGGAGGTGACAAGAACTGGTTTATGATTCATTAACCCATTGACTGCTGCTAATTTTTCCATATTCAGCTTTTCAGGAAACGGAAAGATACTTTCTGTGCCTTTACATGCAGTGCCTTTTCAGAAGCTTCTGTATTGGAAATACCAACCGAGACCCTCTGGTTTGTAAAGGGAGAATGCAATGTGCTTTCCCTATGATTTTTCAGACTGTACCAATCTCATGTGTTTAATTAAATTTATCAGATCAGCACCAGCATAGTCAATTCCAAAAATTCTTACTGACTTCAGTGGGATGTGGCCCAGGACCTTTTAGGAGCACAGCAGTGCAGCCCACATAGAGACACTTGTATGCAAGAATGGTAATAATGGGAAAAACATGCCTGAAGATTTTTTGTTCAGTGTTATTCCTAGGTGATAGCTTACATATATGTACACACACACACATATACACAAACATACACATATACATACACATACATATTACATATAAGCAATCCTGAGACATCAAAAAATGATTTCTCCATCACTACATGATTGCTATTGTTTCATTTTCACTGTAGCGTGGCCCAAAGGCTTCTGCCCTGCAACTGGGAAGATCTGATTTATAACCTCTTACCCACTGAGCCAGATCATTGACTGGAGTCAGGACCAGTCATATCATGACTCTCTGCATTGGCTTCCCAGTGGGCAAATCAGATTTCTTTTAAAACTTCAAAATTTCATTACAGAATCATAGAATAGTTTAGGTTGGAGGAGACCTTTAAGATCATCGAGTCCAACCATTAACCTAACATTGCGAAGTCCAGCATTAAACCATGTCCCTAAGGACCATATCTATACATCTTTTAAATAACTCTAGGGATGAGGACTCTACCACTTCCTGGGCAGCCTGTTCCAGTGCTTGATAATCTTTTCAAAGAAGAATTTTTTCCTACTGTGCAATCTAAACCTCCCCTGGTGCAACTTGAAGCCAATTCCTCTTGTCCTATTGCTTGTTACTTGGGAGAAGAAACCAACCCACCTCACTACATCCTCCTTTCACGTAACTGTAGAGAGCAATAAGGACTCTCCTGAGCCTCCTTTTCTCCAAGCTAAGCAACCCCAGTTCCCTCAGCTGCTCCTCGTAATTCTTGTTCTTCAGACACTTCACCAGTTTCATTGCCCTCCTTTGGACACACTCCTAAGCATCTCAAGGTCTTTCTTGTAGTGAGGGACGCAAAATTTATGGAAAGTTCTGTCTAACACACAGGTTGGTCTTCTCGTTTCTATTTGTGTCTGCTACCCCAAGTAGAAAGAGAATTTGATGTAGTTTATTGTCAGCACCTCTGGCAAGCACATTTCTTATTGGTACCCTAGTTTTGTACTCATCCCTAATTCTGGTATGATACTTTCCAGCTAAGAAGAGAGGGTTTGTAGCTAAGCAGCACTGACACTAGATAATGCACAGTGAAGATGTAGGGGATCTATGTCTCCTGTACCTGTAATGTATTCCCAAGATAACTCTGTATTTCTGTTACACCATGTACTTGATTAGATGACAATTTCACAAAACAAATATTTCCCCTTTAGATGTCTGTTATTTTTACCAACTGATAAAATCTTGTGATGAAATCTGTATTCTTTTGGACACATTGAGAAAAATCCATAAGCAAGAGAAGAAAGAAAAAAAAAATACACAGGAAGCATGGAGAATTGTAAAATCGCATGGGTTTTTTTTTTTAAGAAAGAGAATCCACACTAGTGAAGTGGTTATATGATGGTTATTCAGATCTGATCTGAAGCTCACAAGGGTCAATGGAATCTTGCTCATTGATTTCAAGAAGCATTAATGCACAGCTTTGATCTCCACTTACCCCTTCTCAGCTCACAAGGCTTTTTTCCCAGCACTGATGTAAATAATGCTGTGGAAAGATTGTCTCTGACAGTCTTTTTTCCTTCAGTTATTTTGCCACCTAACAGTACTTCATCTAGAATCATGAAAAGTAATTGCATTTAGAATCCACTATCAGGGCAACCTACAGTTCTGGGGATTAAACAGAATGTCTGGGGGAATATCACAGAGTCATTTGGGTTTTAATAGCTCACCCCACAAACCCATTGCCTGCTGTGACCATGCTACTGCTGAAAGACCCTGCACACAAGCAACTCGCAGTGTGATGTACTGCTCAGGCTCGGGCATGATTTCGAGCAGCAGCAGGCAGTTGTTCTGCTTCTTGACAGTGTTAAAGGGACCTATTGTTTGCAGCATGAGCAGTCTGTCTACTCTCTGGGAAAATACGTCAAGGGAAGCCACAACTATGCGACAAGAGATGTGACAAATGGTGCCTTTCGTTATCTCACTACTATTCTCAATTAAGAACCCTTTCACAGGACTGATTTTTCAGATTAAAACCACAAGCAGAAACTAAGAAAACATTAAGTTGAAAATGGCAGAAAGTCTAAAAACAAAAAAAAAAAAAAAAAAAAAAAAAATTATTTAGAGTTTCTAAACAGTAGTGAAGCTCCTTTCTGTGTAGATTTTGACTGAATTAACAAAGATATATGTTTCTGGGAAGGCCACTCTCTGTACTGGGTCACTTAAGAATAACTAGACTACTTTTAGAATTTAGCTTTTGCTTCAGACATTGACCCCAAAAATTCTCCTGTTGGGGAATGGTACATGGTTAACTGCATTTTTTCTCACTTTGTTGCTTTCTCTCTCTCTACATACTTATGTGGCCAATAGCCCTCAGCAATAGCTCTAAAATTCTGCCTATAGCAAAGGTAAAAAGCAGGCACAAAGCCCCAGGCTTTTTGCACTAAGGATTTCAGCTTCAGTATTCTTTTTCTAAATTGCTATGTCCTAGAAGCAAGGAATGGAAACAGCTAACATTTTCTGCTATTTCATATGCAGACTAACCACATGCTTCTACCTGTACATTTTCTAGAAAATGTAATCTCTGCTCAATGAGTGGTTAAATTGAGCAATATAGTCCATGCCCTTAGTACTTCTTGATATCAGGCTCACTATCAAAAATGTCTACGCACTTATTTTTCAGGTCCATGCAGGGATACAAGCAGAAATGGCTCGTAGGGCCATGTTTTCAGTGAGCTCAGCAGCAGGAAACAGGGGAATAGGTGGCCAAGGGAGTTCTAAATCCATCTGGGATTTGGTCCAAAGACTTGAGCTCTTTCTGAGCCGGTTTCATTCAGCCCTGGTAAATGCTGTTGCCAGTGCTTGAGAAGGGATGTTGCATCGTCGTGGTTTAAGCCCAGCTGGTAACTCAGACTCACGCAGAGGCTCACTCAATTCCCTCCTTCTTCCTGCCCCAGCTCCCAGAGGGATGGGGAGGAGAATCGAAAGAATGTAACTTCTGTGGGTTGAGATAAGAGCAATCCAGTAACTGAGGTACAATACAAAACTACTACTGCTACCACCAATAATAATAATGATAAGGGAAATCTTATTATGAACCCAGGACATACATCTAAGGATGGTATAGGCATGAATAAACAAAAGACTTATCACCAGGGCTATAATCTTGAGAATACTAATCAGGACACCAGAAGTGTCAGAGGAATCCTGGTTAATGATGAACCATGCTGTATGATTGGATATGTGTTAATAGATAAAGTAACAGCATGTATGCTCAAGAAGTCATAGCATTACAGTTCTTTTGATTTCTTTTTTTTTTTTCCCAAACAAAGAGTATCTGTTTGGTATCATGAGGGGCTCCCTGTGACAGCCTGCCAAACCAACTCTTAGCATAATTTGGGTCTTATTGTTTCTTCAATAACATCTCTTTACAGGTCTCTGTCAGTACAAACCCATTTAATGTTTGTAAACATATGGGTTTGTAAAGAGGATTCTCTGGCAAGGAAGCAGAAAACTGTCTTGATGCAAAGACAGGTTAGACTTTGCCTACAGACTGGAGGAAGGGTTGCCTGAAGTTTTTCTTAAACAATGAGTCTGAGAGCATAAAAAATATCCAGCTTTAGGACTACAGCTGCACTAATTACTGTGATCATGGCTTAGTGAAAAAAAAATGTAGATCCATGGAGCAAAAAGAGAAGGGCTTTTTGACTACAGCCCTTGACCAAGGCTCAAGTGATGAACTCAGCATGACCTCAAAACTGCAGTTCATTTTACCTGTCTGAGAGTATTTGCCTGGGATTGGGAATGGAGACGACAGTCTATGTCAGGTCTTTAAAGCATTTCTTACACCCAAACACAATCATTTCAGTATTTCCATGGGATTGTTATTCTTTGCTGAAGATTTTACAAACTCCAGAGAACCCCTGGAGAAAATCACAACTGTACTGAAGTTAGTACAGTTTTTGCTGAAAGCCCAGATCCTGGAAGGCTGTATTAATAGTACTGGAAAAGCATGCCATCAGCACCTCAGTTCATATCTCCTTAAAATATCCTACAAAAGCTGTCACAGACAGCACTGAATCTTGTGGTGCTCACCTGCCAAAGGTCATGAAGGCTGAGCAGCAATATAGCATGAGTCGAAAGAGAAAAATGAAAGTAAAACAGAGTTGATCTTAAACTGGACATATGCAATGGAGCAGAGATAAGTTATGCTGGGAGAAAAACCAAGTCTTAAAAACTGCTCAGCATGCCTAGGCCTACTATTTTCCACATCAGCAACACTTGACAGACTTGGTGGCAGCTTTGTGGGTTCATCTTTTCTAGTAGACATGCAGCCAAATGATGCTCAACTATAAGAAACAATTTAGGGACAATGTAATCATCCTGCCATTGCGATTTATGGCAGACACCATTGTTGCAAAGGTCACTGTAATTCCTCAAGCACAGACAATCTGGTGTTATTCCATGAATGGAAAATCACACACACACACATATACATGTATATATATAAAAGCCCTTTATTCACTATAACAGTAAACTATAGTGATCTGATCAAGCATCACTGCCTCAGCATAGTCAGCCTGACTTTAAAATCACCTTAAATCACTGCTAGTAAGGCTCTGAATAACAGCTTATGGGAGTCCTCAAGAAAGTCGTATGACCATTTAAAATGATTCAAGAACTGTGTGAGCACCATTCTCCTTCCTGCAAGAAAAACTTTTTATTTATAAAAGCAGTTCATTGTTCAGTACTTATTGTGTTTTCTTCATTAACTCTGAATTTTGCCTTGTTTCATTTTCCACCAAAGGGGAAAAATATATTGAGCTGTCAATGATGTTATCTATGAAGAGAGGCTGCAGACTTCATATATTGGATCTAAGCTTTACAAATAGTCAAGTAATTGGAAAGGCTTTTGTAATAAAACACAGGTAAAAATAAGCTTGCAAAAATCAAAGGGAGAAGAAAGTCTAAATTGTTTCTGTAATCAGCTATACTCCCCTGACTTGTTGACCTGTATCTTCTATTTGAATTTTTCTCTTGCATTTTCCAAAGTTGGTAAATCAGTATTTGCAAAGCAACTGCAGAAAAATAATATCTCAGTTGCTTCACATATATTGTTGTCTTGTTCTTGCCCATGTGAGAGAAAACTCATGTGTGTACACATATGCATATACACATACTCTGATCTAAAATTTGGTCGTTGGCCAACAACATCATTAATTCTCTGAGGTTAAAGAGAATAAAAGTTGCAGGCAAGACTGGGGTTTGGTCATTTCGTTTGATCGTGAGCCATTTGACAAGGGCCAACCTACAATGTGAAAGAAAGGCTATGAGTGAAAAAGGATTGGAATTAATTCCATGAAAATGGCAACTTAACAACTTTGAGTGAATGGGAGAAATCTGGCACTATGGGGGGCACCCTAAGAGTTTGGCGGAATCTCAAAAGACTTGACAATGTATCTATATGGAGAGATTGTCAAAAACAACTGAGAAGATAAAGAGGATTAAGATGATCAGAAGGCCGGAAATGTGGTCAAAAATACATTTGAGACTGGGAATAGCCATTTCGACACAATAAAAAGGGAAAGGTTAAATTTACAAAAATAAAACATTTAGAAATAACTGAGGCAAAGATCATAAAATCACAGGAGCCAGAGGCAGTGTGGTGATGAGATTGACAAGGGGCTTTGCAGAGAATGGTAGTTGAGTAAAGTAATTCCTGTAGTGAGATGACAAAGGGTTATAAGAGGGATTGAGGAATACGTGAATGAAAATGCTGAACATGGTGGAATGGGAGCACTAACAGGCTAGTTCAATGACCAAGGTATCAGTGACTTTGGAGCCTGTAGCACTTCTGATAACTTTGGATTATATAATAAATTACCATAACATATTAAATTTTCAAAACACACAAGACACTTAGGGATGCAATCCCTCTCTGAACTAGATGATCTTAATGTCCTTTCCAATCCTAACTATTCTATGATTCTATGATTCTAAGACAATATTGCTGTAAGTTCCTTAAATTCCTCTGTTGCCAGGTACTTTCCAAATTCCCTCCCAACCACCTTCAAGTCTTGGAAGAACTGTTGGGGCACACCACAAAAAGAGTGCAAATTAAGATAATTATATTACAGGCCTGTCTGTCAAACTGTGTGGAGAATCAATATAAAAACCCCATGAAATTGCATTTACTTATAAGTCCCATGTGTTTGTTTCACCCCTGCCAGCAGTCTTGTCTTCTCTCTAATTCTCTCTTTGCTTTCTCTTAAATTTAATTCTCCCTGCAACATTTCAGCTCTAGATGCTACAGATTTTCGTTTGTTTTCTTGTTTGTTTAGTGAGTAATCATCCAAAGCCTCTAGAGCATATCGCATTCTAATCTAATGTGAAATGTTAAAAGCTGTTCACCAGCAAATTAGCTCTTGCCAAATTATGTGCACACCAGATCCTACAAGTCAAATAAAATTAAACTGAAGTTTGGCTTCCACTTTGGTAGAGATAACTTAGAAACTGGCCCTGGGGCCACGGTCAACTGTCTGTCTGCCTAAATAGTTTTGCACACACTGTAATTATGCCAGTCATTTCCTCTTAACCATTCATTACTGCAAAATGCACACTTCAGAGACGTTTACCTGTTTTTTCAGATGAAGTACACCACGAAATTCTGGCACAGACAGAACTGTAAGTCATACCTTACCTTTGTATCGTGCTGCTTTTCAGGAATATACTTGAAATGTTTGGCAGCTAATGACCATTGCAGTTGATTGAGTTTCAGCATGAATGACAATGCCCTGGAGTTGCCTCCCCAGGCTTTGTTTTTCAACCCCTTCTAACCCTTGGAGTATCCAGTTTCTTTGCACATCAGCACGTTAGACCAAGACCTTGTAAATAATTTGAGGGTTCAGACAGTGCCTGGTAAAGGAGATTTATTTGCTGCTTTGATCACAAACAACTTTTTATTCCTATATTTTGGCAACACCGAAGACTCAGCTTTCTCTGTCACAAGCACAGCCTTTGTGCATAGGAATGTATGAGGAGAAAGATGATTTCTGCTGAAGCCAAGGGCAGTTTTGCCATTGACCCCATGCAACCTGTACAGATTAAAGTCATGGAGAAATGTCATGGGACAGGCTAGAAAAGGGAGCTTTCTTACACTGAAAAGCAGCCTGCCTGTTTATCACCATTCACTCCAGATCAGAAACCTTCTACAATGAGAAGAGAAATAAGCATAGAGGGGATAAAATGCGAGAGAAAGATGAAGAGCAGGACATGGCAGCATTTTGTTATTAGTGGTTCCAAGCAGTCTATAAAATCATCTTTATTGAAATTACTACACAGGTGCAAGCAATTATTAGGCTGATCTGAATCTCACTGGACTTGGTGGAAGTTTTCAGTTATGATGGGCTTTATGTTAAGTCCATAGTACGTTACCACCAGCATGTGTGATAAAACGTGTGTTTCTTTCTTTAATTTATGCAGGATTTGTAGAACAAGTGAATGCCACTAATCAGCCAAGGTGATTTCACAAGGACAGAGCAAATCCACATGATGTGCCTTTCCAAAGCACCAGCACGTTATCTGTAACAAACTCTTCAAAAGATTTCTAATAGCTTGTGTTGCTTCAGATTGGATTGCACCCTAAAAAAAAAAAAAAAAAAAAAAAAATTGAACATTTATAATTTTTAAGGGTTTTTTTCCCCCAGGTTTTTTTGATAAATCACTTTGACTTGTCACATTGCAGAGGAGGGTTTTAGAATAGAAGCAGGTCCATTTAACCTGATTGGCTTTTCTTTAGAAGAATTAATTTATAAGAAAAACATTGGTTCATATTAACTAATTTTTTTATGTGGATTTTTTGCTGTTTTTTTTGGGCGGGGGTTGGTTGGTTGTTTCTTGGGGTTTTTGTGTTTATTTTTGGTTGTTTGTTTTGTTGGTTTGTTTGGTTGGGATGTTTTTTAATTGCTTTTTTTCAGTTTTTTGTTCTTTTTTTTTTTTTACTTTGTCCCAGGGTCCGTACGTTTGACTGCTTGGAATATAGGAAAAGTACCATTTTAAAAAAAATGTGTGACAAGAATATGTGCCTATTAAAACAGTGTGGCTTCAGGATATACCTTTAAGACTGCAAGTCTTGTCAGTGATTAATTTCACCACTCCCAAGTGGAATGCAAAGCAGAATAGCAAGGAAGATAGATAGTAATCAATCAATATTGTAAATCACCACTAAAATCCACAGACAGCATAAATGTAAAGTAACAGAAACACTTTTATATGGAATTCATGTCAAAGCAGTACTGCTCTGGCACCCTGGGGTTCAATTACAACTACAGTGGCTCTGTGTAGGATAAGACTCTCATCTCTGGGGGGGCAAGAGAAGGGGAGAGGAGAAGGAGAATGTCACCCAGAACTGCAAAAGCTTGGATGAAAAATGTAGGTGTTAGCACTCTCTCTGGAACTTTAAAGTGAGTTTAATTCAAATGAAACAACCCAATAAATAATACCTCATAGCTGACTTCTTTGAAATGTTCTCACTGGTGCTACTGAATTCTACAGCTGTAGACTTACATTCCCATCATAAATGACATGCTGTAATTATATTTTTACAAGGTTCCCTATATATGTTGATTTATTTTTTAATTTCTCTTTCATTAATAGCTTTTTTTCTTCCTTGGGAAGATAAGGTTTGAAAAATGCCCACTGGCTTTTCAATGACCCTTTCTTTTGCCATGACAATGCCAATAATAAAAACTAATTTCCTCCTTTTATTTCCTCATCTGTACAAAGCAGAGATTCCTTCTACCTGTGCTTACAAGCTATTTGGAATACAAAGGCCACCAAACAACTGGTCTAAAACACATACATATTTTTCATCTTCTCTTTAAGAGCTCACTTTTTAATCCATTAGCAATCACCAATAGCAAACCAAGTCATGAGTGGTTTGGGTTCTCCCCGTCATGGTATGTCACCGCTATAATTGATTGCCAGTTAACTTGTGTTAGCCAGCCAGTTCAGTAAACCACAAACATTCATCTCCTGGAATAAATATTTGCAGACTGTCTACACTAGCATTTACAAATAGATTATCTAACCAGAGTTAATTCCAGCCATCCTTTAACAAAATTAAATCTAGTCCAGAGAAGAGCTCTATTATTACTGTGCCTTGTACATCTGCTTCTTGGGTTGTTTAGATGGGTTATTTGCTACTGACAACACTGCATTACTGACTCTTCCCTGAAGCTAGCCTTGTCTGTCTTCCCCCCCCCTTTTTTTTCCACTGCCATGTCTTCCTTTTTGTCTGCAACGCCTCTTGAAAGCTCTTTATGAGTCCACGGGTGGATCATCTGCTGAGCAAAAGTCTGTTTTGCCAGTAGGGTAGTCTGTTCCTTTTCGTGGTGTCCACATGTTGATGTACATCACTGCTGGACAGATGGATGTGGAAGTATGTGATATCCTGTCTTTATACCCCTAAATGTACCTCTACAAAGTGGTCGTTAGAGGGCATACAGACACTATAACTGGCTTTTTCCCCAGACTATGAAGTGCCCAACTAAGATGGCAAGGTGCTTGGGGATAAAAGACACAGGACACATCTTGCGCTCCTCATTTTTTGTTTTTGGAGGCAGATAGGAAAATGCATAAGGAAAGTAGCAGGGTAGGCACAGGAAGCCATCAGGAAAAACTGAAGAAAAGCCAAGTAAATCAACATGGTGGACACGCTGCAGTTTCCAGTAGATCTGGGAAGTGTTACTTGTGCTTTTGGTGCCATCACATTTTAGTGCAATGTGTCTCTGCCCATGGCAGGGGAGGTAGAACTAGATGACCTTAAGGTCCTTTCCAGCCTTAACTATTCTATGATTCTATGGTCTTCCAAGGCTGTAGAAAGTTAAGGTATGAAGTAATATCAGGCAATTCTTATATGGGCGAAGAGGATGCTTTCACTCCCAAGCTCATTTTGAGCACAGCAAAAACCTGTGGGGACCTGTGCTTTAAAGCAAAGACATGTTTACCACTGGGGTTCTATTGGAAAGGAGAAGTTGTGAAAACCAGCACTTTAAAATAAAACATCTTTAGGAATGAGCAAAGATGATCCAATGAGTTCTGGGACGAGGTCATAAGCCAGGCTTGTAGCTTGCTTGGAAATGTTTACAAGCCTTTAAAGCAGAATTTGGCCTCCTTCACTAAAATGCAGCCAGATGATCCCAAATCTGCTTAGGTAAGGGCATAAATGGTTTGTGATGCTGAGAGTCCCACTGACAAATTGCCAGGAGGCTGAGTCACACTTAATTTGCATATAAATTGCAGCCATTTTTATCAAATATAAATGCACACAATCATAATAGAGCATTTGCTTATTCTTCCTTCTCCTTTGAGAGATGAATACAAATTGTTTGCCTTTAAGTTTAATATTAAATAGCTGTACTACCTCAACACTGCAAAAAGTGGAGGAGAGGGAGAGGTTGGCAGTAGAACCTATTTTAGGACCTCAGCAAACCATGAGTGGCAAAGCAAGGGCTTGGTGGATACTAATATGAACCATTTGAAACCTTTAGGAAAACCAAAGTAAACAAATTCAAGCTGAAGGAGTTGTCAGGTTAGATCCACAACTGCCAAAATTTCAGACCAAATGCCAAACTTAATTGTACCTGATATTTGTATGAAACTCAAGTCTGATTAGTCCACTAATTAGGGCTCCTGTAGTTCTGGGTTGAAAGGTCCAACATCATATGGTTTTTTTACAGAGAAAATTCTGGTAGTGAGGATGTTGACTCTGATAATGTCACAAGACTTGAAGTCACAGTTTTAGGTGATGGGTCAAACACATTGCTTAAGATACTAAAGTACACTGTCACAGATTCCCAAAAAGGCCACTTGCCCTGACCTCTTCCTGTCCTTCCTGCACTTGCTTTCTGGAATTTGCACAGTGTTAGGGCATTAATGCCTAATGTTTTTATCACTGCTCAGAATTTATTCCATTCACAGTGTAAACACTATGTCTGCTATTAGCCAGACAGTATAGTCTTTGCTTTTTAGTGTTCAGGTTTTCGTCTTCTTTACGTTTAACAGTAACATGGGTTAAGAATATTTCTATTAGCTTCTAATAATGCATAGTGCTAATAACCCCTTCCTATAAAGTGCAGAGGGCTGTGAAGAGCCAGAAGGAAAGCCGGCTGATGTGAGACCAGCAGCAAGAAATCACTATTATAAGGCTTGAGGGAAGGATGCTAACCTGTAGCTGTACAAAGGCAGCCATGGAGAAGGCAGTGCAAGTAGGAAGTAAGGAGAGAGATGCTGAATTTATGAGCCTAGGACAAAGAAACTTTCCATTTGTGCACAGAAAATCTGGAATTAGCTGAATGAGCATTGGCAGCAGCAAAGTTTCTCTGTGTGTGTGGTGGAGAAACTTGTAAGGCCTCATGTTTGCTTACTTCAGCTGTTACAGGACAGCTAGCAGACCAGGTTTCCCTTTTATTGTTCTGTTTTCTTTCATTGTTCAGAAGAAGCTCTTTGTCTCTTATTCCTTCAGCTTACAGCTAATATTTTCTTCTCCCCTTTTGTCTATACATGTGATTTCTTATTCTTCATAACCAGTGCTGTGAACATACCAGGGTCTGAATTTGACTCTAAGCAGTGTCTCTTTGCAATCTCTTCCAAACTGCACCAATACCTTCCAAGGTTTGTGGAAAACCTGTCAGTTTGTTGGTTTTTTGTATGTGTATGAAACTGCAGCCAAATTTCTACCAGCACGGGATACAAAGGATGAACCATTGTACTCAGATCTTTGGGGAGACCACCATCTACTGAAGTGCCTTTCACCACCCTCCTCCCCCAAAATAGTAATCTAAAGGAGAAGAAGAAATTCAAGTTCCATAGTCCAAGCATGATCCCCCTTGTTGTTGCCTTCAACCTTTTCAATGTGGTGAAATCAAATGTTCATAGATAGTCATACAGCTTGAGGTGTAGACAATGCCAGGGACTTATGTGCAAATTTATTTGCCAACTTCAAAATACCTAAGAATGCTAATAGCATAGAAACTATCTGCCTTCTTTTCCAAACCACCATATCAGTTTTCACAGCTGGAAAGATGGTAAAAGGGACATGTGTTTTCTGGGTAGTATAAAGCTGAAAATGTCTCTTGGAGAACATTCTTCTTTAAGGCTCTTTTGTAGCCTTTAGCTCATTTTTCGCTTAATGTGCAGCAATTTACATAAAAAGTAGTAGTCAAAGATGGGTTTTGCTGTGATTTACTTGCTTCTGAAGTGCAACAGAGCTTTGATAAATAAATGAGAATAAAGTCAAGATTTTCAAGCACCTGCCTGAGAATCAGTATTACAGGACTCCTTCTAGCAATGACTTAGTCTTGCTAGGGAAATATAAATGCTATAGGCAAAAGGAAATGAGACAAAAATACCTAGAAGGGAGAAGGTTTTCTTCCTTCAAAACTGTGGGATTTAATATCCTCTAAACACCACCCAGTGTTTCTTGTTATACATTTACACACTGAATAGTCTTGGCCTTTGGTATCACTGTAACTAGCATGATTAATCAGTGTACTCTACACCTCAAAGAACAGCAATCAATGCATACAGTGGTCAAAAGTCTGGCTTTTCATCATTCCAGAGCTTCTCCCTAAAAACTGTAGTTATTTATGTCTTATAATTGCAAGTTGTTGCTACATGGACAATAAATTACTGCTAAGAGAAGGAAAGAAAATGTTATTTACTGCAGAAAGGTCATTCCTTCTAAAGAGTTCTTCAGTCATACATCTGTTCTGGGACAATTTGTTACATGCCATTTGAACATTGCTAAATTATGTCAACAGTTAAAGAGCTTATTAAAAAAAAAAAATAATAATAATTTAAACCCAGCAGGAAAAACATTAATTATACAAAATATCTGAAAGGAGAATTGAACTGGGAGTCTTACAAAGAGAATAAATGAACCTTTAACTACATGTAAGTTAAACTATGTGTGTCAAGAAGTTAAATGTAGCCAACAGGCGAAAGGCAGTGCTTTGAACTCCAGAAAACTCTGAGAAAGACTAGTGGGCCTGGCTTTTGCTTCTTGCCTAGTCTCTGTGACAACGCTGACCTGTCCACCCTGAGGTGGTTGCCGACACATGCAAAGGGAAGGGAGAGGATCTTGTGTTGACCCCAGACATCACCAGCTACAGTGATACTTGCATCCTCAGGCAGATCTGCTGAGGCTGATTAAACATTTTACTCACAGCTGTAAAGCCTCCAGGAGAGGATAAGTCTGAAGCTTCACCAGCTGCATGGTATGACAGGAGCTGGCAGCCAGACACCTTTTCCAACCCCATGCTCTCTACTCTGGGGATGACACCGCTACCATGTTTTCTCCTTATCAGACCTTTGGGCTCAAGGTGTCTCCACAGAGAGGTCACAAGGGTCCGCTGCTGGCTGACACCTTTCCTGAGTAGCTTTTCTCTGTGGAGGAAGCCCTGTCGTCTTGGGGATCCAAGATAGGCAGGTGGATGGAGGTGAACACCCCCTTCTAAAATCAATAAAACATCCTAGTTCCTTCCATTTCACCTTCCCACCCTTTGGTACATCAGTATGAGGTGAGACCTCACTGATTTTCCTACCTCAGGGGCAAGATACTACGTCTGGTGGAATGTAGGTATACCACCTGGCTGTGGGCAGCACACACATGCACATACAGAGAAGCCCTTTTCCTTTCTGGGAAATAAGAAATGCTACTCTATCTTGTTGTTCAAACTAAACAATATCCCAGGAGCTAATCCCATTTCTTAATAGAATCATAGAATCATAGAATAGTTAGACACAAATGTAACCTCATATAACTTTACCATTTGGGGATTTGCCACTGAAACACTTTTATATTTATTCTTAGTTAAGCCTAGAAAATAAAATAACCCTTTCTCTTTTATTGTCTTTTTGTGATAGATTTCTTAATCCTAAAAGAATATGTGAACCTCTTTTTCTCCATAGTCTATGATGCTGCAGTTCTGGTGTCCTCAACATAAAAAGGACATGGAACTGTTAGAACAAGTGCAGAGGAGGGCCACGAGGATGATCAGGGGACTGGAGCACCTCCCATATGAAGATAGGCAGAGAAAATTGGGGCTGTTCAGCCTGCAGAAGAGAAGGCTGTGTGGAGACCTCATAGCAGCCTTCCAATACCTGAAGGGGGCCTATAGGGATACTGGGGAGGGACTCTTCATTAGGGACTGTGGGGAGAGGACAAGGGGTAATGGGTTTAAACTTAAACAGGGGAAGTTTAGATTCGATATGAGGAAGAAATTCTTTACTGTGAGGGTGGTGGGGCCCTGGAATGGGTTGCCCAGGGAGGTTGTGAATGCTTCATCCCTGGCGGCGTTCAAGGTGGGGTTGGACATAGCCTTGGATGGCATGGTTTAGTGGGAGGTGTCCCTGCCCATGGCAGGGGGGTTGGAACTCGATGATCTTGAGGTCCTTTCCAACCCTTACTATTCTATGATTCTATGATAAGTAAGTGGACTGGAAGATATCCTTAAAGCTTCAGTAAAAAAGCTCACTCAAATCACAGACATTTTTAATGACATAGTTGGCATTAACAATTACAAACTGACTTTATTTTTTCAAATAATTTTAGAGATGTGAACAATGCAAAATAATAACTAATGTTAAATCAATAAAAATTTTCTGTAGTTACTATTCTCATTTTCTTTCTGATAGCTACAAATCTTGACTGCTATTCTAAAGTTTACAGAATCTGATTTTTTGAAGCAAATATTCTCCATGTGATATAATATTTCAGATGGAGCTCTTTGATAGCCTTGGGTTTTGACTATTAAAACACGTCACTAGTAAATAATTAAACATGAGACATAGAATTTAATAAATGTTCTAGTAAGAAGATGGCACATTTTCCCTCACAGGCATGTTGTAATAAATGCTGTTTAACCTGTCAAGCAAGCAATATGCAGAAATAAAATCTTCACAGCCTACTCCAAAACTTAATGCAGCCAATAGAAACAGATTCATTAACATCAAAGGATTTTAGATCATCTCTTTATTGAATACCCATGTGTATTACTATAATGGTTAGGAACAAAAAGAATGAGTTGTTACCAATATGACAAGTCAGCCATCTCCTTTATTGTTCTTGCAGGATGCATTGCCTTCGTGTGCATGAATGTTGGGAGAGACAGAGGTTTCTCAAAGACTTAGGAAATGTAATGTTAGGTTTCTTTCCCTCTCCATTCCATGGAAATTAATGAGGGTTGTCCCATGTGACATAACAAAACCATGTGTTTTCTTAACCGCCACTTAGAAAAAGACACAAACAGTAGTTTTAACTCCAGAAATTAACACATGCAAAACTTTCTTTAGATGGAAGAAAAGAGAAAACTATCTTTCTCCATGATGTACCCACTGTATTAAGCAGCAGGCCACAGCCACTTCATCTAAATTTCTTGTACAAGTGACAGGTCATGGCTCTTTCTGCTGCTAATGGAGAGAAGCAGAGAGCTAACTTGGCATGCTGAGTCATGCAGTGCTAGGCTCTACTGACTACATAGCAAATATGCCTGAAGTTAAATGATGTGAATATCCATTTACATGTACATCCATCCAGATCACTGTAAGCCTGCTTCAGCATGCCACTAAATGGTTCTCAAAAGCCCTGCACTGCATAAAGGCAATAAGTTTTGAAAACAAAACCAAATGCCTTTTAGCTTTGGTGCAGGTGTTTAGATACAATTCCTTCAATTGCCTTCTTTGGTTACTTTACTTTGTTTTTTGCTTCCTAATCTAACCTGTTTGACCACGGCTGTGGGTTACTTACTAAGTCATATACCTGTGCTCCTCTTCAGCCACAGGTACGTGCAGCAATAGTCTTTGCCCAGCTTCTGTTCTTACCAAAATCATCAAGTTTGCTTAGACTTATTGTAGTAAGAATCTATTAATTTCCTAAACAAGTTGCTCTCCACATTGTGCTTGACTCAGTGCATTAAACTGTAAAACTGAAAAAAGTGAACTGTGTTTCCCCTGAAGAAGAAAATTGAAAGTCCTTTTACAAAAAGGCAGAGGCAAGTTCCATTAATGGACTTACTCTGCACTAAACCTCTATAAAATATCACACTAGTTATTATATTACTCCTGCCATTTTTTATCAAACAAGCAAAAAAAAGTCCTCAAAAAAAAAAAAAAAAAAAAAAAAACTGTTAAACTCCTTAAAATCTGTTTTTAATATTGCTTGAGTTAACACTTTTAATCAGTTTGTGGGGTTTCTATCTGTTTTCTTTCCTTTGTTTTTAATTCTGTTTTGTATTACTAGTTTTTATGACAGGAGCAACAGTTTCCATATAAGCCAATGCTTATAACCCTTAGGTTAGAAATTTTTCACTCAACAATCCCATGACACATCAAAGCCACCAAATGTTACAAATCAGTTCAGTGCCATAGACATTAGTAGCAGCAGAGACTTAAACACCAGGCCTCGGATATATCAAGTACCGCAGCAATAACAAAAACCATTAAAAGATGATGAGGTGACAGGTTTTCCGGCCTTTCTAACAATGTCCTGGCAGGAGCTGGTGACCAGATGAAAGTTTATGACTGGAAGATGCCATTGTTGCTGTGAGAGCAACACCCATGCACTCGTGCCCATCACAAAATAAAGTATAAGGTTTCCTTTTTGCTTGAAGCCAGGCTAATTCAGTAGATAGTGGGGGGGGGGGGGGGGGGGGGCTGTGATTGCTTGGATTGTCTCTCGACACTGCATTCAACTTTTAATAGCAGGTATAAAAATTTTATCTGATTTTCTACTTTTCTCTTTTGAAATATTAACCACTGATAAATTATTAAACTAAATATAAAGTGTTACAAATGTACGTACATTTCATAAAGAGTTCTGCTCAGGTGGTCTACATAATGGGACTGCTGCTGCCACACAAACAGGCCAGAAACCAGCTCCGTGTTTTTTCTGTGGTTTTTTTTACCATGTCTGTTAACCCAGGGTAGTTACATGTCTGTGTGGTAAGATAAAATGCAACAAAACCTTACTTGAACTCTTATTTCTGCTTCCTCTCAACTGATTACTCCCCTCATCATCTCCTCCTCTCCTTTTTCCCCATTTGTAAAGCCCACACAATCCTATAAGGAATTCCTGTGAAAATTTACTAAATATACTTACTGGAAATGGGCTAATAAAACTGCTGATCTTGCTGCTGTATAAGAGTACAAATATGCCTGTTTGATCTCTTTTGCTTCAGAGGTTCTCAAACTCCATAACATACTGTTCCCCCATGGACTGGAACTAGAGATTTTAGCAAGATATCTATGCTCAATGCATACTGAGAAGGCAATACTTCTTTTTTATCCAGAGGATTTGAAATGTTTCTTTTGTCTGAAAATCTATTTCAAATGGAAAGCTACAACTTTCCCACATCCTAATGTTGGTACATCTGATGCTGTGCACTTCAGAGCAGAGGATCTCTGTGTGGTACACCTTTAACAATATTTATACTACACCAAAGTCACCATGAGAAGTAATTTCTTAAATGCATTAAGAATTAACATGCTGAATTAAGGTCTAAGTTACTTTGAAAAGAATCTTTTGTACGACTAATTTTGTCCATTTGGTCCACAAATTGACTATGAAGAAAAAAAAGGAAGTCCAAAAGGCACAGCCAATCTTACTGGAAAATCTCAGCTTTCTTCAAAAGTTTCAGTTTTCCATTAAGCAATTAAAAGGAAGGAACAGAGCAGATAGATAGGGAGTGCTAAATTGTCTATTTTCTTCAGAAGATTCTTAGTAAGGGACTCCACGATATTTATTCTCTCATCCTAAAGCAGTTTCAAAATATTTTTGCTTTAAACCAACCTATATTCAACAAAGCGGTTTTTAAAAGACTCCAGTAACAAAGACTATGAAACTTCCTCTACTTGTTTCTACCATAATGTATGTCTTTTGGCATCAAACTGAAATACATCCCTGATGGCCATGTCAGCCTGATACTTCTTGCTGTGTGCTCACATGGAGGATTGAAAAGAAATACAATGATTGTTCTTGTGCCTTCATCTGCACTCTTTTTCTTCTGACTGCCCAAGCCAGGTTATGTCCCCATAACTCGTATCTTTAAAAACTGTTCACTTTTTTGGGCTCCATTTATCTGGTCCATATCTTTATGGAGGTAGGTGAAACCCTGTTACCACAGCCAAGCGGCTCCCATGGTAAGCCGCCTCCCACAGTGGGTCCAGTCACCCTTGGGAGCTCAGCCATGAGAGGTGAGAAGGAACATGATGGGTGTGAATTGCAGCTCCTGAGCGCTGTCCTCAGGAAATGTTGATATTTCATTATCTGGGAGATGTCGCTCTATCATTCCCTTAAATGCAAAGAATCCTATCATAAAAAGGTGGGGAAATCCCATTTTCTAGTCATCACAATTGTAGAGAATCAGGAAAAAAAAAAAAAAAAAAAAAAAGAGTGAATATTGTGCCAGCTCTTAGAGGGAGCTGCATGCACCAGGGAGCAAAACTTGCAGCTCGCTCAGATGCTGTTTGTATTACGGACTTCAAAGAGACGCCGTGCAAATCATTTGAGGAAGAGTCTAAATGCCACATGGTTTGGCCTTACATAATTCCAGTAGCTTTAGCATTTTAAATAAAAAATGTTAAATCTTGCCCAAGTATTTGAAACACGGTGAATTACCCTGGATATTAGCTGCATTAAATTACCATGAAAATATAAGCCTTAACAAAAGTAATTAGCACTCATGCCATGTTTTACATTGGCAGTGGGCTTTGTGGATAAGAACCTAGCAGTTGCGTTAAAGTGGTACATGTCTTTTATCAGAGATTGTAGCCCTTCAGATTAAAGGGTTGAGAATAATGGGAGAAAATCTAGGTGCAATTTGCTACTGCAGTTTTGTTCTAATATCAAATCCTTGCAGGGTTAGCAGCTTCCTCTACTTACTAGATTACCTAAATGTTTGTGATTTCAAGTTGCCATGAAATCATTTGCAGTACCTATGCATTTGTTTGCTTGGTTTCAGGAATTATCAGAAATGGTAAGTGTGAAAAAAGTCGGAAGATAAGAAACTGGCAGCTGAAATCTAGCTAGATACCTTTTCTTTTCCCATTCTTAAAATAACATTTCTTACTTTAAGCCCATAAGCAGAAGGATCATCGCATGTTAAAGGGGACATGCTTGCACCCTTACCTATCT
The DNA here is from genome assembly GCA_039720435.1 of Amazona ochrocephala. Classification (NCBI taxonomy): domain Eukaryota; kingdom Metazoa; phylum Chordata; class Aves; order Psittaciformes; family Psittacidae; genus Amazona; species Amazona ochrocephala. The sequence continues at coordinate 27,993,282 of CM077881.1, forward strand.
TTTGCATAGACTTTTTTTTCTACTTTTCGCTACTAAGAAAAATAAGAGGCAGAAATGCTGCCCTTCTGCACAGCTTGTTCTAGATCCCCACCTTTTGTATGGCAGGAAGTCTAATTCAAAAGGTTGGTTATAGTGACAAAAATGCTCCTATGTAATTTTGATTTTATAAAATGTGGAAGTCTTGAAAGGGATATAAACCCATATGCCTCAGGCTTTAATGAAGCCCCTAAGTACCAGAGGTTCAAGCAGCTTTTGTGGGCAACTTCCTCCATAATTAACTACTGTGGGGTTTCTTAAAACTGTGCTTGCAGGTTGTATCAAAGAGAGAGAATTTACGAATAATTTGGCATTGCAGTCTGCTCTTACAATACTAATTTTACAGTAGAAATTTTATAAAAGAAGAGGCATGTTTTATTTGGGATGTCAAAATTAATTCCAACATGCTTAAAATAACTGTGATGGTTTGATAACTCTCTTTGTGTTTTTTGCCAAGTTTCCTTGCTAAGGTGTAATACCTGAGATAATAGAGCTGATTTTTGTAACAGGACAGAACAAAGACCCAGATCTGTCTAAGTGCTCAAAATACACAAGTTCTCATATAAATGAGTGTGGGGAGAGAGCGGGGAGCACATTAGTTATGTCATCTGTTTGTGTTTTTGTCACTGCATTATACCTCTGGTCTGACATTCCTGGATATGCTTTTTTCCATTACCATGACATGCTATGTTAAAGTAAGGCATTGTAATTGAAGCAAATTTTCCATTAGGAAATCTTTCATAAAATCATGTCATTAGGAAGTAATACATCCCTTTCAGACCAATCTCCCTGATGGAAAACGATGCCTGGAATTTGCAGAGGCTGTCTAGCTCCATGGATAATTTATCAGTGCCACCAGCTGATCTCTAGAAAAGGCTTAAAAATAACAAAGGGCGACTAATGTGTTTCAAAAGCTCATTGGTGCTTCTCATATTTGAAAGCTTATCCTGGTGCATTCCATCTATGGCTTTAGACTATTCTTCACATCATTTGCATAAAGAAGCTTACCGCTTTCCCCGGACAGAGAGCGGATTACAAATGTTCTTAAGTCAATAGCCTTCACATTTTTAAGTATTTGCTTATTAAAGGCTACTTTGGAAAGCTCAGAATCTAAACCTTGCTATTCCTGTTTGACAAGAAAACCTTGGCGGTTGCTTAGTGCTTGGTATAAAAATGATGCTTTACATTTCTTCAACAGTTTCCCTCCTAGGATCTCCAGGTGCTTTGGATAATTAACGTAACTTTAATATGCATCCCTGGAAGCATCCCTTTGCAATACAGAGCTGTTTACACCGTGTTCTTTCAAGAAGAGGACACAAAACTGGAATCCAAAGGCAATCAATTCAGTGGCTAGATTCCTACTCTTGTGAAGGCGTTTTTGATAGGTTTGATAGATTATGTGAGATTCCTAGGGCTGAAGAACTTTCCACGGGCATATTGGCTGACCATCACAACAGTGAAGAATTGTGTCCGGCGAATCTCTAAGCTTATAATCACATGAAAATGGCCCCAAGACTCCGCCTCTCTGCGTCCACCTGCATGCACATGTGGGTCTGCCTTTGCTCAGATCTCAAAGGAAGAAAACGCAATGTGATCATGCTGTTAATACATCCTATGGTGTGTCCTTCCCCCTTGCAACTCTGAACCTATGAAGAATTTTAAGCAATTTTGACATAGCAGAAGAGACCTCACAGATGGTCCAATGAATTTTAAGAGAGAAAAAAACATGTTATGGGTCTCAGTGCTCAATCTGTTACTGTGGTAGATCTCTAAGGGTAAAAGACAAATCCACAACAGACTCTTCATTAGCCAGGGTGCTCATGGACCAGGTTATTACACTACAACTGATAAAGCAAATTCCAACACAGACAGAGAAAATATGTAGGACTATAACTAAAATAACACCGTAGTGATCGTACCCTTCCCTTAATTCTCATGAGAATTATTCTACGTATGTTATATATATTCTATATATATTCCATTTTATATATATTCTACTCTATTCTCACACTGATTATTCTCTGTAAAAAAAAAAAAAAGTGTTTAATAAATATAGTAAAAATCCTAGGTGCGAACAGTCTGTTGCAGAGCCAAAGGCAACACTTACTTCTACTGACTTGCAAGAAACAGCTATAACCAGAAGTTCATCCCTACCTGTTTAATAGGGACTGACAGGCTGGTTTGGAAAATAGAAGGAAAAAAAGAAGCCAAGATTTAACAAAATGCCTGGGCCTAATCCAACAGCAAATAATAGATAAAAAGACAATCTGGTAGAGCACGGGGGAAGTTGCATCTCTTTTATAGGTGATGACTATTCTCTCATTATCTCTGGCCTAAGTGAAACACATTTGGTTTGCGAGATTACTGAGCTGATTAATAACAGGAAAACAATGAAATCCTGGTAAGAGCCAGATTCACTCACTCTGTGAGATTTCCAGTTGTCTTTGGATCAGATAGATAGATAGATAGAGAGATAGATAGAGAGATAGATAGAGAGATAGAGAGAGAGATAGAGAGATAGATAGAGAGATAAAGTTAAAAGAATGCACAACATTAGTTTTAACAATCTTTATTATTTCCCAAATGAACTCACTTGTGGGTTGATTTTTCTGCAGATTCCTTCCTAAATATTAAGATCTAGGAAAAAGAGAAATTGAAGTGCCAAATTATCACTTTCTTACATATATGGAAGACCTAACTATAGTTTCAAGCTCTTCTACAGACCACTTTTTTGGTCAATCAAAATATTTTTTCCAGTTCATTTTTTCACTTGCAGGAGACATCATTTTCCATTGCAAGAGTTAAATTAATACAATTTCATAAATTGTATGAGTGCAAAAGTTCTCTGTTGCTGGATAGTATATTGCCCTTTCTGCACAAACATAATAGCTATTATTACAGGTACCCTAATACAGATATACATGACTCTATTCTTACAGTGCTGTGCCATTTTTATTATACTAGAATTCTGAAAGCAACTTCGTTTTTATGCTATAAAAAGCCCTTCAAATGTTATTTAATACTTGTGCTTCAGATCTTTCCCTCTTTTTCTCCTGCTTAGAGTGAAGATGACTGTAATTTTGTTCCACCCACTGCATGTCTTACTTGTCTAAATATATAACTTCTTTAGGTCAGAGTCTTTTATTTAAAGTGAGTGTGTGTGTATATACATGTACTCTGTACTGAGCATTCTGGGTACAGTGAAAACTCAGGAAAAGCTGGTGAAGGGATGTACCTACCTCTGCCCCATTTAACATCTTTAAAGCAATTTGGAAGTAAACCAAAAAGATGTACCCTGGATTAATCAGTGGTCATGGGCTAGACGTGAATTTATGGAGTGAAACACAAATGTCTGAGAAATACCCAAACAAACTGTCGATAACTGTAATGGAAACTGGTGCATTATTTGGATCTTAGAGCTTCTTAGCAATTTAATAGGAAAAACCTTAACCATAGTCTAGCTATATCTAGATAGACATAGGAACAAAGAGATTATATGGATATGAATGTGGATGTGGATATAGATTAGATATAGATCTAGGTAGAAGAGTGAGCAAATTTCTAAATATTGAAGGCCCACATGTTGGGATAGAAATCTGACTCTGAGTCTCCATCCTGGTACAGGGAGCCACCACACTGAAGCCCAGTAGGGCAACCTCCAGACATTAATTGAGTCAATTCAAACTGCTTCAAGAAATGTCAGCTAAAACACATTGGCTGCTGTTTTACCTTAGCTTTCTAACACTGGCACAACTGACTTTATAGCATTTGAATAGCTGAGGATACCAAAGGGGAATTAAGACTTGACTGGCTCAGTGACTGAATTTGTCTGTTTCTGTGAATTGCTAATTATTATCCTCTTAACTGAATCACGCTCATGTGCAGCTTATCAGGCCAGGTAAGGAGACAGACTGTTGAGAGAAGAAACTGTCTTTACTTCTCACTTTGGCCCTTATTTGGCAATTTCTCCTTTAAAAACTTAGACCTATTACTGTATTTATCCTATTTAATAGTTGATTGCACACTAGCTAATCTCTTGGTGTTAGTCTAATCCATCCATGCCAAGGATTTGTTTTACTGTTGTCAATACTAGACTGTCTTTATTTTTCGCAGCCATCCTCACTACATCTTCTGAGGAAGCCGTATCAATCAAGTAACCATTCTGACTTGTTGCACCCCCAGATAACAAGAAATGCCTTATTCTGACTCTGTATTTTTTTGCTATTTGAGCCCTCCCACAGGCTAAAGTCAGAAGAGCACTAGCAGTAATGGTTAGCTGTGTCACAGGGGAGCAGCATGAGCTGTTCATTGAATTAGGATGGGCTTTCAATGGTGACAGGCAATTTCCACCTACCCTGAACATTTCACTCTGGACTATTCTTACCCATCCAAGCCCTGTTCCCCACAGGAGTGGGGAGCAGGCTGGCTATGCACATTTAGGGCAGAACTCATCCTGCTGCCTGCTGCCCCAATGGGCCTGAAGGAACCATCCTTACAGAGGCAATAACACACGGGGACTGTATGATCACCAGAGAAGTAGGCTGTGTGGTCCTCAGTGGTCCTAATTCAGTTCCCAATTGGTCCTCACCTCACTTCGGTATTTCTGAGTTTCTCATGGATTTTTCCCTGCAACACAGAAAGGCACTGAGGAGCACCCCAGTGAATCATTAGAGTCCCTGTGCCAATTTACCAACTCTTGTCCTGTCATACAAACCCCAGGTTAGTTTTGAGGAGTTAGGAAGGGAAGGTTGGGTGGGAAGAGGACAGTGGGGAAGATCCAGTGCTGGATCTTGGGCAGGAATTCTTCAGTCCCTGCTAGGGATATTAAGTCTGATATTCAGGACTGATCCAGGAGCTCTTCTACAAAGTCTGATTCTATGAATAAAACAAATAAATGTATAAACCCTACAGGAAAAATTGCACCCATCAAGACATTCATGAAGCTGTGTATATTAGAACACAAATCTGAAGATGTATAAAATTACAGCCTAAACCATTTTCCAAAGAAGTTCTCTTTTATTGGCACAAGGTGTTGAATTATGCAGAACAGATTTCAACAGAGATTTTTTTTTTAATATAAAGTTAATTACTTTGTCTTGGTTTGCATGAGGAAGCACAATACTTTTTGCGCTGACTCTTTGTATCAGAGACAGCTACTATCCATGTTACTCTGTTCATGTAATAAAAATCAAATTGCATCAATTCCTTAACAAAGCACAGCAGAGGCTTCTCTTAATAGAATCCTTATTAGAGAATCAGATACAGCTATCTCGAAAGAAAGGATTTTTAAAAGGTACAGGGATTTCTCTGTAGTTTATTAGATTAAGCAACACTGGAATTAGCTGCTGGGAGATGTCAGCTTGGAATAAGAACTGCTGGGTAGAAGCAGAGACAATTAGGATACTCTCTGCTGCAGACATAGAATCATAAAATCAGAGAATCATAGAATAGTTAGGGTTGAAAAGGACATTAAGATCATCTAGTTCCAGCACCCCTTGCCGTGGGCAGGAACATCTCACACTAAACCATGCCACCCAAGGCTATGTCCAACCCGGACTTGAACACCACCAGTGATGGAGCACTCGCAACTTCCCTGGGCAACCCATTCCAGGGCCTCACCACCCTTACAGTAAAAAACTTCTTCCTCATATCCAGCCTAAACTTCCCCTGTTTAAGTTTCAACCTGTTATTCCTTGTCCACTCACTGCAGTCCCTAATGAAGAGCCTCTCCCCAGTATCCCTATAGGCCCCCTTCAGGTGTTGGAAGGCTGCCAGGAGGTCTCCATGCAGCCTTCTCTTCTCCAGGCTGAACAGCCCCAACTTTCTCAGCCTATCTTCATACGGGAGGTGCTCCAGTCCCCTGATCATCCTCATGGCCCTCCTTTGGACTTGTTCCAACAGTTCCATGTCCTTTTGATGTTGAGGACACAAGAACTGCACACAATACTCCAAGTGAGGTCTCACAAAAGCAGAGTAGAGGGGCAGGATCACCTCCCTTGATCTGCTGGTCATGCTCCTTTTGATGCAGCCCAGGATACGGTTGGCTTTCTGGGCTGCAAGTGCACACTGAAGCTGGCTCATGTTCATTTTCTCATCAACCAACACCCCAAGTCCTTCTCTGCAGGGCTGCTCTGAATCTCTTCTCTGCCCAACCTGTAGCTGTGCCTGAGATTGCTCCAACTCAGCTGAAGGACCTTGCACTTGCCATGGTTAAACTTCAGCAGGTTGACATCAGCCCTCCTCACAAGCATGTCAAGGTACCTCTGGATGGCATTCCTTCCCTCCAGTGTATCAACCAAACCACACAGCTTGGTGTCATTGCCAAACTTGCTAAGGGCGCACTCAATCCCACTGTCCATGTCACCAATAAAGATGTTGAACAAGACTGGTCCCAACACCGATCCCTGGGGGACACCACTCGTTACTGGTCTCCAGCTGGACACTGAGCCATTGGGCACAACTCTTTGCGTGCCGCCATCCAGCCAGTTCTTTATCCACAGAGTGGTCCACCTGTCAAGTTGATGTCTCTCCAACTTAGAGAGAAGGACGTCATGTGGGACAGTGTCAAACGCTTTGCACAAGTCCAGGGAGATGACATCAGCTGCTCTACCCCTGTCCATCATTTCCGTAGCCGCATCATAGAAGACCACCAGATTGGTCAGGCAGGATTTCCCCTCAATGAAGCCATGCTGGCTGTCACCAACCACCTTGTTGTATTTCATGTGCCTCAGTATGCCTTCCAGGAGAATTTGTTTGAAGATTTTGCCAGGCACAGAGGTGAGGCTGACTGGTCTGTAATTCCCCGGCTCATCCATTTTCCCCTTCTTGAAAATGGGGGTTATATTTCCCTTTCTCCAGTCATCGGGATCTTCACCTGACTGCCATGATTTTTCAAATATGATGGACAGTGGCTTAGCAACTTCATTTGCCAGCTCCTTCAGGACCTGCGGATGGATTTCATCAGGTCCCATGGACTTCTGTATGTTCAGGTTCCTAAGATTGTCTCGAACCAGATCCTCTCCTACAGTGGGCCCAAGGTCTTCATTCTCACTGTCCTTGCGTCTGCCTTCCAAGACTTGGGTGGTGTGGTCAGAGCATTTGCTGGTGAAGACTGAGGCAAAGAAGTCATTAAGAACCTCAGCCTTCTGCAAATCCATGGTAGTCAGTTCTCCTGGTAGCTTCTGGAGGGGACCCACTTTGTCCCTATTCTGTCTTTTATTTGCAATGAACCTATAGAATCTCTTCCTGTTATCCTTAACATCCCTAGCCAAGTTTAATTCTAAGTGGGCCTTAGCTTTCCTAACCTGGTCCCTAGCTTCCCAGACAACATCCCTGTATTCTTCCCAGGCTGCCTGTCCTTGCTTCCACCTTTTATAAGCCTCTTTTTTCCTTCAAATTTTCCTCAGCAGCTCCTAATCCATCCAAGAAGGTCTGATTCAATGGAAAATTTTTATTTTATGAGCCAAGTTGAAGAGGTGAGAGGGGCAGAAGTGCTGCCAGTTGATGTTTTGACTTATCCATTGCTATCTGTATAGAGTTCCTCACTCACACTCCAGTTTCTTTCCAAAGCAGGGCTAGGTTTGCAAATCAGAATGCATTCCATTCTACAGCCATTCCTAAAGCCATGGCACAGGAAACCAGGGAAATTTGGGACTTGGGGGAATTCCGCTATGATGAGATTCAGCTCGCTTTCTTTCCTGTGCCCCAAAACCACAAACATCTTAACAGGCCTAATCTGGGCTTGAGAATTTGTAAGGAAGCAAGTGAATTTTACATGCTTTTGTTTTTGAGAACAGTTTGCACAGGCTTATTTCTAGGCTGAAATGGTATTCAGTTTGTGCCCTGAAGCATGAGGATTGATAGCCCTTGTCATTTGCTCCCAGCTAGTATAACTGCCGTTATCTTAGCAAAGCACACCCCATTGCCATCAGACTCCTCTGGAGAACAATTAGCAGGACTCAGCAGCTGAAATAATGACAGCAGGGCACTGGCAGCATGGCTGCAGCCAGCCTGCACAGAAATGGACCCTGTGTACAACTCAGAGCTGCTCTCTGCGTCTTCCCAAGCCAGTGATGGTGACTCTGGTGGCAGCAGGAGGTTGTCAGGGTGTTTAGAGGTGTCTGCCAGGGCTGGCCAACCAACAGCCACAGCAAATCCTTCCTGGTGACTTGAGCACTTCAGGAATTCAGGTTTTGGAAATCCAAATTTGTGATATTTTAAATTACTGGAGCCAGACTCCTCAGCCACCACTGCCTATGGGTATTCCTGGCCACTGCCTTTAACTTATTAGTCCAGAGTGTCCATGCTGTAGTTCACTGTATACTCCAAGTTTGTGTCCAAACTGATGCTGACTGCAAAATTCAGGCAGCACCATGCCACTCAGGGTTATTCTCCCCTCCTGGCAGCATCCTCTTGCTCCAGCCCTCCAGAGCTGCTCAGCTGGTGAAAGTGATCACTTCTAAACCATACCCTGCATCTTTGGACTTGTATTTTCTCTCCTGGCATGCTGCTGTACAAAAGGCTTTTACAGATCAGAATTTCAAAAGGAAACACATAGGCAACACCTGAAATAGAGAGAAGGTTAAAGATCAAACAGACAGCTGTGTGAGGGCTCCCAGCATTTTAAGAGAGAAGGGATGGACAAAGTAAAGGAGTAGGATCAAAGGCATTGCTTCACAAAGCTGGGGGTGTTCTGAAAAAGATATTGCCCCAACCTGCTGTGGAGTTGAATCGGACTGCACCAAAGAGAACTGGCAGAAAGGTACACACTCCCATTTCCCTTCCTTCCTTGTTTTCATGCCCCAGACAGGCTAAAAGACTGTTCCTCTACCTGGAGGTCTACCAAAACCAAAGCAGGGGCAGCCACTAGTACCTGCCTTTGACAACATCAGAGAGATGTGCCAAGGCTGATGCTGAACTCTCAACAGCATCAACCGCCAGACTCCAAAAAAAAGCAGGCGTGATGCCATTTGGCAGGACTTGATGGATTTGTTCCCTCCAACATTTGTTCCCTCTTCCCTCTGTATTGTGTGGGCTGAGTCACTCTGAAGGATCCTAATTTCTGAAACTGTTCTGGACGCAACTGTCCCTGAGTGCAACAGAAACCTCTGGTGATTCTGCCACTAGCTTAGACTCTGAACAAAAAATCCCTAGTAGTGGGTGCAAAGATACAGGTCTAACCACCCATTCTAACCGTAAACCATCTGTTTATAATTAAGTATGTGCCCTGATAATCTGCACCTTCTGCTTTTTAAGTAAAACGCTACCTACAAGAATTTAAAGAGACATCAGCAGGAATATGAGTGTGTTACAAGCACGTTATGAAATGGCCCACAAGACAGCAGCAACATGACTTTCAGGTGGTTCCGATATCTTTGCATAGCTGAGACAGGGCATCTGGTCCTGGACTCAGAATTTTTCATTTCCCACCTACCTCAGGTGAGTACCAGTGAAAAGTGCAAAGTGCTCACCTCCAGCTTACAAAGACATCTCAAGACTAGGAGGCAAGCTTAAGCTGAGTTTGGCATCCCGCAAGGTGAACTTTTCCTGACAGCCAAAGCAATGATACTGAGTGCTATCATCCTCTGCTGTGCACATCTTTGCCTGACCTTATGCTGGATGCATCCCCTTTGACTTACTTTTTAAAAGAGCCTAATAGATTTTCTTTAGCTTGAGGCAGAGCAAACCTCTGCTGGATTGAACTAATGTAGAAGTATTAGAAAAGATTGGTGCTGGGAATTTTTTCCCCTCTTCCCCTTGCTGCATGATAGGAAGAAAATGTATGACCTAAATCTGCCAAGTACCTTCAAAGGAAAGGAAGAAAAACATGTGGAAAAGCATTAGAAAGCCACCCAGCTCCCTTTAATTATAGTGAGAATGCCAACATTGCTAAATGAATAGAAAATAAACGGAATAAGTATTAAATGATTATGGTTTCCCTCACACATTTCTCTTCATCTATTCACCAGCAGATAGTTTTACAACATAAATAAATCTTTTCAGATGTAAACAAGTCTCACTGCTGGAGTTGGCTGCTGGCTGAAAGGGAATCTGCGATCTCCAGCACCCCCTGCAGCATTCTCGCCAAAAGACAGGCTCGAGGCCGCACCACAAGGCAAGGGGCATAAATCCAGCTCTGGTTATGAGTATTTCTGGGATTTAAAACAGTAAAATGCACTTTCATGCAGGGTTTAATTCTACCAGTTTCTTACTATTTATTGGTTTAACATTAAACAGAAGGAAAACCTGTTTTGGAATCACAAAGCTTCATAGAACGGGAAATGGATTTTCGTCAGAGCTTACCTTCCCCAGTGGAACCGTTCTGCACCCAGCAGCCATGGCATGAAAGGTCTGAGAAATGGGCCAGAACATTGCGGGGAGGGGGAAGTTTTATAAATCCCTAATATCTGGGAAGAAAAAACATCTAGAGTGTCTGAGAAATCTGAAAATCTTCCCAAGGTTGAGTGTAGAGAGTCCACCACATTGTTTTCCGCTGCCTGCCCTACCCCTGTGCCAGAGACACGATTACAGCCTTCAGCCCTGGCTGGCTCTTGAGGGTGGACCAAAAAAATACAGTAATGCTCTCAAGTTCTTGAAATTCCCAATTTAACCCTTGTTTTGTTGGATAAATGTTTCTTCATTTCACATCCACTGATCCAGCATCCACTTGCTAAGCTACTGAAATGTGGTAAGAATATAAGACAAGAACCATATCACTTTAAAGTTCACTAAAATAAGTTAATAACAGAGCTCCCACAGTCCACCACAGGGCACCAGGTACCCTGTGCAGGGAAACAGCAGTGTAGGGACTGGTCCTTGTACAGAAATCTGTAACCCCACTAATGGTGCAGAACTGCAATTCTTTGCACCAGCGAGGCTCTGTCTTACCCTAATGTCCAGCAAAGAGATGCTCCTCAGTTTGGTTTGTCCACTTTGAGGAGCAAGGCTGCAGAGCTCTACCTGGTTGCAGAGCAGGCAGCTACTAGTGACCACCCTTTATTTTGCTGAAGTGCGAAGATGAACTTTGATGTATTTGCTTCAGAATCAGGAAGGTCTGAGCTTGCTTTTTCTGAGCACAAGAGAAAAGAAAATCCACAAATTGTTCTGCTTCCCAGGCAGGTTTTGAGCAGAGCTAATTTGGTTCTTCCCTGCAGGCCTCCCCAGTGACAATTACACAACCAGGCCACCCCTGTGTGGGGCATTTCTCCCCTCCCAGACATGCATATAAGGAAAAGGCTGTTTATATTGTGTTTATATTCTTCTTCGCATCCCTGTGCTCCTGAGAGCCACATGCCCCTCTTTCACTGCCCTAACATGTACAGCCCTTCCCTCCTGCCTCTTCTGTTAAGCACCTAATGTGACTTTTCTCCTCTGCCCTGTCCTCTTGTCAAGTTACCCTCCTGCAGAGCAGCTGCTGTGAGAGCAGATGTAAAATGGTTCACTAACACTCGCTAATATTAGCTTTGACACCAGCACAGAGAGGAAATAAATTCTTTTCTGGGGGAGAAGCACAAATTACTTAATGCAGCAGATCAGAGCAGCATCCATGACAATGCTGGAAGAGAGCTGGTTTAATATCTCCCTGAATATGACACATACACAAGGCAGAATAACTCTTCCTCACCAGCAGCCAGAGTACAGCCTGCCTCAACTCACCCTGCACAACCTGTGATGATTCTTCCCCTGCCTTGAAGGACTCTGGTCATTAATCTAGAATCTGCTTATTAGTCCATAAAGAGCTGCCTCAAAGGGTGTTGGCTTGGAGGAGAGGTGCTTCACAAGGTGAAATTTCTGTGGCAATTACAGCAGTACTAGCACCAGTGGAGAGGTGGCTGAGGCACGGTGAGATGGGGTGGCTGCTTCCTGGTGTTCAGGTAGGCACAGGTCACAGAACATGGAGTGCTGTGGAAAGCAGCACCCAAGCATGACCAATCCTCTCCATTTATGCCTTTGGCATAAGGCATGCTGCAGTCTGGCTGGTCATGGAGAACAGAGGGACTTGCAGTGGATAGTGAAGCTGGATGGAGTACCGTGAGATGGCTTGAAAAGGTCTGACTTCTCCTAAACCAAAGAAGTAGAGACGCTCAGGGTTACATGATTTGCTTGGCAGCAAAATTCCCCCTTTTCTCTGCACCAAGAGGTCTTCAGCTCCAAAACCTACTTTGCCAACAGCTCTGGCTCCAGCCTGGAGAAAAGGGGGATGCAGGACCAGAGCCATTTAGGGAGCCTGAAACCCTGCTGCCTTCAAGAGTGTCCCAACCCCTGCTGCTCCAGCACAGCTTCTCCCCTCAGAAATGGATTTACACTGCCCTGAATGACTTCGAGGCAGTACTCTGGCTGATGATTTATGGTGGCCTGAGCTACACAGGAATCTCATTCACGTGCTGCATGCAGGGAGCCAGGTTTTCTGTGTGGACCAGGCCCAGTAGGAGACTTTTTCCTCCCTCTGCAATCTCAGGTACAAGAGGGATTCAACACAGATGGGATGACCTAGTATGCAAATTATTATGTTCCTGACCTGGAAAATCCTCTTGTTTCTCCTTTGTTCTGCTTTTGGGATGAAAGCACTGAAGACATTTCAGCAAAGTCAGTACCAGCTGCCCTGGTGGGAAATACCTTCAAAGGGTCCCTTTTGCTAATGCTGCAGGGTTGAACTCAGCTCAGGAAATAAATAAATTTGGCTGAATTTTGACATTGCACCCACTGGCACCGCAAGTAATTGGCCATTGCCCCTCTGTCCAGCTCTAATGGAAATCTTTGTCTTGATTGTTAGGTGATTCTGTGGACAATTTCTGCTCAGGTTATGGATCAACGCTGCATGTGCTGCGTGGAGTATTATATTCAGGCAGAAAGCAAATAATGAATTCAGCACAAAGAAACAAGAAACAAAACTGTTTAGATAACCTTAGTTTTTTTCTGCTAAGAAAATCAATACAGTTAGAAGCTCAGAAACTACTGCCACTGCCAGCGAGCCAGGCTACAGAGCCACATAAAGGCCAAAGTAAATGAACAAAGCAGTTTAGATTTTTTGTTTTGTTGTTGTTTTTTTTTTTTGTTTTTTGTTTTTTGTTTTTTTTTTTGCTTGCATTACCTTTTCTTGCTTGGTTGGTTTTGATTTTTTTTTTAATACATAATTCTTGATGTTTCTGTATATATCTACCTTTTAACATACTTTTTCCAGTAAAGTTTAATATTATTTTTATCCAAAATCTTGGTTCATGTTTCCCTGTATCTGGAACACTACAGCCCCATGAGTTCCCATCTCTTTTGATGGTACCTGTTATTAGTCCACAGAAAATCTGGCATGAAAAAGACTGTGTCAACCTGCAGTTTCCCAGCATGGGCAGTTTATTTCTGCATTCCATTCACACATTTGGTGTCCTTATCCCAACAGCCAACATGGGTGCTAATTAGCAGCTACACTCCTCCTGGCAGGTTGTGTGGCCACCCATCAAGTAGCACCTGACATGAATTTAATTTGCATCACGGATTAACTGCTTTGTTATTTGCATTGCAATAACACCATGAGGTCCCAGCTAATGCTGGGGCCTCTGTGTACAGAAGAAAGAGAAGTCCCAGCAATGAGAAAAATGTAATTAGGTGTGAGGGCATTAATAGTCCTCAATGACCCTGACCAGTCTCACCTGGGTCCCACATCCACACTCCTTCCCTGGGCCCAAGTGCTCTATTTAAGCTCACGTCAGGGGCTTTGTGCCTTCCATGAGCTGTGGTTGTATTTGTTCTTAGCCCTCCTGTAAAGCTTGGGTTTTGGACAGACTTAGCCTTGTGCTGTAGATAGCTTGTCTCCAGCCCCCTCTCATGCATGGACCTTTGATACATGCTGCAGCTTTGTCTTCATCTCCTTCTGTTCCTGTGTGGACTCATTGGATGGCCCATGGGCTTGATGTACCATCTTGCCTTATGTGAGACTGCTGATATCTGAAACCACCAGTGCTGTGGTCTTCCTCAGCTCCTAGCTTGTCTGTTGTTGTGCAGCAGCTGTGCTTTTGCTGATCCCTGATACTGAGACAGAGAGAAGTGGGGAGGATGGACTGACTATAGCAGCAAAAGGAACAGTGGAAGAGCTGTCACTGCAAGGGGGAAAGACCAGCATTGTGTGCCTGCCATGAGGACAGGATGTATTCTGCATTCTTCATGCCGCAGGATGGACAGGAGGAAATTGTGGGGCTACCTGTGGCTTCCTCATCCCTCAGGTAAGCATCCAACAGTGTGCATACCCACCTCTTACTCCAGGAGTCAGCTGGCATGTAGTCAGGGCAGGTAACAATAGAAAACAGTGGGTTGTGCTTGCTGTGGATCTGTCTGAGCCTTAGCTAATGATCCAGAGGCTAGAAGCTTTTTTACAGGGGAGTTGCAATCAAGAGCTCTAAGGCACCTGACCTGGGGGGTCTATCTCTGGGTGTATCTGGAGCCACCCTTGCAGTTGTTAGCGCTAAAGGCAGCTTAGCAGAGTTCATCACTTGTTCTGCCTGGTCTGGGAGGCAAGGGACAGGCTTCTGGCTTCCATATAGTAATTCCTGTATATAAGATTTTAGGCTGTACCATGTTCTCTTTAAGCAAAGGTATGCCCTTAAATGATGACACTCAGAAACAATTCTAATCAAAAGAGGAAGAAAAACACTAGGGCAGAGATCTTTTTAAGCAAATAACAATGGAGTGTAATGTTTGGAGGCAGTTTTTTCCTTGAATGTTTTAAAGCTTATGTTGCAAAGAGCTGATGCCATTGCTGCGAACTTTGTTCCTTTTATTTTTTTTATTTTGGGAAGGGACTAAAGACAGAAGTGCTCAGTAGAGGAAGCATCTACAGACACTGAAGTGTCAGAAACCAGTGAGATCACCTCCTTTTGTGTACTTTACATGTCAAATGGCTACTGGTCTTTGTCAGCCTTGCAGAGTGTCAGAGACTGTAGCAGACTCTATGCTTCAGACATAAGTAGAGCCAACTTAAGGCAGTGCCTTTCTTCGGTGCTGCTGAGTTTCTATATCTCCCAGTATGAATAGCAGGTTTGTGAAAGCCAAAGTAGAGCCCTCCTAAGAAAGCTCAGAGGAGGGAATTCAAATCACTTGTGGGGGTTTCTCATGTTCATCTTCCTGTGCTGCCAGCCTGGAATCTGCACAGAGCGGCATCAGCCCAGGTGGAAATACTGTATTGAAGTAGCTTTCCATGCTGCAGGGAGTAAAACTTTAGGAGTGTTTTACTAAACAGGAAAGCTTAGATTTCCCCAAAGGGACTAGGAATGTGCATACTGAGGTGTTGGATGACAATATAATCTATGAAACTCTCATTCTAAGAGGTGTTTCTCTGTAAAGAATGTGGTGATGTTAAATAATGGGAGATAAATCATTCCTCCTCCCCTTTCCTCCCACTTACCTCTTGGATCATTAGGTCTCAGGAAGGTTTTAATTCTGTCTCTGCTATGTCTATATGAAAAATATTGTCAAGATTTTCACCTGGCTGGTGACTAGATCATGTTAAGATCTGTATTGCAGTCAACATCCATTAGTCTAAAACAGCAAAGAAAATGTGTCGTCCTGTGAGAGGAGGATATTTATCAGGTTAGAAGGCTTTTATGGGGGATTATCTTGTGAGATGCACATACAGTTCTTGTTTTCTTATGTAAGTTCTACATGTATAAGGAAGAGATGGGAAAAACAGGTGCCCATAAGCATTCCTTTCACTTGAGTGAGCACTGGACTGCCTCCTTTAAGGAGCTTTGAGGTAAGAATTTCAAATGAATTGATCAAAACTGAGGTGATTAATGCTGAAATAATGTCTCATTCCAATGCAAAGCCTCTGAGACTGTCCTGGATTGGATTTACTTCAATCTGAGCACAATTTATGCCTGGAGTTATTTGCTGTGAAATTGTAAGGGACCAGACATTCACATCCAAAGCAACAGGTTGTGATTCACCTTCAGTCACATATTGATCAGGTTTTGATCTTTTTAATGGCAAATGCTCCTGGGAACCTATTCTTGTCAGGAAGAGATTGGGTACTGTCTGCTTTTTTATGGGTTAACAGTGAAATTCTTTTATTCAACTGGTGGTGCTTCTAGTGATGTTAATCTGTAGAGGAAAGGTACAATAATATGGGATTTTGATGATCAGATCAACTGAACTAAAAATAAAGAAGGGGGAGGAAACGAGGAAACATATTTTACTCATATGTTTCAACTGAGATAAAGCTTGAAGGTTGGGAACTTGCAAGTAAGAAGACAAAAAGTCAATTAAAAGCTTTCCCTAGTCCTTAGCCAATGTTTTTCAAAATTACAAATAGATTTTTTTCTTAACTTACAGCTTCTGGCTTCGTCTTATTGGTAACTAAAGTTAGAACTAGCTCAGAACTCGAAAATCTTTAAAAGTAGTTTATAATGACTGTGGTAGTCTTTACAGGAGAAGGAGTCAACTTTATTACTCCCAGTTTACCAAACCAGGCACCAAAACTCAGCCTTTCCTTTGCAGATTAAACTAACAAGAAGCAATATCTCTCTCTGGCTGTTACAAAGCTGATTCCACAAGTAACTGCTTCCACAGGTGGTGCAGTGAATTTTAAACACTTTAACATCATTTTTCATAGAAAGAAGATGAAGTGTATTACAAGTTATTATCAAGTTTACAAAAAGGATTCACTCTAGAGTTATGGCATTTTGTGCTAACTTTCAGTGTAGACTAAACTTTTACAGCCTGGATATAAACTTCTGAATATAGGGGCTTTGTAATGGAAAACTTGGCTGACTATATGGTCAGGAGAAGCAATTGTCTAATACAATTTATGGCCTACTCAGCTTGGATTTACGCTTCATCACAGTACAATATTAGGAGCAGATGTTACAATGACGATCCTCTTTTGTTGCTGTGTAAAAACAACGTACAATATAGTCCTAAAACAGAACTACCATTTTCTTATTGGGATAGCTCATGTTTCCCAAAAGTATTTTTAGAAGTGTAGCCTTTGCAATAGCAACACCTCAGACACCCACTAAGCCCCTTCAAAAACAGTGGCATTGAAAATAAATCTTCTAGCTTTAACCTGTGAAATTAGAGACCAGAAACATAGGAAAATCAAAGGCTGAGCTCTCTTGAGACAGAGGACAAGCTATGCAGGCACCAGAAGCTTCTGGGAAAGAAAAGCTTATTTTGGAGATTGGAGATGGTGCATTTATAACTGTTGGGATGGTGTCATTGGGGTTGAAAGGGGAATCTGGAGGGCTCTGGTACAAGACCAAAGCAGGGCCAGCAGAAGGGATAAAGTCACTTTCTATTTGACCATGCAAATAAATGATACTTCTGCTGAGCTGCAAGAATATGGCTGTGCAGTGCTTGCTCACTGCCCAGATCAACCAGTTCAATGACAGCTATGTCACTCTAATGCCACCTAAATAGAAACTTTTTCCCTGGAGCACAGTATAATGTGTATGTAACAGATAAAGATGTATAAGCCTTCTCCTGTCCTCTTGTGATCCTCCACCCCCTTTATTTTTTACTTTGCTAGCAGAACAGAAATGAAGAGTTGCATTAAGGCATGTAATAATTATAAAAATACTTTGTTTTGAAACCTTGAGTGTTGTGTATGCTTCTTTAGGGGAAAACTTATTTACATTGAAGTTTGGATCTAGTCTGGCAGAGCCTGTCCAGTGAAAGATCACTGGGAATTGAAATGCTTTTGGTTTGTGATTGTGCAGAGTTTTCTCTGGGGAGGGAGGTTCAAACACAAAGCTCCCAGGCATTACTGGAAACCAAGTCATGATATTGGGAAAATCTCACGGTAGTTTCCCAAAAACTAATTATCTGAGATTACTGACTACTTTACAGGCAAACATGTACGCAATTATTTCTGCATTTTTGTTGTTGTTGTTGCTGTCTGTCTTAAAGTCTGCAAGGTTGAGGGAAAGCCAGTCTTCATGCACCGCCTCATTATGGATGCATAAATCCCTTTCAGGCTTAAGAACCATGTCTCTTGTCATCTACCATTTTACAACCATGAGGAGAAGTCAATATTGGCAATAATAGCAAAGAAGTATGTTGAGGGTGAGACTGAAGCTTTCTAGTGATTCAGTTTCTGCCCATTATTGTATCATCAACTGTTTAGTTGCTGGTGCTCTGTGCCACCAGCAGAGTTAGCAGGAGAAAAATGAGATTTAAACTGTTTTAAATACATTCCACTCTCTTTAGTGAGCTCCTGCCTGCAAGGAATGCTGTAAATTACCAGTTAACCCCATATGAGAGTTAATGCTTGTAATTTCATGCTTTTGGGCAGGCTTGCTCGTATTTCCTAATGGTGCTCTTGGCCTTGAAGGTGCTGGATAATCCATGCACTGAAAAGTACAATGATGTTGGTGTCTATTAGAGGAGGTCAGCACTGTGCTAAGTGTCATTGAGTGGGAGCACTGAAGGGCTGAGTTCAGACTGTGGCAAGAAAAGGAGGCTGAAAATTACCATATATTAATGATAATAGTGGTATTATGTGGCAGTGCATACCAAAAGGTACTACATGTGATTTGGCTGCATGTGAGAGTCAATACAGCTATCCATAGGGGGTTTCAGTTGGACATGTCTTGGCTCTAGTGTCATGGAGATTTGCCTGTGAAGCTTGCAAGCTCTGTGCAACTAAACCTCCAAAATACTGAAACATTCCAGTTTACAAAAGGAAGCACAGACAGGCCTTTTGTTTGATAAGTTCCTGAATTATATCTTTCTGGCCTTGCAATGTATTTCACAGGAATAATCAATCTGATGCCATTTTGGCATGTCTAAGTTGCACAGATCATGCATGGATATGATTTTCAAGATATTTCTTAGAATTTCAGTTTTCTAAGCATTAAGTGTAGAGGAAGTAAGGGCTGTAAGAGGGTATAACTTTCTTCCGACTCTCTGTAATCAATTATTGGTCATAAACCAACACACTGGAACAGATCTGTATGACATCTGTGATGCTGTCTAGCAAGCTGGATACTAAAGGACAGACAAGAAGCCCTGGATTTCCTTAACAGTTTCCATTGCTTTGCTGCTTTAATTCTCCATGACTTCCAACCTGACTTCTTACCAAGTCCTCTATGTATGCACAGGTTTTCATTCTATGGTAATCTTGATGGAGACATCAAGGGGCTATCAGAATGAATGTAAGAGGTAGGATGAGTAATTAGAAAATTTCTGGAGGACAGAATGACAGGATGAATCTCCTAGGCAGGAATTTTCTCCCTTCCATAATCCTGGGGAACCCAGGACTTTCAATTAGGGCAGGTGTGCTCTGCATTTTCACACATCAATCTTTCATTGGCCTTGCATCAATCATTCATGGGCTTGTGCAAATAACTTCTCCCAAACAATATTCTCCAGTCAGAAACAGGCACTGTCATCTGCAAACCCGTTTGAATATTTCATTGTTATCAGATGATGTTTTTTGTTGAGGCTTTTTGTGCATTTCCTGGATGACATGGCAAGGTAGTCCCTGATCTCCTTGCCCTAATGAAGCTGGAAAGCCAAGTAAAGTGAGACAGTGACTGGAGCTGTGTCCTAGAAAGCCTTTTATTTCCTGTAGTCTCTGCAGTGAGGAACAAAGGAAACTTAAAATAGAGAACACTCGTTCACCTCTAATCCAGTCAGGTTCAACAGAAGACTTGTCAGGAGTGACTAGAGCAATGTCAAGGTCATCTTCAATAGACAGCCGTTCAGCAGGTGGTGATGGGAATTTTACAGATGTGGCATATCTGTCTTGGTTTTTATCTGAAAAACCTTTCAAATCCTTCTGTCTGCTCCCTAGGAAGTTTGGGAGAGTCAGTGATTAATATATATATATATATATATATATATAATCATAGAATAGGGTTGGAAAGGACCTGAAGATCATCTAGTTCCAGCACCCCTGCCATGGGCAGGAATACCTCACACTAAACCATGCCACCCAAGGCTATGTCCAACCCGGACTTGAACACCACCAGCGATGGAGCACTCGCAACTTCCCTGGGCAACCCATTCCAGGGCCTCACCACCCTTACAGTAAAAAACTTCTTCCTCATATCCAGCCTAAACTTCCCCTGTTCAAGTTTGAACCCATTACTCTTTGTCCACTCACTACAGTCCCTTATGAAGAGCCCCTCCCCAGCATCCCTACAGGCCTCCTTCAGATACTGGAAGGCTGCTATGAGGTCTCCATGCAGCCTTCTCTTCTGCAGGCTGAACAGCCCAACTCTCTCAGCCTATCTTCATATGGGAGGTGCTCCAGTCTCCTGATCATCCTCGTGCCCCTCCTCTGCATTTGTTCTAACAGTTCCATGTCCTTTTTATGTTGAGGACACAAGAACTGCACACAGTACTCCAAGTGAGGTCTCACGAGAGCAGAGTAGGGGGACAGGATCACCTCCCTCAACCTGCTGGTCATGTTCCTTTTGATGCAGCCCAGGATATGGTTGGCTTTCTGGGCTACAAGCGCACACTGGGCCGGCTCATGTTCATTTTTTTATCAACCAACACCCCCAAATCCTTCTCTGCAGGGCTGCTCTGAATCTATTCCCTGCCCAACCTGTAGCTGTTCCTGGGATTGCTCTGATCCAGCTGTAGGACCTTGCACTTGCCATGGTTAAACTTCAGCAGGTTGACATCAGCCCTCCTCACAAGCATGTCAAGGTACCTCTGGATGGCATCCCTTCCCTCCAGTGTATCAACCAAACCACACAGCTTGGTGTCATTGGCAAACTTGCTGAGGGCGCACTCAATCCCACTGTCCATGTCACCCACAAAGATGTTGAACAAGACCGGTCCCAACACCAATCCCTGGGGGACACCACTCGTTACTGGTCTCCAGCTGGACATTGAGCACAACTGTTTGCGTGCCGCCATCCAGCCAGTTCTTTATCCACCGAGTGGTCCATCCAATACATCTAAATATCAGTCCTCCCCCAGTACATCTAGTTTAAAGGATCCTTGACCAGTCTGGCAAGCCTCCTACCCAAACCACTTTTCCCTTTCTTTGTCAGACCAGCTCCACCAGCCCCCAGTAGACCAGGACTACTAAATTGAGTCTCCTGTTCAAGACACCCAAACCCCTGACTATAGCACCACCCTTCTAACCATTTATTAACCTGGCCAATCCTCCCAGCTTTTTTAAGGTCCTCCCCTGTATCCTGGAGAACTGACAAAAAGACGATCTGCGCTCCAGAGCCCCGAACCACCTCTCCCATAACTCTGTAGTCCTTCTTTATGTTCTCTGGGCTACTGCTATCTATATCAGTAGCACCCACATGGATCACTAGAAGTGGGTAATAGTCAGTGGGACCGACTAAAGCAGGCAGCCTCTCTGCAACATCTGCGATCTATGCTCCTGGTAGGCAGCACACCTCCCTTGAGACTGGGTCAGGCCAAGAGATGGGTGCCTCTGTTCCTTTCAGAGTAGAGCTCCCTACTACTACGGCCGCATACTGATAATTATTGGCCTTCGCTTACAAAAATTTACCCTGATCCTGCTCACAAGTGCAGAGGAGGGCCAAGAGGATGATCAGGGGACTGGAGCACCTCCCGTATGAAGATAGGCTGAGAAAATTGGGGCTGTTCAGCCTGCAGAAGAGAAGGCTGCGTGGAGAGCTCATAGCAGCCTTCCAATACCTGAAGGGGGCCTATAGGGAGGCTGGGGAGGGACTCTTCATTAGGGACTGTGGTGAGAGGACAAGGGGTAATGGGTTTAAACTTAAACAGGGGAAGTTTAGATTGGATATGAGGAAGAAATTCTTTACTGTAAGGGTGGTGAGGCCCTGGAATGGGTTGCCCAGGGAGGTTGTGGATGCTTCATCCCTGGCGGCGTTCAAGGCTGGGTTGGACATAGCCTTGGGTGGCATGGTTTAGTGTGAGGTGTCCCTGCCCATGGCAGGGGGGTTGGAACTCGATGATCTTGAGGTCCTTTCCAACCCTAACTATTCTATGATTCTGTGATTTCTGAGAGGTCCACTTGCCGAAGTCTAGGTCACAGCACAGATGAAAAGGGCTTAATCTACAAAGTGAAATGCAGAACTGAGAGGAGGCCTGGTGAAAACTAACCTACCTAAACACTTCTGAAAAGGAGGGCTGGTCAGCTGTGGAAAAGTGCAGTAAGTTTGCTGAGTTAAGTACTTGAAAACCAGATTTATCCAGAAAGTACATCACTGGCACAATAAGCAGTAAATGCTGGTAAACTGGGCTTACCCATGCCTGGTTTGGACAATAGTGTCTACTTGCTTCTCACTGAAAAGAATAGGATATTTGTAAAGCAGGTGCATCTCAGATAAGGTCACCAATGAGTTTTGATTCCTAATAACATAGGAACAGTGTGCTAACTTGACCTAGGTCTTTTAAAAACTGCATCAAGAGATTAGAACTTTAAATTAATGTCATGTTCCTATGCTCCTGTAGTCTCAGATTTCCCCCTCGAATTACAATAGCTCCTGCAAGTGTGTACCGAACTTTTCTTTGTGCTCACTCTCATCACATTTCTTCAGTGCTATGCTTTTACAGTAGAAAAGTCTTTGAAATCAGCTGCTGAAATGTAGTTCAGTTTATGGTTTATAAAGGGCATTGGGAAAAGTGTGGTACAAATATAGGCAGCATATTTATTCCCTTTTCTTAGCTTTGAAATGATGCTATTAAGATGGCAAAATTGTCAAATATGTAACTTCTGTTACTGAAGACCTACCTACCAAAAGGCACTTAAGTGGATGCTTAAAATTATGCGAGTGATTTAATCCCACCTTATACAGTTCTTAAACACAGGCATAAGTCTCACTGAAGTCAGACAAGCACATTAAAATTAAGTGTATGCTGTGCACTTTGTTAAATCAAGACCTAACTCTACTTATTTTCATATCCATTCCCAATACTAAAAAAACAGTATGTTACAAGAAGCAGTGACATCTCAACTTCTGCCCTGATTAAATAAGTTAAAAAATCATGACTCGTAAAGCAATTGCATTGCCATCATACTTCTTTCCTTTTATGATTAATCCACAGTTTGATATGTCTTTCTATAGGATTAATATCTTAACAGCAAGGTAATAGGTAGTATGACATTTAATCTCTTTGATTAAATTCCATACTAAAAATGTCCCATAAATAAAAGAAACAATTGAGGCAATCATCAATTATCTTCATTGTGGCAAAGTGATTGATTTAGTAGTTGCAGAGGGTAAAATCTCATGAGCTCATTAGAAGCTATAAGGGTTTTCTCCTTCCACAGAACTAAAAGACATTGTGGCCCACGGCAGGTTTCCTTTCATTGGTTTCATTTAATCATATGAAACCTTATGAGGAAACAGAAGATTTTGTATGTATGTGCCCATTTCATTTTCCACGGGAGATGACCAGATCCGGATAAAGGTATCTTGCTTCAGGTTTTATCTTGGGTGCCTCTTGTGGGTTCAGCATTATGTACGTAATGAAAGAGAATGTATTTCTTACATTAACAGCCAGGATCAAATTGTTTCAGGACCTGAATCTGCTTCTTGTATCTTCCAATGACCTCCACCATGAGCTCAGACAAGTCACAGGACAAATTTTCAAGAGCTCAGCATTGACTGTCAGAGCCAGCTCGAAATGTATCAGCCACAACCACAGTGCCAAATTAATAAGGTTTGGATGCAGTCCAGTGGACTGTGCTCATCTGAGTTTTTACCTAAAAGCATCACAAGGGAGATGCTTATCTGAGTTTCTCTGAAAATCTGCATGAAGGAGTAGATCCCAAACCTTTTAAGGCTCCAGTGTGCTACTGAGAAGCACCTGAAAGACTAATTTCTCCCTTTTCAAAATGAGCAAAATCCAGAAGGACCTAAGTTAGCATAACAAGGCACCATTTTTCCTATTCAATTAGAAAACCCATTTTACTACAGACAATAAGACAGCTTTTTCCCTTCTGTTCAACTGTAGCAGGTAGAAAAGTTTAGTTAAGTGATAGAAGGGGAATAAATGGGCAAGACTTTCAGCTGACTTGGTGAGGCTTTTAAGAGCTTTCCCTAGCACTTTCCTGCCTCCTGAAATCAGTGCTATCCCTTTGACTCCTTACAGCAAACTAATTGCCATGAAACCAGTTCTCCAGCAAGAACAACACAGATGCACAGGCTGCACTTTAAAGTCCTCCTGTGCTGTGACTCTGCTGAGTTACATGCTCCCCAAAGTTAGGGATGGACAAGAGGCTACTATACCATGTGACAGCACTAAGAAATAAAAAGCTAGCATATTCATGTGATTAAGGATTCAGATGAAAGGCTTCCTGTAAAGATGTGAGTTTAATATAAAAGGCTGCCAGCAGAGAAGTCCCCCATGGTGCAGTTTGTAGGATCTTGTAAGAGTTTAGCGAGATTAAACTCATGTAGATTTCTCGAAGCATCTGCAATCACAATGAGATTTTGCTGCATGTTTCACCACATGAAATGCTGTATTTCAGTATTAAGCCTTGTTCAAATACCCATAAAAATGACAGGGCTGCAGGGCCAGGAGCACAAGGTTTTCTCTTGGTGAACTATGGTGGGTAGCCTTATTGAGGGTGGCATGGGTGCTCTGCAAGGATGAGTCATGACTGATGATGCTGTAGGTCTTTGCCATGATCAGGTACCTGGGAACTTCACCCTCCTTAAAAAAGAAGTGCATATACTGACTGAGAAATTTCTCTCATTACTGGTCTCTGGAGCTGCCTACAGCCTCTGTCCCTCAAATTGCCAAAGGCCTGTCTTAACCAAGACCATTGAAGGCAGAAGCTCACTGAGAAATCCTGATAATCAATCAGATATTGGATTGCCTTTAAAAAACTTCATCCTGTTCTCCTGAAATCTGTTATTAAACATGCTAGTTCCTTTCATAATGACCTCCAACATGTTTTTGCTGGAGATGCTAAAGGGAGAATGGGCACAGGGCAGGAAGCCTCAAAAGAAAGTGCTTTGCAAGTTAACAGGCTGTAGAGCATGCAGGGCCTCCAGACAATGCAAAAGATACAGTGGTCCAGATCTCTGTCAGAAACACCTGCTGATGGAGATCTGATAATGCTTTGGCTGGATTAATAGTGAATGCCTCCCAAAGGGACTAAAAAGGGAGGAAAATCACTGTTTATCATCCCTGTGCTTTGTTTCTTTGTCTTTTTAATGTCTATCACCTTATCATAATTGGTTTATCACAGACTGGGCCAGCACAATCCCAAATGCTGTAGAAATACCACAGTAAACCTCTAGAAAAGTTGATTCATCATGCAACCTTGCCAAACATATCTCTTCTGTGACGCATGTAGGCTTGAGAGTCACAGGCTGGAGCTGGGACTGGAGATGTTCCGCATTTGGTAATGTTAACGTAATTTACCCATTCTTAAAAGCCCTAACATCTTGGTTATTTGAAATGCTTCAGGATATCAGAGACACCCATGGATATGACCAGGATGTAGGACTACCCACGCCCTTCAGAAATGACATGTGGAGACTGGGGCATAAACTAGAGCACCTCCAGTGATACTTTAGATGTGTTTTACCAGTTGAATGCCATCCCCAGTGACTGCAGTGAGAGCTCAGACACCTAATGGACATCAAGACATTTGCATGTAGACACAGAATGTATGTGCCTCAGTGTGGGTGGCTGAATCATCCCTCCTCACAAAAGCTCTTCCTCAGCAATACAGCTTATTGGTCCCACCTGCACTTTTGCAGGTACCTTGAAGAGCTCCTTTTAGACACTGAGCTATTCAAGACTACTAATATTCCTGGGTAACCTTTGAAACTGATCAAGCAGAAAAAAGTTCATTGAAACCTGTAAAGAAAACTCTCATGATCTTGAATTTCTTAATTATGTTTAGCTTACTATGAAAGCTACCTCAAAATATAAGTTCCTTATTGGAAAATTTTTAGGTTTTCATACAAAAAAGAAATGTTTCTCACTAAGGCTAAATTTGATTCAGAACTCAATTCTCCACAGGCAGCGGAAATTCATATTTTTCACACTTCCTTTGTTTTTCAGGCTGATTGTGCTCTGGGCAAGAGCTAGTAGGATTAGGGGGAACTGATAGCTATCAGGATAAGTTCAGAAATCTGTGACATGACCTGAAGAAATGATTGATTTGAGCTATTCCTTTACAAAGAAGGCATGTCATGTAAAAGGAGAAGCAGCCTGGTGTCTGGGGTCAATTGACCAATGCTTCTACACTTCAGTGATGAGGTAGACTTAGCTGAGCAGAGAAAATGAAGCAGTTGCTTCAATAACAAGTAATCAGCCTTATCTTCTTTGAATAAAAGGGAATTGTTTCATTGATTTCAATGTGTTCTCATTTATATAATAACAGAAGTACCCAGCTCAGGTAGCTGGGAAGTTGCTCGATTCAAACCGAAGTAAAACATGTCTGCTTTAATATTTGTTTGGAAGGCGATAGTTTACAATGGAAGGAGCTGAAACAAGAAAAAAAAAATGTCATTAAGCCGTGACCTTTTTGTGAGTTTTAGTTTCGTTCTAGTTCCTTTTATCCAAATAGTCCACTTCATTTGTTGGTATTCATGATTTGCAGCCATAAATACAGTCCACACAGCAAATGCAGTTTTCCATTTCACTCTCCCTGTGTACCTTTTACATTCTTATGCCATATGTGTCCAGTTTTAAGCCCATGTGCACTTTTAAAAGTGAATTTGCAAGGTTTGTGTGGATGAGTATTTACAGGAGCTTGTTTGTTTGCTCTCACTCTTAGTACATCTATTGAACGTGGCGCCCAAGAGACGCTGAGAGCATCAATGTTTGCTTACATCACTGGCAAATAAAAATGCATCATGTAGGCCTCAGTGACCTTTTTTCCATAGTTTTGTTCCTATAGCTTATTTCATCCAAGATAACTGCCATAGCTATAAGGACTATTGCTAGGGTCACCTTGAAGGGGAGAGTTAGCACTTTAGCCTGTAGACTGAGTTTTGTTACTGGTATTTAAGGTCGATTCAGTTGTTAGGCTCTATGGGCTTTTAGGGCTTTTTTTCTTTTTTCCTCCCCCTTAAGCCCTGTATAAGTGTATCTCAGGTTGGTTTAAAGAACTGTTCTGCATATTTATTTGTTTTTTCTTCTAGAAGACCTTTAATTTAGTTGTAGCAGATTTTAAAAATGATGTATAAAACAGAAATCAGAACAGGGAGTTCTGACATTGCTGGAAGTGTCCTGTTCGGGCTGGAGGCTTGAAGAATGGGTGAAAGCTACAGATATACTGCAATGTACATTAGACAGCAGCTGAGCAGAACTGGGAATTCAGAAGAGGGATTGAGCTAGCAAGAAAAGTCAGCAGATTGTTGACCTCTAATCAGCAGGCCAGAGTATAGGATTTGATAGCATCTTGAGATTGACCTCCAACATTGTAGACAAACTTGAGGACAGGCACAGTATCTCTGTTATGTATTTGCAAATACTCTGGAGCAGTATGCTGTAGTCACAGTCAGAGGTTTCTAGGGTTGACAACAAATATTGACAATACTTGGCATTTATCCATCAAGTTGAGAATTACTGCTGCTGGAATCTGTTTGGTTAAGAAGAGAACAGAAGTAACACAATCTGATTTTGCCAACAATTCACACCTTCATAGTGAAGCTAGAGCTTCTAATGTTGCCAGTCCTGCTGCCATGTAGGCTTTCCTTAAGCTATCAAGTTTATATGACAAATTGGTTTGAGGAAATCTCCTCTGTGGACCCCATGAATTAAAAATATAGGGCTAAATATATGAAATAAATTATTCATTCTGAATTATTTACTTAGCACCACTTATTTGTTCTCATTTACTTCCTTTTTACTTAAACTAGATAATTCATCTTTTCTTCTGTCTTTAAAAGATATTTCAGATGTTTTGGTTTTGGTGGGTTTTTGGCTTTTTGTTTGGGTTGTTTTTGTTGTGGCTTTTTTTTTATCAATTGGCACATTTTGAATGTTGTTAGATACTACTATCATGCTGCTATTTCAGAAGCCTACAAATAGTATTGTATACATTGAAGGAAATAAACCTCATTAGCTTTAGCTCCATTAATCAGTCAATAAAATTAATGAAGCCTGTTTAGAGTCTGTGTCAGATTTAGGGCTAATTTATCTCATTAATTTTTGTGGAATTACAGTCCTCTTCAAATTTATCCCCTGGTACTATCAAATTAAGTGAGGTCAGCATTTCCCATGAATTTTTGAAATGTAAGTTTGACAAAAAGAGTTTTGTAAGCATTTTGAAAGATTTTGAGTTAGATCACAAAAGCGTGCAAGAATCACAAAATAAAGAGGACCGGAAATTGAAAGGGATACTACACAGCATTCAACATCTATTTTTTTGCTTCAGCTGTTACACTCCAAACTCCACATTGATGAATGTGTCACCTAAGTAGCAGTGGCCCAAACCCAGACAGGTCTTAGTCATAGGGTGTCAAGTCTGACATGAAGATGTTGATTTAGAGGCTTAAAGACCCTTCCAGCATGCAGATTTAGTAGTCTTAAATGCATGTGGACTTTACCTTACTGTTGCCTCACAGGTCGTCTTGGATACATTTATGGACTAGGATTTCCACATTTGGGGGGTTATGTTTCAGTCTAGTGTATTAGTCTATTCGTAGACTACGCTGAGACATTTGTATTTAGTAGATACTGTATTGTACAGGCCTGACATAAGAGAGTTAATTCTATATGGAGCTACAGAAAGATGAAGGGTTTATTTTCGTTAAAATTTTGTTTCTTTTCTGTCCAAATGTTGACAACCATTTTTATTTAAATGCATAAGATTTCTAACTGTGCTATTTGCACATATATCACATTTCCTGAGCATTTTAAAATTTGAAGCAACACCCTTAATGTTGCACTAACAGTTTTCTGCTTTTGATGCTATTTTTTTATTTTCCATGTATCTGCCATTCTGTTTTCTGGCATGGATTAGAATCTGCAGTATCTGAAATACATTGAAAAAGACAGGTCTTCCAAAAAATTTTTTCAGCTAAAAGCAGGAATAACTAGTGACATAAAAGAGCCAGTTTTGCAGCTAGACTTGATAAATATCTTTTCACACTAATACATACCAGCCTTCTGTATGAGGTACCCAAATCTTCCCCAGGCATGATGTCCTCTGAGTTTTCACTATTCCCACAGTGTAAAAACACATTGGGTGGTCATCTCAAAAAAGCTGATCCTCAAGAAACACAGTTGCTGTATTTTGGTCCCTGCTTATAAAACATTAAGTGTTAAACCTGTATCGGGCTTTAGGTCAATAAGTTTGAATGTTTTTTTAAGAACAAAAAAGCTGAAGCATCTCCAATGTGGCATTCTCTTAGGCAGGCAGCCCTAAAGCCTTCCCCCACTTCTCATACTTTGCAAAATAAGACATTTTTGTTCTTGCATAATCAGCTTGCAGTAAGATTCAGGAAAAGGGGGTGGGGAGACACTTGGGAGCTCTGAGTAGTGACTGTCTGAGCCTTTATATCAGTTCCCTTTAAACAGTTCTGTGGCTAACTTCCCAGCTTACTCCCAGTGGCTAAAGCTGAGTATTAGTTTAATGGGTCATAGTCACTGATTAGATCATAAATACAGGAATCCCATCGCTGAAGCTTAAAAAACACCAGAGCTATTGAAGAGGGAGCTAAAACTCAGCACAGCAATACAACGTAGTATGTAACTCTGTTTTTCTTTACAAAGACAGTCTTTTCTGATCTTGCTGCATTTCCCTTGTGCTGAGACGAAGGGTTGTTCTTTTGTCAAGAAAATCCAGATGCTATAATCACCTAAACCAAATTCTTTTTTTCCTTTTTGGAAGGAAGGGGGAACAGGGCTGGGAAGCTATCAATGCAGGTCACTGTGGATGACCTGGAATTGGTTTAGAATTATGAATGGCTTATCAGTTTTGTCAGGTGTCAATGGCATTTCTTCCCATGGCAGTCTAGAACACTGGCCTGAATTTCTAAAGAAAGAGGCTACAAATGAAAGTGATGTCGTTATTGCAGTGGTTCCCTGAAGTCCTCCAGGAGTAACTAAGAAGCTATTTACACTGACCTTTACGGCACCAGCCTGAGGCTCCAAACAACATGGTAATGTTTACTGCCGGTAAAGCTCTGCAGACACGCTTCACACTGTCACAGGTGGGAAGGATGCAGATTGTTACAGCAATGGTGCGAAAGATTTCCAAGTATGATGCCTCTGACATTCAGTGTGCACCAGTAACTGGGGGCTATTTTCAGCCCTACTTACGTACCTTGCTCCTGCTCTGCATGGGTGCCAAACTGCCATGTGCTGCAATTGTAACATCTGCTTACTTAAACTTTAATGACTGATATTGCAGGCCTTTGCCACATCTCTTTTACAGTCTCCAGGACTAGGTGGAAAATTTTATGGCAGGGAAAGGAAAGATAAAGACAGGGACTGAGAGCACCTGAGCCCAGCTTGCAGGCAGAAAGCAGAGACCCAGATTTCAAAGTGAGCAGGGGAAAGAAGATCAGACTTAGAAATGCATCAGAATAGTGTGACCAACAGCAGGCAAATATGTATCATGAATTGGGCCCTGAAACTTATGAGATTTTAAAACAAGACTGGGTATTTTATTTCCTGTCTGTTGTAACAGCTCTCCTGAGAGGCCTCCTGTTGAGCTAACATAGAAAATAAGCCTACTGAATGGAAAAAAAAAAATATCTTGTACAGGAAATGAATCCCTTTTTCCTGAAGAGATCAAATTATTCTTTCTTGTTGGATTCTGACTGATGGGGTGGGTTGTTCCTCCTTTGATATTTTTGCCACCAAAGCTTTCTAAAGTGATGGTTAATGTAGTCTGAGGAGACAGAGGAAAGAATTTCCCGTTTGTGGTATTTTCTTTTGTAGTCAGAGCGCAGCAGTCCCAGTATCCATATCTTTATTTGATCCCAGGAAATCAATTCTGGAAGAGACATAGAAAAAAGAAAAGAAACCTCTGACTATATAGATGGGTGGAACTGTGTGGTCCTTGGAGTCCTGCCGCTGGAGGTGTAAAAGTGAAAAACCCACTTGTCACTTCACTTGATGGGCCAAAGTAAATCCCTAGGTGGCCTCTGGAGATGTAGAAATCAGGTTAGATTGCCCCCCTCACTTGCCAAGACATCAGCTTTCCAACAGAGCTTTTCCCTTCCAAATAGAGCCCTCCTGTGCCTGCCCCTGTCCCTGAGGGATCTCCATGCCAAGACATGACTATCTGAACAGCGCATGTTCACAGTGCCTTCGCTGGCATTTCCATATTTGAAGCTGTTTTGCCAATTCCAGCCATACAAAAATCATGCAAGAAGTTTCTGAAAGTAAATCTGTTCTGACTTCCTTCCATTCATACCTTGCTTTGTCTTGTAACTTCTGGGTTGTATTTGGCCACATTCTTACAGCTTCTTTTTACAGCTGTGAAAAAAAAATAACTTTAAAAGCAAGTGAAAAATTAAGTTTGGCTCAAGAGTGAGAGCTTTAAAATATCATAGAATCATAGAATAGTTAGGGTTGGAAAGGACCTTAAGATCATCTAGTTCCAACACCCCTGCCATGGGCAGGGACACCTCCCACTAAACCATGCCATCCAAGGCTATGTCCAACCCGGACTTGAACGCCACCAGGGATGAAGCGTTCACAACTTCCCTGGGCAACCCATTCCAGTGCCTCACCACGCTTACAGTAAAGAATTTCTTCCTCACATCCAATCTAAACTTCCCCTGTTTAAGTTTGAGCCCATTGCCCCTTGTCCTCTCACTATATTTCAAAGCTCCAAGTCCAGAATGTGAGTAATACCAACTAAGCAGGATCTCTAATGCTCTTTTTCTTCTCTCATTTTGGACTTCTTCAGGAGCATTCATTGTATCAGCTACTTGTATCTGAGTTTCAGCTTCAAGAAAATGTGAATCTCTCAATGAAACATAATTTCCAAAGATAGGTCCCCAATGTGGCACGTGTCAGAACAAACCAGAATGTATATTTTTACCATGTGCACTGAAATACTGTTCCTGAGCCTTCTTGGGTGGAAAAAATAAAAAAAAATAAAAATAAATCGCAGAGTTCTGACTATTTTTTGTAAGATTGTCATAATCGTAGAAGTAATATCTGACAGCCCAAATAAGTCTTTCTGCAACAGGGAATTGGAACACCTGAAGCGTCTGTCGCACAGCGATGGGCCTTCAGTTGCGCGTATGGGCTCTGCCTTTCCTATCAACAGTAGTTCTCACTCTGCCTATAGACAGACATTAGATAGATGCAGTATAAAAGAAGTGTGCTATCCATTTACTGTAACTTTAAATAAAGCTTTCTTATCAACCCAAAATTCTAGGATGTTGTCCCATTTCACAATCTGACCCAGCTACATTAGCTTTCAGACAAGTCCAGCTTTGCAGAATTGAAGTAGTTCAGATGAGTTTTCATCCCTTTTAATACAATGAAAACCTGAGCATGATGTGAGCTGCTCAGGAACTTAAAATGAGTTCACTGTACTTTGGATGAAGCAAATTTCAGATTCAGGGTGAAGGTCCAATTACAATACAGCCTGACAAAGTTTTTTTTCATCTGCTTGGAAATGTAAGAGTAAAAAGAACTTCCTAGCTGACAAAGTTTAATAACTGCATTATAAATTCCCCATGGTTTTGTTGTTGGTTTGGTTTTGGTTTTAAAAAGGATTTACTTTAAAGGGACTCTAATTTAAAAAAATAAAGAATAGATTTGAGAGCTTAGCAAAAAGGGAAAGATTGAAAGCTTTTTCAGTCCTGGCACAGATAATCAGACAAGCAATCAACGTTACCAAAGAATGTTGACGCAGAAGTCCCGGACACAGCACACAGACCAATATGATCAGGCTGTGCCAAAGTTTATTGCGCAGATAGCTCAGTATATATAGGCACTCTACTTGTCTATCATTAACACACACAAGTCTAATTGGATACATGTATTGTTCACACGGCTAAATACAGAATAGGATTCACTCAGTAACAGCTTAATGATTGGTTAACTATGACAGCATATGCTTCAAGGTTACAGTTAACATTCCTCCTCTGCGTATCTCCCTCAGTAGTTTTCTGTGCTAACTTTTCCCAAGGCTTCTGCACGCACACGAACTTTAGTAACCCTCAGGCAAGGCCTCAATGCCTGCGGGTCACTACCTTACAATTGTCAAGTAATTGTCTGGATTGCTCACATGCCCGTTCAAAGCCAAATGGCTCTCCACAAAAGAATATAAGGAGGACAAGGTGAGAGGATCAATCACATGCCCGGCAGAAGCAGATAGAAGCTTGTACTCTCTTTTGTATTAACTAGAGAGGAATACAGGAGGTAGTGTGGAAAATACTGTCTGCAGTGATAAAGCATCCTGCAAACCTTGTAATTCTGTGTCTGCTATGAAGTATGCCAGAACTGCAGGAGAAGCATGTGCCAGATTTGACTTACACTTTGCCAAGGAAAGGCACAAACACAGGGAATGGAATGGTTGCCATCCTCTCCTGGCAGCTAAAAAGTTACACATAGAAATAGAGGTTACCATGAATAACAAGTCTTATTTCCCAGGGAGAGCATATAGCACCATGGCTCTTCACATATGGAAAGTGGTAGTGGGGCAGTGATCTGGGTACACACAGGCTTCAAGATTAACAGCAGCAGCAGAGTTGACTTCCCTGCTGTCACAGAGCCAGTTGCAGAAATTGCATGCTATCTGATCTCTCAGTAAATCCGCAGGGATGTGGAAGGAAGATGATGCTCTTTGAAAAATTATGCACTTTACAAATGGGAGCCCCTGACTTGTTGCTGTGGGAAGGTGGCACTGGTCTTCATGGTGCGTCATGCAGCAGGATTGGAAATGGGATTGGCCTCTCCTGAGGGCTAGGAGACCTTCTGAAGCCACAAGGTGTGGTGGTCATGAGAGAGCTCCAGTTTTCCTCAGGATTTGTCTCAACTTCTTTTATGTGCCTTAATTAGATTGAAACCATTGATTTGGACACTCCTAGTCCCACTCCTTCCTGGAAGCTGAATCCTTCACAAAAATTAGAGTATGAAGGAGGAGAGGAGACACTTCATTAAATGTTTAGAAGCTCCAGGAATGGATTGTTACAGTAGGCAGAATGAACAATCCTGCATTTTACTTAATGTTAAATATTTCACCTTGATCATCTTTTAACAATTATTAGCTTGCTAACTGTTGCCAGCAATGCCCTTTTGTTGTGCAGATCTTGTCTATAAGAAGTCAGGAAAATTGAATGTGATTCAGTCATCTTATGGTTAGTGGGGAGGCATTGTGAAATCACTCATGTTGTTGCTTTGTGCCCAGAAATAAATGTGGTTGGTGACAGATGCCCTCTGCCTTTCCTCTCCACAAGGTAAAAAAAAGAAAAACAAACAAAAAACAAAAAAACAAACAAAAAAAAAAAAAAAAACCTCCTCCATGAGACAGAGCAAGAGCATTTCAAGACTTGTTTTCTATGCTTCTTGCTCCCAGTCACTACCTGAAAGAACCACTAGTTTTCAGCTTTTGATAAGAATGTGCTGGGTTTAGCTGGGATAGAGTTAATTTTCTTCATAGAAGCTAGAATGGGGCTGTGTTTTGGATTTGTGCTGAGAACAGTGTTTCTAACACAGGGATCATTTTGCTACTGCTGGGTGGTGCTTAAACAAAGCCAAGGCCTTTTCTGCTTCTCACACCACCCCACCAGTAGTAGGCTGGGGGTGCACAAGAATTTGGGAGAGGTCACAACCAGGACAGCTGATCCCAAACTGACCCAAGGGATATTCCATACCATGTGGCATCATGCTCAGCATATAATGCTGGGGAAGAAGCAGGGAGAGGAGGATGCTCAGAGGGATGGTGTTTGTCTTTCCAAGCAACCATTACACGTGACAGAGCCCTGCTTTCCTGGGGATGGCTGAACACCTGCCTGAGATGAGAAGTGTTTCCCGGTTTTCCTTTGCTTGTATTCATGGTTTTGGCTGTTAAACTGTCTTTATCTCAACTCAGGAGTTTTCTCACTTTCACTCTTCCAATTCTTTCCCCATCCCACCAGGAGGGAGTAAGAGAGCAGCTGCATGGTGCTTAGCTGCCACGTGGGGTTAAACCACGACAAATACCCATCCTTCCCTCCCTTCTTCCCTCTGCCTTTTTGTCTCTCTGCCTATCAATAGATAGCAGGGAGAGATCACTTCAGGGTCCCTAGATTTGCTCTTATTAAAGAGAAGACAAAACTGCTGCTTCTGATTTCAGTCTTACTTTTTAACCTGGAACATCTCTGTTGGTCACTTGTGATGCGCACTATGTAGCAGCCAATGCTCTACACCTGTTAAACAGGCTTAGTGGGATTCTTTCTTTCCCAGTTAGAAAGAGTGAATTCCTTTCTGTTTTTTACCAGGTTTATCCACTCGGCAGCTTAATAAACTCTACAGCTGAGGCAGAGGAACGAAGCAGGCGGTTAGCCCTCCTTCTGCTGCTGTGCAGGAGCCTGCAGCCCCATCCGCGTGTGTGTTGTGCCATCAGGCGGTGCTTCCACCGCACTGCCTTCCTCTCTGCCCCCCTGAGACGTGCGCTGAGCCCGGCCCTGCCGAAGAGCTAATAAAATCATCAATTCAGCCTTGCAGTCTTCCTTCGTCCCTGTGAGCTGCTGCAGCATTAAAAGCTCTTACAGAGAAATTAGCAGATGGCCAAGAAAGGCGGTGATGGTATCTGCTTAAAGGAGGTCTTGCGCTTGTCCTGGCTCTGAGGCAGCAAAAGCCCGAAATGTGGGGATTCATTTCTGTTCTGCAGTGCTGTTTTCATTTGGATCTGGGAGAGACACAAGGAAACTATTGTTTTGTAAGCATTCATTAGCACTATCAGTGAGCAGCCTTTGTCTAGACCATTGACAGTTCCAGGGCTGTAGGGCAATGTTCTGCAGTTGCCTCCTGGCTCATGCTAAATTCTGGTTATTACTTTAAAACTGCTTCTTACTCTGTAATGGTAATGTTAGTGAGGTCAAAGACTGTGGGATACGTCTAATAGCATTCTAACATATTTTCTAAATTGCATTGTTTTCGAGGAGGCTCTGCCAGGGAACCACCTGTCTCCTGTACTTGAACCCGCCGAGTTTATCCTGGTTTTCTGTAGAAGCAAAGTTTGCAGGAATGTAACTATCTCTACCATTCCTTCCTTGTGTTTGAATTTGCTTGACCCAGTAGAAGATTCAAAGACCTAAAATTCCCATGCATTTTGCAAAAAATAAGATGAGAGACTCCATTAGTGGTTTTACCCAGAACAAAGAGTAGAGCATAAACTGACCCTTGAATAGCTATCAAAGTATGCTCTTGGGGGGCAGCTGGAAGACATAAGTCCACAGAATCACCATCTCCTTTTGATGTGCCATTCTCAAAATGGCATGTTATTTTTCCCTATGCGCACAAAGACAAAGCAACAGAAAGTGAACATGACAGTGGTTCTCACACTGGTGCAATTTCGTAATACAAGTAATTTTTATAAGGTCATACGAATACCCTGAAATTGTTATAATGGCATCTGGGTTGCTTTTTTTGATCTAGAGGATTTGGCTGTTATTTGTGTTTTACCGTATGTTGTGGCAAGAAACTACAGACCCTGAAAAATCTATGATCCAATATTTGTTCTTCAGGAATATTTATATTCTTATAAACATACAAAGAAATTGCTCTTCCAGACAACTTATTCCATAATTATTTCATGCAAGGCCAAACACAGGTATCCATGTTCCGAAACAAGAATAGTCCTCTAAGTCATCACAGTCAAGCCAGTAAAACAATTTTAGAACAAAATTACCTATTGCCAATAGGTAGTAGGGAAATCTTGAAGTCAACTCAGGAAAAAAAAAAGTATCCAAACAAGAGGCATGAACAAAACCACATTCCAGAAATAGAGGTGATACATTACCAGAAGACTGGAAAGGAACCAACAGCATCAAGTTATTCTGCACAGTTTTGATTAGTCTTTATTAATATTAAAATCTTTTGAACCATAAGTTTGTGATTCATGATATAACAGGGAGAACATGGCCATGCTATATGCAAGCCAAGAAAAAGTTATTCCTATATAGCCATATCCAGTCCTCTTGGTTCATTTAATCTATTCTTTCCTACACTAATTGTCTTCATGAAGTTTTTCTTAAAATCTCTTTTATCTGGCAACTTATTTTCAAGTGATGAGGGGCTAAGGTTTCCATGCCGATTAGCAATTCAGTCAAATCCATCTTATTTGTTTTACTTTTGGTTTTATTTCATCTTCTCAATTTCATCTGCCTTTGATTCCATGAAACTATCCAGTTTAGTTTGAAGAATTTTTTTCTTATTATTAGTACAATGGCTCATTAGATTAATCTCTGCTTAAAATTCATGTCCCTTTCTCTCACCTGTGAGAGACAACCACTGAATAGTGGCTTTCTTTGATGTGTATTTACTGGCTGCTGAAGGTCACTTTCTGAAAAACCCATTTCCTTCCCCAAAAGTCAAAAGATTCAGGATGGATTATCCCGTTCTTCTCATTTATAGCTTGTTGGTTTAGGTTTGAGGTTTAAATTTGTTGTTTTGATGGGGTTTTTTTAATCAAAGAACATTTAGAAATGCTTGCTGGAGTTCAGTGTTTGTTATTCAAATTGTGTGTGCCAATGTGTCTTGACAAAGCAGCTGCGCTCTAAAAATGATGACATTTCTAACCCCCTGTGCTGGAAAAGGACACTTGTGTCCAGGCTCCAAAGATCTCTAGTGGCATTAAAAGAGATTTTCGTGAAGTGGAAGAAAAGCACCATTTAAAGCTGTAATTTTTGTTCTTAAGAAATTATGCATATTTAACCAAATGACTGAATTCGTGCCACCTAAGTAGAAAAACAAACAGCTTTTTTGAGAATTTGAGGATTATTTTACATGAGAATTTAATTTGTTTAAATGGAAATTAATATGGATAAGGATATTTGAATAGTTTCTGTGTGTTTGTCAGTCACAATTGCCAAGCAAGGACTAATCTTGGTGATTAGTAAGGATAGTGATAAAAATATGCTTGTACCCAATATGCTTCCTCATTGGCAGTTTATGGCTCTTAGAGGACCAGATGTCAAAAGCCATATGCTAATATTCAGCATAGAACAGTCCTCTGGTTTATGCTGTAAAATGCACCATTATAGGCACTGCTCAGCAGTGAGTGAATGGCAGCCCTGAAAAGCAAGAGCCCTTTCAGGTGAAAAGAGCAGCGGCTGCAGAGGGGAAGTGGGAGCTTCTGGGGTTGCTCCAGGCTTTGCTGCTGACTCCTGGCATCGTACAACAAAGATTAGGGAAGGGGAGATGCAATATTTTACCTAAGCTAAACTTCAGACTTATTTATATTAGGAATTATTTTCTTTCTGTACAGCAACTAGCACAGTGTGGTTCTGCCTCATTACTGGAGGTGCAGCAATGGAGTTACTAAATCAAAATTAAAGAGTGTGTTATGTGAGAAGTGCATTAAAAGAAAGGAGGAAAAAGAAGACCTGCAGAAATCAATGACTTAAAATGTCTTATGTTTATACAGGATTTGAGCCTATGGTCTTCCTGTACTGGGAAAGTTTACATTTTACTCAAATTATGAGCTTTGAATACAGAATTTGGAGTGGAAAAGATTCTCTATTAACTGGTCCCTTTACAGGTGGTAGTATAAGCAAAAAAAAATAAAAAAAAAAGAAAAAGTGGTGACAGAAAAATGCACCCTTAAACTATTTCACTTATACAGAGGCAAAGCAAACTCCTGCCTTCAGTTAAACCTTCTAGCTTCCAAAATCTTCAGCTTGGCTGAAGGCTGAACTAGATTTAGTTTATTGTGGTACCATTTTCTGTATGCCAAATATATTAATCATAACTATTGCTGGTAATGCTACCCATAATGTCAAGGAAATAAGTATCAAAGCCATCAGCACTTGTTTTCCACCTGATCAGACTACAGAAAGGGGCAGCAATGGGCAGGTTTCTCCTCCTGCAAACCAGGCTGTAGTGCTCTGGAAAATTAGCAAGATTTCCAGTCTCCAGCCACACCATAGAATCATAGAATAGTTGGGGTTGGAAAGGACCTTAAGATCATCTAGTTCCAACACCCCTGCCATGGACAGGAACACCTCACACTAAACCATGCCACCCAAGGCTATGTCCAACCCAGCCTTGAACACCACCAGCGATGGAGCATTGACAACTTCCCTGGGCAACCCATTCCAGGGCCTCACCACCCTTAAAGAATTTCTTCCTCATATGCAATATAAACTTCCCCTGTTTAAGTTTCAACCTGTTACCCCGTCCTCTCACTACAGTCCCTAATGAAGAGTCCCTCCCCAGTATCCCTATAGGCCCCCTTCAGATATTGGAAGGCTGCTATGAGGTCTCCACGCAGCCTTCTCTTCTCCAGGCTGAACAGCCCCAACTTTCTCAGCCTATCTTCATATGGGAGGTGCTCCAGTCCCCTGATCATCCTCATGGCCCTCCCTTGGACTTATTCCAACAGTTCCATGTCCTTTTTATGTTGAGGACACCAGAACTGCACACAATACTCCAAGTGAGGTCTCAGGAGAGCAGAGTAGCGGGGCAGGATCACCTCCGTCGACCTGCTGGTCACGCTCCTTTTGATGCAGCCCAGGATATGGTTGGCTTTCTGGGCTACAAGCGCACACTGGGCCGGCTCATGTTCATTTTCTCATCAACCAACACCCTCAGGTCCTTCTCTGCAGGGCTGCTCTGAATCTCTTCTCTGCGCAAACTGTAGCTGTGCCTGGGATTGCTCTGACCCAGCTGTAGGACCTTGCACTTGGCGTGGTTAAACTTCATCAGGTTGACATCAGCCCTCCTCACAAGCGTGTCAAGGTCCCTCTGGATGGCATTCCTTCCCTCCAGCGTATCAACCAAACCACACAGCTTGGTGTCATTGCCAAACTTGCTGAGGGCGCACTTAATCCCACTGTCCATGTCACCAACAAAGATGTTGAACAAGACCGGTCACAACACTGATCCCTGAGGGACACCACTCGTTACTGGTCTCTACATGGACATTGAGCCATTGAGCACTACTCTTTGCGTGCCGCCATCCAGCCAGTTCTTTATCCACTGAGTGGTCCACCTGTCAAATTGGTGTCTCTCCAACTTAGAAGGATGTCATGTGGGACAATGTCAAACGCTTTGCACAAGTCCAGGGAGATGATATCAACTGCTCTGTCCCTGTCCATCAGTTCCATAGCCCCATCATAGAAGACCACCAGATTGGTCAGGCAGGATTTCCCCTTAGTGAAGCCATGCTGGCTGTCACCAACCACCTTGTTGTATTTCATGTGCCTCAGTATGCCTTCCAGGAGAATTTGTTTGAAGATTTTGCCAGGCACAGAGGTGAGGCTGACTGCTCTGTAGTTCCCTGGCTCATCCATTTTCCCCTTCTTGAAAATGGGGGTTATATTTCCCTTTCTCCAGTCATCAGGAACTTCACCTGACTGCCATGATTTTTCAAATATGATGGATAGTGGCTTAGCAACTTCATGCGCCAGCTCCTTCAGGACCCGCAGATGGATTTCATCAGGTCCCGTGGACTTGTGTACGTTCAGGTTCCTAAGATGGTCTCGAACCAGATCCTCTCCTACAGTGGGCCCAGGGTCTTCATTCTCACTGTCCCTGCATCTGCCTTCCAAGACTTGGGTGGTGTGGTCAGAGCAGCAATAAACAAACTCACCAAGCTGGTATTAAAGGCGAAGGTGTTCTGCAATGTGCTGATGCAATTTCCTTATGATTATTCAGAAGTTTCAAGTTAATGTTGGAGCAGAAGGTATTGATTGCTGCAGCACTACTTTTGGGGTTGTGATGGTTGAGTTAAGAAAAGAAGGCTTGTAACACGATCCATACGAAGCATGTGTAATTCTGCATGAAGGTGGGTGTCCCTTTTTATAGTAAGATAAAGAAAAGTTGCAGGTTATGCTATCAGGGAACAATGTACAGAGCAACACACTGTGGTATTTTATAGGACTTCGAACTTGGGCAGGTTTGGAGCCTGCCAGCTCAGAAATGCAGGCAGAGTTGGTATGCAACCTTGTGCCAGACTACTGATGTGCCCTGTAGCACCTTAGCTTTAATGTACACCTAGAGAGCTAGTTTAATATTTCACTAAAAGCTTTGGTAAGATGAAACTTCAGCAAGAATGGAAAGACTTGCCTCCTGTCTTAGGCTGGTAAGCAGAACATGCTCTGAGCTCTGGTGCATTTGTAAAGAGCTGATATTGTGTTGCTTGAATTTCTCGTTGTTTGGTATGGTAGTTAATTATTAACTGCTGTTTTAATACTGTATTATAAATCCATTAATTGATTTGGTTCTGGCTGTGATATTGACCTGATGAATGGTGTTCCACAGTCCCAGTTTTGAAGGATTAAAGAGTTGATTGAAAAGATTAACAAAACATTTTTTTTGTGAAGTACAACCACTTGTTTGTTCTTTCATTTTACAAGGCAGAGGAAAATATTTCTTCTATTCTAAAGGGTTAAAATTTTTTAGTGCTTTGTAGTATAATTAAGAAATGCTGAAGCTTTCTCCTATGTAGTGCAACTAGTCCCTAAACAAAATTATTTATGCTTAGGACAAGATCTATATGGACACAGACATTTTTCTCATGTACTTTAGTAATGTGATCAAAATCAACGTTTTACAAGGTCCAGAGTATTGCACCGCAGAAAAGCCTTATCTCTGAAAGCAGTTTGCAAAAAAAATCTTGCTATGAATCATAACTGATTAGGTTCTTAAACACAAAAATATTTGTAAGAATCTAGCTGAAAATTATGAGCTGTCAAAATCTAAATGGTGAGGGATTTCTAAATTATACTATTAAGTAGCTTGGATGAAATTTTTCATGTGATAGGGATACAGGGAACCATAACTGCACACAGAGGTATAGAGATATTAACATCTCTAGGGATGTTAATTTCTGCCTGTTAAAAATCACTTGACTTTGGAGTTAACGAAGATGAAACTTCCCTTTCATTTGTTACAACACCATTTATATTGCAGCATTAGCACTAATATCATAGAATAGTTAGGGTTGGAAAGGACCTTAAGATCACCTAGTTCCAACACCCCTGCCATGGGCAGGGACACCTCCCACTAAACCATGCCATCCAAGGCTATGTCCAACCCAGCCTTGAACACCGCCAGCGATGGAGCATTCACAACTTCCCTGGGCAGCCCATTCCAGTGCCTCACCACCCTTACAATAAAGGATTTCTTCCTCATATCCAATCTAAACTTCCCCTGTTTAAGTTTGAACCCATTACCCCTTGTCCTCTCACTACAGTCCCTAATGAAGAGTCCCTCCCCAGCATCCCTATAGGCCCCCTTCAGGTATTGGAAGGCTGCTATGAGGTCTCCATGTAGCCTTCTCCTCTCCAGGCTGAACAGTAATATAACATATGTTTTATTTTTTCACCACATACTCTAGGAGGTCATCTAATTTTAAAGCTTCTGATGACTCCAAATGTAATGCTTCTGGAAAGAAAAATCTCTGAAGTTTTAAGTCACTGAATCTTACCAAATAGTACAGATGCTACAAGTCACAGCTGTGAAGCCCTTAGTTTGCAAATCTTATGAAGCATGAATGTCTGAGTTGCCTTGCTAGCAAGTACACTTTGTCAAGGGAGGATGGTGTTCTTGGGGGGATTATTCAGGGTACATTTGTTAAGGTGACTTATAATGACCCTGGTATGGCTGAGGCTTTCTACATTTATTTGAAACCCCATTCTTTCTCCTGGCTCAACTCACAGCTAAACACAGAGCCTACTTCATGATCATAACTAGGCTGACTTGTATCACTTTGGGAAGCCCAAGGGAGATAATTTTTTTCAATGGGAGCTGAGGAATCTCTGTTAGCTGGAAGAGGCTCTGGCTTGGTTCTATCTCCAGATGCTCCAGAGGTGCACTGGTCTCTTGACTGTGTGAAATGGCAGCGAGTAAATAGTGAGTAAAGACAAATTACTCTGGGCAGGAGATGTTGACTTCTTTGCATTTTCATAACACGTCTTTTGCAACTGAAAAGAGCATTCTGGTGTCCTGAGGAATGCCTACCCACAGTAGAGCTACAAACATGTCTGGATGGTGCTAGGCTTGCCTTCAGTATGGGTTGTTCTGGAAAATCAACACAGGCTGGACAGGGCATGCCACCCTGGTGTTTTTTTATCCTAAGGCCTTATTTCCTTGCGGGGTCTTTTCAGAAGCAGCTGTCATCTTGGTGTACTTTGTGTCCTTTCCCAGTCACAGAGGAGAAACAGATGGAAGCTTTCAGCTGCTTCACTTTTTACGTATAGTATGTTAAGAAAATAACGGCTTCTGTAGCCAAGGCCAGAGGCCAAAACATTTGTTTGCACCATATGTGACCCAAGTGCTAAGCTTTAAGAAAGGCCCAACAGCTCAAAGCATAGGTACAGAATTTGCTACTGTGGGCTAGAGAACCTCTCTTATAAAGACGGGCTGAGAGAGCTGGGGTTGTTCAGCCTGGAGAAGAGAAGGCTCTGGGAAAACCTTTGAACAGATTTTCAGTACCTGAAGGTGGCCCACAAGAAAGCTAGAGTGGGCCTTCTGGCAAGGGCATGTAGTGACAGAACAAAGGGTAATTAATGGTTTTAAACTGAAAAAGTGTGGATTTATGTCAGATATTAGTAAGAATTTCTCCACTATGAGGGTGGTGAGGCATTGGCACAGGTTGCTCAGAGAACTTGTGGATTCCCCATCCCTGGCAGTGTTCAAGGCCAGGTTGGACAGAGCTTTGAGGAATCTGGTCTAGTGTGAGGTGTCCCTACCTGTGGCAGAGGGGTTGGAAATAAATGATCCTTAAGGTCCCTTCCAGCCCAAACTGTTCTATGATTCTATAATGACTCTGTGAAAAAGGTGTGGTGAGCTGCTCAGCTGCAGGAAGGAGATGTGTGTAAGAGGAGGTGGCGGAGAGCTGGCTGCTGTAGGTGTCTCTTAGCTGTTTACCTCTCCCCACATAGTTTACAGGGAGCCTTAGCAAACCTGAGCAGCACTTCAGTCCTTCTCTTCTATGTATTTAGATCCAGGTGAGTCAGAACCCTAAATCCTTTCTAATTTTATTTCATTTTGCTGAAGTTATCAGTTATCCTCATAGTCCCTGTATTCTAATTTTAATAGCATTAAAAAAAAAAAAATAGGAAGGAGGATACATTTTATTTATTGGTTCATTCATTTTGATTTCCCCAAAGTATTACTGGAGGCAGTATTTTCCCAAGCATAGCTCTTTGGAGTCTACAGAAAAATTAGAAACATAAAAATATCACTAGCACTCAACTCTCATGCTGGAATAGTCCTTTGCCAAGCGGACTCTGAAAATCAGCCCTGTGATCCTGCAGGGTGTTGTGAATCAGTACGCTTGAAAATTTAATTTAGAAGTGCAAGCACTTTTTTCATCTTTCAAGGCCTGCAAAACTGTTTCTAAGGCAATAAGGCAATTCTTGCAGCTTTTGGAGAGTTTGAATTGATCCCAGACTCGAGCAGTCTTGAAATCCTTTACAGGTCCTCTTGCCAGCTGCTGCTCCCAGAATGGCTAGAGTGACCATCTGTCATTTTTAAGCCTACAAATGTTACATATCAAGGATGAAAACAATCGAGAGAAGGCTGCTAACTCTTTCCAGCTCTACCTTTTTGTTGAGGAACTACTTTTCCCTGCATGTCTGAGCTGTGGACAGTCACCATTGGTGTGCTTGGACTCCCTGCTCTCCTTGCTCTTCTGCCTCTCGAAGTCCCAGGTGTGCTCACGGCACAGCTGCCTGCTCCTCTTCCTAAATTCTTCTCCCCTACTAAGGGAAAAGTAAGGAACAGAGTAGACATTGAATTTAAACGCTTACTGATGCCACAGGCACTCTCTAGCTCTAGCGAGGCTATTTCCGTCCTGCCCGTACTGGGAAGTGCTTGAAGTTGAGGCACTCACACATTAGGTGGTGCTAAACTCTAATAAATGCAGGCGAAGTGGTCCCTGGAGCTGTTGTCCGTCTTGCTGCGCTTGGCAAGGC
The DNA here is from genome assembly GCA_039720435.1 of Amazona ochrocephala. Taxonomy (NCBI): domain Eukaryota; kingdom Metazoa; phylum Chordata; class Aves; order Psittaciformes; family Psittacidae; genus Amazona; species Amazona ochrocephala. The sequence goes on from CM077881.1 coordinate 28,038,275, forward strand.
TCCATGCTCATCTTCATGCTGTTAAATACTGCCCTGCAGCACCGATTGCCAGTTCAGAGGCTTGACAGTTTGCAGTTAAACCTGCCATTAAGTAATTCTAGATAAAAAATTTCCTGACTGCTACTTTTTTGTCTAAAACTGCAGCCAATATTAAACTTGGGAACCTGAAATTAATGTTTTGGGATTTTCCTATTTTTAGGGGTGCTCCAAGGGTGGGAATAGTTGGGGTAATGGATGTCATCTCCAAGCTGTTAGAGCCAAGCAATTCTCTCCCCACTTCCCAGAGAACATAGCCCTTCTGGCTGTTTTACTTACTAAAATGTCACCAGTTGCAACTAGAATTGACCTAGAACTCAAGCCCCAGTCAGACAATGTCCTAAACCAGGTAGAGGGTTGAGGGGTCAGCCTTAGAGAGGGCTCCTACAACTTCAAAATTAATGTGCAGTTAAGACCTGCATGCACCTACTTTAGTCACTACAAGACTGAAAATGCAGATTTGGCTTCTAACAGAAATTTTTGGAATGGATGAGGTTTGAAAATTTGTTTAATGAATAGAAATATTAAGATATTTGAATTGACATAGGGGATCCTAGTTAAAGAAGCTGCCAATGAGCAGAATTTACAGCTCTCATTCACAAAACTACTCTGTATTGACAGTTCTATTAACTCTGCTTAGCTATCAAAGATCTAAGTTTAAAGTGGGAACAGGTACGTCTCAAGAGATGGCTTGCACTTCCAAGTAATTTCTCTACTTCTTCCAAAAGCATTGAATGGGATCTGTAGGTAACAGTCAGGTCCCTCTTTGGACCAAAACCCTGTCTCTTCTTGCTTTAAACTTCTCCCAGACCCTTGTTGAATAAATCATCATTCAATGTGCAACAAAGAGGTAGAAAACTTGGCTGAAGACTACCTTACAAAGGGCTACCTGCTTGAACTCTCCTAGCTACATCTCTGTTGCATTTGAGATGCAAAATAGGGAACCTGCAGTTGGGTGCCCAGTAGAGCTAGAGACCATTCTGCAGAGCATGAGAAGAGGAAGATTATCATGGTCTTCCCTGCATACTACTGAGCATGATTTTTTTTCATGCTCTGCACATGCTGCCAGGCTGCGTGAAAAGTAGTGGGAATGCAGCAAGGGCTGGCATGGAGTACGCCATATTTGCAGCCACCTGTCAAAGTTTGCTGTTAAAACATTAAAGAATCACATTCCGTGGAGTTCTACTGCATGGGCAAAACTCTGGGTTAGGAGATCAGGACCTTGCAGGATAATCATGGGCAGCATTAGGCATGAAGGCATCTAAAATAGCTAAAAAGATGCTTTGAAACAAGCTGCCAAATAATGAATAATCACAGAGAACTTAAATGGGACCTATAGTACAGCCTTTTTTTTCTTAAGGCAAGCTACCTCTCTTGGTCTCTTTTCCTCTTTGAGAATAAAAGGCAGAATCAATAAGCTAGTCAATGAGACCACTATAAACCACTTTGAAGTTTGTGATAAAAGAGAATTTTCTTTCCTCTTTGAATTGCAGATTACTTAGCACACAACATGACTGGTTTACTTCCACCTCAGCAAATCCAACTGAGGCATGTAAGCTCCCATCCCACCCCACTGCTCTCCTGAGCACAACTCCAGTGAGTGAATTCAATCAGCTGTAGTCTGTACTGCAGACATTGCTTTTCAAACTAGAAGCTGAAGCTATTGTTTCACCATCCCAGCTCTCTGGAAGTTTTGCCATTTTCAAGGCACTGTACGTTATCTGGCAAGTGAGGAAAAAAAAATTCAAGCAGTCCTAAAATCTTTAGCCTTTTGTTTTTTTATTTAGTGCCCACGGGTTGACAGCTGCAATAGCACTATAATCATTAGTAGTAAAGTAAGTGTTAAGCTGCATGTAAATTAGCACTTGATAGTCCCAAACAGTTAATGAGCTATTCGTTAGAAACAAGTTGGGGGAGAATGCCTAATTCCTAAATATGTACAAGTCTGAGTGTTATGAACCATAGCAGTCTTACTTTTAAATCTATAATAGGATTAAGTTGGACCTCTTGACTTTCTAGCTCATACCTGGAGGGCAATAACACTTTGATTCTAGCAGCCAGTGAATGTTTGCTCACTATTTGGCTCCTACTCTACAGATGCACTGTTTCTCTTCAGCAATTTCAGAACTATTCAGTGGCACGACACCAATGGAAGTATCTGGTGTAGAGATTTCCAGGGGCTATTGCATTTTAATCTTACAATGGCCAGTGCTTCTCATCCTTTGCTGTCATTGTGAGTTTGAGACCTTGTCAGAGACATGGGTGGTCGTTATTAGTGTGCAGTCACGTAATGCAAGATTGTCCTTGACCAGGGTAGCTCTCATGAAAAGTACCCCAGAGGGGGATGGCTTCTGTGCTCTGCATGTTTGCAGCACCTAGCAGTTTCCTTTCCATTGAGGCTCTTTAACACAGTCACTAATCAAATATTTTGCCCCATTCAAAGATAAGACCTGAGACATTAGGATGGCACATTTCAGCTAGGTTTGAAATTGGCAGAGCAGAATTTAGGTAAACTTCCTTACACATAAAAATTACCTTGCTAACACGGGATAGTTTATAATCTCTTCTTGTATCTTACTGCACATTCAGCCTTCAGTTGATGTGAACTACAGTCTTTCAACCCACCAGAGCCTGCTTTCTGTTTGCAATGGTTTGTGCTGCTAATCTAGTGGGACATCAAGGAGACCTGATGACATCCCACCTAGCAGATCCCTGTAGAGACATAGGGTCCTTCAACTTATCTCACTTAAGAGTGGAAATGCAGAATGACAAACCTTGGTACCTCATGTTGCTAATGGCACTATGGATCTAGGATGAACAGTGTTTCAGAGAGGAGCAAGAGAAGACCTCTCCCTCTTCCTTCAGCCTCTCCCAAATACACTCCAAAGAATGTAAGTATGCCCTAGGCTTCAGTTGAAGACTTTCAGTGTTCCTGTCACCACTTCATTGCTCACTGGGCTCCCTGCCAGCCCAGTCATTTCCAAAAGATGTTCACCCAACAGAAGTGCTCTGGTAATGCAAGTTACCTTAAACACTTGTATTCCTTATGAGTTAAACTAAAGCACCAGGGACTCATCTTCAAGTGAAGGGTGGGGAAGAAAAGATTAACCAGCTAACTGCAAAACCATTCCCTTTAACTGAAGGCCTGAAGCCACATTGCATATTTGATAGCTTGGGACAGAAAAGTGCACAGTATTTGACATTGATGCGGAGTAAATTTTTCATGAGCTGGCCTCCTAACAGACTGCTTCTTGAGAGGAAGAAGCTGGGGTGGTGGTGATAGCCTGAGCGCCTGCAAAAGCAAGCCATGAAGTATCCAGTAGCTTTCTTAGAACCTGAGGATCTTCCCACTTGGGCTTGCATAGCTTTTTGTTATATAAAACTTCATCCCATTCTTAGCAGACGGGAGCAGTGCATCCAGCAGGTGCTGCGCTGGCGGGCATCGGAGCCGGACAGTACTGGTGATATCTGATGGCAGCTCTGAAGGCTGCTAGCCTGCCTATCCTGTACTTGTGAAAACATGAATAATTGAACGTTCTGTCAGACTGTGTTCTTATTTTTAGTAGCATTGCTGCAAATGCCCTACGTGCTACAGAGATCTCTCTCTGAAAAAAAATATTGTTTGCAACCTGATTTTAACATGGTTAGCAGAGTTTGCAAACATGGCAATAGCCTTGGAAAAACTGCTTCTGTGAGAGAAAGGCCTCTGGTTTAGTCTGAGACTGTTATTTTTCTACCTCTTATGCTATCTCAGCTTTATGGCAGCAGGACAGGTTACAGAAAAGTTTTTGTCACAGCTTGCAGTGAAAACAGATGGTGTAGCAAAGGAGCCAAAAAACAAGGCTAAGAAAAGAGATGTTATGTATCTCTGTAAAATACTTTGGCCAATTATTTTAAAAATGTCAGCCATCAGGGTGTTTTTTCAGCTTCCTGGTATCTAATACAGATGTCAGATTTATTTTTTTTAAGAGTAGCTAGATAAATTACTCCACATTCTCCTACAAAATCACTTTGCTATAGTTACTAGTGAACAATAAGACATCTTTTCCCGCAGCTGATGGAAGTCCCAAGGTCCGCTCATAGTTGCATCAGTAGAACATGCTGAAAAATCTTTTCCCTAATAGTAGCATACTGGTCCTCACCACTCATAAATGAGATGTAAAAGTCAATGCCATGTCTCAGAATGTCACACTGAATAAACTCAAATATTAAGCTGGCCAGAACACTGAGCTAGCATGAAGAAATAAGGCTTGGAGCATGGAAAAATAAGGGTTACAATGCTTACACTGCCTGCACAGAGATCAAGTTTTGTCATTTATTCTCTACAGTACTTGAGTGGGATCTTAATGTGCTCAACTGGAGGTCAGCGGTGCTACTGTTGCGTGTGTGAATATTTCTGTGACCATTTTGCTATTTCGTCTGGCCCCAGGCAGCTTCGATGGTCACTAAAGTGGAGATAATGCTTCCTGGCATCCTGCTAGAGGACCTGCCTTCCACCGAGAGCCACCTGCAAGCTGCCTCAGGCAGAAGGATGTTATTATATGAACCTCCACTTAGTGTCCTCATTTGCTTGCTTTTTGGATCAGCTAGAAAAAGGGAGGGCTCTTGTTTCAGGAAGGACAGAGGCTAAAAGGCAAGAAGATCAGAGTATACGCATTGTTTACATAAAGAATTAACCTGCAAAATTAAGCCCAAGCTCTGCCCGAGCACCTTGGGGTTGGCAGCATCTCTCCTGACGCCTGTTGGGTTTGAATGGCTTCAGGATGCAACCCACAGTTTGTAAGCATTGTAATCCACATTCAGGAGTTTGGCTGAGGTCCTCTGAACCTGTGAAGTATGGCAAACTCTAACATGTAGGGCCTGACGCAGAGCTGAAAATCCCTGGGAATCCCTCCTGATCTGAAGAGCATGGCTTTCCCGCTGTGGATAAGCAAGTGCAAATGCTTTCACACCATATCTGCTAATGAGTTACTGGACAGACTGTATTAGTCTCATTTTGGGTCCTGATTATGTAAAACATCAATGTGTGCTTCATGTTGAAGGCAATTCCTCCCTTGTGTGTTTACTGATAACTAACTGGTCAATGGGAAAACTCAAGTAGATCTCTATTTCAGACTGAAGGAGCTGTCTGGGTGTTTGGTTTTTTTTTCAGCTGTCTCTGTTAAGCTAGTAATAGTATATCTACCTTTAAACTTCACCTAGCTCATTAACAAAATCTTACTCCCTATAAATGCTTAAAGCTGGAAAGAGTAGGGTCTATGCCAACCAGCTCATGTTTTTACAATCACCTACACATAGAATCATAGAATAGCTAGGTTTGGAAAGGACCTTAAGGTCATCTAGTTCCAACCTTCCTGCGCATTACAGGCCATTTAATACCATGTGGAATTGCAGAGGAATCTCTTCAAACTTCCCCTTTGCCCTATATTTATATCTGAAATGGGTCTCTGTAATGGAATTATTTTAATAAATACAATTAATTTGTTACTAATTTGATAATTTCAGTATGGTAGCTATTGCTTACCTTAAAGAAATGTCTTTGCAGCATTTACATGATGCAAACAAGGAGTGCACAGAACTACGTACTTGCTTCAAAAGTTTTCACTGGCTTGAACAGAGAAAGGATTAAACCATGTTGCAGATCAGCCCCGAGCTTTGGCATACTCACTGTTTGGGGAGCCTTTCTTTTTTGTCATTGGGACTGTGGAGCCCTGAAAACTTCACTTCTGTAGCTGCTGGAAGACAAAAAACTATTTCAAAACTCATTCGTGACAGAACAACGTTGTATTTCACATGATCTTAATTTTACCAAATTCCCCTATTTCAAGGTCAAAAACTGTTTTGGTTTGGTTTGTTTTTTTTCAGATCTTATACAAAAGCATCTTGTCTCCTCACAAAAGGGACAAAATCCATCCCTTCCACCAGGGATTTGTTCCAGTGATAAACACTGACTTTGCTTTAGGCTACGTTGCCTTATTTTGTGAAACTTTTCTAGCTTGAGTTCATAGCAAGCTGACCAAGTACTGCTATTCTGTGCTAGGGTAAACTCCAGAGGGAAAAAATCTCCTGTTAACAGGGAATATTTGAACACACCAGTTGACGAATCGGACTTTCACCCAGTAATTCCACTAAAAATTTAGTAGCATAATTAGATGATTACCTCCTTCAGTTCTTATTCCTGTTCCCCAAACTTAATACTCACCAGTCCTAAGTCTTCTAATTATTTTCTAGGTCTTCCAACCTTTGTCCAATGGAGCATTAACTTGTAAAATTGTATCTGACATTTAAGTCTATTTAGATCCAGCTTAATTTGATCTTTCTCCTTTGCTACATAATTCTTTATTCCTTTTCTTTGTCCAGACAAATTGCAGGACATGGGCCTCTAACCTGATCCTTTTTCTTATTAAGAATTGTTAGGATCCAGCTTGCAGCTATTGGGAGCCAGTTGGCAGATGTGCTTTTGTGTGCAAAATCAGGACCAAAGCTAAAAAAACAGACACATTTATTTCTCCTGGTGTAGCATGAGAGCAGTTGGAATGCTTGGGCTGCCAGTAGTGTGTTAGGTGTGAAATATCCGCTACCTTTAACTGGGTGAATCTCTGACTGCAGAGCCTGTTATTCTTGGTATCGGCAATAGGAGTGCATCAATGGGCCAATTTTCTGTGTAGCTGTAAATTACACTGTGTTTTGTTGCACAAGAGAAAAGCCACTGAGAGAACTGATTCTATTTAGGTGAGTTGTACTGAAGGAATATCACTGTTTTAGAAATAATCATTATTGGTTTTGATTTGATGTGGAATACAGTAGAGCCTAAGCTGTATTTTGTAGGATTGCTATAATTACTTTGAAAGCTCAGCATGTAAAAATTTGTAACAGCTCATGTGCTCACTTCAGGAATCTTTTCAATTTTACCCTCATGAACAGTTGTTCATTCATTGCTGATTGCAACGATCTTTTAATCAAGAAAACAGTGTGGATATTTTACTCCAGCTGGTAATAAGGGTTGGGGGAAATGGTGAGATTAATTCAACAAGCTGAATTTGAGAACTGAATTTCTTCAAAGTAATGATACTTGCTGAATAGAAAGAAGTGGCTTTAAAGCTTCTTTAAAATGAAAGTGTCAAATTCAGCATTTAAGCAGTGTGTTGCAAATGGACTTTGATCATAGAAGCAGCAATGGGAAGGTCTGTATCACAGGCAGCCTACAGAGGCAGCTTTTCCCCATTGCTCTTTTTGTGGCAGCAATGGGTAGAAGCTCTGGTTTGCTTCACCAACAACAAATTATAAATCACTAAGTGAATGAGCCAGCATACAACAAAACAGCGGGAAGCAAGGATCTCCCTTTCCGTTCTCTTTGCTGCTCAAATTACCTCATGCAGCGCTTGCTTACTCTTTGGTGTCCAAATCCAGCATCTTACTGACTACCTTAAAGATTGGTGTTATTCGACAACAAAATGGTGGACAGACACTACAGATCACTTCTCAGACAGATAGAGCTAGGGAGGGGATAAGATAATAAGGGAATAAGATAATAAGTTTTTTCTGTGTTCTCAAAGTTCAATATCCCTTGTAGGTTACCATCACAGCTGTCTGGAAAGAACTTCTCATAATTTTCACACTCTTAACATGGAAAGGAAAGAAAAACAGCCAGAAGGATTGCTTTAGATGTTGTTGTTGACTTCTGTGGGTTATTCCCCTGGAAAATGTTGGGGTTAAAATATTAGAGTCATCTAGTGAAAGCATGAGAATTCTGGATGAAACCTGCTTTAAGGGTTCCCCTGAAACCACAGACACATTTTTTTAACAGAAAATGGTACTTCTGGATGGAAGAAACACAACTTTTCTGATCACTGTTTGATCAGCTTCAGGACTATGAAAAACCCTTCAGGTTCTAATTATAGCCTGGTGGTGTCTTTTATAGTTATTTTTAAGTAAGGTCTATCCAGATATGAATGGCACAAGCAATAGCACTTGCATTGCAGATTTGACTTGAAGAAAAACCCATCTGGTCATTACCAGTGCCAAGCGAGTGCTCAGCTTCGGGCTGCTGCATGACTCAGTTGCCTGCTCTTACTGTGCTGGCTGTGTCTGCTCTGGCTCTGCTATTGGCCAGTTTGGATCCATGCTTCCTGATGGGGACACTGTTCTTGAGAGCAGCATGCTAGTTAGACATCTCAGATAGCCCATGTGAGGAGGCAAGGGCAAAGAAGAGTTTACTCATCAGACCTCACAACTGGTTTCAGTGACCAAATTTGGGAACGTGTGAAAGAGATGACCAAGCTTTGAGAATTTAGTCTCAATTGTGACTTGTGCAAACAGGGTACAGAGCAGAACCAAAGCCCTGCCAGGTGCCAAACCACACAACTATCTATTTTGCAATCAGGAGATATGAATAAGTAGTCCATACTGAAATGGAACACTGTTTTTATAAGTGTTTTTGTAACCTAGTAAGCAGAGGGAAAACTGCATCAAAGAGGTATATTTTAACAGTAAAGTGATGCTGCTAAGTTATGTACAACTTAGGAGCTTTTCCACCAGTGAAAATGGATATAGTAAAGATGCTTTAGCCACTCCAGGCACAGGTGGAGTGACTCCAGATATCAAAGGTGCAACTGAGAGCCTTCCCTCTTGGTGGCTTCATTGGGAATCTTGCATAGCCACGGAACTCAAGTTGGGGCCAGTTATCATTATTGCAATAAAAAGCAAATGAGAAAACTCCAGTGAGGTATGTCATTACTATCGGTTTTCACAGCTTACTCTCCAGACAGATTGAGTTTAAGGGGTTGTTTTCACAGTTGCCTCTTCTGGTATGCTAAGAGGGACTGGGAGACTTGAACCTATTCAAATTCATCTCTTGATATTTCTCATCATTTGTATATTGGGATTATTCCATAATGAGAAAATGTTTGGGTTTGTCATACAGAATCAAACAGCTTTGATATGTATACTTCATCTTAACTAGTATCTTCTATGTGGAGGGAGCATAAAGTGACCTCTGTCATGGTGGTATTTTCATTATCTTTTTAGTGGCATGAAAACTAGTGAGTGCATCTTCTATAGAACTCCCAGCACAAAAACAAATCTGAAATATTGAATCCCCATGGAAACAGCTTATCGTGGATGGAGGATTTCCCCCAAAATCAGATTGTGAGCTTCCAGGAAGGCATACTGGAAATGGTGATCTCACATAAAAGCTGAAAATGTGCGTGGGAAGAGAAGAGAGGAGATTTTGGGGAACAGGGGAACCCAACTGCCGGTGTTCAGCCCCTAAGACTGAACTTCTGTGGATTTAGTGTACATGTGAGCACTTCCACTGATTTTCAGCACTCCAGGCAGAAGTGCCATTGTTAGGTATTTAATCTGCAAGTTAAGAGGATCATCTTTCTTCCTTTCAAATCTAAATCCCTTGTTAGCTTAATTTCTTGAGAGGAACACAATCAGACAATTTTTCCCTGAATACAATTGAGAGTCAGCCTTTTTTTTTTTTCTCCACTCACAAAGAAAAGCACAAGATACAAAAGAATGCTTACTTTCATTTGTAGCTTTTTTTTGACCACTGAAGTGCACATGATGTGTCAGCTCCTCAAATCCCTTTATTCTGTGTCTGAGTTTACACTCTTCCAAGTATTTTATTTTTGGTCGGCTGTGTCACTTTCTGTTTTCCTCAGAGGTTTTTGTTTTAATTGCAACACTTTAAAACTTGACACCCACATTCCGTCACACATCAAGACCATCTTCTCTTGTCTTAGATTTCCTGCTCCTGTAGCTTCCTGGAGCTCTACCCCCAGGCAATGATGCAATGTACTCAATTGCTTATGCATTCATTCAGTGGCAGAAGAAAGGAAAATCTCACGTGAATGGCCCAGATGCCTTTCCACTATCCATGGGTGAACTACATCCCCTGCCTCTGTGACCCAGAATTTATCTTCTTTCTGCAAGTGACTGAATTTTCCTTGTACTCTGTTATAATATTTCCTCAAATGTCTTGAGTTGCGACATTTGGACTTCTCTTTTCTCTGGCTTCTCCCCTTGAGAAATGCTGCCCAGGCTCTCAAATCATGTAACTGCTCATGATCTTTGCAGAGCTCGAGTGGAACGGCTAGATCACAGTTAGTGGCTCACTTCAGAGCTTTTTATTTCTAGTCTTGCTGATTTGGGTCTTGGCTGGGGTCTGAGTAAAAACTGGTGTTATTTGACAGCTGTTTTTTACATGAGCTGGTAGCGTCTATATTCTAAAGGGGCATGCTGGTAAGGAATACTGAAAATTTTGGTGAAACACTCTTAACAGACAAGAGGCCAGGGACTAAATTAGCATGCAGTCTGAATTACTGGAGCATGCTGAAGCATCTCTTTAGATCAAATTAGCTTCTTGTCAGTGCAAACAACCAACCTCCACATGCTCAAACTCTTCAGATTATTCCTTGAAACCTTGACTGCTACAAAATGCAAAAGATTATGCCCTTGGATATCAAGACCTGTGCAAGCAACATCCTTTATCTAACTGGATTTCAGAGAGGCAGTATGCAGAGGGTGAGATGGAGCCTCAACACTGCAAACAGCTTTGCATGCATCCATGCAACTATATTCAAGCAGAGGTTCTTACAGCATTAGCAGGCTTCCACTGAAGGCCTGTGACCCTCAGTTTTAGTTCTTGCAAAGAGGTATTTGTAAAAATGTATGGCCTTCCATAAACACCACCCAGTGCCAGCGAGCGAGGAGATAAGAGAGAAGGGCTTTGTCTTTCCTCAATCAGAGAACATATCTTTGCTTTTCTTCTTTAAAGAAATAGGTCACTTTTATTAGAACTTGTCAGCAAACAGGAAGCATGAAGAGTAGCACAATCCAAGCAGAATCCCCATAAGGTCTCCACATGGTGTTTGGATACTGGGTAAGCAATGACTCTTCCAGCTGAAATCATTAAGTATTCTGTCTTTAAAACTCTCCAAAACTTAACTTCCCTCCAAGAAGCACTAGAAAAGGAGCAAACTTGTACCAGCCATGACAGCAATTTTAGTGACTTTGCATTTCATGACAGTCCTTTTTTGAGTAAGAAGCGTAAGTCATTTTGGGACCCAATCTAATGCTTGGCAGGTTCACTGAGCTGTGACTATGTTGTCTCCTACAATCAGCTGTGCTTGAAGGTTTTCCATCAACTAGCTGTAAAGCAGTGGGGCAAAAGGCCTTTGTTGTCCCATTTCCCATATGTGAAATGAGGCAGCAGTTCCTCTGAAGCTGGATTTACTGATGTTTGTAAAGCTCAAAGTAGTTTCTGCTTGCGGATTTCAAAGGGCTGCACTTCTGCCTAGTGTCAGTACACTGACTTCAGCAAAGCTATGAACTAGATGGATATCTTCATCTTGTGCTAGTAACTCTTAACTAATCTTGTTAAATCCTTTCCAGACCCAGATCAGTATCTGAAATGCACTCTGTCCTGTAATTAATCTGATGATCCAAGCTATCCATGTGTACAAGTCCCTTCAAATTTTTCTTTAGAGTTTTTTATCTCAAAATTAAACTGTTTTAACAGAAGCAGGGTCATGATCTCTGTTTCTCGGTAGCTTTTTCATGCGCTTATTAAATATCCTGTACTGAGTGCACTCAGTAATTCAATGGTCCTGCTCTAGTGATTAGAGTTGGATACCAGGGTCTTAAAGACCCTGCACGGGAGCAGGTCTGACAGTCTGATAGCTCATGTGTGAAAGGCATCGGTCAGACCAGCCTGACAGATGTGTGGATTTGTTCCTCCAAGACATAAATGCACGATGAAGCATGTAGATCTACATGAGCTAGAACAGTGTCATGTCAGCACTCCTGGCTCCTACCTCATGCCGTCGTGTGTCCTCAGCAACACTTGGTCTGTTTCAGCTCTTGATGGTGGAGTCTACCTCTTGGTGAGGACAGTTTTTGACACCTGGCACTTCTGGAGCGAAGGGCTATTCAGCAATTAATCATGAACTACAGTGCTACTAATTGGTAAGAGCATGAAGACACCAACCTTTAGCTTTGCATGCCCTCCAGAAAAATGGGCATGTGACCTTAGCTTGTACAAGTGACTTCATTAATAGTCTAGGTGACAGCAAGACTTACAAGTAAGCTGTAGGAACAGAAGGAATTAATGGAATATTATCATGACTCAATTTTGTTGCCATTGACTAACAGTCACATTACTCACATATGTGAGAGTGCAGCAAACTGTAATTAATGCACTGTAGTTGTGCCTGATCTCAAAATCATGTCTGGCTGGTCTAATGTTGGCAATGACTTCCAGTTTACAGTTAAACTTCCAGTTTAACTTCCAGGACTACAGACCTCCACTGGTCCCTTCCAATCTACCTTACCAGGAGTCTGTCGTGTTTCACAATGCACAAATGTTGATACCCTAGTGTCACAGAAAGGGGTCTAAGGATAGGGAGTAGATGCTACATATATGCATAGGTAATTGTGTCAGAGGTAGAAACAACATCACAATTTTGCTTTCTTTTTCATCATCAGCCTTTGGTGTGCTTCTCTGGAAGGGCCTCAGATATTTGAAGGCATCAAGAAGGAGGCGCTGGGGAGGTTTATGGCAACAGGGAGTGCAAGGCTGAGTCAAAACACTGAGCTACTGGGTGAAGAACAAAGCAGTCTAGGCCAACCAATGAGTATCTAGTCTCTATAGAGTCTTCCATGGAAATCTGAAGGGTTTATTTCCCATTTAAAGAGTGGAAATCACAAACATTTTTGGTTTTAGGCTTAGGGTTTCTCTGTAAGACACAAATAATATTGCACAGCTGAAAACTTGTAATCAACGAGAAAGATTTGTTCACCTCTCGGCCAGTGCAGGAGCTGCTAAAGGTGCTCAAAGGTCCTGTGAGATTCATCCCAACCCCTTTTATTATTTGAAGCTTATATGATTGTGGAGAGGTAAGGAGAGAAATGGGCCCTTGTGTCCTTTCTGCAAAGACTGAAAGTGCTTATCAGCATTTTATCTAATTATTTGGGTTTGGCACAGGCCTAGACTGCTTTTGTGCCCAGTTCAGTCTTGCTAGTACAGTGCTTGTACAGTACTAGTTAGTGCATGTGCTAGTTGTACTTGCTAGTACAGTACTAGTCTAGCTAGTTACATGTGCTAGTTTGGACACAGAGACTGTTTAAGAGCATCTTCCTTATCTCTGAGGATGTTTGCATGCCCCACTGCTCACCTTGCATGAAGGTGAAAGCCTGACAGTCCAGTTTGTGAAAACCACCCCACAGCTAGGGCACTTTTGTGTTACCATTTTAGCCTGGGTCTGGTCACCCTGCCTTGACCTGGAGAGCTAACTTGACTAGCCAGAACAGTGCCATCCTGCCAGGAAAATCACAAGCTCTGTTCTGCAAAGAGCTGCTCAGATGGTCTGCTACCATGTGAGATGTGCGGATCAGAAACCCTTCTCAATTGGGATCTGGGGCTTAGCTTGGCCACATGTGTGGGCTCCACTACCAGGGTCACACAAGCATCCCCGTTCAGGCAACTGAATTTTAGGAAAATGCTCTGCGTAGCTTGAATATCCCAGTGTGGGGTGGGGAAAGGGATCAGCTCCCAGTCTCCTCTCTCCCTTTCTCCTCATGAGAATTAAACATGAGAGCTAAGTGCTTGCTTTTCTGAACCTATTATTGGTAACCAATGCAAAATATCCCTTTACATGACAAGTAAATGACCTGCGAAGTACAAGCTATAAAAATTCAGGTCATGTTTTCTGTTTCATTAATATGCTGCCTGACAAAGCCTTTGTCTGCTGGGGCTCTCTGCTGGGGCACCAGACTTAGAAAACCCTTAAGGATTTCTCACTGTCATTAGGAGATAGAAAGGCAAGCAGGCTTCTAAAGGAAAAAAGGTTCCCAAAAGACAGGCTGCTTTTGTGTCCTGATCTCATGAGCAACCACAGGAGGAGGGAAGTAATGCCATTTACATGCACAGTCCCAGTAGTGTGGGGTTCAAATGCTTTTATGTTTCACTAATAGCTGGGCCTGACTGTCCCAGAAATCAATAGAAAGGTTTTCCTTGATTGCGACAGGCAGCTGACCAAAACTGTTACTCAGCCACAGAAATGTTCATAAAGTTGGGAAGGAAGGGAGACCAGTAAGAATCAGAAAGAGAATCCAAGGGAGAGTCTCTCTGAAATGCTTTTCTATGAAAATCATAGAATCATTTAGGTTGAAAAGACCATTAAGACCATCAAGTCCAACTGTTAGCCTAGTACTGCAAAGTCCACCACTAAACCATGCCCCTAAGTAACACATCTTTTAAATACCTCCAGAGATGAGGACTCCGCCCCTTTCCTGGGCACCTTGTTCCAGTGCTTGACAACCTTTCAAAGAAGAAATGCTTCCTAATATCTAAACTAAACCTTCCCTGGCGCAGCTTGAGGCCATTTTCTCTTGTCCTACCTCTTGTTACTTGGGAGAAAAGAGCAACCTCCACCTTGCTACAATCTCCTTTCAGGTAACTGTAGAGAGCAACAAGGTCTCCCCTGAGTCTCCTTTTCTCCAGGCTAAACAACCCTGGTTCCTTCAGCTGCTCCTCATGAGACTTGTGCTCTAGACTCTTCACTAGGTTTGTTGACTACCGTAGTCCTTCAGACAGTAGTATGAAAAATTTTCTGGAGATGGGTTGTTTTTTCCACATAAAGCTGTTTTTCAGAAATCACAGAAGTGTCTCCCTGCAGGGAACATGCAAGTGGGTTCAGAGTGCATCCCTTCTAGGTGCAACTACAGGGTTTTCCCATAAAGGATGTAGGGAGGATGGACCTTCCTTCACATGCTTGGCTAAGACTGCAATAATCTAAAACTGGATTCTGGATGTAAAGCTGGATTCTGGATCCAAAGCTTTTTCTATATGTAGGGATCCTGGGCTTGAAGGAATGCAAAAAGCAGTAGCTTTTTGTCTTGCCATTATTGAGTAGGATGTGTCCTGCCTTCTTGACTGCATTCTCTGGATTTACAGGGTGGTAATTGATGTGCTGGCAGTGAGATCATGCTGCCCTGCCTAGGGCTGAGGTTTAGCTTTCCAGCTCCAGGTCAGCTCCCATTCCTCTCACCTGTCCTGCTTCCTCAGCTACAAGCTGATAAAGTGAGTTACATATGGAGAGCATGGAGGTTGATGCAGCAGAGTGATCCAAAATGTAACCTGACAGGTCAGTGCTGTTCAGAGGGTTATAAATATTTTGAGCCAACAGGTATTTCCAGGTTTGACATCTAGGTATCCTGCGGAATCACTTCTTGCCAGAGATGGGTTTTAGGGACCAGGCTGCTTTGTGTCCTTCTCTGTGTTGTTCACTGCCATGTACCTTATTCTTTACACCACTCTTGCCCGGAATATCAGTGCTTTGGAGCAGCACCATTAGCCTCATTCCAAGGATACTCAGTCTGCAATGCTGCAATGAACGCATTGATTCATAGCTTATTTTTAAAGCCAGAAGGAATTGCTATGCTGATCTGCTCTGACCTCGAGCATGCAGTGGGCACAGGAGTATTTATAGCTCTGTTTACAACATTCTGCTCTGTATACAAGCCAATAAGCCTAAGAGCAGGGTCCCTGCCCCAGAGTAGGTTTGACATCCACTACAAGCTCAACTGCTTTATTATTGCCCTCAGTAAACAGCAGGGCAGACTAGCCATGCTGATTCCAGAGCACGTGGGGAGTCTCCTGTGCACAGGACTTGCTGCGTATACATCTGTCCTGGGTTCAGCAGTAGCAGTCATTTTTCCCCTTCTCAGTAGCTGGTGCAGCACTGTGTTTTTGATTTTGGGCCTGGGAGCAGTGCTGATAACACCAGTGTTTTCAGTTACTCCTTGGTGATGTTTAGGCTTCCAAGGACTTTCTGAGTTTCATGCTCTGCCAGGGAGGAGGGGAAGCTGGGAGGAAGGAGAGACAGGATACCTGACCAGACTAACCAAAGAGGTTATTCCATACCACAGCACGTCATGTCCAGGATGTAGAAAAGGAGCGGAGACCCGGGAGGGTGGTGAGGGTGCACGGTGGGGGGCACTGGTGGGGGTGCACTGCGTGGTCAGGCTTGATATTGGATGGTGAGAAGTTGTATTCTTTTCCCTTGTATTTTCTCTTGTCATTATTATTATTGGTGGTAGCAGTAGTGATTTGTGTTATACCTCAGTTACTAAACTGTTCTTATCTCAACCTGTGGGAGTTGCATTCTTTCGATTCTCCTTCCCATTCCTCCAGGAGCGGAGGGAAGAAAGAGGGGGAAGTGAGTGAGAGAGCGACTGTATGGGTTTGTAGAAGCTTAAACCGTGACAACATCTGTGGCCTATCTCCAGCAGAAACAGAAAAAAGCTCTAGGTGCGAGGACAGAGATCTGCCAAATCCTGGTTCTGTGCTTTAGTGTTTCTTAGTCTCCATGCTAAGCCTGTCTTGCATCTTCTCTGGGGGAATTGTCTCTCCTATGTTCTAACCATATTGAAGCAGACCAAAAGGTGCACAAAGCCACCGAGTAAGATAGTTGAAATGAACCTTGGGAGGTGCTGGAAAAGAGCAGGACAGAGCCACCACCAATTGCAGCTGCCACAGCTCTCCCAGTATAATATTTCTCAGTGTGTGTTCCCTGCTTTGTATTTGGAGTTGTAGGCTAAGACACCGCGTGCTCCAGGGCACCATGGTGCTGCATCACAGATGTGGTGATGAACTGACCTGCCCAAAGCTCAAGCACTACAAGAAGCTAAGTTCCTTGTATGTGTGGAACTCAGATCATTAAAATTGAAACAATGCTAAAGGTTACTTCACTTTATACTTGCCGGATCCTGTCTTCAGCAAGTATCCAGGCCATTTGTCTTTCTCCTCTGTTTAATTCTGTTGCCTTAGCTCTTGATACGTGGTGAGTGTCCAACCAGAAACCTGAGCAATAACTAAATACATAACAAGACAGATTAGCTAGTTTTTCTTCCTGTTCAATATCAGATTTTTGCAGGTTAGCACCCCGCAACTGCTGCTGGACTGCCAGCACAATATAAGAAGCCCTTGTCATTCCCTTTGCAGCAAAATACCAAGTGCGAGGTCCTACAGCTGGGTCAGAGCAATCCCAGGCACAGCTACACGTTGCACAGGGAAGAGATTCAGAGCAGCCCTGCAGAGAAGGACTTGGGGCTGTTGGTTGATGAGAAAATGAACATGAGGCGGCTTCAGTGTGCACTTGCAGCTCAGAAAGCCAACCGTATCCTGGGCTGCATCAAAAGGAGCGTGACCAGCAAGTCGAAGGAAGTTATCCTGCCCCTCTACTCTGCTCTCATGAGACCTCACTTGGAGTATTGTGTGCGGTTCTGGTGTCCTCAATGTAAAAAGGACATGGAACTGTTGGAACAAGTCCAAAGGAGGGCCACGAGGATGATGAGGGGACTGGAGCACCTCCCATATGAAGATAGGCAGAGAGAGTTGGGGCCGTTCAGCCTGGAGAAGAGAAGGCTGAGTGGAGACCTCCTAGCAGCCTTCCAGTATCTGAAGGGGTCCTATAGGGATGCTGGGGAGGGACTCTTCATGAGGGACTGTAGTGATAGGACAAGGGATAATAGGTTGAAACTTAAACAGGGGAAGTTTATATTGGATATGAGGAAGAAATTCTTTAAGGGTGATGAGGCACTGGAATGGGTTGCCCAGGGAAGTTGTGAATGCTCCATCGCTGGCGGTGTTCAGGGCCGGGTTGGACATAGCCTTGGATGGCATGGTTTAGAGGGAGGTGTCCCTGCCCATGGCAAGGGGGGTGGAACTAGATGATCTTAAGGTCCTTTCCAACCCTAACTATTCTATGATTCCAAAATGTTTTTTACAATATTTCTTAGAATAAGTTTTTCATAGCTAAATTTTCTTAGTGTTCTGATGACATATGTCCTCAGGTTCAAATTCCCCTGAGAGGTTGCCGGCTTTACCAGACTGTATTTGTGAGTGAACATGTAACTAACTCTAACATTGTGCATCCTCCAGATGAAATCCCTAAGAGGAAAAGTAATTCCCTTTTTACATACAGAAATGGTAAAATCAGCTAGAGCTAATGCTTTGATAGTTAAGAGAAACAGTTATTAATATTTCTGCATGGAGGCAGCACGGCCACCAAGGCCCTTGGCACTGTGAATCTCACAATCTTGCTCTTGGGCAAAGTATATGTAGTCATCTCTAATCTGTTCCATCTCTCTACAAGCAGCTCACCCAGCAGTGTGAACAAATTGCCTGGAAATGTCATCATCAGGCTTCATCTGGCACTATCTCCCCTTCTGTCTGGGTCACTGATTTCCTCATTTCTTCTGCCTTAAAACTCACATCATACATTAATTTGCAGCTCTCCAGTACTGAAGCAGCTGCACTGTGTCTTTCCTGCTCAACACCAGCAGTTTTCAGCCTCTGAAGTGTCCTTTATGGCTGCTCATATGAAAACCTCCTGAATATATCTCAAGTTGCCTCCCTGCCTGCTACATAACAGCATGTGCTCTGCCAGCTTCTGTTTCATCATAAGAGAGCTTAGACCTGTTCTGCTTTTGGAAATTGGGTAAGATTCGGTCCCCCTCCTACAATGACTCAGTGTGCTGGAGAAATGACCCCTGCCTTGTAGCAGCAGCTACTGAAAAGCTCTCACGGCTGTGCCAGCCTCTGCTAGCCACCAGCTGCCCTCCAGAGAGTGTCTTCACCAGTAAAGAGGAGGGACTGCTCCACGCTCTGGTCTTATGATTGCTAAATATAGAGTCCTTTGATAAATAATGTAAATGCATGAAGGGCACAAGAACCAGCAATTGTTGCAGTCATCTTATCTAATACAGCCTTTTCCTCTGTTTTTTTTCTGTCCATGTTCCTGTGGCCTTTCAATACCATCCTTTGAGTTTTGAAACCAGGGCAAGTAGGTATCTGTGCACCAAATTCATACTCAGTTCTCACTGCCAGTGTCCAACATCAGGCCTTCAATGCATAATTCAGCCCAGATAAATCATTCGGTAAGAGATAAAAGTCTTCTCTGGCTACCTGCTGATGCTGTAGTTGCTCTGCTTGCCCTGGTCAGAGTTTATTCCCAGTCCTGGTCTGCTGCCATTGTTTAATAGCCAGTTACCACTCAGATCCTGTATCAGACCTGTTTGCTGAGCTGAAGCCAGTTCAGGCAGCTAAGCCACAAACTTTTTCCTACTGTAGGTTTGCACAGCTATTCCCGAGGATCTAATTTGACTAGCAGAAGCTTACTTTCTTTGTGTTTTATTAGGAGTAATGAAGTTCCACCTCTTCTCCTTTACATTTGTAAACTGAGTGCAACTGACATGGAAATAAGTGCAAGATGGTGAGGCCTCAAATTTGAAGTCCTTACTTCTAAATTAATGATGATCTTAATGGGAATAATTCCATTCAAGCAAAGTGTCAGATAAAATAAGTCTATTTCCTTAGGGAAGTATGTTCTTTCATAAAGCTCTGCAGACCCTTTTCTTTGTAGAAACCAAATTGTCAGTCTCTTTGTTTTGCAGCCAAATCCCTCATCCTAGGCCTGGAATATGTCTAGAAAAATATTTCTAGAGAATCCCCTGTTATAAATAGCGTGGCTGGGGGAAGTATTCTATGTATCCTTCCTAAAAGAAAGAGCGGTAGGCTAAAACAGGTTATGGAGAAAGGGCTGATCCCTCGTACTACGGAGAGAAAAAAATCTTCATCTTGAGGATGATGTTACAGTGTGTGCTCAGGGTGTCACATGAAAGGCAAACTGAGATAAGAGCAGAGACTCCTGATTTTAGTCTCTGTATCTCTGCTTAGAGGGTCTTTGCTGTAGAAGTAAAAGTGCTGTGCTTCCGTGTAATGTCTCGTTAAAAGGTGCATCACCACCAGCTCCCCAGAGCTTTCTGTCTGTGCTCTCGCTTTTTGTTTTCTATGTATAAACCCTTTCAGAAGATTTCTTTCTTTGTGACCTGTTTATAGAGGGTGCTGTGTGCTGAGCCTGTCACACCATATCCCATCTTTAGCCATGCTGGTTTTTAAGCAGTCACATGTGAACTTTTATCAGGTTTATGTAGTTGCATGTGAATATCACTAGATGTCCTCTACTGCTAAGCAGCTTTATCTTAGTCTGTGCCAAGTACCACAAAGAAATTCAGTGAAATGAATTTCAGCTGATTAATCTTTTTTTTTTTTTTATGGCTTCATTGTTCCTAGTCCATAGATGCACAGCAAGATTCCTCATCCACAGTGTACAGGAGTGATCTGCTACATCTGACTGACTGGACTTTCACTGACAGCCAAGCTATTGTAATGGTTTCATGCAGATTTGGAACCATCTGGCATGCCACAGAAGCCCCTCAACTTTTTCATTTGCAGTTCATTTGAGACTGAGCCATCAGGCAGGGCTTAGGCTTTGGTCTCGCTCTGCTCTTCTCCCAGTTCAACACCAAAGGTCAAGGCTGCGAGGCTCCACTCTAGCAAGATCTGACCCAGTGAAGGATGGTGCATGCATCTCTGCAGGGTGCAGTCAGGTACAGCTCCCTGCTCCAGCACAATCCAGCTGCCCTCCAGGCAATGCCAGCAGTGCCTTGGGTTAGCTTCTGGGGGACACACCGCATGCCCTGGGATCCCATCTTCACTCAACTGCCTTCTCTGCAGTGATCTCTTATGCCCAGCTACGTGGCACAGACAGGAACTTCTGCAAACAAAAGTCTAATCCGTTTCACTGTTCCTGCAGGGAAAACATTGCGCTTTTTTTGTGCAAACAGTCCCTGCCTTGCTGCCATGCTGTCCAAACCCTATGCTTGCAGCCACCCACTGCAGACCTTGGATTGCATGCAGCATGCCAAGGGAGGGCAAGGGAAGCTCCCCAGCCAGCCTGAAAGGCAGCTGCCAGCAAAACAAGCAAAGAGGCTCATGCTGTGTTAACCCACTCAGCTTTAATACAGGATAATAAACAGCTACATTCATCTAGCCCTAATAGTGAAATATTATGCTATATAAATAATGTGACCTCTTATTTAGAGACAGTTGGCCTGAAGTATAGCCTGACCTGAGCAGTTCAGAGACTGTATGATCACTTTATTAAATGAAGCTGAAACAGACTGGAAATGCTGCGTGCTTAAAGCTGTATGGGGGGAAACAGCTGAAATTTTAAGGTACTTTTTCCTTTTAGCTTTGCATTCAGTTCCATAGTTTGAAGTGTTGCCCATCCTGCACTCACATCCCCCTGGGAGGGCTGTTAAAGGAGGGGCTCCACATGCCACCACCTCTGCTGTCAAACTGAACTGATGTTCTGTTTAAGGGCTCCTTGTGGTGACTCAGCAGGATACAAAAATGCACTTGAATAGGAATTGAATTGTATAAGCACCCAATCACAGCAGCAATTCTCCTTTAGCAATGTTGTTAACTAATATGCACTACAAGAAATTTAATGGTGCTCCAGATACTGGCTGGAATTGAAAGAGAAGGTTTTGGCTTTCCTCCTTACATAATTTTAGTATGTCTTATGGGCAGGAAGCCTACTGAGAACTGAGGAATACCCCAGAGACCCGATGTATTGGAGCCAGGCCACAGGCTCTTCCTGTCAAATCTTACTGCTTTTGGTATGAAATGCACCACAGATTTTCATGTTTGGGTGTCTGAATATTAGGCTTGGTTTGGAAATACAGCTTTCTGCACAGAAACAGATGTAGTTGCTCTGAAGGGTGATCTCCTTGAGATGCCCAAGTACAAAGCTGGATGCTCAGATTTAAAGATCTAAACCTAAAACCTTTGGCCTACTGGTTCCAAGGACTGCTGTGTCCCCAGCATTTAGTGACAACATTTCCATACCTCCAAGTGTATAAATCTGTATAAACAATCTGCTGTGTTTTGAAACTCACTAATGGATACTGCTTATCCACAGCTTCCCAGTGCTGCCCTCACTAGCAGCACGATATAGCAAAAAACACAGATGCCTCATAGCCAGCAACCTCCATCACTGTGCTGCACAAAGACTACCCTTGGGAAACCAAGGAGACCATTTTGTCCTGGAAGGAAAATTTGCAGCCAACAGAGGAGCCAAGATTTGCATCAAATTCACATGCAAGCCTGTGATTCCTGTTGAGAAATGGGTGTCGTACAAAACCCATCTGTTGATTCATGTGAAGAAAACACCTCTGTCCAGTGGTTCAGTCGGGAAAGCCTGTAGGGGCTCTCCTGGACACATTCCCTTGTGTCTCCAGTTGGGGTGAGATTAGTGCAGACTGCAGGGCGAGCCGGTACAGGCACTGTGGCCAAGCGTACTGTGGCCAAGCGTGCTGTGGCCATTTGCTGTGGGGTCTGCTCTCTCTCACCCCTCCATGCCGTTGGACAGATGCAGATTTTGAAGCAGAGACTCATGTATCTTGTTTGTAAAATGGCAGTGTGCTCCTCCCTGCCTCTTAGGTAAGAAAGACAGAATAGAGGATCTCTCTTGTTTTTGACAGGCTACAGTGCGGTGCCAGACTGTCTTGGGTACATGTTTTCAGGGAGTACGGGGGTGTGCATAACGCTGATTTTGCACAGGAGGGAAACTGGGTCGTTCACTTGTCTGTAAGAACCAATTCAAGTCATACATCTATTTTGTAAACCAGTACAGCGGTGGGCCCTGACCTAGCAAGGTGAATTAGCAGGTGCCTAAATGCAGCCCCAAGATGCTTCGGGCACTTGGAATGTGCTGGAGCATGCTGCAGGATTGTGCCCAAGATGCTCCCACTGTGGGACAAGGGACACAGCCAAACCCACCAGTCCTTACTGACATGGATATTCTCTCATAGCTATGGTCAGCATCCTGTGAAGGCAGCACATGTAAATAAATGAGTGTGTGCACAGAAGCAGGTGAAGGTGTGAGGTGGCAAAGGAGTCTGCAGGAGAGATGTGAAGTGCTGCTTTGGTTTTGTCCCCCAGTGCCAAGTGCACAAAAATGAGGTAGAAGTTTATCACTGCCCATGTGTTCCTCTAAGTTCCAACTGGGATGAGGCCTGGTACAGTAAACACAATTCTGTTACTGTGCTAGAAGTTGACAAAGCTTCCTGCTATTCAGTATGAATATATACGTATGCGTGTGCCTGCATATAGTAGCTGGCTCTTAACGGCATCGTGTGCTCCGTGTTCAGGCGGCATGAACCGCATTTGTACAATCCCGTGCCCTCCGGTTGCTGCCCTGTCCATCAAGCAGCACCCGCAGAGGCGCGGTTGTTCTCCCTTCTCCTCTTCCTCGTTCTCCGGCCGCTGCACAGACCCCGCGGCCCGAAGGCTCTGGCCGCTCCCTTTCAGCCCCAAACCCCCAGGGCCCGGGGTGCCGGGCAGGGAGAGGCGAGGCACCGACGGCCCGTCCGCCGGAGCAGCTTAAGGTGCCGCCGCCAGCTCCCGCCGCCGCGGTCCACCTTAACGCGGCGGCGGACGGGCCCATTGCCGCGCCGGGGGTCGGCGGGCCCCGTCCCCCCGGGAGCCGCTCCGCCACCCGCGCCCGCCGGCGAGCGCCGTGAAGATGAGTCAAAAGTGAGAACACGCCGCGTGTCACCGAGCCGCAGGTGATGGCGGGTCCCCGCGGCCCAGAAACCCCCTCCTGAGGCACCCGGGCCGGCCCCCGGCGGCGGGGCTGGGCTATTTATAGCAGCTGCCGCGGCGATATAAGGGATGATCGGGTGTAGCCTTCCCGGCCGCGGCCGCCGGGGCGGGGGGGAGCGGGAGGGGGCTGGCGGCGCTGCCCAGCCGCGGGCGCCTCTGGGCGGGCGCTGAGAGCGCGGCCCCGGGTGAGCGGGGCTTCAGAGACAGGGGGTGAAGGGTCGGCGTTGGGTGACGCTTTTAGTAGCAGGGGGAAACACCAACCCAGTAAAGCTCAGTTTGTTTTGTTTCTGTCCGCCACAAGCGAGGGGGTGCGGGATGGCGCCGCGAGCAGTTCCGGCGCTCCACGCGTGAAAAGCCCGCGGGCGGGGTTGTCTCGCCGTGACACCCTGCGATAACTGCGGCGGGGCTCTCCCCGCTCTCCCTTCCTCTTCCCCCAGCGACTCCGGCAGTAGCGCGGTGCCCCGCTCTGGCATGAGCCCCCCCGCGCCGGGAGGAGCGCTCCCCGAGCACCGCCGCCTCCCCCGGCCGGGGATCCGGGTCGGAAAGAACGGGCTGTCGCCGACTGACGCCGCGGAGCCACCGCTCTCAGCAACACCAGACGCAGAAGGGCTTGGGACGGTACGGTGGCTGCGTGCGCGGCGGCGGCGGCGGATTTGGTGTCATGAGGGTCTCTTCCCTTCGTTGCTGAACGCTTGAAAAATGGTCCAAAACCGCTTTATAAAGCCGTGGTTGGACCGCTGTGGGTTTCATGTCGTGTTCTGGGTGGGTGGTGGCTAGCGGGGTTACTCTGTGCAATGAGAGACCTTTGTAAATTGGGGGCTTGTTGTTATTTTGTTGTGTGTACCCCCTAGCAGAGTCAGAGCCACGCTAATCTACTTTCCTACCCCTTGTGTGCTCTGATCTGTGTGTTGCAAGTTTTCTTATCTTCCATTAAAACCGCGCTTGGACCACTAAGTACTTTGTGAAAGCTTCCAGATCCATGTGTTTATTTGCTAGACTTCTAGAAGAAAGCTGCAGATGCTGTTTTTCTGTTTTTACTTTTTCTCTGCTTCGAGAAAATTAAGTAAACCACAGTTGAAGGACAAGGGCTTTTCAGCTGTTGTGCGTGCTGGGGATTAGAAAGAAAACTTGTAACATTTGTTCTGTTTTGTTTTTAAAACGGCTCAGAAACAGTGTTTAGAAAATCCTGATTTCCAGACAGAGAAAGTAATATAAAGCTGCGCTGGTTGCAAGTTGAGGAGCAAGTTACAAGTTAGACCTTGGGTGGACCAGACTCAGCTTTGCTGCTCTAGAAACCCTCCCAGATGAGTTAATTGCTTCGTCCAAGAAACAGGGACTTTACACCATGGCAGTTCAGAGTAGAAAAGTGCCTGTCAGAGTCCTGACCCTTGTGTGAAGCTCTCGCCCAGCACAAGTAGCTGCAGCTCTGCTGCACCCATCACCTGGCATTTTCTACATCAGTTGTCTAACATTAGGGAAGTCTGAAAACCAAAGCCACCAACTCCTTGGGTATCTTAATTCATCTAAGTTTGGATTTAGGTGGCAGGCTTAAAGGGATGTTACTGACTGGAAACATCCTATTTATGTCTTATCTGGAAACTGTTTATATTGTAGTTGGTACTAAGAACAAGCAGACCAACTTTATAGTCATACCTAGATGTAGAGGTGCTTTCTGAATTTTCACTATGAAATTATTCAGTTAGCTTGGGCCCTTTCTGCACAAGAGAGATGCATTTCAAAGGCCTAAAACTGCATAGGTCAGCTCTCGATATTTTTCTTTATGAAAGGTGCCTATCTGTTGCTCTGAATCTGTTATGGTTATGTGCATTACAAAAATGAGGTCCATTAATTTAAGAGAAACTAGGAGAACAAGGGTGTGGCAAGGCAATTATAAAATAATAGCATTAAAAAAACCCCAATTCTCATAAGCATTGCTTTGGACTGCTTATTGAGATAGGATTTTCTGTGTACTTATGTCTGAAAATATAAAGCTGACAGCATCATTTTAAAACTACATAAAGTGCACATAGAAAAATAGGTGGTTTTCATGTTATAGTTCTGCATTAATTTGTTTGACTTCCTCTGATTTTGTTCCTCCGTTCCAGGAGATATCTCATAGGATAGAGGGTGTAGCCCAGATTGCAGAGGGCCAAGCACCCCACCAGCATGACTCCTGAACCAAAGCAGCTGCACCAGGGTCAGAGCTGGCCCAGCATCTAATTACAGAAATTATGTGAAAGGCAGTTTTTATTTACGAAGTCTTTGGTGGGTGTTTTCACAAGCTTGAAGTTTTTTTTGCATTGGAACTAAAACTTACAGAAACAAAGCTTGACCTCTTCCTGGGGGGAGGTTTTAGTATGGGTTGCATTGGGTGTTGTTTTTTTCTTAAATGGACTGAGGCTAACAAAAGGGAGGAATAAAACTGTATCATCTGGTGGTTAGAGAGCACATCTTTCTTTATCCCCACACGTTTTTTGGCACTAGAGAAGACATGGTATGTGGGGACTGAAAGGTGAAGGATGAGTCCTGTATGTGAGCTGGTGTTGTCACCGGCAAAGTATTACATGAGGGCAACGTAAGGACAAGTGAATGAATGTGATAAATCATTATAATTGACATCATGCTGTGGTTCCTTAGAGCTCCTCTTTAAGTGTGGACAGAAACAGTGTCCTGTACCCAAGACCTTCATGGCCGTTTAGCTTGCACTATGTGCTGTTGGTGATGTTTCATTCTTGAGACCATCAGGGCAGAAACTCTGCTCTCTTCTGATCTTAATTCTGGATGCTTCCTTGGGGAAAGCTGTTTGGCTTCATTTCTGCCCTTTCCTTTTTATCTGCCCTCTTTGGTGTAAAATATTTTCTGTGGCTCAATTCAAGCCAAAAGCCTCTGCCTACTTCCTGCAGTTGTCAAGCTGGGCATCCCTGCTGACCTGCTGGCTACCTGCAAGTCAATTCATCAGGATGGATCAGTCTGCCCAATGTTAACATAAATACCCAGGAATGAAGAGGAGAGTGATTTTGCATGGTGGCAATGTTTGCATAAGGTTTTACTGTCATAAATAAGTAGATCAGGGTTAGATTTAATATGGAAAACATGGAATTATTTTTCATGGCTTCCAAGACAATACTATAGACAGGGCTGAGGAAGAGAACTGGTTTTAAAAGATATGGAAATGTGCCTTGAAAGTGACCTTTCCAAGATCAACAATATTATTCTTGGTGTCTGAGGCACCCCAGCTGAATGAAGTATAAAGCAGAAGGGGTTGGGAGGATTTGGTCCAAGTGAAAACAGAATGAGTGTGGAACTAGCAGATGGGAGGAATGGTTAGCCCGCTCTTTGGTGGAGTTACTGCTTCTTTCTTCTGTTGTTATTGCCTACAGAGGGACTTGAAGATACCAAGTGGGGAGGGGAGTACAGCCTTCTTGTTCTACTTGAATGTCGCTGGCTCTGTTTTTCTCCATAGGGAAACAGAGGTCCAGTGCTCCAGTGGGTCACATCCAGAGTGTTTGTATCCAATATAAATCTAGAGCAAGTCCATCAATTTCAATAACATCTGCAGTAAGCCACAACTGGCTCTTTCTGAACAGAGAGCCGAAATGAACAGCTGTAACTTCAGATGCTGGATTTTTTGGCAAACTCTTTTTCTGAGATTTACAACTCTCTTATTCTCCATTTGAGAATGTAATGGAGGAATTGCTGATCCACGCATGCATGTATATGTGAAAAAATGTCAGTGAAGGAGTAATACAAATGGAAGTCTTGCATATAGATAGGCAAACTGGCCACCTGTTCTTAGCTGATGAAACATACAAAAATGTCTCCTGAAATAATGATTGAGGGAAGAGGTGGGGGCAGGTTAATGATATTTTAAAGTAGTCTTCTGTACTTACAGTTCTTATTACTGCCTCTCCTGCTATTTTATACTGCTTCAGACGCTAGTTCTTCAGTAAGTGCTGCACAGACCTATAGGTTTAATCAGAGCAACCACTCCAGTAGCTGGAGCTAGCCGATGAGATGGGAAAGCTGTCTCCTGGTACCTTCTCTGACTCGCACTGCCTAAAGGCAGGCAGGCAGACCAAGGTCAGCAACTCTTACAGATACCCGTAACTGTGACTCTGCATCTCACTGAGCCTCCTTTTCTTCTTTCTTAAATAGGGTAGTGGAAGTTTCTTCTTTGAGGGGTGTGCTGGGAGCATAAATACAGCAAATACAGAGATGCTTCAAAGGGATCTAAGTATCTGAGATACTCTGGGGCTGGACTTTGCCTTCCTGCTGCTTCTCTTCTGGCCAGAATTTGTTTGCCATTGATGGGCTTGAGCTTGAACTGTTTTCTTGTACTTTCTTCTACTGCTGCTAAAGAGCTACTTGAAAAGAGTGCTGACACCCCTTTACCTTCTCCTGGACAACATAATGCCTGTCTTTCCTTCTCTTTCAGAAGGTCTGCTTCTAGAAAGAGTGTTGTACCAAATACAAGTTTATGCAATGTGCTAGAAATGTTTTATTCTTCATTCCTCTCAGCTTTCTGTTATGTAAGCCTTCTTTGTTGCTGCAAATTTCATTGTTTCATACAAAGCCTCTTCTTTTGAATGTTCCTGGTGTTGTATTAACTTGTTAAACCTACTTGAAGTGGGTGCTTGATTTCATGGAGGGGAAAAGACTAGTACTTTCACAAAGGTGGGAAAAATGCCCCCAAGTGGTTTGCTGATCTATGATAGTTTGCTCTCTCTGATTATTGCCAACTCTTGACTGCACCTGCCTAGTTCTTGGCCTAGAGATGAGTGTCAGTGAGGACTTCCTGGGGACTATTGAATGGTAACTTGTAATGGTGAAACATGGAGGGCCAGACCCTTGGTTTTTGTAGCGACTGGTGTTTTTGTAGTGACTGGTGTTAGTCTGCTGATGATCAAGCAGCTGCTCAAAGTTTCCATCATCTCCAGTGAAATCAACTAAAACTGAATCAGCTTGCAGCCAGTTTACAATAAACCTGTCACCTGGGCTGTGGGTTAACTTCACTAAATATTTCCTGAGGTCAGGTCTGCTACTCTTGTATGTGAAAATAAGTGTTGGTGTGCTTTCCGATCTGCTGCAGTGTAAATAAAGCAAGAAGGTCTTTCACTTACAGGCTCACTCATCAGCATATATTAGTAACGCTCATCAGCTTTTGACTGGAACTTTGATGGCATAATTACTCTAAAAGGCTAACATATTCAAAACTACCTGTGTCACTTTGGGATTTAGATTCCTAAGAGTCTTAGTCATCATTTTAAACAGGAATCGGCTTTTTAAGCCACATGTACTCCTGGAAGCTGTAAGAACAGGCTTCTGTTATCATGTCTTTAAAATGACAGTTTCTGGGATGAGCATGGCAGCTCTGCCACTCCACTCATATCAGATATTAAATAAGGAGGTTGAAGAAACAATTTGAAAAATACTGTGGAAAATAGATTCTTGTGGGTAATCTGACTAGAGAGGTGCAAGGTATAAAAATGTCTGCACTTCAGTCACCTGACAGCAGGATGGATGGGAGCGCATATTTTCAGCTATGTCTTTAGGACAGCTGGGAGGATGGCTGATGTTTTGGCCATCACTGTAGGCAGACACAATTTGGTGTACTGAATTCGAACAACTTGTGACAGGGACTGTTGGAGTCACCAGGGCAAACACAGTTGTCAAAGGAAACTGATTAAGAAATCAGCTTTGCATACCCTAGTATTTATGTTTGTGTAGGTAAGACTTTCATTTGCTATCAATCTTCAGTTTCTTTTTGAGCAGTGATGGATTAGTGTTAGTACTTCTGCAATTTTTAAGGCATTCCTGTAACACTTCTAATGCAAAATCTGTTTATTATGAAACATATCTGTGAGATAGGGGCCAACTATCACACTTGTACAGCTGGGGAACTGGAGTATTCAGTAAATCTAAACACAGCACGCAGGATCATACAGGAAAGTCTGCAGCAGGACAGGCAGGAGAGCGCTGAAACTGGGTTTCAATTTGCATGAAAACCACCAAGCTATGATCTATGCTCTTCCCATCACATTCCTCCCGAGTGCCTCTGAGACAGCCTGGGGCATTTCTTTGGGTAGAAAAGGTGGGGGTTGGCTTTTCTGAGAAGAAAAGCTCAAGCCTGGTGATGAAGAGAGGAAGATGATATATATCTGGAGGAAGATGGGGAATGGGGAGCATCGTCCAGCTAGAGATTCCACTATCACTTCCTCAACAAGACCAGCTTCCCCAGTGCTGGCACAGGCTACTTCGCAGCTATTGAAACTCCGTTCCTCTGGGCAAATCCCTGCTCTTCCTGTCCCAGAGCCAGCTCTACTGTATTTAATAAAGTTGGTGTGAGTGGCTGGGTTGAAATAAAGCCTTCTGCCTATCTGCTGCCACTGTGCTGTGTTCCTGTGCTGCCTGGGCTCCCTGATGGAGGAGAGCTGCCTTCACTCTGTCACAGCCTGAAGAGGGGCACCAGTGCTTTGCTTTTGGGGGAGGAAGCTGTCACAAAGCTGGCAGAAGGAATCTTTCTAGCTGCATGGTGAGCAGTAACAATATGAGTTTTATTGCTCAGAATGTATCCACATTTATGGGATGCTATATTTAAAAGGAGAAAATATGAGTCATGGGGAGCTATGCTAAGGCTAAGTATTTATGTCTACCTCTTGTGAGGCTGAAGGCAGCGGGAGTTGAGCAACACTCTTGTGAAGTGTCTAGAGGATTTATGGATCAAGCTAAAGCCCACTGAAGTCAGCTGTAAGTCATGCTGTGCCTTACTTGGGGCCTGTATTGTGTACCTTGTGCTGGCTACAGTGAAATACTGTTCTTGAAAAACTCAATGCTTTCTGTATAGGAGCTCACTGAGCTGCAGGCTGCAGCAGAGATTTTACCCTTCCTGCAGTCACTGCTTCTCTGCTGGAAGTCACACCTTGGCCACATCCAGGGGATGGATGTCCCTGTGCCCCTCAGGCCATGCCTACAGCACCACAGGAGCATGTACCTGCATGCTCAGTGAGAGCAGGCAGAGCCTGGGTACATCTTGGCTTCTGTCTTCTCTACGAGAGCTGTAGCCCCAAAGAGGTGTAAGGTGGGGAGTCTGCTGCAGTACAAACTGCTGGAGCTCTCTGTTCAGAGCCTGCTAGGGATGCAGGGATGCAGGGATGCTGGTATTCATGTACTTTAGCTTATGGCATGTTTTGACACTAATTCAGTTGGCTTGCAATTCATAATTATGTACAAGCCTTTTTTTTTTTTTTTTGTTTGCTTGTTTGTTTCATTTTAAAGTTTCTTAATGAAATCGTGTTCTATTTGCAAGTACCCGTTAATTCAGCTTTCCAATTGTCTGCTTGCCAGTGTGGCTTGGCTCCAGTTGCAGGTAGAAGAAGGATTGGGACTGGGATGTCACTGTTGGGTGGGCCAAGAGCGGAGGGTGGAGAAGGACTCACTGTGAGCAAATCGGACAGCACCAGGTGATTGGAAAATACAGGTCTGGTAACAGCAAGGGGCTCTGCAGCTCCTCTGTTTTTGCCCACTTTTGAGAGGGAGTTTTCAAAGTGAGTATTAAATAATTATTAAAGTGAAATTTTCAGGTTTATTGGGCATTTTGTTTCCTTGTTTTGGGTTAAGAATTGGTCGTATCAGTATGAAAATTGGCATGTTTGAGCTTTCTTCAACATATTTTTGAGGGGTACACTGGAAAATGGAAAAAGCCATTATAGTGTAAGGCTGGTTCTGGTTTGTGGAAACAAGTACTTGCTCATCTTGCAAATGTGAGAGCTTTTAAATAGGGACCTGTTATTTGCCTTGCTGGGAGCACACAGCCTTATGGTGAGTCTGATACACAATAGCTAAAACAAAGACGCAGCCAACCCAAGTTAAAAAGCTGTTAATGGACATTGGTGTAGTGGGAATCTCATGCTTCTTTTTTCTTGAACTCTCTTCTTACTTAAAGGGCAGCAAAAACATCCACTGTAGCATGTCTCCAGGCACCTGGTCACTCCAAAAAAAATGTTTAGAAGATTTTCTTCTGTAAAGTTGTGAGCCTGTGATACAAGCTCTCTACCAGTTGGTTGTTGTGATATAGAAAGACTCCAAAAAGGCATGAAATGACAAAAAGTAACAGGATGCAGATGGAATTTAATCTTTCAGGTGAATCCAGACACTGTTATCAGGTCTGTCATCTGTACTTAACATACCCAGATAGCTCTGGAGTGGTCTGCATAGACAGCTGGCAATTTAGTAGAGATTGTGATCTTCAGAAAATATGTGGGTGATGTCTTCTCTAATACTTGGTTTGGAAGTATTAGTGCCACCAGTCTTAAGTACAAGACTTGGCGGGTGGAGAACATCTATCTATAGAGTAGGAAGAAGTTATTTGGTATCCAGTATTCAATCCCAAAAGAATCATGGAGGGATTGACAGAGCCTGCTGTGGCATGATGAACTGGGAAAGGCGAAATAACTGAACTGATCCCTTTGGCTTAGTTGCTGCTGAACTGCAGTTATGGACTGAGGGTTGGTTTGATGGCTGCTGGCATTTGGTGGTCCCCCAGCTAACCCTGGAGGAGCAGGAGACATGCTCCAGTACTCTGGGAAAACTAAGCTGTTGTGAATTGTTTTTGTGAAATGGCAGCACAATGTCAAGTGTTGCTGTCATAGTTCTCACAGTGTGTGATCTCTCTGATAAGGTACGTGCCTAGCCACAAGTCTACATTGGACATAACCATCCTTGGAGAGCAAAGCAGGTTATTTCCTGAGCCTGTCCTGTGCACACCCTGCTTTGCTTCCGCCTGAATAGACCTTGGTGGTAGCTGGTGAAGCATCGTAACTCTGGATGAGAAGTCTGAAGATTGTGATGAGCTGTAGCAACACGATGGACTTCAATGAGTACTTGCAGCTCTTCCCTCAGAAAATATTTTGTAGCTAAAGGGCAGAATATTTGGAGAGAGACTTCTGTTTCCTCCACATGCTGTGGATGCTTTCAGATTTAATCTGCAAACAGGCAAAATAGCAGGCATAAGGAGCTGAGCAGACCATTTGTTTTCTTGAGGTTTGGTCTGGTCTGAATAGATACTGAATGTTCAGTTAAAATGCTTTGCTGAGCACCGTTTCCTCTGTGTATTCTGTGAAATGGTTCCATGCAGCACAGAGATGCTGACAAGATGCTGCATCACCCCTTTCATGTAAGCAGCAAGTGTTTTGTAATGTGATATTTATCTGTGGAGTATTAAGTGCATCTCCAGAAGTTTGACTTGAACTGAACACCTACAGAGCGTGAAAAGTCTTCCATGTTAATCAGCAAAATTAGCTAAGGGGATATATAATTCCTTATTCTTTTTTGCAGTGTAGCAAGTCTGTTTAATTAAGCATCTGGGATTTGAATTATTAAATAACAACAGTTTCAATCTACTTTTCTGTTGGTAAAGATCTCCAGCAACCTATTTTGTTCCTTGGATTTCTAAATTATGAGCTTCAGAAACAATTTGAATCTCAGGAGGATGACTTGCTGGATCCTGGAGGGCTGAGAAATGCAACTCTTATTCTAAGGTCCCCTGAGCACAGCAAGTCACTCCCTGTTGTTTACATACCAGCCTCACAAGAATATGGAGACAAATGTTAGGTTGTCGAAGCAAAGCAGAAAAAATATGGTTTTCGCCATATCCCGTGTTGAAGCATCTGTTTGGTTTTGTGCAGTGTAAGAATAAATCCTTTTGCTGCGCAAAATACTGGGAGCAGTTCTCTGGTTTGGAAGTGAGATTGCCTGATCTCTTTTGAGGTTAAAAAAAAGATAGAAAAAAATAACAGTAGTTGCAGTTTGTATGGGCTTGGGAAGGCCTACAGAGAGGTGCACAGATCTAGCCAAGAGGCAGGAAGGGATAAAGAGGAGTCGTCTAAGCAAAGTGGTAAAGAGTTGCAGAACTCGATTGGTCTGTGGAGGTCTGCCACCTTCAAGGCAGTGAACAGGGAGCTGGGGAAGGCAGAAAGGAAGTGCCTACTATACTTCATGGTCTGGCAGAGGTGCAGGCAGCCCTGGTCAGGGTGTCACTGTGGGCTGCAGGACATGAGGGACTTGCTGACAAAACCACCTGAACCCAAAAAGCTCCCAAAACACTCTCAGCCTCAGGAGCAGTCCAGCTTTCCAAGCCCTGCTGACCCCAGGGCAATGTGCTCTTGCTCCTGTTTGAGACCGGTACACTTCAAAAGCCTTGTCAAGTGGCGGGGTGGGTGGACACGATGGGTGGATTTGATGACCCAAAATATTTTCCCTTCCTAGGGCTGGGCTTATTCCAAACTTGTGTCTCTGTGTGGTAAAAGAATGTGAACCAAAAGTGCTGAGAGGTGCAGTGGTTAAATTGAAACATGCTGTGGCAGTATTAAAGTAATCTTGTCCCTTACCAGCCCTTTATGCTTTGGGGCTTTATTTATTTATTTATTTTTCTGAGTGGCTGCAATCCATGCTGTCTCTATCTCTGCTTTAATAGAGAGATTTTTATATGCAGGAACATGTCAAGACACTATCAGGGTAAACTATCCCATGTTGTGTTACAGCTCCAAGGTCAGGATGAAATGTCAAGATATCTACAGTTGTCTTTCAGCTTAGATTTTATTTTTGTGGTGTCCTTGAATGGACTGAAGAAGACGTGGAGTAAACTTCCCTTAGGGAGAACCCAGCAGTTCAAAGAAGGGCCAAATCAAAATTTCTTGCCCTTTCTGTGAGTCTTGTATGTAAAATAGGATGCAAATTGAGAGAGTGACTTGAGTTGCCAAGACTAAGGCTAACATCTCTTTGGTTGGTGTTTAAAAATAATGGCACTATATAGGCATAGGAATTGCATATGAGGTCTGCCAGGTCAGAGCAACACAACACTGCATCCCACTATTTTTGAGAAAACACCTTGATGTCTTGACTCCATTGTGACTTTGCAGGGGATAGGTATACTTCACAGCTATGTGGTGGACGGCATTTAAAACTAGATCTTGCTGGCTCCGATGGCAGAGCCTAAACATTTCTATGAAACTTCTCAGCCAAGGTCTGTAGGGGATTGAAACTCAGGAGAACTTGAGCAAGGAAACATGTTCAGAGCAGAGTAACTGAACCAAAACAATGCTCTTGAAGAGCTAATCAAGGACCAGAGATGATTCTTTGAAAGTAGCCCTTGATCTGACTTAGAAACTTTGTCCAGTTACTTTGCTTTGTTCAGTTCATTCATTATTTCACCTGTGAAACAAGCCTTCCTGTTGCCCAGGTAAAGCACCAGTCCTGTACACTTGCGGGAACCAGTGCTCTGTACCACTGCAGGTACAACTACACATAGTACCACTTGCATTTAAGGAAAGGTGAGTGAGTCCACCCCCAGCAAATAATGAGCAATGTGGTGATATCATTGTCTTATCAATGCTTTATTCTCTTGTCCCATCAAAGGTACTTATCCACCCCTTCGTCAGTACTGAGTGGCGTGTTTGCTGTGGGGAAGGAGGATCTTGGTGGGTCAGCTGTAGCCCAGCACACCTCATCCCTCTGGCGCAGCGTCTCCCCAGGCAACCTGACTGCAGTTTCTGGAAATGTGTTAGTGTCAGTCTGATGATAAGACAGACAGCATCATCTTTGGTGTGGGGCACTGGGAGGCTGAGTACTTCTGAAATGAATATATGCACGTGTAAT
The DNA here is from genome assembly GCA_039720435.1 of Amazona ochrocephala. Taxonomy (NCBI): domain Eukaryota; kingdom Metazoa; phylum Chordata; class Aves; order Psittaciformes; family Psittacidae; genus Amazona; species Amazona ochrocephala. The sequence continues at coordinate 28,073,484 of CM077881.1, forward strand.
ATGTTTTTCCTGTGTGAATGTGAGAACCAGTTTATAGGGAAAAGCAGAAGACGTTATTGTTTAGTGTGTGTGAGAGATGCTTTGTGGCAATGGCAGTGGAGGGTATGCATCTCACTTTTCCCTTAACTGGCAAAAGACTCTGCTGTTGCTTTTTCATTTCTCCTTTTTTTCCCAAATGCAATTGATTTTCAAGGGCGTTTATCTTTTCCTAAACTTGAGTGGATTTCTGATGTAATTGCACAGAGGTAGTGGTGGTTGGAGCCCTGCTGTTGCCTCGCTCATAGGAGGTGCTTCATGAGAGTGCAAAACACTTTTGAGGTATGATTTCCCATAGCATGCTAATCCAGTGAAGTGCTGTAGATTCGCTTGCTGGCTCTGTTCAAATCCATAATGCAGCACCATCTGCCAAACCATGGGGCATAATGAAAGTGTTAATGAATGTACATATATACCCTCCCACGCAGCTGCAAGTTGAATGAATTAAAAGTTGAGGCAGAGGGTTTAGACAGAGCATAGAAGGAACCAGGCTTAGGGTATCCTGCCACAGGTCTGTGCTGAAACTAGTGGGTGGGTGAGGGGTGGACAGGGATCTAAAGCGGGGTCAACTGATCCATAGGGTGCTTTCAGAGATGTGTCGATTTTCAGCTGCTGCTCACCAGTATATGGAATAATCCACTTGTGACACCCGTGAAGAAACTTGAGCATTCAACAGGAAAGCACTGAGCAGCACTGGCTGGGACCCCAGTTTATCTTTTCCAGAGAGGTATCCTCATAGGGTGCTTCTCTCTTGTACTGGCAGGGTGAATGCCCTCCATAGGAGGGAGGATTTGAGTCATGCATAGGTAAACTCTGTTCCTCAAGGGTGGTTTGGCCAGTTGCCTGCTGGTCTGAGTGTCAAGGTGTGCATTTGCCAACAGGAGGGTTTGCATAGGCTGGCAGGGAGCAGGAGGAAGCCGGCAGGGAGCAGGAGGAAGCCAGCAGGGAGGAAGCTGACACCCAAGGAGGTAGACAAAGAGCAGGGCTGAGAAGAGGTACCGAGGCTGGCCTGGCACATTGCTGGAATGCTGGCAGTCCTGCAATGCAGCCTGTCCTCAGGCGGGTTCATGGGGACATTATGACTGTGCAGAGCTGTGCGTCACCATATGCAGGGCAGAGGAGGTGGCCATGCACCCCCTCCATCCTGCTCCTCACCCTGGTTCCCAGCTCCAAGCTCTGCCCACTCTCCTCTGTCAGACAAGCCTGTTGGATGTGCCAAGTATGGAGTCGCCTCCCTAGCATGTTTTGCGTAAATAAGAGACTCATGCGCTTGGCAGACACTGTGATGAGCCTGGAAAAAATGACTGTTATGGGTCCTGGGCAGCGATGAGATCTTGGAGTCTTCCAAGTGACAGAGTAATGATATGGACCCAGAAAATGACTAGAAAATAGCCTTCAGTGCAGTTCTCAGATTGACAGTGATGAAATTCTACCTAAAATCTGTCTGAGTAAACCTAAGAGATCGTGTCTGTATGAGCATGGGAGGTGGCTGTTCCTTCATCTTCTGAAGACCATGCTGGTGAAGCTTTACTAAAGCTCCAGTGTCACAGGCTAGCATGCTTTGTGCTCCACTGTATTTGTAAATTAGTATGAAATGGTCTGTGGGGAGCCAGAAGGACTGCCCTCAACCCAGGAGCCTAGGAAAATTGACAGCCCTACAAGCCTGCCCTGTGCCCTGGGTGTAGAAGTGTTGCAGAAACATCTGTGCTGCTCCATAGCTCACAGGTAATTCCAGGAAACACTGTGATGCGGAAAGGGAGTGAGTGATCTGTCTGTTTTTCCATACATTATGGACAACAATAGTCTTTTTTTCCTAGAAAGAACATAGTCATGAGTTAAGTTTTGGACAACGCCTGCGGTAGAGGACAGGTTTTGGAAATAACCTGGAAATCCCCACTCTTCTCACTTTCCTGTGTCTGCCACAAGAGAGGGAGCATCCGCCTGGGACTTGATAGGATTTACCCATCCTCTTATGGAAATGCTATTACCAGGGGCCTTCACAGCCTTCAGCTCTCTACAGCTGTCTGAAGAGATGCAAAATGTGTTTGCCAGGGGGGAAGGCAGTCTTTAAAAAGCCATTTACATCCCAAAAGACATCCGATAGCAACACCGGAGATGTAAAAGGCATTCAATATGGAATTGAGCCTGACTGGAAGACAAAGTTGGAGCCAAATGCATTGACTGATTTTCAAGAGGGTGACTGGAATGAGATGGCCCTGTACCCTTTCTATTCATAAACTATCTCCAAAGCAGCCATAGGTGCCATGAAGTCTGTGCATTGACTCAACCCTGTGCGTGGCATGATGTGCGTAAGACCACAGTGCAACAAGCCATCAAAAAGCTGGGTGGATGGATGGGTGCCCCTTGTTTTGGCAGGGGGATGTTGGGCCATGGTGGGGAAGGTGGGGTGGAGCTGTGAAGATAGTCCATGCTGGGCAGCTCTTGGCGCTGCTCAGGATCAGCCAACACCCCCATGCTATGGTACATGAATTCATTGCATGGACCACTTCTGACCGCCCAAGGCAATGCTGGCCAAGGCCAGGAGGACTGTGCCACACGCATCTGGCTGCACCATACACATCTGGCTGCATCACCAGCAGCAGGGCCATGTGCAGGCAGGAGAGCATCTGGCTGCAGAGCACTGCTGCAGCACTGGGTCATTGCTTTGGAAACCTTACTGAGCAGTATAAGAGCAGCAAAGCCACCCAGGGCAGTAGATTTGGGGTCTTTTTATTGGTGTGTCAGCAGGCTGGGATGTGTAGGAGGGAAGCTGCCCATTTCCAGGGATTGTGTGAGCAGGAAGGGCAGCTATTGGAATTCGAAGCCACTTCCTCCACTGTAAATTCGTTCTTGTGTTATCTCTGGCTGGGCAGGGCAGGGGAACATCTTGGCTATCTGATTTTTTCCTACGGTATGTTTAGGTCAGCTTCATCAGTTCCATGATAACATAGGAGAGGCATTCCTGGCCTCACCAGCAAAGAATTTTCAAGAGTAATACCAGGAATCTGTCATCCCCTAATGTTTCCTGAGAGAATTGGAAAGAAACAAGTATAGAAAAGGATGGTGGATTTAAATACACAAGATGCGATGGAAGTAAAAGTAGCTGAGCCATCTGCTTCTTCAGGCCCCAGTTATTGTGCAGGGATGCTCTCATTTCATGTGTTGGCAAAAGACTTGGATCAACCTGCAGTGGGCACTCCTAAACTGGCAACCATGCAGTTTTAATCAAAGTCTGAATGATACAGGAATGAATCTTGTGTAACTACTTTCTGGTCATGTATCCACATTCTCCTACAAAACGGTAACTCTGCAGATGACCCAGATCTGACTTGAGTGTTGTTTTTAATTAAAAAAAAAATAATAAGAAATTCTGGCTTCTGTATCCAACTGTTGGCTTGTCAGCGTGACAGGAATCTTCTTACGTATTTTGAAAAGGGCACTACATCACCAAGAGAAACGGGCTGAAGATTAATGGAGTTGTGGGAGGTGGAGGAGGAGTTGGGGGAGGGAAGCAGAGTTTGTTCCGATAACATTTGTCAGTATGATCAATGCATGCTGTGCTTCATTTGCATACAGATCAGGACACGGACGAGCACGTGCTTCCATGTAAATAGGAGTGAACCTTCAGCCCAACCTGGCCACTGGAAAGCTTCTGCTCAGTGCTACAGCAAGGGCTCCGTATTAGCGCTTAAAGATTCTCAGCGCAGAATGGTGGGGGCCGCCTACCACCTAAGCAATTTTCAGTGACGTGGCTTTTTATTATTATTATTTCTTCAGACTATAATTCCATGTTTCCTGAAATAACAACCAAGTATTCATCAAGCAGCTACTGCCTTTAGCTGCCTTTTGCTGCCTTTTGTGTGAATCTGAAGTGCTTCATTACTCCCCTGGTGCGTTTTCTTTCTCTTACAGTAAATCTGAGCAGCATCTGTGTGGTGGGGGAGGTGATATGATCTTAGATTGAAAAGGAGAAAAGGTCTGGCTGGCACAGGAAGCCAACGAGGAGCTCAGAGAGCGCAGCCTTCAGGGTTCAGCATCTTTTTGCACTGGAGGAGAATTCAGAGGCCACTTCCAGGACTCACAGCTACACCCCCCAAATTCAAAACCCAACAAGTTGCAGCTTTTTATTGCTGGTTTGAGGATTTTGTTTTTAAACAACAGTTGGATTTTGACCTTATTTTTTTCTCCTCTTTAGTAGCACTCTGATAATGCTTTGATCATTGCTCCAAAAGGAAATGCCTGTAATTTCCTGTGCAGGTCTTGCCAGCTGCTGGACTCCATCAGATCTCCTGGAAGCTGATGGGAGTTGAGAGCACTCTCACCTGATAGGATCCACCTTATTATTAGAAAACCTCAGAAAGTTGAAATTTCACTTGGGTTTTTAACAACTTAATGCAATAACTACAAAGGGCATTAGGCTCTGGCTTTCCGCACAACAGATCTCTTCCATGCTGACTTCCCACTGGAGACCAGCTTTTGCTTGGTGTGTTCTTTTTGAGGCATTGACCAGGCAGGAAATCTGCTAGACTGGAGGAAACCTGGCTCAGAGTTAATCATCTTTCTTTAATAATTGGTGGTGGTTGTTCATACACCTGTGGGTCCTTTGGCTCTCAAAAGTTTGGGACACAGTCATGCCTACTTGAGGGAGAAATTCCTGAAGTTCATTCAGCCCTGATCGGTATGACTCAGGGGAAGCAGCTGCCTCCAAAAAGGGCATGTCCTGTGTTTCAAGGGTTTTCAGCAGCTCCCAGCCCAAGGGATTGCCTACAACACATAAGGCTGAACTATTTTTGTACCTGGCGAGCGTCTCTGGGTGTGTTGTGGTGGCTGTGTGGCTGCAGTCAGCAGTCTGCAGGAGGAACAGAGAGGGAAGTGTTCAGATCTTGTAGTGTTTCAGCCCTTGAGGCATTGCATGTTGCTGCTAATGCTTGCAAAGTGGCCAGGTAAAAGGACATAATTGAGTGAGCTGTGGCTAGAGGAAGAGTTATTAATTGCAACTGTAGGAGTAGTTGGCAGCCTTGGTGGCCGATAGTCTTCCTCAGCCTCAAGTGAGGTTGGTGTCTTCAGGTACACAGAGCACTGGCAGGGTATATGTGAAGAGCTATCCATAGGTGAAACCAAGCCGATGATAAAAAAATTCTGTTGGCCACAGGCTGATGGAATTGGTCAGCATACATACATACACTTAAGTATATGCTGAATCTAAACCTCAGCCTATTGCTGTAGTGGACGCAGGGTCCCTAAAGGTGTGGGTGTTGGAGAGCTGCAGCAGAGGAGGAGGGATCTGGTGGTTCCCACGCAGATTCTGCTGCAGCTTTTTCTCAAGGTTTCATAACATATTTAAGCAATTTGTGTTGTGTGTTGCCATGGAGACTGTAAATCACTGTCATGTAGGCTTCTCTGTCAAGGAGCCCGTGTTTTAATTGCACTAACCTCCCCTGCAAATTCAGGGCTTGGCTCTGAGCTCGTTTACCTGCTGTAATGGTTTTGCCCTGTGAGCTCTGCCTCCAGAAGAGCAGAGCTGGAAACAGGTTTAGGGGTACTTACACATCAGATATCTGGAGTTGATTTTATTATTGTCGTATGCGGTCATACCTCTGCCGAGATGAACAGAAACTACAATGATTTACTCAATCTGAGATCTGCCCTACTTACATTCAGGGCAAGTGTTGCAGTGAGGATAGGGATTAGTTACACAACCTGCATGTTTTGGTGACCTTTTGGGGCTTGGTGGTCCAGTCACACAAACCAAGCTGAATTTCTCCATCTTTGGTGTCTTTATGTTACTTAGCTGCTCCAAGGGGATAGCTCAGCCCTTCCACTCCATTCCCATGCCCAGAGAAGTAAGTGTGGTTTTCTGCAGTTTATTTTGCGTCTGTAGAAAAATACCATTTTTGCAGAAGAGGCTCAGCCCCAATGATACTCTTGGGTCAGCATTTTTCTTTTCTCTTTGACATCTGCCCCAGGACCAGACACATTTCTGTCTCAGCATTACTGACTTGTGCTGTCAGGACACAGATCTTGCCAGCACATATGAAGACAGTTGTATGAATCAGCCTCCTTCTAGTGACTTAACCAGAGCCCTGACAGCATTTGTCAGTGTAGGGTATGAATCCTTCTTTTGGCTCCTTCAAAGTAAACAACTATATAAGTTGTAAGATGATTATCATCGGAGCTTATTAGTGTATTACCACATGCTGCTTTGTATTCAGACAATAGATAAAAACACCTGTGCTTCATTTTTCTCACTCAGATCTACAGCAAACACGCTTATTCTTGCTCCCATCTGAGGAGGACTCTGTCAGTACTCTGGCCAAAAACACGTGAAAATCAGCCCAAGTCTTATGCACTTGCCTCTAGCAACATAACCAGCCAGCATGGAAGCTTTGCACACCTTTGGGAGTGCTTAGCGTTTTCCAGGAGGTGACATATGTTGATTTTAAGGTTTGATTTATTGGCTGGTTTAGATGATAATCTTGTCAAGGCATGAGCTGTCTTCTTGCTATGGTTATCAGGGCAGGTGGAGGTGTAGAGGCATTAAAGTACTTGGCTTTCAGAGGGTTTGCTTTACATACCTGCATGTTGAGAGCACAGGGCCTGCCATCTCAGTAAAAGGAGTGTTTCTATGAGCAGTAGAAACAGCCCTGCAGAAACATCTAATCTTGCTGCCTTTTGACACTCAGCAGAAGTTTTCGTCTGTTCATGATAGCATCACCTAAAATATGGGGTGTTGTGCTCAACAAACCAGCCTACAGTTCTTCAATTTTACTTTTTTTTCTTCCTAGTTCTCGCTGTTCTCCCCAAGCTACATAATATTCAGCCTGGTGGCTTAGACATTTACTATGACAGTATGACCCAATTCAACCCATAAGCATGTTGGACAGTCACTGTTTGTACAATGGGCTAAACATTATCCTAGTACTTCAGGAAGCGTTTCATGCAAGATAAGCTTGAGGCTTCTTAGGAGCGAGTTGAAGGGGCTGGTACAAAATGTCAGTGAAAATGTAACATTTGTCTGCCAAGCAGTAGCTTGTGGTTTTGTGATGAGGTCAAAAATTGTGCACAAATGGAGTTTGGTTTTCACATCTGCAGCCTGTCCCCCTCCATGTCAATAACAATCAGTCTTTCATACTGCCTGGCCAGAGCTGCTCTGCCATCTAGAGAAGGATGGGATGAAATCTTGGCCACAGGCAAAGCAAAAAATTGTCATCAAAATGTGTTGGGGGGGGAGGGTTAGGGTTTTAGCCAGGGGTCTGTATCCTAACAAGCCTGTGAGGACCTGTGTCTGACCTGAGCAGGATTACACAGAAAAACTTGGTGTTTCAAGCAAAAAATGAGAAAATTAGTTGAAATTCATACATTTCTATGCAGCCAAGAGTGCTGCTTGTTGATGTATGATCTTGTAAATATGAGAAAATTGCTTACTCTGCCAAAATTCAGGGTGAGAAAGCTTTCCTTGGGATTATGATGAGGAACTGCAATAAGACTGGTTGAGACCTCAGCTGGTGCTTGATCTCATTCTCTCCATTCAGCAGCTCTTGCTTGCAGTGGAAATTCTTGTTGTTGTCAAGAATTTCCTCCAAAGATAGTTTAGAAACAAGCAGGCTTAATTGTGTTTCTCCTTGCTCTGAAGAGTTTTGCTTGCCTCAACTGGGAGAAGAAGCCTTTGCAGTTCTTACTAGCCTCAGTGATCTCACCTTTGTGATTACATTCTTTCTCTGTCTATAGGGTTTTCATTCTAAAGATGAAACTAAGACAGTTCCTATACATGTGATTCAAGGAGAATCAGGATGCCAACAGTTTATGGAGGTTCCCTCACTGCAACCAGCCCAGGGTGGTCTTCATCCCCCCCTTAGCACTGATCCCAGCCCCGAAAGGGCATGAGAAAAACCAAAATGGATGTGAGCAGCTGCCTGCAGAAAGTGTCACCACAGCTGCTCTCATGCTGGAAGGCTTGAGTCAGGAAAACCAGCACCAAGGAAATCAGCTGTCCTCTTTTAAGCCTTATCACTCTTGCTGCCTGCGGGCAGGTGGGGGGCACTGCCTGCCTTAGCATATGTACAAGACTGCTTGCTTGGCTTCTTAAACAAGCAGTCAGGGCTGTTGGGTGATGAAGCAGGCTGTTCAGCAATGGCTGCCTCTTCTCTCTCCACACGTGTGCCATTGCGCAGTTGCAGCCGGTGAATTTTTTTCTGCTTTCTTGTAAGAGTCAGTTCCTCCCTGGCTCACCCGGGATGGGGGAGTGGTGTGGCTGTGCTGCAGGGGAAGCTGCTCTTCTGGCTCTCTGGGCTGTGTCATAGCCGCAGAAACCACCCTTCCTGCCACAGCAGGGTTGGGCTATTGAAAAAGAAAAAAGGCAAAAAAAGGCAAAACAAAAGACACCTGTTGTTCCTGGCCTGCTGCCACCTGTTTTCTATTACTTGGACTTGAAGATGAGACAGAAGAGAGCAGCTAAGTGCATTTTTGTCTGCTGCAGAGCCAGGATTGGACCTTTAACTCCAGTTTCATGCATCACTGCTGGTTCTGCCTGTGGGTCTGGTCCCAGGATGCTTGCTGTACCCTATGAATGAAGCAGCATTTAATGCTTGCTGTACCCTAGGCTAAGCAGTGAATAATAGCACGGCTCTGGCTTATCAATGGGATTTGGTCACTGACAACTGGAAGTTATCTGGAGCTTGACAACTGTGCTGAGCCAGGCTGATTTTTGTCATGACCGTGTGGGCACAGCCCATATGGGAAAGGTACTTAGATGATAAAAGTTCTCTACTCGCATTGGGTGGCAATTAGGGATGCTTGTAGACGAGGCAGGAGTAGACTGAGCCACAGTGGTGGGATTGTCTGCACTTCTAAGTGATGGGTCTGAGTTGCGGTAGAGCTGTTGGGGAGCATAGGTGCCGCCGCTCCTGTCCACAAGGACTATGGATGACAGTGCTGCCTTCATCCTTGCTTCTTCGGGAGCAGGTAAAAGCAGCCTTGTGCATGTTGTCCTCTTTTTGTTGCTTCTGGGTGATCAGAGATGATCTCTTTCTTCAGCAGGTCTAGCACACTGGAAGCATGGCTACAAGTGCCGTTCCCAGCGAAAACCTCCCCACGTACAAGCTGGTGGTGGTTGGAGATGGTGGCGTGGGGAAGAGTGCTCTCACCATTCAGTTTTTCCAGAAGATTTTTGTGCCGGATTATGACCCAACTATTGAAGACTCCTACCTGAAGCACACGGAAATAGATGGGCAGTGGGCAATTCTTGATGGTAAGCAAACTACACTCATAGTCCCTCTTCCCTTACAGTTGAGCATAAGTACAAATAGACCTCAATGCGTTCCACAGCATGTTGTGCCCTTGTACTCCTCCTACTCTTCTGTGGGCTGCCAGGAATTTCAGTGCAAACCAGCCTGTGAGCTGCAGTGTGTGGTCTGCAGCTGATCTCCAGCAAAACTTCTGCTTCCAGTTGCACTGGTTCCAGTTCTGCACAGAAATGTTTCTAACAGAAGTGTAAAAACCTATAGATCATCATGCACATTTGGGGTAGGTTTCTACAAAAGATGAATTATAGCACTGTGAGGTAGCTCTTGCTAATGGTACTTCATTGTGGTTAGGCTTATCCTTTGGGAAATAACACTGAGTGGGTAAGTGAATGGGAAAGATAACCAGAAAGAACATTTAATCAAAGCTGTCATCCACTGACAGTGAAGAATTGCAACACCTCTTAACTCCCATCATTCAGGCATGATATTTTCGTGTCTAGTTACCTTTTTCAATTAACTACAGGTAGGGTAGCAGCCTGGAGAATTGCTGCAACCAAGATCTTTCAGTTCTTTGAAGAAAAACTGCCTTTTTTCTCTCTCTCTCTTTTTTTTTTTAAAAAAGACACCCGAAACCCAAGAAAACCCAAACCAGCCAACACCCCCCCCCCAAAAAAAAAAAAAAAAACCAAAACAACCCACCAAAAATCTTGATTCTGCAAATGAGGAAAATTCCTTCTATTACCTAAAGCTATAACTTACTAGTTTGTGCTGCAAGACTGACAATAGCCATAAGGGGAATGTTGCTGTTAAATGTTACAAGTTTTATTTGGTTTTATGCAACAGTTAGGTAGTTCATAAAAGCAAGCAAGTATTTTGTGCCTTAATTACCTAGGTGCATGTATGTGGCTGCTAACACAGCTGAACTAAATTTAACCTTACTTCGGTCAAGTTCCTACCTCCACCTTCTTGTCATCAAGGTGCTGAAGATCTTTGGTGTCTCTGCATATGTATTATTGGTGTGTGGGGACAGAAAACTGGGGAATGACATAAGTGGTGGAACTTGGAGGCTGGTCGGCTTTCCTGTATAGACCACAAGCTTGGCCTGGATACTTGACATCTTGGTTATGCCCTTAAATACAAAGCCCAAATGTGTCTCTTGTTTTAAACTTCATCAGAGAGACCTGCTCTCAATTAACCATCACATAATGTACCTGTGCACCTCTTTTTTTAAATGCCAGTATTATATAAAAGAAAAATCCAGTCCTGCTGTAAATGAAAACCATACTTTCCTTTTAGTCCACAATCCAGCCCTCTTAAACGAGCAACCTTTGTCTTTCCTGGTATGCTCCATGATCTGATATAACAGTGCCAGGTGCTGTACGCATTGGTGTTGGCTGAAACAGCCTGGGTTTGGTAAAAAAAAAAAAAAAAAAAAAAAAAAAAAAAAAAAACAGCAATAAACAACCCTGACCTGGATGGGAGTGGGAAAAGAGGTGGTTTTCCCACAAGCAGTAACTTAACCCTTTGTTTTAATGAAAAAGCCTTTTTTTTTCGCTCAGAAGGTGTTTAGTGGCTGCATTTGGGCTGAACTGAATTCAGCTGTGGCCTTGAATGGCATGTTGGGAATCCCTGACTTTCACAGTTCATATGCCCACAGAAGCTGTGTAGCCACAGAAGTGAAACTGTAGCTTCTCCTTCTCTTTCTTACTGCTTGAGATTTTGAACAATCAGAATTTTGGAAGAAAAGACAGTGTTCTTGCTTGGAAAAGCATGTGAGCCTTTACTATCTGTCTAGTAGAAACAGGGCATAAAGACTATTACATGTGTCTTCTGCCACAGCTTATTGGCTTTGGATCTAGGCCATCTTCAGAGGTCACTATATACTTGGACAGCTGCTCTTGTTGTGGTTACACGTGGTTGCATGAATCCCTTATGGTGTAAAATTAGGGACAAACATGATAGGCAGGGTCAAGATGCATCATAATAAATTCTAAACTTCCCAGTTGTCCTTTAAGACCAAATCCTTTCATGCAGTCCTCAGTAGGAAGCAGAAGCTGCCCACCACCAAAAGAAGAGCAGTTTTAGACGAGGAGACTACCAAGTGAGGATGTAACATGAAGGGCTCCGTAAGTTTCTGAGTTTTCAGAAATAGTTATTAAAAAAACAAACAACAAATGCATTGACATCCAACAACTTAAAAACAAACAAGCAAAAAAATCCCAAACCCACAGCCCACCCTTTTCCAGGCTGTTGCCTGAACAGTTCCGTGAAAAGCATTTCTGGCATTTGGTATCTGCACCAGCATTATGTTGTAAAAAACTCTTGTGAGAGCCAGCTTGCATAAAGCATTTGGCTTCTCTCCATGAAGACCTCCACCCACTAACATTCAATAGCACTAACTGGCAGTGTGATGAAATGTTTTACTTGCATTTTTTTCCTTTGCTGAAATCTCTCACTGAAAGTAGAATGGAATAGGCTTTTATTTCAGATTTGAGACCTTGGAGCCAAACACATGTTCAAACTTTCACATATTTGCTCACTGGCTTGGGCATGTCTCTGTGTCTTATTTTCTCACCAAAGACGAGTCTTTGATACTTCCCTGCCTTCCAGAAGACTGTGGGACCTGTGCTTGCTGTGTTCAAGGCCAACACTACACAAAAATACTTTACTGTTGGCCTTACATCAGCTTTATAAGACTGTTGATGCAGTGTTTGGAGGCCAAGTGTTGTAGAGTGGAACAGGGCACTTACCCTGAATGAGGGCACAGGCAATTTGTGGCAAGCCCATTTTTTCAGTTGCTATCACCCCAATGAGGCTTTAAGATCAGCCTCCAATTTTCTCAGCATATATTATCTTCATTTATTCCCTGCTGAAATCAACATGGTGATGTGCTTGGTTAAATGCGTTCACACGCAGGTGCTGTATAGACACATCAGGTCAGAATCAAGTGGGGGCCTGGGTTAATCTGCCTTGATCCAATTGAGTTGCTGTCATTAATTTTGTACACTCTTCTCTGTGTGCAGGCTAACTTAGCAATTAGCAAATGATGGCATGGCTGCAAAATGCCAGTCTGGAATTAATCATCTGGGCATGAAGACGAAAGTGGTATATCTTAGTAAGGCAAAGAAATCCCAATGGTTCAAAATCCTTATGGCCCATAAACCACGCAGAGATAAAAGGTGTGAAGGAAGAGGAGAGGAAGAGATGGCCACAAGCACATGGCTTGGGCTTATTGATGAATTGGTCTAAATTCTTTGGTGTCAGTACGGCTGTGCCAATTGGTACCAGCAAAGCAAGAAATTGTGCCTGTGCATTGGTGGAAGGAGGCTGTAGTCTTCTTGCTCTTCCTTTTTCTTCCCCTGGTTTGATTTAGATTAAACTCACTGCCTAGAAGCTGTCTTCGTACTCCTGAGCTTCAGTTTTTCATTGTGTTTCTTTTCTTCCCAAGTCCCCCTCTCAATCCCTGGGGGTTCTTGCATTGAGCTTGATCTGCACAGCTCTGGTGGGCAGCCCTGTGGAGTAACATCAAGAACCATTCCTTCTGCCAGGCTCCCTTGTGTTTCCCATGTATCTCTTTTTGCTGATAGTCATCCCAGGACAGGCTGTCTGCTTTTCTCCTCAGGAAGCTTGGGAACAATTCAGCCAGGAGGCCAGAAGGAGATCAAAGGTCACTTCAGACTTGCAGGCAGAAGGGTTGGTTTGCAGCTTTTTCTTTCTTTCTTTCTTTTTTTTAAACTCTGGGTAGCATCATTGAAAGAATTAAAATTCAAATGAAGTTTGTGCTTTAATTCTTTTATTTGTGTGTACAGTATTTTTCCTCCCTTAATTGCTGGGATTTTGCAACCTCAAAAGAGGGATTTTTTGTCTTGGGTTGTGGGGATTTTTTTCCTGCCAGGAAAATTTTGATGTTGCAACTCGGAATACACAAGGCTTTGAATACTTGCCCTTTGTTAGAGAAGGAGCTCCTTTAAGGGCTCACATCTTTATTCTATTGATTGATGTGTAAGTCTTTCTTCTGAAGGCCCCTCTTCTTTTTCCTTAAAGAAAGGGCAAGAATTCAAGTACTTGGGTTTTCCAAGTTATAACATCATTGTATTTAGTTAGGGCACAGAAGAGGGCTCATAAAAGCCCCAGTGTTTCCCCATCACATGTTTTTGCCTGAGGAAAGCTCTCATTCCTGGACCAGTGTGGGCAGTGTGGCTGTATCAGGGAAGGAGCAGAAGTATCAGAGTGACCAGGTGAAGCACCTACCTCACCTTCAGCTGAGCATGGCCACCTCATACCTCTTCAGGGTGACTTGGGGTGGGGAAATACAGAATATAAGCCGTGGCCCCTGCGCTCTAACTGCTCGTCACCCAGGATACTAATTCCTCAGCTGAAGCGAATGGCTGATGGGGGTGTCCTCTCCCACTGCACTGCTGACGAAGGAAGATGAAGACTGTGGAGATGACTTTCCTTAGCCTGAGACTCGTTAGTTTGACTTGTCAATTCGAGTTAAGTTTTCCTTTGAGCTTCACTATCAAGGTGCAGAGCAACTGGGGGTGGAGTTTCTCTGTTCTCACCTTTAGAAGAGCTGCCATGCCAAGAGGAAAGCAAGACTAGGAGAAAGAAGCACTATGAGTCCAGCTCTGTGACCTGTGGTGCCCTGACAGTGCTGCATTCCCAGGACTGCTCTTTGCTCCAGGGACTTTTCCTGTATTTCATATTAAGAAGTCAAAGAAGCAGAAGACGCCTGGAGTCGCTCCTTTGTGCAGCTCTTCTCCCTGGCACTGCGAACTCGGATTCCTATCTGCCTACTGACCCATCCAGCCCCTTAACGGCTTGCACATGTGCTGGACTTATGTAGCCAAAGGGATTTCATTGGAGACCGCTTGCATAAACCAAGTTGTACACATTGTGCTTGCCTTTCCAAGCATGAGATTGAGGTAGGTGCTAGCAACTGTGTCCTGAACGCTGGAAGGCAAGGCACTTGGGGAGCCACAAGGAGCTGCTTTCAGGGCTGTCTGCAGCATTGTGCAGTTGCTGCTTGGAGCAGGCTGCTGCTGTCTGATTCGGGCAGTGAAACCCAGGGGCTGAAGGATAGAAAATAGGTTTAACCTGCCTGTCTCATCACCTTTGGCCCCTTAGATGCCGTGGATAGTGAAGAAACTCCCATAAGTTGATCTACGCATCTAGCTTCCCAGCAATAAGAAGATAAAGACATAAGAAGGAATGTGCCTAGGTATGAAAAGAGAAGAGGAACTCATCTGTACAGCCAGATGTGAGCTCCCTGAAGGTTCTGAAGGCTGTGTTTGAATCTAGCCTAGGCTCTAGAAAAAGCAATGCCGTGACTTAGAGTTCATGGTATGCCTCTGCCCTTGGCTTAGATTTACATGCCTGTGTTTCTGGATGGGCACTCAGCACTGTCAGTTGCAGAGACATTTTGCCACACGAAATACCTGTAATCACCCAAGTGCCTCTGTTTTGAGCTACAAATTCCCATGTATTCCTGGGTTTCTCTCTCTGCTCAGAAGTGCTCTCTATACAGCCACACTCTTGCATAACCGGTTGGGATTCACGGGAAAGTAGTGTGGAGAGCTCTAAGGGGGCAGGATTAAATTAGCAAGGAATTCATCACAGCAGTTGGGGTTACATCCACTGAAAAGCAGAAAAGGCCATCTCTTCGCTCAGCAGCCTCTTACCTGCAAAGCCAGAGGCCTCCCTGCTGGGCTTTCACAGCCTAATTGCTCTTAGTTTAGTCTCCAGCTGATTATATGATAGCTGTGTAAAATGGCTTTGCCCTCTCTGGATGATGTCTCTTCCTACATCAGACATAATCCTTGGCTTCTCTCTCCTCAGTCTTTACCCAAACGCTTTCATTAATGCTGTTCCTTGCTTCTTTCTCTGTCAAGTTTGTGGAAACTTCACCAAGTTTGCTGCTGGAACTCCCTGATCATGAGCTGCACAGCCTATGAATCTGATTTCAGTTCTTGGAAGAATGAGGTAGAGGAAGCCCGCTGTGCTCTGGTCCAGTCTTGCTTCCACACTGGCTTTTATGCGCTGCCAATGGGGCAACGGCCAGTAAGAGGCAACTGCTGTTTTAAAGTGCACCAGGGGAAGAGAGAGCTCATAGTACTTCTCTGTTCATTATTATTTCCGTGTCTTCTGGCATCCTGTCTGCAGAAACAGGAATTTTAAAACAAGGGGAATGCTGGCTAATGCTGTAAATAACCTCGCCCCTTTGGGAACCCAATTGAATCACCTTCCCAGTTTCACCTTCCCAAGGTTTCTCCTTGCTACTTTACCATTTTTGTAGGTAAGAGTCTTCTTGAAGCTTTTATGACACAGGATTATTCCAGAAGCAAAGATGCTTGCATCCTGCCTTTTTTTCACTGCTGATGCTTTCCAGAATATGGTCCCATCCTGCCTACAAAGGATTCAGATCGCACTGTCTTCTCTGTTTCCAATTCATGTAGCACAGAAGTGTTAGGATATGGGATTGTCTTTATGAAGAGCTGATTTGAAGTTAAAACAAAGACTTTCTCTGACTATCTATGGATGCTTAACTTTGTGTGAATAGCCCATCTGAGATTAACATTAACATTCACTGCTGCATGTCTTTTACTTGCATTTTCAACGTGCCATTTTAAATGCTGCCTCGACTTGCTTGCCTTTCCACAAATGCTGCAAGTGAATTCCCTTTCAATAGCAGCTGCTGACACTGCAGCTCTGCCTATGTTTAGCATGATGCCATGGCCAAGCTCCAGGTGAGGTAGGAGTGATAGGAGCACAGCCCCATTCTCTCTCTTGGGTATCCCCACAGCTTTCCCCCAGGACTTGTCCCCTGCCCTCTCACGGGGATGCAAAGCTTTGGAGGGGCATCAGCTTGGGGATGGGTTGATGGGTGCAAGAGCAGAGCTGGATGCTTCTCATGTGTTTCCTTTGAGGTTTGCAAATGTGCCAGAGCAAGGGGAAGTCTCTAAGCAAATTATCATGCAGGATGTGGCACATCCATCTCCACCTTCCTGCCCACAGCTTGTGCTTGGGTACCTACCGTGTCTCAGGGGAGGGAGGGCAGGAGAGCCCGGCCTCCTGCGAGAAGCTGTCCTACTCCACCACAAGTAGGGTGTGTGTGTTGGAGGGGAAGCAAGCGTGTTTATGTGTGTGTGTTGGTTGTCAGCTCTCAGCCCTGCCCCGACATCACGTCCAGCTGGTGCAGGAGTCAGCCGAGGGCAGCTCAGCCTCTCCTTAAGGGTTGGGTGGATAGGAAGGATTTCCTCTTCTGTCCTAGCCACGCGATCCTGGCCTTATTCCATGGTAGCAATTCTGCCCAGGGCATAGAAATTCACCAGCATGTGAAGTGTCTTTGGGCTGTTTTTTCTTTTTTGTATAGTCCTTAAGAATAATCTGGATTCCTTTGAGCTGAGGGCCTTGTTTCCTAGATTTAGAGGGGAGAAGCATGATGAAAGGATAAAAAGCTATGAAGAGACACCCATGACTTTCCAGCAAGCTCCAGTTATTTGGCAAACAAGCCTAAATCTCAGGGTCTCTGGAAGACCCCTAGAAGCAATTTTCACTTTAAGGGCTGATGGAAACAGACACTCAAGACCGGCTAAGGCAGGCAAATGAAGTTGAAGGCTTTAAGGGCCTTATCAACAAATAAGATCCTAGGTCCTACAGCATAGCTACTTTTCCTGCAGACATGTAGTGAAAGTGTATGGGCTGGCTTGTGGCGTGCACTGTGATATGCAGCATGTCCACCTGTGGCCACCCATGCTGGTTCAGCAAGTAACACCAGCAGTAAAGTGGGCTTTATCCTGGCCTCATCTGGAAATCGGCGCAGGCTGAGTGCTTACCCCTACAGGAGCATCTTGCTAGGACTGTGGGCCTGCTCAGACTAGAAAAACCTGTATCAAGCTTTGCTGCTCTGTCAGCAGTATGCTCCTGCCACAGTCTCCATCCGCCAGTGCCCTGGGCTTTCCCCATCACTTGTGGGCAGCAGATGCTTACGATGTGTCTGTACAGTGGAGGTGGAAACAGTTTTCCCACCCAGCCCAGTTGACTGGAATGTGAAAATGTTCCCAGTTGTTATGAAGGTCCTATGTTTGTCTCTAGGATACAATGATGCATTAGGAATATTTCTGAGCAGCTGATGCACTCTGAGGTCACACCATGTTTGTACTGGCATAGCCTAAACTGATGAACTCCTCTTGTTCATCCTCTTGTTCAGCCTTCCTTCTCAAGGCTGCACGGTCTTGCTCTGAAAGCACATAACCCTGTAGAAGTAATATCCAGGTACCAAGAAAAGGAAAATGCTTGTAGCTATTATTCTGGGTTGTTCCCAGCTCTGCTTCACCATGCAGCTTGTAGATTGTCCCTGACATTTAAATTGGCATTTACTTACTCTTCTAGTCTTGGGTTTTTCCATGAGGGGAACAGAGAAAGCTGGCGGAGGGAATAATGGAGGGCTGCAAATAACTTTGACCCATATCTTGCCAGAGGAGTAACTCCCTGCATTCAGTGGTCAGTATTTTGTACTGGAAGAGGAAAGTAAAATCCAGGTAGTCTTCTTCCCCTCCATCCGCTCCCAGTGTAGGCGCAGAGTGATGAGTGGGATCTGGGAGTGTTTTTTGTTTTGTAACAAGAAACCATCTTGTCCATCCAATTTGTTATCACCAAATCTTGCAGCCTTTGGGAGGACCAAGCCCAGTGGAGTCAGAAAAGCAATGTAGGACACATAGCAGTGACAGCAGCTGCAGGACCTCACAGTACCTGAAACCCTTTGTTTCTTCTATCCTAGTTCTGGATACTGCAGGCCAAGAGGAGTTCAGCGCAATGCGAGAGCAGTACATGAGAACTGGAGATGGTTTTCTTATAGTCTACTCAGTGACGGACAAGGCCAGCTTCGAGCATGTGGACCGGTTCCACCAGCTGATCCTCAGAGTCAAGGACAGGTGGGTGCTGTGAAGAAGGTGCTGCCTGACCCTGCTCCTGCTGCTGGAGACTGTGCCACTGGGGAGGTTGCAGGTCTCATCCTGCCTTTAGTCTCCTGGGTGTCCTGGGGCAAATCCTTGTGTGTGGGTTTTTGCACCTACATATGAGCAATAAGTAGTGTTTTACCTCTTCCAATAAGCATGTAGTGCTTCCAACGTGGTAAAGTTCAGTAGTGTTAGGATGGAGACTTAATACTAGGTGTGTAAGGGAGAAACTCCTGCCAGAATGGTATGACAGAGCAGTGTGAGAAAGGCAGATCAGACAACTTTGAAGGTAACCAGTTTGGCTCTGAAGAGGGGAGAAAGTTTGCTTTGTGCAGAGTGCAGGCACTTTGGGAACACCAGCAGGGAGTTAGCAAGCATTTAGGCCTAATCATAGAATCATAGAATAGTTAGGGTTGGAAAGGACCTTAAGATCATCTAGTTCCATCATGTTGTGTGTCCTGGCAGCATCCTCCTTTCACTGGTTTCGGTTTGTGCCAAACGAACCTTATAAGGTCCAGCATGATTTCAGTCTGTGAAGAAGTGTCTTGAAAGGGAAAATTCCCCATGTTGGAAAGAACTGTATTACTTACAAGGGGTGTAATGCAGTTAAAGCATCGTGCTCTGCAGCAACCATTTTTAGTGAATAAAGCATCTCTGCGTGACTAAGGAGTAAGCAAAAAAGGTCACCTGCTCTCCTCCTTTTGCATGCATGGGGGAAGGTAGCAATGAGAGTTCAATCATGGTAAGCAAATGCATCCTGACAGAGAGGGGAAGCTGCCAGCTTTTCTCAGAGATAACTCTCTCTTCCCACCCTGGTTCAAGAGGTGATGAACCCATCCTCACTGGGTGGGGTGTGAATTAAGCCCTTATATGTCTGCAGCTTTGAAACACTTAGTTTTTCCATTCATAATGGCTTTTAATTATGGAAGTCATCAAGAAAAGCCACCAGAGGGTTCAGGCCTCATTGCTGGCTTCCTTTCACAGCTCTGAATAACTTCCCCACAGGAAGGGTGGACTGGTATCATGTGAGGTTCACAGCTGACAGCTCTTCCAGTAAAGCATCCAGAGTGGAGTCCACAAGAGTGAAAAGTAAAGGAAAACACATCCTTTGATTTCATCTAAATGAAGAAAAATGTCAGTCAGTCAGCCTCCCAGATCATGACAGCCTTTTCTTCGCTGCCAGCTCAGCTTGAGGCAAATTAAATCTGTTTCTGAAAGCTAAAGAAGATAGGACAGCGTTTCCTGTAACCTGCCTCAAACCGATGTCAGTTTTATCTAATTTAACTTTGTGAAAATAAGATGTGGTATTCATTGTTTTGCTCTGGACTGAAACTTGCACCCCTGCGTATGCTATGCAAACACCGCAGCCAGTGTGTGAGAAACAGGAAGTGAAACAGGCTGGTGAGGTTGTTTGTGTTTCCCTGCTCAACACCACAGAAGTGCAGAGCATGAGGAGCTTAACATTTCATCCAAAACCTGAGCTCACTCAGCAAATCACAGCAGTAGGAGCAGTGTGAGTGAAGGAACCTTCCTACCAGACCTGCGGATTACTGGGAACAGAGCATCGCTCTGGTTTTCAAGCTAGCAGTCAGTTTTGGCACCTTAAAATCCAAAGGAATTGCAGACTGCCATGTTAGCAGAGCTGTACAAAGCCTTCCTCCTGTGTATTTCCAAAACCTTCATTACAGTAAAACTTTCTAGTAGTTTTGTCCAACTAGCAATCATACAGCTCGCAACAGGGAACAAAATCCCCATGGAGTTTTATGCCTGATGTAAACAAGGCAAATCAGATACTGTCCAAATGTAATCCCTTTCTTATCAAGGTGCTGCAAGCCAAAAAGGAATCAAATAATCCAGACAAGCAAGCGTTTTGCTCCAGAATGATCAGAGTCAAGATATATCAATGCTTAGGCATTAAAATTAAATCAAAGCCACATTAACAGAACAAATAACCTGTAAGACTCATTTAAAATGCAGAATGCAGTACAGTGTTTTTCTAGCCAGAGCAATGGGGCGATGTGCCAGGGAGAAGATGAAGCCCTTATCTCATATCGATGAAAAATGACACAGAAACGCTGTTTGAAAATCCAGAGTTACTCAGAGAAGTGTTTTATGCAGAAATGAGTACAGCCCAGCTGCTCCTTACCCCAGTAAAATCAGCTCTGTTACAGCAGAGAGCACTGGAATCATTTTTGGAGGGTTTAAAGTTAAACATAAGAAACAATACTGCAGTAACTGTCAATTATCAGAAGGGACCTCCTCCTTCCTAGCAGTGGGTAAAGGCTCTGAAGCACAACTTTGCTCTCTGTTGCATGCAGCCAAAGGAATCACAGAATCATAGAACAGTTTGGGTTGGAAGGGACCTTAGCAATCATCTAGTTCCAGCAACCCTGCCATGAGCAGGGACACCTTCCACTAGATCAGGTTGCTCAAAGTGCTGTCCAACCTGGCCTTGAATACTTGAGCCAGGAGAGGCTCCAGTGTGAGAGGTGGGGTGGGCAGTGCTGCACTGCCAGGACCTCCCATGGCATGAGATGCCTTGGTTCTGTTTAATCATCAGAGCTATGGGGGTTTTTGCCAGGTGAGAGCCTGACCCACCCTCATCCGGGGAGCCTCACACTGGGCAAGCTGTGGTTAGATGGGTCTCTTCTCAGGTGGTAGCTGAATGCAGTCACTTATATGCCTGGTAAAGTTAAGTACTGAGCATTATTACAGAGGTAGATGGTTATGGTAGAAAAGGATGGTTGTTCATCATGATTTTGCTCTGGGATTAGAAGGAAAAGATGGTAGGTCATAGCATCTCGAAGCTTAGTGAGACTAAGCTGGTTCTCTCCAGCCTCCTTCCAGCTACCACTGCCAGTCTTTCAATTTTTCTTGGAGTAACAGCTGATGGGGATCTTTTCTACCCCATTTGATGCCTCTCTAAACTCCAGCTATCAGTGTACATCATTTCTCCCCCAGTGGTTGCTTTCAGTGGATGACATGAACTGACATCAGTTCTGCCACATATCTTGTTACCTTGCAGTGTGGAGCAGCTTCGAAGATTCGTAGTTACTGAGACGCCTGAACTGTTACAAAAGAGTCACGATCTCCTGTTCAAGAGCTGCCTCTATGTCTCGTTTAATTTCCTGACTAATTCTGTAGTTCTTTCTCCATCTAATTGGATCTTCAGGCTTAGCTATTATCAGGCATAGCAAAAACAATGACACAAAGTCCCTGAAGTGCTTGCAAATAAGGATGAATGTGTGCATGCATGGAACTTGAGAAGTGAATTTTTTCAATATGAACATATGTGTAGCACAGTCTGGGGCTGAAGTGTGTTCATTTGGTCTGTTACATATGTGACATGTCTGTAGCTGAGAATGTTAGATGATGTCAACATCAGAAAGTGAAACTTACGCTCAGCATTTTTTATTGTAGTCTGCTAATAATTGGGTGGTGGCTTTGATTTTTTCCAGGGAGTCCTTTCCAATGATTTTGGTGGCAAACAAAGTTGATCTAATGCATTTGCGGAAAATTACAAGAGAACAAGGAAGAGAAATGGCAACAAAACATAATGTAAGTTTGCAGGATTGTTTAATTGGCTGTTCTAAGTCCCATTACAGGCATTCAGAATTGAATTCTCAGCTTATTTGAAGCTGAATTAAAGTATTTATCTTACAATCGAACATTTCCAGTTACATTTTTGACTACTGCAATGTAGTAGCTATGCGGTAGCGTGCAGTTGCCTTCCCGCAGGGCCAGTTCATCATTGAAGCTAGAAGCTCACTGAGCACAGGGCTGTAGCAACACGGTGGCCATCACAAAGCCATTTGTACAAAGTGTCTGCAAGTGGTGGGAAATGTGAAATGTTTAAAATGGGGGAAGAAAGTGCTCTCTCCTGGAGTGAAAAGGTAGAGTCAGACATTAGGAAGTATACCCAGGTGTCGGTAGGAAGTGAGCTTGTTAAAGATAATGAAGTTACAAGGTTGTTAAAGCCTACATAAATATGGCCCACCATATTAGCTCTGCATTATTCCTGCTGTAGTTTAGCCTGAGAAATTGGTCTTAGATGGGTGTAGTTCACACCCTCCTCCCCTAATTACCTCTAAATGCCAGTAGTCCTGAACACCCAGAGGGAGACAACTCCCTAGGAAGAAGTGAATGGAAAAGTAAAGGCAAACAAGCCTGAGACCTCTTGGCAGCTTGCTGTGCCTAAACAGCAAGCTGTTCGGTGTTTCTAAACAAGCCACAATGAGAGTTTGGCAGGGCAGGTTCACTCCCTCCCTTCCCCAAGGAAGCTCATTTCCATAGGATCCAGGTCACCTAAACTGCAGCGTAACATGTTGCTCCCATCTGTACGTGCACGCTTTGGAAAAGGCCGTGTACGAAAGTACCTTCTCAGAGGCAGCTTTATAAATCAGCCAGTATGCTGGACGGACACTCCAGGAGGCCCCATCTGGCTGTCAGACTTTGAAGGAGAAGATCATTTTACACTGAAGGGGAATTGTAGTCATGAAATATTCATGCAGTAGTCCTAATAAAATGTGGCGAGCAAGAATTTTGGCAAGTGCTTGTCTTTCAACAACCTTTGGCTATTTTCATATCTGCAAGCACAGATCAGGGGGAGAGAACATCTGACAACATGAAACCTAAGAGTATTATAAACCCAGAGCTCTGATAGCAGCTGGTTTGCCTGGTGCTTATTCTGAACCTTTTGTTGAGCACTCACTGACCTTGCTGTGATTGTGAAGGTGTTGATAGCAGTTCCATGACAACACTTTGTTTACCAGTATTTCCCTGGTCTCTTAGGCACCCAATTTCTCCAGCCTTTAGGGTTTTTCATCTTGAAACTGGTTTACTACCAACATGCAAGCTGTTACTAATTTCTTCCATGATACACTTCTCTCCTCCAGATTCCCTATATAGAAACTAGTGCCAAGGACCCACCTCTAAACGTTGACAAGGCCTTCCATGACCTCGTGAGGGTAATAAGGTAAGCTGCAGTCTCTTCACCTGCTTACTGCCTGGGGATGGAACATGCAAGAGTCCTGGCCCAGAGAACCAGGAGCCAACTTCTGGGGTCATGTGGTTTGGTTGGGGGTGGGAGACTTCTGGGGTTTATTAAACTTTCTTGCCCTGTATCTGCATAGGCATCTTACTAGCTCTTAGTTACCCTTGCAGGACATCAATACTAGGCAGGGTGAGAATTAGCTGTGGCCATGATGAAAATACATTATTCAATGAACAGTGCAAAGCCTACTGTAATGATCAGCTTTAAAAGGCTGGCATTAAAAGCTCTCGACCAGTAATTTGGGTTTTCATAGCTTTTTCCTCTCAGTGTCTCATGTTGCCAGAGGTTAAAAGGGACTGGCAAAAAAATACTACGGTAGTCTAACGCTGTAGGTGACTTGTAACATTTTCTGCTCACTAAATGGAAAAAATTAAGTGGCTTTGTATGAGAAGCAGCATGACCTAATGGCAACGCCACAGGTTTCCTCCTCAGACTGCAGAGGTTTGTTCCCAGTTTTGGCATGGGCTGCCTTTTCTTGCTTTGGCAAGCGCCTGCTCTCTGGGCAAACCCCTGCTCCGGCTGCCAGCAGGGAGGGACTGCTTTCCAGAATGCCGGCTGCCCTGCAGGAAAAGAGCTGTATGCACATCTTGGCGTCTCGGCTGATAACCTCAAATCTCCCCGAGAAGATTTGCTGTTCTGGCACCAGATTTTTCTGGGCCCTCATTTTTCATGTTTTGGGAGGGTGCTGAGCTGAAATCATACTCTCCCCTACCATGCAGTCAAAGTGCCTCGCTTGGCAATTAAACCATGAGGCATTTATTCACAGTGTATTTGTACTTGTGAATATCTTAGCACAGGCTCGAGTCAGCCTCCATCAAAAACAGATGGTACTGCCCACTCTTCCCACATGTCTCAAAAGCAGGGGGCAGAAAGTCTTTGGAGAATACAGAGCTGAGCTGGAAATGTCCCAGACTATTTCCCAACTGTCCTGCAACTCAGCATTGGTTGGCTAGATATTACTTTTGTGTTTCAGTGAGCTCTCACCACCATCTATTCCACTCTGCAGGAAAAAAATCATAGCCAAAATAAGATGGTGAGGCTCAGTTTGCTATCTCTACATAACACATCTCCAGACAGTCTGGAAGGAATTCTATAATAACACATCACTAAATTCAAGGCCTGAAAATGCACTTCATAACTTCAAAAATGGGTGATGCACCCTGTTGTGGTTTCAGTCCAGCCGGCAACCCAGAAACATGCAGCTGCTCGCTCACTCCCCCCTTTTCTTCCCACCCCTCACTCCCAGAGAGATGGGGAGGAGAGTCAAAAGAATGTAACTCCCACGGGTTGTGATAAGAACAGTCCAGTAACTAAAGTATAACACAAACCACTGCTGCTACCACCAGTAATAATAATGATAAAGGAAGTAACAAGGGAAGAGAATACAACCGCTCACCACCTGCCGACCAATACCCAGCCTGACCCAAGCAGTGATCTAACCCTTATGGGTAACTGCCCCCAGTTTATATAGTGGGCATGAGGTGCTGTGGTATGGAATACCTCTTTGGTCAGTTTGGGTCAGGTGTCCTGTCTCTGCTTCCTCCTGACTTCCCCTCCTCCCTGGCAGAGCATGAGGCTCAGAAAGTCCTTGGTCAGAGTAAACATTACTGCAACAACTGAACACATCGGTGTTATCAGCACTGTTCCCAGGCCAAAAGTCAAAAACACAGCACTGCACCAGCTACTAAGAAGGAGAAAAATGACTGCTACTGCTGAACCCAGGACAACCCTGTTCCCTGAGCAGTCACCATGAAAGTCATTGCCAGCCAGGTAAAACTCTTCATAGCATCAGAGGCATCAGAGATGTTCACAGAAGCTGGAACTCTGATTAAGTCAGAGAGAAGAGAGGTGCCTTGTGATTTAGTTGGTCATTTGCCACTAAACAGCTTCACTTGGTCTTTGGACATTGCAAACTGTCCTCAGCCATCGGATGGCATCACCTACCAAGTATTGCTTTTCTTTTTTTAAATGAGTTTTTCTAAATAACATATAAATTTACAACTCCCTAATAACTGTGGCATTCCTGGAGTCCTTTACAAATGTAGAGGCTCCTCAAAGACCATGTGCATTTGCAAGGTGAGGACACTCACTCAGAGTTGGCACTGTTTGTGCTCCTTGGGCTTGACTGATTCCCAGTTTATTTAGCTTTGTGCAGAAAACCCTTGTCTAGAAGTAGTCCAGAAAGGAGGAGGGTGATAGAGTTTACCCAATAGACTTTTTGAGTTTCCTGGTACCCCTTTTATGCTGCAGCAGTGCATACAGAGGGACTGTCACAGCAAAGATCTTGAGCGGGCGTGGGATGTGGTTTTCTGGATCTCTAAAATGGTTCCAGAACATTGTGAACAGCTTGTGGCTGCTTATTTGAGCTTTAAAGTTTTATGGTTTTTATGCCTCCAGCCTTCATACTCACTGAAAAAGAATCTTACTAGTCAAAGCTGAGTTTTTCAGGTAGTTGCAAACATTTGAGAGCTGAGGCAGTAAGAAAAACACCAACTAAAGCCATAATGATTTGTCCCTCAGCTATGTCTCATCCTGGTCTGGATAACTTGTTTTAGACACCCAGTTTAGTGTCCAGCATATAACATAGCAAAGAGGCTGGTTTTGAACTATTTAAACTCTCAGGTTGATGATTTAGACACTGTTTGAATCTATGGAAGATGCCGGTGCTCTCAGCTGCGTGTTTTGGGTGGCTGTGACTTCAGAGAGCCAGAGACATCTTTCAGGGCTCAGCTCGTCTTCCATGCTCTGGTGCTCTTCACAACTTCCACAGGAGGCCAGAGCCCCTTTGGCAGCAGATTCTGTTTTTTCATTATTATTTTTTAGCTCCCTCTCCATAACCAAGACCACAGCAGTGCAGCTGGCTAAGGGCAATGCTGGTTGAAAGCAAATCTTTCCAGGAGGGTTTATTTCTCTTGCACTCTGTATCTCTTTCATCTTCTTCCCTAATGAGCACTAGCAGCAGTGTGGTGGATGATGTTGCTCTGTTTCCCAGAGCAGCCCCCTGGCAGGGGAGGAGGCAGCAGTTCACCCAGAGCAGCCGGAGGCATAGTGTCATGGCAGGACATATATCCCTGCCATTAGCCTTAATGTTTCCTATGGTTTCTTTCCTCTTTCCTTAAAAATGCAGGCAGTTGTCCTGTTCGCTATGTGGCATGAAAAGCCATGTGGTGGTGGAAGGGTATATGGAGATATACGTATGCGCGCCAAGATGCCATTCTGCTGGCTGCCTGGGGCTCAGGATGCTGATGTCTGAGACAGCCTTGTGTCTCATCTGCTTATTTTCCTGTCTGTCTCCCAAAACAGGCAACAGATCCCAGAGAAAAGCCAGAAGAAGAAGAAAAAGACCAAATGGCGAGGGGACAGAGCCACGGGCTCCCACAGACTGCAGTGCGTGATTTTGTGACGGGACTGCCTGGGAGTGCCTTGGATGCCTCCCTCCTCCCCCCGGCCTCACCACCAACCCAGGCGAGGAACAGCAGCGTGATGGCCACATGGACCCCCCCAGGCTCCCGACAGTGGCTTGGACTTGGAGGAGGTGGCTGGATGGGATCTGGGCCCCCGCAGAGGGGGGCTGCACATCGGGGCTGGCGTGAGAACTGTGCAAATGGGAGGCGGAAGGGATCAGCAGGACCTTGACTCTCGAACATCCCCAGCGCCTTCCAGGGGCCTCCATGATGTTTATCTAAAGAAAGAAAAAAAGAAAAAAAAAAGAAGAAAAAGACGTGTTGGTTTTGTCTGAAAACATTTCTCCTTGTGACCCATTTCTGAACAGCCATGAATAGCCCCCCTGTTTGGTACAGTTGTCTGTGTATGTGTGGGGGAAGGGAAAGGGCTTTTCTTTCTCTAATTTTTTTTTTCATCCTCTTCTCCTTTTTTGCTGTTTGCTCAGCAAGTGTTGGGTTGCAAAGAAACACGGCCGGGGTTAGATTTTTTGCACTGAACTCTCTTTTAGGCGGCAGTGCCAAAACACGACTTCATATGAAAGTGCATAGATTTGGAGGAAGAAAATTAATTCCAGCTGCTCTGTGTGCTCCAGACATTGTGTCAGACTCTGGAGGGCAGCCAGCTCACAGACCATAAACTCCAGCTTAGGAAAGGAGGTTTGGGGTTGGATTGTATTTTTTTTCTTACCCTTTGTCAAGAGATTTTGTTTCTGTTTTGTAATTTGGGGCATGTCAAAGTTAAGACATTTTGCTAACCTGGAAGTATTTAAATTAAAGTAATTTACAAATGGAAGGGTATGCCATCTCTAAGGGGGGTTGACGGGGGAGGGAGAGAGGAAGCAAAACCCGAACTGAATTTGTTATCTGGGTGTTGAATTTCTCCCTCATAAATGTGTGTAAAGTGGTACGATCTAAATCCCTCTTTATTATTCCTTAACCTTTCCCTGTAAAGCCACTCTTGGGTAGATAAATTGTTTTGCTTTTCCTAGGCTCATCTTGCACACGCAGAGAAATTTGTTTATGGGCTTTGGCTCAACATTTCTTTATTTCTTCTCCTCCCTCTTACTGAGAGTTGGTGACTTGAAAGGAAGAGGTGTTTTGAAAATTATTCATGTGGGACGTGTCTCTTCATAAGCCTGCTATATCTAAAATGTCTCCCTGAAAACAGTGAAGATAAGTATCATTATGGTCTATGAAAAGGCAAGGCAAAAAGCCTGCAGCCATTCAGGCTACCATCTGTGGCATCAGAAATACAGTTGTGCACATCCTGGAAGGGCCATATTGTCTTTCACACCTTTCCTGGCACTAAGAGTTGTGGTGGCAAATTGTTCTCTAATTTAATGGATTGTCATCTGCTGGACTGAAGCCATCGGCTCCATTCACAGGGTCACCAAGCTCCTTTAAAAGTAACAACTTGCTTTTCATCAGTTTAAATCTTGTTCAGATATGCTTTATGGGCATGACTTAAAATATTGGCAAAGTATGAATGCCTGAGATTTATATCTGAGTGCAGAAAATCCTGGTGTTGGAAACTGAAGATCCATTCAAGATGGTGGATCATCACAGACATAGTTATTTATTGTTTGTCTTTGCAGCCTGTTCACCGCTTATTTTCGTTTCTTGACTCTTTGCCAGGCCACCTTTTGAAATGGGAGTTGGCTGCTGATTATTTTTCAGGTGAGTGAGGCTAATGAAAACATTTTACTAATTGTCCCGTCTTCATCGTGGCCAGAAGATAGCAAATGTCTGCGGCTGGCTCAGCAAGTTGCTTACTTGTAATGCTGGCTCCACTGCCTCTGTCGCCTTTTGTGTGATGACAGATGCTGAGGATGGATTAAGGAGCAAGACAGTGGAAAGAAACATCTTCCATGGACTCTTGCATTGGATGTGGGCCAAATGCTTCAGTAAAGTTGCAGCACCTTGTGTCAACTGAGATCTGGCTGCAGACCATCACAGCATTTCTCCCAGTATATCATTTCATTGTTGGCTGAGCTGCGATGACCAAAACTATTGGGGTCAAATCCTGGCTCTTGAGACTTGCTACAATTTTCTGGGGTAAGGAGCTCCCTCTAGGCATCTTATTTGTTCTGCCTTGCAACCATCTAGTAAATCAGAAGGTGTCTGATATTTGCAACCAACCCAATTTGCTGTAACCCGTTACCACTTTCCTGCCTGAACCCCTGTCTAGCCTGATTACTGGCTTAATTTCTTTAATTACACACAAAAATGCTATGGGATCTGCCACACAAGATGATGGCGTGTTAATACCCCCTAGAGACCTTCCGCTTAAAAATAACCTGATTTCTACTGAAACCCCTCATTGTTATTACTTTTATCTAAACCCTTGGGAATACTTGCCCGAAAACAGAATGTGTGTATCTTGAGTCACATCTGCTGGGTACTCAGCATGGCATGTGAGAAATTATCTGCTTTTTCTGAAGTATCTTAATTGTTTCTGCAGCTTCTTCAGCACCTTACAGCTACCGCAGAATAACGGGGAGGAGGGGAGAGGAGCAGACCAGCAACCAAGAAGGATAGATAGTAAAGGCAAACAGGGAAAGTTTGACCATTTTGTTCTATGTTCATCTATGTGTTTACAGCAAACAGTGTTTTCCAACAGGGATTGCACCTCTAACAAGTCTATGGTGATCAAAATAGCAAGGTATACAAAGCCTACTGCCATCTAACTTACCCATTCATATTCAGGGCTGTCAGGAAGCCGAGAGCACCTTCCCTACTGTATACAGCACCTAGACTTGGGTTGTGAGACACCACACTAAGGAAAGCATCAACCATGCTGGTGGGTGGCTTATTTTCTTCTGTGGAGCATCCAGTGGATAGGGACTTCTTTGCTGTGGTCAGAGACAGTCTTTAGAAGGATCCTGTAAGGCAGTATTTGGCACTCATTTTCCAAAGAGCTGATGGTCCAAGTGACCTAGTATCTTCAGCCCCTGGGTGACTCTGCATTTGATTGTCTTGGAGCAGCCTTGTTCCTCTACTACTAAACAGAAGTTTAGAAGGTAGAGCTGGCCATACCCTTACCTTGCTTTCAATATACACTTTCAAACAAAATGAAAAGAGAGGTAAAACCTGACAAATTTTCTTATATTTGATAACCAAATGGCCTCCTTTTTTAATTTTAAACAATGAATAATATTTGTAAAACAACAAGGAAAAATTAAGCTACACAAGTTTTGGCTTTGTAAAGGTGTAACCACCTTCTTAATCTGGGATCTCCTCCCAGCTGTACCAGTGCCTTCAGGTAAATAAATTGTGTTGCTGTTTCCTCCCTCAGGTACTTCTACCTATAACACAGACACTGGCTTGTTTTATGATCAGTTTTTGAGGTGTATGGTGTATATCGTACAAGTAAAGTAATGTGTCTGTCTACCTTTGTCTCACATTTAGGGAAAAGCGGGTGGGAAGGAAGAGAAGAAGAAGCACCTGGCTGAAATAAATACATTTTCCTCTGTCACAAGCAGAGGCTTTTATTGTCCCTCTCTGCCTGCCAATTCTAAATGGAACAAAAGCCTGATAATAATGAAACCAAAGGAACAAACCTCACCTGTGCAGGCATGCAGGAGGTGGGCTCCCTACAAACCTGCTTTCTTGGTTGTCTCAGTGGAGGCCACTGGTGAAGCTGCTCGGGGAGAGCCTGAGTACATCTGAGTAAACCATGTTCAGATGATGCCGATCAGCAGAAAAATGCAAGAGATGGTGAACAAGACAAGCAAAAGCTTAGGGAGGGGCTGAAATTGCTTTGTTTGGATTGCATGTTTCAGTTTAACAAGAGGCCATTGCAGTATGTTGTTTTGTTCCTTAATCTGTCATAATTAATTTTGTCTGGCTCTTTATATCTACAGCTGTACTAGAATTTGTAAATTGGGATAGGCTGAGGGTTTTAGACATACATGATGTGTCTCATCTTGAGAGGAAATGGGTGTTATTCAGCCCAGTGAGGACAGCATTGTAAAACTGGCTCAGGCTTTTGCCTTTTATTTTTTTTTGCGCTTGTTGCCACCCTAAGGCCTAAGCAGACTACCCAGATCCTTGTTCAGCTCCAGTGGTTTCAAGGGATGGTCACTAAATGCTGCTGAAATGCTTGGGAAGCAAGCGATACCCCCAAAGCTCTGCCAGGAGTACAATATAATGAGGAATACAGAATATAAGTGTTTTAAGAGATGCAACTTGTGAACTACTTTAGGTGTCAGGGTTCAGGTATGTATTTACTAATAAGAGGGAGGGTTCAAGACATGTTTGGCATTAGAGAAATAGACAAATCCCTGTGACAACTGCCACATCAACCTGTGTACTTGGGGCTGGACAAAAAAGCTCTGTGTCTGGAAATCAAAGCTCTATGAGTTTAGTGGCTAATCTACTCCATCTGCTGTAGGTTGGGCAGAAAGGAGGACCATTAGTACAGGTATGAAGTATTGAATTATAGCTACACAGCAGGCATTGCAGTAACAAGGATATGCAGGATGCTGCAGCAGAGGGAGTATTGTAGTTCTTGGTCACTGCTTCCTGTGCTGGGAGGCGTGCTGGGGCCAGCTGTCACATAGGTTCAATTCTGTGTCTTGCATATATGTATTTAATGCCATCTGAGATGCCTTGGGATTTCCAAGGCATTTGTCTGGGAGTTTCAGATGTAACACAAGACCTACGGGAGATCTGTGCTCTTCTGGAAAAACAGCTAGAAGCCACGTAGGATTCACCTGAGCATCTGAAATGGCTGCAGATGTGTATCTTCAGGCAGCTAGTGGTAGGACAAGGAGGAATGGCTTTAAACTGAAAAGAGGGTGGATTTACATTATATATTAGGAAGAAGTTCTTCACTGTGAGAGTGGTGAGGCACTGGCACAGGCTGCCCCTGGCAGTGTTCAAGGTTAGGTTGGAAGGGGATTTGAGCAACCTGGTCTAGTGGGACCTGCCCATGGCAGGCGCATTGGAACTTTGGTCTTCAAGGTCCCTTCCAACCCAAACCATTCTATTTTATAGCAGCACTCTGAAAAAGCTCTGTGGGCATTTCATGTGTCTGTGGATATTCTAGTTCTTCTGCAAAGTGATCTTACATGTTTTTTAGGGATTCAACAACGCATCAAAACATAGTCTGAAGCAGAAGTCACCAATTTTGTGAAATGTATTAATTGCATTTTACAGCCTAAGTGATCTCATACTTATAAGTGTCACTTGCACAATTAGGCTGTAAATAATTCAATATTTGTCTATCAGGGACTCCATCAGTAGTATACAAGCTTTTTGCTTCCTTTTCACTTGCATGCGAGGGTAATAAATATTTCATAGATGATCTCACAGACAGAGTTTCTGGGATGATACGGGATTTGCTTGCAATAGAACAGAGCAGGGAGATGACTGCATGTCACGATTCATAACGGGATGAGACAAGGAGCAGCAGCATAGAGGTATTCTCTTGTTCGAGGGGCAGTTCCCGCCACTGTGGCAAATCACTGCTGTTTCCCTCCAGCTTTAAGAAGTTCCATAGAAATGGCCAGCAGGCCAGGCAGGCCAAGACTTCCTGAGGCAGGAGAAACATGTGGATACTGCGTCAGTACAACATAGTCTGAATGCTCAGACTGGGCATGTGGTCAGGTCGAGGATCCAAAGAGGAGGGACTCAGGCAAAATCCTGGATTTGCTCAACAAGAGCAGAAGCAAGAGGAAGAGAAAGGAGCTTTGTGAATTTGAGCCTATTTTATAAAGCCAAATCCTCTGCAAATCTAGGTAAGAGACATTGTGTGGTCTGTGTTTAAGACAATCTCTGCTGAGAAGTCAGCCCAGCTGAGCAAATCACAAGCTGGTCCACGGACTGCCACACATAAAGGTGTTACTGTGTGGCTACTGTGACAGCAGCTCCTCTTGAATACAATAATCAAACCTCACCAGCCTGACACAGTGGGGTATTTGGCATGCCTCTTTGCATCTCAATAGCCCACATCACCTTAAAGCAGGAGTCCTGGCAGTGTGGACCAGGTGAAAGGCCTGGGCATATGCTTGTGGGGCAGGGGTTTCTTTTCTGCAAGCTCCACAATAAGAGACATGTTTCAAACAGCAGTCATTGGGATGTGAGCAGACAAAAAGCAGGAAATTTGAAGTTAAGGCTGATGCACCCAGCTCTGCTCATGTAACTGTGGAGGTAAAACAAAGCACAATGGTGTTAGCTGGGGACAGGGTGCTGCTCACCCTCCCCTACCTTCCTCCCCTCCTGCCTCCCTCCCCCCCCCCCAACTTCCTGCTTTGCCTTGCCCTCCAAATCATCCCTGTCTCCAAATCTTCACAAGAGCTTAAACTGTTTTCTGGGATTGAGTTTCCCACAAAGCTGATCACAGTGTTTCATTCCCATGTTTTTTTGTGAAGTCTCTCTCCTTGAGCACCCTTTGCCCAGAAGGTTTAGCTTCCTGATGGGGGATGTTTGGGCAACCTTTGCCAGAAGCTGCTTCGTGGGGAAGAAGAGATGCAGCAGGATACGGGAAAAGCAAAGCAGTCACACCACCAGCATAAAATACGTAAAGTCAGACGTGGCATTCTGCTACTCTTTTTTGTTGGTTTTACTCTGGTGTGTAACAGTTGCTCTGGGGAAATTCACATGATAGCTGCTGCTGTAAGATTAGAGAAGTAACACTAATTTTTCCTGAAATTTTTCATTTCAGGATCTTAAAGCATTCATGACTCAATAAACCACTTTGCAGTCAGGACATTCAGAGGTGGTAGATCTTGTTCTGTAGGCTGCAGAAATGAGAGTGCAAAGATCTGAAGCATGGAGAAAGAGCGAGACGAAGTTGGTGAGATGCCTGGACACCTAGTACTGCTGGGACTTGTGCTCAATTTGCTTCAGGCTGTGAAACTACAATTAGCATAGTCTTAACTGAAGACAAATACTAAATGTTAAAAGAAGAGGTCCAAGGCCAGCAATCTTGAGAGGTTCAGTCCCTGATAAAAACTATAAATACCTACTAGATTGTCGTGGTTTAAGCCCAGTTGGCAACTAAGTACCACACAGCTGCTCACTTACACCTCCCACATTCTCCCCTTCTGGGGAGGAGACTCAGGAGAAAAAAAAGGAAAAATTTATGGGTTGAGATAATAACAGTTTAATAATGAAATATAATAATAATAAAATACAATAATAAAGCAAAACTAAGAATACTAATAGTAACAATAGGAAAAAAGAGAGAGAGGAAGGAATAAGCAAGTGATGCGCAGTACAACTGCTCATCACCTGCTGACTAATACCCAGCCCTACCCAAGGAGAGATTGGCCTCTCGTGGCCAATTCCTTTTATATACTGGGCATGACATGCTGTGGTGTGGAATACCCCTTTGGCTAGTTTGGGTCAGGTGTCCTGTCTGCTTCCTTCTGTCTTCTTGTGCCCCTCCTCACTGGCAAAGCATGAGACAGAAAAGCCCTTGACTTTGAGTAAGCATTAGTTAGCAACAACTAAAACATGACTTAGTCAGCAAAAATATTCTCAGACTAAATCCAGAAACACAGCACTGTACCAGTTACTAAGAAGAAAACTAACTCTAGCCCAGCTGAAACCAGGACGTACATATAAATTGTTTCCAGAAGTGCCATATTTCCCAGTATTTTCAATTGATTTTTCCCCTAGAGAATCCACCTCCTTCCTAATTTGGGATTCAGCTTGTCACATCATAGAGGTGAAGTAGACATTGAAAAGGAAAAATAGATATTCATTCAGGAAAAAAAATGTTTATTCTTTGTAAAGTAAAAGTTACTCCTTGGGCTTATTTACGTGACTGCTTTTGGTTTTCTTACAGAACAAAATCTTGAATCCTGCTTTTTCCGTGGAGTCCCTGATACCAGTGACTGTATCAGCCATGGCCTGCTTGCAGAACAAACCTGTGAACACCAAGCGTAAGCCATGTGAGCCCACAGCTAAAAGCTATGTTGCTGTTTCAAGTTTCCAAGGAGCAGAAGCTGCCACTTATTTTTAAAATGACAGGTCCTTTGGCAATGTTGTCCTAAGGCAACTACAAAGAAATGCTGCTATATAATGCCAGTGTGGCTGTTCCTCTTGGCCTCCAGAGGACCTCTAGAAATGGCCATATATATAATGTTACCGATGCCAGTGCTAAATGAAGTGCTTCTGCTTCTTGGGCCGGGGTTACCACGAGTCTGACCAGTGCTACAGGGAGGAAATCTGCCCATGTGTTTTATTGCAAATTAATACAAAGTTGCTTTTTCAGCCCTAACAGTGGTCTCAGTTAGGTTTCCTCTTACCGTGACCAGTTTGGGACTTGTAGCATTGAAAAATCACTGGAGAGCCACTTTGGCTACAGCACAGCATCTTTTACTGCCCAGCTGCCTTTGCTCTGCTTTTACCGCAAGCTCTGTAAAAGTGGGACAGAGATGGTGCTCCTCCCTGGGGAGAGGCTGGCACCTTGAATTTGATGGTGTGGGCTTGGATTTGTGTCTACTGCGTGGAGCTTCAAGGACAGGGTCAAATTAGTTGCCAAGCTGTCTCAGGAGGTCTTAGCATCTCTTTGGGGCACTTGGGCTACTTCCCAGAAGTTACCCCCTGCGTCAACCAGATGAGGACGGGAGTAATCTCTTTGTGTCTTCCCATGGTATCAGGATTAGCTGGTTTTTATCTATGATGAGAGATGGCCTTATCTGCTGCATGGGCTGGCCTTGTTCCAGGGGTCTCCATCTATCCTACCTGCCTTTTGTGACAGTGTCCAGCGGCAAACACAGACACGGTGGGTGGCACAGGGTCCTTTGGCCACAGCCAGCCATATGGTGCATGGCGTGACCAGGGAGGTCAATACACCCTTGAGACTCCTTCATGCGTGTGCAGGGTAGGTACTGCCAGGTGTTTGGCATCATTGGGAAGTCATTGGGGTTTTCAGTGAGGGTATACTATGCTTTTCCAGACCCCTCCTGTCCCATTCTCTTGCCTACTGGTGCAGAAAATAAGAATAACTGAGCAGAAGAAAAACCTTCTCTTGCACATTAGTCCTTTTTGTCCCTTCTCAATGAAGGTTGGGAGTAAAATTGCCCTAAAACCAATAGTGAAAACATTGCTGAAGAGTGTAAAAGGGAAACTAAGCAATCTGCTCTTGTGTTAGTGGCTGATGTTTTTATTATTACTGTTACTGTCTATTCAAACACTTACCCAAAAAAGAAAAGAAGCGGAAGCAGCCTCAAATCAAACAGAAGATATCAAAGAGTTCACAAACTTTTTCTAAATATATTAATCTTCCAAAGACTTTTTAGCCTCTTAGTTAGACTTAAATAATCATGACATGGTACTTACTGGGTAACTAAAATCTTTTGTGAGTTCACATTTATATTCCAGGAGATTATTATGAAACAGACGGCTGAAAAAATCCCATTTGGATGTGAATATTTAATACGGCTCTTTGGAAGGCTGCTGCGCTGACATTAATTTGGGCAGGTAATCGTATACGTATTAAAACGCACGATTATGAAGATGTAAAATTAGACCAAGAAAAAGCTCTAAGTTAAGCCAAAAGAAAATTGTTTATAAAGACCATTTGAGCATGGCCTTTCAAACACAAATGGAACAAGACACCAGAGTTGTTACTTTATATTCAGGATTACATATCATCAGTGGTACCAGTACTACCTGGTATGTAAATAGAGGATTGATGTTGGGTTTGTTCCTCTGAGACCTACTTCAGAGCCTGTTAACTGGAGCCTTTCTGTCAAGTCAAAAAGGCTTTGGATCAGGCTCCATCAACTTCTGATAAGGGAGTCTCACAATTCCTTTAATCATCAGCTTGAAGGAGAAGCAGAAGTGAAACATACTGCAAAAGCCAAGCTCTAACAGGAGTCCTTATTATAATGCCTTAACGTTAAACTCCAGCTAATGTGCTTTTACCAGATGTCCTGATGAAATACTATTAAGAGCTGGTGCATTGCATTAATTGAAGTGAAATTTCATAATGAATTCTTTTTGCAAGGCAGTAGGGATGAATCAGTGACCTACATAACCTCCCCTTCCCTCTGAAATAGCTTTCTGAACTAATGAAATGAATCCCCCTGGTTGTGCCAGGAGAGCGGAGGGAGCCGTGCTTTGCATCCCAGCTACAGGCTGCATCATGAGAAAAATCTGGGCACTCTCCACAGAGATTATGGCTTGCCTTTCATTGTGTCTAGCAACAAGAGGGAACTTTCAGAGGCAGGAGGACTCTCCATTAAGGGCACCTCACATAACGGGAGGCTTTTGAAAGCTCCATTAAAATTCTTGGAATGTGCCCTCACAGAGAAGCCTGGCGATAAACTGGCTGACCTTCTACCTTATAACGTGGCACAAACACACTAACAGTTGAGTGCACATTTGTTTGAACATAAGAGGCTTAGGGTATGTCATTGAAATATAATGCGCAATAAACATACACACAGCTGGCAGGCTCAAACCCATTTTTGCGAGTGTGTTAGGGGAGAAGCAGAAAAATAAGCATTACTTAGCCCGCGTATGTGGGGACAGGATGGGAGGAGGGGAGACCTCTGTTCCCAGGCATATGTTTGTAGAAGATAAAATATGCCCATGAATTCTGATTATTCCTTTGTTAGTACATTTTTATCCATGGCGGTTTGAGATTAAAAGCAATTTTTGATGTTCCTGAAGTCTCAGCAGTCTATGTTTCACTACATCATTGGACAAAACAGTCCCTGTACCAATGCTGGATTGTGCCAGTGAGTCCTAATTGCCTGAAAGATAATGGTGTCATTAAAGTCTCTTGCCCCTGTGAGCCTTGTGCTTCTCGACAGAAAAGATGCTTTTATTGTTGGTTTCAAAGGAGCCCTCAGTCACTGCTAAAGCACATTGTCCATTCAGAGGTACTGGGAAGCTGTATTCTGTAGCTGCTTTATTTCTCTGCTTTTCCCTTCTTAGACAGAGGAAGGGGGAGGGCAATGGAGAGAATGCAGAAAAAATGTTAACTTTTCATCAAGTAAGCCAAAGTATAAATCAGATATTATTCAGTTAGACACCACGAGGGGAAGAAGTGGCTGGGACCTTGCACTGCTTAGGCTTCTAGCAGCAGAAATGGAAAATGCTTCTCGTAAAAGGAGACACGCTCCACAAAAAATGCCAGCTTCACCTACAGTTTTCAATTCAGTACTCATTTTGACAGAAAAGCTGTGAACTGCTTCTTTATTCATACAAAAGGCATGCGGCTTTGCAATTATGCCTTAATTCCTAGCCATCCTTCTTACTGGACAATTTCAATTAAGAAATGACCTCTCTGTAAAATATTCAGTTCTGCTACTTAATTTATTCCTGTCTTCATCTGGTAACATCTTCCTAAAAGGAAGAAAGGTGCTTTTTGCAGGTAAATCAATCACTTGTCTGTTTATGGGTGTGCGGGGTTTCTTTCAACATAACTTTATTTTTATTAGCCTGCACTCTGAACCTTGCTACTTCTTGCACTTCAAGAATCATGTTTCTCTTTGCTTTGCACAGTGTTCTCAAGGAGCCTGTCTTCACTGGGGTTCGCAATACAAGACCATATAAAAATTACAGTGACATTCATCATATTTGAAAAATCATGGCAGTCAGGTGAAGTTCCAGATGACTGGAAAGAGGGAAATATAACCCCCATTTTTAAGAAGGGAAAAATGGATGAGCCAGGGAATTACAGGCCAGTCAGTCTCACCTCTGTGCCTGGCAAAATCTTGGAGCGGATTCTCCGGGAAGGCATGCTAAGGCACATGAAAACCAACAAGGTGCTTGGTGACAGCCAGCATGGCTTCACTAAGGGGAAATCCTGCCTGACCAATCTGGTGACCTTCTATGAAGGGGCTACGGAACTGATGGACAGGGACAGAGCAGTTGATGTCATCTACCTGGACTTGTGTAAAGCCTTTGACATTGTCTCACATGACATCCTTCTCTCTAAGTTGGAGAGACATCAATTTGATAGGTGGACCACTCGGTGGATAAAGAACTGGCTGGATGGCCGCATGCAAAGAGTAGTGCTCAGTGGCTCAGTGTCCAGCTGGAGACCAGTAACAAGTGGTGTCCCCCAGGGATCGGTGTTGGGACCGGTCTTGTTCAACATCTTTGTGGGTGACATGGACAGTGGGATTGAGTGTGCCCTCAGCAAGTTTGCCGATGACACCAAGCTGTGTGGTTCGGTTGATAAGTTGGAGGGAAGGAATGCCATCCAGAGGGACCTTGACACGCTTGTGAGGTGGGCTGATGCCAACCTAATGAAGTTTAACCATGACAAGTGCAAAGTCCTACACCTGGGTCGGAGCAATGCCAGGCAGAGCTACAGGTTGGGTTGGGAAGAGATTCAGAGCAGCCCTGCAGAGAAGGACTTGGGGGTGTGGGTTGATGAAAAAATGAACATGAGCTGGCAGTGTGCGCTTGCAGCCCAGAAAGCCAACCATATCCTGGTCTGCATCAAAAGGAGTGTGACCAGCAGGTCGACGGAGGTGCTCCTGCCCCTTTACTCTGCTCTCGTGAGACCTCACTTGGAGTATTGTGTGCAGTTCTGGTGTCCTCAACATAAAAAGGACATGGAACTGTTGGAACAAGTCCAGAGGAGGGCCACGAGGATGATCAGGGGACTGGAGCACCTCCCGTATGAAGATAGGCTGAGAAAATTGGGGCTGTTCAGCCTGGAGAAGAGAAGGCTGCGTGGAGACCTCCTAGCAGCCTTCCAATACCTGAAGGGGGCCTATAGGGATGCTGGGGAGGGACTCTTCATTAGGGACTGTGGGGAGAGGACAAGGGGTAATGGGTTTAAACTTAAACAGGGGAAGTTTAGATTGGATGTGAGGAAGAAATTCTTTACTGTGAGGGTGGTGAGGCACTGGAATGGGTTGCCCAGGGATGTTGTGGATGCTTCATCCCTGGCGGCGTTCAAGGTGGGGCTGGACATAGCCTTGGATGGCATGGTTTAGTGGGAGGTGTCCCTGCCCATGGCAGGGGGTTGGAACTCGATGATCTTGAGGTCCTTTCCAACCCTAACTATTCTATGATTCTATGATTCAGAGGGAGCCTATTTAAAGTATTTTTATATTCAAAGATGACTTGCTAAAGGGAGCCTACAAGAAATCTGGAGAGGGACTTTTTGCAAGGCACATAGTGACAGGACAAGGGGAAATGGCTTTAAACTGGGACAAGGTAGTTCTAGATTAGATATAAGGAAGAAGTTCTTTACTATGAGCGTGCCGAGGCACTTGAACAGGTTGCTCAGGGAAGCTGTGGCTGTCCCATCCCTGGCAGTGTTCAGTTCAAGGCCAGGTTGGACAGGGCCTTGAGCAACCTGGTCTAGTGGAAGGTGTCCCTGCCCATGGCAGGGGGTTTGGAACTTTGATCTTCAGGTCCCTTCCAACCCAAACCACTCTATGGTTTTATGTTTTTCTGCATTTTTGCTATACAAAACTGAACAGAGATGTATTTAATGTGTAAAACCTAGAATAAGTAGTATCTGCTGAGTACAATAAGAGGCCTGGTTTGCAGAAGGGCTCTGGTTCATCTGACCTGCTACCCTCATCAAACTATTGCAGTTAAGGGTACACTCAGTACAGTGGCTTAAGAGACTTATGGCAGACCATTACAACATAATCTGGAGTGCTCACTAAATGCATGCATTACAGAGAAAATGCTTTGCATTGCTGGTGCAGGCTACTTTCAAGCAGACTATTTGTACTTTGCAGCTTATATGAGTAAGACAGCTCTCCAAAAATCAGCACTCAGATTTTTCCTTTTATGTTTTCCTTCTACTTATCTGCTTTTCATTCTCTTCGCCTTTACTCCTCCATCACTACCTTTCCATATTCCCTCCATATTATCCACCACAGCTGGTATAAGAGCCTTTCTTCATTGCATCACCTTTCTGGAGCATTCTGTTTCAGTTTTTGCTGACAGCCCTCCATATGTCTAAGACTTAGTGGCATTTAATGTTTCTTTGCTGAAGACTTTTTGAATGTAGGATCTAAAACGTAGTCCTGCTGCTCAGGGCTGTGCCTGTAAGGTGGCATGGGAGCAGGGACTTCATTGAACAAGAGGCATCTCTGTCAGTTGGAGGAGTAGAGAACTTTTAGACAGAGGAGTGGCAGTAATTAGACAAAAAAGAGTTTAAGGCTCGTTGCCTGAAATGTAAATGGGAGGAAGAGATTATTTCGACCTTGAAAACAAATATGGAGGACACCCCTCCCCCCTACTCCCCCACCCCCATCCCCGTACATACAATGCAGCAGCCTGCAAGGCAGGGGTGTCCCAGCAAG
Source organism: Amazona ochrocephala (assembly GCA_039720435.1). Classification (NCBI taxonomy): domain Eukaryota; kingdom Metazoa; phylum Chordata; class Aves; order Psittaciformes; family Psittacidae; genus Amazona; species Amazona ochrocephala. The sequence continues at coordinate 28,114,461 of CM077881.1, forward strand.
CCAAAGGGGCTTATTCACAACCAGGCTGGAAAGCCCAGGGCAGTGATGCAGGCAGCTCTTCCCACCGTCCCTGACCTTCTTTTGCACACCAGGCCCTGTCAAAGACTCGCCATGTTGCCCAAACTCTGCAAAATGTGAGGTCAGATCTTAATCCAGTGTATTCAAAATAGACACTGGCTTACTTGGTTTTATAAAGGACCAGAGCACACACGGCAGTAAATCCATGAGCCTTTTGGCTTAATCCCATTTCAGACACACAAAACAAAACCCTGCCTGGCAGCCACAAGCTCTCTGGGAAGAGCTGGCTCTTCCCATGTTTCCCTAACTATAATTTTTTGCAGTCATATGCTGTCATCCTCCAATTCTCCTCGAGTGTCACTTGAAAAAAACATAAAAAATCTGTTGCCAATTCTAATGACAATACATTGAAGATGGCTTACAGCAGAGAATGGCATTTTATAGCAGCTGGCTGTGACAAATCTGGGTTAAGAGAGAACATTGTGTGTGTCCTAGACATTATAGCTTTTAAAATAAAAAGCTCATTCTTATCCCCTGGGGCTTTTTAATGAATTGCCACATGCAACAATGCCTTAAACCAGGCATCCTGATTACCCATCTGGCTCCAGCTCACTCAGTATTTACAAAACAAAAGAACAGCCCTCACCCTGAAACCCCTAAACTTACTTGAAGAGCTCTACTGATGCTAAGGATAACTCTCCCTGCCCCCTGCCTCCTTAAAAGCAATGAAATAGTAGTCGTCAAGGAACAAAAAGCTTTTAGAGAGGTAGGATGTCTTATCATGGTTAATATTACCTGGAGGGATGATACACCCACCTCTGAACCATGTAATATTTGCACCCCACACAGACTGATGGCAGTTGGTGCGGGTCAGAACCCTGTGTATGATTCAGACATGTGGATAAAGGGAAATCATATTTTACACTGCTGCCAAGAGCTAGAACAAGGCCAGGAACAGTGGTCATGCTGACATGACCCAGAAGGAAGTAGCTGTTGTGGACCATGAGGATATTGCCCAGTGAGGATTACAGGTCTTGTCCCTAGGGCAGGGGATGTGCTGTCCCATTAAGAACATCTGCTTAAACACATGAACACTATGTCTTCTCCCTCTTGGGTAGACACAGCATTTAACTCTGTGTCGGACTTAGGCATGCAAGTGAAGAGTCCAAACTACCATGGCTCCCTTTGCAGCTGCTGGATGAAATAGGCTCATCTCGCATGTAATACTGGCTCCACTGCGGATCACACAATATGAAAGCCAGCCTTTCTCCAGTGAATATACAAGGACCCCTGGAGACCACAGTCCTAAATTAGACACTTCATTTAAATTAGCGCAAATACTTGCCACAGTACCAAGTATTAGTGAAGCTTTCCAGCTCTCCTGTCAATCCTAACCACCTTTCAAGACCCATGCACTTGCTCTAGAGCTTCTGGGGCTCTCCCATGCTTGTTACAGCCTGTACACACAACCCTAATGACCCCTTTGGGTCCAAAAGTATGTTTTAAAGCATCCCAAACAGGATCATTCAGAATTGCCTCCACGCGTGTGAAGAAGGCTAATGCATCTGACCTGCTGCACAGAAGACAGTGTCCCTCTGCATGTGCCCAGGATTTCCAGATGCTCAGCAGCCCCTCTGGCAGACATCCAGATACCCACTAGCTCATTGCCTGTGTCACTGTAGAGCTGGCAGGTCCACACGCTTCCTCAGCACCCACCCAGCATTCATCTTCTGTTGCTCCTGGGCCTGGCTGCTTCCAGGATAAATTTGGGTCAGCGGCTTTTTTCATAGGATTTGTGTTCCCTTCCTGCCATGGCTGGCAGAAAGAGATGTGCCAGGACAGTACTGAAAGGCCATTGATAGATGAAGAAGACAGGCAGAGACTGAGGGCTTTGGTGGAACTCTGTCAAAGCTACACATGAGTGCACAGACCCGCAGATGGGCATTGCTAGCAAATGTTAGTTAAAATCAGAGGCAATGTAAAAAAACCTCTTGTTTTCTTCAAAAATTGCACAGATCCATTTGAATCAATGGGAAATACAGAGCTTGTTTTTTTACTGTCATTAGTAGCTACTTAGGTTTTCATAAATTTAAGCTATTTTTCCTGATACATGTAACAATGTTAGCTTAAAACCATACTTAGACCAATGCAACTCTAACTGCTGGGAATCCCACAGAAAAAAAAAAAACAAACCAACATAAAGTCTGAGGTCTATTTCAGTTAATGTGCAGGAGGATCGGTATGAGTAAAATCTCTTGTTAGCTCTCTCATGCTTTGCTTTTAGTAATCGGTTGATATTTTGGGGATGGAATAATCTGTGGAAGTTGCCTTCTGCAGCATATGCTGCTAACCCTCTTTTTTTCTTTCCTTTCATAAGATCCTTTTGAAATTAGACACAGCTTCTGGAATCAACCCAGACACCGCTTTTCAAGCTAGAAGCATTTGTATAAGTATCATCAATCATGCCCCTGGCTCTTATTGCTACTGTATATTCACTTTCTACCTGGTTTGAATTCCTAATTGGCCCTGCTGTGCAACTTAAAGCCCTGAAGAAAGTGGTGGAAGGGAAATGGGGAAGAGTATGATTTCCCCAGCTGGGATTGGAGGGGTTTTGCAAATCACACTGATAAAGTCCATTTCCTGGAGAAAACAGACAAGAAGCAGTTGGTAGCAGGGTGAGTCAGCGTTGGATGCAGTGGGATATGATGTACAAAAGTATGTACAACTGGCTCGATTATCATTAGAGCAGTTGGCGTGGCAGCTGCTTATATCATGTGTTTCAGGCTCGTGTACGCAAGTATATAAGAAGTCACTTGGAGGGGCAGATAATTCAAGAGACAAGGCTGTTTTCTCATTTAAGTACAAAGGAAGCTCTGAAAAACGCAGGTGATCTGTGCCATCTACAGCAGGATTTCTCTTTCCCTGCCTAGGAAACCACTGAAGCTCTCTCCACTCTCTAGCTCTAGTTTATAGCCAACTCTTTTTTACAAGGCTCTCTTAAGCTGCCTAAAGGGAGGTTAAGTGGGTGGGAGCCCCCCACCCCGGGGTGGTGACCCAGGGTATAGTGATGTGCCTGGGTTGTGCCAGGGAAAGAGCTGTCCCCAGGACAGATATCTGCACAGTCTCAGGTCCATCTCACACAAAGGCAGCTTGGAGCTACCTCTCCCTCTCAGGTGCAGGGTAGACATGAATGGGAGTTCCATTCACATATAGTACATTTATTTCATGGTTTTGCATCCCCTACTGTGCCCCACCCTATTCCCATTAAGCACTCACACATGCTGCTGAAAGCCAGGGCAGCTGTACTCATCTATCAAAGCCTGTCAGCTTGAGAGCTTAGGCTCTTCCCATTAATTAAGCAAATGTAATGTGATTAGCTAAGGCTGTAAATGTTTCTAGGCCCACTTAGAAAGCTACAAAACACTGAGCATTAGAGCTTCTTATTTTCATGCACTTGCACTATTTGAGATGCTCCTCTAGGGCTGAGGTTTCTGTTCTTAAATTTCTGTCAGTGTAAGAAAATAAGGAGATGTAATAGAAAGCAGTAGGAATGGGTCATGTCTTGTAGTCCTTAAATTGCTGTTTGAATTATAGGAGTCTGAAGAAGAAGTTGATTTGTACACTTTCAAAGGAACCTCTCCTGCCTACATGTGTTTTTAAATGGATGTAACAAGAGCTGCCGAAAGCTGAGATTTGGATAAGAATCTATACCTCATTTAAGACTTCTACTTGCTTTGATGAAAGTAGGTATTCCTTAGCAGTTACGAATCTAAATTGGGGTGCTTTAGGCTCTCAGCCTGAAAGCAAATGGAACAGTCATTGGGAAGTTGCTCCTAGGGTAAGAAAATTCTCCAAATCAATTTGAATAGTATAAACAAGGTCTGCTTAAGGATTTAAGTCTAAAAGGGGGATAGAGGTGCCTAAATCTAATATTGCAATGCCAAAAAAACACTATTCAGCTTTCGGCAGACCTTCAGCATGTGTAAACTCCAAAGGTACCTCTTGGTTTAAACCTCCCCAGATGTTTACAGTCATTGACGTATCTGGGTCTCAGAAGTGCTCCCATCCTGTTCAGGCTGAGCCACTCAGCACATCATGTGCATCTACAGCTCTCTTTGGAATCCAGAAATATATCATTCCTTTCCCTAAATCCCTGCAGTGGCTCAGCCTGGTAGGCATGCATGAAGAGTACCTTGAACAAAATGGCTTTGGCCACTCTTGAGCTCCTAAAAGGACTTCCTAGCAGCTTACATCCACACACGGTTTGCAGCAAGTTAAGCCCAGTGCCTCTCTCTATGGGTTCTGTGCCAGCACTCAAGATCAAAGTCTTGGCACATCACAAACCTTCATGTGGATATAAAAAATAGCTAGGACTCAAATTATGAGAGTAATTTCCTAAAGCCGTGAGCCATTCCACCAAATCCTGACATCCTCTGTACAATCTTTTAGATGATCCAGATTCACAATTTTGTTTCCAGAAATCTGAAAGGGACTTTTCTGCGTGAGAGAGGAAGAACATACCACCATGGCAGGCAAAGCAAGAGCAGTGATCTATGCCTGGTAAGTTCCTCTCCTGCAAAGCAAAAAGCTTCATGGAGCCTGGGGTAAGAAAGTGCTCCCTCCAATCCCTATCTTGCGGCTTTCACAAATGTCCTGGGGGACGCAGGGAGGAAAATGCCACTTGAAAGCACTTTAATTCCCTGCCTGAAATGAGACAGCACTGCCGATAGCTGCTGCTATCGGCAGGCAGGCATAAGGAAAAGGCCAACAGCTGGCACATGGGAGGAGGTTCCGCAGTAGCACCTTGCAGCTTGGTGCTTTCTGAGGGCTTGGTACTCTGCCCTAACCTTTTACCTGGGAGTACTTGTTACTGCCAAGGTAAAAATGGAAGGGGAAAGAGGGCTGTTGTTGTAATTATCCTCTCATCTAGATGAATGTGTGATTAGACTTGAGGTTTGCCCTTATGGTAGATCTCTAGTGCTTTAGACAAAGATTGGGCTCATGCCCAAACACTACTGAGACCTGTTTGTGCAGGTGGAGCCACAAACACTCCTGGGCCCTTCTCTTTACAGTAGGCAGTCACAGCTGCTGGAATGCCACATTTTGTAGTATTTCCTAGTGCTGTGATTAGCAAGAAGCAGGAAAACAAGAGCTAATTCACCCCTTGGCTGAAGGAGTTGCAAAGACTTTTCTCAACAAGACTGTGTCTCACTGCAAGCTTGTGTGAGGTTTTTTTCAGTGGAGAAATTCCCTGTCTCTACTGGACCAATAGCAGCGAAAAGGACTATCAGACCTATATGGCCAAGGGGCCCTTGCAAAATAGGATGTAGTGCTGGAGCTTCATGTTTTGGGTCAGTATCTTTGAGAGTAAACAGATCTATTGAAATGCTACAACATCTTCTAGCAATCACTACAGATGTTTCAAAGCCACCTAAGAGGCACAGGTTATCTTTTCTTTCTTTATGCAGTTAGACCCTAACTATCAAAGGCAATTTCAATGACTGTAAGATACCAAAATACCTGTAGGAGCCTATGACTTAATAGGTTTCAAGAAAGAACAGGTTATCAGCCTGATATCTGAGGGCGTGTCACCACTGGAAGAAATGTAGGGAAACTTAAGTGCCATTCTGACAAGCTTTTAGGTACCCAGCTCTAGTGAAAATCATGGAAGTCTAATGCATGGGGTATTATAAGACTCTGTTGGGTGCTCCTCTATTCTCCAAGCAAGATTCTCTGTAGTGTTTTAATGTCTTTTTAAATCAGTGATGGTTTGATGGCTGAATACCTTCAGAAATCTGGCCTCCACTTTTCTCAAAAATGGGATTTTTTTTCCCTACTTTTATGCTATTGAGGTGTAGCCTCTGTCAATAATTAGTGGAAATCTAAATATTTTACTCAGAGGACCCAAAGAGCCTTTTTCATACACCAGTTTCATGCTGGCATTCAGTTAATGTTGATGTAATGTCTCCTTTAAGACTGTAATTATATTTACCAACATGGTCACCGAAGAGCCATTTATAAATTGTATATATAGCTGCAATTCAGTATGTGCTGTGAGTATTTCATTGGGTTAGTCCTAACATCACAAGTTAATAATACTGGAAACAGGGATATGGGTAAATCACAGAGGACACTGCGCTCAATATATGGCTAACAGTGATTAAGTAGTCTCTGCTTTCAGAAGAAAGATAAGGGCCAAAAACAATAGGTCCCTTGATAGCATCAGGTAATTCTTATATATGGTCCTTCGTGACACAGGAATAAATCACAATAAAACCCATCTGCAGATCTAAGGGGCGAAACCATAAATCCTGCTTTATAAATGAGAACTACACGTCTGATAGTGTACATTGTTCCAGATTTACAGCAGCAGTAAATGATGTACTAAGGTTCAGAAACCCATTTACACACTCTGCCTGGAAAGATGGGAGGCAAGATTTTTCCAGGGAGAATATGTTTCAGTATGTACTCAAAAATGAGAGGGACTGCACGTGTGAGAAACTGAGGCTTTACACAGACTTGTCATATCTTGACTTCATGCTGGGGACTTTCTCTTCTGGTGCCAGATTCTGTAAATCTGTGGCACTACGTTATGACTTTCCATTTGCTCTCACGTCTGATGGGGTAAATGCAACTGATGGGGCTGAATGCCTAACTTTGGCAGTTTGTGGAGCATACTGGGCTCAAATAAAACCTTTCACACTGGCCAGGAGCACATGTCCTTTTCCAGGCTACAGTTTTGTATGCCAGTGTCTCCTGTCAGCTGTAGGAGAAAGCCAAGTGGTCATTTAAGCAAGTGGATGGCTGGATGATCCAGTGTCTTGCCTGGGCTATGGCCCGTCTTCTGGATCATGCTGGTTAACTTGCTATCTTCTCTTCTGGTCATCGGAGGTTGTATCTGCCCTGGCAGGCTCACCTTCCTCTAACTGCAGAGCTGCCTTGCATTTGTAACCCCTTTGACCCGCTCAAGGCCACTCACTCACCATCACATTCACAACATGAAGCATCTCCCAGGAGCTGCTCTCATGACAGCAGGTTTGGGGTTTTGGCTTACCTTGTGTTGCTGTAGCTCTGCATTGGCAGTGCACATATTTGTTGTTTCTGCTGTCTGTATGAGACAGATTAGTTCCATGGAGTTCTGTGGTTTGACAGTGCTAAACACAGGGTAGAAGCTGACTCTGCATATTTTCATATATGTGGCATATTCTTATTTGGACCCACTCTCCTTTACACCAACTCCTCTGTGGGGGCTATTGAGGAGTAACATACCCACACCTGCAGCTTGCACCTCAGCCTATTAAATTGAGGCATTATCTAAAGCACATGACAGATTATTTAATTTTGTGTTCAGTGTTGGGACTGGGACCTTGGAAACATCCTGGGTTTCTTAAAACATTCACATTTCATGTTCATTAGAATGTTATCCAAATAGCACCCTCGGACTTTGGTTTCAGACAGCCAGAGGATAGTGGCTCTCCACACACAGGCTTTCACTGCAAGAAGTCTTTTTTATCCTTCATTTTTAGAAGCTTTACTGCAAACTTCCAGTGCACTTTGCAGCTGAGGTTAGGGCAGTCCAGCAGCACTAACTTCTCTCCTGTTTCGGTATTACTGCAACACCAAATTTACATTTCTATATAATTGAGTACATCAGCTATGCTTCTTTCAAAGCAGTTGGAGCTCCCAGGCGTGAGCTCTGTGTTTCCAAATGTCATCTATGTAAAGTTCAGTACCTCCTGAACAATCAAATACATTACTGTGTTTTTCTGTAAAATGCCTCAGGGAATGAATGTAACTGAAATGTCAGTCTGAGGAAGAAGTGTCTCGCAAAGGGTGAACGGAGCATGTAGGAATACAGACTTTGTTTCTCTAGTGGCACCTGCCAGACACCTGATGATGCACATGAAGCTATTTGTTATCTGTCAGCTCCCCAGAAATCTTTCTTCTGAAGCTAGCAAACCCCCTTTTGTTACACATTTCTTTTTTTTCTTTTTTTTCTTTTTCTTTTTTTTTTTTCCAGGTGTCCATAAACATAGCAGTCCAGGGCTTTAATATCGCTCCCAAAGATGGCTGCATACACACAGTCCCTCTGCCTGGTTCTCTGTCTGCCTGTGATAATCTGAGTCTTTTGGCCATATAAAAACATTAGGCGAACTGATGGAAGCCTCAGAGAGAAAAAGTTTTCCATAAAGTGAATGTAGAAATCCATGGCTGGAGATAAAATTATTAATGCCTCTGGTGAGGGGAAAAGTGAGGGCCATGTCTTCTGCTTGGTGGCAGCTGTCTGCCAGCTAGCCTTGTGTAGCTTCAGATTAGCCCCATCCCATGCTGGCTTTTGACCTGCCAAAAGGCAAAGAAGATGACAGAGGAAAGCAGATGGGAAGCTGGCTTAGAGGCCACATCAGGGATTGAAGTGCCCAAGCGCATGGGAATGAAGAGAGAAAAACATGGGAAAGAAATCATAGAGAGGGGTGAGGATCTGGGTGTGCTCTTTGGGATGTCCCAGGAACACCAACAAGCAGATGGATTGTTGCAGTGGAACAGTGCAGGGGCACAGGCCATGCAGTGGGTTTGCTGTTCGTGGTGGACTTCTTTCAGTGGAAGTGCACGCTGTTTCCATTGTGTCATTAGCCTTTGTTCATAGCCCAAAAGCTAGTAATATCCCAGCTGCTTTTAAGCAAACTGTTTCTGTGACTCTGTCCATGGCTCCTGGGAGGAACTCCTGAGCGCAACCTCAACCTGACTGAGGAGAGCTGTCCTCAGTCTCCTTTTCCCTGCTGTGGACATCCAGTTGGTGCCTGAAAGCCCTTGTAAAAATGATGGGGTTTGGGTTTGTTGCTTTTTTTTCTCATTCAGAGGTTTATAATGTTTGTCTCCTTTTCACACTTCCATATCTCACTTTGGTGTTTCCGTCATGTTCATATCTTGCCCTTTTGCCTGAGTCAGCTGAAAAATATTAGAATTGTCAATCAAATTCAGAACCAGTTACTGTTACAAATGAAACTGCTTTCTGACTGCCATCTTCATTAGTTTTACTGTGTACTTGCATTTAAAGGGAAGAGAAAAACATAGGTTGTAAACCAGTTGTCTTCCATATATCTAGAGTTTAAAATATACGAGAGATATTAACTGTTCCTTTGTTCTACTTAGATTATTATCTCATTTGATTTTTTTAGCAAGTCCTCCAATGGCTTGCTCAGTTGTGGCCAAGGTTGCCTTACTGCCTGAGCTCTGCTGATCAGTCCCTTGCAAGGCAAACATTTGTTCAACATAACAACCAGCCTCGGCTTGCCTGCTGCAGTGTCCCTGAAAGGTCCCAGTCTTGGTAATAACCTTAATGCTTTCAAGACAACATTTCATACATCAGGTTTCCCCAGTCCCCAGCTGGAATACACAGTAAGAGCAGCAGGGCTGGTGAAAACACTAGGCTGAAAGGGGCAGCAAGTGCAGAGGTATGGCTTTTTGAAGAACAGTGTTGATAATAGTTCTAATAGGCTCTTGTCATGGCTCCTAGGAGGTAAAGGAGGAAGGAGATCTCTCCTGCGGATTAGGAAACGTGAGAAGCAGGAAGAGGGACTTTGCAAGTAGCTGAAACTGCAGCTGGTGGAGGCACAGGGTAGGTCCTGGTTGTGTGCTGGTGAGCAATGCTGCTCTGACTCGCAGCCAGGGACTGTTTGTTTAAGTTGCAGTCTGAAGTTGGCTGAGGGAAGCTGTGGGTAAAGCTCTTTTGTTTAAATGCTGGCTCAATATCTGCCTGAACTGGAGCTGAGAAAAGAGCTGGCCAGGGAAGGTGGGCAGCCTTTAATCCCTTCACTGGGCCACCACTGACAGCCATCACCTGTGCCCTTCAGTACTATAAAGCAGGGGGAAGGTGGGCACTGTGGCCCCAAGGCAGGTGTTGCACCCCATGGGCATTCATCTGAACAGTTGGTGCTAGAAATCAAGAGGATAGCATGTGTTGTGCTTTAAGTGTCTCTTATTACAAAAACTCAGCAGTGTTTCCTGCTCATCCCCTTTGCCCCCATGTTCATGCCCACTCTCCTGGTGCAGCAGGGATAACTCAGGTTGGCACCTCTCAGGACTTGACATGTGAACATTAATCCCATGGTTCAGGACTTGCTCAGCCTCCAGCCTCTCCATCCATTCACACACGGTTTGCTGGTGGGAGCCACTGCTCATGCACCCTGGCAGGACAGGACAGTTGGAGGTGGGATATATGACAGTTTCAGATTATAATTGCTCTTCAAAGTGCTTATTTAACACTGCTAACACACTTCAAAGAGAAGCAGTACCCACCAACCACCCTCCTCCTTAGCATCTGACAGTTTTCTTGCACTGTTATTTTCCCTGAAGTTTCATTCCACAGATTTCTAGATGTGTTGAGCACTTTAGCCCTCATAGATTTCCAGGGACTCCCAATCTTCAGCTATCAGCTGCCTGAAACATGGCCCGACCTGTTGGCTTGGCTCCCATACCCCATTTTGATGGGTCTGTTCAGTTTGTCCATGATGACTTGGATACAATGGCTCTTCCTGATATTATGAGCTGGCCAGTATGGGAGTGATGACCTGACAGCTGTGGGCACTGTGTCCATGATGGAATAAACAAAGACTTTTCTGTTTTGGAGGCTGCCAAGCTGTCAATCCTCAGATGGGGAAAGGATCGCTCACTGTTTCCTTCCCCTCCTGCTCCTTAAATGAATGCAATACTCCATTTTAAACGTGCAAAACTCACCGTCCGCTCCCTACAATTGAGCATCTGGGAACTTAAAACGGACTGCCTTAGTAAATAAAGAAGAGTAGCTTGATTAGTTTCATGGCAGCAAAAGTGGGTTAATCACTGAAAGTGCATCTTATGCTGTCATGGTTCAGATAAATGGGTTTAGCACAGCAAGCAGCCAAAGGGCATACATTAGTGGCTCCTGCAGCAGAGGAGGTGAGCATGCTCAGCGGATCACTCCTTGGAGGCACCAGCCTGCTGCCTCTAAAGTTGGTGGCAGACTCCCCACTGACTTCAGTAGAGCTGATATTGTGCTGTAAATAAATAAATCTGCTTCCAAAGGGTACAAGAGACAGATCAAACAAGAGTGAGCTTTTCTTGTATGTGGTAAGATCTTTTTCCTCTATTTCCTCCACAGATTTCTATGGCATTAAAGTTTCATTAAAAAGAAAATTTCTTAAAAATTGCGTTTACCTAGAGCCTCTGATCATATGCAGCCATACTGCCACATAAGAAGCAAGTGTATTCTCAGCTCCTACTGGAAATAAAGCTATCTGTGCTTCAGCTGTGGTGTGTATAGTACCTGGGTGCAGCGATATCCACTCTGTCTCTACCTATGCTAGCTGTAGATTGAAAGCACCAGAAACTGGTGGCCGGCACCAGCTGGCTGTTTGCACCCTAGAGCCACAGGTAATTTAGGATAATTTTGTTAGTCTGCCTGCAGGACTTAGACTGTGTTAAATGATGTGTAGGTTTGTTCGCATAGCAGTTGCTGCAGGAAAAAGGTATGACAGCCTGGGAATGTGAAGAAGTCAAGGTGGGAAATGGAGGTCACCTCCCAGACAAGAGGGGAAAATGCACAAAGGTTTGGTGTAATCAAGGAAGTCCAGAACTGGGGAGGTGGGGGGGGGAGAGGGTGGGAGTTTTGAAATATAGAACCTTATGAGGGCTTTTTTGATGCCCAGTCTATTGTTGGTATTAGGAAATCTGTCATGCAGTTTGGTAAGTTGGTAAATAGTTGGTAACTAAATATTTGGAATTATTGCATTCCATCAGCATACTGCTACAAGCCCTTCAAAAGCAGATTTATTTGGTTTCAAGGAAATGCAAGTTAGTTGTCTGTTTCTTGAGTGAATAACTGTATCAGCTCATCCAGAACAAACACATGGATGGAGGGATGGATGGATGGATACAGGATTTGATTCCTGTTGTTTCATGTGCAACAGAGACATTCACTCCTGCAAGCAGAGTCACTGTTCATATGTAATATAAACACAGCAGAAACTCATTGCATTTTGGTGCTTATTGGTTTCAGTACTGACTTCTGCCATGTCATGATATTTATCCATTCGTCTGGCAAGCTCGCCTGAAAAAAATAAAGATGTATGGAAGAATTAAGTTATGATCCTCATCTCTTGTCAGTTCACCACCAGGTCAGCTCCCAGCAGCCCTTTTCCTATAGCATGTTGCTTCCATGGGACATTTCCAACCAAGCTACTGCTTAGCCCTGGTGATCTCACCAGGCCTGCACAGGAGGCTGTTCCACAGCCACACCATCTTTCCCATTGTCACAGAAAGCAATAAAAAAAATCTCTGCTTTTGACTGACTGTAGCAAACAAGCAGTTTCATATGCATGTGTGAGAGAAGCTATTTGATGTGGTTTCTCACTTCAGCAAAAGTGTTCACACCACCTGCAACCCTCAGCTCTGCTCCTGAGCCCTGCACAGCTCTTCCCCTGTCGTCTTCTTTTGCAGTACTGGTGCTGAGCAGGGAGATGCTGCCTGAATCTGCTGTCAGAGCAACTCTCCAGGCTGGTGGGAACTGACAGATGGTTGCTCTGAAGTATTTCCAAAAGAGGGAAAAAACTAGAATCTCCCCACCCACTGCAAGTCCGTTGTTACTGCTGCATTGGTAAGGCAATGGGCTTGCACCAGGGGAAGCAAATGAAGCAAAGAGAAGGGTTAGGTTCAAATAGATACTGAGGTCTCAAACCAGAGTCCCTGATGCAAAATTTTGTGTAATCTAAGTTTCCTTTCCTTCCCCAGTTGCTCAGTTGTTGCCCAGTTTATGAGGGGAGCAGACCCAAGAACTAAGAAGCAGAAAAGCCTTGGGAGTTTTTCTAGAAACGTTTCTCTTTCAGCCATGATATTTGGATTTCTTATTTCTTCATTTACCATTTGGTTAAAATGAAGGCAGCACATCCTAGCAGCTGGTGCAGGAAATGGGGAGGCCTCATCACTGTGCTTTGTGAGGGACAGAATGTTTGTGCTGGGGTGGAGAGTCAGTTCTGGGGCTTTGAAATCCTCCAGTGTTGCTGCAATCCTGCCTACTGGTGACCTACATGAGATGGTCCAGATCTGGGCTACCATGGCAGGTTGAGGTTGCTTGTTGACCCTCAGCAGCTGACCCAGCTGCAGGCAGGTGGGAGTCCAGAGAGCATCTGTCAGAGCCATTGGCCTCTGCTGTAATAGTATTGCTGCTTTGTGGCAAGCATCCTTACCATGTCCACACTGCTGCTGCTTTCATTGTCTACTCCATGCTTTTGCTTTTCAGTGTATTTATTCATTTCTCTTCATTTCCAGAGCAAAATTATAGTGAACATATTCCAAAGCTCACAGTAAATCCCTTCCCATCCTCAAGGCTCCCCCAGTGCTGATCTTCCCAGGACTTTACCTGGCCTCAGGTTAACCCCTGCACTCCCAGGACCTGTAGAGCACTGTGAAGAAGGTACTTCAAAGGCTACATATTCCTACTGAGTGCTTTGCCTTCCAGTATCTTTCAAGTAATTTGAAGTGGATGTGGAGCTATTATAGCCCAAAAAAGTGATTGTTAGCAGGGTGATTTTTTTTTTTTTTTGAAGGAGCAAATATAAAAACATCATGCTTTTCTAGCCCTGGGATATGCAGAGATGTCACAACTCTTTGTGAACAGTATTATGTTACAGACAAAAGCTATTTCAGCTTCTCTTTCTCGTTTTTTAATCATATTAAATAACATTCTCTCTCTCCTTGGGGTACATTCTGGCTAATTCATATCCCACTGTAAATCAAAGCATTTCCACTAATCTCAGCAAAGACTGACTCAGTGGAGAGTAGGATTTTTTGGCCAGGTAATCAGGGCATGAAAAATAGTATGATCACGAGGCTTCAAAATTTCTCTCCTGTGTTTTCACAGTAACCTCTCTACAAAGGTGTCCTGGGTTCTGCAGCAGCAGTCATTTTTTCTCCTTCTTAGTAGCTGGTGCAGTGCTGTGTTTTTGACTTTCAGCCTGGGAACGGCACTGATAACACCGATGTTTTTAGTTACTGCTCAGTAATGTTTAGTCTGACAAAGGACTTTCTGAGTCTCATGCTCTGCCAGGGAGGAGGGGAAGTCGGGAGGAAGCAGAGACAGGACACCTGACCCAAACTGACCAAAGAGGTATTCCATACCACAGCACGTCATGCCTAGGATGTAAAAACTAGAGGCAGTTACCCGGAAGGGTTGGTTCACCACTGGGTTGGGCTGTGTATCGGTCGGTGGATGGTGAGCGGTTGTATTCTCTTCCCTTGTTGTTTCTCTTATCGTTATTATTATTATTGGTGGTAGCAGCAGTGGTTTGTGTTATATCTCAGTTACTGAGCTGTTCTTATCTCAACCCGTGGGAGTTACATTCTTTTGATTCTCCTCCCCATCCCTCTGGGAGTGGGGGGGGAGGGGGGGAAGAGGGGGGAGTGAATGAGCGAGTGACCAAACTGTGGCTGATTTACAGCTGGCTTAAACCATGACAAAAGGTAATCAGGCGCAAGAGAACCTGCTTAATAATTAACTAAACCCAAGATCCCTTCCCTATGTAAAAGCTATGTTGATACTCAAATTAAATAACCAAAAGCCACTCAGATTTTCTACTTTGTTACCCTGATATTTGTGCTGATGAAAACATGGTCCACTTCAACACATATATACTGTGCTCCTCATTGGCCGAGGTTTCATTGTATCTTCTGATAATCAGCAGTATAAAATACCGGACCGTTCAATTTTTAGCCACATTTCCTTTTGAAAAGAGGCTTGTGCAACAGCTCCGTCTGCCATCCATATCCTTCTCCTCCCAGTCCCATTACTGTCAGCTGCATCACCCAAATTTAAACTAGTTGATGGGGGAGGGAAATAGAGACTAGAGTTGTACTGAGTGTCCACAGATTTTGTGAAAGGAGTGGAGAAGATAAATGCTGTTAAGGACAGGTTGCTGTACAGGGTGGGGGAAAGGGTAGGATGGAAATGACCCTTCCTAAACCTGGGAGAGCTAGCGGTGGAGCTTTGCCTGTACATGAACCCAAGGAGACAATATGTCTGTGGTTTCATCGTTCAAGCTTTGACATCTCTGTGCATGGCTGTTTTCCCATCTCGTTTAACTTATTAGTAGAGAAGGCATTTATCCTAATGCAGTCTGAAATCTCTATTATTTCCACAGGTTCACCAATGGGACCATTGGCAAGTGAGTCTGTTCCTCTGGGTCTCTGTCCCCCCACTTTCTTCTTCCTTAAGAGCAGCAGTAACAGCCCCTTCCTCCCTTTCCTACCCCACACTTGTGAGAAGCATAAACACAGTAAATATTGTGAGCAACCCTCATTTATCACCTCTCTTGCCTGCAATCCCAAATATATTTCTATCGTACAGTGGAAATGTCCAAATACTCTTTCACAATAAGTCCCCTTTTATAAGGTAAAGTATCTAATGGTGCTTGATATAGCATGCACATCGCTGCACAGACCACATTGTCCAAGCAGGTACATGCATATGCTACGGGCTTTTGGGACCTATCCTTTACAAATCAAGTGCATTTTATATGATGGTTATACATGTCAGCACTTCACACTTCCTCCTCTGACATTAGTTAGCTGGGATTGGCAATTCACCATTGCTTTGACATCTGGCAGTCCAATCAAAGCAGAATCTCACTTGCTGAGGCTGCAAGGCAAGCAAAAATGTGTTCCTTACAGTTCTGTCACCTCATCCTGTTTCACAGCAGAAAGTTCACAGCTGCCCTTGTGACAAGGCTCTTTGACTACTAAGGAGATGATTCCACACCAGGATTGGTCCAGCAGCAAAGCCAGTGTAATAGGTTTGCCAGAGTTCAAGCCCTCACCTCTGGGTGCTTCAGCCGTTTCAAGTGTGCTTACTTAATTTTTCTGTGGTTATGCCCTCAAACTTGTTTGAAGTGGATTTGCTGCTGGGGCAACTGTAATGCAGCATGTCACTCAGATTCAACCACTTTTGCCAAACATATGAGATTACCTCTTTACTGTGCTGTAAAATACTAATGAATGTAGTAAAGTCTGGACTTAAAAAATAATTAGCAAAACAAAAAGGAAATGTGATGTGTTGTTTTGTATTTTGAATGGAAGAGAGGCTGGTCCAGCTTCCACTAAATTAGGGTTTATTCCTATGCTTCCTGTAATAAAGTATATTTATTTCCAGACCAGAACATGCACACAAGAACTTACTCACAAAGCACAGATTTCTCAAGCTGAGAGGGACAGAAAAGGATCTAACATGGACTAAGCTCAACCCTTCCCACCGTGCCCATGGCCTTTTGTACCTGGGTTGTTAAGTGGCACTAAGTCACAGGATGCAGTTAGCTGTCCACCAGCACAACCACATGTGACCCTGCCACAGGAGCTATCCTGGTCAACGCCCTCATACAGAAAAATCTTGGCAATACAAGAATGTCAGTGAGGGAAAGAGATAAGCTATAGAACAGTTCTGTATCAGGTGATTTGTTGGGTCTGCCATCACTTTTGCTAAAAATGAAACAGTTATTTTGGCAATAATGGTATGGAAAAAAAAAAAAACAACAATAAAACAACCCCCACAGAAAAAAAAAAAAAAAAAAAAAAAAAAAAAAAAAAAAAAAACCAACCAACCAAAACCAACCAACAAACCCAAGCCTAGAAATTATATCAGAACAAAGCTAGATAAATTTTAAATGTCCTCCATTACCAGACTTAATTGGCATCTGGCTGATTTTAATTCCTTCCTCTTTCCCACCCATGACATGTCCTGTTTCGGTCTATTTGATGTTGAGCAGCATGGTACTCCCACTAAGGGGTAGGACTGTCCTCCTACATTTGCTGTATAGCTGTCAGTGCTGGCTCTGTGTTTTTCCTGCTTTTTATATCTGTTGCTCATGCTTTGGATTTCTTTTCCCCTCTTTGTTCCCAAATGCTGCAAGTACAAACCAGCTATCTGTAATCTTACAATCACTCCTTCATTTACAGAGCAGGCACCAACACATCTGAAATCTGCCTTCAGTATCCAAGGAAAAATTAATTCCAGACATATTGTATCCATTTCAACACTTTGTAGGAACTGGCAGAGTTTAAATCTCTTTGGGCTGAATGTCTTGAATCAGCTCTGCCTTTCTCTTGCATAGATACAAAGGCAGAATAATCCTCCTAACTCTGAGGGAGTTTAATTCAAGTGTGCATCTGTCTGAAGAAATGAATGTGTTGCTCCCAGTTGGCATACTTTTCCTGATGGAGGGGGAAAGATGAGCTTGCTTTTGCAGGCCAAATTTTGATACTTCTAATGAGCATCAGCTAACTTTACCCTAGTCCCACATTCTCCAAGGGAATAGCAATAGAGCAAATGCTTAATCTTATTCCCATTCACGTCAGTAAAAAAAAATCCCATTGGTTTAAATTAGAGCATGAGTGATCCTAAAATATGAATCAGAATTGCACAACCCAGCTTTCATCGGGTCAGGCTTGAAGGGTCTCCCTTAAACAAGTCCAATACACACCTGTCCTGGTTTTGGCTTGGGATAGGGTTAAATTTCTTCTTAGTAGCTGGTATAGTGCTGCATTTTTGGATTTAATATGAGAACAACACACCAATGTTTTAATTGTTGCTAAGTAGTGCTTACCCTCATCAAGGATTTTTCAGTCTCATGCTCTGCCAGTGAGGAAGGGTGCAATAAGATGAGAAAGAGCAGAGACAGGACACCTGACCCAAACTAGCCAAAGGGATATTCCCTACCACAGCACATCATGCTCAGTATAGAAACTGGTGGTATTTGGCCAGGAGGCACCAAGTGCTGCTGGCAGACTGGCTGGCATTGTTCAGTTGGAGGTGAGAAATTGTATTGTGCATGACCTGTATTTCTTGGGGTTTATTCCCCTCTCTCTTTTAGTTATCTCCCTTTTCATTACTTTTTATTATTGTTGTTGTTATTATTGTTATTATTATAATACATTACTTTATTTCAATTATCTCTATGGGTTTTACCTTTTTCCAATTCTCTTCCCCATTCCACTGGGGCAGTGGCAGTAAGCAAGCAGCTGCATGGCACTGAGTTTCCAGCAGGGGTTAAACCAAAAGTCAATCACCCAAGTTCTTTGTGTGGAAAAATACTGGTTTACCAAATGAGGCCCCAAAACCTGACTCATTCCTTCCTTAACCAAACTCCCACTGCAGTATTGTAAATATTACCCAGGGAGTTAGAGATTTGTTCTTTCACACCTATAGCACTATCACTTTTTCTCCCCTTCTGTAGCTGAGCTACAAGCAGTGTAGCATTTTCCAATCAAGACTTAGCTAATGCTGTATTAGCCTGTGATTCATGAGATCTTCGTGGTTGCCAGGCTCTGGCATGTGTCATTCTGCACAGAGGCAGCTGTACAGGGAGGTTTTGCAGGGGTGCATCCCCATACCTTACCACGAGCACACCTTGCAGCAGAGATGCCGGGCATCAGCTCCTGTCTGAAGAAGCAGCCTCCTGCCAAAGAGCTGAGGCTCTTTACCTCCTGCCCCAAACCCCTCCTGTCCATGCTGGGAGATTCCCGCAGGACCTGAAGGCAGGAGGCAGCTCTCAGTTCCCTATCCCAGTGAAAGCTGCCAGCATTAAGGTTGAGCCTTCCTCTCTTTCTGGATTTTCATGGCCCCTCAAGCTGTGCCCTAGCAGATAGGCAGCACAAATGTGGTGATTCTGGTGTATTTGAAGCCACCATGCAGGGGATCTGAGCATGTGTCATGGCTCCAGTCCAAGTGTCAGGCAGGCTGGGAGGGGTTCCAGACATACACAAGTTCAGGACAAATGGGCAGTCTCTTTTTCAGCCTGGAGAAAGTTGGCTTTGTGAAATGTGTCCACTGAAACCTGGACATATGGTGGCTTTAGCTGTAAAAAGCTTCACGTACATAATCTGCCTTCTGCAATTCTGTTGGTGACAGCTGGGAGGTCACTATAATTATCCTGAATTTGGATGCTGAGCAGCAGTAAGCACTTGTCTATTTGGAGGAAGAGAGAAAATTTGTTTGCAAACAGCTTGTAGCTTAATGTCTTCAAAGTGTGCTTCCCCTTCCCGCTTATGAGGACAATGCACTGGGAGATCAGGCAGAGGATTAATGAAGTGGATATTCATCTCCTCATCTACTTGATGTTTTGTTAAAGCTGAGTTAGTAAACCGAATTAGTTGGCAGGATGCCAAAGCAGGATTAATTTGGGACTGGAGATAGGCTGGCTTGGGCTGCAAGTCAGGTTTCGTGCATGTGGGATGTGGTGTGACCAAGTGGCTAGTCCATGAGGGAGGTTCTCAGTAGTAAGTGGGATGAAATGGGTTATTCTCTAAGATAGAAGTTAAAACAGAAGGGAGGTCACTTTGTTCTCCCTTTGCACTGTTTGCTTGCTATTTTATGAGAATTACAAATCCCTTCTCTATTTAAGAATTATTTATCTGTACTCTAACTTGGACTTTTGGTAAGACTGAGGAATTTTAAATTAAGGAGACTCACTCTTGAAGGGATCATACAGTTCCCCAAATTACTGTGTGAGAGCTAAGTCCAGTTCAGTTATTTATCAAGCAATTCTCAAAAGATACTAAAGGACAGCCTAGAAGGATCCAGATTTAAGGCCCTGAAGACAGTGGAGCTGTCCTAGTCCTACCTAACAGAGGCAGAGCACGTCATCCTGTGTGCACTACTCAGGTTATAGCAATGCAGATTTTTCAGGACCAAGAAGCTTGGTGGATGGTGGCAGAATGGGAAGTGCAAATTATGCACTTCCGAGTAAGTCTCCCAAAACTTACCTTTTTTGTCAGTCATTCCCTTGGAGGGCAATAACGCTGGAGGGCAGTATCGCTGAAGGAGCTAAGGTGACCAACAGTACAGGTCAGTAGGCAACTCAGCGTTCCATGAGCAGCTCCCAGGGTGTCAGTTTGCAGGACTTACTGTACTTGGGACTTTCTCCAAACACTGATTAGGCTTTACGGGAACATGGTCAGTTATACAGAGCACATAAAAAAACGTGGTGTGATGATCTCTGTGACAGGACATGGCACTCTGCTTCAGAATTTGTCCTTAACATTTCCAGCACCATCAGAGAGACAGAACTGGGGCTTCATACCTGGATTTTACTGTTTCTACTCATAGTTACTAAAGGTCCTGTAAGGTGGATAATGCTACCTGCTCTCAGTTGCGCAGGCTTACTGTGCGAGCAAGGTACTGTAACACAGACCAGGAGGATGGCACAGAGAGTTTTTTTAATTTTGACTTCTTAATGACCCATACAAGTGATTTCAATCATTTGTATAACTATGGTTTAGTGGGAGGTGTCCCTGCCCATGGCAGGGGGTTGGAACTAGATGATCTTAAGGTCCTTTTCAACCCTAACTATTCTATGATTCTGTGATTTAGATTGAATGTATTGATGTTTTGTTCTCTTAAGCCTAAAGGACATTTTTTGGATGGGCTAATTATTTGAGTACTTTATCAATTCTTCAATGAACTCCCTGATCATAGAACCATAGAACGGTTTGGGTTGGAAAGGACCTTAGAGATCATATAGTTCCAACCCCTCTGCCGTGGGCAGGGACACCTTCCACTAGTCCAGGTTGCTCAAAGCCTTTTTCAGCCTGGCCTCAAACACTGCCAGGGATGAGGCAGCCACAGTCTCTCTGGACGACCTGTTCCAGTGCCTCATCACCCACACATGTCTAATCTACCCACTTTCAGTTTAAACCTGTTACCCAGTGTAATAATAATGACTCCCAGAGTACAGTACAAAATCAGAAAAATACCCTTCAAACAATTTGCCATCATCTATCAAATAAGAGGTACTTTTCATAAAATCTGGAGGGGAACAGAACTATAAAGAACAGACTTATAGTGACATGGTGTTCCTACTCAAGGAGGAAAGGGAACTTTCTGGGTTAGCTCAAAGCTTTAGAAAGCAGAGGGCTGAAACACAGCTCTCTACCACAATGTCTTTCCACAACAGCCCCTGAAGGGAGATATCATTTCTGAAGCATTCAGCCTGCAAATTCAATGAGCTATGTTGCGTGATCTGTGCAGTCAAGAATGGGGTCACTTCTTACTTGATATGTGTGACACTACAGGCTGCTTTAAGAGAAATAAGTGTCACCCCTGAACCAAAATGGTTCAATGTTTCTGCTTTTCAGGTCTTGCCACCGTGCAGATATTGAAGGATGTAGGAGGTATGTGATATATTTTTTTTTATTGTATACTGCAGAGAAGTTAATCCCAGTCAAGTTTAGAGCTAAATTCAAATCAGAAGTAATTACTTTGAGTAAAGAGAAATTACAGGTTGCAAAAGAATACTTTCCAGACAAAGCTGCTGAGACAAATGATTTCTTCATCACCCTTGGAATCAGAAGGTCACTTGGGAAAAGATAAGTGGAAATGTCCCACAGCCCTTCACAGGGTGGGACTTTCTCCAAACTTTTCCATGCTTTGGTGGGTGAAAAATGGCTAGGGACCAAGTTCTGTCAGCTGCACATTCTCCTCCTTGGCCACAGGGAATGCTCTGATACTGAGCTGAAGCCTTCTTCCTAAGAATAATTATCAGGTATAAATCCCTGTGTACTGCTCCAAATTCCTCACCTTCAACTAATCAGGTCCTTCACTGCATAAGTGCATAAGACACTCTCACTGAGGGTGACAAAATGAAACCATCCCTGGAGAACTGACAGAGAAAAGCCCATGTTGGTTTTGGCCAGCTTGTGCTCCACCCCACTTTCTCATCACATGTGCTAGTCAATGGTCATGGCACAAGCACGTAAATTTCTCTTAAATGCTAACTGGGACATGCAGGGAAATGATCCTGTTGCCTGGACCATAAGGCACCAGGAAATCTGGAAAGGAAACACTGGTCTGCTGGTGCTGCTTCTAGCTGTACCATCTGAAAACTTCCAAAATGTGGAGGGTTATAACTACCTCTCACAAATGCTGCCTGTTTTCAGAGGGCTGGTACCCAGGGCAGCTGGTAGTTGATGGAAGTGGGCATGTGTGATACAGAGCCCAGCAGCCAGTGCTGCAGGGAAGGCATCACTTGTATGTGGGACAGGTGAAATGCCAATGGGTGAGTTGGAAAAGCAAGATGCCATGTAGGGTAACAGAATTGGGAGTCCTTTTTATGTCATCATAAGGCATTTCTTCCTGAATAGAAGTTCTTTGCCGGGCAAAGGAAATGGAGATGGAATTCAAGATGAATTTTGAAACCACTGTTGTCCATAACAATGCAACAATAACCAGGTAATTGCATTTCTTGTCATGCTCCTTGCCATTACTTGGCACACCTACTGTTCAGAGCCTTGTGTCTAACATTGGCTGAATGGTGTTCAGGGTAATGAACACATTCGGCTGTTCCATGAAGTCTCTAGATACTTTGAAGTAGTAATAATACAAGACCAGCATGAGGAAGAACTGAGGTCAATCTGTTTTTCGAAAGGTACCAAGTCTCTTTACCTGGACAAGTCTGAGCAGATCACCCTTCTGCCTAGAGAAGCAATGTAAAATCCAGTTTTAGTAACTGAAGAGCACATGTAGTCCTAGTGACCTCGTGGGAAAGATTTGGAATTGAAACTGGTTTATGTGTTGTTTATCCAGAACTGATTATGTCAACAGAAATGCTCTTTTTTCTGCTGCTTTTTGGAAGATTTCTTTTAGTTACCTTGGTTTAAGATGGCATTTAACAGCATCCAATAGCTGAACAATCCTGATAGGTACCTCTGATTACAGGAGGCTAGACAGGGTGGGAAACTTGAAGTTTTGCCTTATTTGCTTTAGAGCATTTATTCTTTTTATGCTTGATCCAAAACCTACTGGAGTCCAAAGAGAAGTTTCCATTTCTTTCATGCTTTCATTCAATACCTTTGCCAATGCCCATTTAGTCACAGCCTGACTGCTAGCATATGTAATCAAAACAGTCTTGCAACTAGATGCTGAACAGTATTTGTGGACAGCAGGGGCTCAGCACAGACTTTCAGACTGGAAAAAGAGGTTCTCTAGGTCACTCCTGAGGTATTTTGGCAGGGTAAAGATGGTGGCATGAGTGCTCAGCTGGTATTGTAGGTCTGGCACAATTTGCCCAGCCAGATTGATCCTGAAATGACCTGAAAGCAGCAACCTTTCCCCTAATAAACCTGTTCTGACATTCCTTGCCTAGACCTACAATAACTTGGGAATACAAGTTGTTAGAGCTAAGGCATGTAGTGTCTGAAAAACTTATTTCTTACAGCCATTTGAACAGATGAACTCTTACACAGACAAAGTTGGTTGCCCTGGGTTTTTCCCTCCCTGTTTTCATGTGCATTAGCTTACTCCCTGCAATCCCAGTAGAAGAGAAATCAAGCGTCTCCTCATTAAAATTCAGAGCTATTAATTTTGGCATCCTCTGTGCAATAAGCAGCTTTATTTCAGAACACACATTGGCTACATTTTGCACTATAGACAGCTTTACTGAAGAAATGTAGTGATCGATAGTAGAAGCTAAGAAAAACTGAAAGGACCAGGTTGAACCTTTTAGCCACTGGGGTTTTTTGGGTAGGAGGTAGGTCAGGACTATGTTGTTCTTGAGGTTGTTATCAACAGAACAGGATTTTTAGGTTCAGAGTTGTTATTAGATTCTTTCCCCTACACTAACAATAGTAAATGCACAATTGAGGTCTTGATTTTTGCGTGAAATCACTAAGTAGCCACTGATCATATCCTTAGAAATGGTCCTTAATGATCATCAAATAGGCAGGTTAGAAAATAAAAGTCAGGTGGCCTGGATCATAATCACTTAATTAATTTGGGGGAGATTTAAGGGAGAGAACTTGCTGGTAAATCAAATGCGTGTTCTGGAAGAAAGGGAAAACAGAAAAGAAATAGTATCTTTAGGTTTTTTCTTATTTTGCTAGTCTTTGCACAAACAAAGCTTTTCTCACTGCTCCTGACTTACTATGTTACTGTGGATAGGCTTGGAACACAAACAGATTTGTTGATTTATTTCTTTTTGTTTTCACTGGGCTACAGTTTCCGTCTCCATGCGTGTTCCTGTAAAAAATGTTCATTCTAGTTGCTCCTCTGCCTGAAGCAAAAATAAGTAACAGAAAGATTTGCTAGTATACTTAGTAACAGTCTTCCTATCCTATAACTTTTCAGTCTGTTAAATATCCATATCTGTGTGCAGCAAATCAGAATATCAAAGTGATCTGTAAACTAAAATCAGCTCTTGCTGGTTACAGTGTTGTTTTGTGAGTTCTCCTAAACTTAAATATTTTTGTTAACTTTGTATGAAGAAATTATGTGAAAGAAATAGATACATTTGTTAAAACTCTCTTCTGGTTTTGAGCTGAGGACAATATGACTCATTCTCACCCGGTTCTTAGATGTCATCGCCCATCTGTGAAGCTGCTCTCTGAAAACCATTTGATATGGCTTCTCCCAACTTTGTCTTTAGCACTAAATTACCTATGGCAAGCTAACCAATAAGTAGTTACCATAATATATGATAAGTTTGTCTTTACGGATAACATGGACGGCTCCTCCAAATGCAAATTCCAGCTTTTTGATTGACTCTCCAGTTTGTTGGCTCCCATGTGATTCTCCAGATGTAACATGTAAGATCAGTCACTGTTATCAACTCTGGATTAGTAGGGAGATTACTTCTGATGAATGCAAACCATTCTTGGCATTTAACAATTTCTGTTTCTAAACTTGGATTATCAGTTTAACAGTCTTCGGAGGTGTTATTCCTGTGTCTTCCCTTGTGATTTGTGATACACAAATGCAAACTGCTGTGATAATAGGCTTTTGCAGGCACAGTCTTTGTCATGGTATTGCATACTTTGTCATCTGCACGTAGTATGTTATCCTTACTATAGTCCACAGACCTTCTCTGCCCCTGGTTTTATTTATTCCTTGGAGACTACCTTTAGTTAGGGAAAAACAGCAGTTTCTATTTTGGGCTCAATTAGTATCTTGCGAGGAGACTTGAAGAGGATGCAACACCCTCTTGAGGAAACTATGTTACGAACAATAGTCTCTCTGAAACAAAACTGTTTTCTGCAAACCAATACACGTTCCCCTTCACAGGATGCTGGTTGGTTTGAAGTTTGTCTTGAGGATTTCATAGAAACCTCTACTCATGTCAAGTTATTCAGGGGATATGAAAGAATCCACAAGTGTCATTTTTTTATATTATGATCATGCTTTATCATTTCCAATCATACTGAACCTATAGTATTTCACTTTTCACTGTTCAGACCTGGAATATGACTGCAGTTTCAGACAGTGTTTAGGGGAAGACATAGAAGTTTGTTCTGGAGTGACTGCAGTTGGCAACTTAATCTTTGAATGCCGTATCAGTTATATAGGTCTTCAGTGCTTATTTTCAAAGGCACCCACAGTATCTTTCTTTAGAGCTTACCTTTGCAGATGGAATGCTTATGCTTCAAGTCAGCTATAGGAAATTGTATATAGTGTAAACTTCATCAGACATCACCAGCAACATATAATTGGAGTGGCAGTAGGTGTACAAATGAACCTGATATTTTGGTAGCCAGATTTCATTTTAACAAGTATCCTGAAAAACCTATTGACCTGGAAAGCTAGTAATCATATAAAGAGATACTACTGAACCACATGAAGAAACATGTCTGTTCCTCATGAAACTTACTGCTTAAGCAGGAACAAGTCTCTTCGGATGGTACTGATTTTTTTAGACTTCTAGCTGAAGAGGGGATCTCTTCAAAATTTAGTTCATTTGCAAGGATATGGCCCACAGAAGTTGATTCAGTCACACGTAAAGCTGCAAGATGTCCAGTCTGAGATCAGTACAGTCTGAAGAATAGCTCGATGTTTCTTAGAGTACTCTAAGGTCTTTAAGTGACTGCTGTAATAGAAACAGACTGTTCAGTGGCTGAACATCATCTGCTTTTCCCCAGGAAGAGAGTGTAGGGTCAGATCCCTCCCCTCCTACACACGGACACATACCACAGTGTCAAAGCAGACATATTTCACATGGTTCAGCAGAGCAATTGGTTTATAGAAAATAGCTTTTATTTACTGCGGCTGCTTTCTGCTTCACACACTCTTCATAAAACTTTATCAGCTCCCACACAGAAGCTGTTATTTTTCCCCAGTTAAACGTTCTGCCCAAGAAAAAATCCTGTGGGTTACAGCTATACATGATCCCATCTTCTCATGATGACCTTTTCTGAAGTATTCTAACCATTATTTTCTGGCTTTAAGATGCCACTTTGAGAGTGGGGAGAAAAAATGTGGCTAGGTAGATTTTATTTTTAAAATAGAAGCCCCACAGGTTGGGACTGGGAGGCTTCAGCTCTCCAGCAAATCACCAGGCAAACTGGCCCTCAGTAGGAAAACATACAGAAAATGCTGGATTTCCAGTGGTGATAGAAAATTATTTCTGCATTAACAGAATGTATCTTTCACTACTATCAGCATGAGCCTTCTTTCCCTGGTCAGTACATACGTGGATCTGAGCTTTGGTTATAACACTGAATAAGGCAAGTCAAAACTTAATTGATTTCTATTAATTCAGTAAATTCCAAATAGATTTTACTTTACCCTCAGCTTGCATTTCTTCTTCATTTAGTCCAGTTATTTCTACTGATAACTCTTCCCTAGAACTGAGATGTCTTT
This sequence comes from Amazona ochrocephala, assembly GCA_039720435.1. Classification (NCBI taxonomy): domain Eukaryota; kingdom Metazoa; phylum Chordata; class Aves; order Psittaciformes; family Psittacidae; genus Amazona; species Amazona ochrocephala. The sequence continues at coordinate 28,141,123 of CM077881.1, forward strand.
TCACGTGACTTGAGGCAGGGTGGGATCTACGGTCTGTGCTTGCACCAGGACCATGTACTCTTTTCATAGGCTTCAAATGCATGAAGTAGAGAATCTTCACTGAAAATATTACAGCATCCTTAATTTTACTTCCTTTGCCTAGACTCTCCTAGCATAATCTGATCCTTAGAGTTTAAATTACTAGAGGCAGGAGACATACCCTTGAACATGAGCCGGCAGTGTGCGCTTGCAGCTCAGAAAGCCAACCGTATCCTGGGCTGTATCAAAAGGAGCGTGACCAGCAGGTCAAAGGAGGTGATCCTGCCCCTCTACTCTGCTCTCATGAGACCTCACTTGGAGTATTGTGTGCAGTTCTGGTGTCCTCAGCATAAGAAGAACATGGAAATGTTGGAACAAGTCCAGAGGAGGGCCACAAGGATGATCGGGGACTGGAGCACCTCCTGTATGAAGACAGGCTGAGAAAGTTGGGGCTGTTCAGCCTGGGGAAGAGAAGGCTGCGTGGAGACCTCATAGCAGCCTTCCAGTATCTGAGGGGGGGCTATAGGGATGCTGGGGAGGGACTCTTCATTAGGGACTGTAGTGGTAGGACAAGGGGTAACTGGTTCAAACTTAAACAGGGTAAGTTTAGATTGGATATGAGGAAGAAATTCTTTATTGTTAGGATGGTGAGGCACTGGAATGGGTTGCCCAAGGAAGTTGTGAATGCTCCATCGCTGGCGGTGTTGGAGGCTGGGTTGGACAGAGCCTTGGATGGCATGGTTTAGTGTGAGGTGTCCCTGCCCATGGCAGGGGGTTGGAACTTGATGATCTCAAGGCCCTTTCCAACTGTAACTATTCTATGATTCTATATCCTTACACAGTATGCACAATTAAAGGACCCTAGACTTGTTCATATGCTTTACTGACGCTATGAAGGCAATGATCATGCACTTCAGTTTCTAAATAACCCCGTAGGTTCCAACAAATTCTAAGTTAAATAACCATCTTTGCCCTAACAATAACCAAGATGTAGTCTTAACAGGTAACAGTGGCCACCTTCTTGGAGTTTTTGCTGTGATCTGTCAGGATTAAGAAAACAGCCTGAGTGCATGAAAGTTCAGCAAATCAAAAAAAGATGCCTGCCTGATCTTTAGATACTGTCTTTGCAGCCTGATAACCTGCAAAGCTGACATATACTAGGTCTGATGTACAAACCCATGCTCTGTTTAGGACAAGTGAAAGAAATTAATTGTACTTCATCTCCAGTATTTAACCATACCCACCATTCTGCTTTTCTTAAGCAAACCACATATTTCCAGTTCTTTGGGCACTGCATCTGCATAAACACTCTCAGTGAGTGTTTACGACAGAACACTGTCTGATTCATACATAGTTATTCCTAGAACCTTCATGTTGTCTTGTTCCAGGTATGTCTTGTTCCATGTATCATTCTAGCTATGCATAAAATGGAATATTTAATAATCTTCTTCATGATATTTCCACTGAAGAGAAATTCTCTGGATACAGTTGTGCCCTGTGTCCCCGTCTTGCCAGCAAGAGCCAGGACCAAGTCTACCTCTGGACCAGGGTTATAAACACCTTGAAGTTTGGATTCTGTTTTGTGTTGTGGAACAAAAGACCTGGTCCACATAGCCTCTGCTCCCTGATCCTTTCCCACCAGAACAGCTTACATTTGGTTGGTACCTTCCACAGCCACTAATGGTATGGGGAGATACATCCTTATCTGCAGTGAGTCTTGGAAGGTCATAGTGCTTGAAAAATACTCCTCCATGGAGCAGTGCTCAGCTAGGTGGACTGACTCAGTGAAACAGCCGCAATTTCTGCTTGCTGTCAATTATCCTTACCTTTGCAGTAAGGATATTAGGAGCTTAGACAGTATGATTAAATTATTTATCAAGCTTAGACAGTATGATTAAATCTGTTAAATATTATAGCCTTGCCTCTAATAATTGGCATTCTTTTCCCAAGACTTACTGCTTCCAATTCTGAAGGGAAATAGTGCTAATTAGCTCTATTAGGAAGAGGTGATATCTTATTTCACTATAGCTACCTTCCTTTAACTACAGCTAGCTAATTGCAGGACCAGAGCTATTGAAAATAAAGACTATATTGATTGTAGACAATTGACAACTGTCCAGGTTACAAGTTTGTTTTTCTATGCACTTGCAAGAAATCCCAGGCTAGACAATGAACTTATGTGAGCTTTGCTCTGGTTTCGCCAAATGGCATGACAATGATATCTGTAATACAGCTAGACCCTAATACTGTTTAAAATGCAATATGGCATATGGTCGGTCTGTACAATGCAGATACACCTGAAGTTGTTTTAAATAGCAGTAGACTACTTGCAGAATCATAGAGTTCAGCATGAACTGATTTGCCCAGAATGTTAGTGGGTTTGCTTCTCAGCTCTCTGCTGCTGGTATCCAGATTTTCCATCGGCATCCACGTTAACCTGGATACATGTCTGTTAGCCTCAGCAGAGATTACAAAGTACATTCAGATCAGCAATGTTTTAATGAATATACTTGAGAAGTCCTGTTTGAGAGGATTTTTCTCTTCTACTCCACAGGATGCTCAAGCTTTAACTTCTAGTACATCCAGCTAGAACTGAGGGAGCTTGTACAATTAGTGCTGAGATCTAAAAATGCAATAGTAAAGTGATAAAACCATGATCACCTGCATATTTTCCCTTTCCTATATCTGCCATCATAAAGAGCCTGCCTGAATCTTGAGCAGATCTGGACCAGCAAAGGAATATTTCATAATGTAATGCCAAGGGTGTTTGAGTGGAAACAGAAGTCAGTTTCAGAGTCATGCAGCCAGCCAAATGCCTCACAGCCTCTTTGCTGCCTTCTAAAAGACTAGCTTTTGATCCCTGACCAATTTTAAACTGTGGAACATCAGGAAGAAAATATCTCCTCAGCTCCTCTAGAGACTCTTTGTTTTACTTTGATTGCTTTGATCTATATACCTGTCAATCAACAACACAGTTGGCATCTTTTCACTCCTTGAATACTGAGATTTGATGATTTTGAGACCAGAAATAGAATTCCCTTCTCTATTCCTACAGATGTGCTCCTGAACACTCATCCTTTACCATATTTGTCTATGTATCAGCCGTCTTGAGGGAGGACAGCACAAAGTATTGTATTTATCTTTAAGAACATATACTTACCCCAGGAATAAGATCAATAGTTGGCAATAGATAATCATAGAATCATAGAATAGTTAGGGTTGGAAAGGACCTTAAGATCATTTAGTTCTAACCCCTCTGCCATGGGCAGGGACACCTCCCACTAAACCATGCCACCCAATCACTGGATTAGGGTGGGCATATTTACAATCAGAACTGTATTTCTACTACAATTTAACAAAGAAAATGTTATTTTGTGTCTCCCCAGGGAACTGAACTTGAGGACTTGAAACTTGTATTTTTATCTGCTAATCTGCACTTGAGTTTCAATAGAGGTAACTAGTGCAAGAATACTTACCTGTATGACAGTATTTTTCAAACAGATTGAAGTTGGATTTAATCCTTCCACTTCTTAAATGGAGAAACACTCTCTTTGGGGTGACTCTGTGATATGGTGTAATAGATAAGCTTTATATATATATATATATATTTTTTTTTTTCCTACAGAAAAAGCTTAACAAGGAGACAGGAAACTTTTTATCCTGCTAGTTTTGACACATGGCTTTGGTAATCAGTATTAAGACTAGCAGAGCTTTGCCATCCCAGCCAAACCTTAACACAAGGGAAAATGTGGTTCTAACCTGTGCTACCTGAGCCCATAGCAAAATCCTAGAGTATAGGCAAAAATTGCAGTTGCATCCCACACCAGCTGCATGACATGAATGCTCCACCTGGGGTGGAACTGTGGGATGAGCAATGGGAACAGGACATGGAAAGAAATACTGGCAATATTGGCCAATATCTTCCCTTCTCAACAAACGAAACTGGTGAGATCGCAACAGCTGCACCTTAGTGCTTTTGGTTAATACTGTACACTCCAATCCCACGGTCACTTTGCTATTATCTGCAATACGTAAATGTGCAACTTGCTCAAAGTAACAGGCTGGAAAGCCATTTTGCCACCAGCTTTTCTTTCCCTTCAGGGCAGTAAGATGATCATTCAAGTATGAACAGGCTTGACCTCTCTACACCTGTGAAGAACCTTAATGGTCACTTAATGCATCAGTTTTCAGGGCACTGTTTGTAGCATTCTGCTGTGTTGGAAGTACTTCCAGCACACTGTGAGTTACCTCAATACAGGTACTTTCTAAGTATACGTTTTGCTTAAGAGCCTTGCACTGCTCCTCCATGCGCTTGCCACTCATTACTGAAGCACTATGCTCAGCAACACTGAAGAGTAGCTCAGGCATCAGAAACCAGGCTGACATGTCATGGCCCTCCTTCACAACAAGACTTTCCCCAGATCTACCAACATATCTCACTTCAGGATTTTTCCTTTTTTTTTTTTTTTTTTCACACTCCAACACTTTATCTGTTATTAATCCAATTTCTTTGCTCTCTTCATGTCTTTGACACTCTTGTAGAAGCCCCTAATATCTACAGTATCCAGTCCCTTGTTTCTTGTGATTGCTTCTGTAGATAATTAGCAGATGATCCTTGTCCTGAAGACCTTATAATCTCTCTCTTTCTGCTACCAGTGTTACTCTACGGTCATAGACTCGCACAGTGCATTTCCCTAGTCCCAGAATCCTGCAGTGTCTTTTCCACCTCACACCTGCAAAACCTGAACTAAAGAAATGTTTGGGACATGCAACAATGCATAAACTTGGGCCAGAATTGCAAGGCTTTTCATGCTACCCTCCATTAAGGCTTATGTCTGGAGGCTGGATTACCCCTGAACTTGCATAAAAGGGCAGATAAATGGACTCCACAGATGAAGAAGGGGTTGGGAGAAGAAATGCATGTATCTCAGATTGGTGGACACTCACTGACTGCCCATTTTTACTTTGGAGATCACATAAGCAAAATACACTGTGAGACAATACAAATCATTAAGAAGTCAATGACTTTCGGTTCAGCACTTTAAAAAAATCAACCTTTTTACTAAATTAGCAACAAGAATTTATGTATAAAATGGTAAGTTTGAGAGGCAGGTGATGGTAGGCATCTATAGGTCTTCTGGTAAAACATCAGACCGAGCTGTAATGCGTTTTTGAATTGGTAACTTAGAGCATGTCCTACAGCACCACCTAGCAGGCTAATTTAAAAGTGGTCTATATCCCTTGATCCCCGACTGTAACTGTGCGCTTATACAACAGAAATAGAGTGCAATTCAGTCTTATTTCACCTTCCTTGTTATAACAGCTATCTTTTGAAACCAGAGTCATGAAAACATGTCAGTTAGTAAAGCTGTGGATTCTACTTTTCACAATCATATTTATTATAAAGCTCTTAAGAGAAACCGCAGTGCAAATGCAATGCTGTGTTGGCCTCTGGAGTTTTTGTATAAGGAGTCATCGGTTTTTAGATATCTCTAGCTGCTACAGAAAGCAGAAGCACCTTTAAGAAAGTCAGGCTGCATGAACCCATCCCACTGTTCCTCCATATTCACCAGGTAAGCCTCAGTGACTCTCAGACTTTCAGAATGTACCATCACACTTTGTGTTTTGGTTTGTAAGGAGTCTGGTCTCCAGTTGTCCGTTGTCCCCTGCATGCACTTTTTCCTTGTACATCTGCATGAAGTACAAATATCAATGCCAACTTACAAATGGTAAATTTTGGCAGATGGAAAAGCTACACGCTGAGGCTGCAGACCCATGGCTATAACAGCTCTCAGCTGTTATAAAGTAGAGATGAAAATCTCTCGTCTTACAACTCTGGCACTTTTCAGACTTTTCAATGATCCCATCCAGCTTACTAATCTGATAGTAATGGAAAAAGAGATAATTTTCTATGTTTTCCGCTGATACTGAGTTAAAAGCAGTGGCACAAGAGGGTCTGAGGGATGCCAGAAATGGCAAAAAGTGGTTCAGAGGGAGACGGAGAGCTGAGGAAGGTGGTATCTTTCCTCTGACTTCTCCCTTTAGGTGGCAGCAAATCGTTCATCAGTCTTGCTTTTGCATAAAACCATAACATAAGGGCAGAACTGTGCCCTCTCATGGAGTGTGTTTTTTTAGCAATTAACACTTCGTAACTGGAAGTTAAAACCAAGGCTGTCATTATCAGCCTCTGTTCACAACAAGGAGGGATGCTTGGCTATGCCTATCCAGGCCTGTTTAGCACTAGCATTTCTAAAATGCAGGAGATCATCTAGTAGGAAAAAGGGTGAATATCTCCCTATCTCCCTAGGATACGTCCACATAAATCCTGGAGGAATACCTGAATTTGAACAAAACCTAAGAATTCAGTTTGTAATCTTAATCCTTTCATGTGAAAGCATATCTCAGGCCAAAATGTCTAGGAACTGAACCTTTACCGGAAAGAAATGCCTCAATCAGGGTTTCTATGAAGAGGGGCTGCAATCAGGGGATGCTATGAAGAAAAATAAAGATCTGTCAAAATTAATCTAAGTAGATAGTAACCATGGCTTGCTTTTATTTCCATTCTGCTGTTTCTCAACCCATTACAAAGCATTATTTCTACTTGGATTGTGTAAAAATATCTCATGACTGCCTGGTGTGAAGGGATGTTTTAAGACAACCATTGAGCATCAATACATGCCTCTCCTATAGATGAGGCAAAACTGACCTTCTACTATCCACTATCCAAACAAAACCCTAAGCTGACCAAAAGCTATTCTCTGGCCTTGTTTTGCAAGGGCTGCACAACCTAGCGGCAAGGCCGGACTTATCAGAGCCATGCCCCCGGAGGCCAGTGCTTGCCAAAGGATGCTGCCCTATAGAGCAAACCAGTGCTGCTAAGCGAAGGGCTGAGCTACCCAGAGCACCCAGGCTGTGGAACAAATCCAGGCAGGATTACTGAGAAACTACACAGGCCATATTCTGCTTCCAGCAAATCGTAACTCTAAAGCAAATAAAAATCCCTGCATGTGTTATTTTCTTATTAGAGATGGCAGAGAAAACAAACCCCGTGTGATGGATGCTAGTTATGCCACTCACTGCCTTCCCAGTGAGCGTTCCCACGCTGCAGTGGGAGGGTTGTATTAATAATACATATATAAGGTATTCTGCAGGAAAAACAGTGAGTTACAGCACGAAACACAAGGTCACGTGATGGGCTTATGACCCCGGCAGGCAGCCCCTTCCCCGGGCTGCAGCTGCCGCTCGGGAACCCCAAAGGGAGCACCCCTTGGTCTTGCTCCTCGCCTCCAGGCAGCGCAGCGAGTCTGACCTCCCAAAGGGAAGGAAAGCTCTGCCGCCGGTTTGTTGGAGGCCACTACTCACTCTGGTGGGTTCAAGCCCTGAGAGGCCGAAAATCCCATCGCTCCGCTGAGGGGCACCCAACACCCACCACCCCGGCACGGCGCCGCAGCCCGCCCCTTCCTCTGCTCCTTCCGCCCGCCGCACGGCAGCTGGGAGGCTGCCAGCTCGCCGGAGCTCCGCCTCGGCCGCGGCGCGGGGAGCCTCGGTAGGTGCAGGGAGGGGTGACGGGAGAAGTGGGAGGAGGGCGAGAGGCCGGCTTGAGGCGAGGCGCCACAGGCCCTCGGTGCCCCCGGCATGGAGGGGCGAAGCGGGAAGGGAAGGACAGGGAACGCCGACCTTGCGGCCTGCTCCCGGGGACAGTGTGAGAGTCGCGTAAAACCGCCCTCCCTTTTGTGTTTTGCTAAGTGAGCCTTGAAATCCTGAGGCCTGGAAGCGGGTCCGGCCCTAACCCTGCTTCCTGACTAATAATACTGTAAATTGGGCTTTCCCTTTTGCCTCATCTATATGCAGTTAGAAAATAAATTTACTCGTTTTGAACGTTAGCTATTAAAATTCCCAGACTGAAGTGACAGCAAGTACCCATAACACCACAAGCAAATAATACTTCAGCATTTGGGGGAGACCATCTTATAAACGTTGTTGTGGCTTTGTGAGAGCTAGTGGTTGTTTGCAGGATATGGTCTGTGGAATGTGCCTTGTAGCTTCTGGTTGCCTTGTTATACATAAATTGCGCAAAGTTGGTGGATAAAAATAAAGATGCCATATGCAGTTAGGGCAGCAGCGGGATTATTTGCAGGAGCTGAGAGTCTGCTCGCCCTCGGGGAAGATTTGAAAGCACAAATGCTAAAAGGTATTGAGGGCAATTTTCATGTTACTTTCATGAGTATTGACTATCATGAGAAAATGAATACTGCCTGGCATTTCCTGCTTAGTCTTGCATTAGGTGTGTGGCAGGACTGTTGGGCATAATCCAGTCAAGAACATAGCCTGGGCTGCAAGGGGTCTGTTCTGGTTGTTCAGGAGAAGTTTGTAGATAAGAACAGTGCTTCTTGGCCAGCTTTCCTATGGTTCACCCATCAGCTGCCAGCTGCCTGCCTGTTCAGGTGTGATTCCTGGCATCCCAAGTCCCTGACCGGGAGGAGTACTCTGCATTCCATGGGCTTGGCAAGCACCATTTGGGCATGCAAAAAGGGAGTGTAGACTGGTTTTCAGCATGGTCTGTCCTTCCCTGTTCTGGTGTGGACATAACATGAAGGTTGAATTTTCTCCTTGCAGTGTTCCTAATCTTCAAAAGATCTGTTAGGCAGTGCAACTGAGAGGGCTCTCTCTAACATGAGCTCACCTTCACGTGTGGATCAAGTGACAGGCTTCGTTTAATCATCTCTTTACAAGTGCTGGCCTCCTCACTGTAAATGGCATGACCTTTTCAGGCAGGTCTAGACTACCGGATTTGCTGAGATTGTTAACTACGAAGATGGCGTTTGGGCTTACTATTACCATTTTCTGGTGTTTAGCTCTTATTATTAAGGAAGTTTTCTCCCATAATTGGGTTTCCTCCAAGCTCTTGGCTCTTTAGCATGTTTTTCTTAAACAGTTTTGTCTAACAAATCACCACTTCCAGTCTTCAGCAGAATGTAAGTATACCACCACTTGTTACACTTAGAAATACATATTAAATTATTGTATACTTACATGCATCATTGTTTTTATTAAGCAGTCAGTATGTATGCAGTGCAGTATAAACGTTAAACAAGATTATTCTTCCCCTGGTGAATTTGTCTGAAAGAGCTTCATTTCACAGGAAGGACAAGTAATAACATACCATTAAAACACTGCCTTTAATCTGTTTTGTTTCCCTGTGGTTAATACTCATTTGCTGTTGATCATGGCTGGTGTATCCTGGCATGTTATGCAGTGCTGTTTTATGATGTTACAGCCCCCAGTTGTCCACTCTACGCCTCTGCAGGATGTTCTTGTTCAGCGTGAGTGGAAGAAGACAACATATGTGTGTGTTTCAGCTGCTGCGTACAAAGCCCAGCAGCATAGCTGAAACCCACCTTTGATAGTGCTCTACACTAAGACATTGGTTGTTTTATCAAAGCACTTTTTTTCTGTCACCTCAGCTTCCTGTCAGGACAGCTGGAAATACTAATGTCTTAAACAGCTGCACCAAGATTCTCTGAAGCTCATGTGTTAAAGCCCTGCAAGAACGGATGTTACAAGATGCAAATGAAAACAGGGGCATCCAATTTTCCCTGATGTCTCTTGGATTTAGGTGCCTGGTTCACTTTTATCTATGTATAGTAGCATTATTCCAGGGGACAATTCTGTAGCCAGTGGGATTTTTTAAGAGAGGGGAGCTTTCCTGAGCAGAGCGCATCATGTGACTTGGACCATAAAAGGAACTGATACTCCCTAAGGGAAGCAGGACTCTTGAACTGAAGGAGTTGGCAGGTTTGGCAGTTTTTAAGTTTATCTGATTATTTAGAGAGTCACAACCTACTTGTCTGCCCTGAAACAGTTTCTGTTCCAGTTTATGCTCTGGGTTGCACATATTATTTGTCAGAGAAATTATTTCAGAGACAAATTTTTAAAAGTAGCAACTGAAAGCATGCTGCTTTCTGAAAATAGCTTTTTGCTGAGTAAGCTGCAGCATCTGCCTGCAAGTTGAAATCTGGAAAAACAAGCAAAATCCCAAAACCCACCAAACCCCGAAAAAAAATAGAAAAAGCACATACTGGTTTTGGAAGGGGGTGTGTGTGTGTGTGTGTTTGTGATGGGGTTTGGGGGGGTGTTGTTTCAGGGTTTTTTAATAGTGAATTGACTGTCCATTAAAACAAACTGAATGAAAATTCTACTTCCTGAAATTTTCAAATCAAAATGTGATCCTCTTTTGGTAGTTGTAGTCAAGCTTAAGTAACTAAATTTAGTATTGATGTTACTGATTAAAATTTTTGGAACTGTACTGTAGAGGAGGTTAGTGTAGATTAATTATTGGCTCTTTCTGGCTTTAATATCTGTAGTCTTTGTAGCAGAGTGCAACAGTAGGTCTGTGCTGGCAAGGACTAGGCAAGTACGTTGGGTAAATACAGAATGTGTATTGATTGGTGGGGGAAGGAGGAAGTATGGTGGCTTTATTGGTGGCTTTATTGCAGTAAATTGATTTACTGGAAGAGTGGGAGAAATTAATTCTTTGTATCAATCATCCTATGTTCCAAGGCTCAGAAATTAATGAGCTTCACTTTCTCTGAAAAGGTGTTTTGTGTTTTGTTAAAGTAAAAGAGTGTTTCTTCCATTACCGTGCTCTGCTTCTCATTATTTTCACCTTTTTTTTCTTTTTTTTTTTTTTTTTAATGCTACAGAGATGAGACCCATTTATGCACACTTTTAATTCCTGATTTTATGTTACAAACAGGTTAGGATTTGACTATGGCAGTGCGGTTCCTGCAGAAGGCATCTGTGTGGTTAAAGAAGCGCAAGAACACGTTGTTGGCCATTTCTTGCATGGGACTGTTTGGTGCTAACCTTTCCTATCATGTGTTTCCTGATCAGACGTTCAAACTGTTGCATGAGTGCTGGTCAGAGGGGCAGCCAGCTGAGCTTTCACAGAGGCTCTGTGGTGTCTTTCAGGATGTCCTTCAAGATACTGGCGTGAAGTCTGCTGACTCGTATCGGGCCTTTGCAGCTTCTGGCTTCCACCCTGTGAGTGCTGGAATCCCCTGGTTCCCTGCAGGCTCTTTGGTGGGCATCCCACCTAACTTTGATAGCACAGCTGAGGATAAAAAAGGAATAGTGAACCATGTTGTTGTGATCAGTGGCAAGGAAGTAGACTGGGAGAGCAACGAAGGAGTTGCTTTGAAGGAAGCTCTGACGTTTTCTCTTGAAGCTCAAAAGTTTGCCCTTGCCAGAGAAGTTATGTATTTGCAGAATGGCAGCCCTTTAGCAAGTGCAGCCGTGGCTCCAACTTGCTTAGCTGGTACATTTTTCTGTGGGAGAGGTATAAAGCTACTTCTGGGTTTATCTTCTGGCCCCGTGATACTTCGTGGCATCTGTAACCTCCTAACTGCCGCTGCTGGACTGATGTGCTATTACGTTTCTTACGACGCTGTGACCTATCACCTAGACTGCAAGGCTGACAGAAAGGCAGCTACTGTTTCCAAAGACTACGCCAGAGGTGGGGTTGAGTTCTATGATAAAATCCTGTCCCGCAACAGGATCTTTCGTGGTCTGATGGGCAAACAAGGAATGAAAATTTATGCCCCGAGTGGTAACCTGTTCCCAAGGCACTGGTTCAGAATAAAGTATACCCCATACACTTACCGAAGAGATTTAATTGTTAATATTTTAAGAGAGCTCCAGGCATAGGGAGTGCTTGAATTTTAAACTTGTGAATTGTGTATTCTCTTGGAACTCTGCTGTGCTGCCTTCCCCCCCCCCCGCCCCGTATCTTCATGATTAGAATTTCAGGGTTTATTTTTACATATAGCTCGAATGAGTTGTTGCACATTCTGTGAATAAAGAATTCTCTCTTAAAATATTAAAGACTTGCTTCAAAAGCACTCTGTGCTGTGTACATCTCATATCACAAGACCACAGAGGAGGGAAGCTTCTCGAACACTGATCTGGAAGTTCTGCTGCCAGTGCAGTCTGGAAAATTTAAAGGGTAAAGTGCGACAGAGAGTTTTGGGAGCATTATCATTTAACCAGGGTGTTTGTATGTAAGTTTGCTGTTCCTTTTTATAGAACAGCCCAAAGATGATTAAAAAACTGGACAGTCTGTGTTATGCTGTTACATAAATACCAAGACATAGTGTTTCTGTTCTGTGTAAGTTTTTTGCGCCATGTAAATTCTTCTGCTGCAATCACCATTCTTCAGTAGGGCACACTACTTACACTGAACTTAACAGTTCATACTAATACAGCTGGGTTATTACCAGCATCTGCTTAAATAGTTCTGCTCTCTGCATGGCCTGGTGACTGCAGTAGTTATCTTGAATGTTTCCGAGCAGTGGCACTACGTAACATGACTGTCATGGGGTGGTTGTTTCCTCTCAAGTGCGGTAAGCATGGTCAGGAGAGAGTTTCTTGTTTGCTTTGGTACAGACTTTGTTTAATTTAAAAAAAATGTGGATGTATGCCACCTTTTGTGTGAAAGAAACCGAGGTGTAAGTCTGGCATTTGTTGCAGGATCTGGTAAAGTCTATGATGGAGAGTTGCCAAAGGAGATCATTCTCCTTTTTCAGACTAGCCTAAGGTTTTGTCTTCCAGAATCAAGCTTTGCCCAGGATTACTAATCTTCTGGAAAGTTCTTTTAGTGCATGGACAGTAAACTTTCTGCTATAGCCTCACCTTGAAGCTTTTATGTGGTTTCCAAGGTGATAGTTGTCAAACTTTGTGGTCCGATCTTTTCTATTGCAGCCCTCTTTTCTATTGTTCCTCCCTGGTGACATCACATTAGTTCTCCTCATCTCTGTTGTCATTCTTAAAGGAAAGTTCTATTACTTTGTACCTTAGTCACAGTTGTGATGAGTGTCCCATCTGCCCTGGTTTTGCTACGATAATAACTGTCATGCCTCTGTTTGCTCAAAGCAGTACTAAGTTCTGTTTTCTCATTGAATAAAGTTGATGTACTGACTGCTCAAACTCTGGTGTTGCTTTATATTGCTGAAACCATCTATATAAGATGATTGGGTTTCTGCTACAGTAATCCATGTTGTGGTTTTCTGGATCACCACGTATCACTTTCAGTTGTCCTTGAAGTGTGAAGTCATGAGATGCATCTTAGATACTTTCTGGCTGTAGGGCATAAGCTTGTTGTTCTTGTGACTTTCATTTAAAAGTTTGTCAAAATCTCATAGCCTGTATAGAATAAAGGGAGACTTTCCCTTTAGGCAGGGAGCTTTCACAGCTTCAGGCTAATTTTGTTTGACTTCCTTTCCAGGTAAATCCAATATTGCTGATGTAGGTAGAGGTCTTTTGGTTGAGTGATGTAGTAGCTCAAGACTGGAATAACAACTCCTGTTTTATATAGCCTGTGAGTTCAATTCATCCTAATGTTACTTCTTTAGACAAGTCTAAACTCCACTAAATGTTCTCGGAAAGAATTTGGCCCACTTGTTTTATGTGGTTGAAGGAGCTGCTGTTACATAGAGAGTGCAGAGAAGAAACAGGCATTCTTTGAGATTTACGACAAGTAGCAGTTTAAACAAAATTAATCTGCTTGCTTCTTACCACTCCTTACTGTTGCTTTTCATCAAGGCACCTACAGCTAGTACTGTTATTTAATATTCTCAGGTTGTAAAGGACCAGTGATGCTAATGCGTTTTGCAGTTGTGCACTTTGCTTTACTCTTACAGTGGGATTCTCCATGAAGCTCCACGTATCTCTAGACGCCACGTCTGGTTTACCCTTATTTGAACTTGCTGTGGCATGTTGGTGTCAATAAGGGAGGGCTGACTAGTATTAATTCACATCCCCTTGCCTTCCAAAGAGATGTTCTTGCCAAGGGCTTATGCACCTCCATCTCTATATAGTCAAGCTCCTATTCTGTTGTCATCTGTGTAATCTGGAAGCAGAGTACTGTCAATATAAAGGAAATGGCAGTTGAAATCGCAACTGCTAATTAAGATTTCCCTGAACTTTGGGAACATATGGATTGCCCTGGAAAAGGTTTGTATTGTGTATGTGTTGCCACTTAATTGCTGGTTGCAAGATCACCCATGCTATTTGCTAAGTAAGAATAGCACAACTCAAATACATGGCCACGAGAATACTCATGCAGGGTTATAACATTGCAAATGTTCTGGAACTTCCACTGAAATAAAGTTAGAAGTTCCCCATACTGGTGTTAGAAATGGTCTAGTTTTGAAAGTACAATAGAAGCAAGCACCCCAGAATTAAAGGTGAAAATGTCATGCTCTTCCATGCTAAGGACAGTCTTATGTAGAAAAACAAGTTCATGCCATGGCCCAGAAGAGCCCAAGTGAATCAGTTTGTAAATAATGTTAGTGGACAGCCTTACAGTCTTGCCCAGCTCCGAAGCTAAAACTCTGAGAAGAAAACTTGTTTTAGTAGTAAGTGGCTTCTCTTGCACTGCTCAGATGAGGCTGACTTCATACAATTTTTTGTGTAGGAAAGCAACAGAAATGTTAAGCAATGGGAATTGCTAGATGTGGATATAAGAAGTCTAAGCCAAGAAACTGTAAAAGCAACGGTGTGAATGCAATAACTCCCATAAAAATGGGTGCTGTGTACAAAAATGAAACTGGTAAAGTGATTAAAGGATAAAGTATGAGTAGCAAATAACCAAAATGAGTTGCCAGTTTTAATTTATACACAATCTTACTTTAAAGAGAGATTTCCTCAACTGGTTTGTTTACGTTATCCTGAATTTTCTAGGTAAAATTGTCCTTGTAACTAAATTTATATATAAATGTAATGCTTGTTGGTACATAAAGCTTTAGTGGATAATACTGCAAGAGATGAAAGCTACCTAGGTGCTTTGCTCAGAGTTCCCACTGATGCAACAAATGTAGGGTCTAGCTCACGTTTCTTTCCCTATCCTGAAAATTGTGGTTTCTTGTCACAGAAATGCCTTCAGCTTGTTTAATGGTCAAAACCATACAACAGTCAGAAGTAGAGCAAGACTGAGAGCTAGATAATCTTCTTGAGGACAAATAAACTGTAGAAATCATCTGGTTTAACTTCTGAATCAGCTGCTATAGGTATCTGGCTGCTCTTGAAGTTTACAGGAAGAAAGAGCTTCAGAGATGTCTTCCAAGAGAGAAATCACCACTCAGATGTCATGTGGGTAAAGAATGTCCCCCTTGGTATTGCCACAAGGGCTTTAGTTGAAGTGTAGTGGTTCTTTCGAAAACAGCACTTTTTATTAGTAGTAGAGCACTGGTATCGCCCCTTTTCACATTGCAATGGTTTCTAGAACCCGACAGATAAGACAGTGTGAGAGCCAAGTATGAAGCATGTTGCCCTACAGGGTAAGCTGGTGGTGTTGGGAGAGGTGATGCTGAAAGCCAAGCCAGTTGGTGTCATTTTGCCTTCGGCCATAGCAGTTGTGAAGCAACCACTGTGACAAAGTGTGGCTTGGGTAGGAGTGAATTAAAATGTATGAGTCAAATCATCATCACTGAATCACAGGCAACTTTCATTAAAGAAACAAATACAGAGAATCCGTCCCAGAGTGTGACTACTATATCAGCCATTGTGGGCATCATTGAAACAACTGTAGGCATCTCCGCTATGTGGAAATGCAATTCCTAGCAAGCTGCAGACACTGAGACGAGTGTGTGGGCCATATCCTGCAACTGTTACCTGCTCATCTTCATTAAAAGCTTCATACAGCAGGTGTGATTACATTAATATAAAAATGATTAAGTTGCAGACAACCTGCCATCGATGCATGCATCCAGTTCCTCCTTGATTTCATTCATCTCAGCTGGAAGTGTATGTAGCTGAAAGGCACAACACACTGGTAAGCAGTGGAATCCTGATATAGAAAGACATAATTAAGATCTCAGAATAAGGAGAACACTGTCAGGTGTCAGAGAAGCTGAATTTGGTTGTTAACAAAACGAGACTTAAGAACAGGAAAACAATGTAATTATTATCTCAGAACTGGTATGTTAGACAAGCTAAGTCTGAAAGAGCTGAAAAATGGCTGGTGGATGTTTTGCTCTGCTTCTTTTTCACTGAGAATATATCAATTTGTTTAGTTGAAGCAAGTATGTTCAAGCTGCTCAAAGTGCCAAACCTGTAAAGTGGAAAAAATTACTAAAATTTGTCTAGAAGTCAGTCTTTCACATCTAGAAAAAAAAGCTGTATTTTGGACAGGCAAAACTCCTAAGACTTCATAGCCAGAAATCAACACTGAAATGTCTTTGCAGCTGGGAGCTCTTCCTCTTCTCAGT
Source organism: Amazona ochrocephala (assembly GCA_039720435.1). Classification (NCBI taxonomy): domain Eukaryota; kingdom Metazoa; phylum Chordata; class Aves; order Psittaciformes; family Psittacidae; genus Amazona; species Amazona ochrocephala. The sequence continues at coordinate 28,157,406 of CM077881.1, forward strand.
CAGAAGAAGTTTGCCACGATGTATCCCAGTCTCCAATCTTGAGAGAAATGATGCTCTTAAAAGCTCAGTTTGTGTCCAAAAATGCTCTTTAGAAAACACAGCCCAGCTGTATGTTTATTTCCCCCCCCACATTAGTCTTCTTGTACTCCTTACTGAAGGAACCATTTGTGGTACTATGTGCTTGTGCAGTACTTACCATAATGTGACCTCTGCCTCTTAGTGTAACAATGAGCTTCTTGTGTATAGCTATAATTGAGCATATTTGGCCTAAGCTTTGAGAATAGAATTATCCCCCACATCATGCTCCCTAGAGAACATTTGTGGTGGGATTTTTTGTTTGTTTGTTTGCTTGGGGTTTTTTTTACCAAGGGTTGAACTTCCATCATCTCGAAATTGGGCCCCCTTTGTGTCCCGATCTTGTTACACATAGTCAGTAGCTGCTTCGGTCTGCAGGAGCTTTACTGCATTAATGCGGTCAAGGTGTTAACAGTTTCTTTCAATAGAAATGAATAACAGGTGAGGCAGTGCTCTCCTTCATGTGTGGCCAAGCTGCTTCTGCTGTAGATGTCTTGCAAAACATCAAATCTCATTAGGATGACTAATAGTATTTAGAAAACATTAGACAGTATGAATCTGATTTCAGGTTCTTGCAGAGGGAACATTTAGAAAGGGTATGCAGTATCCCAACAACTTTTCTTTAGTAACTGTCTGATGGTTTAGTGCAGACCTGCTGACTTTTGGTAGCTTTGTTTCTGTCACTTGCTGAAATAATTTTCCAGTGGGAATGTTGTTTCTTCCTTCTCTGTTTCTTTTCATTTTCCCTTGCTCTGCTACTCTAATTGCCTCAGCTGCCAGCTGACTCATCTTGCAGGCTGCTTCAGCTCACTCAAACAAGATTTGTGAACTTTTTGAGCTCTCGGTATTTGCAGTTGCATTTGCACTACCTCCTTGCGCCTACAGTACTTACTAGCTAACGATGACAGCAGCTTGAACTTCTTTTTTGTTTTATTAGGTTTAGTCTGCATGTTTTTGCAATGAAAAATGCCTTTGCCTAAATGAAAAATCGGAGTTGGGTAGAAACCTTCTTGCTTTGCCACACACAAAAAAAATAATAGAAATTGCTTTTGAATTTTCCATTTAGCATTACTTTTTGAGAGATGTATTTCTTACCATCCATGGCACCCAGTTCACTTCTGATCTTGATTGTGCTGTCACTATGCTGCTATTACCTTTGAGCCCATAGAAATTCTGTTTCCTATTCCTGAAAATCATGCGGAATTTCATGTGCTTCTATGGCTAGGTGTCATATTGTGACTTCAGAAGTAATAAGCAATGGTGTACCATTAGCTGCTTGTACTGATGATGCCCTAGTTCGGGCACAGCCATTTTTCATTTGAGTGCTGCTATGTAGGGATACTGCACACTGGTTCTGAGAACTCCGACTTCTCAAGTTAGTTGCATTGCTAGTTCCACTGAGGAGCTTATAGATGTGTTTTAATCACTTGCCACTGAGCAGAAGCAGAGAGATCTATTGGGTTTTGTCTGATGGAAAAGAACTTTTTTTTTTTTTTTTTTTTTTTTTGCCAAAGCAAGTATTTTTAATAACTCTGACAAGGGTGAGGGGTTTGGAACACAGCAGGAAAACCTAGGGAAAACAACAGAAAATAATCCCACATTCCTCAAATTTTCTAAATCTTGATGTTGTTAGAAAGCTGCATATTACACAAGAATTGCAATAGAGTTCTGTAACCAATTGCACTTGATCTCTAGGTTATCCCTTTAATAGAGCTAAGCTTTGCAGTCCTGACATTATGCACACATGCTTAGCTGCTCTTGAGTAGCATCTTCATGACTGTTGTCAACTACAGTAAAAATAAGTCTGCTCAGTGCATCTTCAAGTATTCACCTTTTCCATCAGTACCCAGTTCCTTGTGCGTAGCCACATTCCAGGTACTGCAGGTAACACATACGTCCCAGCCAAAAGTTTCTGCTTCAGTTCCCTTCCGCACACCAATTCCTCCTTCGTGCTCCCTTGGACTGGACACAGTTACTGCACAGCCACCAGAGATTTCAGTGGAGTATCCCCTGACTTAAAGGAGTTGAGAACTAAATGTGATGGCTCCTTCTCCAACTTCCCCTAAGCAACATGTGACATATCAATACCATGCTGCCTCTCTGAAGTATGATGGTCCACAAAGCCCATGCTATTACTTATTTCCAGCCAGAGAAAATGGAATTTTGTGCAGTTCCATTATCACAAATATAACATTCAGTGTCAACATGAATCAGCTGAGACTGAAGACATAATTTGTGATATAAAAACCAGAAGTGGAATTTCCAGAACTGGAAACTAATAAATTACTCCACTGTAACTATAAGAAGATAGTAAATGTGGAAATAAAGATAAAACTATAATCTGCTTTCCTATTGTAAGCTATACTCATTCTTAAACAACAAATTAGTTACCATACAGGAAAATGCTGTATCTGTTTGTAAGGGGAGACTGAAAATTAAGATCAACCCATGTTGTAAATGATGATGCTGGGTTTGAACAAAACTGTTCTTAACTTTTTTTTGGGGGGGGGGGGGGGTTGGGGGGGGGGATGATGGGGTGTGTTCTGCATTTTCTGACTAATCACAGGCATCTGTGTGTTTCAGAAAACAGAGGAGGAAAGAATTACTCTACAGAAAGTTTTTCTTTGTGAGATCTTTTCTCACAAGGAATGAGTTCTACTGCCTCAGTGACTACATTATAAAAGCATGTTACACAATTCTCTGTAGATACCCATAGACAGATGTATTTATGGTTTTTGGAAACTTCATGTAAGTTAGGCATAAAACTTGAAGTGTGTTTTATAATTCCTCATTAATAATAGTTGAGAATTATTCTCATCTAAGGCACCACACATAAATTCTTAATGTTCAAACATTCATTATATGCATGTGATGCTTAGAAGTTGCCATAGGAAAATAAAAGCCAGTGATCCCAAAGGTTACTTTTTATACATTCTCCTAAGCAATTTGGAAAACTGTCTTTATCCCCTAACACTTTTTTCCCTTCTGCTTCCATGTTCTTCTGCTTAATCTAAAGATACAATAGTGAATATTGAAAAAGCCAAATCAGGAACAACACAAACCTTTTATTGATGAGGTTTTCCATTAAGTGTGGCCGCACCTTATAAAAGGAAATGCTGAATCCATCATTTTATGGAGGGTATAAATCCCGGTGGTTTTTTTGCAATTACAATTTACAGATCTCAATAGTGTTCACTTGTATCCTATGTGAAGACAGCTATGGCATAGTTGCAGGTGGCTAGATGAAAGCTTAATATATATGTGGTGGCTTTACACCTATGAAGCAGGTGCAAAGGCAGAAGTTCTTTTCTTACTTTCCTTGCCAGAACATAATTTGTGTTGCAAATTAAAGTCATTCATTTCCAATTTTTTTCCTAACTTTCCAGCAGCTGATCTGTATATGTAGAGACATGAAAATGCAAAACTTTCAGTCTAAGAACGGAGTAAGAATTAGAGTAATTGGGATTTTCTACATATTTGGGATTGCTTTCAGTGAATGTTAAAGAAAAAAAATTTGGGCTGAAACCTCACAGTAGATAGGATCAAAAAAGGTACATTTTCTTCGAGAGTCATATGGTGACCAGATTTCTTATACAGTAAGCAGAAGAAAATCAAACCAAATGTGTTGCCATGTTCCAACAGACAGTTCAGCTGGAGCGCATACTTACTGTTTCATTTGAGCTAGATACAAAATTGCTTGCTCTGGAGAAGTGTTACATGGAGATCCCAAGGTAAGTTTTCTTGAAGCACAAATTTCCCAAATTATGTCATGGCTGTCTCTGAAGTTTCTTTTGCTCTGAGACTAGAACAACATTTGATGCGGCTTTGAACCCTGCAAAATATTGTGTGTGCATGTTGCAGGATTGAGTATGTCAAAATTCCTTTCACTGAACATTTTCATCTTGGACTTTGAAATCTGATGTCTGGTGTGAAAGAATTGTTCCGTACCTGGTCTTTTGTGGGTATCAGATGCATGTTTGCTTCAGCTGAAATTGTGGGTCTGAAAGCCTTTAGGAAAAAAACTGACAGCATTCTGGTTTTGTTTCATGGTGTTGCTCTGGTTTTAATCTTACAGTTTCTACTGAGTTTTGCCTTGAGTGGTGTAAGTAGAGCCAATATGGATGGCCAAGTCCAACAAAGGCGCTTGCCTAAAACCAGCAGAAGGCATGACTGATGTAGTGATACAAATTCTTAATTACAAAACATGCATCACCCAACCTTTTCTTGGCAGCAGAATTCAGCAAGAGTCTGGAAGTGACCCAGTTGTATGGCTCAGTGCCAACTAGTGAAGAGCCCTGCTCAGCCGTGCATTTGCTGCTGCTGGATCTGTGCAAGGGATCAGGCTGTTTGTGTCCTCTGAGCCGCCTGAAGCTACACTGCTAGGATCAAACCCATCACAAAGTGCAGCTGGGATGTCCTTTTAACACGTGGTTGGAGGAGGTGACATTGTGCTCACTGCATTGTGTAATGTGCTAGTGTGCATACTGAGGTTGTAAAACTCTGCTAAATCATCTCTTCAGGCTTATGATTTGTAGGTTTAAACCATAATATGCTGGAGATGATTTGAAGGGGGTGTTGCAAGCAAGGATGGATGAGGGGGATTCCTGTGCTTATTAAACTGTGTCATGATGTGGGAAGAAATGCAGCAATCATGGGTCTGAAAGGGGAAGGATCAAAAGGTAAGTTAAACCAGGAGGGAGCCTAGGCTGCTTGTACCATGCAATCCAAGGAACATTCACGTCATGTGCTCATTATAGCTAATTTGGAAAGTGTTAACTCCTTGGGAAGCAAGAGTCTGAAACCAAGTAATCCCACAAGGTGGATGACCTAACCACAAAGCACTAATGGGGCTCTCCTCAGACAGATTATTTTCAGCAGTGTGGAATGGTGTCCCCCTCTGCCTGTTTCTCAAGTCTTATTTTGCCTTTGGTTTTCTTTTAATGTTGGCTTCCTAGAAATAAATAAAAACCACCAAATAACAAACAAACAAAAAAACCCAACCAACCAAACCAAAAAAAACCCCAAACAACACCTCCTTTCCGGAAAAAAAAAAAAAAAAAAAAAAAAAAAAAAAAAAAAAAAAAAAAAAAAAAAACAAACCACCAACAAAGCAGTTTTATTGCTACTAAAATAGGGTAAGGAGAGCAAAAAGACGGTGATAAATTTTTATATTATGATCCCAAAAAGTCTTTCCAGATGTGTGTCTTTTACAGTTTTCCATCTTTACAACACTATTTGTTAGCAGTTTGTAACTTCCTTTAAGTTAGTCTCCATCCACAGAACTATTGAAGAACATACAATATAAATTTGCTATTGCACAAATAGGTTCCCTGAAAACCAATACGTAAAATACAAGTCGTGTCATAGCTGTTTTATTTACTGTCATTTAATGTGTACTTCCATCATGCCATCATAAACTCATCAAGTGTTTTGTAACTCAGCTATTAAAAGTTCTTCCACCTTGCAGTTGGTGGATGGGTTTGCAGACCGTCGGCTATGAAATAGTTATTCCCTAGTTTAAAAATTAGTCTGCACTGTTTGATGTACCTATAAGTAACTTTAAGGAAAATTCCAAATTCAGAGGTTTTTCCCTGACCCATTTCTGATGATGATAAATAATGTTGTGGAACAAAGAGCAGTGATCTGTCAGGCAGAGAACATACTAGGTAAGCTTCTGCATGACAGATACGAACTTTGTGTACCTCTTGGCAAGCAGTCACTCACACGAGCAGTGGGAGCGAGTTAGTGAGTGTACGTGCTTGAGTAACTCCTGCCCAGTGGGGATAACACTTGAAGTTTTCCCTGAAAGAGACCTTTTTCTCAGGAATCCAGAAAAGCACGTAGACTTTGAGGGCGTGACTGCTTTTCCTGGAACTAACAGGCTGAGTTGAATTGCAGGCTGGGATTCTTCGGTTCAGCTAACTTTACATCTGTCGTTTATAATACTTACTGGATTTTTAAGTGCCAAGGCCATTCTGGTAGGAAAACTAGCTACTAGCCAGAGAGCACGATTCATGGGAGTCTAACCAAAGGAGAGACTGGCCCAAGATTGCTGTCATCAATTAGTAAGGCCAGAATGAAGTCTCCACACTATGACAACTATGAATTATGTAGTTGCCACAGATAGACAGCATGCCATTTGAGTCAGTAGGATTTGGCTAGAACCTGCCGTCAGAGATCTGGCTTTACTATAAGCCCAGTATAAGGCATATGCAGCAGGTGTCTCGCCAACTGAGACATTTTCTTTTGCCTAGTGAGCTTTGGCTCTTCAGCAGTGTGCTGGTTCCTCGGAAAGAACTGAAGCACCTTCTGCTAAGAAGCACAATTTTTATTTGTGCCAAGTTTGGCACGCAAGAAAGTAGTGGCAAACAGAGAGCTGACTGTAGATCCAAGGTTTCTGCCATGTCTGTCCCTAGGTGAGGTGAATAGCTCCTGAAAGGTGTTTTTAATTTGTGTCGAGTGGTATCCATTCCTAGACAATCCTCCTTGAGCTACCTATAGCTCCTTCAAAGTATCCCTTCCATCCTCCTACACACCTCCAACCACCTATGGGAGACCAGTGGATGAGGAGCCAGCTGCAACAGCACTACACTATTGGAGGAATAGCACTGAGACCCTTCTGGTATAGCAGGAGGAGTGCATAATGTGCTTCAAACCAAGACTAAAATTAGGTATTTTATCAATAATGGAAAAAAAATGATCAGCCCAGCATTGCTATTGCTCTGTGGTACCTGTTGGCCAAACAATAGTGCTGCTGGCTTGATGAGTGTATTATTTTCAGGGAACTCTTAATTTGTGCTTACTCTGCATCATTTTTGGAAAACTATGGTTTTAACCTCTTGCCATAGAAATTACCTATATAACACAAGTGATCCAGTGTTTTATGGTTGTTTTTTTTTTTGCGAGAATGACATAAGGAAGAGGAGATAATATTTGAGCAATCTGATATCTTGTCCAATATAATCATTTTTAAGTTGACCCAATACCTTCATCCAGACTGTGAGTGGATGTATCTGCAGCCTCTGGAGAGCAGAGCCTGCTGGCTGCCATGGAACACAGCCTGGCTGAACTCCATGCAGGCTGGCAAAAAACTCCCATCCCTGAGCTAAGAAAGGGCAAAGACAAAAGTTATGCAAAAGATAAGATCAGAGGAAAATATGCAGCTGCAAGATGTGAGTCTGAAAATGAGACCGAAAGCCACTGTCTCGACTTTTTTGGCCTCAGCTTAAATCATTAGGTTTTGAACTTTGAATCCCCTCCTGCTTTGGTTGTGTGGTTTGTTTTGTTTGGGTTTTTGGTGGGGTTCAGAAGAATAACTGCACATTTGCAATGAACATCTATAACAGCCGGTTGAGGATTATTGCCATCAATACTATGGCACTCCTGGACCAGCAAGATCCAAACTCTGACTCAAACACTTTTACAATGTAAAATTCAGTATCTCTGGCTAAAGAATCTCACCTCAAGTAGTAATTATTCCTCTTCTACCCTCTATATATAGGGATAAAAAAATGCCATGATTATAACTAATGTGGATGAGCCTGGGGGATCCGGTGGGCACAGCATGCCTCGGAGTTTTCAGTTTTTAATGAGAGCTGCATGCTAGCTTTTTTCATTCCTGTTGAATGTGTGGAGGTGCCAGGAAGAGGCTTAAACCATTAGAGAAAACAAATAGAGCATAATCTGAAAAGTTTGAAAATAACTGTTAAAACAGATTTGTTAAGTCATTGCCAAGGGTAGTGTCTGCACAAGAGAAAGGTGTTTGTAGCTTCTCTGCCCTTTTAGCATCACTTTGGATGATTCTCATCTGGATGCTACTATTTTAATCTAAATAAACATAGTCTCTCCTGATATTCTCAGCTGGAGTTTTTATTTGTCTTCCTGGCCTCAAATGATGTGAAGTGGCCATTAAGAATTGTCTAGTGTTGCCATAGATGTGCATTCTGTTTTAATAACTGTGATTTCTATCCTTTGTAGGCAGGCCACTGTCATTGTTACTGATAAAATAATGGGAGGTTATCAAATGAAGGGGTGAGGCTGACTGGTTTTGTCAGGTGTCATTTTCACTGAAGTTACACAAGAGATGCTATATGTTTTGCCAAAACTCCTCTTGAACCACATCTTTAGAGGAGGTCTTTCACCAGAGAATCCTCAGGAATATATTTAGAATGAAATTTGCTTCCACCTGCACTGTCCTTGTTGGATAATTTCTGCCTAAGACCATCCTACAGTTCAGAGGCTGAAGTTTTAATTCTGTTGGTACTTACTGACCTAAAGTTTGGTAGAATTTAATTTTCTTTCTGCTTTTGGATGGAGATGGGATGGGAAGGGAGAGACACTGATGGGGGTAGTTACATGACAGCTGCTCACGTATTTTGGGAGTTGTCCATTAATAGAGATTACCCGCTGTGGGAGCTCTTAGTCCAAAAGGATGATAAGAAACCGGAAAGATGCAAGGAGGAGCTACCAAGGTTATCAGAGACATAGAGCACAAGACCTATGACAAGGGGTAGCGGGATTTGGGCTTATGTAATCTGGAGAAGAAAAGTCTTAGGGATAAGGTGTGACTGGTGGCTAAATGAAAGCTGCAGGCTAAGAGCATGAATCCCACTTAAGACAGTTGTGTCAGGCTAAGATTAATAGATAGTTATGCCACATAATACTTCTAATGTGTTTGTAACAAAAATCAGATCCATGTATAAAAGCAATCTTGTGAAATTTTATAAACCTCTCTTGTGGGTGAATACCCCCTTTCAGTTCTGCAGTGGATTTTCATGTACTTCTTTATGGGGATTCTCATCAGCAGACCCACTCTCTAAATTTGTCAAATTCTACTGACTTATTTCTTTTTCTCTGGTCCACTGACTTTTCCTACCTACAAAATGCTGGCTTTCACTACTTTCTCATTCATAAACAAATTTAATAAGTCAGATTGATTTTATTATGATACATAGGAGTATTTTGTCATCAACCTTATGTGATGTAGAAAAATGACCAAAAATTTCTACTCTTTGTTATCTGTCTCTAAGCCAGCTTCTCATTGGTTGGTATCCCTTGACCACTTAGTCTTCAAAAGCAGTTTTCTGCTAGAAGAATATTTATTTCTGTTAAAATGATGATTTTGATTTACTGATCACTCCTTTGTTTACTGACTCAAGGAATCACAGAAGAGTAGAAAAACATCACTTTCTGTACAAAGGCCTTGTTAGAATCATAGAATCATAGAATAGTTAGGGTTGGAAAGGACCTTAAGATCATCTAGTTCAAACCCCCCTGCCATGGGCAGGGACACCTCCCACTAAACCATGCCACCCAAGGTATGTCCAACCTGGCCTTGAACACCGCCAAGGATGAAGCATTCACAACTTCCCTGGGCAACTCATCCCAGTGCCTCACCACCCTTACAGTAAAGAATTTCTTCCTCATATCCAATCTAAACATCCTCTGTTTAAGTTTGAACCCATTACCCCTTGTCCTCTCATTACAGTCCCTCATGAAGAGTCCCTCCCCAGCATCCCTATAGGCCACCTTCAGATAATGGAAGACTGCTATGAGGTCTCCACTCAGCCTTCTCTTCTCCAGGCTGAACAGCCCCAACTTTCTCAGCCTATCTTCATATGAGAGGTGCTCCAGTCCCCTGATCATCCTCGTGGCCCTCCTTTGGACTTGCTCCAACAGTTCCATGTCTTTTTATGTTGAGGACACCAGAACTGCACACAATACTCCAAGTGAGGTCTCAGGAGAGCAGAGTAGAGGGGCAGGATCACCTCCCTTGACCTGCTGGTCATGCTCCTTTTGATGCAGACCAGGATACGGTTGGCTTTCTGGGCTGCAAGCGCACACTGCCGGCTCATGTTCATTTTCTCATCAACCAACACCCCCAAGTCCTTCTCCACAGGGCTGCTCTGAATCTCTTCTCTGCCCAACCTATAGCTGTGCCTGGGATTGCTCCGACCCAGCTGTAGGACCTTGCACTTGTCATGGTTAAACTTCATCAGGTTGGCATCAGCCCACCTCACAAGCGCGTCAAGGTCCCTCTGGATGGCATTCCTTCCCTCCAATGTATCAACCGAACCACACAGCTTGGTGTCATTGGCAAACTTGCTGAGGGCGCACTCAATCCCACTGCCCATGTCACCCACAAAGATGTTGAACAAGACTGGTCCCAACACTGATCCCTGAGACTCATTACTGGTCTCCAGCTGGACAGTGACCCATTGAGGACAACTCTGTGTGCGGCCATCCAGCCAGTTCTTTATCCACCAACTGGTCCACCTATCAAATTGATGTCTCTCCAACTCAGAGACAAGGATGTCATGTGGGACGGTGTTGAATGCTTTGCACAAGTAAGTTGTTGCGCAACCCCAGCCATAAGCACCATGTTTTTGAGATTTTTAGGTGATTAAAACAAGCATGACCGTACTGTGGTGGAATAATTCTGACTTCTGTCCAGTGAGAATCTTGATTTTTTGTTACTGGCAATGACCATAAATGGATAGGACTTATCTAAGAGGTGAGGTAGGAGCATCAGAAAGGACAAGTTGATCTGGTGCATATGAAGATTAGGATATATGCATTTTTTTCATTAAGTTTTCTTCTATGGCCATAGATTTAATATATTCAGTTCATTTTTGATGTTCCGAGAACAGCATCTTCACGCTGGGAAAACAGAATCTGCTCCAGCTTCCCGGTACCAATTAATTATTCAGTATTTGAGAACTCTGAGATTTTGTAAGCAAAAGTAAAAGGGTAGGAGTGAAGAGCAGTGTTGTGATGCCACAACTCATATAACATCAATCAGGCATGAGCAGAATGATTTATTTGAAAAGAATGCAGTATCTATTATTGCATGTTTTGCACATTTATTGTGGTTCTGTAGAACATAGAGGATATGTGGCACATACATAGACATAGGTGATCTATTTTCCATTAAAATACAGAAATTGCAACATTTCCACTTGTGAGTGTGTACATTAGGAGCAAATCACACTTGCTTTAAACATGGACTAGAAACTCAGTTCATACAAATTGCATCAGCTCCTCTGAAATCAGCAGAGCTATATGAATTTCTCCGACCCTAAGTTTTGGACCAGTGTATTTTAAATAGATCCTAAAATGACAGTCAGTTTGGCTGTCCTGAAAGCTAAGCTAATCTAAACAGAAAGGTCTACTGGCTGACAAGGAACAAATAATGAATATTTTATAGATCTCTTCCTGTGTCTTGAATTTGGTCTCGTTGTTATTACATGAGGCGACTGGCAGGTTTATATTCAATTCAGCAACACTTCCAGTAGGTGTCCTTTTTTTCTTTTCAAAGTGGCAGAGCAGTGGCTGTAACACCAGCACAGCAGAGAAGCAGTTACTACATCCTGGCTTTGGCTGCTACCTGGATTTTCAGAGCGCTGTATGTGCCAGACTGGCATGGGCTGGGGAGAGCGGCAATCACCAGCAGAGTCCCTCTAACCTCAAATCGTAAAGGGTTTTTGTTCACCATCAGCCTGAAGGTATCCTATTTGGTCTGTTTTGTTTGGTGACTTGCATTAAGATAAATTTTATAGAAAAGCATTTTGCCCAGTTAAGTATGCATCACCAAACTGGTTGCTGCCATGCAAATTTCATCTCATGTAACTTCATTCGTATGGGAGGATGAGGATATCATCTATTTGGGGATGTTTCTCTGATGGCTCACCAGCTTGTTTCATCTTTTTTGTATCACAGTGGGCTATTAATAGCCCACTAATGTAGTTAGTGGTGTAGTATCGTAGAAAGACAGAATCCACTTTCTTTATATAAGTACTTTATTCTGAGTCACCTTAACAAGAAGTAAAATGGTTGCACTGGAAAAAGGTTCTTAGCTGGAGAGCTTGGTGACAGAAGGTTTTTGCTGCAGGACTGTGAGAGAGCTTGAGACTGCCTAAAACTATAATCTTTAAATGTGCTTAATCTCTGTTCCCTAAACTTACAGTCTTTTTATATTATGGTAAGCTTGCCATAACATGAAGATGTAGGCTGGTAAATAGTGCATCTGATACTCAGCAAATAGGCAAAAAAAAAAAAGAAACCTTCCATGTAGAATTTTTTTCACTACAGTATTTAAACTTACTGGAAAAAAACAAGAGGGCATAAACTGTCAAGTGCAAAGACACAGCTAATATGGTACAGCTTTTTCCTGAGGATAAACATTCAAGGACATTCTATCCTTTCTGCTTAAATTGTGAAAAAGATGCAGACAGAGTAAATATTAGGTTTGTGCTCATTTCTTCTCTTTGCACATCAGGTATCAAGGCTCTTGCCAGTTTTTATTTTGGCAAGCCTGACTACCATGTTTGCTTGCCAAGGCTGTAGAGAAACATCCTTTGTTGGCAAGATGGACTAGATGACCTAATGTTCATAGTTGTTCTCTTCTACAGCTTCTTTACTTCTGCTAAAGATTGCAGCACCATAGTTTTGACTTACTGAAATCCTTTTGTTGCTGTTACTTCTTGACTACTGAACTTAAAACTACTTGCCCATAACAAAATAAATAAAGTATGTTGCACTTGAAAGATAAGAGCATTTATCAAAGCTCTTTCACAGAGTTTTGAAGTCTGGGGGCTGCATTTGCAAAGGTACCTAAGTAATGTAATAAACATCTAATGAAACTTGTGAAGTGCCTGAGAAGTGAAGTGACAGTCTGCTCCTTGAACAGTCTTCTGGTAATGAGCATTTCTCTATTGAGCAAAAAGACTTGGAGGGACAGATTTCCACCTCTTTTACTAGGTGAGAAAAATCTATTAATGTCTCTCTTCCCTCTGCAGGAGCCCTATAAATGCACCAAACTGCGAAGTTAAGTGGTTTTTATATCTCATAATGACAAATTGTCCATGTTACAGTTGCTCTTTTAAAAGCAGGAACTATGTAAGGCACTTCTTCAGGAAATTGGCTTTCTCCTCATTAAGCTAATGTTTTGTGCCAGAACATCGAATATTCCACACATTCACAATTGCTGAAACATGCTCTCACCATAAAGTCATTAGTGAAGGCAGATAAGTAAGAGATACCATTAGAATCATTACCTAGTGACAAGATATAAAATTATTCTGACATCTCATCTCTTAGGCTGAGTTCTGTTCTCATTTGGTGTTTCATTATCAAGATAAGAATTAAAATAATAAAGCCAGGATTCAGCAAATCTGTTTCTCGTCTTGAAGCCGTGTGGACCTACTTCACAATAGCCTTCATGAGTAAGGCAATAGCAGAAGAGTGGCAGTAAATAAAAATATTACAAAATCATAGAATCATAGAATAGTTAGGGTTGGAAAGGACCTCAAGATAATCCTTGGGTTATTCTTCTAAAACATGAAATAGCTGTATGCAAAATCGCACAAACTGCAAGTGGACAACTACCATTTACCTAGGCTGTTATTGGGCTACAGTATCATGTCCTGATCCTCTATGTCTGCAACAGCATCGCCTAGGAATTACATGAGGCCAGGACCTCTGCTGCTTTTATCTTTTCCTTCTCAATGCACTAAAATTTTCTTTTAAAAGTAGTTACAAATTAGATTTTTCTATTTATAAAAATGACAAAGTCATAAATATTTGACTTTGTTCCTGATCAGAGACCAAGACAGAGAGACTTTAAGTAGTTGGCAAAGTAGACAGAGCCTCTGTTTTATCACTTTGCTGTCTGTGGTTTTGATGTATTTTGAGGACAAGGGAGACATATTTAACAGGTTATCTGCATTAATTTTTTAAACATGTTTGCATGTGTTCAATATGTTTGTTTTCTTTTGCTTCAGTGATTAGCAAACACAAGTGCAAAGCTAAGTACTACTGTGTAGGGGCAGGTATACAGAAATGCTAGAAAATGGTTTGCCAAAGCCTCATTACTGCAAGGAAGCAGTAATGCAAATTTTCAGATGGAAGCCCTTTTTTAAACAGCATTTCATTCTAGCAGAAGGGAGCTTGATCTGCTGCAGGAAAGTAACATCTGTGCATAGCACTGTAGGGTGCATCTGCACCAGTATTTTAGACTGGCTCAAGAGTATGCTTTTAAAATATCTCTCCCAACTCTGCCACCTTCCCATGCTTAGGTGTGTTGCAGAGAGGTTTCACAACACACACAGTTTGTTTCCTGGAGGATCTGCTCTGACAGGCAGGTGTGGCTCCTGTCACCTTAGCTGGTCATCCAGTGCCACCCTCAGAGTCTCCACATCCCTGCACACGACACACCTGGCCAACAGCATGACCATCCTGTAAAAGCCTTGCTCTGGAAAGCTGCAGCACAGCCATCATGTTACTTCACACACTGAATTGAGAAAGAGCCAGCTCCTTGTCATTGTAGTAGTACTAGTAATAATAATGTTAATAATAGTAAAGATGATGCCTCCCTACAAGAAGACCCATCATGCGATGTGGGCATGACATTTATAAGAGAGAAAGAGCCCTGATTGTCATGGACACAAGCCAGCCTGTGCCTTCAGGAGCTGGGAATCACTGACCACATTTTATTTCACATGTGCACATCTAGCTTATAATTTAGAAGAGGAGATACTGTCCATGAAACAACATTTTGTACTGCAAAGTGCCAGGACTGTCCTATTTTGGCCATTCACAGCAAAGGTGAGTTTTGTTCAGGGTGACTTCATTGATATTTGAAAATGAAAGGAAGGAAGACAGAAGCAGCATCTCCATGCCTTGGAGTTGTGTCTTGGAGAATATTTACATGGCTGGAGAATTATTTGTAGAGTTTGTGCTTTTACAGTCCTGCAAGTACAGCATTTGATCAGAGTCTCGGAACTGATTGCAAGCAAGTATAAGTCAGTTAATCTTAAACAGGTGGACAAGAAAATAATGAGAAACTGAGTGTATTCAGGCATTAAAAGAAGAAAAGGGCAGAGAAAGATCAAAACCAACATAAAGAATGACAGACAGTGGAATAAGGGCATATCAACCAATATATAACCAGTGATTTTGTATTTCTAACTTTAGACTAATTTTTCTTCCTTGGTTTCCTATGTTTCTTTTATCTCCATTTTGATCTGGAAATACTGTGATAGCGTAGAAGTCCACTTGTGTGTATGAGCTTGCATGTTTGAAGCTAAGATTACAAGTACTTTGGGGCTAACACTATGTCTCTTTATTAGCCTAGACAGAACTAGTCTCAGGGAATAAATAACAGTAGTTTATTCTACAGAAACTGATTTGGAAATAATTGTTCAATGGAGGAAAGTGCCAATATTTCAGTACAACATCTGCATGAAATATTATTTGCACAGTGTTATTCAAACATATATTGAGGTGCTGAATAAGGAAAACATTTATCCATAAGAAGTATTTGGTAAAAATATTGCCCAGATTTGCAACGAATAATTCAGTCTGCATTAGTAACACGTGCATGACTGTGCACATTATTCACATCTTTATAAATGCTATGGTAAATTGGTACAGGTTAATAGGTACTTAGATCCTTTTCTGTGTAGAATGCTATTAGGTCCAATTTTTCAGGGGAACTGAGCCACTCAGAAGTTTAAATATGATAATGAGTTGCAGATACTAAGTGCGTGTGTAAATCAGGCTGTGGCAGCGTTAGTCACAGGGAGGCCGTTTGGGACTGGCATGGAATATGAGGCATGTCTAAGAGAGGAGAGAAAAACAGAATGTGAAGCAGTAATAAGATTAGATTTAGCTTCTTGCACTGACTCAAAACCTCATCATTCTAAAGCAAACTGGAGTTGTTCAGTTCCATAAAATGTATGGTTTCTGAGAGGATTTAAAGTTAAGCTGGTTCAATTCTTCACCCTTTGATTTCAAAGAGCTCTCTAGACTGTGTCAACCCATATGTCTGGTTAAAACTTTGCATATGTTATAAAGCAGTTTTGATAATGCAGCAGTAATATTGCCATAACCAACAGATATTAATAACAGGCCATTAAGAAAACATTTTATCTATTTATATCCCTCTTTCTGTTTATACACATCCTAACAGACCATTATTTCTGTTCATCAAACTAGCCAGTGACCCTAGAACAGGACTCTATGTGTGACTAGATTGGGATAACGAAACATTAATTATATTATCAGGAAGCCTTGAAAGAAAAGCAGGGGATTATAGCACAGGCCACCAAGAGCACAAGAACCTGCCAACAGCAGGGCCTTGAAGGTACAGGCATAGGACATTACCAGAAGCCTTATGCACAAATCACAAGTAGTAAATTACTGATCTCAACAGAAATGCAATCTTAAGAGCTGGATACAACCAGTTTTAGGGCCTATCTGGGACATGTATTGAGTTGTGTAACAGCCTATTGCAGCTAGCTGGCAGCACAGGTGGAGACATCTTTAGATTGTACACAAGATTGCGACAAAACCAACTAGTTGCGCAGGAATCTTATTTCAGAATTGGGTATGTGAATTGATTACTCTGATGTTGTGTATTGGTACACATGTAAAATTATTTCATCATCCTATTTGCTCTAGTGTTGTATTGCTTGAGTTTGGTTTGAGGCTTTGGTTGTAATTTGGGTGCAACACGCAGAAAGCTATATACTTTGGTTTTCTTGGAAGAGAAACATCAACACTAACTGCTGTGTTTCTTCAAACACCTTTGTTTTATACAAAGCTTGCAGACCTTCATCATCCCAGATACTGCTGTTCCATATGTCCAGTTCTAGCATAATCTGGCATTGGAAATCTCTGGAAGCGACTTCAAGAAGCAGATATATTTAAACATAAAATATGGGCTTAGAGCCTATACTGTCTTTGCAGCAACAAGATTATGATCTTGTGACAGACCTTTCAGCTTAAGAAAACTGATGTGCCTTTTCTCCCTGCTTTTATTTTGTGCTGAATTAGGCTGGTAGAGCAAATAAATAAATAATGTTTACACAAAGCTGTACTAGAATCATGTAGGGTTTATTACAGGGTCACACCTGAACAGCTTGATGATGTCAAGTATATAAATTAAAGATGTTCCTGGTGCATAAGAAGATGCAGCATGCTGTACGTGACAAAGCTGAAATACTGACTTACAAATTAGCCATGCCATCCAGTGAGCTTGTTAAACAGCATCCCTCGAGAAGACAGTGGTAAATGTGAATGATCAGCCATGAATCCAGTTAGTGCATATCCTGTAAGAATAGATTTTGAGCCCACATTTTTTATCTGCGGACAGTTCTGAAAAACAGCATCTGTGAAATGATTCCTCAGCCAGACATTTTGTAGAGGGCTGGTGTTACTACTCCAGGACCAACAATAACAAAACCCCAGCTTGGTGGTTTCATCAAAAATTTAACAGCATTAAATGATGCGTTAGCCAAGACTTCATTACGCTTACCAGATATAGCATGGTGCATTATAAATATTATCAAAACTGACCTTCAGTTGTCAAATTTAGTTAATAGATTTGAGGCACGTTTAGCCAAACCTCTACACTTAGTTTGGCAGGGCAGAGCCCTGAGCTTCTCTGAGATGCACAGCCCCTTGGCAGTACTGCTGGTGTGTCGGAGCGGATAGTGCAGAGCTGGGCTGGTGTGTCCTGCTCTGAAGGAGGGATGTGAAGTTCAAAATCACACGTTATAAATCCTCAGGTGGGCTCTGGGCATCTCCATCCTGGAGCTTGTTACAGCATTGGTGGATTTTGGGCCAGAGGAGACCACAGGGACCAGTCAATTTGACCATCTGTCTAGAGAATTTCACATGTAGCTGGTAAATTTGCCTCATACAAATCAGATTACTGCACTCGTGCTGCCTTTAAGTGAGCACTGTATGAAAAACCACCTCCAACAAAATAATCTATATTTCCCTTTTTATTTGCGGCTCAGCTTTTGCAAATCACTAATACAGAGTGACAAAAAGCTCCTTGAGAAACATTGTGAGCCTTGAGTAAAAAGCCAAGAAGTGTAATTACTGCTGTACCCAACAAGCTATTGCACGTGTGGTGAAAGTGTGATCCTAGCATTGATTTTCCATGACTGTATCAAACTCCATGTGTGAAGCCTTATTAGCACTTTAGTGGGTGTGTATAAAAATCTGTCATTTGCTACAGCTGCCTCAGTGCCTGTCCTCTAGCAGCCCCAAAACCTCCCCCATGCCCTCCTGCTGCATGTCTCAGTGGTGTAAGAAATGATCACTCTTGACACCCAAGAACTAGATAGGGAGAGGGGAGATGGCAGCACATCCTGTCTGCAAGATTGTACCTGCCACAGCGCCCTGAATGATGCAGGAAAGGAGTCCAGGTTTTGCAAAGTGGGCAGAAATCAAATGAGTAATTCATCCCTCGAGAACAGGAGCTGCCAGTGCACATGTGCCAGTACACCCCAGTGCTGCGGTGAGAGCCAGCAGCTGCAGAATGACCTGTTTTGCTCAGGGTTGGGTGAAGTAGTCTTGTCTTCTAATTAAGCCTGTGATCCAAGGTAGACATGATAAAGAGCCTTTCTGTTTTGAAACTTCCCACAGTTCCCAGTTCTATGTAAGAACATATTCCAAATCCCCAAGATAAAACTGCAGTGGTACCCTCTTGGTCCATGTGCCAGAAAATTTTGTTTTCAAATGCCAATTGGTAAAATGGTTGTTCTGTGAGGCACAGCCATTCTGTGCAAAGCCTTACTTCCCTTTCTGCCCCACCTTCAGAGATTCTTTCCTTTCTCTAAAATGTGGGTGAGGTGCCTTACTGGGATCCTCAGGGACAGCAAAAGGAGTCAGGAATGGCCTACTGGAACCTCCACCTTTCAAAAGGTGGAAATTCTGGGAGGGAACAAAATAAAACAAGAGCTAGGCAGATGGTGTCAGATGCTGTGGTTGGAGGGGTACTAAGAGGAGGTGGAGAGAAGGAGTGTGTATGATTGGATAAATCGAGAAATAACAATCTGTACCAGTCCTACATCTGCTCTGTCTGGAAAAACTGATGGTTCAAGAGGTTATAAGCAAGAAGGCAAGAAGATGGTAAGAAAAAGAGTGGAATTGGGGGAGAATGGAAGGAGGATTGGGGGATTGAGCGGGGATAATGAGATAAGCTATTGCATGTCGTTAACCCCAGCTGGCAACTAAGTACTTGCTCACCCTGCCTTAGCAGGATGGGTAGAATTGGAAGGGGAAAGTAAGAAAACTCATGGGTTGAGATAAGAACAGTTTCATTATTGAAGTAATACTAATGAATGAAATAATAATGTAATGAAAAGGAAAATAACAAAGCAAGAGAAATAAAACCCAAGACAGACAAGTGATGCAAATGAAAACAGTTGCTCTCCGCTAATCACCGATGTGCAACCAGTCCCTGAGCAGCAGCTCCCCAGCCAACCTTGCCCCTAGGTCCTTTTGCTGAGAATGATGCCATATGGTCTGGGATATCCCTTGAGTCAGTTGGGGTCTGCTGTCCTGGCTGTGTCCCCTCACAACTTCTTGTGCACCCCAGCCTACTCGCTGGTGGGATGGTGCGAGAGGCAGAAAAGGCCTTGACTCTGTGTAAGCACTGTTCAGGACTAACACAGACATCCCTGAATTATCCACACTGTTTCCAGCACAAATCCAAAACATAGCCCCATACCAGAGAAAATTCACTCTATCCCAGCCAAAACCAGTACATTCCAAAGGCAGTGAAGTATTTTTCTAATGTGCTACATGGAAAGGTGAAAACCTGTTGAGATTTATATCATAGGGTCAAGCTTTATGTGAGCATATATTTTCCCTGTATTACCTGGAAATGATACTGCTTATCCAGACTTTCCCAGGATTAATTTTGCTATAAAGTGACAGTCAGACATTCAGCAATTGTGATTTGAAGGTAAGTAAAATTTCTTCAGTATCAGCAATGCATTATTCTGTATAATTTGGGGCAGTAAGATAATCAGAAACAAGAATGTCCTGTAAGAATATGAATTAATAGAATAGAAATATATACTAATTCCTGAATTTATAGGAATATAAAATATGGTCAGGGAATTGGCTGCTGAAAACCTTGCTTTCAGTAATTCCAATTGCTATTGCTTTTTAGGTAGATTTTCTGGTATTGAAAGCTGCAACACTTCCTGGTTTTGTTGTTGTTTCCTGTATGGTTTACTGAGGCAAAAAGATCCACATAACATTTGGGGTTTCTCCTTACAAATAGCAAGAATAAGCTCCAACCCAGGGACCCCTGCAACAACTAAATGCTTCCTCCCTGGTTTTCCTTAGCAAGTGAAATAGGAATAAGAACATGGGAATGCTTTTGTTTTGTTTCCTAGTACATGCAGATAAAGAGTAATATTTATCTGCACCCTCAATTAATTTTAACTCTTACAGTATTCCATCAAGCTTGTATTCCTCCCATCTGCCCCCTTGCTGCAGAATTAATTCTGTAAGCCACCCTGTCAACTGGATCCCTCTCCTGTTCTGGTGAGGGAGCATTGTGTTTCTCCATCAGTCTGGCTTCATGGGAGTCACCTGTGTGGTCCTGTTTGGAGTTGCCACAGCTTTATTGAGGCACTCTGCAGGCAGGGCTGTGGGAAAGGCAGCCGACTCTGTGCTATTTGCCATCTCTTGCAATAATGGGCTCTCTCTGGGCTGCTCGCTTCCATGAATCATGTCTCACAGGGCAGACCTGAGAGCTGTTCTTGTACTTGCAAATGGCGCTGCTCCACCAGCATCCAGAAGAGTGAAGTACTCTGCCTGACCACAGCACACCACCTTCTGCCCTGCCACCTTTGCCCTTCCCCATGGTCTGTGTCCCCGGTACACCTCCACCTTTGCTGGGAGGTTTTCTCGTCTTTACAGTTACTTCTCAGCCTGACCCCTCTGCTAGAAGAGAAATTAGAGATTAATTTCAGGTGTAGCAGTAGTTTTATGTGATGTGGCTGCTGCTTCAATCCCCAGATGCAGTTGCTGGGCACTGAACAGACTGCAGAGTAACGGTTTTCAATCAACGCTGACCTGAACTGGAGGTGAACCCACCCCCGAGAGACAAAAAGCTCTGCCGAGCTCCCATTCACGATTCCCTTTGGCATGCCGAGTCGCTACCACCACCTTTCCTTCCCAGGATCGTTACAAAGCAAACTCCATTTCACTCAGGTCATGACCTTTTATTTGATTTTTTCAGAGAATTATGACCTACTTTGTGGCAGGGCTTTGTGCCTGCTTTTAGCTCTTCAGATGGAGAAACCGGTAAGTAAGTACTAGAGGACAAGCGTTTATTTTTAATACTAGCTTCTCAGTGTAACCAGCCATAAAATATTCAGGGTTCTTCCTTGTAAATCTAGCAGCTGCTAGTTCAGAATCTGTTGCTTTTACTCCTGACCTTGATAAAGTCTCCTATTCCTTACTGCAAAGTATTACATGAAATTCTGCCAAAAATGAAATCTCTGGCTTGAAACACTGTAAACAGTCCATAGCTTAGAATAATGCTGCATCTTGCCACTGGCTAAACTGATCTAAGTGTTACCATATCTACTAGCAGAAAGGGAAAAAAAGGAGATTCCCCATTCCCCACTCTCTTAATCTGCCTTTCTCTATACTAATCTGAAGATGAGTTTGTGAATGGTCAATAAGGAGGCCAGGGCTCAACGACAGCTTGCTGAGAATCTGGCCTACATCCTCAGCTGATGTATACCACATATATTTTGAAGCTCATTACACCAGCAGCAGATTAGGTTCATGAACACTAAATATGTACTCCTGTTAGGACCTATTCAAATTCAACAAACCATCATTCTCTGTTTCAGCTCTTTTCCCAGATTAAGTCCAGATAAGCAAATCAGAGCATGTTACAACAAGATAGGCCAACATAGCAGTGTTTTGAAGCCATGTTTTGATTTTTTGCTGGAAGGAAGCATGTAGCTGATTCTGTACCTTAACCAGGTCACATTGAAGTTTCACCAGATTATATTTGCCCCTGTCCTAAAACAACAAAAGTGCTACCAATTAGGCTATAACACATTAGGCATTTCTGAATAGTGTGACAAATGGCAAGTTACACATAATAAGCAGACCTCTAGGAATATGGACTAACCGAAGCCCTGACAGAGACACAGCCCTGAAGATCTTACTTTGCTAACAGCCTCTGCCCTTCACTTTGCTTTGTCCAAGACAGGCTGCAACACATTTATCCAATAAAGTTGTCACATGCGAAAGGCTCAGTCAGGCCCGCCTTTGCTGAAAGGTAAGAGGATCTCAGTTTGTTTACAAGAAGGTATTGCACAATTCCAACTCAAGTTAAAAACCAGGCTAGCAGGCTCTGTGGGATTCATACTAGATAGCACCTCCCCAGCTGCCTGGGTCAAAGGCTTGCATAACATCAGGAACAGTAATATTTATCTGTGATATTATCTAAAGCATAAGCTTCATTAAAAACATCATCTACCATAATATTTTTCCATATAAGTATGCAATTTTGCATTTCTAAGGTGCAAAAGAAAAGGACTAGCTCACTGTATTGACATATATTCAGCTAATTTTAGATTTTGTGGCACTCTCTTGGTAAACCATTTCACACATGTAGGTAATTACCCCATACATTTGCACATGTGCAGTAATGTCAGGACACACAGCCTTGCTTTATTCATCTTCCATGCAGCGCCAAGAAGCTCTGATGAAGTCAGTGCAGTTACTCCAATGTGAGATGCATTACTCTCATCTTCACACCACGCAGATACATAAACAGAGTGATGCTGTCACTGTGTTGTTTTAGACACTCTATTTTGTGCTGAGTCTTCAAATTTGTGTTATTTGACTCAATAAATGTTTGATGGTCTCAGTGTAGCATCTAGTGGAGAAAGGGTAAATAACAGAAAAAAACCCACACAGCAGAAATGAGCCATTAACCCTTGCACATGGCAGGGCTGAAAATTGGAATTGTTGGGGAATGAGAATACTCACTTCCCCCAGTCATGCAGCAAAACACTGCAAGGGTTAGTCTGACACAACTGCAGTTAACTGGATATAATGTGCTTGTGATCTTGGCAGAGCAAGATGGCATCACTGCCTTGAATTCAGCTCAAGGTCTCTATGCCTGAGGTATGCAATCACTGTGAAGGCAAACTGTCCTTTAGGAACTTCCATACTTAGTTTAAATTTGCTCTCACTCTGGCAACAGTGTTTCTGTCCTGCTCACATTAAGTTTTGTGTTTCTCCTGTTCATGCTAGTGCTGTTTCCAGTCTAACTACAGAGCCAGAGCTCCTGTTGCCCAGGGTCTGTCCTGCCTTAGCCCCTGCACAACCCAAATGATGTTATTGCAGTGGCTAGCTGCCCTGGAAACACCACAGCCAGATCTGGCTCACAGGGGACTTGGCTCAGGACTAGTCCTAGACCCACGGCACAGCCAGACCTCACGGGGCTCAGGGTAGTTGTGAATGAGCAAGCAAAATGGGAATTGTTCCTGCTGCTTTTCTGCAGATTTAATCTGGGATTCAAGAGCTTAGCCTTTGAGACATATCAAATCTCAGCAGGTCCTGGAAAATGCGGTCTTCTGTTATTTAACAATGGCAAGAAAACCCTGTAGTTACATTTTTACTTTTTTTTTTTTTTTTTTTTTTTTAACTGAAACACATATATTATATCCTGTTTATAAACAAATTAGAGTGGAATATCTGTGGCAAAAGAGAGGAAAGCTTAATTTTGAATAACCATGAACTTAACAGAGGAAAAAAATAGAAAGTTTGTTCTGTAATTATTTTCTTCAAACTTTATTGGGACTTTTTCGTGTGCATAATGACTTTAGTATTTTATGGGGAGGTGAACAAAGCAGCACAAATCTGTACATGAGGATCTGCCTCCAGGCACAGAGTTCATAGTGGAGTGTCCTCCAGAAGCACCACTGTTAGAGGAGGGAGATGGCTATAAAATTAATGATGGGGTTGCACAACCAGTTTCTCATGATATGACATAAAAATGTGCTGCCTTGGGCAGGAATACAAAGTAAAAGGTAAGTATGCCTCTCATTAAGAGTACCTCTAGAGAACACTGTGATTAATCCAAAGTGATCTGAGATACAATTTCTTTGCAATTCATGAGGACTCTGTATGTTGCCACATATATGTAGCAAGCAAATACAGAAGCATCTGCATTAGCCTGGTGGCACTAACCAGTATGTAGCAGGAGACTTAGCAGTTACCCATTCTGTATTTGTCATTGCTAAATCTTCTAAGCAAGATAGCAAGGTGCTCAGATCTGTTTACTCCTTTATCTGCATTAGCCAACCGGAAAGTGTAAAGTGGGGGGATTCTCATTTTTCCATCTTGGTGCAAATAGAATAACTGATAGTGTTGCCTGCCAGCAGTGAGGCTGTCGAGGTCATCTCCTGAAGTGCCTTTCAGCTCTATCCTAATCTCAGTCCAACCCCTCATTACTTCCTGTTCCTCTAAAGTGCTGCGGGTCCCATCTGGTGAGGTGATCCCAGAACAAAAGCCCACTGGAGTCAGGATAATTACCCTGCTTTCTGAAAACTTAAGAAAGGGCAGCAGCTATCCCCCAAAACCTCTCACAGCAGTCCAGCAAGTGACAGCCTGGTGCTGAAGAGAGCAAGCTCCAGATTTTTATCTTTTTAAGTGGAGAGGAAATATTTTATGCATACTTTTTGCTGTCCTAAAGGTGACTTGGGAGTATTGGTAACAACACGGTAAAGCCGTTTTTTTTTTTAAAGAGTTTGTTTCCAAGATTGTGAAATAGAAAATATAGCTGCATTTTAATTTGCATTCTGAGTTTTTCTCTGGCTTTTTGACTTTCGTATTTCAAAGTCCCCATAACTATTATGACTAGAAACATTGTCATTATCACTCTTACCGTCGGTCTACGGCTGCTTATAACAGTAGTACATGAAAGCAAGTTTCATGAACTGTGGGGAACATTGCAGACCTGCTATAGATCAGATAAAAGCCACATTAAATCTGCAGCTAATTGGTAGTCTTGGTGTTGGTGGCACCAGAGGGATGAAGCACTGAGCCATCCTGTCCTCAGTGTGTGGTCCCTTTGCGGTTGAGTAAGACAGGTGCAGGTAGAATAGCAGTGTAAATGCAATACAATGCTTTATTATTTTCAATGCAGACTACAGTCCATGGGACTGACAACTCACCCTTTATTGGCTTCTCAGTTCTTCTGCATCCCTAGTAACCCAGAAGCCAATATTGTGTCTGTGAAAGCATCTTTTCAGGGCTCTATCCACATCAACAGCAGTCAAACAGTTTGAAAACTTCCATCAGCTCTCTGGTCCCCTTGTTTTTGCTGATTGTTTCAGAAGATGTTATCTGGTACACTCTATCCATACTATTTTTAGTATGCATATCTTTAAGTGCAACCTTTTTGCACTCTTGATCTGAAAATGTTTTTTACCCTATTAGAAAATGCAGTGAAATCAGTTTTGTGTAAATATTGATGCTTTTTATTATAATTAATCTGGCTAATTTCTAGATGATCAGCCCAAGCCTTCTAATCAATTTTTGCTATATATAACATGAACTTTGGAACTACTTCAGGAAGCCAGAAACTGAATGTTGTATGAATCAAGAATTCAGAATGAGTTGTACAGTTCCTGGAAGAACTTCACCAGTCAAAAATCTCTCTCGACAATTTTAATTACTTTGCAGGGAGGCCAGAATGTGGGTGTACACAGTACCAGGAAGTAGTTTGTACATATGTTTATTTTAGCTGAATTGCTGCTCTGCCACCTTTTGTCTTTTTATTCTAAAAGGTAAAATTTGGCAGTTTTCTATACTGCACACTCAAATAGATGGTTAATGGAAGGTAAAAGCAAACCACAACAGTCAATAAACACTCCTTCACTTTTCTCTTTAGAGATACTTGTGAAGACATTGTTACACTGCAAGGAAGAATGATGTTTTTAGGACTGGAGTTGCATTTCTGGCTATGGCTTACCAGCCAGGAAAAGCCTTTTGCTGTTGGCAGACAAGGTTGACCTCAAAACCTCAACTGTGAGACTGCAGAGCGGTGAGTGGTGACATATGGTCTCCTCTATGTTTCAGATGAGTGAACAGTTCTGTGCAAACTTTAGTAAAGAAGCCTGTAAAAGGCCAAAGTAACCAAACACTGCAGTGTTTTTTTAAATCCACAGCAACAAAATGGGAAGGGATGACAGAACACCCATTTTCTCCTCCCTTCTTTTATATGTATTTGTATTTTTCAAAAGGTTTCCTGATATTTTGCTTGAAAGGGACCTGAAATATGAAAACGGCCCATCTGAAAGCCTAAGCTCATTCCAGTGCTTGTCTTGCAGATCAAGGAAACAAAAGCAACAAAAGCAACTTCTTTGCAGAGGTGGAATGTGTATTGCTTATCTACACAGGCTGCTCGTCACCTCAGAGAATAAAATGCCAGTGGCCTTCACTCACAAGTGGAGATCTTAGCAACAGAAATGTAAATAGGATTGAGTACAAAACAGCAACCTGTACACATATGGCATCCTTATTAGAATCACTGCTATCTGACATTTAGCTTTGAAAGAAAACTGTCTATTACCTGAAAGGTACATACAATTCAGCCAGATACAAGTCAATGCAAACTTAGGGAAAAAACATTAAAGCCTGTACAGCTGGAATCTGCATGCCTGAGCTGCCCATTTCAAAATAATTATTGGAACATATTTCTATTACTATAGAAAGAAATCAATAGCAGAATTGAACTAGATCTTTACAAACTGAGCCCACTTGTACTCTCTTGCATTTTGCATGTTTCTTTCTGTCCTCTCAAGCACTCCAGAAATTTTCTGAGAAGTTGCAAAGCCAGGAGGCTGCAGTGGCAGTTCTTAGTGCTGGGTTGCTTAATGATGGATCTAGAAAAGGCAAAAACTATTTTAAAACATGCAACACAGCTCAAACCAAAGTTATAGGCTTGCTGCAGAAATTACTGGGTGAGGTTCTTTGGGCTTAGTCAAAGTGGAGGCCTAAGTAAACGGTCATTTTTGACTTTGTATCTATGCAACTGGTTTACCTAAAATAAGATCACTATGGTTCTCATCTCGAAACATCAATCAAATCACTTTTAAGGTTCTAAAAATGTTCATTAGGCATTTCATTCATTAAAATGTTTTATCAGCATTTCTCATGTTCAATACCTACAAGATGTGCTTGGAAGCAAAAAGTCTGAAACAGACATCTTTCTCCTGTAGCCCTAGCATAAGAAAGACTGAATTAAGTCACACCAAAGGTCCAGATAACCTGTCACCCTGCAGTTGCCTATAGTTGAAATGCAAGGACAGAGCAGTTACAGCTTCATTTTTCCTTCTATTTACCCTCTCAATCTCTGGCAATCTAAGGACAAAATTGGAGGCTCTGTCCATCTCTTTGCAAAGCAGCCTGTTCTTTCAATAATTTGTCTAGTTACTTCTTTCAGCCCTTAGTTTTTTTGGCATCTAAAATATCTCATGACAATGAATTACCCAAATTAAGCAGATGTTCTTTGAATAGTAATTACTTTGTTTTACATTTCCATCTGAAAAAAAAAAAAAGATATTAGATTCATCCTAGCTCTCATAAGTAATGAGTAATTGTTCCCTGTTCACCTTTCCCATGTCAGACATGAGTTTTGATACCTGTATTTTTATGCCTCCCCTTTGTCATCTATTTCCAGGTAGTCCCAGAGTACTTGATCTGTCCTAGAAGGCACTCCATCTTTCTGTCTCAATCCTGTTTGGTGGGGATTTTTTGGTGTTTTGTTTTTGTTTTTGTTTTGTTTTAATCATTGTTTTTCCTTTTTTTTTTTTCTGTATGTTGTTCTGATGCTTAAGATGCTAGCAGAAGTTGAGGGGCTGTAAGCAGAATTTTGTATTTCATTAAAGGCAAGAACAAGATTCCTGAGGATTTATACACTAACATTATGTTTCATGTTTGCTTTTTGATTCTCTTTTTTCCTTATCACTCCTAACTGCCTCTCTAAGCCCTGAGAGAACAATTTCAAAAAACTGTTCATAGTAACTCAAAAACATCTTTGCTGACTGATATGAAGTAACAGAGCTTACTGTATTGCACAGGTAGATTTGTTTTCCTCTCATGGACATCTGTGGTCATTGCATTTTAGCTGCTATTTTAACACTTTTAGTCTTTAATTTTTCATTTTTTTTTTTTTCTATATTGTGCCAACAGTCCTGGTTTTGGTTCCCTCAATAATTGTGAATCACTGGAAAACACTGTCATCTCAGTGTTCAATTCTGTTTCACTTATCACTTGTGAACAGGTTTTAAACCATAGGTCCCCTTGGAATCTCACTGGTTACTCCCTTCTTCATGTTCATTTACCCATCCATCTTCCTTTTGAAGCAGTTACTAATCACAAAAGGAACTCCTCTCTTGTCCTTCCTAAAAATGTTTGCAGAAATCTGTGTACATGATTGCTCTGTGTAGGCTGCATGTTAAATCTTCATGTCACATCTACAGTCCCCTTATTGTTCAGACCGGGAAGATACTCAAAACATGCTGTGTCTCTCTCTGTCTCATTGGATTCTCTTCCTGTGGAAATTAGACCAAAAATAAAAGCAAGCTGGGAAGAGGAGAGGAGGCAGGAGATAGGAGAAAATGGTACGTACTTGGTCTGCTTCCAGCAGGGAGTTGGATTATGGCTGAGGATTCCAGTGTCCCAACATTTATACAAAGTTTATGTAAGCCAGCTCCTCTTTATCAATACTTGCTGACATGGCTGATATTTTTAAAACACTAACAGATTTGCTGTTTCCATCTCTTCCCATTACATGGTGATAAACCATGGGTTAGACTGACTGATCTGTCATTTCCAGGTTTTCCCTGAAGTCTTGTCTAAAAATAGGACTGTTGTATGCCACTTTCGAATCCTCCAGAACGGAGCTCACTACAAACCAGAAGTTACAAAGTGCAGTTAATAGTTTGGCAATTTCAGACCCAAGTTCCGTTAGAACACTCTGGTGAGAAGCAAGCTGTCCTGGCAGGCAGGTACCATGCAATTTACTGGTTGGCTGCTAACCCATATGTACTAAGTTTTGTGAATGCTTTTTTTCTGACTGTGCCCCTAGAAAAGGTTTTGTTGTGGCAACCGCCTCAAATCTTCCATGAAGAACAGTGGTAAAAAAAAAGTACTTAGCTTTTCTCCTGTGGTTTCCTTGAATGCTTCTGTTATATCTCCATTGCCTGCTAGTTCCTCATGTTCTCTGGCAGATCTCCTGGTTTTGATGTACTTGGAAAAGTTTTTATGCTTGAGAATATTTTTTTGGTCTACTTTATTATGGTTTTATATTTAACTTGCCAGAGTTTATGCTATTCCTCTTTTGGACAGAAGCAGAAAATAACAGCATTCCACAAGTGACTGTACACATGGCATTCACAAGAGGCTCAGGTATTTGCAGTGGGTACCTGCAAATGCAACTTGTGGCACTTTGATCTGTGCGAGACAGTTTGTCAAAGGCTGGCTGGAGAATAAAGGACTGACCAAAATGTGGTCCAGCAACTGTAGGTACTAATGTTTCCATCAGTTTGCATTCTCAGTATATTCCTAGAGGGTTATCTTTTAAACATAATTTTAAGAAAAATACAGCCAGCCTCCAATCTGAATACCTGCAGCAAGCTTATTAGCACAAATTATTACAGTATTTTAATAGCAACTAGTGTTGTGGAACCCTATTACAGCAGGAATTGCACAAGTTTAAGGAGACAGTTAGTCCCTGGCCCAAACACCAAAATCATTCTGTCCCTGTAGCTTACCTAGGACACAGCTGAATGAGCACGCTCCGTACTTAGGTCACTACTATATTTTACCAGTGACCCCAAAGCCTTGTTGGAGCAGAAACTTGCTGGGCCATTCACACTGAGAGGTGGCATGCTGCACACAGGATTTGGCCAATCTCACTTTAAGGCTGTGCCTGTGCCTCTGAGGTTTCCATGAGTGAGGCTTGTATGTCTAAGTGTTTTACTGAATCAGGACCCCACTTTATAAGAAATGTGCTACCAAACATATGTTATGCTTCATTTTAGTGTTAAGATTAAGTGCTTTGTCTCCTGCTCCTTTCCCAGCTAAACTCCACCTGTGGTGAGAGTCATTCATCTTGAATTGCTTTAATGCAGTGTTTAAGTATGTCATCGTGGCAACAAGGCAGTTTGCATGGCATTTCAGTGAAAGATTAAAATCCCATTCACATTTTTAATACACATTTCTCTCACATAAATTCTCACAGCTTGGTTGGCAGGTCCTGCATGAGTAATAAGGTTGTTGCCACAAACACATACCACAGATCTATTAAGTAAAGGAGATTTTGTTCCTACATTTATATAAGAGCTGTGAGGCTTAAGTTGCACAAAATGGTTTAAGATACTGGCATTTTATTAGGAGGACATTACTAGTCATGAGATAACACATCCTCCTCAAAATGCATCAGGGTCAGTACAGATAAAACTCCATGCACTGGTTTGAAAATTAAGCCCTTGCTATATCAAGTATCTATGCAAAAGGCAGCTTTCATTGCTTATATACACAGGCAGACTATAGCAAAAAACTTGCTCTTTTATATAACAGCCACACTACTGAAAGTGAGCTGAATGAACTTTCTATATGTGAATGTGTTTTTTCAAGTAAAGAGTCACATTTCAGTTTGCTTTCTGTCATTCATAATTTTGGGAAGTGATCACTCAGGGTATGTAACACTAACTCAGAAATCAGAATTCTGCAAAGCAAGTTCTCTGCTGAACTCCACATTATCAGGTCTGAGTCATGTTTGTGCGCAAATATCCTGCAGTGCAGTTTTACTCCACAGATGCTGCAAGAGTGTGAGTTGGAGAACTTTGTCTCAGTATCTTTTCTTAGGACATTTAGTGGTCTTGCAACGTAGGCCTGACTTGAAGTACTTTGCAAACGGTGGGAATCCTCCACTGCCATTATTTAGGGCTTTGAATTAAGCCTTCTATAAACAATGAATTATAATAATAATGCATTGCAAGGAAATAACTGGTGAATGTCCAGCCTTTAATATCTGTATATGTCACCAATTTTGTGTTACATTAGCAAAACATATCCTTTCTTGACAGCTTAAGGTTACATTTGCCAAACAAATGTTGTGTAGTTCCACAGTCACATTGAACAGTCTGGATTGCTTCTTTATTACATGCTCTGTATCAAGCCATGTATTAGTTGTTGTTATTCTCAAATTGAACATAACTGTATATTTGATATAAACCAGTAAAGAAAATTACACAAAAATGTGAGAGGCAGACTTGGAAGCTCATGTGCAAATGGATTAAAATGTACCTATACAATTTGTTAATAAATTTGCCATCATCTGAAAGAGAACTACCAGGAAACCAAGACAACTCTGCAGCTAAGGATCCCTTTAATGAACAAAAGAACGTATCTTACCCACCACTCAAGAGGCCCAGCAGTAGTTCAGAAATGCAGAGTGCAGTTACTGGATGTCTCTAGATGCACCACAATTAGTTTGTTGATATAAGTATGGAAATGTTTGAGAGCTGGAGCAACATGGACACAATAAGGAATTGTATTACTGATACTGTGTGTGGTATTTTGGGGCTTTATGCAACCATCAGTCTAGGAATTATTCAACCCAGCGAAAACATACACATTTCAAACGTTGTCACCTTATTTATAGACTTTCATTAATAAAGGTTAAATATCAGCAATTTCCGAGTGTTTTCTAGTCATAATAATTTAAAAGTCTAGTATTTAAAAGTGCTCCAGAAATTATGCAGTATCTAAAATTACTGCTTGACTGCCTTCCCCAAATTCAGTCTTCCAACCCCTGATTTAACTTAGTCCTGATAGAAGATGAGACAACTGGAGAATCTTGCATGTGCTAATAATCACTCAGGAAAGTGGAGAGCAGGCTAAATGAGTTCAGATTTTTTAGCCAGTAAAGTGGAGTATGACTGCTTTCTTAAAAATAATCAGGGGTAAATGCCACTAAGAGGGAAGGGCTACTTAAGCAAAGGAACAAAATTGGTACAAGAAGAGTTTAGGTTGGAAATATACATAAGATTTTCAAACATCAAAAGAATGAGATTTTAGAAAGCTTCCTAATTAGAAGACTACATTCAAGCTCCTTTAGTATTATACTGCATCTTGCTACAGTTAAGAATTTAATTGTGAAATCCAAAACTTGTTCCCAGCCATATATTCTGTGTCTGTTATTTGGGAAAGAGCTCATTGTAAGACGCTGTATTTTAATAAATGCACATTACAGACAGTTTTCACCATTTCGCACATACTATAAATGCATCAAAGCACTGAGCTGTGAGAACTAAGGTCTCACAAAGCCAACCTTCCCATAGGCCACATGTGAAAATCTTCATGGGGCCAAGAGGCACAATACACCTCGTACCTTGAAGAACTCTGGCAAGGACTTGAAGTCAGAAATGACTCTCTAGGACATTTGTAGGGTGAGGCTGGGTGGACATGCAGCCAAGACATGTTACACCATTAAAACAGCCCCATTCCCTGTCTCTGGCTCATTTCCATTCACCATGAGGAATATGACTACCCGGCAGCCCTGATGTCAATTCAGACTTGCTGCCATTTAAGTGATATTGCCCTGACCTGAAACTTGCACTCAAACTACTCACAAACATCATGACATCGAGATGCACCAGTTACCTGGCTATCACTGAAGCACACTGTTGCAGTGTTCAGGTGATCACTATCTCACCGCCTTTGTTACATGCTTCCCCCAGTTCTACTTGCTCATTATGCTCCCATGCTTCCCCTCCAGGGCCAGACTGCTGCCCTGCCGTGTCCTATGGCCTACCCTCTATTGAGGCTTTGACCAGGATGGTCCCCAGGCTGCACCTGAGTGTGGAAGACTTCATCTCTCCCATCCTACCCAGACAGGAGCAGTAGCACTGTTTATCAGGAAGGCTGCGGTTACACCTCGCCTTTCTACAGCCCCATTTCTGAAGAGGGGGGAATCCCCGCTCCCCCTGGGCCTCCTTGTCAGGGACAGGCCTGTGCTGACGGTGCTATTTCGGGTGAACGTCCCGTGGCGGGAGAGGAGCCAGAAGCCGAGCCCGTGACTCCCACCGCCACCATCTCCCTCAGGAACCTCCGCCGACGCCAGACGAAGAATAGACGAACAACCTCAGCCACCACTGAGGGCCTACCAGACCCCCACACAGCTCAGCGCGGAGCACCACCCCTTAACTGATGGAGGATCCAACCAATCAGGCCGCAGGATAGACTCAGTCCTGCCTCTTCCCTTTCCAGACAAGCAGCTGGGTCAATCACAGGGGAAGTATACTTCTCACTTCCCTTCTGACTCTCGCGAGTTTTCCCAGGTCGGCTCCCGCCCCGCCTTCCTGCCGCCGAGTGACTGCGCAGTCGCCATGTTGGTTGCTATGCTGCCACTGCTGGCCGTATGAGGCAGGCGGGCAGGCGCGAAAGGAGGAGGTTGCTGTTCCTCCTCCTTCTCCCCCACAGGCGTTCGCTCACTCGCTTGCTCACCGTCGGGGAGGGCGCTTCTGCAGAGCCCCGCCGCCTCTCCCCTCCCCGGTTCCCTCTGCCTCCCGGCCGGGTTTGCACACAAGGCAATTGCCGGTGTGTGTAAGGCGGCGGCGTGCCCCGTGAGGGGGAGACTCCACCAGCCCGGCGCTGCCCTGCCTGCACCCCGGCTCCCGCCTCGCCACCCCCTCCGGCCAGTCACTGTGAGGAGAGGGGAAAAGGAGAGGCCGGAGGGGGGGATCTGCTGCCGCCTCCCCCCTCCGGGCTTCCCCGTTCTTTCCTCCCCCAGCTCTTCCACCTCCTTCCCCTCCCGGTCCTTCGGCCAAGCCGCCGCAGTACGATGTGGTCCTCGCCGCTGCGGCTGGGCGCGGGGCAGCTGCTGCGGCTGCTCTTGCCGCTCCCAAGGCTGCGGCTGGGGCGGCCGCTGCGGGGGAACTGAAGGCAGCGAACGGCGCTCCCAGGCGCGGGGGTGCGGTGCGGTGCTGCGCGAACGCGCGCACCCCGGCGCGTGACCGAGCGCCTGCGGCGCGTGCCCGTGCGCGGTGCGGGGGGTCGCGGGGCGGCAGCGGCGAGCGAAGCCCCCGCGCCTCTTCCCTCCGCGGTCCCCGCTCCATCTGGAAGGACGTGGCTGTTATATGAAGGTAAGGCACGGCACGGTGGCCGTCGGGGCGTCTGGGTGTCCGTGCTGGGGTGGAGAGGGGCGGCGGCAAGGGAAGGGTGATGCTCTGCGCCGCATTCCTGTGCTGTGACCCCCGTCCCCCTCCCGCGGCTGTGGGGCCCCGCTCCCCTCGGTCGCGCTCCCCCTCCAGTAACTTCGCGCACAGGTCGCCGGTGGCGGAGAGCGGCTGTGCATAGAGCCCTCTTGAGGGGTGGGGGGGGGCGGGTGTGGGGGTGCCCCTTCGGTGTGTGTCCCCTAAAAGAAGCGATATAGGGAGATCCAGCTCCTCTCTGGCTCTGGCGTCGGGGGATTGTGTGGAACCGGCAGCCGGCTCGCCGAGAGGGCTTGTAAATAGCCCTTGGGGAGCGCGCTGCGGGGCCGAGGGCGGCGGGGGCAGGTCGGGGCGGTTGGGGTCTGTAAAATGTGGTGAACTCTGCTGAGTGCCCCAAACAGGTTATTGTTTTTAACATGTTTCATATGAAAGTTTGCGTTCCTGTGCTTTCTAGGCACATGTGCGCATTGCCCTGGTTATGGGCAAGGGAAATGGGTTTGAGTGCTGTCGTTGCATTCCTCTGGTACATTTTTAGTATCTCCCTCAAGCAGAAGGCTTGTATAATCGCCTGTGTCTATATGCGACAGAGGATTTCGGTGTACCTGGGGATGGGTTACTTCGTGTATACTGTTGCAGCACCAGCTGAAAGAGGAATAACGTCTTTTCCTCTAAAAAAATCTCCAAGAGCTAGTTGTTAGAACTAGATAGCTGCCAGTGGAAGTGAAATGTTCCCACCACTTGCCTATTCAAAGAATTTATGTCATTTAGTTGTAAAATATATATGAATGAACTTTGTGCTGCTACTAGCCACCCTTCCAGGGCTTCAGTGTGGCCAAGCTGTTAGATTATTTTAAATGTGAGATTAAAAGTATTTATGTGATTTGTATACTGAAGTGCTAGTGGATCTCAGCTGACGAATAATTGTTACACTTCAGCATGCACATACATTTTCTCACCCACGGGGCATTTTTCTTGCCCTGAGCCAAACTCTGTGTTGAATGGTAGGGGGGGTTGTGAGTGCACGTTTGCCTGCCTGTTACTGGCAATAACTGCTCTGTAATGCTGGGAGCCGCTGATGTGTTCACCCACATGCAGAGGTTTATGAGCTCCTCACACCATGAATGTGTGTTGCCAGAATACAAGAATGAGGTAGATTAGAATCAGTAAAACCATTTTCTTGCTAGGTATGTATGTTATATTGTAGGAAAGTTTTCCAGTTCATTGCCTAAACATAAAATATTCAGTATTGTAATCTTATGGATGCCATTTTCTTGACAATGGATTTCTTGCTTCACTGACCTAAAAAGTTGTTTTTACATATTGGCATGACTCTGCCTTTGCACCGTGTTGATAAAATATGATTCTGGGTGATAAGCTTTCAGATGTGTATGTATGTGTCTATATGTTTCCCAGTCATGTTTATGCTTTATAAACTCAGAAATGTACCTGTTGGTCTGATTTTTTGAGATAATTTTGTTGTCATTACAGTTTGTGTATTTTTAGATTGTGTTTTTATAGTTTTTTTCTTTGTTAGATTAAATCATCGCAATACAAATGCATTTTCCTCAAAAGTAGAGATATATTAATATTTTACCTTTTGTTACATTTTGTTTATGTTTGCAGTTAAGTTTGTTTGGAATCAGGCTCACCTACTTAGGGTTTAGTTTGATTTCAGTTTCTTGTTTGGTAAAATTTACCACTAAATGTGTTGTTTGTTGCCATGCTTTACAATGTCTAATTTAGGTTGTACATAGCAGTATTGATTGAACACCCTTGCTAAAAATACTTACACTGTAGCAGCAGGTTGGATGTACTTACACTGTAGCAACAGGAAACTTAAGCCTATACTGTTCTTCTGTGACTAGAATTAATTTATTAGCAGCTACATTTGTAAAACATGAACAAAAGCAAAATCTTGTACTCTTGGAAGTAATGCTCATGGCTCTGTGGAGTGGATGAGCTCTCTATTAATGAATGGAGTTCATGTAGTACTATTTACATGTCATTGCCATTAGCATATTTGGAATATATTGTAAGTTAATACCCAGGGTACGTTATTTTGGCTGTGATCCTGCAGTGACCCCTGTTTGGGCAGAGGGATCCACCTACACAAAACTCACTGCAGGAACTGGAGCTCAAACATTCATTCTGTAGCCATTAGTCCAATGTTTATCATGAGCATTTGCTGTGTGTGAATGTTTTGTATGTTTTCTTGTTAACCTTTGTGTTTGTGTGGCATGTCATACAGGCTTCTGTGGGTGCAGAAAGCTGCAAGAGTGGTGCCTAGAGTAACAGCCTAATACAGTAGTGTGTGATATGATTATTTTGGGAAAAAGAGGCTTTGAAATATAGTAATTTTGTGCTCCTGAAAGGTCCTGATCAGCATGTGGGAATTCCATCTCTCTAGTCTTGTTATTGTTGGTAGGTTATCTTATGAATGTTTTGTTTAATGTGTCTGGAAGTTCTGTGCATTTCTTTATGCTTGAATATAAAAAGCAAAATGCTTACTGTATAAGCAGATTATGGAGAACTGAGTGGAAGTTACAAGCTGGATATAGTGGAGGATAAGATACTCAGGATGGTTCATTTAGTTCCATAAACTAACCTGTACATGGGAAACAGGAGACAGAATGGCTTGCTCAGGCAGTTTAGACCTTTGGATGAGGTAAATGGGTTGGGTTAAGTGTCTAAGTAAAATTATGGTGGATTAAAAATTTTGCTTTAACTTTCCAGCAGATCGAAACTTAATTATAACAAATAGTAGACACATGCATGTGTTTTATTGTTGATGTCAATGTTATATTGATAAATAGCACATTTGTGAAATTTGTCTTCTCAGGTTTTCATACTACTATTAGTTAGATCCTTTGATACATCATGATTCTGACTCATCCTTCCCTGTGTTCTGCCTCCCCACCTCCCAGTTTGGGTGTAAATTTGGTACAAGATCACATGAAACCAATGCCTTCAAATTCTGTTTTTCTGTTACCTCACTTCCATTCTCACCAGTTAGAAAATGGTCAAATGAGAGAATCTTTCAGCAGATGGTTGACTCTACTTTTTTTTTATTTTATTTTATTTATTTATTTATTTATTTTTATTTCGGGTAATACTGCACTTTCACTCTGGTGCTGTCATTGTTTTATAAAATGGCCAGACAAAATTCTCATGAGTTTTATTATGCTCCAGCCTCAACAACTGTAAAAATGGTTTGTGTATTTATATAATATGGGATTGTTTATTGTTTGTAGTGGAAAGAAGGAACTGTGGAGGTGGAAGAAAAAGAGGAGGGGAGAATGGTCTGAGCAGGAGACAGAACCAAAAGAGCTCAACAGTGGCCTGGTAACGCAACAGCAGGTCTTTAAAGTCTGGGCCAGCTGTTCATATATTCTTGTTTGGGAATAGAGGCTGTTTTTCCTTGGGGATTTGTAATCCACTGAATTAAAACAAAAATAGTTTTATGTAGGCTTTTGAAAGCTTTCAATTTCTATTTTTTTTTTTTTTTTTTTTCAAATTTCTGGAAGTTCTCTCTGAATTAAATATTAAATAAAGTTTTATTTATTTATTTATTAAATAAAGTTATGTGTCTTCAAGTATGTATTCGAAAAATCCATTCTTTATTTTGAAAGATTTCAGAGTTATCAGCAAACTGCTGCTATTTGTCAGTTACAAAATAGATTGCTTCAAGTTTACAGCAGTTAATGTGTTCACAGATGTTTTATTGATGTGTCGACATACCAGAACCAGATGTCCAGATGTAGGTTACAAGAATATGGTCTTTTATGGTGATCTGTATTGCAGCATTACTAAAGCCTGTGCTGCTTGTATGCTTGCTGTCCCAGTATTATGCTATAGAATATTACAGATGATAGTCATGTAGTTACTCAGGTAGATCACACAAGCATAACTAGATGAATATGTATTTGAAATGTGAGAATTACGCCAGTTTCTTCTTTCTCAGCTTATGCACCTTCAAAAAAACCTTGGTAGGGTGATGCAATTAGACCTCTCTTGGCACGTTACTTCTTGGACAAGTTATAAAGTGACTGGTGGACGATAAATGCAACTCCATATGTGTGGTTTATGAGATACTGCCATCTCTACAGTTACATGAGGAAAGGGGAAATGGCTAATATCTATTTAAAAATAAACAGTCTTTTAATTATGAGTACTTATGATCTGTAATGAGGAATGCTGTAGGAAATATTTTCACTGATTGGGGAATGAAGTACAGTTGCCACTTAAGAGTTTTCAGGCCATCCATTAAATTTTAGAGGAAAAAAATGATAATCCATTTGCTATTGCATGTATGTTCGTACATTGCCTTTCTCACCATTTCTTATTTTCTGCAGGGGAACTAGCTGAGAGAATAATGACTGAATTATCTGCATGACCAAAAGCCAAAATCTTTAAATGAAAATCAAATGTAGTGCTGCTAGAGATTAACATTTTCACACGTGGATTTTTTTAATTAGAATGGTGTAGATTAGATTGAAGGAAGATGTATTCAGTTCTCTTGTCAACCTGGGGTTTATACTTTAAAAATCGCTAAATATCTGGTATTAAATACTGAAAACCTTGTTCTAACTGGGTTTTTTTGGGGGATGATGTTCCAGTCTGAAGGCTTCAGTTGAATGTAATTTTGTTATTTTGTTTGATAGTTTTAATAAAGTAATTTTTTTTAATAGAAATACAATTTGATTTTATGCTGTTAATTGTGTTTGGGTTATACAAATGATCCTCACTTATTTTGTCTCTAAGAGAATATTAACTTAAGACAGTTGGGCATACTTTAGCTTTTCCTGAGTCCTTTGGCCAGTTTATTGCATTTATGTTCCAACATCTCTCTGCCTTAAAAAACCCAACCCAACTGACCCAAAAAACCCCACAAACCAAATCCCCAAATAATATTCTGTGTCTGTTGCAGAAGACCAGAAATGAGAAACACTGAAACTGAATGTTTGTTGGCTGCAATGAAAGTTATTTTTAAAATGTTTTCTCAGATGAGAAAATTATTCTAAGTCATCTATCTATCTATATATATATATGTATTATGGCATCGGTCAGGTTTAAAGCCAGAAATTGGCACTCTATCTGCAGCAGACAGCTGGCCATGTAAACCAAAACATCAGCTGGTTAAAGATAAGAGCCTGCTATGTTTCCTTTGTCTCAGAGATGTGCTAACATACTTTGCCTTGGAAGAAGGTTAGCAAGCAGTAGTCCTGTGTTTTCTTTAGCTGTGGAAGGTGGTATTTGCAGAAGGGGCAAGCAAGTGGATTTGATACACTGAAAAGCTGTGTTTTTTAAAAGAAGAGATCCAAGTGTGACATAGCAGGAACTTGTGTTCTCTCTTGGCTGTGCCAATAGAGATTCAGTAGAGAATACAAATAGAAATGTTGTTCATTCTCTGAATAGAGAGCTGACCACCTTTTCAGTAAGAACACATAGAGGTATACCTGTCAGTGGAAGAACAGTTATTGCTATTAACACTCTGAACACATGGGTTAGCATAGCTTTGTCTGGATGAATGGATAATTTCTTGAGGATGCCTTACTTTATATTTTCCTAAGACATGTCAAAGAGTAGCAAGTTTAAAAACATGCTCATTGTAACTTAAAGCTCTTACCATAACTGATTTGGGAAAAAAAAATAGTATAAAACCCCTAACATGGGATGTATTTCTCCTGGAACAGAAGAGGATGCTTCCCAGATCTTAACATCAGTAATTCAATACATTTACTTAAATAATAAAAAAAAAAAAAAAAAAAAAAAAAAAACAAAAAAACCAACCCAAACATAAATAAAGACAAAGACAAAATAATATCGGAGGAAAATCACATAGTGAAACTGTGGGCTTGTTTGTGGTGTGGTTTGTTTTTGTTTTTTGTTTGCCTTTTTTTTTTTTTTCCTGAATTCAGAAATGCTTTGGTGGTGGTGGGAAATGCAGACTTCCCATGAAAAATTGGCTTTGGAGAGAGTCAAAATTAACATATGTCACTTTGCATTTGTCTGTCTTGGTACTTGTAACAAGCTTTTAGTGTCATCTGAAAAAGTAATGAGACATATTTTTGTCTTTAGATGTGTGAATAGGGTTAAAGATGGCCAGTGCTGATGACCAGCAATGTGTTGCATTGTGTGTGTTTTGGTGGTTTTTTTTTTTTTTCTTCCCCCCATGTGGATTGTGTATTTGCGCTGCATATGGCAACTTTGTATTATCTCTAAACTCTGTATAGCCTCAGTACTGTTTTTGAAGCATTCATGTAGTGTGCCTACTCAGAAAAGGTATACTTCAGGAGAAGGGACTTGTATCAAATAGTTTGTCTTTTTAAAAATAAAATTTTATATAGCTTGGAATTTGAGTTTTAAATCACTGTGGCCTGTAACCTCTAAACTGTGAGCTGCTAGTAAGACTTTCCTTGGAAGTGGTTCTTGGCTTTTTCTGGGAGGCAGGCTGCTGTTAGGATTGATGCCATAATCTGTTTTTAGTACTTGAGTGCAAATGAGGCTGTGGGTGAGTCCTGGGAATCCTAACCTGCAAGTAATTCTCCACTTACTGTGTTTTAGTCTTGTGTGTTGACTCTGTAAGAAGATATGCATCCTGTTAGCTCATCTCAGTGCACCTGCTTTCCTTGGAGCTGATCTCTTTAATGTTTGAAGTAGCGTCTATGAAAAAAGATTGGAATATGGCTGCCTCTAAAACTTAAAGGATGTATCATGTTTGTCTAAGTCTGGATGAAGAAGACAGCAAAGAGAAATTGGGGAGCTGCCTTTCAGTGATTATAAAATGTATCAAGTTTTGAAAAACACAATTAGGAATGGTGAATAAGAGGGGTTTTTTTGTTTGTTTGTTTAATATCAGCAGATCTCATGACCATGTGGGAAGCTTCCGCTGAAATAACTGTGAAACATGCAACCACAGGAGGGGGA
The DNA here is from genome assembly GCA_039720435.1 of Amazona ochrocephala. Lineage (NCBI taxonomy): Eukaryota > Metazoa > Chordata > Aves > Psittaciformes > Psittacidae > Amazona > Amazona ochrocephala. The sequence goes on from CM077881.1 coordinate 28,198,478, forward strand.
AACTGAAATACAGAAGTGGCATTACAATGAGACACATAGATCAGTCAGCTATGTTATGGGGTCAGTCATATCTTCAAATAATTTGAATATATTTTGGTTTGCTTGGTTTTTGTGAGCTTGGGTTAGACTCCTGGCTTAGATCTTTCTTTATAGGGCTAATACAGTTGCTTCTAGTTGTGCTTCTGGATTCTCAAATTCACTGTATGTCCAGCTACGTAAGGAGATACAGAACATTAATGGTGGTAAGAGTTTTTAACTTTTATCTTTTGTAACCCTTCACTTATGAATATTTTGCTTTTATTTTCATTTTATGATATATAAAAATATACCATATAAGACAAATTTGTAAACCACTCAGTTTGGAAATGGCTTGAACTTTTAAACCTTCAGATATTCATATTTGTGACTAAGGAAATAATTTAATTTTTGGAGATCTTTGTTGGGAAAGCAAAAGCTATTTTTTGCTTTGCTTTCCTGTGTGGTCTGATTTGCTTACATTTTTTTTGGCATCTTCACTTACTAGATTTGCTATTACTTTAGAGACTTTAAGGCATTGGTGATACTGTGTTTTCCTTTAGTTCCTAGTGTAGATTTGAGTTCTTTGTCCTATGGCTCTTGGATCTGCTGGGTAAGTGACTTGGTATCTGGGGGGGGGGCAGAATGTGGTGGATATTCTCTGGGTTCTGTTTGTAAAGCCCTTTTTGACTTTTCACAGTCCCTGTGCTTGCAGAAACTGGATTATCCTCAAAATTTGCCATAATTAAGTGAATTTTGTTGACTTGAATAATAAGCATAATAAATGTATTAATTAAAACATCTCTGCTTTCAAAGACATGCCACTTAAAAGGCTGAGAGAGATATAGTAAGAAAATGAGGCATGAGTAACCGTTAAGGGTATATACAGTTACACTTTGAACAGGATTCCTCTGTAGAAGACTAGAAAATAGACTGAAAATTAACATCTCACAAAAAGTCCTCTCAGAGGAAATTCCTAAAGGAGAACTTCATTCTTGAGATTAATTAAATGAAAGATTAGAAATTCTCTAGATAGCTGTAAGCTATTTAATAAGACTGAAGTAAGCAATTAAAAGACTCAGTTGTAGTTACCAGCAGAGGCATTGCCTTCTTTTTATGATTCTGGTGCTGCTCCCCCTCCCCATCACATATGCTCTCTCTCCTTTTACAGGAAAGCTGTATGTGAGGCTCATTAATGCTAGATGTTTTCTGCAGAAGAATTTTCATAAAAAGCATCCCTCTCTGAATAAGGGTAATGTAGATGATTACTTCTTTGGCATTGAAAACACATACACAGTCCTGAGAAAACAGAAATAAAAGTGCTTTGTAGGAATTATACTAATGAAATGTATGTGAGAGAGTAGCTTGAAAGAGAAAGCTGATTAACATCTGAAACTTCAGCTAACATTTAGCCACCTTTGAATAGCAGTTGTGTTGCCAATAAAGCTACTTTGTCAAATCTCCGGTTTCCATTTCTAAGTCACATTGATGTAAGCATTTTTCAATTCACCTCTTTACAGTATTCCCCCTCCCCCCCCATATCTTCCAGACAAACAGATTAATTCAGACTGTTCTGGGAAATGATTGTACTTACTCTGGTATCTGCAAAAGGCATTTTTCACTTATGACTTTCTTATTCATTCTGAATATGTTTTGCATTCTGCTGCACCTGGTGTACCATGACAATTGTGTGTGCTCTAACATTTTTGTACAATAAGCTGGGATATGTTGTATCAGTGGAGATCCGTCCCTTGTCTGAGGGCAGTGTGTGATAGCAAATCATGTCATCATGTTAGGGAAAAAATATATGTAACTGCAGATTGCACTAGATTCCCCAAGAGTGAAATAATTGCCATAGTTCAGCAGAATTACTGTGCTACAAGTAAATGAGAAAAAACAGAAAAAAATGAATCCTTACATGTACCAAGTAGTGCTATTATCATAATTTTAAGTTGTTTCAAAATAAGTTACTGACACTTAAGTCATTAAAGAGCAGTCTTTTCATGAGAAGTTTATGTGAAAACAGATGTGGTCTTCAGTGAAAATAAAGATAGACTGATGAAGAAGTTTTGAAGGTGAACGTCTTAATGCTATGTTTTTTTTCTGCTGCAAACGGAAAGCCATATTCTAAAAATCTGCTTTCCAGCCTTATATGACTTTAATTAGTACTCAGAAAAAGCCACAGTGAAATCTTTTTTCTTTTGGCAATGTATAAATATCCTTATTTTCATAACATTTAAGATGAAAACATAATCCATTGTCAGACTTTAAGCAAAATTCGAAAAAGGAAGGGATGCCTTTCCTAGTGGCTGTTTATTGCATTTATAATAGTTCTTTGTGTCTAATTAAAAATAATAAAAAATGCTAATTATTAATAAAATATTTTTTTTTGGTAGCTTTCAAAGTGTAGTAATGGGCTTGCAGCCCACTTTGCTATGTACAATTAATAGAAACCAAATTGTGTTTTGAAGGCCTAACATTTCTAAAGTTGAGGTAACAGATTTATCTCCTTATAGTGTTGGTGGGATATCCAGTTGCCTTGCAAATGTTTTAAAGTGTATTAAGAATGGCATAAAAATGAATGAATGCTTAGGAATGAGGGCATTGGAGACCCAGGTCTTGAACCTTCAATGCACTTCCAGCACTTGCAAAGAATGTTCTACAATATATGTGTTCTTAATAACTATTTTAACTAATGTTGCATAAAATCAGTAGGGAATTGGCTTTCAGGAGTGTATCTGTTTAGTGTCCATCATATAATTAGTATATATATATTGTACACTTCCAATATATCTGTGGACATACTGAATAAAATATCTTCATATTGTGTAGTGGACAGAAGGAGTGATACCGTTTTAAAAATCTGTAGCACTAAACCCATGTTTTACTGGAAAACATATTTGAAGAGTATCACGAGATTTTTTTAAAACAATATTTGGAAAGCATATAGCACTGTTCATGCTTCCTCTTTAGGAGTGAAAGGGAAATGTATTTTGTACAAAACTTCATCGTTTCTGCCAAGCAGTGTGGTACATGCTAGCACTTCAAAAAAATGTTGAAATGTTCTGTTCACTTTTGGAAACTTTTTTTGGCAACACTGCGCTTTCCATTTATTTTGTCCCTTGTTTAGCAGTTTTTGTGTGTGTTTTCAAAAGTACTTCCATTCACCATTCAAGGAATTCAATAGAATTCTAATAGGAACTGCACATAAATAACTACAGAAATCAATGCTTCAATTCAGCCAAGAGTTTTTTGTGACTTCAAAAGCCACAAGAGCATTTATTATTAGAAACATACAATTGACTTTTCTTGTATTATCTTTTTGCATAGTGATTTGTTTTTTACCACCACAACAAGATGTTTGACAGTTTCATTTGAAAATGATGTATTTACATTTGGCATTCAAAACAGTGTAATTTTTATCTTTTCTGTGACACTGTAATCATGTTAATTTGCATATTCAGCTCTGTGCAAAGATTATTGGTGAAATATTCACTGGTGGATTTCTCCTCGGAGGTCAAGCAAATAGTAAGTATAGTTTCCTGTTCCCGTATTGTAGTGAAAATCTAAGGAACTCTTTAATGAATGGAGTTTTTGGGTTAATTTTTGTCTGTTCAGCATATGCAATGTAAAGCATATCCTCTCTTCTGAAATTCTCCATTTCCTGACTATAGCAACCACAGAAGTAACCAACCTGCAATAGCACAGGGTTGTCTTGGAAGTACTTCCAACCTTTACTATTCGCATTGCACCTTGGGCCATGTCAACTGTAACAGTCCTTTCAATCCTGAAGATTTTAGATGGGTTATACGGAGTGAGATGGTCTCAAAGGGTGTTGTTTGAGCACGCTAGAAGCTTTAGAAAATTGATGCTGCTTTTTCTTTCGAAACAGCCCCAAGATGATGTGACATGAAATACAGTGGTCTGTGTTCAGTAGTACTTACTGTCTTCTAAATGGACCCCTTGAGTGGTGTGGCTTTGGGGCAGCTCTTGCGTACAGTTTCCATCAGGTTATCATCTTGGGTGGAAAGCATATCCAAAAGGAAACAGACTTTTGTTCTGGTTGTCAGGAGGGTACTTGTCGATTAATGGATTTTACTGCGTTAAAATTTTGTTTTTCACTGTTGCTGATAGTTTGAAAACCAAAGTCAAGTTAACAGCAGGAGCTTTTAGATTTCAATTTCCCCTCTCCTCCTCCCCCAAACTCCTAATTCCTGTTCACCAGTCAGGCTGGTTCTGCATGAGGATGATATTATGTTAGGAACTGCTCTGTACAATTTCATCTTGGAACCAACTGGTGCCATGACCCATGACTTGTGTCTCTCCCAGCCCCCCCACTACCTTGAGATGCAGACTAGCAGTCCCATCATCATCTATCTTGTTGCTGCATGAGCAGGTGATGGTGGTGGCTGCATGGTTTAGTACTTGAAAAATATTTCAGCTAGATGGAGAGGTAGAGAAGCATGGCCTGTCCTAATATTTGAAGTGGAAAGACTATGCAGGTGAAACTTACACTGCACCTTGAGAAGGGTTTTAATGGTGATGAGGGGGAAGACAGGCAAAGTAGAGCATGATGAGGAGCAAGACTAGTAACACAGTGTCATAACTGTAGTTCCATTAGTGTTCAGTGTTGTCACTTGGAATTATATGCACTTAGGATTTGAGTGCTTACGGTGTCATCTTAGAAAAAAAAGATAAGGAAAGGAAATCAGACCTTCTGTTGGTTCCTCAAAATTCTTCCCTGCTTCCTTTTACCACTTCTGTATAATTCAGGTTGCATTTGAGTTAGCTGCATTCATCTTGACAATTATGTCATTTGAGCATCCACAAAGTTGGTATGCTAATGTCTGCATTTCAGCTGACTGATAGGTACACCAAAGCCTATCTTACGTTTGTCTGTGCAGCATAAAGCTTCTTTTAATTTTACTGGCTATTCAGCATTTACAGAAACAAGATAATGGAACGTTGCTGGCACAGTTTCTAAGCCTAATGTCTGAAGTTTATTAAACATGGTTTTCTTCCTGAAACACACTTTGGCCCTTCCTCTGTTCTTGTAGGTGATTGGTATTTAACTGGTATATAAGCCAGAATGAAAAAAATAATAATGGGTATCTAAAAATTATGGGTTTCTTATGGAAACTTAGTTCTGTTAAGGGGCAAAACAGGCTTTTTAGATTTGTCTGAAAGTAAGCATTCATTGTATTTTTAGGTTTGTGAGTCTTCTGCTTCCTTATGAAACCCAGTTTATGACGGTAAGCAAGACAAACCAGACACCTCATGTTTTTCTTGAAACTGTCATGGGTATTATCCATCCCCTCTTGCACTGCTGCTTTTACACAGCTAATCCCAAATGTACCAGCAGAGAGAAGAACATCTATAATTTGTTTTGAATGCAGGAAAGAAAGACAGAAGAGAAAAGAATCAGAAAAGAGAAGGGGGGGTGGGGGGGAGGAATGAGTTAGGAAGACTGTTTCATTCCCACTCTTGCAAGTAGTTGCCGGAACACCTGAAGTGTGGAGGTATTAAAATACATTATTGGTATGGAGCAAAAAAGACTTTATTGCTTGATAGAGTACACTGTGTTTTGTTGATCCACCCTATAACGTAATCCCTTGTATTGAACATCCTTTCAAACTTGTTGATGTTCCTTATACTCTGTTTGTAGAACAGGTGGTTAGAAATTTACCTCAGACACAAAAAATACTGTCTTAAATTTGGATTAAATTCTTCTCTGATTGCTTTATTCGCTGTGTTTTGTACTCATCATTCATTTTCCAGAAGTGCTTTCTCCTGCCTGGGCAGTGTGTCCGTAAGTTTGTTGCTCTCCTCCATATCATTTAGAAACAAGTATCTAATTGGTGTTAACATTTTAAGCTTCTTAATAAATGTTCCATCAGCTATATATGGAGAAAAAATTGTGTTTCAAAGTGCTTGAAAACTGTGGTACATACAGTTTTTGCAGTCTCAGGTCAATCAATCTGAGTTCTTTCTCATTTATCATTATTGTGCTTTTTCAAGTATTTCATTTCAGTACTGGAACAGTCTCTTGACAGTTCTTAATTGACTTAGGTCTCTCTTTTTAGCAAAAAAAAAAAAAAAAAGGGTCTGAGTTTTTGCAGTGCTGAGCAGCATGAGAGAGGACCTTCATCTGTCCCGTGGGCAGTGCGCCTGACTAAGCATCCTCATATGAGGAATTCCCTGTCTACAGGAGCATGGCATAGCTGGTTTATGTTTGCATCTTGTGACCTACTAAAAATATGCTCTTTCCTTCCCACTTACCTTCTAAGATCCTTGTCTGCAGAATTGTTTTATAACCACTATGTATACAATATTTGTATTTTTGCAGTGGATTATGCCTGCTAGAGAGAGTATAGAAATTGTCCAAACTCTAAAAAGAAATGTTTTTGAAAGATAGTTTTCTAACTAGATTTTTAAGAATAAATGTTGTTGTGTTCTGGAGACACTAATGACAGTAAGAATTATGTCTTTTTCCTAAGTTTACACTTGTTTTACTGTGAATGAAATAGATCTTAATTAAGTCTCAGTAAATGACTGGATACAGTGTTCACAAGGAGTTGTGGAAATTGCTGGGTTTAGTAAAGAAAGCACAAATTGGATCAGAAGCTGACCATAAAGGAGACTGCAAACAGCTATACTGTAAAAGCAACTAACAGGATGGAGAGATTATTAGTCATGCTGTTCAAATATCAGTCTTAAAACTATTCCTGTCTGATTACATTTGTTAACAACCTTGGTGCAAGAAATACGTCTCTTCTTCTTAAAAGCTGTAGATAACTCAGAGTTCAGATTTTTATTTTATTTTTTTTTTTTTTAATCCTGTAAGGAAATTAAGATAAACCCACAGATTTAAGTACAAAAAAAAAAAAAAAAAAAACAAACAAACAAAAAAACAACAACAACAAAAAAACAGTACAATTTAATGATATGAAATCAAGTATTTAAGGCATGAGAGCATATCTTTGGTTTAGGAATCATGAATTGGTAAGTAGGAGGAATTTGGGAATGCTGACAGTAATTAAGTAACAACTCCCAATATGAAGTACCAGCAAGGCCAGCAAGGCTTAACCCACTGAATTATTTGTCAGCGGTTCACTGTCAAAGTAGGATGTACCTAATAATTTCTGCACTCTGTCTGCCCTGGCTAATGGCTTTTGTTACTGGTTTGGATAACGCAAGAGAATTGGGAATAGCATTTCTGAAGTTTCACCTGCAACACCAGCTAGGGGTGACTGTGAATATATCTGAGGAAGAAGTTTCAGTGCAGAATACTTTTTGAAACTTGGCAGGGCAAAGTAGGATCAAATTCATTAGTGTCTGTAGAACATAGTGTGTCTCTTAAAAATGAATTTAGAAATACATAGCACCTCCTCATAGCAGCCTTCCAGTATTTGAATGGCGACTACAAGAATGCCAGAGAGCGACTCTTCATCAGAGACTGTAGTGAGAGGACAAGGGGTAATGGGTTCAAACTTAAACAGGGTAGATACAGATTAGATATAAGGAAGAACTTCTTCACTATGAGGGTGGTGAGGCCCTGGAACAGAGTGCCCGGAGAAGCTGTGATTGCCCCATCCCTGACAGTGTTCAAGGCCAGCTTGGACAGAGCCTTGAGCAGCCTGGTCTAGTGGAAGGTGTCCCTGCCTGCGACACGGGGTTGGAACTAGATCATCTTAAGATCCTTTCCAACCCTACCCATTCTGTGATTGTAAATCTATTTTCTAAGAAATATATCAATCATTTTAAAGTTTAGACAGTTTCTCTTGCACAGTTGTTTTCCAGACTTTCTTTACTTTTTGCATGAGAATACACCTGGAAACAAAAAGCATTCTTTGAGAGTTTTGAAATGTCTTAGTTTTTAAAAGGAATTACATAAGTCAAATTTCAACTCTAAAACACATTTTCAATTTTAATATTAATACTAAAAAACTTAGTTTTAACAGTAACCTATATTATAGGTAGGTAGAACTTCTGGCAACAAACTGAAATAATGGCCTCACACTTCTGGAGATTTGTGCTGAAACCAGCTGAGGTCATAAAAGAAATTCTATCTCTGTCTCCATTTCTCTGAAAAAGAATGCTGGTACTCAGTCCGATATTAGGAGAGCCAAAAGGTTGATCAACAGGAACATCTGGATCTGACTGTCAAATGGCCTCGTGGCAATGCAGCTAATTGCAGCTCACTCTTAACATGTGTCCTAGTTCAGATTTACAGCATTTGCAGTAAGATTATCAGTCTGTTATGCTTTTTTTCCTCTCTCTTCAGAGTTTGTAAAAATATAAGAAGGGAATAAACCCTTTATTTGTTTCTGAGCAATTGATGTAATTTTAATAATTGTGTGATGTAGGTACTGTTCTTTAAAGGCTTTCGTACATCTGCTGTGTAGACTGGTCTGGCTGCCTCAAACACTTTTCAGTGCCAACAATGTACCAAGGTGAGCTGATCATGTGTTTCAAACCTTAAGGGTGTTTGGAATGCTTTTGATGAATTGCCTTTTCTTTAGGATTTCTGTTCCTGCTTGTCTTTAGTCTCACCTGAGCTTACTTGGATCAGCTCTATTGCAATACAAAAGAAAAAAAAAAAAAAAAAAAAAAAGGAAAAAAGTGCAGGATTTGTCTACATAGGAATTTCTTGTAAAATAAAATTCTGCAACCAGCAAAGTCATTATTTCAAACTTGTCCTTATGGATGTTCTTATTCCCTGTTGAGTGTCTCATTAACTTTTGGTTGAATTCTCTTCCAAAGTAAAATAAAGGCAACTTTACTGTTGAATAAATGGGGGCTGTTTTGGATTATGTTATGTTGTGGATTATGTTGGATTATGAGAAGGAAAGAAGCAAAAAAGAGAAAGAAAAAGATGTGTTAGATTTTTAGTAAACTGACTCAGAACCTGGACACCTGAAATGATTTGTCTTGACCTTCTGGGGGAGGCATCTTTTTTCTTTCTCAAGGAAAAAGATTTCTGTGGAGTCTTTTATGCATGTTAAACATTTTAACTATCAAATTACAGGAAAGCACTAAATATCAATGTGTATGGGACATAAAATTGTAAATATATTTCATGTAATAGTTAAGTTCTACATGAATTGGGCTTCTAAGCACTTACACCATTTCTGAAAAGTAAATTTACTGTATTATTTCAGTGTCAATTTCTCTGCATTTGTTTTAGAAAGAAAACTTAAGCCTCTAAACCAGTTAAATGGTAGTGAAGAGTTCATTTGCCATCTGAAAAGCATCTTTCAACTTGTAACCTAAAGCAAAACTAATAGATAGGTGCAGCTAAAAATACGTAGGGATCTTAATACTTCTCCTTTGTGCCCAATTAAACATTAGCTACTGTGTATAAATATTTTTCTTCTGTAGCAATTACTGTTCCTGGGCCTACACCCTTCCCTGGTGTAGTCATTTTCCAGATGTTAACTCAGCCACACGTAGTTAAGCCTATGTCAGCTCCACTCTTTTCATGGACTGTAGCAGTAATACATCCCTTGAGCACCATAAGACCTCTGAAGCAAGGTTCTCTATGGCTATGCAGATTCCTACACAAATTTTTTAATGGACTTACTGTAAATGCTATTAATACTTAGCCTTTTCAGAGGATATATACATTCACTGACATCTTTAAAGTTGTGTTCATACATCAGAACCTTTCTGAATAGTAGTATTAGTACACGAAATCTTTCACTTACAAAGGTTTTGGCTCTTACTGTTGAGAAGAGAAACTTAAGATCATGTGTATAAGTGTTGCAGCTCCCCAGACCTGTAGGTAGCCTGCAGCAGTTCCTAGAGGCAGATTGTTTTGTCTACTTTAATTGTCTGACTTTCTAATTCCAGTGCTACCATCTTTGTACTTCTCATGATCTCCTGCTGTAGCCAGGTTATGATAGAGGTGGGTGGTGGTTGCTGTGGTTTTTGGCTAGCATGGTGCAGCAGAAGCAATTGCACAGAGAGGTTGAGATCTAGAATGCTGTGGTCAAATAACTGTTAAGACACTGCTGATAATGACAGAAGTTTGAAAGGGAGGGAGCAGATCTTGCTCTATCTCTTCCTGCTGCTTCTTTTCTGCTTTACCCACAAGCGGGCATTGGTACAGGCCTTTGGAGTCTGTCCCTGTACAGCTACATGGTATTTTCAGGTAGGAGAAGATGTATCATCAAGCAGCTACATAATGAGCTTGGCCTTGCCTACCCACCTGCTCCTGCATCAGCCAAAAGTTTTATACCGGTTACATTAGGTGCACTGATGTGAAATTCACAACATCTCTATAATCTCTCGTGTATTTTCATACCTCAGAATATCATGTGTTTTTTTCTATTGGCAAAAGCAGCAATGGTGATTTTCAGTATCTATTTAGACTTGGACATCTGCAAAGTAAAAAATTATTATGAATTAAAAGTCTATACTCCAGCAATAATCTGGCAAGTAGTAAAACTGAGTAAGAAATTTAAGTGAAAGTTTCAGTTAGAGAGACTAATTGTAGAAAAGTGTATCAGCACCAACTACAACAGGAAAGTCTGTTTTTCTGGAAAGGTTTTCCAAAGTCATTGATGAAGATAAAATCCAGTCTTTACTGAGCTGCTTTGTGTGATTGTGTGCCAAAGATGATATGCTAAAGGGATCACAGACTTTATGCCAAGTTATGTGGGATTTAAGGATTGCTTGTTAACTAGAGGAGGAAATTTTTTTCTGAATTGCATAAATTAACCTTTCTTCTAACAATTTATCTTTTGTTTATGTATTACTGTTCCTTGTTCATTTATACTGTCATCATCATTCCCCCTTTCCCCCCTATGCACTAGTCAATTCTCATTCCATGGGGGGAAAAATTCTGCCTCGGAAAGGCTGGCACAGTATGTGCTGCAGATAAGAATCCAAGTGCCATGTTGGATCAGATTAAAGATCCAGAACTCAGTAATCCTGACAGTGATGAATAACATCGAGAAGTGTAAGACGCAGGTGCTATGTACTTTGAACCTTCCTTGGTGTAGTCACATACAGACTGTTTATAAATCAGTTTCCTAGTTTTGTTTGGTTTCAAGATGTAGGTACTGATGGCTACAACTTTTATTCTTTAGGAGATGTAACTACTTTTACACATTCATGGTAAATCCAAAAGCATTTCTGGTATCTTTTAGGCAATGAAGTACTGGATTGAAAAGGAAGCCACTAGTGTGTTATTTTTTAAATAGAATATTGTATAAGCTTTAGTGTTCGTTTTCATAGCAAAAGAACAAACAAACATACATTTGAAATTGTGAGGATCATGTTGTTGATACATATGGCATGTAACTATTATAGAAGACCTCATTCTAATGCCAGTCCTGATAAGAACATCAAGAGATGTATGACCAGTGTGGGCTGCTGCCGCTGACTCACTGTGTAATGACAGGCAAATTACTCAGTTTTCTGCATCTCATTCTACTCCTTTAGAAACGAGAAATATTGTTTCCCAGTAAAAATCTCCTCAGGTAAAGGAGGAGTTTGGGTTTTTTTTGGTACGCCTACTGAGTGTATAAATTTGAAGTGAGAAAATGCAGCAAATACCAGGTTCTATGCAAGTCTTTTACCGATACAGACACAATATGATGAGTCTTGCTTCTCATTCTGGATTGTATTAAATCACCTTGTGCTTCTGAAGACCTTTGTAAAGCACAGGTGAAAAGATGGGTTTAGGTCAGACTTCGCACTTGAGTCTGTGTTCTGTTTAAGCCTTTTTAGAGTTAAGTACAGCTTCAGTAAAACTAACATGTGCATTGATAACTACCATTCTGTTTTCTTTGATACGCCAGACCCTGTACCACCTTCAGATGAAATAGTACCTAGAGCCTTCTAGAGCAGTTGTCTGTCAATCTCCATCACCTCTTTTATGTAATGTCTTTGGCTGTGTTTTATCACTGAATCTTCACGTTTTGGGAAACTTGACCTTTCCAGAATTGTCTGTGTTAACACTAAAGTCTTAATCTTTCCTCTGGTACATTGTGAAACAAAATACAAATTAATGATTCAGCCACCACAAAACACATCCCATGCCACTTGTTTCTTCCCAACTATTCCTCATTGTCATTGTTTGCTGTATTGTATGCAAGTCCTTTTTTATTCTGTAGTGAAAGAGACCTAAATAATGCAGGAGATTTTAAGAGAGGTCAGTAGCAGATAAGTGGAGGAATGATACAACAGTTTCAGCTATATACAGAACACTGTCTGGATAAACATGAAAGGAATGCCATTATTTCAGCACTGACATGTGGAAGTTAACGTGATGTATGGTTTGTTTTTTAATAAATTCAAACTTACTTTATGGTAGTCGATATATAGCTGTGGAAGTAGTGGAGGGTACATGAAATTTCTGGTCTGATGCTTCAAGGAAGAATATGCTGTTCTCTCTTTTTGTAAGTGATTGCCCCCTTGGTTTTGCAACTTCATCTCCTTCCATTCCATTTATTATTATTTTTCATCCCTTTTTTAAATGATGACTTCCTTAGACCTTCCCCTTGCCCCCCCCCCCCCCCCCGAAGTGCCTGCTTTAGCTTCAGTATTTAAAAAAAAAATTAAAAAATGAAAAATTCATCCATCAGTGACTGTAGCCATGACCCCATTTTATCTGGCCATGTTCTGTCCACAATTCAGTAAATACACAATAAAAAGCCTTTGGTTTTGAATGTCTTTGCATTTTCCACCACCTTTTCACCATTTCCCCGTCTTGAAATTGCTTTTACTGAAATGAATGATCTTTACTTAGCTGGATGCTAATACTTAGGTGTGCTTGTTTTGACCATGAAAGAAGCAGCTTCTCCCCTTTGTGGCCACCTGCTGTCCTTGTGCTGCAGTAGTGCTTATGCTGCTGCACAGTGAACTGTTTTGGGGAATTGGTTTGTCTGAAAAATCATTTTGCCGAGATTGTGTTGCTGCTTAATTCCCCACTCTGGTTTACCATATGGCTGTACAAATGGCTATGTCAGCAGTAGGGAGAGGATGATGCAAGGCTGGAAATGAGAGTCCAGACTCAGGAGTGGGTTAAGAGTGCTGTGTTAGCTAGTGGTGCCAGGTTATGTCAAAATAAAGAGTTCATCAGAGTAAAGTCTAATTGACTCTGACATGATCACACCCTACTTCTAGAAATTCTGATCTCTACTGCTTTTTTTTCCTTTATGTCTCTACCTCTCCCCCTTATTTGTTTAATGTGTTTTCCAGCTCTGGTTGTTCATCTCCTTCTTACAATTGATCAATAACATTGCTGAAAGCCTTCATTTTTAGGTGTACATAGGAGGTGGAACCTGTCATCCCCAGAACATGTTGAAAACCTCCTATTTAAATCATCTGGGTGGGCCTTATTAGTCAAACCTCTACTATTATTTGGAAATACTTGTCAAATAATTACGATAAGGTTTAGACTGATAAGCTGTTGGAATTGGATATGTATAAGTTTCCAAAGAATTATTCCAATCAGTAGTTTTCAAAGGCAGCACAGGGTGAGTTTAGTGTGAAATTTTAAAGACCTCAGCCATTTTGGTAGAATCATTTGCGACAAAAAAAAAAATGTAATATAACCTCATCTGTTGTCATGGTGTCTTACCACCAGGGACAGATACCTCCACAGCAAATTATTTTGCTTTTCATGTTCCTGAAATCACAAGGCGCTGTTTGTCTATAAAAAAATGCACTAAATAATCCTACTCTCTCCTTAAGTCTACGTAGAGAGACACACACTCATTAGTCTGCAGTCAAGTTATTAGTAGCAGCATTAAAGTGTTTGTGGGTTGGTTTTGTTTCTTGAGGAGGGTATGGAGGGAAGGGGGTGATTTGTTTTACTCCACAGATCCTAAACAGATTCGGAAATGATGAAATATACATCTGAATTTAAGTTACCTGCAAAGCTGGGCATTTTCAAATCTGAACCTCAGTTAAGGCCCACAAAGGATATGAATTCATGACTAACTCCAACTCTGTGTATTTCTGCAGTAATGGATAAATAGATGTTATGCCTCAATCCAAACCTGTACGTAATACATACACCTGCATGTGTTTAAGTGTTTAAAGTGTTTCAGCTAACCGAAGAGTATCTTCTGTTGTTCTTAAAAAAAATCGTATAAATTGTTCCCTCTATTTCTTTACTTGGAGAAAAAAAAAAAAAACAACCAGGAAAAAGTGGCATTGTCAACAGTGTGATACATATCACTGGGACAGTTTCTGCAGCTCTGCTTTGATATTCAGCTGTGTACCCTCTGGTCAATCATATGGGTTCATTGTGTTGTCCTTGCCTTCTTTATGGCTTTCGTAATCCTGATAATTTGCTTTCAGAATTTCCATGTGTTTCTAGGGCTAAAGGATCAATCTTTGGCCCTTTCAAAGATCAAACCACTAAGTAAAAGAAAAATATAAGCTTAATGCACCAAACCAAACTTGATTGTACAGATGATCTTTCTGTTGGGTTTTTTTTTGTTTGTTTTTTTTGATAAATAGGTCATTTTCTAAACTTCAGTACCAGGATTTGATGCACTGCCCTTGTGAAGGTCACCTTATGAACTGTTGAATTCGTGCTTCTTGAAGTATAACCCCAAATCAGAAATGGAGAGCAGACTATTCTGTGTCACATCAAATGTAAATAAATACATCTTTTTGTGAGTTTATGTTCTGAGTCTCTACACCTTCTCCCAAAATATCCTGAGGTGCTATTTTGTGTGCACTTGGGGATCTGATGTCATTGTTGTAAGACTGGCAGCACTCCTCTGCCTGGTAGCATTTACTGTCATCTTCCTTCTATTCTCAGTAGTCATATAATACCTTTTTAGCCTGTATCTGTTCTGAACTGCTGGTACCTGCTGATAACATGGTTCTCCCTGCCTGGTCTCTTCCATAAGCCCTTGAACACTGTTCTCTTTTTCCCTACTGAAAGGAAGGCATGATATTCATTCAGGAGTTGCTCTTGGATTCCTGAGGTGATATTCTTCTTGAATTGCTGCCAGCAGAGATAGCGATTGTGTTCTCTTTACCTAAAAGTTTCTGTCAAATAGTCAGTTCTCTGTTTCTCCCGTTGCCTTGCCTAGATTTTATGTGCTTTCCATAGATGTCATATTTTTGTCTGTAAGTATTCTGAAAACAGGCATTTAAGTAAAGGTTCTCTGATCTCTCTCAACTCTGATACAGTTATTCTGGAAAGTGATTTTATGTTCTCTTAAATTATCTATCAATCATATTCAGTAGAAAATTGAAAGGAACTTGATAGTGAAGCCAACAAAACAAGAAAACAAGCTAACTACAAAGGTGTTAGTAGTTGCTTGTTGTAGTTAGTGGTTTTTCCTGTTTTATTTTAGCTAAATATTCAAATTATTATTTTAAGACCCTTATTTTCCTATCCTTTGTGGCCAGACTGAAAACTGAACAGTCCATGGAACTGCAAGATGAGATGTAAGAACCAGATTAGCAGTATTATTAAAACTTGCTATATAACGGCTACTCCTACTCCAGCTACCAATATCTTCCCATATAATTTTTCAGAGGAATGTAACCACAAATTTACAAAATGGCCTAAGAGAATGCATAGTGGCAAACATGTTAGTGGCTGTTCATAGATGTTAGATATTTTGCTGTAGTGACCACCTTGTGACAGAGATGTACCTGTAGCATACCCTGTATATCATAGAATCATAGAATAGTTAGGGTTGGAAAGGACCTTAAGATCATCCAGTTCCAACCCCCCTGCCATGGGCAGGGACACCTCACACTAAACCATGCCACCCAAGTCTATGTCCAGCCCCACCTTGAACGCCGCCAGGGATGAAGCATTCACAACTTCCCTGGGCAACCCATTCCAGTGCCTCACCACCCTTACAGTAAAGAATTTCTTCCTCAGATCCAATCTAAACTTCCCCTGTTTAAGTTTGAACCTATTACCCCTTGTCCTCTCATTACAGTCCCTAATGAAGAGTCCCTCCCCAGCATCCCTATAGGCCCCCTTCAGGTATTGGAAGGCTGCTATGAGGTCTCCACACAGCCTTCTCTTCTCCAGGCTGAACAGCCCCAATTTTCTCAGCCTGTCTTCATACGGGAGGGTCTCCAGTCCCTGATCATCCTCGTGGCCCTCCTCTGGACTTGTTCTAACAGTTCCATGTCCATTTTATGTTGAGGACACCAGAACTGCACACAGTACTTCAAGTGAGGTCTCAGGAGAGCAGAGTAGAGGGGCAGGATAACCTCCTTCGACCTGCTGGTCACGCTTCTTTTGATGCAGCCCAGGATACGGTTGGCTTTCTGGGCTGCAAGCACACACTGCCTCCTCATGTTCATTTTTTCATCGGCCAACACCCCCAAGTCCTTCTCCGCAGGGCTGCTCTGAATCTCTTCTCTGCCCAACCTGTAGCTGTGCCTGGGATTGCTCTGACCCAGCTGTAGGACCTTGCACTTGTCATAGTTAAACTTCATCTGTTGGAAAAAAAAGAAAAAAGCCTACCACAAAGTCTTCATGAGCTGTAGGTTTGGGTATCTGTGCTCTTCAGTTACTTATTTTGGATTTCTTCAGAGCTAGAAGAGATTTTTCTGCACTCACATGAGCTCTGTCAGCACTTGTTCAGTCTAGTTGGCACCTCTTCATTTCTCTGGGTTGTTTTTTTTTTCTTTTCTGCAGATTTTCTTAGAGAAAGGCGGATGGTCTAACACTGTGAAGAAATTCTAATTCGTGTTTCTCGTTGTATACTTCCAGAGGACAGATGGACATGTCTGTTATTTAATAATGCTCATGTTACATCCTTTGTAGGGAATCAGAATAGCTCCTAGCAGTCTGCCTGCCTGTCAGTAGCAGACACAAGCTTCTTGCTGGTTTTGTGTTAAATAACAGGGATTTCTGCCCTGCAGGCTCCGGCTTTCAGAGTTTTGAGAACAGCACATTCTCAGATGGGCATTGTATATTCCTCATACTCTTGGCTGCTGAGAAGTTCTCTTTCTTTGAGAGATTTTTGGGTGACCTTCTGGTAAATAAGCATGCTGTGCTGGTTCTTGGAGAATGGGAGCAACTTTTGAAAGGGATAAGGCGTTGTTGGCAATAAACTCTTTACCATTGCTCCTCTTTCTGATGTACATAACATCACGCTCATTCTTAAGGCATTGCCAGAGCTTCCTGACACCAGCATCTGAATCTGGAAAGGACAAGCTTTGTTTCATTCTTTCCTCTGAATATCTGAGTGTTCTTCAGCTCTTGGCTATTCTTCCGCTTGCCTTCTGAGCCACCCCACCATCAACAAACACTTAAGGAGTGGCATGGTACACAGCACTGGCTACCTGCTGTTTCATGAGTGGTGGGTAATGTTTCTGGCAGCCTCAATTCGGTAATTGAGTGATCCAGATGGAACTCCATCTCTTGCTCTCTGACTTCACAGACTCCCCTTTTGGACCTTCTAGCACTGACTTCAAAGGAGAGCATTGGACAAAGCTGTAACTTCTCAGACCTTTACTGGACTGTAAAAGGACCCATCAGTCTGTGTGTTTATACTCTCTTTGCAACTTCTTGGAGACACCAAACCTTTTGCATTTATGGGTCGCTGGGTTTTCCTTCCTGTGATATAGGGAACAAGTTGTATGCAGTTGTCACATCTTTCCACAGAAAGTATCAACAATTTCATGGTGGACCAGGATGTTGGTGTGTCTGTTTGCTGACAGTTCTGAGACTGTTGAACTCTTGACATTGGCTGTCCATCCCAGCAAGTGCATGGTTTTATCTAAATGACAAGTCAGTATTTGCCAACCCATAGCAACAGATGCTTGCTGAGGTGTGCTTGTTCTGAAGTCAGTACTGCTAATGCCGGTGTGGCGGCTGGAATTCAGAAATGGTAATCTGGACTTTGTTGACTGAACTACTCCCCATAATCATAGTGCTAATGTAATTATATAGTTCTCCTTCATATGCTGTTAAAGAATGCAATTTCTGTCTGCTCCAGGTTTATTCTGCATTTCATGGGTTGAAGCTTTTTGCCTTTTTGTAATACGGCAAGCTTGTTCATCTAAGTCATGGATCCTCTGATTATATCAGGAGGGACTTAACTGGGAAAACCAAGCTAAATGTTTGGTTTTTTGTTCTGGCTTGGCATTCTGAATCTTCATGAGCCTTACTATTTTGGATTGTCTCCTACATCTTTGTTACAATTAAGCTTGTTGCTGACTCAGTTTACCACTTTTGGAAATACCGAGTTTCCTAAACCCCCTATTTAAAGTTCTTATTTTAGTGAAAGACTTGACCCCCCAGAAGAACTGAATCTGGTCTATGATATTCTGATGAGAACATCTTGCTATTTAGAAAGAAAGTAATCTCATCCCATCAGTGAATATGGCTATTTCTTGTGTGATACTAGTGCCTTCATTTTGGGAAAATACCTCTTTGAACATTTGTCGGAGTGTGAGGAAGAGCTTTGTGCTCTCAGTTGAGCATGTACTACTGTGCAGAGAGACTTTACTCTGAAAAATGACACTCTTTGTGCTTTTACCTGTGGCTCCTGCAGCTCCTTCCAGGGAAACTGGGCTGTGCTGTACAGCCGCTGGCTGGGGAAGCTGGCTGGGGAAGTGTACATGAATAGACACTGGAAAATAGAAGAACCCGGTTACTGGTTTCTTTGTTAATATGCATATTCCATATCCTGCCATATGTCCTTCTTCTTTAGCTTTTTAGTTCTGGGATATTACAGATGATGTCTTCAGAAGTGCTTCAGTAATGACGGACTGTGTACTTGTAAACCACTAACAGAACAAATTAAACTTTTTAATAAACTTTTTATGGTAATGTTAGTGTTAATGCAGCATGTAAAAATGAACTAAAAAGATCAACAATGAAAGACCATTTGGTTTTATCCTTTATAGTGGTATTAAATGTGAGACTCATGAAATTTTCTTATCTAAACCTTGAGAGCCTATCTTTACCGCAATTGGGAGGAATATTTTTCATAGGCAATATAAATAAACTGCACTTCTAAGATAATATACTTTAGCTATTAGCTAAATAGCTTTTAGCTTAGCCCATTCTTTTTTTTAAGGATATGAATTCTAGATAAAGAAAAAACTGTTGGAATAAACAGTCCAAGACAGTATTACTGATGTTGCGTTCTAATAAAAGAAGTCACATAATAGCCAAATTTTTAAGATATTGTGCCTTTGCCCACAAGGGAAAAAATAGTGATGCTCTGTATGAGGTAGAAGTTTCACTTTCTGTCACGTAATGCAGAAGGCAGCAAATAGTTTGGGGAAGCTGAGTTTACTTATAAAACAGTGCCTAAAGAAGAGGATGTAAGAGAGTGATTTGGCCTGACTACAGAGGCACATGAATGAAAAGAGGTTTTAGTCATAATGCCCAAGAGGAGCAGCGCAGGTGTGCTGACTTGGAGAGCTCATCACCTTTTAAAGCCATCTTCACAGATTCATTTGTGTCTTGTTAGACTGTTCCTTCTCAATGCACTTTATACAATAATTTCACTTTAAAGAAAAAATGAATGTATTCTTCTATCTTCAAAATGTCTCTTCACACTCAATAGAGGCTGTAAGGTTTTCTTTTCATTTATTGGAAAACTTAGCTGCTGGAAAGCTGTATCATGTCGCTGTCAACATGTTTGTGCATGTTGAGAATAAACTTCATCAGTTTTCCTGCAGGGTTTTCTCTTCTCCTGAAAGTCTTGTTTTGGAAGGAGGTTGTCCCTAAGCATTATAGGCGTTGAATTTTTTCTGTTGGTGAAGATGACAGAAAAATGAGGCAGGGTAAAGTTCTGAAACCCAGAATTAATTCAAAACTTGTGCATCTGGGAGACTGTTAGTGAGAAGTCCCTTGACTGTGCATGGTGTGGGAATCTTTCTGTACCTTATGTTAAGATACATGAAGTTTTAAAAGCCTTTCAGTGATTTTTGGTAATGCTATATAGGCGATTATGGTTCCGTCTATCCCTTACTTTCATAACTTTGTGGAAAGCATCTCAGCAGGCATTGCTCTGACTAGATGTGCCTTACCCAGTGTGTCTCTCAGGCTTGGGAGCAGACTTGGACATGGTTCTTGTCTCTTGGCTACAGGTATTTTTTCTTTCTTCTGGGTGGTACATGTTTGGTTTTCTGTGTTTTTTGGGGGCATTTTAGTAATTTCTGTTGCTGTTCTATCTTCTGCACACACCTCAAAGAGTAGGGCGTGGAGTAGCAAAAACAAGGACGAAACAGTTAGAAAGCAGACTCTTAGAGCCTTGAAGCAAAGAAGGGATGTGGAGGAGATCTATAGCGCTTGAAGGAGGGGGGATGGTACAGAAGTGATAGTTTCATTAATAAATAATTATCTTTGTAGTTACAGCATGGCTACTGCATCTACCTGTGATTCTGTAACCATCAGCTCATTTGCGAATCTGACCCATGTTTTTACCTGCCTTTCCAGGGAAAACAACAGGAACAAGAGCCAGGCTATTTTAGGATTACTTAATTAGTAATTTATTTAAATTGCCTAATGATGCCTAATGACTTTTAAAGGGCTATTAGTAGCCATGTTTAAAAGTCTAAAAACATAAACTTAACCATGTACTATCTCCACTGTCCACTGTTATCTATTATTTATTTTAGGGATGATTGCATGTACTGGCTATGACAACAAATCTTGCATTTGATGTCAAATATTCATAGAAGAATGATTCTCCTAAGAGAGACCATATCTGTCTTTAGAAGATAACAAAATATATTGAAAAGATTTTCTTGTTTATATTACCAACATGATAGGAATTTTTGTTGTCTGAAATGGTATTCATGAAAGTAACTTATACATTCATTATTGTAACTTAATTTCATTTCTCTGCAAGTCTGTGCTGATACCTTGGAGTATAAAAGCCATTGCCTTTTATTGTGACTTCATGAACTGTGAATATAGACAAGAATTGTAGTGGGAAAGTTTAGGTCTGCATTTTCCTTTGAATAAAACACATAGAGTAAGCTCTTCTAGAGCTTTTGGAAAACTAAAAGTCTTCATAAAACTTGGCTCATTCATTGTTTTTGAGATTTGCGTACTGAATTGATCTTACAGGCACAATTTCTCATTTGTGCAAATAGCACTAGTGGTGACTAATCATACCTGATCTGATGGTGAACTTTGCAAGGACTGCCCGTAATTGTGGAATGGCTGACACCAAGTTGAATTCTTCTTTCTTTGATATTCCTTCTACCATTAGTAGTCTCTGCACATGGCATTATTCAGAGGAAGAGACTGCACAGATGCTCACTTTTGCTCTCTACTTTCAGAGGGGTTTGGGGTTTTGTTTGTTTTGTTTGTTTTTTGTTTGTGGGTTTTTCTTTTCCCCCCCCACAGTAGCTTCTGTTCCCTTTTAGAAAAGGGAAATAATCTGTCCCAAAATGTTGACTGATTGGCAGTTGAGCAGAAAATGTGTTCAGTGATAGCCTCAAAGGAAAGGTGTTTAAGGACTCGATGATTTTACTTATTGGCAGCTTCCCTTTGACTGTTTTTATAGACAACTTCAAAAACTTCGATCCTCACCTTCACCAGGAGGACAAGAAGCTGGGAAGCTTGGGTACATTCTGCAAATCTTTCTCATTAGGGACACTTAATTTTATCATTTCTTTCACAAGACTTGAATCTTTTTGGCTCCACAGTCTTGCAGGAATTTCAGGATTTGTTTGTCAGAGATCCATGTCTCCACATACCAGTGCACGCTGGAAGTATGGGTTACTTGGTACATAACAGATCCTTGAGAACTGGAGTGCTGGGCAGAAATATCATAGAATCATAGAATCATAGAATAGTAAGGGTTGGAAAGGACCTCAAGATCATCGAGTTCCAACCCCCCCGCCATGGGCAGGGACACCTCCCACTAAACCATGCCATCCAAGGCTATGTCCAACCCCACCTTGAACGCCGCCAGGGATGAAGCATTCACAACCTCCCTGGGCAACCCATTCCAGGGCCCCACCACCCTCACAGTAAAGAATTTCTTCCTCAGATCCAATCTAAACCTCCCCTGTTTAAGTTTAAACCCATTACCCCTTGTCCTCTCACCACAGTCCCTAATGAAGAGTCCCTCCCCAGCATCCCTATAGGCCCCCTTCAGGCATTGGAAGGCTGCTATGAGGTCTCCACGCAGCCTTCTCTTCTCCAGGCTGAACAGCCCCAATTTTCTCAGCCTATCTTCATACGAGAGGTGCTCCAGTCCCCTGATCATCCTCGTGGCCCTCCTCTGGACTTGTTCTAACAGTTCCATGTCCTTTTTATGTTGAGGACACCAGAACTGCACACAATACTCCAAGTGAGGTCTCACGAGAGCAGAGTAGAGGGGCAGGATCACCTCCCTCGACCTGCTGGTCACACTCCTTTTGATGCAGCCCAGGATACGGTTGGCCTTCTGGGCTGCAAGCGCACACTGCCGGCTCATGTTCATTTTTTCATCAACCCACACCCCCAAGTCCTTCTCTGCAGGGCTGCTCTCAATCTCCTCCCCGCCCAACCTGTAGCTGTGCCTGGCATTGCTCCGACCCAGGTGGAGGACTTTGCATTTAGCATGGTTAAACTTCATCAGGTTGGCATCAGCCCACCTCACAAGCGTGTCAAGGTCCCTCTGGATGGCATTCCTTCCCTCCAATGTATCAACGGAACCACACAGCTTGGTGTCATCGGCAAACTTGCTGAGGGCACACTCAATCCCACTGTCCATGTCACCCACAAAGATGTTGAACAAGACCGGTCCCAACACCGATCCCTGGGGGACACCACTCGTTACTGGTCTCCAGCTGGACACTGAGCCACTGAGCACTACTCTTTGCATGCGGCCATCCAGCCAGTTCTTTATCCACCGAGTGGTCCACCTATCAAATTGATGTCTCTCCAACTTAGAGAGAAGGATGTCATGGGAGACAGTGTCAAAGGCTTTACACAAGTCCAGGTAGATGACATCAACCGCTCTGCCCCTGTCCATCAGTTCCGTAGCCCCTTCATAGAAGGTCACCAGATTGGTCAGGCAGGATTTCCCCTTAGTGAAGCCATGCTGGCTGTCACCAAGCACCTTGTTGGTTTTCATGTGCCTTAGCATGCCTTCCAGGATAATCCGCTCCAGGATTTTGCCAGGCACAGAGGTGAGACTGACTGGTCTGTAATTCCCTGGCTCATCCATTTTTCCCTTCTTAAAAATGGGGGTTATATTTCCCTTTTTCCAGTCATCGGGAACTTCACCTGACTGCCATGATTTTTCAAATATGATGGACAGTGGCTTAGCAACTTCATTTGCCAGCTCCTTCAGGACCCTTGGATGGATTTCATCCGGTCCCATTGACTTGTATACATTCAGGTTCCTAAGGTGGTCCCGAACCAGATCCTCCCCCACAGTGGGCCCAGGGTCCCCACCCTCACCGTCCCCGCGTCTGCCTTCCAAGACTTGGGTGGTGTGGTCAGAGCCTTCTTATTAAGTCTTCTGCTGTGTTCGGCATGGACCTTCATGTTACATCTGAGACATTACACCTGAGGAAGTAGTTACTTCCTAGATTTAAGAACTGCAGCATCATTTTCATGCTTAGTTTTAACTGTGGGGAGTTAAACCCCTTTGATAGGGGTTTTGGCTAAGTGACAGCTGCTTGCATAATAGCTTGTACTGAATTTTTAAATATTAAAGGTCTGCTATCATAAAAGTAATTGACTTGTCTTACTGCAATGCTTCTCAGATAGCTTTGGAGATAAAATTTCCTCCCTTCTGTAGAAGTAACAAATACAGTGTCAGGGTAAGTTTTATACTGTGACTGTTGCTTAAGCCATCATTGCAGATCAGCTACTTAAAATGTGCATTCCTTATATGCTTTTGGAAATTGTGGTATTGTGGATAAGTTTGTTTTCTTCTTGAAGATTAACATTACCGTTTTCTTTTGACTATGAAATCCCTTTCTGGAATTGGTAGCATGCCAGCATAGGTAAAAACAAGCTCACTAACCTTTGTGTTAGGTCTCCACTGTCAGGATTTTGTAGGCTAACATGTGCTTCAAATGCTTGTTAGGAATTTGAAGCAAATAGACATTCAGCATAAACATTCCTTATTCTTTAAAGTATTTTTTTCAGTGGAATCAAAGCAGAACAGAGAGCACTGAGGGTGCTGTTTAAAACCCGTCGTTCAGGCCTGCTGCCTTGCACGATACCTTGCTTAGCAGAGGAGGTGGAGCTCAGGAGCTTTCAGCACTTGCGCAGACTAGCAAAGCCGGCTGACTGTGGTGAAGATGGAACAGCCATGCGGACTTCTGGTTTCTAACAGCCTGGGGGTTATAACTGCTTTTGTTCAGTTACAATAGTATCTGTTAACTGCAATACACTGGAAGGTACTAGCCAGATGATTCTTTCGTTAAGCATTTGCAAAGCTGCTGTATGTTGGAAGGTGAATTAGTTTGCATAGAAGGCTCTTAAATCAATTAGACTTCAAAGGGAAAAAGAATGCTACATCCTTATTTTTAAAACAGTGGGGAAAGATTGTTAAAAGCTAGGATGTACCAGTCTCTCCCATGGGCAGTTGAATAGTAAAATATCATGTTCATTTTTAATATTATTTTTTTTCACAAGCAATGTTAACTTCATTGTAACATCTAAAACTGAATTAATCACTTGATTAAGACTTCTTTTGAGGGCAACTTTTGTGGTTGCATTATTTGATTATGAATAAGTAGGTGCCACTTATAGACAATACAGTGGAAATGTTGATTTGTGTTTCAAAAGTTTAGTGACTAGGTACATAAACCATCTCTTTTAGCATGTTTTTCTTAGGCTTTGTTTGAAATAAAATTGGTCTCATCTTTCATACCAGAAGTTTGAGAAGTTTTGCTGTGATGATGTGTGCAGTTCTGCGTTGGGGTGTGGGCTACATTCAAGTTGGTGTCTATATTCTTGGTGGGGGGAAAAAGCCAAAAACCAAACTCACCCCCAGCCTCTCAGCTGAGGTATGGTAACTGTGTGCATGCAGCCTGCAACATGGTGAAGAGCCTCGGGATGGGGATTTGAACCGTCTCAGAGTTTTAGTGGCAGAGAGCATATTTTAACAGGTGATTACCAGAACTCTGTTTTTTTTTTTTTTTTTTTTTTCCAAAGACAGATAAAAGATAATTTGATTACTGTCATGGTATCATTAGGAGTGATGGGTTCCTCCCATACTGGTTTGTAGCAGGAGGTATGTGTTGGGCTCCTATCAGGAAATCAGTTTGGCCAGATGAAAATTCTAATGAGCCGTGGAGAAGTAAGCCACTGAAACTGAAGACCCTGTGTTTTGCAGGTGATTAAATTGCATTCAGGGTTTCATTCATGCTTAAAAGTGGTCAATATGTGAGAGAAACCATAGGTAAGTGTTATAAATAGTAGTGTGACATTAAACTTATAAATAACCTCTTATAATTTTGTGGTCCTTTCTTCTTTTAATAGCCTGTCGCTCTTTAAATTCAGCACACACCAACTCTGCATGTGTGTTTTCATTTGTCCTTCTCAGCAATGTTTTATTCCAGCTGGAGCTGTGATGTTTCTTTTATTGCTTTATTTTTAGTTAGCTGGCTTGTAACATGGTTGTGTGCCTGCTTTTTCAGTGGAAGTGAAACTTCATCCTGAACTGAGCCAATATGATAAAGAAGCATTAAAGCCTCTGTTGTTTTTCTGGACATGAATGCTTTAGAGGAGATTGTCGAAGTTATTTTCCTACTAAAAATAAATACCCTAGATACCAGAATAATTGAATTAACTAATCTCAAACCAAGAGTATTGAAAGTTTCTTGCTGATTCTGAATGGCGGCTGATTTTGGAAGTTTTCAGCTCCAAGCCACACAGCCAGATAACTTTTCCCAGTCAGATATTTTTATTAAGTACAATATTACTAAATGTTTTTATATAGAAAATATGTACACTGTACCTAGAAGATAATTCATTATTATGTTAGTAAAAGGAATCTAACTTCTAATTAAGGCCTGAGATTTAGTTAGGTGGGCCGAGATGAGTAGTATGTAAGTACAGAGTATGTCAGTGAATTTTAGTTTTGCTTGGGTAACATGGTAAGATTTCATTTTAGTGCTGTAGTGCATTAAAAAATTCCTTCTTTCTAGGTTTTATGCTTCTTCCAGTTGTATAG
Source organism: Amazona ochrocephala (assembly GCA_039720435.1). Classification (NCBI taxonomy): domain Eukaryota; kingdom Metazoa; phylum Chordata; class Aves; order Psittaciformes; family Psittacidae; genus Amazona; species Amazona ochrocephala. The sequence goes on from CM077881.1 coordinate 28,224,592, forward strand.
CTGCAACTTTGTACCTTTTTGGATGTGGGATGTGGGGTTTTTTTTTGGCATTGTATTCATAGTTAGCCTTGAAAGTGTGATTTTGCTTTTGGCACCATTAATAGCATCTGCTATTTTTGTTAATATTGTGGCAAGTTCCAAGTATTACTGTGTTATTCTATAAAGAAGAAAGCTGTAAGGAAGAAAACAGCCATATTCAACAAAAAATCAAGCATTTTTCAAAAGTCCCCTTGATGAACCCATGTAAGAATTAGAAATGTTTCCTGTAAGTTTGGGTCTTGTCTCCATTCCATTATGTTGCATTATGTTTCCTTCTAATATTTTTTTTTTTTTTTACAGCTGCTTCTGTAAGTTTGTCAGTTTAATTTCAAATGAAGGAAATGCAGAAGAAGGAAACACATTTTTAGATAACTCTTAAAAATACATATGAATGTAATCTTCTTACTTGTTTATGTACAAAACTGATTGTGGTTTAACAATTTGCAAAACTCAGAATGTATGAAGAGGAATGCATTGGAGCCTGCAGTCAGGCCTAAATGATTAATCATGTCATGAGCTCTGACAGGGTGCGACTGTTGAGGTCCCCACAATTTTGGAAAATTTTTGGTTTGGCTGTCAGTTTTGCTTTTTTTTAAGAAGTACAGATAAAATTTCCCTGTTCTCTGGTCAAGAGCTTTGAAAAGGGTCGTTTAACAGAGTAGGTTTGTGCCATGTATAAATCTGAGGAGCTCAGGCTTGTTTCACATCCTCTGCTAAAGAAATCAAACCCCCAAAACTGTGGTTTATTTATTTTCTTAATTTTCCTGTGGGTGAATGATTATCAGATTTAACCGCGTAATCATTTGAACATGAGTGATATCTTCATTGCCAGATTCAGTCAAATAATTTTGAACTTCTAGTCCTCTTGAGCTGGCTTGTAACTGGAAATTATTTCCAATAAAGAAAATCTTTGAGAAGAGGCAGCAGCAAGTCGGGAAAATACCTAAGCTACGCTGAAGTTACATAATTTTGAGCGCTCTTAATAATAACTAATTAACTAAATAAAAAGAGACCTTAACATTCAGGATGATATGAACAGGATGATTCTTTTGCTGCTGGGCAAGTCCATCAGCAAAGCCACTCTCTTGTTGTTCGGAGAGCGTATAGTTCTAGTGCTTGAATGTTCTTTGGGATTTCTCTCTAGTGTGCACCCCAAGAGCAACGGAAGAGGTGACCTGCTCCGCTCTCATACCCCAGGGCCAAAAAGCTGGGAAGAGGCTGAGTATCAGGGTGCTTGGAAAAGGAGTGCAAGGCAGGGTGGCTGAGAGCCAGGGCACCGATGGAGTGAGGTCACTTCTCTGGGCAGCGCTGCTAGAAGACTTCCCTTGGTTTGTTTTCTGTTGGACAAGGAAGCGAAGTTGACAATCATTTTCCAGGCAGGTAGCCAGACAGGCATTATTTTAATATTTCCAGTGAAAAAATTGGTCTTTTTTGGCAAAACTGAAATTTTCTATATGAAAATTTCTATTTTGTGGAAGTGGTATTTCTGATTAAGAACTAATTTTGATTGAAAATGTCCAATTGGTTATATTCAGCCTCAGAATTAGCATCTGCTGTGTTTAAGTCTATTGAAGATAATTTGGCTTAAGTTTAGAAACTCTGAACAGAATATACACTGACAACTTTCCTCCCTCTGTCTAATACTTCAGTTCTAGTGGCAGCCAAAATTCAACTTGAAATTGGCTATGAGTAGAATAAAACTTTTTTTCCGAATTTTGCCATTTTGTCTTCAATTCAGACTGCCTTCAGCTTCAGAGGCTTCACAATACAGATGCCATGGCTGGACCTAAAGCTGCCAAAGTAGTTCAAGTAGTTGCTCTGGTCTTGAAGATCCTGCTGTGTGCAGCAGTATTGATTTGTGGGCGCTTAGGTGGCTAATAGCTAGTTCACAGATACTCTCCATCAGTATGTGTTCTGTTGGCGTTTTCTTCAGATAACTGTGGTTGAGGCTTGTAGGGCATACAGGATGCGAGACTTGTGTTCATTTATAGTCACACCAAGTTAGAACATGTAACTTTCCAGCATTTGGTGCATTACCCCTGTTTGATCTACATAGTTGTATACAGTTGTTGAAGACCAGCAGCTGTGATTTACTTATTTTCTTTTTCTCTTTGGCTACCTGTTTGTTGATGGAAAAGCTGAAATCAAAACCTAATTCTCACATACTACATTTTCTTGCGTGTGTAGTCAGGCTGTTGCTCAAGGTCAGAGCTGTTGGTAATTAGTGTCCTGAAAGTGCTGCACTAGGTTATTCTAGCTATAGGCAGTTGTAAATTGTCATTAAAGGCTCGAAGATAGCCAGGCTCCTTTTAGATACTAAAGAGCTTTTGGTTTCTGCTAGGCCTGTAGAGGACTGTAACCCCCCTCTTTAATAGGTAAAGATATCTCTTTTGGAGGCCTACAGCAAAGGGGAATCAAATTTAGTTACTGTTTCATGCTTTTGAGGAAAACTGTAGCAATAAGTTTGGGGACTTGGGTGTTTGTTTTGTGTAGTCATTGTCTTCCCCTCCCCCCCGCTTTCTTGAGTAAGGTATCAAGTACTAACTTGTTATCACCTAGTGTTTCTGGTTTTAGCTTGTCTGAACTTGCACCGATTTTAGCACTTTTTTTCTTCTGGTCTGTAAATATTTAGGCTTCCTAATCTTAGAGTTGTATGGAAGTCAGAATTTCCTTTTAATGAAAAATCTATTTAAATCTATTTAACCTAATTTAAGAACACATTTTAAAAATTACTGCAAATTTATTTTGAGAAGTTTCTATCAAGAAGATATTTTAGTAATGTTTCATTATAGTCTCAATTTATTACATCTTATTATAGCATTGAGTCATGAAACCTAGAATAAGAGATCCAGCTCCAAGAATGGGAAGAGTTAGGTGTAATCATCTGTGTGTCATGGATTGCCATCTTTAAGGCTATTTGCAAACAGGGGCACGTTATGGATATCATAGAGTTTAAAATACTGGAGGTGGAACTGACTTGGAAAACTTTTGTATTTAGTCAAAGTAATTTTTACACATGATAAACACCTTAAAATGTCATCAGCTGACAGTCTAATATATACTAGGAAACAAGGAGGTTTTATGTCTTATCAATTTATTTGTGTATTTGTTTAATTTACAGTATTTTTAAGACGCAGAAGGATAGTTAAATTCACTGTTCTGTGATATTTAAACAGTGATCCTCTTGTTCTTTTTCCTGGCAGGTTTATCCTTTTCCAACTGCTTCAGCTATCTGCCCTTCCACGGGGTTTAGTCTGCTTTTTTTTTTTCCTGAAGTTAGATTTTTTTTATCCCCGCTGGCTTTGCCATTTTACATCCTACACTAATTATTCCAGGAGCTTGGGCTGCTGCTGCTAAAGCAGTGCACAAGTTTGTTTGCTGTTCATCACTGAAGTGGTTGTATAGCAGTGCAGTGACCGCAGCCATGCACCCAAGGGGCCCAGAATTTTCAGATGTGCTTTAGGAATTAATGCTTTTTGTGTTAGATTTGTCTCTTCATGTGGCTGAGGATTGAGGATGTGGAAAAGGAGGATATAAGAGTAGCTCATTCATTGAAATGTAGGTGAGACTATGGACATTTTGGGGGCATGTGAGTAGCTCTTTATTGCTCTCAAGGGTGAAGTACTTACAGATAGGAGTTTGTTTAGTTGTATATTTCTTGCATCTGTGAGGGATTTAATCAAGCAGCTCAGAGTGCCTGTGGATAATAGAAGTCTTGAGGGAATGCATAAAAGCAACTGGAGATTAGATAAGTCTCTTGTACCAGTTTTGCATATGAAGTGTGGAGGCTGCTCAGGGCCAGGCTGTAAAGAAGGGTGTAGCAAGCCCTGGCTGATGAGGGTGAGCTTGGAGGCCCAGAACTGCCAGCCCCATGCATATACCTGAGCTAATGAGAGCACAGTCTGCTTACCCACCAACGAAGAGAAGCTGCTGAGGTTTTGGAAACTTCACCTTCCGAACTTCCAAGTGTCTCCTTGTATCCTTGCTCTATTTTGACAACTCCTTGGGAATGTAGTAGCACTGAAGGAGTTGTGCTTGTCGTTATGTTGTACAGTCACTGTAACTGTCCCAGTTCATCCGTGGAAAAAATGTGATGTCCCTCTTTTCCACTGAAGGTGTTAAGAAGAGTGAATAAGTGGTCATATGAGAGCTTTCTGGAGCATATTATTTTCCTTAAGCAGAATTAATTTGATTAATTTATGTATTACAGATAATAAGTAAACTTATAAAAGAAATAGCAGATTTTGATAGAGCCCAAAATCATTAATGATGCTGTTGCCTGTCTAGAAGTCTAGCTTGAACCTTTGAACCCGGTGACAACAAAGTGGAATGACCCAAAGTTTACAGTATCAACTTTCAACAATTATGGATACTTTCCATTGTTTGGTCAGCAGAAAGCAGGAAGAAATGAATGAAGTATGAATCGTTGGAATGATGTCAGGACTGTAGTGCATGGGTCGATTAACTTAAATGAAAATGCATTTCTGCGCTGATTTTATTTGTAAGGAATCTCCTGAAGCTGTGTGCTACATTAGAACTGCTGAAAGCTTTCAAAACAAATTTTTGAAAGACAAAGAATTCGAACATTCATTTGTTGGACTAATGTGCATTTCCCTCAAAATAGTGCACAATCAGCTAATGTTCAGCATTTTCAAACTGGTTTTGGTTAAAACAGTTAATGTTAGTTTCACTAATGTGTTTTCAGTAAATGTATATGAAGATGGGCTCTAGATATAACTCAGTGTTTGTTTGAAATGCGGTGTGTTGTATTACTCTGTTTAAACCTTAAAAATTGTCTTTGTACTTTCAGTTTTTTTTTTTTCTCTTAATTAGATTGGATAATTTAGTAACCATGGGACCTGCAGTCTATTTAACGTATTCAATCTGCATCATGTTATGAGGATATGGGCTTTCTATGAGTCTGGCCTGCTTTAGGGAAATTCCTCTTGTAGGAAATTCATGTACTGTGTTGGACCCAAATCAGTAGGTGGGCTGCACTGGAAATCCATGCTTTCCGGGTTGTGAAAATACCAGCTTCTAAACAAATGGAGATCTGGCAGTGCATTAGCTTCTTAGCTGCTTTAGGTCAGCTTTGAAAAATGAAGTTTCTCGTGTCCTTGCACAGACATGTGCATACTGTACTGTGCTGAGGTGGTTGTACAGTTGTACATGATGCAAACTCTTTAAAAGAACTCTTTACTTCAAGTCAATGAATTGATTGCACTGTTGGATAAATTAAATTTCAGTTAATTACCTTCTTAACCACCTGCTTATTTATTAAGCTGCTTAAATGGTTAGCTTATTGTAAGCCCAAGCAAATTGTTGTTTTACGGCGTAAGTTTACATAAAAGAATAGAAGATGCCGAAAATTCACTCATGAAACTTCTGTACACTCTTTAATGCCCTAACCAAGCCAGTATTGCAGGAATGTTCTGCCCTTTGATAGGGAACACTCCCTAGAATTGCTTCATCGCTTGAAACCTGAGCTTAGGCATGAAATGTGCAACTTAGTCCCTTCACAGAGTTGAGAGGTAAGTGGAGTTCATTGTGCAAGTTCTATCCATCTCCAGTTGCTGTAGCATCATGTGCTTTGGATTGTTAAGTGATTTTAGACTACATGGCTATGGTACTCTCCATTGAATGGATGTGCACACAGAGTAGTACCTTGCTGTTTAAACCAGTTGGCAAATTTTTTGGGGTTGCATCTCAGCTTTTGTCTTTATTTCTTTTTCTTTTGGGACTGTGTGTTTTATTTTGGAGCTCAGGTCAGTCCTTTATTACTTCCATACTAACTTTAGCTATAACATATTTTTGTTGCAGAATTCTGCAACCAGCATGGCTGACCTTTTATCAATTTTGTTATTTTATGATATTTTATGTCAGTATCTGCTGGGAAATCAGATAGTTATTATCTACAACCTCCTAAGCAATAGCTACGCACTGTTTTGCTATATTTTGTATGTTTTCAAAACATACAGCAAGAATTTCAGTACCTGGTCAGGAGAAATAATACTGTCTGTGTTCATGGTGCATGTATTTCTGGGCGAAAGGGGTAGTAACGATGATACGGATACCATTCAGGACCGATTATGTTGTAAAACAAACGTGTCACAATAAGACCAGTAATTGCAGAGTCTGTCTGTTATTAACAGCTGCGTCGTTTTTGTATGTACATATGGTGATAGAGATTTAAATATGGGTTGTATACACATGGTTGGCCACAAAGCAGTTACATGTAATCTGGCAGATCTTAGAAGGAGGAGTAGTTGTGAGAGAGCATGTGATGGTGAAGGCATTTTAATGTAATCCGTACATACTTCCATAGTTACTTTGCTGACATAGGGGGAAAGAGTAACTTTGTGGTTTGTGGAAAGTAGTCTGTTTTCTCTCACCTTCCCTCTGTTACTATCGTGGCTGTTATATTTACATTTTTTAGAAGTATTTCAGGATCTTGAGGTCCTTTCCAGCCCTTACTATTCTATGATTCTATGATTCTATGATTTCAGTTATTATACTTAGTTGTAAAACTGTTGAAAAAGCTTCAGTTTCATGGAAGAAACTTGTCCACTTCGAGGTGGTTGTTCAGGCTACTACATATTTGTATGTGGGATTTGGAGTATAAGATGAGTATGTGAGGTAAAAATCTTTGTGTGTGTTCTATTTGTTTCTTCCTTCCTTAAAGTGTGAGAAGGCATTGCTCTTCAGGCCTGTGAGCTAGATGGGCTGTTGTTCTGACCCAGTATGGTCCTGTTTCCTTAGCAAACTCACAATACAGTGCCTTCTTCCTTGAATTTGACCATTTAATTTTTGTACACAAAGACCTGAATTACTGTCTGCAACTTGTCAATGTTTTTGATTAGAGTGAAGATCATCTGTGTTATAGCAAGAACCTTGCTGGGTGTGCAGGTTGTGTCTATTGAAGGACACGGAGAATGGCTGTTTGGTAGTAAAAGATTTTGAGCATCACTGAGGGCTGATTTCCTGCTTACTAGCTCTTATGAATTTGTTGCTCAGTTTCAAACTGAGAAGCTTTCTGTCTAGCTTAAGGCAGTAATGAGGAAGGAAGAAATATTTTTGGTCTTTATCAGCAAGTAAGACAAAAATAGGAAGAGAACGGGAAGCAAAGGTAGTAAGATTTGTCTTTTTCTTCCCTTAAAGCATGGTGGCTTTTAACAAGAGTTTTTTTCTGCTGCAAAATTGTGGGTTATTGGACCACTCTAAAGTGTTGGCTATAGTGGTTAATCATGTAGCTGTGCTGGTAAAGATGCTGATCTTTATGCCATTATGGCTAATAAAGCAATTGACACTTAGGTTATGTCTGTGTGACAAAATATTTTGTGAAAAGTTATGTTGTTGCCTTGGGTCACTGGTATGGAGGTTCGGTTCCTGTTCTTCTGTTACAGGTTTTGTTCTGCCTTCTGTTTCCTGAGATGTGTAGAAGGCATAGCTGAAGCAGCCTCTTCATGAGGAGTTGTCAGACATGTACTTTCTTGTTAGGCTTCACTTTGGAGTTTTAATATTTGCAACACAATTTGTCATTATTACTAAGAGAAAGATGTGAGCTTAGCTTACAGCTGGTGGGTTTATCTGGTGTCTTTATCCTTTCTCAGTTTGCCTTGTTGGTTTAGCAAAACAAAGATAAACTTGCTGTTATTCTATGTGAATACAGCATTGCAGTTCTGAAGCCAGAGTGACTAAATAGCCAAAAAAAGCTGTCTGGTAAGAAAAGAAGTACTTTCAATCTGAAAATGCTGGTTAAGTCAAAACTGAAACATGTTGCAAGGATGGATTATCATAAAAAAGATTATTTTTTTTTTCTTAATGTCTGAGATGTGTGGTCATGCTGAAAGAGCTGAAGATGTGCTCTAGAAAAGCAAAATACCTCAGGGGTTTTTTGGGCAGTCACTTAGGAGGTTGGCTGCAGGCAGTGGGAAGATGGTTACACCACTGAGTCCCAGGCCTTCCTGATACTGGCAGCTTGGATCTTGGTCTTCCACTTTCCCACAAAGGCCTACCTATCTAAGCTATCAGCTATCTAGGAAGGGATTGATCTTTTACTTGTTATCCCTATTCACTTGTGTGCTTTGGACCACAGATGCCTTGTATGATTCAGGCAAATGCTGTAATTACTGCTGGGATGTTTGCTGTCCCCTGCTAAATTGCTCAGTTTTGAGAATGCCTGCTTTGTTTTTCTATTTCTTAAGGTATTTATATTTTCTATCTGAGTATGTGCTCTACTTAAGTTATGAAACTCCGTTTGCTTACGCCCTTGTCAGAGGATGTAGAAATAGTTTGCTGAGTGTGTAATTAAGTGAATTACAACCCTGATCCTGTGAGGTACTTAAGAAACTAACAAGTATCGTTGGATAGGGCCAGTAGCATTAGGTGTTTGCATAAGTACTTTGCTGCACTGGGGTTGCATGGTAATCATTAGAATCTGAGTTTTGTAAAGCAAACTTCACATTTCAATTCTTAACATTCTATTTATCAGCACTTAGAGTAGGGTGTAGACTTGTATTGGTCACGGTTCCTTATTCAGAGAGTAAGAATCACTTGTGCTTTCAAACTAGATAGTAAATCCAGTCAAATTTATGTAGATGGAAGGTTCAGTAGTTTAACAAATCTTTATATATGCATGTTACAATTTAAAAAGGGGGGGAAAAAGCAACACTAATGTTTTCGTTACAGCTGTGTATTCTCATGTCTAATGATTACACAGTGAATGCGCAGACTTTGCAGAGTAATGCATCCACATCTTAGTGTATTTGCTGTTTTCTTCATACTTTTTCACTGTGAAGTGTTTTGGTAGAAGCATTAGGTTGGGGTTTTTTTTCTGTTTTGTACTGAAATGAATTACTTAATTGGTACCTGGTAGCCATGATACCCATCAGTTACAGTGCTTTTTGAAGTATAAAAACAGAAAAAACAACCCACTCCTAAAAACTCCAGACCCATAAAAAAAAACCAACTCCAAGACCACAAAACAGCCTTAAAATAAGGAGGAGGTGTACAGTCAGCAGACAGTAAAGGACTAAATATTTTGGAATAAGGTTGTGTTGAAATTTGTAAGATATTGTTTTGTTATTGGATATCCTGAATTTAGTACTTATTTTTCCTTTGTCTGTAATGGAGTTTTTCACAATGGACCTGCTGTGTGTTGACGTTTCCTTGTAGTATGACATTCTTGCATTTTGCATTTTTTGATCTTTTTTAATTCTCTATTTGTTTTGCATAAAGACCCTGTGTGGACAGTAATGACCGCACGTTTCCGATTGCCTGCTGGCAGAACCTACAATGTACGAGCATCTGAGCTGGCACGAGACAGGCAGCATACGGAGGTGGTCTGCAACATTCTTCTCCTGGATAACACTGTACAAGCTTTCAGAGTTAATGTAAGTAATTTGCGTACTGCATATTGGTATCGCTGAACTTGCTGACCGTTGCTGGGTTTGTCCGGCTAGAGTGTGACTTTCAAAATAGTGTTAAGAATAGGAGGGGAAGTTGTGTTTAGACAGCCGTGCTTGCACACATATATACTAAATCACTGTGAACTTAGTCATTCCGGCATCCTCTATAATACTAACACAGCTTCATTTCAAAATTTATTATACAAAACATTATTTATTTCTAGCAATTCTCTTCATGGACTGAAATCATATAGTGGAAATGGAGGGCAGTTGTGCTACTCAGTTGAATGAGAAGCAAGCTTTTGTTTTGCTCCATTCTGGTTTTTGCATTTCAACCATGAGTAAGGTGTAGTGGTAACTCTTCTCATGACTGTATAGCTAACTATGTTCAATCATGTATGTGGTTGTATTTGGTTATGACTGTCATCTTCAAGTATCTCTTTGCTTTTTGCTTTTCTCAGATTATATTCTTGTTCTGTGATTTCCCTCATTTAAACTTACCATCTTATAATGCAGTGTTGAGTATAGCAGAAAAGAAAATAGGAAGTTGGTTCCTGAATGCTGAGGACTCTTACTGGGAAGAGTGAATAACTTACACATAAGAGCCTGGAACTTAGAATAGGTTATAAGATTTTTCTAGTCTATAATCCTTGATAAGGAGATAAATTAAAATGTTCATAGTTTTGTGCAACCATTTCTTTCAAATTCTTGAGGAAAAAACCCTATGAACAGCAGCCAAAGATATCAGAAGAGAACATTAAAAGCATTTAAAGTGATGTCTGTGTGAGAAGAACCAGGATTCAACAGAAAAGAAGCTGTGGGGTGTCCTGGGGCAGGAGAACTCATCTTTTACTTTATAAGCTATAGAATTGATGACTTACGTGGAGAAAGGTTGAATGATGTGATGGTGGAAGTTACAGGTGGTGTGATTATTGAGGTTTTTGAAGAGAAAATTGAACTTAATGGAGTGAAGCAGTAGTTAGATATCCAATAAGGCCGTTGGACTGTGTGAGAGAGTTGTGTTCATATGGCTGCAGCTTGACTTTCAAAATAGTATTCAGTACAGAATAGGAGGGGAAGTTGTGTTGAGGCAGGCATGCTTGCACATGTACATACTAGAAGAAGAAAAAGAAGGGAAGAAAAAGAGAAGAGGCTCAAGGAAGACCTTATAGCAGCCTTACAGTACATAAAGGGTGGCCTACAGGAGAGATAGAGAGGGTCTTTTTACACAGGCATGTAGTGACAGGACAAAAGGGAATGGCTTTAAGATGACAGATCAGAGACTTACATCAGATATTAGGAAAAAATTCTTCATTATGAGGGTGGTGAGACACTGGAACAGGTTGCCCAAAGAAGCTATGGCTGCTTCATCCCTGGCAGTGTTCAAGGCCAGGTTGGACGGGGCTTTGAGCAACCTGGTTTAGTGGAAGGTGTCTCTGCCTATAGCAGGGGGCTGGAACTAAATGGTCTTTAATGTCCCATCCAACACAAACCATTCTGTGATTCTGTGAAAATGCAGCGAGAGGAAGAGACTAAGTCTCAGTCTTCAATGCATATCTACTCTCCAGATGGCGAAAATTAGACCATTTATTAACATGAAGTCTCATTTCCTTTCTGGGATAATTTCTCCTATGTTCCTTTTACCTTTTTCTCTACAATATTCTTCTTCTCTTAACCTTCTTATCCTTGCTAACAGTTTCCCAGTCTGTACAGCCTGCCAAAAAGTAGTGTGTGCAGAATGTAGTTGCAGACAAAGCATTACAAGTGCATGAGAAATTGTAAATGCTGTGTTCTTTGCTTTCAGGTGTATGAGTTTTCCATTAAAGTATCTGTCTTGCAGTGGTTTATTTGTTTGTAAGAGTTGGCTAAAATAAAAAAGAATTGTTGTACAATAGGTATGGGAGGTTATGCTTCTTTTTGATCTAGCTGTTCAAAAGCTGTATATTAGAGAATGCTAGCCCCTGTGTAGAGTAGAACCACCAGTTGTAAATGCTCAAATGTCTATTCTCTGTCTCCCAAGAAAAATTTATATTATATGTTCTCACCACCTCCTTAGTGTACTAGATATTTTAGTTACATGGATCATGCTTTACTGCTTATACAGATCAGCCTGCAAGTTTGGCAATTAAAACTGAGTTTAGGGAATAAAAAGTTCCTTGGTGCTTAAGATTTTCATCTTGTGTCTTAGCCTTAATCTGTTTTTACAGAAATAGGGAGTAATAAAGTATTCAATTATAGCAGAGGTATGCTAACCTACATGGTATATAGGTTTTCAGGTTTTATAGCTGTGTTTTACTTTATTGTGGTTGATACAGTACTTGGCAATAAATATTTATGGGATTGTTTTCAAAATACGAAGAACAAAGATAACATCAAATAAATTAGCAAGGTTTTTTTCTCCTGGTGATTGCTATAGGTATTCTGTATGCTAATGATTGTAAAGCTTAATCATCCAGAGTATGCAGTGCTGTACTAATAAAAATAAAATGCTCTCTTCTCCAGCAGCAAAGTACTGATCACAGACAACATCTCTTGATAATTTGTGGCATGTTCTAAGCTCACATTTCAACCAGCCTTTTCCATTGACCTGCAAAATAGGCATTCTCTTTGTGCTAAGCCTTACCTTGTATAGGGAATAACATGTCAACTCAAACAATCCCTGTGGATTACAGCCAGGTGAAGGTTATTTTGATTGTAGGCAGAAGAATCAGTTGGAACTACCTGTGCATATGTTTGAAGAGTAGAAATCCTTTCTATAAAATGCTCTGCTTAGCAAATGAAGCATACTCTTACTTCAGCCCTGAAAAGCGTATTCTGTAGAACATGGAGCTGGAAGTGGTGAGACTGATTTGAGTTAATAATGTGATCAGGATGATTTGCATTACCATAAACCTGCTTCTTCAAGATCAAATTGCTTTAATTGGTTTTAATTAATTGTTTAAATACCTCAAATTGCTTCTTTTCTATATAGGCTGACTTAACTGTATTCCCCAAAAGCCAGTACATGATACGGAGATCACTAAATCTCTAAAAAAACCCTCTACACCAAACCCCCTTCAATTTTGGATGTGAAAAAGTTCAATAATTTAATCTTCATTATTACTTAGTTGCCTTTTTTTTTTTTTTTTAATTTTTTTCTAAGGAAAACAAAAGCCTGCTTGTACACTTTTATTTAAAATAGGATAACTTTTTGCAAAGCTAATATAAGCTGTAGAATAAAAGGAGACAGTAGTGCAGCGCTGGCTGTTTGGAGATGTACTTGCTTGAGCTGCAACACAAATATTGCAGTGAGCTATGAGAGGTTCCAGTGTTTCCACTACTGAAGAAGCAAGCCTCCACAGACCTGTGAGCAACAAAGCTGTTTGACCTCCTTCAGGAAAGCCTGAGACCTGTCATCCCTGTCATCAGAAGTCCAGATTTGTTTGGGCTGATGGAGCAGCAGTAGCTCCCAATGTTTGCTGTGGATGCAGCTAGTTCTGTAGGCCAGCAACAAAACCGGAATGTCACAAGATAAATAGGGAAGATGGTGGTAGTTGGTAAGCAGGCATTAAAGCTACATAACTACAGATGTTTTCCTAAATTTTCAAACATGGGTAAGCAGCTAACAATCAGTTTGCCATTAGAAGTTAATGTGTATATATCCAGTGTACCAGATGTTAGCCAGTAGATGATACTTCAAAAAGTGCAGTTAATATATTGATGTCTGGTGCTGATGTCAGATATGTTCTGAAAGGCCAAAATTTGTTAGACATTTTGCCTCCAGCAATGACTAATAAGAAGCACACATAGCATTCTAATATTCCAGCTGTTGTGGTTTAAATTTAAGCCCAGCCAGTAACTCAGAACCATGCAGCCACTCCCTCACTCCCTGCCTTCATGCCCCTGCTGTGCTCCTGGAGGGATGGGGAGGAGAATCAAAAGAATGTAAGTCCCATGGGTTGAGATAAAAGCAGTCCAGTAACTAAGGTATAATACAAAAAAATGATAAAATCATAGAATAGTTAGGGTTGTAAAGGACCTTATCATCTAGTTCCAACCCCCCTGCCATGGGCAAGGACGCCTGACACTAGACCATGTTGCCCAAGGCTCTGTCCCACCTGGCCTTGAACACTACCAGGAATGGAGCATTCACAACTTCATTGGACAACCCATTCCAGTGTCTCACCACACTAACAGTAAAGAATTTCTTCCTTACATCCATGTTGATGTTTTGTGTCTAACTACTGCAATTTAATGTTAGATAATTCCCATTTTTCATCTTTTTACCCATTATTCCCTGTCTTCTCCCATATGAAGATAGGATGAGAAAGTTGGGGCTGTTCAGCCTGCGGAAGAGAAGGCTGCGTGGAGACTTCATAGCAGCCTTCCAATATCTGAAGGGGGCCTATAGGGATGCTGGGGAAGGACTTTCATTAGGGACTGTAGTGAGAGGACAAGGGGTAACTGGCTCAAACTTAAACAGGGGAAGTTTAGATTGGATATGAGGAAGAAATTCTTTACTGTAAGGGTGGTGAGGCACTGGAATGGGTTGCCCAGGGAAGTTGTCAATGCTCCATCACTGGCAGTGTTCAAGGCTGGGTTGGATATAGCCTTGGGTGGCATGGTTTAGTATGAGGTGTCCCTGCCCATGGCAGGGGGTTTGGAATTAGGTGATCTTAAGGTCCTTTCCAACCCGAACTATTCTATGATTTTATGATTCTATGAAATATTAAATTCATTTGTAGGAATAAAGCAAGTTTCTTTTTATGCTTATCCACATTTATAGGTTTTACTTTCACATATATATAAATATATAAAGGCAAAAATAGAAACTTTTTATCATACTTTTTATAATTATAGCAGCAATTTAATAGCTGTGATAGTATTACAAATATTCTGGACCTTCCACAACAAGTAGGATTGTGACCTTCACCTGCTCTGGCAAGCTGTAACATCATTATATAAATATCAGAGATGGGTTAAACTGAGGTCTGGTTTTACTAGATGCTTATCTTTATTTTGCACTGAGAGTAAAACACTGTGATCAAAACAAATGCTTCATGTTGAAACTAGTCTTCTCTTACCTAATTTCCTGCTCTGTTGCGGGAAAAATACCTTCCTTGCGGTCGTTAAGTGACGTTCTGAATTACTAAGTTTAAACTGGTCAGCAAGTTCCAAGTTCTTCATTAGGAAGCATCTATTCAGATATTTAAGAAACAGTATAAATTCTCAAGCTTAGATTAGAAAAAAGCTACAGAATTGATATCTGCATGTTATTTGCAGAAGTAACATGTCAGCTGTAGTAAATGTAAGCCTAAACTTGGATTCCACACATCTCCCATTTTCTGACAGTTACCGTCATAAGTTCGTTGAGTTCTGATTTATATCTAAATGAGAAAGATGCCAAAAAGCAATTAGTATAGCTGTGTTATTTTAAAATTAGTTTTATTTGCTGGAAAATTTGTACGAATTACGGGTTTATTTCAAAGTATATCAGAAATCCCTCATTTAGTAAAAATGAAAGCGAGTATTTTTAGACTGTATGTTAAAATTGCCTTATGCATTTATACGGTTGTGTATTTATTATGTTAACATCTATTTGGTTTTTTTTACCTTGTTTTTAGTTACTAGAAAATAAATCTTTCAGTAGTGAACTTTTTAACTATGGTACTCCTACAGGCTGTTCATTTCATTAATCAAGAAATTTTCTCTGTATGATTTTTTTTTATGGTAAATATAGCACTTCTTAGATCACTTAGCCAAATTTATAGAGGCCCTGAAATATGCGCCTTATGTAATTTCAACTTAAAACGTGTAGAGCTCTGCTTATGATTGTCCTGCTGGAATAATTTCAAGCATAATTTCTTATATCTATTTTCTGTTCCATTGTGAAATGAATTATCAAGCTTTGTGGAGTTTTTAGCCCCCTATGAATGGCTTTCACAGTTTACTCAACCTCAGTGTAATTTCAGCTAAACAGGAAGATGAGTTTTGTTAGGATGCCCTTAGATGTTAACAAACATCTAAAGTGATTTCTAGGTTTTTCTCATATATGGATACTAATGAAATTCTTGCAGCCTTCTTTTGACCTTTTAGTTACATACTTCTGTTTTAACAGCTGTGAAAGTAAACTTGTATAATCTGTCTGAGAAGTGAAGTTCTGCTCTGTTTGGGAGCAGAACAGCAGGTTTTTTTGTTTAAAAACTTTAAAAATATCTTATTGCCTGCAGTAAACACGGCATGATATGTCAAATCTACTGTAGCATCAATAATACTTGATGCCTAGAAAATTATTAGGAACTTGCTTGGTGCCGGAGAAGTGGAAAATTTGGGTAAAAAATGTATCAATAATATCTTTCATCTTTTTGTGTGTTTGTGTTGACGATGTTGTTTGACAGTTTTCTTGATGAACTTTTCCTTATCTTTTGTACTTCAAGAAGCTGTAACACTTTAACTTCTTTGGAAAATTCCCTTCAGATTTTACCAGATGTATTTATTAAGTCTTGTCATAATGGCGCACTCAGCGTTTCAATTACTGCATTGGCAGTATTTTCAAGTTTGGCAAAAAACTGCTAGGTACCAACAACTAAAGCTTTTTTTATATCATTTTGAGGGTACAATTTGTCCCTGAAATAGAAATCAAGTTTGTTCACTTGCTTCTGAAAAGTGATCTTATTTTAATTCAGTTTGTTTGAATTAATTCATTTAAAGTAGTATCTTTGAGAGAATGCTTTTAAATGATACCTCTCAGATATTTGGCTGCTTCAGCTGTCTATACCATTTAACTTTGGAAACATTTTCAGTATGCTTGTTCATTTAGATTCAGCAATAGATTTTCAGGTAAAATAGGTAAGACTAACTTGTACAGACCTGTACTTTCAAATTCAGTGACCCAAAAAAGGCTGCAAAGTTCTTAGTCAAATTCTAGCCCTTTTATTTTCTGGGTTTCTTTTTTTCAGTACTCTTTTTAAATATCAGAAGATTTGGCTAATGAATGGCTTTCAGGAATAATCGCATAACTGGCTGAGAAGTGAGAAATTCTTACTGTCAGAAAATGGCAGAGAAAAAATAATTCCTTACATATGTTTCAGAAAACAAGATGAAGCTCATTTAAAAATGTCCTGGAATACACTTCGTGATATTTAAAATATAGGCTGCTAGAGCACATCTGAAAGAACGTGTATGTGCTCTGCCTGCCTGAAGTCTTTGTGTCCAATTATATATTTGGTAATTAAAATATACATGTATTTGTTTTCTGTAGAAACATGATCAGGGACAAGTTCTGTTGGATGTAGTCTTCAAGCATCTGGATTTGACAGAGAGAGATTACTTTGGTTTACAGTTGGCTGATGAATCTACTGATAACCCTGTAAGTTGACTGTTTTATAAATACATTTTTATAAATCATAATCATATTCTGTGCTCTGTGTCATTCTAAAGAGAATTAAATAGAAGCCATTGCAACGTTGTGCCATCTTTTCCAACTGTGTCATTTGAGTTGGTCAGTATCACCTTGTTGCTGTGATAAAATTAAATGTTAATAGTTGCAAGTTTGCACGGTGGAGTAAAATGTTGAGAGCTGTGCTTATGAAATAATGCATTAAAAGGATATTGCTTGTTTTATTGTACCTGTTTACTAAACTGCATAATCATTCTCTGTTGGGATGAGAAATAGTAACTTTTTTTTTTTTAATTATGAGGAGGGTTTATATTGATCTGTACGGTGTTTTTATTTCTAGCCCAGATACCTCATAACTCTTTCAGTAGTGCTGCATATAGCCCACTATGACAAAGCCTGTCAGCTCATCAACTTAACAGAAAAAGGGACTCCTTTGAAAATGAGTGTTTATGATAATTGGTGCAAGGCCCTACACCTGGGTCAGAGCAATCCCAGGCACAGCTACAGGTTGGGCAGAGAAGAGATTCAGAGCAGCCCTGAGGAGAAGAACCTGAGGGTGTTGGTTGATGAGAAAATGAACATGAGCTGGCAGTGTGCACTTGCAGCCCAGAAAGCCAACCATATCCTGGGCTGCATCAAAGCAGCGTGACCAGCAGGTCGAGGGAGGTGATCCTGCCCCTCTACTCTGCTCTCCTGAAACCTCACTTGGAGTATTGTGTGCAGTTCTGGTGTCCTCAACATAAAAAAGACATGGAACTGTTGGAACAAGTCCAAAGGAGGGCCAACGAGGATGATCAGGGACTGGAGCACCTCCCGTATGAAGATGGGCTGAGAAAGTTGGGGCTGTTCAGCCTGGAGAAGAGAAGGCTGTGTGGAGACCTCATAGCAGCCTTCCAATATCTAAAGGGGCCTATGGGGATGCTGGGGAGGGACTCTTCATGAGGGACTGTAGTGAGAGGACAGGGGGTAACGGGTTCAAACTTAAACATGGGAAGTTTAGATTGGATCTGAGGAAGAAATTCTTTACTGTGAGGGTGGTGGGGCCCTGGAATGGGTTGCCCAGGGAGGTTGTGAATGCTCCGTCGCTGGCGGTGTTCAAGGCTGGGTTGGACATACCTTGGGTGGCATAGTTTAGTGTGAGGTGCCCCTGCCCATGGCAGGGGGGTTGGAACTGGATGATCTTAAGGTCCTTTCCAACCCTAACTATTCTATGATTCTATGATGTGCATTAATTGAATGGAAATTCCATAGGACTGAAACTTTGTAAATCACCAGTAGAAATCAACAGATCTAGTTGTAATGTTCATTGCAATAGTTATAGCTGTAGGGCTGAGATAATGAGTTCTTGAAGAATACTTCTTGAGTAGGAAGTAGGAAGTTCTTTTGTAGGTGTCAAATGATCAATACTTGTTATAAAGTGCAATTTAACTAAGTAGTATTCTTTATAATACAGTTCCTTATCCAATTCCCATTATATGTGTTTGTCAGTGATGGGGTCTAAATTTATCTCCCAACTCGTATGTCAAAAGTAATTTTTGTTCACAAATGGTGCAGAATGTGGTCTATAGAGATAAGTGACACTGTAAAGTGTTAATCATTCAGTAACTAAGGTGAATTTCAGAAAATAGTTCAACTTTCTTTAGTAAGAGCAGATTTCAGCTACTGTTGTTTTACCATCAAGAGTGACTGTTCTAAATATTTTTTTTTTTTTATCATACTGAAAGGTTGGGTTTTTTCTTTTACCTATTTTTAATGCCTTTTTTAATGTAGCAGAGGAGTCAAGAAATCATAATACAACCATATTTTTTCTGCCAGAATAGTGAACTACTTGCACAATTTCTTTCTTCTCTAGAGCAAATTATTCTTAATGATATTATCTCGCTACATTGTGGTAACATTATTAAAATGAACAGAGCTATATAGCACAGTGGTAGATACTTTACAAAGTTTCCTGTTGTCATTTTGTGGCTTGTTCTGTTAGGACATTGGCAGACTGGCCTCGTTTAATCTTTATATTCTAAGCTTTGTTTCCAGGCTGAAAAGACATAGGCGTGCTGTAGAAAAGGCTGAATTGTTTTTCAGCTTTGTTTAAGAAGTATGTAATTGAGTATTACTCTATTTCACTTAACACTGAGAAGTTTGTAGTGTTTCTCATTTATCTGAGTTTTCAAAGCTTAGATGTCTAAGCTCTGGTTTTTTTAGTTTATCTATCTGGAAGCAGCTGAACACAACACTGTAATAGAAGGATTTGGGGAAGAGTTAGTCCAAAAGAAGAATGACTTCAGAGCTCTTGATACAAGAACATGCTTTAAAGGTTTAGTATTCTTTAACTAATAAATATTTTGGCTTTCTAGCACATATCTAGTTGCCTTGAAAATAGTGTGTCGGAGAAATAGAAATATTATGAATATTAGTCATGAAGTATTTATGGGTTTGACTAATTCCTTTTTTTTTTTTTTTTTTCTGTAATATCTGTTTACACTCAGTTCATTTGGACAAAGAAACCAGATTAGATTGACAAATATTCCTGTTACTTCTGAAATAACACAGCAGAATATTGCTAAGATACAGCCAATATATCAGGAGATAAAGGTGATGGGGGAAAGAGGATTCTGCTAATTGAGTGTGAAACCTCTCTCATTGTGCCTAAACATGGATTTCAGAAACTGCACAAGTTTGTTTTTTGTTTTGTTTTGTTTTGTTTTGTTGTTTTTCTTTTTGTATAATATTAATATCACAATAAAAGTCAATGCAGCTAAACTGTGTACAGCTGGAGTAGAATATTTCACTAGGGTCTTGGCCTCTGAGTAACTGGAGCAATGCCGAGAAGGTGGTATTGGTGCATAGTTGGATTAAGGGTGCAATGGGATTGAGTGAGTAGGAGCCAATGACACCAAGCTGTGTGATGTGGTCAGCATGCTAGATGGAAGTGATGCCATCCACTGGGACTTTGACAGGCCTATGATTCTATCTTTACAACCAGAAGGAAGTATAAATACAGGCTTTTCTGCTAGACATTTCAATTTCAGGTTTTATGGATTAACTGTAATCTCAAACAGTACTTCCCACAAAAAAGAAAAGCATAAATCCAAGGATTATCAATCATATTTGTGCATTTATCATATATATTTGATCATGACCCCTTGCTTAAAGATACTCAAGTATCATTCACCATGCTTTGAAAGATTCTTATATAATATTTGTGTATATTGCTGGTGGGAGGGTCCTTTATTAAGCCTTTACATGTAGTCTTACAAGCTAATTGATCCTGTTTGAGGTTTTCTCTTTAACATAATCACACTCTTTAAGATATATCAAACAACCTCTTCAGTCTCTCTTTAGAAATCCTCTACAAGGATAAAGCATTTAGATGTAGTCATCATTACTTGTTATTCCTAATGTATAGAATGTCTCATAACTAACTTCAGATCTATAGTGTCTGTCAGATAGCTCAGGTACCTCTGTGTTTGCTTCCTCCTCCCTCTCACAAAAAAAAAATCAGAAAAAGCCCTGTGATAAAGGTGAGGTAGTTACATGCTATATAGGGTTAGGTCTCTGTCACTTCATAGGAGCTGTGGCCATATAACTGTTTCCAGAGACTTGTGGGCTTGCATTGCAAGGCAGGATGAGGAATTGAACAGTATTTATAGCAGAGACTCTTCCGAGTTGTGCCAGGGGAGGTTTAAATTGGATATTAAGACAAATTTCTTCACCAAAAGGATTGTCAAGCATTTGAACAGGCTGCCCAGGGAGTAGTGGTGTCACCATCCTTGGACATGGTTAAAAGATGTGTAGGTGAAGCCCGCAGGGACATGGTTTTGTGGTGGACTTGGCAGTGCTAGGTTAATGGTTGGACTTGATGATCTTAAAGGTCTTTTCCAGCCTAGTTGATTCTATGAGTTAACTGAAATACATTGGTATATGCAGAGTCTGCTGGGTTGATGGTGGGGAGTAGTTTAAACAACTTGTAGGGCTTTCCAGAGAATCATACTTCTAGCTGAAATTTGCAGCATTGATTTTTGTAAGGATTTGTCTGTACTTCCCCACAGCAGTGTTCTCCCATAAAGATGGTCAAGATTGGGTGCTATTTCATAAAATTGCTGTGTAGTTCTTTCATCCAGTAGGCTGAGTGCTGAGCCTCTGGTTTCCAAAATCCCAATTAGCAACTTAGCTAATTCACTCCCTATGTATATCAGACCTGTAAAATGCAGAGTCAAAAGTACTCAAACTAGTTTAAGCAAATTAACTTCTGAGTTGGGTAAATCAGCCTGCCTCTAGTTCTTCCCTGCTACAGTTAGTTCACCTTAGATAGTAATTTTAAAGAATAGCTGAAGGTTTTTAATGACACCATGATTGTGTTCTAACCTCTCACAGGCTCATTGAAGAACCAAGTCATAGCTGAAATTAGACCTGTAAGAGACAGATACCTGGACAACAGAGGTTAATCTCAGGGAAAGAAGAACAGTAGCCGCTGTTGATGATAATATTGGTGTCTTTCAAGAATCAGTAATAAGACTTTGTATGTCAGTAAGACATTTTGGTAGAAGACCGAGTAAAAAGTAATAGAAAAGCAACAGTTTCTTGATATTTAAGGCTATAATGGTACTCTTTTGTTTCTCTAAAGTTGATGTTGTAATTTGTCTCTTTCCAGAGGTGGCTGGATCCAAACAAACCTATCAGGAAACAATTAAAAAGTGAGTACATGTATGTATTTGGCCAATTCATATATCATTATTATGCTGTTTTTCCAGGGTACCCTGATTAATTAGAAACAACTTTGCTTGATTGCAGGAGGATCTCCTCACAGTTTGAACTTCAGAGTTAAGTTTTTTGTAAGTGACCCAAACAAGCTCCAAGAAGAATATACAAGGTAGGTCTAGTTAATTTAACAGTAAAACATTTTCCTAGAAGGTTTATATTTAAGGGGAAAATTATCAGTAATTTTTTAAGGTATAGCATGGAAATTTTGTTTTAAATCATTTTTGTGTCATATCTGCAATCTTCTAATTTTTGCCTAATAATTACAGATATGAACTATGCAGTTGCACCAAATCAATGTAACAAAAAGCTTCTGTGAATAAATTTGCACATTTATATGCAAAGTGAAATAACCACTTGAAGAAAATACTACTAAGTAGAAACAGAAAAGGGAAAATAGAGAAGAGAGGAAAAACTTAATCCCACTATTCACCAATGAGTACAAATTTAATTTTATCCTTACTTGTGTTCTTCTCTGTGGCTAAAAAAAATCCTGAGCTTTCTGCTTTTCTTTCTTGCCTCCCCCTCCCCAGTTTTCTGCTTTACACTAATAAAATTAATCTCTGTTTGTATGTAATTCTAGCTTGAAGCATGTAATCTTATTTTGATAGCACTGTGTTGAAGTCTGTTGAAGAAAATTCTCATTGTGAATCAAGATAGGAAGCTTGTGAGTTGCAATTAGTCCCTGAAGAGCTGCCTCAAATTTTCAGTATTCTTAATTAGTTCTCATCTACATAAGTGGCATAATTTAACAGATTGGAATTTTTGGATGTCAGCCATTCTGAAAACAGGTCACCACTGTTCAAAAAACAGTATTTAAATTATTAAGGGTAGCTTTAGAAACGTAAGTACCAAAACTGTGAAAATCCGAGTCCACGTTTGTTTATAATTTCTTTCAATTTGTCATATTTTGAACAAAATTTTGCACACATCTATGCAGACAGAATTTACTAAAATGAATCGTAGAGATCCTGGATCAGGCTTTGTTTTGTTGAAATACTTGCTCTAGAAAAAACAGGCAATTTAGAACATCAAAATAATGAAAAAAGTGTTACTTGAAGTGAAGGGCAATATGTAATTTTTTTAAGGAGATGGAGGAAACAGTAAATGTTGACCAATATGAAGTAAACACTAGAGAAGAGACAGAACTGTTTATTTTAAATGGTATTTTTGCAAATACAGAATTATAAATAAAGCATCCTTTTAGACGAGAAATAATCTATGGTTGCTGTATCTAGGTGAGCTCTGCTTTTTTTGCTGATAGGCATAATTGCCCATGATAAAACTTGTTTGTATTTGGAATTGTTATAAAGAGAGAGGAGTTATCTATGGGGTTTTTTTTTGAGTGAAGTTAGGATGCCATGTCACAAATAGGTATATTAGTGTAATAGGTATTTCCCCCTTAAGAAAAGAAACAAGGCACAAACTTCAGAGAATCCCAGCTTAAGCTGAGACCTTTCAAAGATGCTCAGTTTTTATAAATTTCATGAAAACAGAGGAATGAGTTGACATGTGAGGCAGTATGAGTAGACGTGAGGCAAAGGTTCATTGCAAGTTCCTGTCTCACTAGATCTCTGTGAATTCATGTGAGGGAGAGAGATTATAAAGGCCCCAGGTCAGGAAAGGTCAGCAGGAGCTCACCGTGTGTTGGAGAGTTTAGCTTGAGGAACATGTCTTGGAAGGAAATGAAGCTTCACTAGTTCCACTCATGGCAGAAGGACTTGATTATTAACGTTGACTCCAGCTAGCAATAATTGTACCCTTTTCTAGATATATCTATATAAGAAAGATGAAAACACTGTAATGCAGTGCCACCTTCATTGATTTAGCTGAGTTTGTTGTGCAGGCTGTTTCAGAGCTACATTGCTCAATTGCTGTTCTACAGTTTTTTTTCACATTTTGCTCAATAACATGTGAGGCTTCAGTATTCAAACTGGGGTGGTTAGCTAACAAGCTGAAAACGGTGGACAGAAAAATGGACTGTGCTTTGGTGCTCCTTAATCATGAGGTCCCTTAAGTACCATGGAATATTTCTAACAAAGCATTACACCAAAAAAAGGAAAGTAAAATAGAGGTGCAGCTACACATACAGAATGCTTTTTTGACCTACGTTTTTGCAGCCATAAATGTTAACAGGAAAAATAGGAAAAATTTATTTGTTCAGTGTATTTGTGAAGAGATGCTGAAGCTAAGCATGTGAGGCATATCGTAGAATCATAGAATCATAGAATAGTTAGGGTTGGAAAGGACCTTAAGATCATCTAGTTCCAACCCCCTGCCATGGGCAGGGACACCTCACACTAAACCATGCCACCCAAGGCTATGTCCAACCCGGCCTTGAACACCGCCAGCCATGGAGCATTCACAACTTCCCTGGGCAACCCATTCCAGTGCCTCACCACCCTTACAGTAAAGAATTTCTTCCTCATATCCAATCTAAACTTCCCCTGTTTAAGTTTGAGCCACTTACCCCTTGTCCTCTCACTACAGTCCCTAATGAAGAGTCCCTCCCCAGCATCCCCATAGGCCCCCTTCAGATATTGGAAGGCTGCTATGAAGTCTCCACGCAGCCTTCTCTTCTCCAGGCTGAACAGCCCCAATTTTCTCAGCCTATCTTCATACGGGAGGTGCTCCAGTCCCCTCATCATCCTCATGGCCCTCCTCTGGACTTGTTCCAACAGTTCCATGTCCTTTTTATGTTGAGGACACCAGAACTATGCACAATACTCCAAGTGAGGTCTCAGGAGAGCAGAGTAGAAGGGCAGGATCACCTCCCTCAACCTGCTGGTCACGCTCCTTTTGATGCAGCCCAGGATATGGTTGGCTTTCTGGGCTGCAAGTGGATGCTGCCAGCTCATGTTCATTTTCTCATCAACCAACACCCTCAGGTCCTTCTCTGCAGAGCTGCTCTGAATCTCTTCTCTGCCCAACCTGTAGCTGCACCTGGGATTGCTCCGACTCAGGTGTAGGACCTTGCACTTGTCATGGTTAAACTTCATCAGGTTGGCATCAGCCCTCTTCACAAGCGTGTCAAGGTCCCTCTGGATGGCATTCCTTCCCTCCAACATGTCAACCGAACCACACAGCTTGGTGTCATTGACAAACTTGCTGAGGGCGCACTCAATCCCACTGTCCTTTTAATATATGGAATCACAGAAGGTTAGGGTTGGAAAGGACCTTAAGAACATCTGGTTCCAATCTGCCTGCCATGGGCAAGGATGCCTAACGGCAGACTATGTTGCCCAGCGCCCTGTCCCACCTGGCCTTAAACACTGCTGGGGACGGATCATTTACCACTTCTTTGGGGAACATGTTTCAGTGCCTCACCACCCTCACAGTAAAGAACTTCCTTATATATCTAACCTGAACTTCCCCTGATGTGTCGTTTATTGCTTTTTAAACAGGTAAAGAAATTTTCCTTTATCTGTCTCTCTTTTGGTTTCAGTATGCATTTTTAGGTGGAAAATAAGAAAATATTTTGAGGTCTCTAAGGCCTGGCTGATCTCTCATTTTAACTTCTTGAAGTTAAGCTTCAACTAAACTTCTTGCTGTTTCACTTAGTTAAAGAACCTCTAGATGGTTTTGCAAGAGTTGAGCACATGGGCTAATAACATCTTTGCTTGTCAGTCTGCAAATGTCTTCCCTCATTTTCTTGCAAATATGGATTGTTTTACCTTCCCACTATATTAGGTTGTAAATTATTGTATTTCTCTGTGTGTGTTTGTAAACATTTGTGGAAGTCTTTGAAGTAGGAATTAATCCACTTTCTGATGACTATAAAATTATGAGAAGTCATATTATTTGTAATAAAGTGATATATTTTGGGTTTAATTTCTTAGTGCAAGTCAATATTGGGAAATATTTAATGTTTGGTTTTGGTCAAACTTGAACTATTTTTTATACGCAATTTTGATGAGTGTTTATAAGGAGTGGGTACTGCTGACCCTACTTTTGAATCAGAACTACAAGAAGAAAACCACGTGATGATGATAATAACGATGATGAGGCAGGAGGTCCCAAAACTTCATAAATTTATAAGAAAGCAGGAATGATTACATTTTCCATTCAGTGCAACTTTTGCTTTTAAATAAAAAGGTGTTAGGACCTAAATTCTCCAGCTGCTTTTATGCTCTATTATAGTTTAAGCCTGTGCTAACATCCTGCCATCTCAGTAAGTCTTGTCTGTTACCCCACTTAAAACTTTGTCAGTGGAGGTTTATGGCAGGTGTGATTTGCCACTTGATACGAGCATTTATACTTCTTCGAAATGGTCTAAAACCTTTGAGTGAAATATGAAGGAACAAAATTGAATGAAAAAAAGATTTGTTCTGATATGTGAACAAAATATTTGGGTTTTGTTGGAAAAACAAAGGAAGTAATTTGGAGGGAAATCTGCAGTTTAACATTTATTGGGGTTTTTAAGTCATAGTGTTTCTGCTGCTGCTGTTTGGTGGGTAATAGTTCTTGTTTTAAAGTGTTCATCAATTCATTTTGCTGATTGGAGCGAGTAGACATGGGAAGACTATGAATTTCTAAAACAAGCCTTTCTCGCATCATAATTAAAGAAAAATTAAGAAGTTAAGGGAAGTCAGTCAAAAGGCACTTCACATAATAGAATCCACCTTATTTAAGAATGTAGTTCCAGAATACAAAGAGTAATTACTTTAAATTAAACGAAACCAGGGTAATATCATATAGTTAATCAGAATAAATTAATTTTATCTGCCTAGAGTACAAATCCTTTTTATCAAGATACCCCCATACACAGATGCAGACTTCAACTTTTGGTTGCCATGTTGCCATTCATCATGAAGGCACTTCTTTTACTTTGCTTTTTTGTTTTGTTTTTGGTTGGTGATTGTTTTATTTTTATCTATATATTTTTATGTTGAAGTTCAGCATAAATACTTGAAAATAAAGCAGGTATAATGTGACCTTTGCAGCCACTTAGTGAAATATAATGTAACTGCATAGCCTGTAAATAGTTTAATTTACAAAGCTATATTATCATTTTACTAATCAAGTTTAATTTCTTTCACATAGGAGTTTAAGGAATAGCATGCAAAATGTAAAGTTTTAGTTTTGCACTAACTGGAAGCAAAATGCATTAAATTGATGAAAAATTATTAAATAATTGTAATTTTACTTACTGTAGTTTTTGTTTATTTCTTTAAATAAGGTACCAGTATTTTTTGCAAATTAAACAGGACATTCTTACTGGAAGGTAAGACATTTTTGTTGTGTTAAATATTAAATGGAACTTGAAAAAAATTGAGAGAAAGCTAATGGTGAGGGATTTTACGTTAAAAAAAGAATTAAAATAAATTATTTATGCAATGAGAAGTATTTATAATAATTATCTATCTAGTTTGTTCATAGACTGAAAGATTAGGCTTTCTCAAGTAACTGAATTTCATACAAAATAGGAAATTTTAATTTTTTTCTTAATTTAAAAACAAAACAGATTGCCGTGTCCTTACAATACTGCTGCTCTTCTGGCTTCCTATGCTGTTCAGTGTAAGTATCATTAGTATTCATGTGCATGTTAATACTAAAATACATAAGAAGTAGTATTAATTGATTTCTAAAGACTGTAGTTTGTATAGCATTATATTGTGATGTTTATGGGCATGATGCTACTTTTCTCATGATTAAGGTAATATGGTTGGTTGTTTTTTATCTCCCAGCATGTTTTGCTGAATTATATATGGAAAAAATACTGATAGTGCTCTGCTTGCTTTCTTTACACCCAAAAATTTTAAAATCCCAAAATAACCCTCTTGTATTTCTGTGTTTTCTGAAGGTGAAGGGGAGTTCTTGAGAATGATGCTAAAGCGTTTTTTAGACTCATAAACATTTTTAACATACCATATGGTGAATCTCCAAATAGGTGTGAAAAGAGAATTGTGGACATATATGACCCAGAAGTTCAATACCCTTTTGGTCAATTGTTAGCCATTCAGTGAGTAGATCTGTCTTGAAGACCAAGATTTAGTCCTCTTCCTCTCTTCTCATTTTCCTTCATAAACTTAAATTGTTCAGCGTGTAAAAAAAAAAAAACAAACCCACTTAACAACCAAGAGACTGTTCAGCACTTAGTTCTTGAAATTTGTGGTTGTCAGAAATGCAGTTTTATAAGCAGTGCTGATGTATCCATCTATATTCATGTGTTTTTCTGCTATTAAAGATACCTATACGTACATTTAGTATGATGTATACTTTGTACATGCCCGAGAAGTAGTGTCCATGTTAATCTTTTCAGGGAAAAAACGTATGGTAATGTTAATGTAATGTTTTATGTGCAGTTTTGATAGGTGGTCACCTTTTTCCAGATCAATCAATAGAGCAATTTCTCTTAAACAAAATTCCCAAACTCCAGCTACTGGAAAATAGATATGTACTGCAAGTTCTGTCATGGACCTTAGTGGCATAGTTTAGTGGTGGGCTTGGTGGACATGGGGGAATGGTTGGACTTGATGATCTTAAAGGCTGTACCAGCCTAGCTGGTTATATGGTTCTTTGATTCTGTAATGGAGCAGGCATAATGAAAAGTTTATAACATTTTTAGCTTTGAAGAATGCAGTATATTTATTTTTATAATGTTATAGAAGTGGTGGGTATGTGCAGTTCATTGTAGTTACGTTTGTATGAGAGACTCTGCTGTCCTGAAGTTTTTCAATGTGCAGACCTCCGTCTAATGATTTTCTGTGCTGCCTCTTACTGAACTTTGTGTTTAGCTCTCAGGATTCTCTATACAGGTAGATATATAGGTAAAAATATATAGGATATATATAATATAAGATTCTGTATATAAGTAAATAGAATATGTATATCTCAGTCCCATGATCTCTGTAGTAGATTTTAGCAAGGCAGGCACTCTATTATGAAACCCAGACCAATTTTCCAGTTTTTAAATTTTTTGAAATAGGATCTTTTTCTGTTGATGAACTACCCAGCCCTCTTTCCTGCTTTTCCTTTCCTCCCACTTTGTGAGTTCCTTCATTCCTCTTGTCCGTTCTTCCCATGCTCCATAAAAGTGTCAGTAGTCCTGCCTAGGACCCCGCATCACGCTGCACTGCTGTGAACTTTCCAGTTTTCAAATGTTGTGTTACCTATCTGTCATTGTAGATCTGTTACATGGATTGCAATTACTTAAAGCTGAATTTCATTCATTATAGTTAGAAAGCCTCAAAACCTGTTTTTTTTAGCAAATGTTGTTTGTATGTGTTTTTTAGTTTGTCTTAAAATTTGAAGAAAGTGTAAGAAATTATGTATATGCACTTTTTAGTAGTTTCAAGTAAAGTAGTTTCAGTGTAGGTGTATGTGTGTACTTTTTTCCATACATATTAGTGAATGTGCAAAAAGTAGTTTAGAAATGCTTCTAAATATATACTGGTACAGAATGAGTTGATGGGTTTTGCAGGTCCTAATGAAGATACAGCAATTGTGATGTTAACAATATATGTATTATGTAATTACATGAAAGCAAGCAAAGATGGAAAAAAAAGAGAAAGTAATACTTTCATATATATATTTAGTGCTAGCCATTCTGACAGCATTTATGAATTAATTTGTGTATTAAAAATTAAACGCTTTATAAACTTCTTTCTTAAGTAACTACTCAAAGCTCTTTGAATATCATGAGAATGTCAGTGTATATTCAAAACGGAAGAAAGAAGTACAAATGTCTTCTCTGTTTTTGTTTGCTGTAGATCATAAAGTGTGCGGGAGCAGACTCTTGTGAATTTTGGGGGCATTGCACCATGCCAAGTATATCAGTGATAAACAATAATCTCTCTTTTTAATATTTTAGCCGAGCTGGGAGACTACAACCATTCAGAAAACTTGCCAGGCTACCTCTCAGACTATTCTTTCATCCCTAGCCAGCCTCAAGACTTTGAAAAAGAAATAGCAAAATTACATCAGCAGCACATGTAAGGATTAACAGCAGAAGATATTGACTGACTTTGTCAAATCCTGACTGCTGGTGCTGTTCTATTACTAAGAGAAAATAAGTATTTTGTCTTAAAGGTTTCTGGTTTTTTTTTTTTTTTTTTTTTTGTGTTTTTTTTTTTTTTGTGTTTTTTTTTTTTTTGTGTTTTTTTTTTTTTTTTTTTTGGTATATTTTCTTCTTAAGAGTATGTTTAATGTGGGTTTTTTTTTTTGTAGGTTGTCTGTATAATAGTACCATTAGTACTCTGCACAGATAGAATATCCATGACAGAATGACAGGGAAAATAAATGAAAAAATTAACATGTTAAAGGTGCTAAAACCAGTATTTATATGACACAGGATATTACATTAGTAGGATATAATTTGTTTGAGGTTTTGTTTGGTTTTGTTTATTTTTCCACAGTGTTTGAGAATGCCTTGTGCATAAAGGCTTAGTTTTCATGGTGCTCTCACCAGTAAGCAAGAGTTACTTTAGAAGTAACAAAGTCCCTTTCTTCAGTATCTGCTGTTTCCTGTGTGCAGGTCTGTGACATTTTACTAAAGAGAAAAAGGCAATGAAGCAATGGAAAATATATATTTTCTTTTTAGTGTGTAACGTTGTGGTATTTTTTCAGTGATAGTTGCTTGGTATTTCAGAACTTAAGAGGTTTTTGTTATGGTTAAGTTTAACAAAAGGTAAGCTATGTTTACAAAAACGTTTGCTTAATTGAGGCATAATTTTGGTTTTAGAAACTACTGAATGTTATGTTACCTTTAAGTCAATGGCTTAGCAAATTCTGTTTACTGGGGTAAAGAAATTTAAAGTGACTTGATGGTAATTTGAACTTTAAGGGTGAACCTTGGGTAGAAATTGCTGATACCAATACAAAAAGCAGGACTGCAAAAGTGATTTCTAGATTCTAGAGCTCCACAGGCATTTAAATGATACAGTTCATTAGAATCAAAACGTGTGCATTT
The DNA here is from genome assembly GCA_039720435.1 of Amazona ochrocephala. Classification (NCBI taxonomy): domain Eukaryota; kingdom Metazoa; phylum Chordata; class Aves; order Psittaciformes; family Psittacidae; genus Amazona; species Amazona ochrocephala. The sequence continues at coordinate 28,255,085 of CM077881.1, forward strand.
ACAAGCTGTGTTGTGGATTACAGTCAAGACTTAGTCTACACAAAGTTGGGGTTTTTTTCTGTTAAAAAAGCTTTTACCCTGAGCACAAGTTTTGGTTTTTGGTTTTGTTTTTGTTTTTGTTTTTTATTTTTTTTTTTTCTGTTATAATTTTTGGGTTACAGTCTATATATGTCGAAAAAGGAAATTCAAATTTCAGGGTTGGGGTAAAAGTCATAAAACAAATGCAGATTTTGAGCCCACTAGGGAGCCTGATGTGGGGCATGTGTTACAATGTTTCTGATTTAGCTTCTTTCTTTCAGAGGATTGTCTCCTGCAGAAGCAGAGTTCAGTTATCTCAATACAGCACGTACCTTAGAACTTTATGGAGTTGAATTGCACTATGCTAGGGTAAGTTTAGATGAACTAGTATTGAAATGTAAAAATGGATTCCTCTGAGATTTATGGGAAAATAAATATTTATTTTTAGGAAGTTTTTCTGGCTGCTGCTTACAGGAGAAAAAATGAAAATAATATCTTACTAGGTAACTAACTGTGATTTACTTATTTTGGTAGCTGCTGCTTCACTCTAGTGAAGGTATTTCTTTGCTTAAATCTGGGCTTAGTTATATACATGTTATTCAGGTTGAGCCTTGTTGACCTGAATGCCAGTTCAGTCTGCTGCAGGTGAATAAGAAAAATATGCTTGTTGAATGTGCTTTTGGTATTTACAGTCAGTTTTGAAAAATATTTAATCTGGTTCCTATTATAACCAAATTATAAATCATTGGCTTTATATAATATGAACTGTTAATGTAAAGTGAGGTTCTATAATTTCATATAATGTCAGTTATATCTGGTAAAGCAAGTTGCTCAAGGTCTTGACTCAAACAAGCTTAACCTGTCAGTACAGTGCTATCATTTCTGCAAAGCTTCTAAATATATTTTTTAGTAACTAAGACACCTTTTTTTTTTTTAAATATTCTTGTCCAACTCCATAAGGTTAAAGAAACAGATAATAGAATTTGAAATTAATTATTTCAAATAGGATCTGTTTCTGTCGATGAACTACCCAGACTTCTTTCCTGCCTTCCCTTTCCTTGATTATCCTCCCACTCCATGAGTGCCTTCATTCCTCTTGCCCGTTCTTCCATGCTCCATAAAAGTGTCAGTAGCCCTGCCCAGGAGCCTGCATCATGCTGTGTTGCTGGGAACTTTCCACTTTTCACATACTGTTACTTATCTATCGCTGTAGGTCTTGTTACATGGATTGCCGTTATTTAAAGCTGATTTTTTTTTTATTATAGTTATAATCACACTGCTGTCTATATCCTACTAATATCCTACACATACAAAGAAATGTATAGCAAGTGTTTGATTAGAGTACAAAGATATTTCAGGAAAAATGTGCTATTTAAATACGTTTACAATATTGTTTGGTTTAGAATCTCTCCTCTCTCTGTTCTGAGATTGCAATTTCATTTCAGGTAGGAATTTAAGTTGCTGGTTGCTTTTAGTATAGCAAATCTCAAGCTAGTCTCTTAGTACTGTTGTTTGTAATGAACTGTTAGGATACTTTATATTATGTATTTGTTCAAAGTTGGTGGAAGACAGATGATCTAACTTAAGAAATTAAAATTCTGTGGTAGTGTATAAAGAAATCGGAGCAAACATTCGGCCTTGTCCTAAATAGTAATGAATAATTCTTTCTTGTCTTATTAAAACATATTTCCTTTTATGTTAGTTGAGATCTGTTGTACTATGGTAATTGTGTATTTAGAGAGAGAGATGAGTATGAATGTATATGATGTTTCAAACATTTATATTGTTCTTCAAGTAATTTTCTCTTTTCTTTTACAGGATCAGAGTAACAATGAAATAATGATTGGAGTGATGTCAGGTGGAATACTAATTTTTAAGAACAGAGTACGAATTAACACTTTTCTGTGGTAAGGGCAGCTGTTCAAGCTAATATTTTTTGTTTAGTGTTTCAAGATATATTTTCACCGTTGTCAGTATCACATGCTTTTAAAAAGAGTGAAACTTCATTGTAGCATATCAAGTTGGAATGATTTAACTTATGCTGTGAGATGGGTAATTTTGTGATGGGGTTTTGTCTTGTTCTGCATGCTGTGCTGTTAAGTATTTGTGGTGCAAACTGTAATGAATTTTAAAACAGTTTTTCTTCAGAAGCTTGTAAGCATACTTTGTTTAATTTACTCTATAGCCAGGGCCAGTGTTATGGTCTAGCTCACAGTCTTTAAAGAGACAACTGATCTTAAAAATGCTAACCTGGAGAGTGATTACTCTTACCTGTTTTGTCGCATATCACTTGATTGCACTGTGTATATTAATTTTAATATGGGTATGGTACTTGAGGATAACTGAGGTAGAGCATTCAGAACACTGTCATCTCTTGATCCACAGATAACCATTTTCATGGTAAGGATCATAGAATCATAGAATCATAGAATAGTTAGGGTTGGAAAGGAACTTAAGATCATCCAGTTCCAACCCCCCTGCCATGGGCAGGGACACCTCACACTAAACCATGCCACCCAAGGCTATGTCCAACGTGGCCTTGAACACCGCCAGCGATGGAGCATTGACAGCTTCCCTGGGCAACCCATTCCAGTGCCTCACCACCCTTACAGTAAAGAATTTCTTCCTCATACCAATCTAAACTTCCCCTGTTTAAGTTTGAACCCATTACCCCTTGTCCTCTCACTACAGTCCCTCATGAAGAGTCCCTCCCCAGCATCCCCATAGGCCCCCTTCTGATATTGGAAGGCTGCTATGAGGTCTCCACACAGCCTTCTCTTCTCAGCCCCAACTTTCTCAGCCTGTCTTCATACGGGAGGTGCTCCAGTCTCCTGATCATCCTCGTGGCCCTCCTCTGGACTTGTTCCAACAGTTCCGTGTCCTTTTTGTGTTGAGGACACCAGAACTGCACACAATACTCCAAGTGAGGTCTCAGGAGAGCAGAGTAGAAGGGCAGGATCACCTCCCTCAACCTGCTGGTCACGCTCCTTTTGATGCAGCCCAGGATATGGTTGGCTTTCTGGGCTGCAAGTGGATGCTGCCAGCTCATGTTCATTTTCTCATCAACCAACACCCTCAGGTCCTTCTCTGCAGAGCTGCTCTGAATCTCTTCTCTGCCCAACCTGTAGCTGCACCTGGGATTGCTCCGACTCAGGTGTAGGACCTTGCACTTGTCATGGTTAAACTTCATCAGGTTGACATCAGCCCACCTCACAAGCGTGTCAAGGTCCCTCTGGATGGCATTTCTTCCCTCCAACATATCAACTGAACCACACAGCTTGGTGTCATCGGCAAACTTGCTGAGGGCGCACTCAATCCCACTGTCCATGTCACCGACAAAGATGTTGAACCAGACCGGTCCCAACACTGATCCCTGGGGGACACCACTTGTTACTGCTCTCCAGCTGAACATTGAGCCATTGAGCACAACTCTTTGTGTGTGGCCATCCATCCAGTTCTTTATCCACTGAGTGGTCCATCTATCAAATTGATGTCTCTTCAACTTAGAGAGAAGGATGTCATGTGAGACAGTGTCAAACGCTTTGCTCAAGTCCAGGTAGATGACATCAACTGCTCTACCCCTGTCCATCAGTTCTGTAGCCCCATCATAGAATGCCACCAGATTGGTCAGGTAGGATTTCCCCTTAGTGAAGCCATGCTGGCTGTCACCAAGCACCTTGTTGTTTTTCGTGTGCCTTAGCATGCCTTCCAGGAGAATCCGCACCAAGATTTTGTCAGGCACAGAGGTGAGACTGACTGGTCTGTAGTTCCCCGGCTGATCCATTTTCCCCTTCTTGAAAATGGAGGTTATATTTCCCTTTTTCCTGGCCCAGTTAGAATTAAACTTGGCTAGGGATGTTAAGGATAACAGGAAGGGATTCTGTAGGTACATTGCAAATAAAAGGCAGGCTAGGGACAACGTGGGCCCTCTCCAGAAGCTATCGGAAGAACTGGCTACCCTGGATTTAGAGAAGGCTGAGGTTCTTAATGACTTCTTTGCCTCAGTCTTCACTGGAAAATGCTCTGACCATACCACCCAAGTCTTGGAAGGCAGACGCAGTAAGAATGAAGACCTTAGGCCCACTGTAGGAGAGGATCTGGTTCAAGACCATCTTAGGAACCTGAACGTACACAAGTCCATGGGACCCTATGAAATCCATCTGCGGGTCCTGAAGGAGCTGGCAAATGAAGTTGCTAAGCCGCTGTCCATCATATTTGAAAAATCATGGTAGTCAGGTGAAGTTATTCCAATTCTGTAATTTATATCTCTTGTAACTAAAATAATTTTTAAAGCTGTTCTATAAACACAGGGGTTATCCTCATTAAACATATTACTCTAGTTATTAGTCTTTTTAAGTTGGGATCCTGTTCTTATTTATACACATAAGAAGGGAAAAGATCTGAAAGAAATTCTGTTCTGCATTATAAGTTCTGTAGTACACAACAGAAGTTGTGTTACCTTCTCCAATGCTTTTTTTTAGTTTCCTCAGAAGTAACCTTCCCTTGGTTTCATTTGTCTGCCTTGAATCTACTTTGACAGCCTTACTTATTACATATGTTGTAGAGTATGCTATAACAGCATTCTGAGTGGACGAAGTCAGCCATATGAAATTATCAAAATAGACATTAGTTCATGAGGCACAAAAGCTGTTCACTCTAGAAAAATAATGAAACATTTTCATTTGCTACTGGTGTGTGTGCTTGGACAACGCAGCCCTGGACTTTAGAATTCTAAGGTTCTTGGCTTGTCTGTAATCTTTGTATAAGCAGATTTAATTGATTACCAGAATTGAAATTGGAAAAACTTTTCTCTGAGTTCAAACTGATAAGGGCAGTTGAAATCCTTGGGTTTTTCTTGTTTTCTGTTAACACAGGGCAAGATCCATTACCTATAGTTAGTGACCTGTTTTTACTTAGTAAGTTGCTGTGCGGAGATGCAAGATGTTAGTCACAGTCTTGGCTTTCCTGCAACCCAAGGAATTTCTGCAACATTCTGGTTTTCTGTGCTAAGCTTCTCAAGTGTTGTAGGCTGTTAGGTATTCTGTGGTTTACCATGTTGACAGTGAGAATGGTCAAATTTCAGTAGATTTTTTGAGAGAAATTAAAAACAAAGCTATGGCATAGCGTGTTATCCACAGACAGATATAACTGAACATGCTAAACATTTGCTTATAAGCATTCAAGGGAAAGTAAGCCTGAGGCAGTTATGGAGCATGTAAATTTTCAGTGTCCATGGTTACTTGGATAAATTAAAACTAGATCATGCAATGGTAAGTCTGGAACTACTGTACTAGTCAGTCAGACCTGCCTTTGTATTAGTGACACATAATATGAAAGATACGTTTCATCTGGTAAGAGTTCTGAAGTGTTAGAGCCGTTTCTGGGTTAGGGCTGCTTTATAAATGCAATACTGTAGTAATCAGGAAGGTTTTAATTCAGGCTGCTTTTACTGCTGTTATTTTGGGGAAAACAGTAATAGTAGAAATCTGTTCTATAAAACACACCAGTAAATTACTAAGTGCGTACAATGTAAGTCATAATTAAGGTACATCTCCCTGCTGGAATCTAGAGGTTTGTGTGAGCTCTGCTTCATATTGTTTATATGCCAAGAATGCTGATCTAAATTCTTAGTGTGGTTTTGTGTGTGTGTGTAATTACTTAAACAGTTCTTCTTTGTGTTCAACTATATCAGCTGACATGGGGGATATTAATTTCTTCCTGTGAATGCTATAGTACCAGCATAAAAAAAAAAAAGGAAACTAGAACCAAACCACCCCCCCCCCCTTGTCCTGTTATAGGCTTTCTTTTCCTATGAGTAATAATCATGAATGTCAGTTCTTGCAAGATAGCTCAATAGTAGACCTATTACCTTTCCTTTTTACCCGTAGTCAAGCAGCTGCTCCAGTGACACCAGTACTGATACTTTTTCTTCTCGATTCCATTTACTGTTCCTCCTGTGCACCTGAAGCTGTGTAATGTCTTCCCAGTGCTTTATGGCAGCAGCAAATGTTAGATACCGGTTTTTCAGTACTCCTGAACTGAGTTTTGAGACAACTGAGAGGATAGACACACATGTATGTTAGAAGAAATAAAGGTTTAACTGTGTAGCTCAGAAGAATTGAGTAAAATGTCTTTATCCTCTCCCTCTTAATTTGATATCATATCTAAATTGTATGTTATGGACCTTATGATCCTGGAGATAAGTGAAACAGGAGGGAGACAAGGCAGGAGTAAGGCAAAACAAAAGAAACTGCCTTGTATCCAGTGTGTCCTAATTTGATCTTCCTGTATTGTGGGTAATTTCTCATTCCCCCAGTGTGGGAGGGCTGAAGTCCTTAGTGTGAAGCAGGGCTTGATATCATGAGACTCCTTCCACATGTTTGAGTACAATCTTCACTTTAGATAAGGACCTTTACATATCTCTTCATTTAAAAGATGTATCTTATGATTTAGGATGTCTGAAGTGACTGGAAAATCATACCAGGAAAATATTTTTTTTATGCCTGCTTGTTCTTACCCTTTTTTTTTGATATATACCACTGCCAAGAGTTGGAGAAAGAAAACACAGGCAGACATGCGTTTGCTTTGGCTGGCTATGGATATTCTTATTTAATGACTAGCAGGGTATTAGCAGTGCATATGAACTCACTGTTATCTGCTGTATTTTTTTTTTAATAGCTGAGATTCAGCTTTGCTGAATCATTTCTTTGTACTTCAACAGTGACTTTTGCAGGTTGAGTTAGACCTTATTTGCTCATGTTACAGTTTTGAGTCCGTTCCAGATGCTTTCAGGCTTAAGAGGCAGCTGACTTCACTGCCTAAATTATGGGGTAAGATTAAAAACCAGTATGTATAGCTTCCATCCTTATCATACTCCTTGAGTCTGTAAATCACTAAAGGCAGTGATTTCTTTAGCACGAGGGAAAACAAAGAGTAAAAGTTAGTAATATGTTTTTATAAACAGAATAATTTTGATTTATTGTCAGGTTTTTTGTTGGCATGCTAATCACACCTGAGATGTTGTAGAGCATGCACAGTTCAGCTTTTAGAAAAGGTATATATTAAAATGTTCTTTTAATTGCTCTGTACTCAAAAATTTTGGAAAATTAATCATGACCTGCTTCTGGTTAACTGCAGCCTAAATAGCCTCATTAATCTTTTCTTCTGTTCATTTCCATGGTCTGGCTGCTATAATCATAGAATCATAGAATCGCCTTGATTGGAAGGGGCCTTAAAGGTCATCTGGTTCCAACCTCTCCCTGCCATGGGCAGGGATGTTAGTCCCTAGTCACTTGTGTTTATCCCAACCAGCAAATTTAGGATCCATCCCTAATTACTCTTAAGTGATTGTCAGAGGAGGTGCTAAGAAAATTGCTGCACTGCTTGCTTTTTTTTTTGTTGTTTTTATAACTAATGGCAAAGCTAGGAAAGAGAAGATAAATAGGAAAAGATTTCAATAAGCATAATATAACAGCTGATGTTCACAGACTCCTTGTATGTTACTGGAGATAGAAACTCTCTTGATGAATTAGGACATCCAAGTTAGGTTCCTCTCTGAATTAATCCCCTGGAGAAAAATGTTACCATTTGCCTAACTTAAGAAGATTCTATATATCTATTTCTATATATAAATATCCAACTTAGGTGTCAATGTTTTGATTCTCATCCTTCCTAGTCCAGAGGGTTTTTTATTCAATAAGGTGATTAATATGCAAGTAATAATTCCAGTCATTATTAATGTCCCTATGTATTCTTCATTAATAAGTTTATGATGAAAATTGTAGCACTGTCTTCACTGATGTGTTGGGGTTTTTTTTTAATTGTGAGGTTGGTTTTGGTTTGGGGTTTTTTGGGGTTTTTGTTTTGGTATTTGACTTTTTTGGGGGGGGGGGAGTTGTTTTGTTTGTTTGTTTTCTTTTGTTTTGTTTTCTTTCTTTTGTAGCTTTACCAAAGCCCATATAATAGCTTGAAGTACAGGGACCATCAGATTACAGTTCAGATTAGTAAGGGTGCTCTGTGTAAACATGCTATCTAAAAGGTTGATTGTAAGCCCTGAAGAGTTTGCAGTGTAATTTCCTGCAAGGTAGCTGTGTGATCCAGATTCTCTTGTGCTTTGAGTTTCATGACAATTGTCAGCGAAATCTCCATTGAGTGACCAAAATAACACTCCTGTATATTTAATAAAGGATGCACATTATCTTAATATTGCATTTCTTTGAAAAAATATGTAATTAGATTGTGATGGAAATATGGCCTGTCTTTTCACATTTAGCATGACTAGCATTGCAGTGACTATGCAAAATTGTCTGGAGTTCCTGTCAGCATCTCGTATGTTTATAACCTACAAGATAAAAAGATCTGTAGGCTGATTTTTCCCTGTCATGTGATATTTTAAATGTTTTTTCCTCCTTATAGTGTGATAATTTTTTTTATTTGTTTTTAACTTGATAAATACCAAGATTGCAAGTCCTTATCTTCGTGCTTTTATCTTGTCTTAGCTATTTAACTAAAACAAGTTCTGGTTATATTTAAAGGCATATAAGAACCCAGAGAAAGAACATCTTTCAGGAATCGTGTGAACTTGAAAGTATTATTTTCATATTTTAAGGGATAATGAAAGCGGTGTCAGAAAAGAGAACATCTGATTGGAATGACCTGGGGATAGAGTAGCTCTTTGGAACTGGGAAAAGATATTTAAATTATCAACTGTCTTGGGTTTAGGATGGAAACAAGGGAGTTTGACAAATGACTTAAATAGAGGGCTTATAAATTTCAGATTATACAAGCTGTTTTATATAATCTTTGATATCTAATTTTTTGTCTTTGGAAATGAAATTGAATCTGTTCTCTCTAGAAAGTGTATTTTCAGTAGTATTTAAGTGTATTTAAGCCTTTAACCATGACTCGGTGTAGTGTTTAAATAATGTGGTTTTATTTTTCATTTAGGTTGAAGATTGTAAAAATTTCTTTTAAGTGCAAGCAGTTTTTTATTCAACTTAGGAAAGAATTGGTGAGTACCGCTTTAAGTATCTCAAAAAATGAGAGCAATGAAATCACATGCATGCATTATACTGGCTGATACTATGTTGATTCTTGCCTTTATCTGCAATTAAAAGTTCAGTTTCACCAATGTTCTGGCTATTTCAGTTCTCAAGTGAACCATTTCAGTGCTTCATAAGACTTCTTTTTTCTATTTGCCTTATATTTTAGATATGTTTAGTTTTACATTTGTATACAGAAAATGTAACTGGCTTATATAAGACAAGCATTGAAAAGGTTGAAAGTAAATCAGTGTTAAATTTAAATTCTGGAAGAAACCTAATTGAAACTAAAGGTAATTCTTAATGCTGCTTCAGTTGTGCATGTGCTTGTAAGAAAATGTTTCATTAAAACATGCTGATTTGCGTTATTCAGATTTAGTAATGCAAGTTGGCCGTATTACTTATATTTAAACAGAAGAGGTAAGAAAGTCTTTGCAGTTTTATATTACATATGGCAATTTTTTAGGCTTAGTTCTAAGTTTGGGGAAAAAGTTGAAGCTTTCTGTGAAGAATGTGTATGTTTCACTGCTTGTGGTGTGTGTTTGCTACCCTGTGAAGTACCACAGGACCACTGCACATTTAATTCGGCAAGAAATGGATTGTTCCATGCCTCCAAGAGATTAGTCTAAACCCAACCCAGACATATCACTGGGAAAAGATGGATAAATCAATTAAAAATATGACTATGTGCTTAACTCATCAGGTTAGAAGGTTTTGTACAGTTCTTACAGCTTAAAGGATTTGAAGAACTGAAATGCAGGCTTACTGACCAGATAAAAAAGGTGTATTCTAGGCAGAAATAGTATTGTAGGACTATTCCAGATTTAGGGACAATATGGTTAAACAAGAAAAATATAAGGAGGAAATACCTGTTATGTCAGATCAGGCTAATGGCAGGTGACTAGTACTGGTATTGAAAATAGGAGTCAGGTATATCTCTTAAAAGCAGATTCTTTAAAATGAGGCCCAGGGGTTTGCAGTTTTCACAAATGGAACTACCTGGTCACATGCAGACACCTTGTTCTGAATTAGTTAGCAGTAGAGGTTTAACCTGTGTGCCTTGAAGTAGTGTGAGGAGCTATCAGTTCAGAAGTAGAATCAGACGTGTTAGAGAATTTTGGAATAATTCTGTGTAGAAAGAAACGAATTTTGGATATTACATGAAATAAATGGGAGCACCTTGTAAATGTGAGTTAAAAAAAAAAAAAAGGTGATGATACAGAAGGGTGGAGGGAATATTTCATTGTAGAGATGCAAGTATTTCTTATTACCCTACAGGAGCTATACACTAGTTCTCAAAGGTAAACTGATCTCTGAAAGACCAGAGGTCAGATTTTGTCTTGATACCAACGTGTGTAACTTCCATTACAGTTGCAGGAATGTTGTATTTAGACCTGAGATAAGAATGTGGGCTTTTATTTGAAATTCAGAAACTATGAACTGCAGTTGTTTTCTAAATCAGAACTTGAGGAAAAGCCTGTAGTATCAATGTTCAGGACCTTGAAGGCTAAGATATGTAGAAATAAAATTGGATTTGGTACAGTACTTAAGTGTTTTCTCTTGTTTTCTGCAGAAAAAAGTTTCTGCATATAATCAAAGGTAATATAAAGATAATTTTCTAATCTTTTTTTCCTGTTGCTTTTTAGTACTCTGCATATTGTTACTCGCAGCAGAATGTAGTATATGTGACTACTATTATTTCTCTTCTGAGGCATCTTATCGAAGCCAAAAAATTAAGAAGCCTTGTACTGCTTTTCTTTAAACTCTATGTATCAGATGAAAACTGATGACAAGAACTTAATTTTCATTCATTCCGAGTATGAATATCATGAGATCAAAGCTCAAATTTGGCTTCCAAAAAATTACACCTAAACTAATTTTTTAATCAAACCTTATATTAAAATTATTTCCAGAGCTATTTTCCCTGAGTAGACTTGTAGGATAAGATTCAGCTCACCTTTACTCAGCTTCAGTTAAGTTAAAAGAACATAGTTTCTTTTGTGATAATTATCTCACTAAAGCTAGTCATTATACTTCCTCTGTAGTAACCAGGCACGTGAAAGGGTGGAACATCTTGCATGAATTGCAAGTATGTTTTACAGTGGAATAAGTTGTTCTCTGGTGATATATGCTTACTTGTGTTTTCACACCCATTAACAGTAAGGGAAGCCTAAATAACTCTCTTTAGGCAGAAGAAACTAGGTGAAGTGACTCAGTGATTGCACATTTGGTATGTAAAATGGCTCTGGTCTAGTGCTTTGAGTGTATACTTAAAAGCACCGATGTGGCAGCAAAAATATATTCATGGTATGCTGATGATGTGTTTTGAAGTTTTGTGTAAATATATACCAAATTCTACAGCTGAATAACAATATTAATTCAGATGCAAAGCTGAGATGCTATAAGACATTAAATTAGTGGACTTGAGAGAGGAATTCTCCAGTATTTTTTATTTTTTTTTTCCAAACTGGGCTACATATGCTTTTAAATAGTCCTAAACAGATATTTTTCAAATACTGTTAATGAGTGTTGAGGGCTTTTAATTGCAACTGTCCTCCAAAGTGCAAGTGCCTTATCTTTTAATCACCTATTAATTTTGTTCCCTGACTTGGCATTGCTTGGAGGCATCAACATAAGTAAAGAATTATTTGCCTACTTTTAATAGATTATATCTGTGTTTAAATAAATCACTTGAAGTCAGATGAAGCAGTCTAATGTCAAAATGATTTTCCACTGGTAGCATAATGTAATCTTGAATGGAAGCTGGTTTTATATTCTGACAATTATATAGCTGGAGCGTACATCCAGTGAGTAAGTTTTTTTTCCATTGTTTGTTTATGATTTTGTGGACAGAAAAGAATGTTTCACGTATGACTTCTTCATCCAGCATTAGAAGATCTCTGAGCCATAACTTTAGTGACAGGGTTGTTTTCACCATTTTTTTGTTTGTTCTTCCAGTTCCATATGCTGCTTCCCTTCCATGCTTTGAAGCTGCTTGAGAATAATTCAGTAGTGTCATTTTTCTAGTTGTTTCCCTAAGATTCTCTGGTTTTAGTTAGTTGTATCCATTGCTGTTGTAATATAAATAGCATCAAACTCATAATGCTGCCCAACATACTTTAGTGGTCTTGATTCTTTGACAGCCAAATAAGCTGTTCGACATTGTCTTCTGCTCTTTTAGAGCTCAGATGTCCACTGCAAAATTGAGTCTGTAACGAAACCATATCACAGGTATTGTCCACAACCAAGACTTGGTTTCAGTGAGTGGTCAAATATTTCTATTTATTTATTTATATATATGTAAAAAAATCAGTTATATATCTGAAGTTTGGGCTTAGAATTTTTTCTTCTTACTTCTAGAAACAAATTGGGCTAGAATCACAGGGTGCTATATGGGTTTATCTGCCCAAGTACGTACTTGTTCTTATGTAACACTGGCATTTTTTAGATGCCTAGTTGATTGTTGCCTAATCCTGTTGAAGTTTCTGTCTTTTTTGTTTGTTTTGGTTTTTTGTTTGTTTGGGTTTTTTTGGTGAAGAGCAGATATTGTTGGTACAATCTGCATTGAATTTAAGCTTCCACAGGACTTTTTTCCACTATTTGCGCAATATCTAGAGTCTCTGGTGCATCTGCCATTTATAAATTGCAAGTCATTTTGTCTCTCTGAGATGGGTAGGGAATTTTTGTTTTGTCCTGGGATTTTTCTTTGTTTAGGCAAAGTGAAACAGGCCCACTAGAGAGTATGATTTTCAACCCAGTTTCTGTCCTGACCAGTAAGAGGTCTGCTCTGAAGCTGCTGTTTCAGAGAATCATGGAATGGCTTGGGTTGGATGGGACCTTAAGGATCACCTAATTCCAGCCCCCCTGCTGTGGGCAGGGACATCTTTCATGCGACCAGGTTGCTCAAAGCCCAGTCCAGCCTGTCCTTGGGCACTGCCAAGGATGAGGCAGCCACAGCTTCTCTGGACACTCTGTTCCAGGGCCTCACCACCCTCATAGTGAAGAATTTCTTTCATCTATCTAATCTAATCTAAATCTACCCTCTTTCAGTTTAAAGCAATTCCCCCTTGTTCTGTCACTACACATCCTTGTAAAAAGCCCCTCTCCAGTTTTCTTGTATGCCCCCTTTAGATACTGGCTGCTGTCAGGTGTTCCTGGAGCCTTCTCTTTTTTAGGCTGAACAAGCCCAACTCTCTGAGCCTGTTGTCATAGAATCATAGAATAGCTAGGGTTGGAAAGGACCTTAAGATCATCGAGTTCCAACCCCCCTGCCATGGGCAGGGACACCTCACACTAAACCATGCCATCCAAGGCTATGTCCAACCCCACCTTGAATGCCGCCAGGGATGAAGCATTCACAGCTTCCCTGGGCAACCCATTCCAGGGCCTTACCACCCTTACAGTAAAGAATTTCTTCCTCATATCCAATCTAAACTTCCCCTGTTTAAGTTTGAACCCGTTACCCCTTGTCCTATCACTACAGTCCCTCATGAGGAGTCCCTCCCCAGCATCCCTATAGGCCCCCTTGAGGTATTGGAAGGAGAGGAGCTCCAGCCCTCTGATTGTCTTCATGGCCCTCTTCTGGACTCAGTCTGATAGGTCCACGTTGTTCTTATTTTGAGGGCCCCAGAGCTGGATGCAGTACTGCAGGTGGGGTCCCACCAGAATGGAGTCGGGGAGAATCACCTCCCTCTAACTGCTGGCCACACTGCTTTTCCTGCAGTCTGGGATATGGTTGGCTTTCTTGGCTGCAGTTCCAACTGCTTCACTCTTCTCCCTCTCTATAGTAAGTAGACTGTTTTCCTCTCTCTAATAAGAACCATGGACACAATTAGTAAGACAGTAATTTCAGAGCAGAATCCAACTGTAACTCCCTGAGATTGCCTTCTAACACTGTCTCTGCAGACCTAAGGCCCTGAAATACCTGTCCGTCATTGTCATACAGAGCATTCAGCATCTTCCTGGAGTCTTGTGCTGTAAAAACATTCTCATAGGATGCAGTATAACCATCCTGTTATTTTGTGTGCTTTTGGCTGAAGTACATGGACATTGTGAATGTTGCCTTGGAGTCTTATGCTGACCGCTCATTGTTTCAAGCCTATGATTTTCAAGGAAAACAGTGGCAAACGTAAGCTCAATCCAGCTACAATACAGCAGTAGAGCCAGGGCTTGCACTCCAGAATCATCAGCAAAGATTAATTTCAAGTGCCAGACTTATGTTTGGGTATTACAGAAGCTGCAAGTGTGGACAGAAGGATGGGTGCACTTGGGAGCCAATATCTTATACTCTTCTGTACCTCAAAGATGGATTCCTAGCTGTAATTGAGATGAAGGGTGGGGTCTGAGAAACACTTCTCTCTGCACTGCAATGAAAGCCTTAAAAGCTATGAATAGAACTATTGTTAAAGTACCTTTAAAGCTCTAACACACCAAGTTCCTGTGAAAGTGCTGTTTCGCATTACAATTAAGCTGATCTAGCTGCAGCTCCTTCTCATCATGATACCAGCTCCTCCTTCATGCTTCATGCCTGATCCAGTGATCAGATGGTGGCATGAGAATCAGAGCAGCTCCTTCTCTGGAATACAAAATAAGGGAAACAGCAGGGCATTTTATTTTTCCCCAACCCATAATTATAATGCTTTGAGTGACATGAAAATGCATTATCATCAGCTCATATAACATGTCCAGTTCTCTTTTCCAGCAGTGTAAAAGGCTGACAGAGCATTAAAATTTGCTACATCATGAGAACTTCCTGTTGGAACTTAACATCTGAGCTGGTTCATCCTTTACTGGATCCAGACGAGGCAGTTCATAATTTTGCATAGTTAGTTGGTCTCTTGCAGAATAGCAATGTATCGTGTTTATATTATTGTACATTTACTTTGTTCATAAAGCCTTTTCTAACTGAATAGGTAATGGATTTAATTTGTTCTGTTAATGTCTAGAAAATAGAAGGGACAGTTCTCAATACTTGGAAATTAAGAGAATGTAGCACATTTTTGTAAGTTGAAATGAAGTATCAGGTTTTAGTTTCTTGGATATAATTTCTTGAATTTCACCAATAGGTACTCAGGACTTGCTGTTTATTTTTTAAATCCATTTTATTCTTTACTCTTCATCATGTGGCTGAAAATGCAGTGTTGTTCTTAGCTGTTAGTCATGAGGACTTCCCAAATGTAACACTGGGAGAAGGGTTGCAAGTCTGTGCCCTGGTATTTTAGCAGATCTAAAGATGAGCAGACCAGCAAAAGTGTAACTTGCAAAAGGAGTTACTGCTACGTGAAAACAGTTAAGGTGTGCTAAATGTTGTGGAGGATTTAGTACTGTGAAGAGAAAGAGTGCTAATGGTGTGTTTTGACCTACAAAGGCTGTAATCAAGCTCCCTCAACAGGCAGAACAGCTTAGCTTGTTTTGCAGTTTTCCTTCTTTGCTTTACCATGAATTGAATTAATCATTTAGAAGCCTGAACATCAGTTGCTCTCAAGATCAGTACCTGTTCCCAATTTCTAATTGGCACATGTTCGTTGTAGTTCCTCACCTTAACTTTGGTAATCTTGAACCAGGGAAGCATGTTGCTTCAAAGTTCTTTAGTCAGAGAAATGTTTTAATGCAGCTTGGGTCCTGCCTTTTGGAACCATTTCTTTCCATCTGTTTGTTTCAATATCACTAAACTGACTGTTAACCTTTCAGCAAGCTCATTTAAAAAAAAGGAAAATCGTTTAAAGAAGGCATTTTTAGAGGCTTTAGAATCTTAAAAATACTTAGAGGTATTTTTAAGGGGTTTATGATCCACAAAGTTACTGTAAAAGTAGATAACCACCTCAAAAACCATAATGTAAAAAAAATAGATTTAAATAACCCAAATCTAACAGTATCTATTTTAATTTCAGAAGTAACTGTGAATAATTTTTATCTGACATAAATTCTTCTCATTTTTAGCATGAATCTAGAGAAACATTACTGGGATTCAATATGGTGAATTACCGCGCATGTAAGAATTTGTGGAAAGCTTGTGTGGAACATCACACGTTCTTCCGTTTGGACAGACCGCTCCCCCCTCAGAAGAACTTTTTTGCACATTATTTCACTTTGGGTTCCAAATTCCGGTACTGGTAAGTGCTGATTTGAAATACATGCAAAAGAACATAAGAGAACAGGTAACTTGTTAATGAACATGAGGAATTATTTAAAATCTATATTAAAAGGTTTCATAATTCAAGTAGTTTTTGAATCCTGCAACTGCCCCCTTCCCCTGCTGGCCTAAGTTTCAAATGTTGTCAGTAATTCTCTAGGCTATCTTGAAAATATAATTATTGCATTATTGGGGGTTGTTATGGAGTTAGTACTCTGAGATTGTCTCACAGGCTGCATTCGCCTGCTTACCTGCTGGGTTATGTTTTTCTTAAAAATGTTGTCTCAGAAATTCAGAGTCTTTGACCTGGTGTTTTTGAAAACTGATGGATCTCAGATCTTGCGTGCAGCAACAGCAACAAACCAGACCTAAATAAAGATCAAATAGAAATCAAGGAAAAGAAGCTTAAACAAGTAAAGCCCACTTAAGCTAGATGCATACAAATAGGAACTAGGTAAAAACAAAAGACATATATTTTCTGCACCAAAGCCAGAAGTTTAGAAAATAAGGATGAAGTTAAGTCCATCACTTTTTAAAGGTGAATTTAATATGCAAAAAGCTTATAGGTGCAAAGAATGCTGTGGGATAACTATAATCCCCAATTGTAATTTTTATTGTAACGATGGAATGGGTGGTGTTGGGTTTTAATGTTTTATGCTTTTTAAAAAAAAAAAAAAAACAAAAACATAAAATAATCTCAGTTCAGTAACTGAGTTGACTGTCTCTGCAAGTCATGCAGCATGCCAATGGCTTAAATCATGCCAGAAGTAGAGAATAATGGAACTACTACTAATCATCCATCTAGAATGGGAACAGTGTCTGTGATGTACGAAGAGAGATGCTGAAAAGCTAGAAAACACAATAACAGACTATTTCTGTTAAACTTGTGAATTGCATAAATATATAAAGAGGAAAGTAATTCAGTGGCAAAATTTTTATGCCATCTGTGCTTTTGACCAGCATTCACACACCCATTTGAGAAACAGCATTCTGTGATCCTGAACAGTATTTGAAGCTTGATTCAGTGTTGCTGTGGTGAATTTTGGGGAACTTTTTAATTTCTTTAAAGATTTTGAATTTGAATCATTGTGGTTACTATTACAGAATGGCTCTTTGATGATGACATTCAACTTATGTTAATGTAAGATGAAAAGGGAAACTGCATAAAAATGAAGAAGGTCGTTAAAGTTAATGAAGCAGCCAAAAGGCTAGAATTTCTGGAAGTAGTTTGAGAGGTTGTTTAGAGGCAGCGTAATAGTAGTAACTGGCATACAAGGTTAAGGGCGCTGGGCTTGTTTAACCTAGAGAAGAGGAAGCTGCGAGGGTTAGCAAGGCTAACGCTCCTTCAGGGGCAGTGTCAGAAATGGTGGAGACAAACTTGTGCTGGCAATGGCAGGTGGTAGAACAAGGGGCAGCAACCACAAATTTCACCCCAAAGGTTGTAGCTGGAAATGTTTTTGGGGTTTTGATTTCTTGGAGGATAGTGCATTACTGTAACAAGTTACACAGAGTGGCTGTGTAATCTATTTTTGGAGGCTTTCAAAACTTGTCTAGACAAAGCCGTGGCCAGACATGTCCTAGTGTTAGCAGGAGATTGGAGTAGAGACTTCTAGCCAACATTTCTTTGATTAAAACCAACTAATAAAATACTAAACTGCCAGGGCTAGACTGAACTATCTCCAGTTCTGAAAGAAATCAAAGACATGAAATGGTTGAATTATTAAATGTGTTACATATTCTATTGTATCTATTGAAATAAAAGATTCTAATGCAACAGTTCTAAAAAGCTTCCAGGAGGGATCAAGAAGACTGCTGATAAGAAAATCTGACTTCTGCACACTGTGCTTGCATTTTCAAAGTGGTTCTAAAACTGTTCCTCACCAAATACTGGAACTGCCAAAACACAGAATCATAGAATCATAGAACAGTTAGGGTTGGAAAGGACCTTAAGATCATCTAGTTCCAGCCCCCCTGCCATGGGCAGGGACACCTCACACTAAACCATGCCACCTAAGGCTCTGTCCAACCCAGCCTTGAACACCGCCAGCCATGGAGCATTCACAACTTCCCTGGGCAACCCGTTCCAGTGATACATTAGTAACTGTGAACTGTTTTAACCAGGTGGGAAACAAGTAGGTCCCTTCTTCACAAAGAAGGGAAGTTACTACCGAAGCGATACAAGGCTTTGTAGCAAAAGCTGAAGTTGACTGTCAAAAGTTTTGGTGGTATGTCGCAATGAGGGGCGGGTAGGCAATAAATGGTAGATGAAGCACAGTGTCCAAAAATGAAAAATAATCTACACAAGGGGAGAAAAGAGGAGGAGCATCAATTAGAAGCAAGTTATTACTGTCTTGGAGTTTCATAGTTCTCTAAAAACATTAAATCAATTATTAGTAGCTGTTAGAGAAAGACAATTACAATGTTAAAGTTATTGGAATGGAATAGGGGAAAATACAGACGGCTTACTGCTTGTCAGGGTTAAAAATGTGCAACACCAGGAAGTTAGGAGGCAGCAGTTTTGAAAAAAAAACCAACATATTAGATTCACACCATGGCAGAGGTTGGAAGGCAGCTCTGGACCCTGTCTAGGGTAATGCCCTGTTCAAACAGGGTCCACTATTGCAGGTTGCCTTAGGACTGTGTCCAGCCAGGTTTTAACTGTATCCAAGAATGGAGACTCTGCACTATCCCTGAGCAACCTGATCGAGTGTTTAACAACCTTCACAGTAAAAAAGGGGTTGGTTGTAGTTTTTTTGAGGGGGTTTGGGCACGTTGTTGTTGTCATTCCCTCCCCCGTTTAGGTGGTGTATCCCATAATTCAGTTTGTGACATTGCTTCTTCTCCTGTTTCTGGGCCCACTGAAAAGAGTCTGGCTGTATGTTTTATTTCCCTCTTCAGGCGTTTATACACGCTCATTTGATCCCCAAGTGTTCTTTTCCTGAGACTGAGCAGCCCACATAAGTCAGTTGTTCTGGGCCCTTAATTGTCTTTGTGGCCTTTGGCTTGACTCGGGGGAACCTGGAACTCAACACAACACTCCACATGTGGCCTTACCTGTGTTGAGTAAACCTGCTTTCTAGCCAGTTGACCCACAGCCTCTGTGTTGGGTTATTCCTTCCCCTCCAGGTGCAGGTTGTTGCATTCCCCTTCACTGAATTTTGTGAGATTCCAGTTGGCTCATTTCTCCAGCATTCACACATCCAGTAGTTCTGTAGTATGAATATGAAAATAGCAAATTATTTGTTCATTTCTTTGTGTGAATGTTCCTGTAAGGAACAGAAAAGAGCAGAGTTTTAAGCATCAGTGTCATTTGCCGATGACACCAAGCTGTGTGGTTCGGTTGATACGCTGGAGGGAAGGGATGCCATCCAGAGGGACCTTGACACGCTTGTGAGGTGGGCTGATGAAGTTTAACCATGACAAGTGCAAGGTCCTACACCTGGGTCGGAGCAATCCCAGGCACAGCTACAGGTTGGGCAGAGAAGAGAATCAGAGCAGCTCTGCAGAGAAGGACTGAGGGGTGTTGGTTGATGAGAAAATGAACATGAGGAGGCAGTGTGCGCTTGCAGCCCAGAAAGCCAACCGTATCCTGGGCTGCATCAAAAGGAGCGTGACCAGCAGGTTGAGGGAGGTGATCCTGCCCCTCTACTCTGCTCTCCTGAGACCTCACTTGGAGTATTGTGTGCAGTTCTGGTGTCTTCAACATAAAAAGGACATGGAACTGTTGGAACAAGTCCAAAGGAGGGCCAACGAGAATGATCAGGGGACTGGAGCACCTCCTGTATGAAGATAGGCTGAGAAAGTTGGGGCTGTTCAGCCTGGAGAAGAGAAGGCTGCGTGGAGACCTCATAGCAGCCTTCCAGTATCTGAAGAGGGCCTATATGGATGCTGGGGAGGGACTCTTCATTAGGGACTGTAGTGAGAGGACAAGGGGTAATGGGTTCAAACTTAAACAGGGGAAGTTTAGATTGGATATGAGGAAGAAATTCTTTACTGTAAGGATGGTGAGGCCCTGGAATGGGTTGCCCAGGGAAGTTGTGAATGCTCCATCACTGGCGGTGTTCAAGGCCAGGTTGGACATAGCCTTGGGTGGCATGGTTTAGTGTGAGGTGTCCCTGCCCATGGCAGGGGGGTTGGAACTGGATGATCTTAAGGTCCTTTCCAACCCTAACTATTCTATGGTTCTACGATTTAAGGACATGTGTTTTCTGACTCTCTGCCTTGGCCTGAAGTTATAAATGGGGAAGTGGCTGCAAGAGGGAGATTTGCTGGTATCTTTCCCCCAGTTCTTAACTGCTGATAGGCACTCGAAAAAAGCCCCTGTATATTTTTCTAAAACAGAAATTATGAAATATTATAAAGGATCTTTGATTTGACACAAGACATCTGCTCTTATCTGAAAAGTCAGCAAGTTCCAAGATCTAATCTTGGTTTTGACAAGTTGTGTAGAAGAATACAAGCCTGATGTGCTTATTATCTAATTTCTTCACGGTATTTTGCTGAACTCAGTAGTGACTAAGTTATTAGCAATTCAGGGAGTAGTTTAGGGAGAGTTCAGAGGGGATGCTGTAACTTTTGATTGTGACTGTAACAGGAAAGATTATAGTGTTATCCAAAGGTCCAAGCAGGACTTTCTTACTGCTTTGGATAAGAAGAAAAAGGAAGAGAAAGCTTTATGTTATGCCTGAAATTAATTGGTCTTTATTACAGTTACACTATAATAGGAAAGAAGACCTTTTTTTTTTTGTTTTGTTTTTATAGAGATGTTTCAATTTTAAGCAATAAAATGTTATCCTAACTTTGTTGTATTTAGTGGTTTAGTTTTGTTTTGTTTTCCAGTGGGAGAACAGAGGTCCAGTCTGTGCAGTATGGTAAAGAAAGAGCAAACAAAGATAGGGTATTTGCAAGGTAAGCAATTTATGTTTGTACAAGATCAGTAAGTCTCCTGTTTGTGTATTTTTAGGTGTTGGGGGATCACTTTTTTCTGTGTGCAAAAATGTAAAATAAAGAGCAACTATTGTCAATTGTTGCTGGTGGCTTGACTTAACCATATTAGGGAGTTTAATTTTGAAATGGGATGGTGTCTTTATGAGGCAGCCAGAAACTGGGAAGAATCTTATGATGGAAAAAGTTAATAAGGGTATTCTTTAATATTTCCTCTTTTAGAATAGCCTTCAACATGTGTAATTTGTTCTTACAAGTACTAGCCTTTCTTGTGCTGTCTTTATTGCAAAGAATAGTCTCTTTAACTCATCCATTAAAATATTGAGTTAATGGGTATGTTTTATCCCTTATAACAGCCTACAACTGTCCACACATACTTCCTTTAGAATAAGGTACTGTGAGTGTCTCACTTGGCGAGAACAGCTTTATTGCTGAAGTCCCAATGAGATATTTTACAATGAAAAATTTGGGAGTGAGCTGCTTCTGAAGGTGTTCTGTTACAGAGTAGTTGGCTAATCATAGAATCTATTACTTGACTTTGTTTAAGATTCCTGAGGGGTTTAGTGATTACAGGAAAACAGTCAAGACATAGATTTAGTTCTTCATTCAGAATTTATGATACAGTATTCAAAAGTAAAACTGCTGCACCTGTTTGGCAGTCTGCTCTGATCACCAATAGAAAGAATCCTTCTGAGGAGGGAGCGTGCTCTGTCCTTTTTTTATGCTTATACTTTTGTTGAGATCTTAATGTCTTTTAACGTAGTTACCTCTTAAGGAACTCTGGAGTTCAAATTTATGCTCACAGACTTAGTAACAAGTCCACCAACCTTTCTGAAGTACCTGCAAACACTGTTTTTCAGATCATTGGTGAACTTAGCCTTGAATTCCTGTGCTCTGGTGTCTGCCTTGCTTTCTTTCCCCCAGTACAATGTAATATAATTTGAGTTTTCAGCTAGGAACACTTTAGATACTTAGCTCTGTATTAGAAGGATTTGGGGGCAGAAGTGCTGTGACCTGTTTTTCAGCAGGTAGATTTTATAAAACCAGTTTGTTCTGTGTGCTGTAGAATTATATTTTACTTAATTTACTTTGGGAACCTGCTTTAATTTTTACTTGCGGCAACATTTCTAGTATTCAGAAGACTTAGCACTGTGACAACAGAGTTTTGTATATTTAAATTACAGTTATGAATCAATTAAAAGCTGTTTTTCTCGTTGCACTCTGAACTTGGCAATTCCCCACAAGTAAATAGGGTGGAGGAGAGCCAATTCTTGGTTTGAGAAATATATTTATAATTTTAAAAACTCTTCTTCAGTAGATGGCACTCTTCCCTTTGCATCAGAGCTGAACAAATGGTGCCAGGGTCACTTGTATTTTATAAAATACATTCTGGATTAAATTGAAAGCCATGGCTAGAACTGCTCTGATGTTTTCTCAAGTCTTTTGGGGTTTTTTTAGTTAAAAAAAGTACTTGGCTTTTCTGTCCTCAGTAATTTTATTTTCCACTGTTGCTTTTCAGATAAATGGCGAGGAGAATGCTTTATTCTTTAGAGTTTTTTAATAATGTTAATGTCTGATAAATGTCTGAGGTATATGCGTGTACACCAGTGAGCTGAAATTTATGGTGTATACCATAAATACACACCTCGAAAAGCTTTCAATAGATCATGTGCCCTCTGTCCTCCCCAGCAGAGTGTGCAATTAATGGCTTTTCAATTTTAAAGACTTCTAGTATTTTTAAAGGTGTAAAAACTTGAAACATAAGACGTTCCTAGAACATTGTGTGGTTCAAGAAGCTTAATCTAAGTACATAATGTTTTATTCCTGGTCTTCTAAACATTTACATTTCAAGCTGAAATACTGAGCAGATGTTAGCCCTCTTGTATTTGTACAGAGAACAAGTTTAGCTTTTTAAGGTTTTCCAGGTATAATGTGGGTTTTGTTCCTGGAACCTTCCTTTCTCTTTCTCAGTGTGTCTTTCTCAGACAAAGTTGTGTTCAGCGGACAACCAGCTCCTTTTGTTTGCTTTTGAAAGTTCAGCTAAGTATTGGTTGCCTTTTGCTGTGAAGTCAGAGCGTGCTAGCATTACAGTCAGCTCAGTCTTGAGAATTAAGTGAACACAGAAAAAAAATTAAGTACTTACTGTTGCTTTTATTATTCCCACATCAAAAGGTATGTTCAAGATCAGTTAAGAAAAAAAATGGTTTCAATATTTTAATTTTTGTTCTAGAGCTGTCCAGATTTGCACTCTTTTCTTATCATTATCTAACTAGAAACTGCATTATTGAGCTAATACTGTCTAAGCAAACTTTTGAATCATTTCATTGTAAGAAAATAACACAGTTATATTGAGATGTTATTTGAATTACCTGTTTGCTCTAAGTTGGGAAATGGTGATTGCCAAATGTAACGATCCTTTCACACTGAGCGGAACACAGAGAGCACCAGACATGGAAATAAAATTTCTTAACAGCCATTTGAATAAAACCATCAGTTATAACCAACAATTTAGCAGGCTTAGCTCTGTCCTCGGGACTTTACTTTAAAATTAGCTGAAATTGTATTCATGGATTTCTTTACTTCCAAACCATAAAAACACTTAAATTTAATTTTTTTTAAATGGATAGTCTGTAATAAATTTGATACATTTTGTAGATGCTGTTTTCTTAATCTTCATGAAGCATAACTTCAGCATTTACAAGACTGTTGCTGTGCTTGTTTAAGTTTTTTTTTTTGGTTTTTTTTTTTGTTTTTTTTTAATCTTTATTATAGCTATTCTCTTGGCCTCATTTATTGTAAGATATTCACAACCCAAGAAGACCCATGAGAATTCTCAGGAGCATACTAAAAGTGAAAGCAGATAATAAAAGTGCAAAAAGTTCAATCACGTCATAAATTGAAAGATTTCTTAAAGACCATTGTTTGCTCTTAAAGTCCTTGCAAAGTATTTTAGTTCTGTTCAGTTCTGATGGTGTGTACTGGAAGGTAGTTTAAGCATCATATGATCGTGAGTAGGTATCTCAGCCATTGTATTTGCAAACTCCCTGTCATTAAGTTACAATCTCTATTTCCAGAAATCCAGTCTTGCTTCAACCATGCATTTATTCAGGTTAATTAAGTAGTTCCTCAATTGCTTTAAATTGCATATGTAATTTGGGGTGTCCCTGCAGATTTGTGTAGTTTCAGTCTCCTGGTTTGAAACAGTAGTTTCGAGGTTTGCTGAGAAACACATCTCTGTGCCCTTCATCAAAATACAAAGCGAGGCTGTGGCTCCAGGTTGTATTTCTTGCTGGGACAGAAGTGATTTAAAAGATTCCCACCTGTATTCCCAAACAATACCCTCTTTCTTTCCCAGCTCCTGCAAGAATTTAGCACTTGCAGGACACAAAACCAGTTCTGTCTTTGAAAGCTTTTGTGTACTGTAGCTGAGATAGTATAATTTATCATGCCTTTTTTTAGTTGCATTATGTGATTTCATCCCTTCTACTTGGGTTTTTTGTGTGTGTGTGTTTCATGTAGTATTGCACCTTGTAAGACTGTCTTTGATTTGGGGGCAGGTGAAATCTCTGTCCCTACTCAGATAGATAGGACTTCTTCCAACATATTTAGGATTGTCTCTGCAGATACACCAGAAATCGAATCTGAGTTTACTCTGTTAAAAGCAGCGCCGTGTGCTGAGGTACAGTACAAGTATCCAGACTGAGCAGACAAACACGGACTTTAGAATTTCAAACTTTATTAAAGAATTTTGAAAGTTTTTTATGGCTTACTTCCCCCTTCCCATCTCCTCAGCTGTATTCTGGCATGAGAAAGCTTTTTGAATATTGTGAAGAATTAGAGTACAGGAGATTGCTGGAATGTTTCACAACAAATCTTAAATTACAGTGAGAAATAACTTATTGTTAGATTTAGAAGTGCTGGCAGGAGGACAAGTATGAAAAAGCCACAGCACTGAGAAGTTTGATGCTGCAGTGTGGTAATTTTTTCTTTGAAATTTCTGCAAAGACAGGAAATGGAGGCAACAAACGTGTGGGTGGGACTCTGAGGTTAGAGCTGTTAATAAAATAATTGAAACGAACCTTTGCTGATAAGTGCTGCAGCTGTTTAGCATGGTAGTAATAAGCTATTGTTTCTGAAAGATCAGATCCTACCCATAGTAAAAGGTGAGTTTTCTTAACATTGGATTTTCTTAATGGGGAAGAAGGTGCTTTTCTCATTTTAGAGTTATGTTCATTAGTTGCATAGATTGAGGAAGTTTTCAAAAACACAGTTATAAACTATCAGTTAAGATACAGTGCAGTAGGGTCTTTTCGAAGCAGTCAGAGATGAATTTTTCAAAAAACTTGAGGTTTTTCCCCTCCCTCCCTCTCTCTCTCTATATATATATATGTATGTCTTTCTTTGTAATTTAATTTGCTTTATACAGACAAGAATAGTGCCCTTTCACTGTTGTGCTTTAAAAATAATATATATATATATGTAGACACACCAACTTTCCTGTATTACAGTCGTTGCTTATTCACTGAAGGCTTTGCATGTCTGTCAGAAAATACTGTACCTGCGGACCTATATTTACCCAGTTTAGCATTGGATATATTATGTTCTTCTGCATTTTTCCCTCAGCCCATTCTTTGGTTAGTTAGAATCCACCTCTTGGCAGAGCTGGCTCTTGGTGCTAATCTGCTGGCTGTAGGCATGCTGTCAGCAAAGTCTAGCTAATGATAACTTTGATTAGTAAGAGAAGAATGAACAGATAACATTAGACATGCTGTTCAGATCTGCAGGTTTCTTATTGTTTCACCTGTTCAGAACTGCTCAAATTTGCTATGTTTGAGAAGGAAAATAGTTAAGTAGTTTGAGATGCTCCAATTTAAAGCAAATTACAGAAATTGAAGTGTTGTTTTAATTGATGTGATATCAAGCTAATTACTTTTTGAATCAAATTAATACTGCTTAAATACAGTGAAGAAAACAGATGTGTTTTTTCCTCAGGAATTAAATAATTATTTTCCCTGTTTTCAAATATCAATATGCTGTCAGATTTTTTTTTTTCCCCTGCATGTAGTAAGACTTGAAACAGCAGTATTTAGGACAGCCCATCTCACTTAACTATCTGAAATTTGTCAGCTGTTACTTAGTAGAATTTTAGGATAGCAAAGCAGAAAGTACATGGTCAGAACTGCTTGGGAGTGTAAAACCCGAAATAAACCCTCCACACACTGACCACCCCTCCTTTAGTATCAAACAAACGCTGCTGACATCAGTAGGACTAAAGTACCTATGTAAAGATAGGTAATTTGATATGATGCTTGGTTGGTTATCATCATAGACTCTTTTTGCTTAAGGTGGTGGCTTGCATTGAGCTTTAAGTTCCATGAGAAGCAAAAATGTATTTGCAACTAAGGTTCTCATTTTCAGAAGAATGTAATTTGTGTGGGGGTATTTCTTTAATTTCTCAAAGTTCCTTCCTTCTGGACTTACACTTTCAGTAAATCAGTAAGATGACGATGAAGATAAATAACAGTTACCATGTGTCCTAAAACCAGCAAAGGCAGTGATTATTTTGTGATACAGGTGTATGAAGCTGGGGCAAGAAATAAAGGAGTTATGCTGATACAATAATATGTTGTCACCTCATTGTGCAAAGGTGGAAAGTGGATGTCCTGATTTCATCTGGGATAATTTTCTTCTTAGTAACTTATACAGTGTTGTGTTTTGGATTTGGTATGAGAACAACGCTGATAACACAACGATGCTTCAGTTGTCGCTAAGTAGTGCTTACCCCGATCAAGGCCTTTTCAATCTCTGATGCTCTGCCCAGAAGCTGGGAGGGAGCAGGGACAGGACATCTGACCTAAACTAATCAAAGGGATACCAGAGAATGTCATGCTGAGTATAGAAACTGGGGGGGTTGGCTGGGAGGGGCTGATCAGTGCTCAGGACAGGCTGGGTACCAGCCAGTGGGTGGTGAGCAATTGTATTTTGCATCACTTGTTGGTCATCCGTTATATTGTTGTTACTGTTATTTTCTTTTACTTTATTTACTTTATTTCAGTTATTAAACTGTTCTTATCAAAACCAAGAGGTTTTACCTTTTTTCTCAGTTCTCCCCATCCCATGGCGGGGTGTGAGCGAGCAAGCAGCTGTGTAGTCCTTAGTTGCTGGCCAGGGAGAAATCATGACAGTAGAGTGTCGTGATAGAATATAAAGGCAAATTGGAATGAAATGGTCATGTCTAAAAGACTGATGAAATTGAGGTTTCACTGGAATAAGAGAGTTGGGTAATGATAGTGGAGAAGCTTGAACTACATAGCACCATTAAAGTAGTAGGAGTAAAAGCCTGGTAACACAAAATACACCAGACAGCTAAGGATTATTTAAAAGATTTTTTGTTGTTGGATAAAGAATTTTCAGTTGAAAACAAACAGCAAAAGTCTGGGTATGTTTAGTTGCAGGATAACTGAGCCATCCAATGTGATGCTATAAAAAAAGCAACCACAATTCTTCAATGGTTCATTTGATGATTTCCACTATAAAAGAGAAATAAAGTATTTTATGAGGGATTGCAGGTATGGTGTCATTTTTGCTTAAGAAGTAGGTGAAAGAAACAGCAGAAGGGGGGTTGTAAGTATCCTGGGATTACTCAAGAATGAGAAGAAAAAGTTTCCTCAACATCAAGAAAGGGCAACAAATAGAAAATGCTGTTACTTTTGTATAAAAAAATTGGTGATATGACCTTTAACCTGAAGGACTTTTGTGGCACAGAACCAAATGAAGTTTGGTTACCCACAAAGAAGTGTAAATAGAATGATTACATCTGCCATACAGGAAACAAAACATGTTCTGGAAGAAAGCCTGTCACCTGTATGAAAATCCCTGATGAGTAAACAAAACTCGGAGCTCCATTGTCATGTTGATGACTACCCCACTTCTAGTTCTTCATAGTCTTTGGGACATTTTTTTTGGCTGATGTTTACACTACTCTATTTTTCCTGAGATGGCTGAGTAGTGTTACTTAGAGGGTTGGGATTTTTTGTGCTTTTTTTCTTTGTTTGTTTGCTGTCTTCTGTTTTATTTCTAAGTTCAGACCTCTTAATGATTATTTTTTTGAATCAGATTCTCTTTGAGGCATTAGAAATGCCTAGTGAAGTTCAGTGGGCTCCTCTTCCATCTTGCCTGTCTTCCTCCCAGCCAACAGTATTTCATGACTGTATTTCATTGACGTTCTTTGTAGAGTACAGAAGATTAAGTACAATATATTGAGAAAATAAAGAACTGGCCATGTAAATAGTTTTGAATAATTCTATTTCCTTTTTTTCATAGAATTTGGTTGTCTGTGGTAGCACATCAGTTTAGTTGTGGTGAATTTTATGTATTTGTATTTGTATGAGGCAAATTTGTATTTGCTCATATATTTTTTGGTTAGTCATTTTATTTTCTTCTTCTAGATCCCCCAGTAAACCCTTGGCACGGAAATTAATGAGTGGGATGGACTGGGAAGTAGTGAGTAGGAATTCACTGTCTGATGATAGGTTGGAAACACAAAGCCTGCCATCACGGTCTCCACCTGGAACCCCAAATCAGTAAGTGGTGTCAAATCTTGTCTCTCTAGAAGTAACTGTCTACCTCTAATGTGAATGACCTGTGTGTATGATAAAAGGATTAATGTATTATGGGGATAAATAACTTGACAAATTACATGCTGAATGGTTCTATGGAACATTTAGCTCCAGATAAGAGAAACTATTTGGGGGTGACTTTTAGGTACTTCTCACTCAACCTATAAGAAGTGTAAGACGTAGCATGCTACCCTAAATTTGAGAGTTTGAGTTTTGTTGAGCAACTAAAACTAACTTATTTATTGTCTAAGAAAAAGCTGGTACTAAAATCTGTGTGATATTTTTGAAATAATTTATTCTGGTTAATACCACTTCCTAAAACATTGGGTAAGTTACTTAATCAGAAATCCTTGCAGATTTATTCCCCTCAATTTTTCTGCATTTCCTTTCAAAGCTCACTCTTCCCACATGCTAGAACTTTCTGTTTATGTCTATAGTTAGTGAAAACTCATTCCTGATTTTTTTGGGGAAATAACCAGGTTTTTTTCTGCATGCTGAAAATGGCTCAAGAATCAGTATTACCCAATTTTGGATTGCATAAACCAGAAGGTTTTAAGATTCTTTGGCAGTACAGCATATTATTCAAAAGACTGTTGTTGTAAATATCTGTAGCATTTAAAAATTCTTGAAAAATTAATTTTGTAATATATTTATGCTTATAGCGTAATATAACTTAATCATGTATGTTTTAAAGCATTTAAGAAAGGTGCCAATGTCACTATGCTAGTTTTATACATGGGAAAATTTTGGGTCCCAGAAATAAGGCTCACGGTGCAAAGCTTATGATCTTTCTACGAGAAGATGCAGAGGATAAGATGTTCAGATTAAGTTCTGCCATGAAAAGACCTAGGATTTTTTTTTCTTGGGGATTAATTTTTCTTCTTATTGACTGGACTGTCAGTTCAGTAGCTTGTTCATTGGACCATAATGCTTTCAGGCTTCTTTAAGTAAAAAAAATAAATAAATTAAAAAATTAGCCATTTAGTGTTTATGAAAATAAATTTTGAACACTTTAAAAAGGAAAACAATGAATAGCATGTTGATCTGACAACATAATTCTTTCAGTGATTTTTGAAACCTTATTTAATAAAAATATGTAGATGAACATATGCTTGCACTAACTGTAAATAATTATTTTAATATTCCTTTGTAGTAGTGTATGAAATGCAGAGTAATAATATTCTTTTCACATTGCACTGCTGTACTTTCCCTCTTAGTCGAAACTCTGCCTTCACTCAAGAAGGAGCACGGTTACGACCCTCATCAGTTGGACATTTAGTGGACCATGTAGTTCACACATCCCCAAGTGAAGTATTTGTAAATCACAGATCTCCGTCTTCCACCCAGGCTAATAGCATCATACTGGAATCATCACCGTAAGTTCCTTTGATCATTACAGTAAGGTAGCATGCAAGGAGAGCCAGAAAATCTAATAAAAAAGTAGCTGTTATTTCTGGAGTATTAGTAGAAGCCTTACTGAAAATTAAGTGATACAGAAGACCTATATCTAACATGTTCCTGGTGAAGGGTTGCAGTACTTTCCCCACCCAGTCAAATTGCAGATTTGCTGTAACATAACCATTAGTGTCTGGATGTGGAAGTGAAAGTAATTTTTTTCATAGAACTGTTATGTGATAAAAGTTTTTAATTCCCATGAGTTTGAAAATTTTGCTTTTTGTCCAAGCACAGAAGTATGAGTGAGCTTTAAAAATTACTTGCCAAAATACCTTTTTAGCACCTCAGCATTCTAAAACTCCTAGTATATTTTGTGTATTGTTATAGAGTATCTTTAAGATAGCACTGTCAGGCTTCTGTTACACTGATTATTCTTGAAACTGTAAGTTTGCTATGCTATAGTGGGCAAAATAAAACCTGTTATTGTGTATTAAGTTCAGAAGAATGAAAACAAAATACTGAATTATTTGAATATTTGAAATACTCAGTTACTTGTGACAACGATGAATTGGGGCAAGAAGGTGCACAATGTACACTGTAGTAACACTGCCACTGTACCTTTTTATATAGAGCTATACATGTAATGCTAAACTTGCCTTCATAATTTTGTATAATCTCTTAGTAAGGAAATGGTGCAAATTGTTTAAAAACATTTGTGAATTTAAAAATAAGCACATATGTAAGTACATGTTTATAAAACCAAATTGTATGTCTTGGGAAAAATTATTCTGGGAAGGCATTTGACACAATTCAGCACCTTTGCTTGGACTCTACCTTCAGTTTTAACAACTGTGTGTAGCGTCAGGGAGGGAAATAGAATACCACATCTTTAAAGTTTTGTAAAATAACACAAGACATTTTTTATGATAGGGTACAATAGTTATAATTTCACCGTCACCTGGTTATTTAGCTTTCAGAGTTATAAGACAGTAATTTCACCTAATTAATCCAAAATCCCCCTTTTCTTTGGTGGGCTTTTTAGCAAAGGCAAGGGAGTCTCAAAACTCTGGAATGCTTGTGAATGTTTTGTCATATTAGTTTTGCTGTACAAAAGCTGCACAGGGTCAGGTTCCTTCTGTTCCAAGACTTCCAACTTAAGTCAGTCATGGGAAACACTGAATGGTAGAGTGAGACAATGAAGTAAGCACAATTCTTGAATAGTCTCTTTTTATTCATATGCCTTTAAGTTGTAAAAGATGTTCCTGAGTGTTCTTGGGATTTGTTTATTTAATACCTGATTTCTTGTGTAAGTTGCCATGGAAATGGGTCTAAAAGAAAGGAAGTGGGTTTGTAAAGTAGTTTTGCAACTATGGCGTTCTTTTTCATTATTTTGCGCTTTTTATACCCACGTAGATAGAAGAAGTACTGCTCTTCTGTCACTAAGCTTTGGCTTTTGTTTTTGGTTTTTTCCTTTGTTCGAAGCTTTAAAGTGGAATTTAATTTAATTAAACCGGTGTGGTTATCTAGCATAAGGTATTTTTTTGAATGAGGACATTCACTGTCAAAAATACATAAACACCATTAGGGTCTTCCAAAAATTTCAGATTATGTTGATTTAAGATTCAAGATCTGTGAAAGAAAATAGTACTCATGAAGTTCATAATAGCTATATAATTTAAAATTGTATTGGTTTAGAGTCCAAAAAACCTGTTTCTTAGACAGTTTGACTTTTCTGAGTGGAAAAAAATAATTTGAGTAGTCCATCTGCTAATTTGTTGAGAAGTTTTTTTTTTATTGATCAAATTTACATATGTAAGAAAGGGAAGGTAACCAGACAGGCATTGGGTTTCGTGATCTTTTTGAGTTTGGAGTCAACATAGCAAAAGAAATTAGTTTCAGTGCAGTATTTAGAGTAATGTTATAGCTTAGCTAATGCAACCTTGAATTCCACATGTTTTAATTCATCTGCGTATGCTATTCAAAACTCAATTGAGAGATGCTGCTTGTAGTTCCCTGAGGTAATTATAACCTTAAATTCCAGAAGCATGTGATATGTGTTTAGTTTAATAAATTTGGGGGCAGAGGGGGGGGTGTATGAACCTTTTGCTTTAAATATATTCAAAGATCAGACCGGATATCTTTAACAAAAATACCTCAAGCTTGTCAGTGCCAGGGTTTGTGTGTTATTTTATTATTATGTAAATTGCTGAATGCAGTAACAGAGAGCTGCTTTGCGTGCAAAATAGGCTGCTTTCACTGCCATTGTCTAAGCATTCATAAGGAAATTCAAAGCTGACTGGGCAAATATAAAGCCGATGAAGTTTTTGCCCAAGGCTTGATTGTTAGTTCTCACAATTCATTATGCTAATGTATTACAATACTTGCATTGCCGCTTCTAAAATGCTCATTTAAGTAACTTTTCAAATCTTTTCTAAAAGTTTGTATGTTTGGTAAGAATTTGTTTGTTGTCATGAATGTACAGACATCTACTCAAACATAACATCCCATCTTTTGCTTTTATTGGAATGACTTTCTGTCTCTACACTCATGTTTTCTGTTCCTTTTTTATTCAGTTTAAAACTCTCAGGAGTAATTGTTCACAGGAAAATACATAGCTATGTTGCCCTTCACTTAAAAGGCTGAATGATCTGTGCTGGCCAGACTTGAATGAACAAATTGCATAGGCAGTTAAAAAGCTCTGGGTGACCTTTGTGTCAATGTCTAAATAGTTTATAGCTGCCTTGAAAATTCATTTTGCAAATGTTGGCAATCATATTTTATCTCTTTCTCAACAAAGATTGATTTAGAAAAGCTGCTTATCCTGAAAACTAAAATAAAAGTATGATATTTTTTACTGTCACTTGTGTTGGAAAGTGTAAAGGAATATTATTTTTACTCCCTAGTGTGTTTTGAACTTAAGATTTTTCAGACATAAGATACTGAATAATTAGTCATGTTTTTTTCTTCTAACTCTGCATGACAAAAAAATATTTTCTGAAAGTAGAAATTCAGCAGAAGCATACTGGAAAACATATTTTTAGGATCTTTTCAGATGTACCGTTTCATGCAGTGACCAAAAAAGTTGTCAATATTTTCTAAGAAAATTTACTAGTTTTTTAAAACTGAAAAGGAAAACATGTTCTTTCAAAGTCAAATTCCAGTTCAATTTTCATGCTTTTTGAAAGATTCATCCTTTATTTTAAATCACTGTAGACAGTTGCGATCTGACTTTTTAATTGAAAACGTGAATCTGGGATCGGGCTTTCTTTAACTGCATAGAAACAAGTTACGTGGTATGGAATTTGATGTGTGCCTTCAGTTTTCTAACTTGCACAAACTGGAAATGCTGTGCTGCCTCATAATGGGAGTCTTACCGTGCAAACAGTTTACTGTGGCTAGACCAGTTAAATACAGTAGGACTACTCACGTGGTTCCCTGTGCTTTTTGGAGAGATACTTTGCTATGAGCTACCGCTACGGCTTGCTGGTAACGAAAGGGGCAGTGTTCTCTTTCTGGTGTCTGGGAGTATGCTTCCCTCCCCACGCAGTAGTTGACCTGTGATGAGTCAGTTCTCCTTGTTGTACAGAGGGCTACCCAGCCTTGTCCAAAAAATCAATGCATTGTTTGCTTGCTTGGTGAGCTGCCTTAGCCAAGGGAGGAGTGCCAGAATGGTTCAAGGAAGGGGCCATGGGTGTGTGTGAAAGAAGGAACGGCGCCCATTTTTGGTGGTAGCATGCTCTCTAGATTTAGCTGTAACCTGTAACTTCATTCTTGGTGTTTTCGGATTTGCCACTAGTATCAGTAGGCTGTTGTCCTAAATTGTTATATGACTTAATAATACCTTTTAATGTGGTTAGTGGGGAGGAAGGCATGCTGGTATTTAGAAACTGGCATTCAAACAAGTTAATGGGAACTATGTGCTAACTGCCTTTTCGGGCCTTTCAAAATGTTCTTCTTAATTCTTAAATATAAAACCATATAATGAAAGATGAATCATATATTTATGTAATACAAATTATACAGTTAAGCTTTTATTCCAAAAGGACTAATAAGGGAAATTATCCGTATTATACATAAACATAGAGAACATTTTTATTAATCTACAGTAGAGTGCTTGCTGCTCTAAAGCAGAAATAGAACCTTCTGCTATTTAATCTTCAGTAATGGTGTTATAACTCAACTAAAAAAAGCGTGCAATGAATGCATTTTTTACAATGTTTTAAAGCCGTGCATGTTTCAAAGGGGAAAATGTTCAAGGGGGGAAAAAAACAAAGCTCTCTTCAAATGCACACATATACTTTTAATTGGAAAATTGAAATTTAACACTCTCATTTCCAGTGGGCATTTCAAATAAATGCAAGGAGGCGGTTGAGTTGTCTTCAGCTTGCAATCCTCCTGTTTTTAGATCAAAAGCCAAAAATTAGTTATGCTGCTTGTCTCAGGTTTTAAGGCTTAAATTGCAGGCATTAATTTAAGATGCAAACTAATTGATATTCTTATTGAGGAAAACTTAAGTGACATATCTGTTTTAGTTATTGGGGTTTTTTTAACAAGAGTGCAGAGTACAAATGCAGTGAGTTTTGCAATATTTCAGCATAAAATGGGTTGATGATACTAAAATCATTTAAAAAAAAAGTCACGTGTAAAAGATGGAAGTTACTGGTTCTGTGTACAGTTACTTGTCAAGAAAAAGGCAGCAACATGTCCAAACATACACTTCCAGTATATCTACCAAAGTACAGTTTTGTAATTCTAAAAATACATATAGACATTCAGTTCTCAAACTCTTGAGTTTCTTCTAGCATTTTCAGTTTATTTGGAACCCTGAAGGAACTGTCAATATCTCATGATCATTCCACTTCATATTTCTATTTTGGTATTTAGATCTCAAGAGACTCCTATAGATGGGCAGCCTCCTGCATTACCACCCAAACAATTTAAAAAGAACAGTTGGAACCAAATTCATCATTCGCACTCACAGCAAGAACTGGATAACCATATTAATGAAACATTTGATGTTCCTGCATCACCAGAAAAATCCACAGTAAGTTTTTGGATCGAGTTTAACTATTCTGCTTTTTATTGGAATGATAGTCCTGCTTTTCATGAGCTTGGTTCTGTTGCATTTCAGAGAGCTGTTATGTTTATGCATTACATTGCAGCATTTCTATTATAGGTCCTGTCTCTTTGCTAGCTCCCACTATTTTTTCCACCTGCTGGAGTAGTCCTGTGTCAGTTGTCATCAAATGACTTACATTTAGATGGATATGTAAGCATTTTGAGTATTAGCTTTTCAGCACGTGCAGAAATTTCTAACTAACCTCTTCTTTAAGAGATGTCATTTACTGTCAGTTTTAAAGACGACATTGTACACACTACCACTGGTGTTTTTAATCTTGCTTTTATCAAAAAGCTGAAATTGAAAGTGCCGATCAGCTCTAGAGTGGTTTTGTCAAGAGAGGTTTCTTGAATCTCTTGGTTGCATTTCTCGTCAGAATTTCCAAGGAAGAGACTCTAGCAAGACTACCTGTGACAACAAATGTAAAAATCAAAGAGCAAGTTCTTTTTCCACACTTAAGCATATGCTGGATGAGTCAAGTTAGTGGTGAGGTGAAATCTCACTAACCATTTTTGTGAGTTTTTCTTCTGTCCCTCCGGAAGTTTTCAAGTGGTTCTTGGTTTTATAGTGATAAAAAACAGGGACAGGAGATATTTTGCATGATGGGAAAATTGTCTAAAATCCAGATGTAGCAAATACTGCATAAAAAGCTTTGCCGACCTCAGACATTCAAAATTATGAGTCAGCTCCCAAAATTGGTATTTTAGAAATGCCTTTGGTTTATTTTCATTTGCATTCTGAACTCTTAAGCCTAGGATGTTCTCTCAGGCCTTGTTATAAAGCTAAGATTCTCATAAACCCCGTATTTAATTTCATACTCGTGCTTTAATAAAATTCATAGAAGTGACACTTGCATATTTATGAGCATTTTGGGAATGTTGAAAAAAAATTTGCTTTAAATAACAAAACAGACTTTTTAACAGCTTTATCTTCTGTCAGTGCTTACCTGAGTCATATTAAAGTACTGTTCTGTCTTGAAAGTTAATGCTACTTTACTAATCAAGTTTTTCTGCTTTGCATTCAGTTATCTTTACCAACTTGGCAAAAATAACTTTCAGTTGTTTTTTTAAACTCCTTTTAGTTCTGCAAAACCAACACAGCTGCATGAGAATGAGATTCTTTTCTCTCTGTGCATTGCCAGTGTGATTGTTTGCTGTGGTCCAATGGGCCACACTTATGCAGCCTTGCTTAAGGCAGTACACTGTTGTAACTGAAGATCTAATTTGGTCTGCTGATGGCTTTTCATTTCACATATTAGAGAAGAAGGAATACAGCATGACTGAAATTTTGTGAAATTGTGAATTTAAGTTTTGGAATGTGTTTGGGGTTTGTTTCATTTTTGGGGGGATTTTGTTGTTTTGGTTTGGTTTGGTTTGGTTTGTTGGTTGGTTTGTTTGTTTGTTTGTTTGTTTGTTTCCAATTTGCTTTTCTGACCAGAACACACTTCAGGGTTCTGCACCACTTCTGCTGCTCTGTCTCAAATATTGTAAGGAAACACTCTCACCACTTTGACTTCATTTAGCTGTTGCATTTCCTTCTTAAACACCCTTCCTTATCAGTAATTTACACTATTACTCCTCCTTCCCCAAATTTTTCATCTTTTCATTACTACGAATGTGTTCTAGGGAGCTGTTTCGCTTTAACCAAAAGCTTGAAACACGCGAAAGTCAGTTTAAGACCCAAGCTGAGGACACTTCTTTTACCTATTGAGCCTGCAGATTTTGAATGTTCTTACATGTAGGAATGTTTGTTTTAAGAAGTTCTTTTGTTTGGTTTCTTCTTTCCCGAATATCAGTTTTATGCTTTGGCTTGAAGCAAATGTCTTTAATAATACTTCACATGCTCACCATAGACACTATAGAAGTACTAGCTGATGTTCACTCTGTGAAATATTGTTAAGTATAAACTCAAAATCACTTCAATGGCACTAAGTTGATTTTTCCAGATTAAAAAGTATTTAATATTCCTCAGTTTATTGGTAGTTCCTTTAAAGGTGTTGTGTGATCAGAATGAAACTGAAAAGCAAGCAGCTGAAATTGTCAGAGCTTGCTTGGTGCAGAGCATGTGTCACGCCTCATATTCCACTGTATTGAAATGGAATAGGGGATATGGAACCAAGATTTTGCCAAACTTTTCCTTGCTTATTACCAGTATGTTGCCGTTAATAGCAAAAAAAAACACTGTACCTTCAATTATCTTGTTTTTCATCCTGTTACATTTTTACTGCAGGCTTTTTACTGAGGTCTTAATTAAAATTATTTTAGGGCGTTTCCATTTAGTAAACTCTTTTTCTTAGGCCTGCTTGAAGCCAATTAGTCTTTTGTAATTCTGTTTCTTACTTTGAGAGAACACACTTTTAAGTTATGTCACAGAATCACAGAATGGTTAGGGTTGGAAGGGACCTTTGGAGATGATCTAGTCTAACCCCACTGCCAATGCAGGGCCACCTAAAGCAGGTTACATAGGAACGCGACCAGGCGGGTTTTGAACGTCTCCAGAGAGGGAGTCTCCACAAGTCCCCTGGGCAGCCTGTTCCAAGAATTCTAAATGTGTAACTTTTCCCTTCTATGCAAAACTCAAGATAAGACCATTTGTACCATTACTTGATGTTTTCTCAAGAGTCCAGGAACAGTTACTTGATGAGGAAACTGCAAAATTATTATATACAATATCCTCAAAGTCTAATTATGAATAATATGTATGTTAATATCATATCATCTTTGTTTACTAGCCCAATGGTGGTGTCCCTCATGACAATCTTGTTATGATCAGAATGAAACCAGATGAAAATGGAAGGTTTGGCTTCAATGTAAAGGTAACAGTAAATCTATTCCCTTCATGTCTATTAAGATTATTTTCTGACATTTGTGCTTTATTACTAACTTAATTTGTTTTTAAAGGGTGGATATGATCAGAAGATGCCGGTAATAGTGTCCAGGGTAGCTCCAGGAACACCTGTAAGTTATCAAAAAATTGAACTTGGTAGCAATACCTGTGTATCTTAAAGTATGTATTCAAAACTGTGAATTATTTCATAACTGCCTATGAAAAGCATAGTTTATGCTCCAACATTATCATAACAAAGCAAATTATGTTTAGTAAGAATTTGATGGGACTACATAACATTCTTTAAAGCTCTTCAGTTGTCTGAAATACTTTTTTTTTTTACTGAAACAAAGCTTAATTCCTGAAAATGACAAGGAGTTCTGGATGTTCAGTATGTGTTGTTTCTTGAGCTGTGTCATCCTAAAAATACATTTACTTGGTTACCTTTTCTAAATACAGGCATTCATATAAGTTCACATAAATTATATATAGAAAGAATCTTTTAGTATATTTAAAGTAACTGAAATAGCAAATCTCTCATTTTAGTGACAGATGTAGCTGAATAAAGCCAAGATTTATACTAAAATCAGATATCATGAATCATTCATCAGGTCTGCTTGTTGTTACTGGTGCTTTGTGGCTATCAATAGTGTCTTCAAACTAGGCACAATATTTTGTCAGCTAACTGCCAGAAATACTGACCTGGAATTCAGCTGAGAGGAGTCAGCTCTGTTCATACCTTTTCTAGTGAACCATTTATTTGCTAACATTTGAGAAGTATAGCTTAATTTTTTTTATTTATTTAAATTTCGGTTTTTACCATTTGAAACTATTCAGATGTTGGCCAAGAGCATTGGTTTTGTCCCTGTTTATTATTTCTGAAATATTTAATAACAGAAATAATTTTGGCTGAACGCTTTAAACATTCACTCTCTAAGGACAAGTTATTTGGTGATGGCATGTGCTTTTTCCTTTCTGCAACAGTGTTTAGGCTATGATTATAATCATGATTTTTATTACCTGATTCCTCTCTCTGGGATTACTGGGGTTTGTGCATTGTCTTTGGTCCTTGTCTTAGTCTTGTCATTACAATTGCAGCATTTCACACCTGAAGCATTTAAGCCTGTGAAATTGATTTGGACAAGGCTTTGCCATGTTGCTCCCTTCTCTTCAAAGATAGGAACATCCTGCTTTTTAATTGCCTGTACAAAAATGTGATTCAAACAGTTGAACTTTCTACTTCAACCAGAGGAGTGGAGTAACAGGTGCTGAAAGACATGTTACAATGACAGTCACCTCCCAGCTGCAAATGGTTTTATTCATGTGAATGGCACTGTCTTATGTATTGTGTAACACTTAAATTTATCATTTGAACACAAAGCAGCAACCATAGCAACTAAGCTATTAAGATTCAAGTCATGATGTATAGTTACTTTAAGTTGCTATTTTAAGGTGAGAAATTGGAAATGGCTTGTTGTACAGATTTTTTTTATTGATTTTTTTTCCCCTCCACCTTGCAGGCTGATCTCTGTGTCCCTCGTCTGAATGAAGGGGACCAGGTTGTACTGATTAACGGCAGAGATATAGCAGAACATACCCATGACCAAGTTGTTATGTTTATTAAAGCTAGCTGTGAGAGACACTCAGGGGAACTTGTGCTCCTAGTTCGACCCAATGGTGAGTGATTTATACATAATAATAATAAGAAAAACTAATAAATACACAGCTTGCTTTCATTTGCTAACCTCCATTTTGTGTCCTGAGATGGAATGCTTAACATCGTTGTAAGAAAGAACTCCCTTCCTTGAAACGGAGTTGCAGCAACACAATGTATTGCAGAAATCTTGATCAGCCCTTTAAGGAGCTGTGCATAATAACTTAAGTGTTGAAAATTAACGGGAAAGTCAGAGAGCAAATATTTCAAACTGATAGATAATTTAAATTTTGTTCTCACTCTCATTGATAAAAATGTCCAGAAAGCTGTATGGATAATGAGTGCAGTTTCTGAGGTTGCTGTTATTCCATTAAGGAAAACAAAACACAAGCAAATGAACAAAAAACTCCTCACTAAACACCCCATGTTTAGGTGACTTTGGAGGTCTATATGAGCAAAATTCTTCCATATACTTTTAAAACAATCCAGAACAGCTGGTAACATTTCTACTTGATGAGGCTTAATAGAAGAAAGTGCTAGAAATGGAGTCTAAGTAACAGCTTGTGCATTATATTCATGAAATGCCCTGCTGGAGCATTGCCAGCAGATGGTCACTGGATTTAATTCAGCTGCACATCCCAATTGTAATACAATTGCAGAGGAAAAAATAAAATGAAAAATAATGATGTTTAATGGGAATAATTTAAATTAGTTTAGGAGAGTACCTCAGCCACCTCATAAACAGTTTTTCCTTTATTCATTTATTTGCACTCGCCACTTGTTCTCTTATTCTGTGTGTAAGTTCTCTTGCATCTTTTGTGTGCTTGCTTTCTTTTTCAGGTAAAATTGTTAGCTTTGTTTACAAATTTACTAAACCAGTTATCCTTGTGTGTTGATTATCTTTGTATTTTGGATAAAAACATTTGAGTTTTAGAAGTGAGGAGTTGACAGTTTTTTCTTTCATGGTCATGAGACGTTTAAACACAGGCTTTCGAACAGCATCTCTTATGTGTAGTAGAAGATGCATATTATTTTTCAGTTTGTTTATAGGCAGGGCACGCAAACAGTTTTGATAGCAGTATAATGGCATATATTAAGGCTGTTTTCTCAGGCGGTCTGCACATCTTGCCCTAGTTGCTGAAGCCTAAAATCAGTTCAAAGTGAGTTAAAACTAAAAATGTAAATGCAATTATAATGACTTCAGAGGCATGATGTGAGAATCTGAGATTAGGGAGTTACATCAGAGAAGGTAGGGCATAACACAAATTTTGATCAAAATTTTAGCAGTCAGTGATGTGCTTTCACTTAAAATTACTATTAAAAAAATATTTTGTCATGGATTATAATAATCAGTAAAGGCTACTTACTCTTGCTGATGGGGGCTAAAATCAGTGTGCTAGTGAATGCGGACTTTTCTAAAGCAGAAACACTTGTTTAATGTGCTGTTTTAAACAAATGATGCAGAGTTGACTTTGCTTTCCAAACAGCATGTTCAGTCAGAGTGTTCATACCTTTATTTGTTACAGCTGTCTATGATGTTGTGGAAGAGAAGCTGGAGAGCGAGCCTGACTTCCAGTACTTCCCTGAGAAATCTCCGCTTGATGGTGTCCATCAAGATGATAACGCTCTGAGAGAATCCATGATTCAGCTAGCAGAGGGACTTATCACTGGAACTGTTTTGGCTCAGTTTGATGTGAGTACCATCTTGCCTGTAGCTGTGTGCTACAGTTCTAAGAAATTATTTATGAAGAGAGGATTTCAGTTAAATTTCATTAGAGTCAGCATCTTGTAGCAAAACAGGTCTTGTGCTCTCCGAAGAAAAATAACCAAAATCAATCCTGTGTTGTACGTACAAATTTATGGCATTGAATAATCCTAATACTAGTTTTTAGTGCTGTTATAAATAGCTTTATTGATTATTTGCAGATTTTTGTGGTTATGAGGGACATATGCTAATAAAATGCCTTCACAGAGATGAAAACTGAAAAACGTAAACTGAAATGTGTTCTGTATTCAGACCTTCATTCCACATCTAATTTACTGTAACATTGTCTTCAAATTGTGACAACATCTTGATCATTTTCAGTGATCTCACAGCATAACTAAGTTCATAGTGCTTTCTTTTGAAAAGTGTATTATTATGTGTGTTGAAGCTACTGTTGCTCAGTAGTTTATGTTCTAAAAAGTACCCCATGGCAAATAATAAAGTAACAGGTCTTTTGCATCTATTATGATCTGACCATTGGTTTTGTCTTTAGCAATTGTATAGGAAAAAGCCTGGAATGACAATGTCTTGTGCCAGATTACCTCAAAACATTTCCAAAAATAGATACAGAGACATTTCGCCTTGTAAGTATGTGTGTTTGTGTATGTGCTCTAAAAGTATTTTACTGTGGTTAGTAAAAGAGTAACATATTTCTAAATTTTTTTTCAGATGATGCTACACGGGTTATTTTAAAAAGTAATGAAGATTACATCAATGCAAATTATATAAATGTGAGTAGCATTTTTCGAAGAGCTGCAAAATTAAATAATTTTGCAGTTTTTCCATGTGTTGTGGTTTAAGCTTCTATAAACCCATACAGTCGCTCTCTCACTCACTCCCCACTCTTTCTTCCCTCCGCTCCTGGAGGGATGGGAAGGAGAATCGAAAGAATGCAACTCCCACAGGTTGAGATAAGAACAGTTTAGTAACTAAGGTATAACACAAATCACTACTGCTACCACCAATAATAATAATGACAAGAAAAAATACAAGGGACAAGAATACAATTTCTCACCACCCGATATCAAGCCCGAGCAAGCAGTGCACCCCCCACCGTGCACCCCCACCACCCTTCCGGGTCTCTGCTCTCCGTTTCTACATCCTGGACATGACGTGCTGTGGTATGGAATAATCTCTTCGGTTAGTCTGGTCAGGTGTCCTGTCTCTCCTTCCTCCCTGCTTCCCCTCCTCCCTGGCAGAGCATGAGACTCACAAAGTCCTTGGCCAGCCTAAACATTACCAAGCAGTAACTGAAAACACTGGAGTTATCAGCGCTGTTCCCAGGCCCAAAATCAAAAACACAGCACTGCACCAGCTACCAGGAACGAGAAAAAATGACTGCTACTGCTGAACCCAGGACACCATGAAATTGATTAAAAAAATATGTTTTCATAAATCTAGTTCTGATAGAATGGCTGATAAACCTGTTGTCAGATCATTTAAAATTTACTGTTGTTGTACTTATTTGACAATGTTTTCTAGCAGGTGTTTCTATAAATGAATCCCAGAGAAACAAAAAACAGTAGGAGACGCTAGCTCCCTCTATGAGAGGAATTAATTCCTTTTCAAGTATTCATGTGGCAGTAGTGTTCAACATCAGTAATGTTTAATCTGGCACCACTTTCTTTTACATCTTCACCCCTCCACCCCTCCGTATTGTCAGTAACAACAAAATTGTAGCTACTTACTTTTCCTTTCTGGAACACAAAACAGTGATTAAATTAAATTCCAAGATCAGCATTTTAAAAGCTGGTGTCAGAAACCCACAGAGCATGAAATCTTGGCACCTGAATTATTTGCCAATTGGTCTGTCATTTCTTTTTTCAAAAATTAATCTTGATTATGGCAACAACATAACTGTCAGGTAATATGTGATGTGTACTTGTATCCAATCCTAACTGTTCTATGCTTCTATGATCTTATGTGTGTGAAGTATTTTGACTGATTTTTTATTAGTGCCGATCTAGATTTAATAACTTGTAATAAACAGAGTTAATATAGTTGATGCTTTTTTAATGTGTTAGTTACTGAAGAGTAAACATCTGATGCCCGACTTTGATTTGCTGTAAGCATTAAAAGAATTACTATGTTTCTCTTAGATGGAAATCCCTTCTTCCACAATAATAAACCAGTACATTGCTTGTCAAGGTCCATTACCGAACACTTGTCCTGACTTTTGGCAGATGACTTGGGAACAAGGCTCATCTATGGTTGTAATGTTAACGACTCAAGTTGAACGGGGCAGAGTAAGTAAAAGATTTTGTTTACTTGCCTAGTCTTCTAAAAATCTGTTGGTGATTAGCCTTTTTAAAGATGAGAGGAACATACTAGTATGACATGTAATATGACAAGGGGTAATATTTTTAAACTAAAAGAAGGTATATTTAGTCTAGATAAAAGGAAGACACTTTTTACAACGTGGGTGATGGAACACTGGAACAGATTTCCCAGAGCAGTGTTAGATGCTCTATCCCTGGAAACATTCAAGGTCAGGTATGACAGGGCTCTGGGCAACCTGAACTAGTTGAAGATGTCCCTGCGTATTGCAGAGGTTGGACTAAATGAGGTTTGAAAGTCCCTTCCAAACCATTCTATGATTCTTCATAGAAGGCAGTGCATTACTGGTACTGTTGCAGTGAT
Source organism: Amazona ochrocephala (assembly GCA_039720435.1). NCBI lineage: Eukaryota > Metazoa > Chordata > Aves > Psittaciformes > Psittacidae > Amazona > Amazona ochrocephala. Next base: position 28,299,238 of record CM077881.1, read on the forward strand.
GACTCTTACATTTTAAACCTTCTGATATTGTTAAAGTAGTTAATATTTAAACTTTGCTCAGTTCTGAAGTACATTGAAGCCGTCACATATTTCTTAAAATATTTTAGGCTTCTTTAAAGTAAAAAGCACCTAGAATTTACCATCATAGTAGTTTTTTTCTCTAAACTTCAAATGAACTTCAAGAAGTTTCATCAATTTTTTTAGATTAGTTCTTTGATACGTAGGAAATTTAATTTTTTAGGCAGCCTACCATAGCTTTGTGGTGTTAAGATCCCATGCCTGGAGACTGTCTTCAAGAAAATTCTTGATAAGCTTGAAATCTAAAATTTTTCATGAAATGTTCTTCTGTGGCTATAAACAGTTGTTTAATCCTATGAAAGAATCGTTTTCCTTTAAACCATTTCCATACTAATATCTGTAAAAATAGAGTACTGTTAATAACATAATTAGAGTTATAAATTTCTAAAAACAACTTGTGTATGGTGCTGCAAAAGGCCTCAGGTGCATTTTGTGATTTGTTTCTGGTTTTGTTTTTTAAGCTATAGTTTCTCCTTATTGGCTTTGTTTATTATGCAGCCCTGTCCTTTGGAGGCAGGCAAGACAAACAAATCTGGTCATATGCACAGTGTAATTTCAGAGTTACTGGGTTTACAGTCTGAAACATTCACAGTCTGAAGCATTCACAGTAGCACTGTCTGGTTCAGTGTTTGGACAGAAATGACACTCTGGAATAAAGGTTTAGTGGAATTTCTCCACATTCAGGATTTCTTTTGATAGATGGATTTATGGTAGGTTGTGGGTGTTCTGATCAACTCAGACTATAGTTCAGCTCTCTGTATTTATTTTGACTTTTTAATAACCATATATTTGCTGGGAGGTCAGGCCTCTAAATAGAATTAAAATAATTGAAGGGCAGTTGCAGCATTTTTAAACCATTTTTCAGTGACTCAGTGTTTGCGTGATGCTGCCTGCTCCCAAATAAACATGATTAGAGGGAATTTCAGTACAAGCGTGCTTTTTTGTTTGAATTTTCTTTGCAAATCTGCTAAGAACAGACTTGCAATAGCAGTTCTCTGAGGTTCCCCCACCCCTTCAGTAATGATATTTGTGGAGTTCTTTGGAGAGCTGCTTAATAATGAAATAAAAGGACTTATCTGTCTTATACCCATAGGCAGACTCCCTGCTCTAAAGCTGATCATGAGGCTACTGACATCACTAGCCCACCGCATGCCGGGATGTCTCAGTGGAGCAGGAAGTCTGCAAATCTGGCTGCTCTTAAAGAATTGCCAGGTGGGTTGGAAAAACAAAAGTACACTTGAGCTGAAATGACCTCTGCGATTAGGCATTTAAGCAAGATCTGTGAAAGTCTTAGTAGTTGAAGTTTTCATTCACATTTAATGACTTGATTGGGAGTCTTTGAAGTCCACTGTCTGCATACCCCTAATTTCTTCATTAGTTTAGCAACCTTTTTGTGGCTTATTGCCTTTTGGTTCTGGATTTTTTTTATTTCATCTGTTCTTTTCCCATGTAAATGTGCTTTGAGAACATTAGATTAGGATTTTGGAGTTCAGAAATGTTTATAAAGCAGCATTTTTGTCACTGAAGTGTAAGATGGAATATTTATAGATATACTTCGTTTTGAAATTGTAATGAAAGTTAAAGGCATCCATCTTCAGTTAAACTAACCTCAAGAGCTGATGCATGTGGCCTCTTGAAAATAGAACCAGGAAATCTCCATGATACCGTATTTTATTAAAGATAATTAGGTAACAGCCTATTTGGTAAGTAAAGTAATAGTAATTACAAAATTATCAAAACAGTCTTTTATGAACAAAGGTATAAACAACTGTAGAGAATGAAAATAATACTCAGGCATCTTTAAAAATGCGTTTACTTTAGGTTAAATGCCATCAGTACTGGCCAGAGCCATCAGGAAGCTCATCATATGGGAATTTCCAGATTACTTGCCATTCAGAAGAAGGAAATCCTGCTTATGTTTTCCGAGAAATGACACTGACTAATCTGGAGGTAAAATCATAATATATTTCTAAAGTACTTACCTGTGGAATACTCAAAGACTAGCTAAAACTTACTTAGCGAGGCTTTCATTTCAGCTTCATAGTATATCCACATGGAACTGTTTATTTCTAGAAGCCTGTAGAAAATGACTTGTATTGCCATGTACTTACCTAGTATAAATTCTGCTCTTAGAATGATAACACATTTCACTAGCAAAATGTCACAAATATTCAATTTCCATAATCATATTAATTAGGTTAAGTCACATAAAAGATGTATAATTTGTCTTAGAAGTCTTTACTGGTGTCTTTCATGCCCTGGCCAAAGAAAAAGAGTAATTAAAGAAGTTGAGGAACTTGTTGTTCGCTGGATGTTTTCAAAACATGAGCCACTAGAGGCATTTCATTATTACAATTGTAATTCTGTCTTTGTAGAGGCAAACAGTTCTTAATGTTAATAATTCTGTTGTTAAGAGTATGTGCAAGTAGATGGAAGATAAATCCTGCTGAGAGAATTAATTGGGATTGATGACTATATGTAAACAAAGACCTTCTTGAGCATGCATTGCGTGATTCTGGGAGCATGTGTAGTTTTCAGTCTCCCCAGCTAGCATTTCAATCTCAGAAATGTCTGGAAATGAGTATCTGGCGGTTAGTTCATATACTCATTTCTCACTGCTTGGGTTACCAGATGAGATGCCAGTTTTACAGAACTGCCTTTTAGTTAGGTTGCAGTTAAAAATCCTTCCCTGCGCCCTGTTGTGACAGTCTGTAAATGATTCTGTGCCTAAAAGGTATTTAAAGTGTGGCATCTCCTGTTCTTTGAAATCCTGCTTTTACACTGATTGTATGTATGGCCTGTCCCCTCCACTAAATAAAGGCAGATTATATTTGTGATACTAGAGCAAGGGGCAGGAGAGAGTGGAAAACAAAGTCATTCTGCATCTTATATATACGCTGGATAAAATTAGGAGGTGCATATAAAGCCAAAACAATGCTGCTGTTCACACAGGGTCTGAAGGAAAGCTTTTATGCCTGAAAGTCCAGCCTCTTCCTACCCCAGTTCTGTGATTTGATCTAGTAAGATTGTACCTCTTTCTGTTAAATTTATCTTGATAAAAATTTGACCACCTTCTCATACATCTAATGTTCAGGTAGATCATTGGTATCCTTGAACTGCTTTGCTATTACATGGCATATAATATTTTTAACCTGTTGAAGATGTAAACATTTGTGGATTGCCTTTTTCGTTTTTAAGGGAAAAAAAGTAATTAGAAAATCCAGGATGAACAATGATTAGCAGTAATAAAGTGCTGCTAGTTGCCTAAAGTCACTTCTATTACAGGTTCAAGTTGCTGTAAATGTACTATTGATTATTATTTTTTAATTATCTTTATTTTCTGCCTTTTTTTCCCCTGAATTACCGTCGATAAACTTGTGTTTCTGATTAGAAAGAGGAAAGCCGCCAACTAACTCAAATCCAGTATATAGCATGGCCTGATCATGGGGTTCCTGATGATTCTAGTGATTTCCTAGATTTTGTGTGTCTTGTGCGAAAGAAGAGGGCTGGCAGAGAAGAACCTGTTGTTGTTCATTGCAGGTATCCCTTTTTTTTCCCCAACTTCGTTAAATCATCAAACTGCTCTTGATTATCATCAAATAGATTTTCTGTGATTTGCTGTAAATAAACATGTAGTTGTATCTGCTTTGGGGATGATTGACAAAAAACTTCAACATTAAAATTAAACAATTACCTAAAACTGTAATCACGTGTCAGTAAGCAAAATTTTGAGTATCTATGCATTGATCTGTGCAGGGATTTTGTTAGGTTTTGGGGTATTTTTTGTGGTTTGTTTACAGTTTAAATGCTTGTGCTAACAGTCTATATAATGATTCAGGGAAATGGCAACAGATATTTAGGAACCTTTTTTTGATGGTGACTATTCTACAAAACTCCAGAACAACTATATAAATAATCCATAGCAGAAAACATGGGTGGTATATGCAGTGATGAAATAAAAGTCTCTTAAGTCTGCAGTCTCAGGCTGCATGATATTTTGATGTCATACATTAAGATGACACATTTCTCTTACTAATTTACTTTTGTCATCAATTAGAATTGCTCTGTTTCTCAGATTTTTATATACACAAAATGTGGGGGGTTGTTCTTCTTGTGCTATAGTTTTTAATAGCATTTTACATTTGTATAGTAGAATTCAAAATGTTAATCCTTTAAAATACCTAATTAGTAAACTATAATAATGAATAATACTGAATGACTGTAAATTAACGTGTCATAATTATTATCATCCTCCAGAGGTTTCTAGTAATTGAAAAATTCCTTATTCTGAAATAAGAGGATAGGGTTCATTTCAAGAACATAAACATGGCTTTATCAGATCAGCCCAACATTCCAGTAATGGTCATTCCAGTAGAGGAGCCGACAAGGAGAGGTGCCATGCTTGACCTCGTCCTCACCAACAGGGAAGGGCTGGTTGGGAATGTGACGCTCCAGGGCAGCCTTGATTGCAGCGATCATGAGATGGTTGAGTTTGAGATCCTCAGGACAGTGAGAAGAGCGTGCAGCAAGCTCACTGCCCTGGACTTCAAGAGAGCAGACTTTGGCCTCTTCAGGAACCTGCTCAGTAAGGTTCCATGGGATACAGCCCTAGAGGGCAGGGGGGCCCAAGACTGTTGGTTGGTATTCAAGGCTCACCTGCTGCAAGCTCAGGAGCGATGCATCCCAACTAGAAGGAAGTTCAGCAGGAGGGCCAGGAGACCTCCTTGGATGGATAAGGAGCTGCTGAGCAAAATTCGAAAGAAAAAAGAGGCTTATAAAAGGTGGAAGCAAGGTCAGGCGGCCTGGGGAGAATACAGGGATGTTGTCTGGGAAGCTAGGGACCAGGTTAGGAAAGCTAAGGCCCACTTAGAATTAAACTTGGCTAGGGATGTTAAGGATAACAGGAAGGGATTTTATAGGTACATTGCCGATAAGAGACAGGTTAGGGACACCGTGGGCCCTCTCCAGAAGCTATCGGGAGAACTGGCTACCCTGGATTTGGAGAAGGCTGAGGTTCTTAATGACTTCTTTGCCTCAGTCTTTACGGGCAAATGCTCTGTCCACACCACCCAAGTCTTGGAAGGCAGACGCAGGGACGGTGAGGGTGGGGACCCTGGGCCCACTGTGGGGGAGGATCTTGTTCGGGACCACCTTAGGAACCTGAATGTATACAAGTCAATGGGACCAGATGAAATCCATCCACGGGTCCTGAAGGAGCTGGCAAATGAAGTTGCTAAGCCACTGTCCATCATATTTGAAAAATCATGGCAGTCAGGTGAAGTTCCCGATGACTGGAAAAAGGGAAATATAACCCCCATTTTTAAGAAGGGAAAAATGGATGAGCCAGGGAATTACAGACCAGTCAGTCTCACCTCTGTGCCTGGCAAAATCTTGGAGCGGATTCTCCTGGAAGGCATGCTAAGGCACATGAAAACCAACAAGGTGCTTGGTGACAGCCAGCATGGCTTCACTAAGGGGAAATCCTGCCTAACCAATCTGGTGACCTTCTATGAAGGGGCTACGGAACTGATGGACAGGGGCAGAGCAGTTGATGTCATCTACCTGGACTTGTGTAAAGCCTTTGACACTGTCTCCCATGACATCCTTCTCTCTAAGTTGGAGAGACATCAATTTGATAGGTGGACCACTCGGTGGATAAAGAACTGGCTGGATGGCCGCACGCAAAGAGTAGTGCTCAGTGGCTCAGTGTCCAGCTGGAGACCGGTAACGAGTGGTGTCCCCCAGGGATCGGTGTTGGGACTGGTCTTGTTCAACATCTTTGTGGGTGACATGGACAGTGGGATTGAGTGCGCCCTCAGCAAGTTTGCTGATGACACCAAGCTGTGTGGTTCGGTTGATACATTGGAGGGAAGGAATGCCATCCAGAGGGACCTTGACACGCTTGTGAGGTGGGCTGATGCCAACCTGATGAAGTTCAGCCATGCTAAATGCAAAGTCCTCCACCTGGGTCGGAGCAATGCCAGGCACAGCTACAGGTTGGGCGGGGAGGAGATTGAGAGCAGCCCTGCAGAGAAGGACTTGGGGGTGTGGGTTGATGAAAAAATGAACATGAGCCGGCAGTGTGCGCTTGCAGCCCAGAAGGCCAACTGTATTCTGGGCTGCATCAAAAGGAGTGTGACCAGCAGGTCGAGGGAGGTGATCCTGCCCCTCTACTCTGCTCTCGTGAGACCTCACTTGGAGTATTGCGTGCAGTTCTGGTGTCCTCAACATAAAAAGGACATGGAAGTGTTAGAACAAGTGCAGAGGAGGGCCACAAAAATGATCAGGGGACTGGAGCACCTCTCGTATGAAGATAGGCTGAGAAAGTTGGGGCTGTTCAGCCTGGAGAAGAGAAGGCTGCGTGGAGACCTCATAGCAACCTTCCAATACCTGAAGGGGGCCTATAGGGATGCTGGGGAGGGACTCTTCATTAGGGACTGTGGTGAGAGGACAAGGGGTAATGGGTTTAAACTTAAACAGGGGAGGTTTAGATTGGATCTGAGGAAGAAATTCTTTACTGTGAGGGTGGTGGGGCCCTGGAATGGGTTGCCCAGGGAGGTTGTGAATGCTTCATCCCTGGCGGCGTTCAAGGTGGGGTTGGACATAGCCTTGGATGGCATGGTTTAGTGGGAGGTGTCCCTGCCCATGGCGGGGGGGTTGGAACTCGATGATCTTGAGGTCCTTTCCAGCCCTTACTATTCTGTGATTCTGTGATTCTGTGATAGAAAGTGTACAGTGTATGCTAGGTATTTCTGTGTTTTGTTATCATCTAGACAATAGTGTGGTTTATAATATGGTCTGAATAAATATCTGTTTGGAAATTCTGATGAAGTGAATGGCTGAGTTAAGTCCATCCCTTTTCAAAGGACTGACAATTCTGCACTGTTTGGTTTTGCTCTGTTCAGGCAGGTGGAGACTTCTGGTGACACAGACACAATCCCTGCCCTTAATAGTATGGGAATCATAGTGATCAATCATGAGAATCATGGAGAACAAACATCTTTAAGTATGAACTATGCTCCAGACATCATGTTTCATTTTCCATCTTGTTATTTTGTTGTTTTTTCTCAGTGCTGGGATTGGGCGGACTGGAGTTCTTATCACTATGGAGACAGCTATGTGTCTTATTGAGTGCAATCAGCCTGTTTATCCATTAGATATTGTAAGAACCATGAGAGATCAAAGAGCCATGATGATCCAAACACCTGTGAGTATCATACTTGCTGTTCTGTGTTGCAGGAGAGTAATTTCCTATTATCTAGTTATATAATTAGATGGATTTTTAATACATTTAGAATCATAGAATAGAATCATAGAATAGTTAGGGTTGGAAAGAGCCCAAAGATCATCTAGTTCCAACCTCCTGCCATGGGCAAGGACACCTCACACTAAACCATACCTTGCTGTTGGTCATACTGCAAAGAGATCACCTTTACCCAGTGCCTTGGCTCCAGGCAGGAGTAAATTGCTAAGGCTATTGTAAAGTAGTTATTCTATAGATTTTCTACAAATAAAACTTGAAAAAAGCAGCAGCTGTTTCAGGGATACCTGGCAATTAATGTCAAGAAGCCAATTTTCAGTACTGTAAAAGTTACTCAGTGGAGAGAGACAGCAGGAGCCTAATTCCAGGTGTTAAGAATTGGAGTAGTGTAAAATCTAAACATGGAAAGATCTAAGACATGTGAGGAAAACCTTCAGTGATGCAATTCAGTGATTTTAATATTGCCTTAGCTATAATGAAGGCAAGACTTAAGTCTGCCCTGTATTGACTCTGAGAAATAATATGTTTTAAAAACAGTGTAATTCAATCTGATTAAGGTATATCAGTAATTTTAAGTATATTTAGTCTAAAAAAGTAACTTGCTACCAGTATTCTCTTGGTGTTCTCTTCACATCTGGTGCATCTTAAGATGCTAGAATTTTTCCTGGATCTGTAACGTTTGGGGTTTTTTGAGGTAATTGTGATATTGCTTTAATGTATTATATTTCAAAATGGCAAATGTTTTAGAACACATTTAGAAACTTTTTATTTGTATCAGTCCTGTGTACCCAAGAGTAGTTTGTGTTCACATTTTTAGAAAATATCTAAAAAGGGTTAAAAGATTGAGCTGTGTTCTAAAAACAAAAGGCTTGGACTTATGGTTGTTCCAAGCTATTCAGGAACCCAGGAATCGCTTCTTAATGCTATTCTATCTAATCATTCCGGGGTTTTTAATCTTTTTTAAATCACTGTTCAGTTGTGGAGTTTTGCTTGTAGTATATATAGCATTTAAAAAGAAAGTGTTTAGAAGGAAAAAAGGCACTAGGTCCAGTAGCAATTCTCTCTCACAATTACCTGAAGGTAATTGAAGATAAAATTACCTGAAGGTAATGGGTGTAGCTTTGATGTCCCTGCTGCTGTTCCTCTATAATCAAATTTGAATCAACCTTTTGTGTTCTTCATAGAGTATTCAAACTGACAAAAAGTGTGTATGGTTCTCCATTTCTAGGTTTCTAGGTCATCTCATTCAGTGCTGATGTCCAGTATTCATGTTGCACTAGAAAAAAAGTTGTATTATTCAGTTAGCACAGGAAGGATGAAGTAGGTGGTCATACCTGAAAAATAAAACAGCTCTTGCTGTTTGTGATGACTATACAGTATGAATGGCATATCTCTCTAGCAAATATAGAGAGGAAGAGAATTTTATTAGTAAAGGTAGGAGGTGCAATGGTAAGGGTTCTAGCGGCAATTTTTCACACCATGTGCTAAATATTTTCTGGTCTCATTTTTCTTAGAGAAACCAGAATTATCAAGCTTCAGTGAAATGCAGGTGTTTACTGCATCAGAGAGAGAAGGCATAAAAAAAGACTTGAAGTGGTTGGGTTTTTAAGATTTCATAAACATTATCTATTGTAATTTCTCCCTTTGCACTCTCTTCCTGATTTGTATATCCTGAAAGATTCATTTAGTGTCCACAAGATGGCCCTGTGCATGGATGTCTGCTGTGGGTACTATGAGAGGGGAGTTCAGAGTCTCCTTCAGGAGCCGTTGGAGGCAAAATAAGTATTTTACACAAATATGTATAAATTTAACTATTTTAATATACATGCAACAGTAAATAATTATTTTATTACTAAATCTGTCACTGTGCCCATTGAAGATCTGACATCACTAGTGACTGCACAAAGAAGAATATTCCACAACACTGAAAAGGCAGATATGCTGGCTTTCTGACCAGCATACATACTATTATACGGTGTTCAGTGACAGTTGTGGTGCTTTACAAAACAATGGCTTTATTCAATTTTATTTTCATGATATTCTAAGTTGATTACGGTCGGGATTTTTAAACAATTGTTAAAATATATGGATATATTAGTGGCCCCTGTGTATGCAGGTGTGAGACATGATGGCATGGTTTAGTGGGAGGTGTCCCTGCCCATGGCGGGGGGGTTGGAACTAGATGATCTTAAGGTCCTTTCCAACCCTAACTATTCTATGATTCAATGATTCTATAATACATTGCAGAGTTAGACATTATCTAATGTAAAGAAACGGGACTTCTGGGTTTTCTAAAACATGAAACAATTTTATTATCAAATTCTGAGCGAGAGGTGCCAGTGACATGCCAGCACTAATCTAAGTATGAAAAAGTGCTTTGAAACTACAGCTTTTAAATCCAAGTGAATGAAAACCTCAGGTCAATGAAACTTCAGCAATGAAATGAAGAGCAGAAAATAACTGAATAGGGGATGTTGTAATAATAGTACTGGTTTTGTGGATACGACTTTTGGTATGCATTTCAAAGTGCTGTTCATCCCATTCTTCTGTTGAGAAGCAAGATGTTCTAATATGAAGTCCCTGGTTTGTGTTTCCTAAACTCACTTTGAAGCTCAGTTCTTGGACCATGAAGAGAAGGGGATGGGGAAATCTTAGAGGCCTTTTCTGCTTCCAGATGACATGGTTCAAGTACATTTCTTTTCAATTTACTGAATTTACTTTCCTTTTCAGAGTCAATACAGATTCGTATGTGAAGCTATTTTGAAGGTGTATGAAGAAGGATTTATTAAACCTTTACAAACATCATTGCAAAAATAAATTGCAAAAAAAACCGAGGATATCAGTTGAGGAATCCTGTCCTCTGTAATGAACTGGCAGCATTCTTTGTGCCATAATACTGGTTGCGGGAAATGATAGTGAAGTACAGCAAAGAATTGACAAAGGACTTTGAAAACTTCAGCACTGTTGCACTTTATGTTGAAACAAAATCAGTCTCTGAAACCCTTCTAACCTTCATCTGTTTGAAGACTTTATTTTCATGCTTTGCTCCGAACAAACCATAAACTGAAAGAACTAATTGTGTTCAGGGTAATCTACGATATTTTGTTGTCGTGCCATATACTGCGCTTCTGATTGAATTGCTACAAACAAGGCTTGGAATTATTTCACTCTGTTTTACACCCATGTCTCTTAAAATGAAATGGAAACAAAAAAACACACTAAGCCATGGTCTTTTTCCAGTGCTAGTTTTATTTACTATGTACAGACTCTCACTGTTTTATTTTTTACAACATTAGCAATATTGCCGTAACTAGATAGATACACACTGCCTACTGATGCAGCACACTTTGTCCTAAACCCTTACTAGAGACCAGCTGGTTGTTAGAGGAGAGCTGGCATCTATGTTAACCCAGCAGTAGCTGCATAATGCCCACTTACCAGCATCTTGTACAAAATAATAACAATAAAAATATAAAAAAATAAACAGCATTTCTTTGACACAACTTGTGTGTCATACACTGGTGTATTCTGATTCGTGTGACTTAAGATTACATGATGGGAACTAGTGCATGCATTGTGTCTTAACCCCTTAAGTGCCTTGAGACTTACAGCGTACATCCAGTGAAAGGCACTCATGATTCTGTGGGGGTGGTATTGTCCTGTCATATTTATCTTAATGGGTTCACATTTTAAAAAAGGCCCTTGGTGCTTGGACTATGTTACCACAAGGGGTCATGGAAATACCATTCCCTCCCTCTTTATACAAGTACCTGCCTGCTGCTTTCAGTAGCGAAAGCTCTTTTGCCAACTTAATGACTGAGCATTGTATGCTGCTGTGCTGTAATTGTGTGAAAAATCTGACACATTCCTTCATTCCTTCCAACTAGTAACTTACTAGCAGCTTACAATGAAATGCTGGTAGGGTCATTAGGAGCTGATACTTCCATTTATCCTTTTATTGAGAATAGCTGTCTTACTCGATTAGAACATAACTTTTTAATAGCACTGATAATTAAGTTGAACTTACAATCAGATGTGATTTAATTCCATTATCTGCTAACCAATTACTTGTTAAGTCCTCATAGTTGATTTCAAGCCATGTTCATACAGGTCTGCCTTTTATTTTATTTTTTAATTGTTTGGCTGGGGGGAAGGGAGGAGAACACTATGAAGTTGTCCCAGAACTTTTTTTTAATTCCATAATGACCCCAGTCGCCTTCTGTTATGCTTGTACAAAATTGTTCCAGTTGAATATGGGTTGTTTCTTATTTAAGTAGGTAGCAGATTTGTAGGAAATGTCTGTCTGATACAGTATCTGAGCTCATTCTAAAGATACATAAATGTCCCACTTTTAATATTTTCCAGTATAGGAAAAACCAAGACAGAAGCAAGGTATCCGGTGTAATATACTGTAAGAAAAGAATCAGTCACTTTGACTGCCCTGTGACAACATAACTGTGTGTCCTCTATTTAAAAGTTCTAATTTATTGTACTGGTTTCCTGAAAATGTTTACCCAGTAAATTTTGTTATAAACTATATAGAGCATAGAATTAAAATAGAAAGTTCTACACTAAATAATTTTTAACTATTGAAGAATTATATTATATAATATACTGTGTTCTATGGACATTTGAAACAGATCAGCTATGAACTATTAATGAAAGGGGATTCAGGCAAAGTGAAATCCTAGCTTAGGACTTAGTAATAAACATGAACCACAATGCCAAATGGAAGATAGAGTTTTAAATATTTTTAGAAATCAAAATAATATTAGATAGCCTGTAGCCCTGTTACTTGTATTTCTAGATTTGATGTTTAAATCAATATTATCCCTCAGTGAAAAGTTAATCTTACGAGAATCTCTGGATCTGATAAACTGAAAAAGAGTAATAAGGTAGCTTTAATCTTGGTTTTATTTTAAGCCATTTGCGACAAAAGAAAACTCCTCTTTAGAATTCTTCTTTAACTTCCATGTGACAAAGATTATTAGCTGAGATGCTGGCTAGTTGGAAGGTTATTTTAAACTCAGCACTTAACATCCATAAATTAAAAAAATTCATCCATTATATTGAAATAAATTTTCTTCATAGTCAAGTTCTAAATGAAAATAGCATTTGCCCATGTATTCTAAGGGAAATCAGACATGGGAGTTTATATCAACATTATATAGTGTTGGTATGTCACATATTTAAATATTCCTATGTAAAGTTCCCGAAGCAGTTTTGTGTTCAAAAGACCCGTTTATACCACAATTAAGTGTGGAATATTTATTGGTTGTCTGTCATTACTGTTTTGATTACAAACACAGGCAAGAATAATAACTCTTGAAAATTTTCCTCTGCACTGCCTTAGGTGGATTTGTAGTGTACTAATTAGTTGCACTGGGGAAAAAATGGAACAAAGTAACTATTTTTAGATAATTGGCCATCAGCAACTCTGTGGCTTTTTGGCTTCTCCAAAGTCAGGATAGTGGTAACCAAAATACTGATTGGGAAAGGGAATAGCGCTGAAGTCTTTCTGCACTGTAAAACTTTTGTTCGTATGTTTCTACCTGTTGTGGTATAAATGGCCTTTAAAATATTTTTATATGGCCAAAAAAAAAGCAAAACTGCTAAATATTTTACATTGAGTTATGAAGATCTGTATCATCCTTAAGAGTTTTTTAAAGAAGTTTTTTTGTATGTTTCATGCTGTACAAAACATGAATGTATCTTTCAGACATAATGACCTATAGACCTATACGTGATTGGTGTTATGACTGTTGGATTTTATGAATAATTATTTTCATACCATTTGATTGGGAAAAATGTTGGGTGGGTGTGGGAAAGAGTATGTTTGTAACGCTTCCATGATGCAAATCCAGTTTAAGAAAAACAAAAAAAATCATTGTAAATAAGAGCAATATTATGACAACTTTGTGCCAATGTATAATGTTAAGACTTTTGTTTTCCTTTTAGGTTGGGATTGAAAACTACCACTACCATCTCTTGTTTGAAGTGTATTTGAAGGTTTTTTGTTGTTTTGGTCTTTTTTTTTTTTTTTTGGAGAAATACCTGGGGCTCTAGTGGGGGCTGTAAGTGTTCTGTGGGCCTTCTTTCTTTCTTTGCTAAATATGAAATAAGGTGCAGGTATTGTTTAATAAACCACCTACAGATTGTCAGCCAATCCACTTTGAGAAATACTGCTTTAGATACTCCAGGTAACTGACAGCTGAAGAATTCATTTCTCCTGAATTTGAAAGCATTTGGTGTTTTAAATAACTTGCAAGTCTTAAGCAGTAAAACACTGCTGTTATGCATTTTATTTTGATATATTCTCTCCCAGTTATGAAAAAGCCTGATTTTTTTTTTTCTCACTACATTTAATGCTAGCTGCTATGTCTTCCGTGTTTCTCTGTTAAAACTTGAAAGCTTATGTCCCATATAAATAAAGCAATAACACTTCTTCTAGAATATCTGATTACAGTCTGGCACACCATCTATTAGGGAAAGCAGTTGGGAGATTAAGGAACATGACAGTTTGTTATGGAACTCATGTAGCTGGCAACTTTCCGTGGAGACCTTCCAGAAAGGTTCGTGGTACCTGTGGAAGGGCCAAAATTCAGCAGACCTGCTGCAGTTGCACTGCCCAGGGCAATGGGAGGTACGGAAGGTCTGGCATAGAGATGCTGGAGCTCCGGGTATGCAGTGGAGCTGAATTCTGTGGTATTTTTATGCTTCTGCAGTGTGTGTGCAGGTATGTGGGTGATATTTGATGGCTCAGGGAATTGGCACAAGCATGAAAAACCCTTCAGAACCACCAATTTCCAAGTAAAAGCAGGTCTTCCAATATGTATGCTGTAGTTTTGACTATAGAGCAGGCAATCTTCAAGACCCTCAGCCCTAAGGATAAAAGGAGGGATTGGGTTATGGTCCAAATTAAAATTTTGCACATTTAGACTTCCACAAAGTACAGAAGTGGTGCCCTCTAATGTCAGTTGTAGTCTTTTTGTAGCTCACATTTCAGGTCCCAAGTTGGCTGGATGCATTTGCTCATTTAAGTACCCACCTTTTGCCTTTTGCGTTGAGGCTGGAAAAGTTCTTTTCCACTGCTATTCAGTGCTGGGATCCAATGTCAAAGTCTGATAAAAGCATACTCATTGCTTAGATGTGAATCTTGCATAAAATTACAGGGATTATAATTAGTGGTGATTGGGAAGCTGTTACAAGGGGAAAATGGTTTGTTTCAGTGTAACTGTTCTGTCGCAGTCTCTCTTATCGCACTGCAGTTGTCAATTGAAACTGATAATTTGTTTGTTTGGGGGGTTTTCTTTGTTTAGCAGTCTACAGAGGAGGCCAGTTTGTTATCGCTGGATTGTACCTCTGTGCTAGTTGCTACCACTAATGTGCATCTTCTCGCTTCTTCAGCTACAAGTTTTAACTGGTGCATAAATTGTAAGCTCTGGCTGTTGGCTGAGTCACATTTTGCTCATTGAGAGCTCAGCGGTGAGAATTTGCAATAAATCACTTTAAAAACATGCTGAAATTTCCAGTTAAAAAAATCTTTACTTTTTGATTTCTTTGACTCTGTAGCCTCATTTTAAAACAAACAATAAAACCAAACCACCACTGAAATATCTATCATTCTAGTCTGCTGTAGCATGAACTGTGGTTTCATGGGCTGGCTGACAGTTTGTTGGTTGTGTTATT
This sequence comes from Amazona ochrocephala, assembly GCA_039720435.1. Lineage (NCBI taxonomy): Eukaryota > Metazoa > Chordata > Aves > Psittaciformes > Psittacidae > Amazona > Amazona ochrocephala. The sequence continues at coordinate 28,314,266 of CM077881.1, forward strand.
TCGTATTTAGCAAGCTTACACATTTTAAAGGGTAATTTTTTTCAAAGTGTTTTGATGTTTGAATAGTAGCACTTTATCTCATGCTTACTACTGACTGAACTATTGGACAAAATAAATTGGGTTTGGAGGGAGATGCTTAATGGGTTTCTGTACAGAGATGATTCGGATTACACCCTGGTACAAATGTTTTCTATTGTTCCAACCATTTCTGGTTTGTTGCTCATGCGTTTCTGAGGGACTCTCAGAAAGTAGATATTAATATTTCTATTGTGTCAATTTTTGCTGTCTTAAAAAGAATATAAAGCTTGCATTTGGAAAAAAAAATGGTGCAAATAGAAACTACAGGGTACTTGTATCTGATTTCTCTCAGCTAGCTGCAGATTAGCTGTGTTTACTGTAAAGGTTTCTGCTAAGCATTCTTTCTAACATTAGATCACCTGGAAATCAGTATTATTTTTTTTTTTCTTATTTGAATTTTGATAACTAAAGATAATGCACAGCAAAGTTTAAAGAAGTTGTCACCCTTTTGCTCCTAGGCCAGGGGCCTGAGACATGAGCGAAAGGGTTAAGCAGTTTACATTAAGCTGTTGTTTTCTTTAACTAAAATATATCCACAAACACTAGGCTATAAACAATCCAGTGCAATTATCTCAGTACATTGGGGCACCGCAGTATCAACCCATAATAATCTTACAGGAAAATTAAGATAGGAAAACAAAAGTTTTACTTTATCCAATGTAGCTAGATTTTTGTTTTCCATTTGCTTTAGTTCATTTACCAGTGATGCCATTTTAACCCATCAGTTTGGCAGGGCTAACGTTTGTGTAAGGTTTGGTTTTTTTTTCTATACCAGGTGCTATACTATGTGTAAATACAAAGGGAAGAACATTATTTAGATCATATTAACAATCAGATGGTGGCAATATTTTTTTGCTAGTTACTTCTGATAATAAATTTGCATTTCCAGGTGTGGCTTTCAGTTGCCAAATTTCATCTCATTTCATACTGCTGAATGATGGACTGCAAGTGTGATCATCTCGGAGTTGAATAGCTCTTTCCTTGTTTAGACTAACTCTTGTGTATCTTTATTAATGTTGGGGGGTGGGAAGGTTCTTCCCATAAGTAGACTTTTGCCTATAAATTTGTTTAAAAGCACATGAGGGGGAGGAAAAAAACAAACCTAAATGCAGCATCTTGGCTAAACAGCCAGAGTGGTTGATCAAAAATGATGGAAACTTGAAATTGGTCAACACTGGACAATGTGAAAATAAATTCATCTTTTGTCACTGCAGCTACTGTATGCTTTAAAGGGCCTTATGTATTTGTCTTCATTTTGATAAAATGAAATATCTTGCCATTAAAATGATACACTAACTTCTACTGAAAACCAGCAGTTCCCAGGATAAATATGCTAATTAACATTTAACAAGTCTTGTTTTAGTCTTAAGTAAAATTTCATTCTATTATGTGAAAAAATGCTGTTATGCATATTTTGTGGATATATTTAATTTCAGTTGACAGTTGTCTAGGTACAGACTTGAAAATATATATATAGTTTACTTGTGGATATTAATTGTTTAATTGCAAAATAAAGATGTGCTTTAGTAATTTAAAGGTTTTTTTTTTTTTTGCGATTTTCTTGTTACTGTTCACTCGGTTTTGCTATGCTACTTTTATTCACTTGTGGTGCTAGATGTTCATCTTGTGTTTTATTTTTTGGCATCATATGCTGTAAGTAGAGACCTATGGATTGAGCACTAGAAGAGGATGCTAAATTATCAGGAATGAAATTGCTTGGGTACAGAAGAAGCCAGACATATCAGCCAAAGTTTTTTACCTGAAAATATATCCTTCAGGTTTTGCTGTAATGGAAGAATGACTTTATATCTCTTATACAGTGAGTGTTTTGGAGACTGTTTTTAACGGAGATTATAGTCTGATCACAAAACTGAGGGTGTGAGGAATACTGGTATGAACAAAAATTCCAGACGGAAGCTTGTGATGAAATATTTGCTGCCAAAAAGCAAGGGGATGTTCAAAGCAAAACTAGGAAAAGATGATGAAAGTTAAGACAAAATCTCAGGAGGGATGAGAGTCAAAGTAAAGAGACCCCCCATATTTTCAGAATTTGACTCAATGCAGGGTTTAAAGTGAGGACAGGGTGTTTGGATTTGAAGTACAAAAAGATAAACTACTGGGAAAGCATTCGAGAAGAGAAATAGGTACTTAGTTTAAACTGGAATAGAGTGGATAGAAGATGACTCACAGCTACCACAGTTGCACATGTGGATACTTGGACTATATCTGAGTAGCAAGTATTGAGAAAGGACTCTTGATTACATGAAGATTAGCAAGAGGCTAGTGTGAAGTGCGAAGAGCAAAAATGGGCAAAAATATCTTGGTATCATTGAAGCTACAAAAAGGCTGGGAATAACGGAGTTCTTGGTGGCAACACGGGAGCTTGTGAGTGAGAGTGGAAAGAAACTCGATGTAAAGAAATAATTGAAGATGGGCAGAAAATGTAGGGACACATAATTCTCCAGAATGCTTTGTCTAGTAGGAAAATGTGTAGACTTAATGGCCAGGAGCTATTTTTCTGATAGAGATCTCCATTAAAAACTTAAGCATCCTTGTTATGCAAATGATTGGTTAGTTGATGTGCACTGAGGATTCATCAGATATCTGAAAGCCTCCAAGATAAACTATTTTTTCCCCTTTATAATAAGATTCTGTATGTTTTCTGTGGGAGCTTTATTATAAGCTCCCACATGTATTTCATGGCAGACTACCAGGAGCAAGCCTAGTCCCTGCTCCCCTGATAAAACATATCTAAATTAGCCCATTTTGTGATTTATGTTCCTGGGTAAATAGCCAGGCACAAACCTGAATCTTGCCTTTCCCCTAAGCTTGCCTTGCTCCTTCTGCTTGGGGCAGGAGAGTATTGCTCTGTTATCAACCCCCGGGGTGTTAAAATAGCTGATGTTTAAAGTTAAAATCAGCGTGTTGCTTTATCAGCAAATACTGGGCAAGTCGGCAAGTGCTGTCAAGATAAGTCGATGTATCGGGCACTGAAGCTAATTTTGCCCTAGCAATATGTGCTTCATTATGCCAGTTCTTGTGCGTAACCGTGAGTGGCCGGTTATCTCAGCCCGGGCTTCACTGCTGAGTGTAGAAAATACCGCGTTACCGGTAGCGAAAGTGGTCCCAGTAACAAGCCCAAAGTCTCTGCTTTCCCAGGCTGCTACCGCAGGCTGGATTCCCAGTTATCCTGTGATTTTGAGAGAGCCCGGAGCTCGTTTGCCCAGCGCAGGGTCACTGCTAGCTGGCACCGTGCTTTGCGAGCACAGTTTATGTTTCCTTACGTTTGTATTGCCTTTCCTGAGGTTTTCTGTTTGTTTGGAGATCTCAAATAGGAGCTCAAACATTTGTGTACTAAAGAAAATACGGTGCAGTGCAGCCCTTTGTAATTGCTGCGATAACGCCAGCGAGAGAGGCTTCTCCCTGAGGCGGGGGAAACAAGCAGGAAAAGCGATCAAAGCATATAGATCAGTGGGACAAACTATACTCGTGTTTTCAAAGGACAGCAGTGCACAAACTGCACTCCGTCGTCATAGTCTTGTTCCAGTGTATAAACGGTGTTAGCTTGTCGATGGTTCTGCCTTATTTGGTCTATTGCTGCCATTATCCTGTCAGGCGCGTTTAACGAGACGATTTTCTTCTGCGCGGTTTACGGGCGCGTTTCCCCCAGGATTACCGCTGGGGACTTGCTGCAGTTTCCTGGCCGAGCCGCTGAGGGGAACTTGCTACCGCGCCTTAGGAAGAACGCCAGGAATTTCGCGGAATGGATCAAAGCCACCCCGTCCCCTCACCAGCAAGCACTGGTCACGGGCGGGATTCCCGCTCCCCCTGCTACACCGCGGGGCGATGTCCGCCCCCTCTCCCCTCCCGGGCAGCACGTGGACCACGCAGCGCCCTCGGCTGGGCGATACCACCTGGCTCGGGGCGGGGGCGCCCCTTCTCCATGGCGATCCGCCTCTTTAAAGGGGCGACAGCCGCGCTGGCGGACCGAAGAAGAGTGCGCTCTACCGCGCTGTTGCCGCTTTTTCTCCCCGCCGGCCTTCTCCTTGATCTACACTCCTACGCCAAGCGGAGCGAGCAACAGCGGAAGCTGCCAGGTGAATATGTGTGGACGGGAGGAAATGGGCGGCGAGTCGTTGCCTGTTTAAGGGCCTCCCACCTCACTCCGCCATGTTCGGAGGCCCGCCCCCTCCCGGGGGCTTCCCTCCACCCCTGCCCACCCTTAGGGCCTCGAGGAGCCGCCGCGGGGACGCGCTCCAGCCGCCCCCGGCTCCGCCGCTCCTGCTGCCGGGCCGCAGGACCGCCCGCTGCCACAGGTGAGCGCCGCGGGGAGCCCGCTGCCGCCGCCCGCACGGAAAAGCGGAGGCGCGCGGCGGTGCCCTAGCGCTAGGGCGGGGTCGGGGGGGACCGACCCCAGAGGCGAGGCCGCCCGGCAGGTGGGCTGGGGGAGGGGGATCTGCTGCGCGGTGGCCCTTTTCGTGCCGGCCGGGCCGGGCGGGGGTTCCCCGCGCTGTGCTCTCAGGCCGGGTTGCGATCCGGAGAAACCGGCCGGTTACTAGGACTCGGGGCTGACTCACCGCCGAGCCCTGGTGTTTGCACGGCGGCAGACCGTCTTCCCCGCGCCGGGCGGGGAGCAGCGACACGGAGTAGCCGTGCCCGAACAGCGCTCGTCTGTCCGTGCAAAGCCCCTCCGTGAGGGGCCCGACGGCCAGCGCCCCTGCACGGCCTGAAAACCAGGTTTTGGGGCGGGAAGAAGAGTCACCTGTAGCTTGCTTCATGGTGAGAAGGATGGAGTTTCTCAGGCAAGAAAATAGCTGGGATCCTTAGGTGCTTTCCAGCCTTGAGTGAACATCGCCGCCTCGTTAAGTGTGGCAGTATTGGTGCTAATGAAAGATTGTAGTCAGCTGTATGAGTTCTACACAGTCCCTGTTTTTTCCCTAGTGTACTTGCAGATTGTCCTAAAAATCATCCCAGCTACCATCAACAGTTTGAGCTGAGTTTTGTTGAAAGTAGCCAAAGTCTGTGCATGTCTAAAGAAGTGAAACATCTGTTTGGATCTTCAACAGTTTTTTACCAAAGTTAGGCATTTTTAAAGAGCTTTCAATGTAGGGTGTTATTTTCTTCTTCTCTGTGAAAAAATAACATGTTGTTCTTCCTCTGTGGATTTCACAGCAAAGATGCTGAGCTTTTTCCGCAGAACCCTTGGACGGCGGTCTATGCGCAAGCATGCGGAGAAGGAACGGCTAAGAGAGGCCCAGAGAGCTGCAACCCATATCCCTGCAGCTGGGGATGCAAAATCCATCATTACTTGCCGAGTAGCGCTGCTGGATGGGACGGATGTCAGCGTGGACTTACCGGTACGAGCAATGCAAGTCTATGTTTAAATATTTTTGTCTTGTGTCAGTCTGATTGTGCCCTTTGCTGTTTACTAGTTGGTTAAAGGCAATCTGTTTTTCATAGCAACCACTGATGTCCACTGAGTTACTGGTTGTAAAAAGGTTTGGAAAGAGTAGTTATTTTTTGTTGTTCACTGAAGCTGGAGAGCGTTTTGTTAGATGTCACTGTGCCTTACACGTTGAACGCTTTCTAATGTTTTAATGTAATTGTGTCAAAGCTCAACTTGGAGAAGGGGGTAAGGTTTCAGATGAATTAGAACTTCTTTTCAGTGAGCTGTGTATGTATCTTGAGAAGAAAGGTAAATCTCTAGGTGTAACTTTGTTGCAGAAGAGGGATGAGCAGAAATACTAGCAGCAACTTGCTGTGTGTGATTTGTTTGTTTTGATTTTCTATCATATGGATGCAGTTTTTAGCGCTGACTTGACAGGGGAGGGGAAGAGAAAAATTCTACCTCCTTCCTCTCCTGAGGGCAGACTGCTAGCAGGGAACATCATTGAGATTGAGGTGTTAGCCGCTGTTTTGCATTTCTAAGGCTCCCTTAATATACACGTGTCTGTTCTGATCTGCTTAATTATGTACCTGGTTTTGGCCAACAGGATGAACAGTAGCAATGGAAATGATAGGCTCTGTTTTTCCATTAGCATGTGTTCTAGTTGTTAGCGACTTGTTCTGAGCTTGCATAGCTGAGTTAGGAAACTGTGGGTCTGCAAGACCTTCTGACTAGTTCTGCAGGATTTTGGCTGCAGTAACAGTTGTACCATTACTGAAGCTGCTGGCTGTAAAGGGTGTGTGGAGCAGCCATTCTTGAAATGGCTTTTTTTCCCTTCCTTTCTTATTTTAAGCACAATTCTAGAGTCCTATAACGTTAGATAGTCTGAGGAAGGATCAGCTTGTTAAGAGTATTGGGTGGTGGTGTTGACATAGTGAGTGGAAATAACTCCTGTGATATCCAGAACCCCAAGTAATACAGACTTAAAGAAGCAGTTTGGCATCTTTATTTGTGAAATAACTGTATAGACAGGTGTTTATAGAGGGCAGTGAAACTAATTTGTACATCTCTGAAACAACAGAATGAACATCCAGTGCTGCTCAGTGCCTAGGATGTTTGATTTGAGGCCAGGAATGCTCTCAAATGCTTTATAGCAAGAGTTACACTTAAAAAGTACTTAAGTTTAAATTGGTCTCCACATATCCAGAGCAGTAATCTTTGGAGCTGGATTTGGCTCTGTAGGCAAATTCCTGGTGCCTCTAACAACATTTCTAAGGCTCTGAGGAGCATAAATTGAACCTGAAGAGGTGTCATGACCTGCCATCTGGACTATAAAACTTAAATCAGGGTGCAGGAGTAACTATTTATTTCTACAGGTAACTTTTTTTACTCTTCCTTTTTTTCTTTATAAGCCAGTAAAATGCCTTGTCTGTGGACATCTAAGTTAGGAGTAACAGTAAACAAGCATGCTAAATCAACATAGCTAGATGCAGTAATTACAGTGCATTGTCAGTGTACCTGACACATACCAGTTCCTTTGGTGATTAAAATACAATAAATTAAGAGTAGATTAAATGTTTCATTACAGACTCCTTCATGTGTTTGTTCTTGTGTCTTCACTTGCATCGTTCATATTTTGGGGTTGACTTTTGAAAAGGAAAAAAAAAACTGTGGGGACGAGCAAGGGATGAAGCAGTGGGTACTAAATCGTGGCAAAACAACACTGCTTTCTAGAATGTAAAGCTAAATTAAATATAGATGTGTGTATCTATGGAAAGACGTTTTGGTTGTTTTGTGGGTTTTTTCGTTTGTTTGTTTATTCTTTCTTTTCTTATACAAAACCTTTTCCTGAGAGCCATCATTCAGTGTGTTTGAGCTAAACACCTTTTCCAAGACTGGTTCTGTTAGTTTGTTGGCAGTAGATTTGGTTTAAAATGAACTCTTGTTATCTCAAAAGGTGCCCTCAGGTCTGCCAGTTCAGTTGTGTATGGTCTGTGAGATTTTTTTTATTAAAAAAAATTATATATAACAAAGTGTTGCCTAAGACTGAATCACTTTGCAAACAGGTTTGTTCTAAGGCCAGAGAAAGAGTCTTGGCAGGAGTGAATACTGAACCTTTTTTAATCCATGGCCGCATAAATGCTTTTCAGCGGCATAAGTTGTTGCTGCCACAGGAAGAAAAGATGTTGCTTTTGTTATTGCGTTGTCCTTGTGTTCACATACCCCTTGGCAGAAGAAACAGCTTCTTGGCAGGAAGGCAGTAAGCGAAGTCAAGAGAATGCTGTGGCTGAAAATAATCGGTATAATTTTGTTATGTTAGTTTCCAGCTGGAGTGATTTTCCAATCTGGTTTCCCATGTGCCTTCACAAATGTGTTGAAGAAACATTTAGTGGCAGTGTCAGGCTTGTGCTTGTTGAGCTATACCCTACAGTGAATTTGCTACTGAAAGAAGAGTGTTCCGGAGTTACGGTCATTCATATAATTGAGATTGCTGGATTTGTGCTTAAATTTAAACAAAAGAGGGGAAAAAATCCTCCAACAAAACCCAAAGGAAACCAAAGGGAGCATTGCCACACAAGCCAAGCATGTTTGCACATCTTTAAGCAGCACTGGCTGATGTTTTTACGAATATTGAAAATGAGACAGAAGGGACATATTGTAAATGATGCAGTTGAGATTTAATCTGTTAAACACAGAGCCAGGATTTGAGCAGTAATTCTGCTTTTTGTCCACTGATCTTATCTCTGATGTCTGTCAAGCTACTTAATCTGTCTGCTTTTCTATTTCTTCTGTTGGTTTTAATTACAAAATTGCCTGTCTTGAACTGTCCATCAAAGCTTCAGTTCTATGCAGTACATAGACCTAGACTGGATTGTGTTTAAGAAACTACTTATTTTGCAGCCATGTCAATGATGGAAGAATATCAGTGTTACGTATGCTCTTTACTGTCACTTTGGTACATTCAAAATTGAAAGCATGAACTTCATGGGAGTTATCAGTGTTCTTCTGGGGCAGATTGAAAAGTATGGGGTTTTTATGTCTGCATCTTCATCTCAGATTCTGAAGTTGTGTTTTGATCTATTTGTTTTCGTGGTGTATTACCGTTTTTTGAAGCTTTATGTTTGTCCAAATGCATTCAGTGATTTTGACACTCGTGCTTAGTGAAACACTGAGGAGCTTATTATTCTTTTTATCTATGAAAAGTTTTTGTAAAATATGTGGTGTGTTAACTGCGCTGCTGTTGATGTTGTTCATTGTACACTGGTTTACTGTTAGCTAGGGTTCCACTTGGACAAAAGTCAGGTTGTGCTTTTTCTAATTGTTTGAGATCTGTGGGTGGAATGTTTGTTCAGTGGTATGAGCAGTGAGAGGACAAGAACTCTGCTTTGCTGACGTCCCTTATCTTACTTTTAATCCTGTTCCCATGCGAAACTAAACGTCATCTTCCCCCGCTACACCCCTGGAATTCCCAAAAGCTGTGAACAGCCCTGGTTTAGTACCTCAAGACTCCCATCAGATCAGTCATACCAGTCTGGGCCCCCGAGGGAATCCCTCATCAGCTGGAATTCTGGCTTTTCTTGTGGTCATGGTTTGTGGGGAAAGACAGGATGGGGAGGGCAACACAGAAGTGATTTTCCTTGAAAGCTATTTTGCATTGGAGTAGCCAGTAGTTTATGAAATACCTCTGAACAAAAATGCTTGTTGAAAACATAAAATGTAGTGCTGGTTTGAGTTCTGGAGGGTTCCAGAGGAATTTTAAGTTAAAGGATCTAAAAATTGAGTGTTGTAGAGTCAGTTCTACATTATTCATAGCAGTAATTGGGAGAGGGGAAGAATAACCTAGATAAAGGGGGAAAAAGGTACTATAAATAATGTAAATTAGATTACAGGCATACACTTGGAATACGCACCTTTTTAAAAACTGCAGACAGCTTTCTGTGGAGGAATAAGGTCAGCCTTACAACAACAGCAGGTAGTAGGTACAGGGTCTCATAGAAGCAGCACTGTACTTTGTGGAAGCCAGGGGTGTTTCAGTAAAAAAAAATCTCTGACCCCGCTTAACCCACAATTTACATAATCTTCTCATGAATAATAGAGCGTTAATTGTGTTCCAGTTTCTGTACGTGCAGCCAAAGTTTTAGGCAAAAGCTTCCTAGTGGTGTAAGGTAAAAGACACAAATTATGAGAATGGATACTTTCTGAGTAGCTTTTAATCTTAGATTATTCATTACTTATGCCTGCATGAAGTTTAATATGGAGTTTGCAAAATGAGATGGTTTTGTCCTTATTATAATGCAGTATCATTAAAACCAGGTGGTTTATAAACCGGTCCAAGAGCTCTGTGGAATAGCAGAAACTAGCTTATCTGTTCATAGTTTTGGAAAAATGCTTACAAAATAAGATAAAAAAGACTGTATTTGTAGTGATTATTTTAAGTACAGTTAAGAAATCTATCTGGAATGGCAAAAACGCTGTCAACAAACTGTTAATGAGTGCTGGTGGCTTTTTGTGCAGAGGGAGGTATCTGTGTTGATCCGACTACAAGATCAGAGATGTGTTGTGATAGTTGATTTTACTTAGTAATCCTCTGTGCGTTTGTTTGTTTGCTTTTTAAAGTTTGTAAAATATTTGTGGCTACTTGCTGAATACTTTTAGCTGTAAATATGAAATACATAATGCTGTCTGTGGCACAGGTGCTGATTAAAAAGACGATTTAGTAATGCTGAAAGTGCTGGAAAATGAGTCATTGAGTAAAATGAGTAATCTTAAGTGTTCAAAGCTAGCTTTTGGAACTTCAAAATCAAGCTCAGGTGACAGAAATAATGAGTAAACAAACGTGTGTTAAGACTATGAAATTTTGGATTTAAACTTTTTTGCCCATGTGATCTTTGTCTTCAACTATTGGGATGCATTTAACTATTTGCTTAAACTTTTGAAAGCCCTTTAGGGGACTGAAACTGGAAAAAAGTCAATCCAGAGCTGAGTTACAAAGCAGAGGTGCTGTCTGTGTGGTGTAGAGGGGCATGGTCATAGCGCAGAGTGATGTGGTGCTTTCTGAGCTGCCAGATTTAACTGCATATTGAGATTGAATGTAAGACATAGTACATGCTGAGTTGCTTCAGCACGTCTGAGAAGCAGCAGAACCACAAACTGCTGTGCTGAGTGTCCTATCACTTTGACTGCAGGTGGGCATTTCAGGTTTGTTGCAATGCAGGCTGCCCTGGCACAGCTGGAAAGGGAGGAAGAGAGCAGCTGTAAATTAGTCTATGGCTGCTATCAGAGTAATTTAGTTTGTCTGCAGTGTGCTGCTGGGTGTTTCTGGGGATGGTGCTGCCGGCTGGTTTAGTTGCCCGAAGGTTTAACATTCTTAACTCTCCGTGTAACAGAGAATTTTACCTGAAGCCCAGCCTTCCTGCTGAACTGCCCCTGTAAAGACTTCACCCAAAGACCAAGACTCTTGTATGCTCATAACCAGAATGCTCTTGAGAAACCTGCAGGTGGAACATCAAATGATACTGAAATGTTTGAGAATATACTGGGGGGAGGTATTCAATCTCTAAACTTTAATGCTGGACAAACCATTTGGATACATTCTGTATTAGAAAGAACATTAGGGGGTAGATTCAGAAATTTATTAAATCAAATGTGTGACTAGAAGATATAAATGTTCTGGGAGAGGAAAAATGAGAAACTTCTGGCAAAAGAAACTGTCAAGTATGAATGTTTCGTATTTTTGGTTTTTTATGCATAAGGTCAGTAAGCCTGAGCACAGTACATTACAATCCTTCTATATAGTATTCTAATAAATGTACATTTATGACAGGTATTGAAATAAATTTTTATTGAAAATTTCTGGAAGATGCCTTTTTCTTTTTCCAGAGAATAATAGAATGAAATCCTTAATCCCAAATGCTTATCTTCCAATATTTGGGAGAGACTGAGTAAATGGAAGAATTGACAAGCTCTCAAGGTAGAAATTACTCTCTGCAGCCTTCCAGCCTGCAGGGTATTTTACTCAGTGCACAAATATATGGTGTCATGTTGTCAAAGGTTGGGCATAAACAAGAGGGAGAAGCGGAACTGGTGTTTTACTGCCAGTGGTGTCTGTAGATGAAGGAAAAAATTGACTGGGGAGTCTGGGAAAGTTATTTGAAAGGTTGATGCTTGAAGTTTGAGGAGAGGAGCAGCTCCGTTTGTAGGTCAGTACTTAAAGCCATAAGAAGATCAGGGTGATGCAAATAATGTGTACTTCTAACACTGCCTTTGTAAAGATAAGGGGGTTTAACCCTCCAATTCTCCAGCAGACCTTAATGGTGTTAAGTGTAGATACTGTATTCATTATATTGTGATGAAATCTTTTTCCTTTAAAGCTCACAGTTGGAGCTTCCTCATAGCTTATTTTTTCAGAACATCTTGTTTGGGAGAAGGGGGATTAACTTCATAAAAAAAATATGGACAGGCTCATCTGCTGCTCCTGCAGTGCTGTGGCCTGCAAATGTGCATAGGTGACATCCTAGCAACTGCATAGCTGTAAATCCTGAATAGCGGTCCCTAGCTTCTCCAGGTTTGAATCAGGTCTTTCTGAGGAAACTGGTGTGAATATGAATGGTAGCACTCCTAATGAGTGGACCAAAAACAGGAGGGGAGGTTTTTGCCCTTCAGTAGCTCCTGTTAGTTATTGTTAAGAAGCAATATTAACATAATCATTTGAAGAAGTCTTGAAAAGCACAGCTGCAAAGACACAAGGGTTAATAATGAAGGTGAAGCCTATTCATCTATTTTTTGTTTAGATTTCATCTTATATAGGGGCCTCATTTTCTTTACAAATCAAAGAAATAGAGAAGGAAAAATAATTTTCTGATAAGCATTTTAACAAATTCATTAAAGTGGGCTTTTGGGGTTTGGTTGTTTGTTTGTTTGTTTGTTTGTTTTTTTTTCCCCAGTTTTGGAAGTTTGAAGTACAGCATTGCGATAGAAAACCTGATAAAGACCTTAAGAAGTGAGGTGTTCATCTTGTGTCCACCCAGCACAAAGCTCCCTCATCTCCAGCTTTTGTAAGCCCCCGTTGCTTCACCAGTGCTGGTCTGTACTGGCTGCTGCTAGTACTGAAGATGGGTTTTCCATCAGGGTAGTTGTGGAGCACCGAGTTGCTGGCTTATGCTCTTAAATATGTGTCCGTGAAATAAACTTCACCTCTAAGACCATGAGAAGAGGATATAAACGCTGCTTTTCTAGTTTTAAGCAGTGACTGAGATGCCTGAGCCAAGCTGAACGTCTCCGTATCGCTTTATCCTGGAGTTGAAGGGACAAACCAGCCTGCTGAGGTGAACACCAGAGTTGGTTTTATCAGCCTTGCTGCTGCTGAGCTACTGGGGTTAAATCCAGCCTTCTAACACCTACTCAGACAGCAATTGCAGTTATTACGAGCAGCATGAGATGTCATTAGTACATAGTTGGGAGCATCCCTGCCATTCCAGGGAGGTGGGTGGGGATTCATGCCAAAGTGATCAAAAGATGCTTTTGTCTCATTAGAGTGTGGCAAAACCACATAGATGACCTGCCTTATATAAATGATATATTTTTATTTAAGTTTCCAAGTTCAGCTGTTGATTCTCCTGCTGTGAGACGTTTACTGTTGCTTCCTACAGAGTATTGCAAACTGTGTAAATTGCATAGTCAGGTTTTACAGAATGAGGAGTTTAATTTGTGCCCTGAAGGGAGGACCAGCCACTGGCTGGACTGCTTCTTAGTGGAGTCGGTAATAGTTCATCAGTAACCATTAAGCAGCTCGAAAATATTTGTCCTTTGAGTGTAACCTGAGCTCTGCTGCAAGGAAAACAAAGGCAGGGGGAGAAGTATGGAGTAGCAGCAGGGCAAAAATGTCATTTAAAATGAATGTTGCCATTAGAAAGGGTAATTTGTTATCAGAAAATGTAATAAAAGTGTACCTTTGCTATGGCTTTTGAAAACACTTCAGATCACAAAGAAATTTATTTTTATTCATAAAAATTGACTGGTTATAAAGCAGTAGTATTTTTGGTTGCCATTTGTTTAAATAAACTTAGTCTTTAGTAAGGCTTAAAAAAAGAATTTTGATTTAACGCTAAATCACACGTGACATTTTTGCTGACTCACACCAAATACAGCCATTGATGGTCTTATGCAAAGTACTGCATGCATAATTAATTCCATGTTGACAGCCTTGGTGATGTGAAATGGAGCTGTAGCTTTTCAGATCTTTCCACGGCCACTCCAGTGCTATTCTTCAGGGACTTTCTTCCACATGAATCATTCTGAGTCCCCTTAATCTTTAAGTCCTTTGCTGAGATTACCGAAATGGTGAACACGCTCTGAAATGAAATGTTACACTTGCAGAATTTGGAGCAATAGTAAGTGCTGGTTGTTGGTAGTTTGAGGTAGTATGTGTAGTAGTTCCAGGCTTGAGTTAAAGTGCTCCATTGCCTGTTCTTTGGAAGGAGTGTGGGTGAGATAACTGGTTAATTACAGCTTTAAAAGATGACTTGTTGAGAAATAGGGAAGGATCTAAAATGTTCTGTCCAATAAGGGGACATTTTCCTCTAGTATTAGACAAGCTGAAGAAAGCTTCATGCAAAATAAAACATTTTTCTAGTTTGCTGTTGCAAATACTGAATTTATTTCACTTGCGTTACTATGTCTTACTGTTTAAGCAGAAGATACCCAGTGCTGAGAGAGAATATCAACAGTTCAGTGCCTTGCTCTTTAAAGAAAGAGGCTATTCGCTCAGATAGTGGAAGAAATGTGTGGTTTTATATGTAGGCAGTTTGACTTAAGGCTTCTGTTGGGGGAGTTTTGCCGGTGTTTCATAAACATGCTGCCCAAGAATACCTTTTCTTGAAATCAACAGGAATAGCTTGCCCTGATTGGATTTGATGAGTTCTACATCTTGGCATTTTCATTTTACAACATATTGTAGATGCTGTGTGAAGTTCCCTCTGGTCTAATTGCCTTTCATCCCCCCTACTTCCCCAATATTTGGAAATTAGTAACAGTGGGAGAACTTGCTTAGGCAGATTCAGTTTACAGACTCCTGAGATTTTGCTTTGAGCTGCGAAATATCATGTTGGATTTGAGTAATACATTGAGTAAACCAATGATTATAATTGCAAAGTTGAATGTAAAATATTTGAAGATCAGGTTAGAGGAATAGAGGAAGGTGGCAGAAATTCTGCGTGCTACTTACATGGATATTGGTGATTAAACCAGATTTTTTTCTGAGGATAAGTATTTTGGCTGGCCCAGAATTTTGAAAGGTGGACTGACTTTGCTAATTAGCAGCTTAGAAAGTTAGCTCATTTCTCAAGTTGTGAATATCTAAGTATTAAGATAAAAATTGCAAGATAATGTTGTGGAAATAGAGAAATCTTTAAATAGCTTGCAGAGTGAGCATAAATCCTTTCTGCATTTCTTTGCATTTATAGAATCGTAGAATGTTTTCGGTTGAAAGGGGCTTTAAATATCAGTTCCACCCCCCTGCCAGGGGCAGGGGCACCTTCCACTAGATCAGGTTGCTCAAAGTCCCATCCAACCTGGTCTTGAACTCTTCCAGGGGTGGGGCAGCCACAGCTTCTCTGGGCAGCCTGTGCCGGTGCCTCACCACTCTCACAGTGAAGAACTTCTTTCTAATATCTTATCTAAATCTCCCCTGTTAGCTTAAAGTCATTCCCCGTGTCCTGTCACTTCACGTTCTTGTAAAAAGTCCCTCCCCAGCTTTCTTGTAGGCCTTGTTTAGGTACTAGAGGCCGCTATGAGGTCTCCCTGGAGCCTTCTCTTCTCCAGGCTGAACAAGCCCAGCACTCTCAGCCTCTTTTCACAGGAGAGGTGCTCCAACCCTCGGAGCATCTTTGTGGGCCTCCTCTAGACTCGTATGAGCAGGCCCACATCCTCCTTATTTTTGGCGACCCAGAGCTGGGTTCAGTACTGCAGGTGGGATCTCATGAAAGTGAAGTAAAGGGAGAGGATCGCCTCTGTCAGCCTGTTGGTTCTACTTGTTTTAATGCAGTCCAGTGTATGGTTGGCTTTCTGGGCTGCAGGCACACATTGCTAGGTCATGTTGAGCTTCTTGTTAACCAGGACTCCAAGTCCTTCTTCTCAGGGCTGCTCTCAATCCAGTCTCTGCCAGCCTGTACTTGTGGATAGGGTTGTCCTGACCCAGGTGCAGGGTTTTTGTCAACACTGTGACTTGTACCCTGGCCTACTAAATTATTAATGTATTTTTATTACATTTAGGCATCTTGGGTATTACTGTTAATCTTTCCTTTCAGTGTATTATATTTATAGTAAATCCCTTATAGACTTCATAGCATGAAAAAATGTGTTATGTAGAAATTGACCAGTGCTATTTACCTGCCTGGTCTTTAAAAACAACTGTTTAATATTTTACATCATCACTGTAAAAATTATGTTTACTGGGGCCAGAGTTAATTTTTTGTCATAAATTGTATATAAGCATATGTGTTGACTTTTTGCACCCTCAAGTGAGTTTTATGAACTTACTTTTGTAAACATGTTATCTAAGCACTATTTGTTAAAGGTGCTTGGCCCAGACTGTTTCCTGGTGGTTGTTAAAAGCCCTTGTTAATGGAATGCTATATCCTAATTCAGTATGCTTTCCTACCTGCTTCTAAACTGGTGAATTGCCTAGATATCAACCAGTAGTAAATTCATAAGCAATTTGCTGTACTTTGTTCTGAAAATCTTCCAGTGCATTAATTATTGCAATTGTACTGCTGTTATTTCCAGTTCTGTTGAACTTTGTTGAGTAAAGAAAGCCTAAAAGAGACAATGATAAAATGCCAGTTTAACATTGTGTTGTTCAAGTCAGTATTGACATTTTTCAAAAGGAAAGGACTATGTGAGTCCTTTAAGGATATTGTGTGTTTCTTGTGGGGTCTACATTGGCGTTTAAGCAAAACAAGGATCAGAAAATAGGAAAGAAAAAACCCAAGTTCTACATATTTTCAGAAGTTTAATTTTGGGATTCTCTTACTTTTGGAATTACAATATAAAGTATACTG
The DNA here is from genome assembly GCA_039720435.1 of Amazona ochrocephala. Taxonomy (NCBI): domain Eukaryota; kingdom Metazoa; phylum Chordata; class Aves; order Psittaciformes; family Psittacidae; genus Amazona; species Amazona ochrocephala. The sequence continues at coordinate 28,330,787 of CM077881.1, forward strand.
AGAAGAAGGTAGAAGCTACAATAAATCTACCTGCTAAGTACTAAATCCTTTTGTATTTTCAGAAAAAAGCCAAAGGCCAGCTCCTGTTTGAACAGATCATGTACCATCTGGACCTTATAGAAAGTGACTATTTTGGATTAAGGTTCATGGATTCTGCACAAGTGGCGGTAAGTAGCAGTGCTTTGTTTATTCATTTATTTATTTTAAGCAACAGTCTAAACCTAAAATCTCAATATTGACAAAAATGGTATAAGAAAGCTGCTTTTTTTTCATTTAAGTTTTTGTGCTGAGCCTCTGTGGTGTGTTAGTTTGTGACTCCAAGTTTAATTCTACCTCAAGCACTCTTAACACACCTTACAGGACTGTTCCTTTCTTGTCTTTCACTTGTTAACTGTCACACCTCCTGTTGTCATTAATGAGGCTGGCTCAGAGCCCGGTGTGGCATGTAAAAATTCTTGATGCTGCTGATGCAGAGAGGAAGGGGCAAAATTAGAGCATGTGCTTCACCCTTTATTGTTCTACAGAGTGGAGAAGGTTTTCCTTTGCCAATGCCATAAACTTTCTCCTCAGCAAAAGTTTCTTTGTTAATGTCTGCTTGGGAAATAATCTTGGCAAGAAGGGTATACCTTTGATTTGCTCAAATCAGTTGTGACTTAGACCTGCAACTAGAAATTTTTGAGAGAATATAGGCGTGTTTGTATGTACCAGACAGTTTTAGTAGAACACTCTTGCAAGCTTGAGTTTGTTTTTGAAGTTCATCATGTGTTTGTGAAAATGCAACTGCTTTTGAAAACAGCAGAGCCTTATTTATCAAAGGCAACCACAGTTCTTTCCACTTGTGGGCTGTGCAATTCTATATCGATACTTCTTCTTGCCAAGCACAAGGACAGCTGTGTTTCTTCCTGCCTACAAGAGCAGCTACAATTTGAGTGAGGTGTTAGATGAGTACGTTTTTGTCTCTGTCCTGCATCCCTGTAACTTAAACATGTATTCACTTACCACAGCATCCCCAAGTATAATGAGATCTGAGTTTTCATGCTGTGTATGTCAATCAGTTGTTAGAGGTATGACCTTATTACATGTATGTTAGATGGATGATGGATGTTTCAAATCCACTTGAAACAGGATTATTCCATGATTAGAATGGCAGAGTGGATGCATGGACGATTGCTGCTGAGATAAATACCTGAACTGTTTGAGGTCAGCATACAAAATTAGAGGCAATATGTTATTAGAGGCAATGATATCTATTCCTTTACTTCTGAGGATCAATGTCCAGAACAATCTGAAGGTGACATCTTAATTGCTACTGCTTTGTGTAATGGCAAAAAAACTCCCCAAGCTTGAATCTTTGAAAGAAGCTGATAGCTTTGGACACAGTTTTATCCACCCCAAATCACACTTTTATAACCTGATAGCTTCTTTTCAGAATTACTGCGATTGAGCTTTTATGCTTAGCTTGTAACAGTAGAGAATATTCTGTTTGGATAAAATGATTTGGCTTCAGCATCTGAAGCAAAATTTATGGCTAGTGGGATTAGCTGCTGCTCGGCTGCAGTTCCCAGTAGTGAAAGTGGTCTTAAACCTCTTGCAGAACGAGAGACATTTAAGACTAAAAAGAGCATTGCACGAACAGGTGGATGTCATCCAGAACCATGAATATCTCCTACCAACAGAAATCGGAAAACAGCCCATTGCATACCATTTTATATTTATAAAAATCATGTTAACTGCCTTAAGCATGTGCAGTTTAGGATGTTGGTTATTGATAGTGAATCACTATCAATATTATATTTATATTTTTACTTTAGGAAAAAAATAATCTGTATGTTTAAGTTAGGTATTCTACTCACCTTCTGCCATGTGGCTTCTGAAGTATTTCCACGTGCCTCTAGGATCCCATAAGAGCGCAGTGTTAGTTATAACTGGTGAAACTGTATTATGGTAGCCTTTTTGTCTTACTGTTCTGTTACCAAGTAACATCGTTCCATCTTGAACTGAGGAAATAAGAGTTAATGTTTTCTGACTCGGCAATGGCTCATGGCTTGGTTTTGTCCAGCAAATTTTACTTCCAGTCCAGACAGCACCTGATTGGGTATTTGATACTGCACTACCTACTAGGTACAAGAGACTTCAAACTTAGTTTACTTCCTTTTCTTAACTATGTGTGACTGAAAAGAGGCAGAGATAACAATTTGTTTAAACTGGACTTTAATGATATATTCTGCATAATGAAGCAGAAAAGGTAGCATTTTGCAGGAAGGCTGAATGCAACAACCAGAGATAATTGCTTTAAGAAGTGAAGAACTGTTGTGATGTCAGCCATCCTTGCAAAGAGGAGCTGGCACATTTTAGGAGAAACCCAGTCTGCAGCTGGAAACAAAGAGAAACACTAATCAAGTGACTTGTCAAAGATTATTCAGGAGACCTGTTAAATAAACAGTGTAGGAATTCAATCCCTTACTGTGGACAAGATTGTCCGCTGGCTCTGAAGGAGATAATCTTTCTGCTACCCAATTTAAATTTAAGTGTGTTGCCTTACTATGTGGTGGTACACACTGGCAAATTAGCAACATGTAGTTAAACAGAAATTTGAGAAATTCGTTGCTTGTTTTAACTACAAATGAGTTTTCAATAGATGAATTTTGAACAACTGAAGGAGAGCTTTGTTTCCTTCTTCTGAGCTGCTGAAGTGATTAGCAGTTAGGTGTTTGAGTTTATGATGTACCGGGGAGTGCAGGAACCGAAGTATAATGCAAACTCTTCCTGACACTTTGGATTTCAGAATTCAAATACTAGCTTCTTTAGAGCAGTTCTTGAAACAGTTAGTGGATTGGAACACTTGTTTTCATGTATTTTCTGTGTTCATTGCTGGTCTGATGGTTAAGAATAGATCCCCCCCAGCACCTCCCACAAGTAAGAGGCAAGAGGTGGCAGAAGGAGTTCCTTGCAAAACTGTCCACTATATATCAGACTTGGTCTAGCAGACAAGGGAACAGGCTGTTGTTAATTGGAGTAACTTCATTTCAGGCTGACAGTGAACAGTGCAACATGTCCAATAACACAGAAGATGAAGATTTTTGTTAAATTGTTAGGCTATTTGGCTTTTCTTTTAGCAGTGCTAGAGATATGTTTCTGGTAAGGAGGTTCTCAGGATTTAACGGGGTAAATTTCTAATGTACAGGTTGCAAGAATCAAATACTTGCTCTTCCTAATGGAATTGTACAACACATTGGTTCGCTGCTGTGGCAGTTTTATCTAACATAGTGCTTAATGGTGAAAACTATTTGTATAGCATTGCAATAAGTATGCACCCATTCATTGCGTAAAGTATGGGAGCAGTTTTAGCCTCACTGTCTTACTAAAAAGAGTGAACAGTTTACCCTGCCTTCTTGAAATGTTGCTGGGTTTTAGGAGGGGGAGGGTGTTGTGGTTTGGGGTTTTTGGGTGGTTGCTTTGTTTTTAATTTCTGAAGCAGCAAACTTCTTGTAAGGACTTCCAGTACTGTCTGCAGTTTGTTGTTCGTACTGCTTTTTGTTTAGCAAACTTTATCTCTGGATTTCAGCAACAGACTGTGCTGAGCAAACTCTCATCAAAACATAAGCTTTTTGCCAGGTCCACTTGAATTCCATGTTAATCACTTGGAATAAATCTTAAATTTCCTGACATCTGTGTGTGTCCATGCATGTGTTGGTTTGGTGGTATTTGATTTGGATTTTTTTGTTGTTCTCCGCATCCCACCTCCGCGCCTTCCCTCCTCCTCCCCCCCGTTTAAAAGCAGTTCTGCTTACCTTCTTCCACACACACCCTTATCATTCAAACAGCGCTCCTGTAGGCAGCAGTGGTAAGAGCCAAGCGGAGTAAATGCTATCAGTGCCTGTCGCGGGCCTCTCAGTTGCCTTCCCGTGGAATGTGGAGGAGATGAGAGAAAACAGGAGGGAGATGAAAGAGACGTGCACAGCCAGTCCTGGAGTCTAGAAATGGCTCTCTTTGCCATTGCTGTATATAAATCACCTGCAAGCGGATTGTTTTGTATATTTTCATAGCAGAGGAAGGCGTAAGTAAATAGTCTTTTATAGCAAGCGAGTTTATGGAATAGGAAGAGAGATTATTTTCTTTTCCTAAAGAAACAGCAGCAAAAAATGCTCAACTCTTATTTGCTGGTAGTATAAGCAAAGCTGATGTAAATATTTATGCTTCATTCTGCCTTAAGCTTCCTGCTTTGTTTTAAATATATATTAGGTATGTTTTAACTAGCTTTCTGCAGCTACTTTGTTTTAATAGGTAATGTGAGAGCATTTTCAGCTAGGGGCACAGCAGCAGTAGATGGTTCAGTTGTTCTGATCTGCAGCTAATATATCAATCAATGCATATCCTGGGTGTATTACAGGCTGATTTAACACACTCTCTGCAGAAGGCAGGGCTGCTCTGAAGACGGGAATGTTTGCACTTGGCATTGCAACCTGAAAATACCGGTTCTTTCTCAAACCCCTGTTGCTTTTCTGTCCTCCATGTGGCCCACTGTGGATTTCATGGCACATAGTCTAACCAAAGAAGTGTTGCTAAGTAACAGTTCATCTGTATTAGTTGCAAAGTGACGTTTGGGATTGATCAAGCGAGGTTGTTTTACCTGGGAATTGTGAGCCATGCCGGGCATGGTAGATAGCTTGCTCTGACTATTGAGTCAATGCAGTTTATGTTGAATATGGTGCTATGTTCACTGTTTAACTGAGTCATCTCTTTTGGAGGAGGGAGCTGTTCACTGTGCACAGCACTTAGCTAGCGGTAGAGACCTACTTCCATGTGTTAACTTTCCAGATTTACCTTCCATTTCTGGTATAAACTCTTCAGCAGTGGGAGTATATGCAGTTATTTTGTGGAGCATATATATGTAGCTATTTCTCTCCATCTGCCATCAATAGCTTAATTTTCACATGCTGTTGTATGCAATATAAGTGAAACTATTATTTGGCTTCACGTCTAGTATATAGCTTATAATTAGCATTATTAGGTGAGGCAGTAATGTCCTCCTGTGTGACAGTTGTTAAAATGTCACCTGTAAATAGACTCTGGAGAATTAGGTACAGCTGACCCTTATGTTGGGACATAGACAGCTTTGCTGTTACTATACTGAAGTTATCTAAAGAAAATGCCTGAAAGCCAGCAATATTTATTTTGACTCTCCCCTTCCACCCTGAGTAAACATCGTAAGCAACTGAGTGCCAGTCTGCAGCTATGGTTTATGCCTCTCTGGCACATTGTCACTGGCTGACCTAGTAACATGTGAATTAAGTATTTGTTTAGACAGGATGAAAATTTTAGTAATTAAAGTGGTTTGTCATAACTTTTTTGAAGTACCTAATGCTTTCTTGAAGGTTGGCTTTAAACAGGATGTCTCTGTTGTTCAAAACTGACATTTGGCATTACTAAATGAGTGAAAGGATCTTAGATGCACGCTGAGAGAGCTGTGAAAGATTTTTATTAGATTGTTTTAATGAACTACTTGTTATTCCAAGATGGTCTTCACTAACACTTAATTTGTTGATTTTTCGTATTTCTTTTTTGCTCTTTCTGTGAGATTCCTTTATTAATAATTCAATGAAAGTAATTTATTTTTCAGCACTGGTTGGACAATACAAAAAGCATTAAAAAGCAAGTAAAAAGTAAGTGTCCTTTCCATTTTCTCCTGGGATCTCATATTGAAAATATGGAGGGAAAGAGTGTTGAAATGGGTGGTGAAGAACAGTGTTCTGTAAAGGGTGACAAGACCCAGGAACAAAAACCCAGCATGGTGCTGCTGGTTGTTTAATGGCCTCTTCCCCCTGTAGCTCATATTACATTAGTCTAATGTCCTTAATTAAACATGATTTAGGCTTATTAATTGTAGTTTAGATGGGGTCAAGGCAGCTGAAGTTATTTTAGTGTTACCGATCGTTACCCTGACTATAGGAGAACTTGTCTTGGAGCCTCCATCCTTTGGGGCAGTCCTGAATGTCTGAATCTGTGTTTGGTCCACCAAGTCCCTACCTGCTGCACAAGGGTTTATAGTGTGGCCTGGTTTCAGTGGTGCATGCTTGGGTAAGCTGTGACATTGGCTGTTTTTTGTTTAGCAGCTTCCTTGCTCTGCCCTGTGGGAAGTCTTCAGGGATTTGTGGTGCTGTGTTAATGCAACAGAGATTTTGGAAGCACCAAGAGAGAGAAAATTCCTCCTGTCAAATGCAAGAATCAGCAGAGCACTGCACATTTTTAAAGAACTGTTAATCCATCCTTTTGCTGAATTAACTCTTTGGTTTCCAGAAAAGGTGATTGTTCCACAGAAGGGTCTATTAAATACGTGTCTGAACTTCTGTGGAATAAAGGGGCCTGAGTTACCAGAAATGGGTATTTCCTGGACTGGGAAGGTATAACAAAGAGGGTGCCTGGGGCTTTGGTCTTCATGCCAAATGGCAGAGTCGAGATGCTCAGCTTTCTTGGTGATGGATAGAGTCTTTAAATATAGGAATTAACCTAACTTTTGTGTGATTTTGGCAGGACAAATCAACTTAATGTTGGATTGACTTGTAACATATCAAACTATTTTGCATGTATATTTAAGTGTCCTTTCACCCTGATGTTTTCCCTGTCACAAATGAATTCCTGCCTTAAGACGTTGTGGTGGGACAGAGCCAATTTCAGTCAAATTTTGTGATATGATTTCATGTAGTAAAAAAATAAGAATGTTGAATGAATTCTACTTTGCAGTTGGCCCACCCTATTGTCTACATTTTCGTGTGAAGTTTTACTCATCAGAGCCCAACAATCTACGTGAAGAGTTAACAAGGTAAGAAGAATTTTATGTGAGAGAGGGGTACCCAGGTAAGGCCAGGAAAATGTTTTTGTGGTATTTATCTAAACAGTTGTGTGATGTTTTGGAGAATTCCTTAGAGCTGCTTGTTTTGTTGTTTTTTTTTTTTTTTTTTTTTTTTTTTTTTTGTAAATGCGTCTAATCTAGTTCTTATGAAATAAATGAACTGTAATACAAAGAGATCTATATATTTACTGTATTGATGCACCATTTTCCATTAGGCAATTCTGGCAACTAATCTACGTAGCTTATACACAGCAGACAAAGATTTTCATTGAGGAGAACAGACTTCATTCCTCTTCCTTTATTCTTCTTAAGTTGCGTTTGATTTCAACTGTGTGTAGTTATCCTGTCTCTTTAGGCAGAAAAGTGTCAAATTGCAAGTTAGAGTTTATCTCTGGCAAGAGTTCAGTTAATGTTTCATTACTTCTGTGCTCTTTGGAAAGCTTATGGAAAGGGAAAACAGTATTTTACTACCATGCTGACATGGGAGTTGACAGTACTGTATGTGTGGGACTTGAGTATCAGATGAGCAGCAGTTTCTCTTGATTAAAGTATTTCACAGATCCATTCATAATGCTGCATTTCATGAGACATACTTGGGGTGCTTTGGGAGAAAATACAGCCTACCATCTGTCAGTAGTATAAATCTGTTGTAAAAGGCAGTGTTTCTTTGTGTTGTCACCACTGCTGATGAGCTGTTTTGAAGAGAAAACAAAGTGTTTTCTTGATAGCTGTAGACACTTCATACCCTCAGCTCTGTGTAAAAGCATGAAATGAATTTGTTTGTTGTTCAGGTTTATGTCTATGTGGATCTTCGATCTGCACTTTAGCCAAATCCCTAGGAGTGCTACCAGGAAGATTAAAGTGGCATTACTCCTTACAGCCATATGTACCCTGTGCAGCTTCATACTTGCATGTGGTAGCATAAAGTTATAACTGCTCTTCTTTAATGCTTTCCTGCCAATCTGGGAGGAACGTTTTACCTCCCCACTCGTGTTCCTAAATAAACATTTGTCTTCAAAAACAATAACCATAGACAAAATTCAGACCTACGTCTGTACCTGCCACTATGAAATGTTTCATTCGTCTTGAGTTCTGCCAGTCAGACCTTGCTATACAGGTTTTAGCAGGGCAGACCTGACACCTGAGGGTTTTTAAACCCTGTCTGCCTGCTTAGCTAATCCCCCAGAACAGGAAAGCAGCAAGTCTTTCTTCTGTCTCAAGACCATTTTATGCCCTAAAGAAGCAGTGGGAAGGGGATCTCTGCCTTGATTATGTGTGTCACTAGCAGCAGCTTTCTGAGGGTTCTACCTTCTCCTGGTGCAGCTGGGGCTGCTTTTCAGTTTCCACAGATGCAGCTTGCTAATGTTTTCTGCTGGCTTTCCATCAGATGCCACTGGTCAGAGGTCATGTAACACAGCCTCAGCATGGGAAGTATGCTTGAATTGTTTGCAAGTGTTATGTGGCTGATAAGCACAGACTGGACACATGCACTATGCACTGGAGGCCTGTGCTCAGTCTTTTGGTATCTAGGGTCGGCACCAAACAAATTTATTCTTCACATAAGGGCCAGCCTACAAATGACTTTGGATAATGTTTGGTTTAGCAAAGTATTTGTGGATTTCCAAGGGACCTATGGGAAAATGGCCTTCATCTGTGTTGTGTCTATGTATGTGAGTACAAGTACCCATAGGCACATGTTAAAACAGAAGCATCATCTTTGGTTTTGTGTGGATGGCTTCTGTTCATCTATAGTAGTATTCAAACTGGATACTGTTGCAGAGCCTGGTGTTTTAGTTGATGAGACAACTACTTGTCTTGGTAAAGGAAAGCTGTGTACCAAGATGGCTCAAGAGGGCTACTCTTTGTGGGTATTGGATAGGAAGGATTGGTGTTGCACACCAAAGGGATATTTGTATTCAGTATTTGCCCAATTTCTAAGCAAGAAGAGTACTGAATAAGCAAGGCAGTGAAGGAAAGCTGGCTCTGAAGAGTAAAAAATTTGAAAAGGCTGTTTTATTGTTTTGGTTTGGGGTTTTTTTGTCACTTTGCAGTCAGCTTTCTGGGTTAGATTTTGACTGAGCAATCCATATTAGGAACATTTATTTTTGAGAGACTTTAAAATATTCATTCTCTTACAAGATCTGTATGTCTATGAATAATGAAGAAAATGTGGAAGATGTAAGTTCTTTGCCCTAGTAGGATCAGGAGGGGGAAAAAGACAGGTATTCTGTTTCTTCTTCCATGCAGCACTGTAGGTTAGCTAGTTTTGGGTTTACTTCATTTGAAATGTGTGCAAAGCATACAAACCCAACTGATAAAGCCTTAAAAGATCACGGTGCAGTTTCTTTAGTCTTGAAAGCCCGTGTAAAGAGTAGAAAACATTTTTATTTGTCAGGCTCTAACTTCCTCCTGTAGGCTGAGTCACATTAGAAGTATTAATCAATGACATTTATTTCTTATTTAATCCTACAGGTATTTATTTGTTCTGCAGCTGAAACTGGATATTCTTAGTGGAAAGTAAGTATTACTGATAAACAGCCTTTTAAACAATTACAGTGTGTTTAGCATAGGATTTATTACACTTACATTTGATAATTAAGTTTTGCTAAGTAACATAATGTGTTGTTTTTTTTTTCTCTAAGATGCGAGTTTTCTATGCATGACTAGCAGCAGAGAAATGCTTAAATAATGTAGTGCTTCTCTCTTGTTAATTTGCTGAAAATCTACTGAGCCTTTTTCCACTTTCTCGTCCCAAACTATTGCAGTTTCTCCCTGTCAGGTGTATGAGTTGTCTGTTAAGTAGTGTCAGCTAAGGTTTTAACAATGCACTTGTCTTACAACAGATTGGAATGTCCTTTTGACACAGCCGTCCAGCTGGCAGCTTATAACATGCAAGGTAAGTAGGTACAAATGGGGAAGGATGAAGTTGTATGAACAGCTTCATGTGTAGGCTCTTATTACTTTTAGTCTGTCCTTGCTGTATCCAGAAAATTGATTCTGTGCAGCTGCTAGTGATCCAGTGTGAAACAGCTCTTTTTGATTGTAATTTTGTTGTGAGCATGTATAGAAAATCAGTCGATTCTTTAGGAAATGTAACAAAGAGGTTCTGAACAGAAACAGCTCTGCTTTAAGCTTGTTTTCTCAGGTGCTTGTGTGCAAACCTGTCCACTTTAACACAATATATGAGTTTTGCAGCCTTCGTGAGCTGCTTTGATGTAGTAACATAGTTCACTATTTTTCATTGTAGTTTCTGCCATATGTTTTATTTGTTGTACAGATTGGGTACAAAATTATTTTGGTTCTGCACTCTGTTGAAAAATCTTACATACAAAACCCACAAGCTTTTGACTTAAGCTTATTTGTAGAAACATGTAGAAAACATGTTAGTGTGCCATGTCTCAAGCTGGTACTTGAGCATTTATCGTTGAACTGCACTTGCTAGTATTTCAGATCCTTCTTCAGTCAAGAGGTGACATACTGTTACTTCTCAGCTGTACAGCACTATGCTTCAGCACTCTGAGACTCTTATGAGTGAGTTGTCTTTAACTTTTGATTCCAGCTGAGACTCCAGGATCCATGGCTTCTCTGAGAGCTGTGGTCTGACCTTCAATTGCTTGTATAGGTTGTACATCGCTGATCTTCATGGACGATGTCTGTTGTTCGTTGGATGAGGGTGTGATCTTAGAATCATAGAATCATAGAATAGTTAGGGTTGGAAAGGACCTCAAGATCATAGAGTTCCAACCCCCCTGCCATGGGCAGGGACACCTCCCACTAAACCATGCCATCCAAGGCTATGTCCAACCCGGCCTTGAATGCCGCCAGGGATGAAGCATTCACAACTTCCCCGGGCAACCCATTCCAGTGCCTCACCACCCTCACAGTAAAGAATTTCTTCCTCGTATCCAATCTAAACTTCCCCTGTTTAAGTTTAAACCCATTACCCCTTGTCCTCTCACCACAGTCCCTAATGAAGAGTCCCTCCCCACCCTCCCTATAGGCCCCCTTCAGGTATTGGAAGGTTGCTATGAGGTCTCCACGCAGCCTTCTCTTCTCCAGGCTGAACAGCCCCAATTTTCTCAGCCTATCTTCATACGGGAGGTGCTCCAGTCCCCTGATCATCCTCGTGGCCCTCCTCTGCACTTGTTCTAACAGTTCCGTGTCCTTTTTATGTTGAGGACACCAGAACTGCACACAATACTCCAAGTGAGGTCTCAGGAGAGCAGAGTAGAGGGGCAGGAGCACCTCCCTCGACCTGCTGGTCACACTCCTTTTGATGCAGCCCAGGATACGGTTGGCTTTCTGGGCTGCAAGCGCACACTGCCGGCTCATGTTCATTTTTTCATCAACCCACACCCCCAAGTCCTTCTCCACAGGGCTGCTCTCAATCTCCTCCCTGCCCAACCTGTAGCTGTGCCTGGCATTGCTCCGACCCAGGTGTAGGACCTTGCACTTGTCATGGTTAAACTTCATCAGGTTGGCATCAGCCCACCTCACAAGCGTGTCAAGGTCCCTCTGGATGGCATTCCTTCCCTCCAACTTATCAACCGAACCACACAGCTTGGTGTCATCAGCAAACTTGCTGAGGGCGCACTCAATCCCACTGTCCGTATCACTCACAAAGATGTTGAACAAGACTGGTCCCAACACCGATCCCTGGGGGACACCACTCGTTACTGGTCTCCAGCTGGACATTGAGCCACTGAGCACTACTCTTTGCGTGCCGCCATCCAGCCAGTTCTTTATCCACCGAGTGGTCCACCTATCAAATTGATGTATCTCCAACTTAGAGAGAAGGATGTCATGTGAGACAGTGTCAAAGGCTTTACACAAGTCCAGGTAGATGACATCAACTGCTCTGCCGCTGTCCATCAGTTCTGTAGCCCCTTCATAGAAGGTCACCAGATTGGTCAGGCAGGATTTCCCCTTAGTGAAACCATGCTGGCTGTCACCAAGCACCTTGTTGATTTTGATGTGCCTTAGCATGCCTTCCAGGAGAATCCGCTCCAAGATTTTGCCAGGCACAGAGGTGAGGCTGACTGGTCTGTAATTTCCTGGCTCATCCATTTTCCCCTTCTTAAAAATGGGGGTTATATTTCCCTGTTTCCAGTCATCGGGAACTTCACCTGACTGCCATGATTTTTCAAATATGATGGACAGTGGCTTAGCAACTTCATTTGCCAGCTCCTTCAGGACCCGTGGATGGATTTCATCCGGTCCCATGGACTTGTATACATTCAGGTTCCTAAGGTGGTCCCGAACAAGATCCTCCCCCACAGTGGGCCCAGGGTCCCCACCCTCACCGTCCCCGCGTCTGCCTTCCAAGACTTGGGTGGTGTGGTCAGAGCATTTGCCGGTAAAGATTGAGGCAAAGAAGTCATTAAGAACCTCAGCCTTCTCCAAATCCAGGGTAGCCAGTTCTCCCGATAGCTTCTGGAGAGGGCCCACGGTGTCCCTAACCTGTCTCTTATCGGCAATGTACCTATAAAATCCCTTCCTGTTATCCTTAACATCCCTAGCCAAGTTTAATTCTAAGTGGGCCTTAGCTTTCCTAACCTGGTCCCTAGCTTCCCGGACAACATCCCTGTATTCTTCCCAGGCCGCCTGTCCTTGCTTCCACCTTTTATAAGCCTCTTTTTTCCTTCGAATTTTGCTCAGCAGCTCCTTATCCATCCAAGGAGGTCTCCTGGCCCTCCTGCTGAACTTCCTTCTAGTTGGGATGCATCGCTCCTGAGCTTGCAGCAGGTGAGCCTTGAATATCAACCAACAGTCTTGGGCCCCCCTGCCCTCTAGGGCTGTATCCCATGGAACCTTACTGAGCAGGTTCCTGCAGAGGCCAAAGTCTGCTCTCTTGAAGTCCAGGGCAGTGAGCTTGCTGCACGCTCTTCTCACTGTCCTGAGGATCTCAAACTCAACCATCTCATGATCGCTGCAATCAAGGCTGCCCTGAAGCTTCACATTCCCAACCAGCCCTTCCCTGTTGGTGAGGACGAGGTCAAGCACGGCACCTCTCCTTGTCAGCTCCTCTATTACTTGCAGAAGGAAGTTGTCTTCCACGCAATCGAGGAACCTTCTGGATTTCTTGTGCCGGGCCGTACCATCCCTCCAACAGATATCACGGTGGTTGAAGTCTCCCATGAGAACAAGGGCCTGCAAGCGTGAGGCTGCTCCTATCTGCCTATGGAGCGCTTCGTCCAGCAAGTCCCCTTGGTCAGGCGATCTGTAACAGATCCCCACAGTAATGTCTCCCATCGCTGTTCTCCCTTTAACCTTGACCCACAAACTCTGTCGACTGCTCACCTGTCCCCAGACAGAGTTCCATACTCTCTAGCCTATCCCTAACATAAATAGCAACTCCCCCTCCCCGTCTGCCGGGCCTGTCTTTCCTAAAGAGCTGGTAACCTTCCATTCCAACACACCAGTCATAGGTGCCATCCCACCATGTTTTTGTGATGCCTATGATATCATACCCCCGTAGATGTGCACACATCTCTAATTCCTCTTGTTTGTTCCCCATACTATGGGCATTTGTGTAGAGGCATTTGAGCCGAGATCCAATTGAAGCCGGCTTATTGGCTGGAGCAGCTGGAATATCCCTACATTGCTCCGAACGTTTACTATAGGTGCTGGCAACCGACTGGGTGTGTTGGGATGGAATGATGCCCCCCTCCCCCAACACATCTAGTTTAAAGCATCCTTGACCAGTCTGGCAAGCCTCCTACCAAATCCACTCTTCCCCTTCTTTGTCAGACCAGTTCCACCAGCCCCCAGTAGACCTGGCCTACTATATTGAGTCCCATGGTCAAGGTACCCAAACCCCTGACTATAGCACCACCCTTCTAACCATTTATTGACCTGGCCAATCCTCCTAGCCTTTCTGAGGTCCTGCCCTGTATCCTGGAGAATTGACGAAAAGACAATCTGAGCTCCAGAGCCCCTAACCACCTCTCCCAGGGCTCTGTAGTCCTTCTTTATGGTCTCCGGGCTACTGCTATCTATATCAGTAGCACCCACATGGATCACTAGAAGTGGGTAATAGTCAGTGGGACCGACTAGAGCAGGCAGCTTCTCGGCCACATCCCTGATCCGAGCCCCTGGTAGGCAACACACCTCCCTTGAGCCTGGGTCAGGCCGGCAGATGGGTGCCTCTATTCCTTTCAGAGTAGAGTCCCCCACCACTACAGCCCGCCGCTTTTTGCTGGCAGCACCAGTAGTGACCTTCTTTACCAGTGCACTAGCTGGTTGCGCCTGGTGGGAGCGCTGTTGCTCATCAGCCCCCTGCAGGATAGCAGAGCGCTGTTGCTCATCAGTCCCCTGCAGGGTAGCAAAGCAGTTCTGGGTGGGGACAACAGACGTAGGAGGAAGCCCCTTGCTTTTAATTGCCCTCTTCCTCCTTTTTTTGTTGTTTTTTTCTGTTGCCTTTTCCCAGCTTCCTGGGTTAGCAGCCTCCTTTCCTGCACGGGCAACATTAGACACTCGAGGCCCCGGAACAGTCTGGTCCCGGAGCAAGCACTGCTGCTCCCCCTCAGCTTCCCTGACACCTTTCAGCCTGGTAACAGCTTCCTGCAGCTCAGCCACCTGCTGCAGGAGGACCTCCACCAGGGAACACAGAGTGCAGCCCTGCCCATTGCTCACCTTTCCCTTAGGATAGCAATGCAGGCGCTCTCTACACCCCGAGCTCTGCACTACAGCCTCCCTTCCCATCGGCTCCGTTTGGGTGCCTACACTGGCCACCACCAGCGCAGCCAGAGCAGAGCTCCCAGACCGAGCCTTGCCCGTACGGCGAGTGTTCACCATCCTGCTCACCACCCCGCTCGCCTGCCCGTGCAAACTGCCTCGTTTTCTGTTGTTTCAAGCAGGGGAATTCACAAAAGAAACTGAAGTTTTAGAAATGTCCGCTAGAGCAGGTGTTTAGATTCTTCTTGGAGGATACAGTTTTATGGCCTTATTCAACCCAGTTTGAGCCTACAAAAGAAATCCCAGAACCTCAGCTGTAAAGCTGTTGTGCAGTCCTCTTTGATAAAGAGAGAATTTGTAGATGTGCCGTGGTTTGTGCTGCACAAATTCTCTACGCAACATTCATCTTATAAACCAGTGCACTGTTGTACTTACTTTACAGGGGTTAGGTAACATGACTGAGTTACTGAAATTCTTTCTTGTACAGATATTTTCCAAAACAGATTTTGTTCTTCCGGCAGGAGCTACTAATGGCTTTTATCATGTGTAGGTATAGAAAGCTGCGATTAAACTGTAAAAGTACCTCCCTTTTTAACCTGCTCTTTTGTGTGGAAGGAGAACAGTTAGACTACATTCCATGGTTTAAAATATTAGCATTGTTAGAGCCTTAAGATACAGGTTCAGTGAATAACTTTTGAAAAAAACAAAGTGATCTAATTATGTCATATATCCATTGCTTTTTGTGCTGGTCTTTTCTTTCCTCTCTCCACAGTCCCTGTAGCAGGGCTTTAATCTTGCTGTCTAACAGCTGTGTACTTTTATTTAAATCAGCTGGAACCTAAGCTGGCTTTGACAGCATTCCTTTCAACAGAGGCAGGCGTTCTAGTGGGAGTAAATTATTATAGAACTACATACTTCCTCAGTCAGCATTAAAAAAAAAGGGGGGGGTAAAAAGACTTTTGTTGTGCTGCAGTGTTCAGAAATCCAAGAAACAGGTTTTTAGAGTTTGTATGTAGTTTCTGCACACATGAATACTGTGTGTGTGTATTTGACTTTGCCATGTCATCCCAAAGATGTCATTTGTTTTTTTCCTACACAAACACTGGTAGTTTATTTTTTCAAGCATAGCAATTATTGGCCTGTATCAGACGCCAAGGACCGGGTTATGGAATTATTCCTACATTTTTGGACATGAGCTGAACATTAAGAAACTGCTTGAAATCAATGGGAGGAGCAAATGCTTTAGTGATTCTGAAAATCAGGACTTTTTTATAAAGGTTTCTAGCTGGTTTTCAGCATTTTAGGCATTTGTCAATCTTCAGAAGCTGGACTTGTTAGCATCTGTGGAAGGGGGTTGTGCTTCTGATGTGCACACCCATTGACTAATATGTTCTGTATGCTTTCTAAATAGCATCTCTTATTGCCCCTATTGAGTATGCAGCAGTGGATTGGATGAGCTATTTGACTGACCCAGTAGGGCATTTATTATGTTCTTAGATGAAAAGGAGAGCAACAAATAACAGCTGCAGGATTGTTCCCTGACACAGAGAAATTATATCAAGATGGGGGAAGTTATAAAACCAGAAACTGGTTTTTAGAATGGACAGATAGTTTTATGAAGAGTCAGATCTGGTTTTGAGTTTTGCAGCTCTCAAGAGATTCTGTTTTAATAATTTAAGGCAAAATTCCATTTTAACTTAAGCCCATTTTAACCGGTCATCTCAAAGAAGATATAAGTGATAAACTATTGAAAACTTTCTGCAAAAAAGAAAAAAGATGAGTTTCAAGGATGTTGGCAACTTCCTTGGAAGTTTGTTAAGGAATGCATCAATAGCACTTTGTAAAAATTAGTGCAGAGCTTTTGTGCAGACAACACGACTGCTTATTCAGTGTTCATAATTTCTCTGTCAAAAAAGGTGGTGCTTCAAATAATTGGGAGGACTGGAGGTTGAGGAGCAACACACAAAGAAATTTAGTATTTTAGATTAACTAGAAAAGTATGCAAAAGTTCCTGTGTTACTGTGAATGCTGCTTGACAATGCTGTTCTTCTGTAGCTGAACTTGGAGACTATGATCCTGCTGAACATGTGGCTGAACTGGTGTCTGAGTTCAGGTTTGTTCCCACCCAGACTGAAGAGATGGAACTAGCCATTTTTGAGAAGTGGAAGGAATGCAGGTACTAGATCTTCCAGTGCATGCTAACCAGTTGTTAACACTGATTTTTCAGTGAGAGAATGTATTAATATGCTGCTGATGCTTCTTTGGTCCTGTTCAGGAACGTAATTCTAATATGGCTCTGTCATATTTTGTAAGAGGATGTAGTGTGCAAAATTGAAGTTTTTCAAAGGTCTGAGTTAAATGATGAAGTGCAGATGCTTGAAATGTAATCATTTTTCAGCAGTGGTTTCAGATTAAAACTTGCAAAAGTGACATTGATGTTCAAAGCAAACAAGTGTCAGCAGCATTGGGGTTTTTCACAAACTTGGAGGAAGTTCTTTTCCTCTTTCCTGTATACTGGGTTTTGCTTTCTATGCTTTTTCAGGCATCTTACCTAACAGCAAAATGTTTGTTTCAGGGGTCAAACACCAGCACAGGCTGAAACTAACTACTTAAACAAAGCTAAGTGGCTGGAAATGTATGGTGTAGACATGCACATAGTCAAGGTATGTTTAACCACAGCATGGTGACCTTTGGTAATGATAATGTTAGCATTGTCATGCATTTCAACACTGGGTTTGCTTGGGGGTGGGGTGGGGGATATTGTACTCATCTAAACTGTGTAACAGGTGATCTGGATTTGCAGCAACATTCCACTTTATAGTATACTTTTCTAGAAGGTGTAACTTTAGAGTAAGCATATTTGCTCTGTGTTAAATATGTGATTGGGCTGGCAATATGGACTACAGTTTGTATTTAGACTAAAAGCTATGTGAAAATCATGGTAATTAAGTTAAAACTCGCTGGGATCCAGTCAGCTACCAGCTGAAGAACTACAAGTAAAAATAGATCTCCTGTGGAGAGAGAAGGAAGTGCAGAGAGCCACACAAGGAGGTCCTTATCACACAAGCAAATCAAGAAACTTTCATTTTCCGCTTTAGTCAGCCTTATTGAGGAGCTACAAATTAGAAAAATCCATTGCATAAGGTCATTGAAACACATGAGTTTTGTTTATAAAATAAGCAGATGTGTGTTTAATTGTAACACTGGGCAAATAGCTACATTTCACTGGAGTAATTTGGGTAAAGGGCCAAGCATCAAAATGAACATAATCTTTATTTTGTGGCAATTAGGCAAGAGATGGCAATGATTACAGCCTGGGACTAACACCTACAGGAGTTCTTGTCTTTGAAGGAGACACAAAGATTGGTTTGTTTTTCTGGTAAGCTCTCTGATTGTACGTTAATATATATTTTAAATTCTTGTTTCATTTGCCTTACTGTTGAAAAAGAGGCAGAAGCAATAGTGCTAGTGCAGGTTTTACGTATAATGTCATCTGGACAGCTTGTTCAGTAAGAAAATGTCTCTTTGTGCCTAGTAAAGGGCAGAAACATACCTTTCTGCCCATCAGTGAGGACTAATCAAAAACAAATAAACCCAAACCCAGATCTATATATATCTAGTCATGGGATATAGAACTTCCTCTGTTTTTTATGAACATGTGCTTCTTTATCTGTCAAGTACCTGAATAACACCCCACAGTTTCTTGTAAGCATTGTGATGAAGTTTTGTAGGGCTTTATATTGCATAGAGCACAAGGCGAAGGACCTAGCTAGCATATTTCAGACTGGGTACACAGGCGTTCATGGATTTTAAGTGCTTTATTCTCTTAATTCCCATCCAGTCTTTCAAAACTGTATACAAAATGTTAAGGAGGCAGATGATGAGGTAAAATTTCATCATAGGACTAGTCATTTTGGGTTAACCCAGTCCAATTTTATAAACTGCTCAGAACAACGCTCACTTTTTAGCAGAAATATTATTTGTGTCTTGTTCCTCCACCATCAATTCTAGGTATTTTTTTTGGTGACCAGGGAGGGGAAGAAATGATTGCAGTTTTGTATCATGTCATGCTTGCATTGTTTTGGCTGGGATTTTGTGAAACAGAGTCATCATAGGAAGTGATCTGTGCTATATTATACAATGATTGTTATTTCTGTAATAAAGTAGTATTATTTTGGCCTGCGTTTGTGTCTCTCTGAGTTCAGTTTTGTGGGCTTGTGGAAGAGTAGGCAAGCAGGAGCATTTGGGTGCAGATTGATTTCAGTTCAACTTATTATTAAGTTCCAGTAGAATTACCTTTTAGAAGTTGCTGACTTCTTACGAAAGTTTCTTATTAAATGTTAAATTTTGAAGTGCTACATTGGTATCCACAGTATAATGAAGCCCTACTGCATTAACTTAAAACATCCACAAAACCAGAAAATCTGGTAGAAAGACTTGGATCAGCGCATTGAACATTCCTCTCGGTGGGTTACTAAGATACTTTGATTTAACCTGCTTTTTCTGTTCATCTTGCAGGCCAAAGATAACAAGGCTTGATTTCAAGAAGAACAAACTCACTCTAGTAGTTGTTGAAGATGATGAACAGGTAGATAACTATCTGCTTAGTTACATCTCAGTCTTAATTATGCAGTACTAGTTTAGATACTCCTGGTCTCCTTTAAGTTTTGAGAATTAACATGGATGCCTTGCAAGACTTTTGGTTATGACTTGGGAAGAGGAGGGGAATGAAGGGACATGAGTATAAAATGAATAGGCTTAATTACTTTTATTCTCACCCTATTTTTAAAAGGGGAGTACCTTGTGAAACTAGTGTAGACCAGCTAATTGGAAACAGTGTGCGTTGTGCAAGAAAGTTTACAAAAGGGCCATGTACCACGTTTAGGGGAATGAATTTAGGTTCATACTTGCTTTGACTTATTCAAGCCCCTTGTAAATTGTCAGTGCGCTTTGTGTGCTTTAAGGGAAAGGAGCAGGAGCACACTTTTGTCTTTAGACTGGATCATCCCAAAGCCTGCAAACACTTGTGGAAATGTGCAGTGGAACATCATGCCTTCTTCCGGCTCCGAGGGCCTGTCCAAAAAAGCTCAAGTCGATCAGGCTTCATTCGGTTAGGATCCCGGTTCAGATACAGGTCAGTGTCACTTGTCAGTTAGCACATACCGTCTGTCATTTCTTGCTTTTCTGGGATTATGTGTGGAAACAGGAGAGAATCTGGTATTCATTCACCTTGGATATAGAGAGCAGTGAAACTTGCAAACTGAGTTGCATTATTAGTTTTATTAAATGTACGGATTTTCCCCATGTTTGTCTGATACATCTTCAGGTGATTCTGGTCTGTGCGGTAGGAAACCAAAGATTTCTCAAGGTTT
The DNA here is from genome assembly GCA_039720435.1 of Amazona ochrocephala. Classification (NCBI taxonomy): domain Eukaryota; kingdom Metazoa; phylum Chordata; class Aves; order Psittaciformes; family Psittacidae; genus Amazona; species Amazona ochrocephala. The sequence goes on from CM077881.1 coordinate 28,350,686, forward strand.
ATGTTCTTTACATAGCATCTATAGTATGTTGTGTTTTATAGATCACTTCATCTTGAAAGTCCACCCTTTTTAAAACTAGAGGATTTATGATTGACTTGCACAGTTGGGGACATCGCAGATCTTTTGACTCCTGAGTTTCCTGTCTGTGTGAGGGTGGTGCTTCAGAAGCCTAAGATAAAGCCTGTTCCATGTTAGGTACTACCAGTGCATGGACAGGCTTCTCAATGGCTAGTGGTCCCAGGCCTGTCTGCCGGATGCTATGTGTTGTCCCACCAGAGTTGGTGAGAAAGTATGGAAGTGAGTGAGGTGTGGCCCCAGGAAGTACACATGTACTTGGCTTCCATTTCCAGCAACTGTAGCAATATATCAAGTCTGCTTCAGGAAGGGTCAATGGTACCAGGGTGTCAGCAGAACAGGAGGCTGCTACTGCCTTGGGGCAGACTCTGGCCAAATTTGGGGAAAAAAAGACTTGCCTGGGAACAAGAGGATCTAAATGCTGGAATTTAGTCCTATTATCATCTTTCTTTATAACCTGTGGCAACATAACTTTAGCTTTACTCTCGTAGGATTTTTAACCTCTCCCAAACTGCATGCACTTTGACCACAGGAATATGTAAAGGACAAATGTGCTTTTTCAGCAATTTAATGTTTTAAGGAGGCATTGCTTCAGCCTTCTGTCTCGGGAAAAATGGGGTAAAGATTAGGATGTTTGTGGAACTCCTTCCCTTTTCTGTGAAAGGCCTTCTGAGTTGTTAAGATTGGTATTTTTAGTAGAACTGAGATCAGTTATTAAGCTCTGAATTTAAAATAGAAATATGATGTTTTGATGAGCAGTGTCTATGTTCTGTCATTAGAAGCAAGCCATTCATCTTATTGGTTTATATTTTTACGTGGCATTGTTAGTGGGAAAACAGAATATCAAACAACCAAGACCAATAAAGCCAGGAGATCAGCATCCTTTGAAAGAAGGCCCAGCAAGAGATACTCAAGGCGAACACTGCAAATGAAAGGTAAAAGACCTCCTTTTCTGGGAAGTATAATCCACTGTGAGAATAAAGTGATAGTATCCTTCAAAGATTCTGTGTAGGGATTCTGCTGTAGCTGTTTGCCCTTTTATTGAGTTTTCAAAATTAGGTTTTCTTTGACTTATCTGGGAGATCACATGTATTTATCAGAAAGAGCTTTTGTGGAGAGCATGTCATCCTAGCTTGCCTAGCTTGTAAATTACCCATTAACATTGCACAGTAGGCCTCTGTACAAAGATGGAAAACTTGGGACCAGCTATATATTAATGATAATATTTGTAATTTATTAATCAAGTTTGAAATTTGTCAAGGGGGTTTTGTTGCTCTTCTTAGGAGTTGCACTCTGTCACAACCTTACAGCATGGGATACCTTGTCTCTTACTCCCAATTGTGTAGCTCAAGTGTGACCTCCATGCATGCTTTCAGATACTTCTTTTTAAATCCAACGCTTTGGTTTGCTGTTCAGATTTTTTTATTCTCTTTTTCCAATGCGGAATTTGGATTTTACACGTTATACATGGGATACATGCAACTTTGTCTCTTAGTTGCCTATTTTTAGGCAGTGCTAGACTTTTTATTAATAATATTTTGTTTATAATTAATAACATATTAGATATGATACATAGAATTTATATATAATATCAGTATTTAACTGATAACCTAATTATATATTTTAATTAGCACTTTCTGTTTTCACAGCATATGCTGCTAAATTTGAAGAAACAAGGTAAGATGCATTCCAATACTTAAATTTCTCTTTGATGTTTGCCACCTGTACTTAAGCACATGTCTGCAGGAGGAGGTTATAATATTAGTTAAATGTAGAGAGCGTTAACCTCTTAACTGTGGTTTTGCTGTGGGTTTTGTGTTTGTTTGCTTTATGCGAAACCTCCGGTTCCAAGCCTCCTGTGTTGCTGTCACATAGAAGATTTTGCCAGACTTGCTTACTAGCCGGCAAAGAGCTTTTATGACTAGCTATTATTGTTGCTGCTTATGAGCTATAGTTCTGTGTGCTGCCATGTGAAGAGATTGGGTAAAAGTGTGTGAGGGTGTCTTCTTTCCAAAATCTGCGTACTCTGGCTGTGTGACTGAAATACTTAATCAAGTGAAGGTCAGAGACAGGGAAAATACAATAAAATAAATATTGGAAATATATCGATGATTTTCTGTTCTGTGCTATGCTTGCATTTATTTTTATATACTGAAGTATTTGTTTTTTATGTTTATCCTAAATTATTCAGAATCAACATTAAGAGGGAGGCCTTTTGGTTCTTTATTTCTATACCTAAATTTTGCATGTGTAGGTTCATACTTGCTGTTGCAATGTAAAATACTCATGTGAATCTGAATCATACAGTTTTCAAACTCTTCCCTGAAGGAGGAGAGGAAACTATGCTCTAATGAATTACCTGGTAGTAAAGGAATTAGGTCACTCGGTTATGGTTCTGTCCTTTGCCCTTGTAACTGGTAAACACTGCAGCGATCAAATGCAATCAAATTGTTTTTCAAAAGTAGGTACTCGTAAATGTTAAGCATCAGGGCAGTCAGGAGCTGCGTAAGGAAAGTAAGGAAGTAACATTTCAAAACAAAGGTGTAACACAGCCCTGTGTTTTATGTTTGTAGCAGCAAGGTTGTTTCTCATGTGAGAGGGAGTAGAAAGTCTAGGAATTGTCTAAGGACAAGACCACAATTACTTTAATAGAGGTCTGTCTTTGTGACCTCCTGTATTGTCTCTTCTTTTTATAAAATGGGAAAGTACTCTTCAAAATTGGGTACCATTAAAGTGCTTAAAGTTCCTTGCATGCAAGATGTGACTGATTAATTAGTGCTCTCAACATGTTGTGTTGTCATGCCCTTCTCTGAGTTTCATGCTGCTTAGGTCATTCTGAGGGTGGAAAGAGAAACTTCATTTGCAGTTTCTCCTTCTGATAAGACAGCAGTATTCTGATCTGTACGTAGGTGTGGCACTGTTATGTTAGTCTCCAGAGCAGTCTGTGCCATTTCTGAAACTCTACACTTGTACGTTGGTAATTGAATGCATCATGAAAGATGTATGTTGTTCCATTCTTTTGTTTTAACTCAGTATAGGGGAATGTGCTACCCACAAGGCATTCCTTAATATTTCTGTTAAACGTGAACTATTCTGTGGTAACCTCCACATTCTCTCAATAGAGCAGGTGCGAAGTTGGGAAACAGGCAAGAAACAGTTTGTTTGCTCTTGATACGATGGTATTTAAGTAAAATAATCCTAAAGAATTGCTGAAGTAGATGCAGAAATCTATTTGGATTGTCAGCTTGCCAGGTTGGATAGCTACTGTCCAGACTCTAAATTAAGAGATTAATTTATTAAATATATTAAGTATTTAATAATATAAAATTATTGGTAATGCTGTGCTGAGCTGCTGTGCACGTAATTTCGAATGGCTGCTTTTAAGACTCTGAAGCATTGTATGCAGAAGAAACTCATTAATTTTTCTGATAAACTTTATGTAATGTGAAACTTCAAATCAGAAAAGTCTTAGATGTGGAACAAATGTATGTATCTGCAGCATGTAGGTGAGGCTTTGACAATGTCACATTTTACTGTTTAAGTAAAACTCTATTGGTTTTGCTTTAAAAGTGCCCCGCCTTACTGCTGAATCAGGAGGAGTTTCTAAACCAAACTGGTTTAGGAAAGGAGGAGGAAAAACTAGGTTAATTACAGAGAAACTGCATCTTGAGCAAATAAAAAGTAACGTGATACCCCTAGTTACTTAGGAAGAGGCAACTGACCTAAACCAGAAGTTATTAAGGGTTCTTTTGGGAACAGTTAAGTACTTTGGAAAGATCTTCATTAGGCTTAGTGTTTCTTTCTGAAAATCCTTGCAGTTCTTCCTTGTTAATCTAATTCTTATTTAAATTCTTTTTTGCCTTCCAGTACTGCAAACAATGCAGTTATACACCAAACTAATGGATCACAAGTAAGAACTCTCTCTTATTTTAAAAGACAGTTTTCATGTACTCCAACAGAATAAAGAATTTTTTTTTCTCATTCTTAAAATCCAGTGATTGACCAATTGAAAATTACAAATGGTTAACTACTAAATTGCATGCCAAGAAATGTCTACTAATTTGCAAGAAAGCTGATTTAAAGCAGTTAATTTAGTTGGAGTAAGGAAGACACTGCGTGCTCCAGTGTTATAGAAACTATGCTATTATAGATACAGATTTTCATAGGTACACAAAGTACCTTTGTGTGAGGGTTGTAATTATCCAAACTACATTAACTCTATATGCTAAGCAACCTTGAAAAAAAAGGCGGGAGGGTGGAGGGGTGTGCAATTCATCAGCACCTACTTTGATTCCTGGTTAGAGTATTTCTTCTCCTCTGGAAGAGAAATGCACCTGCAAATTTAAAAACACATTGTTAGCAAAAGTTCTCTGTTTTCTGGGTTTAAGAGGGAAGTCAGACTCCTGTTCTTTCTCACACAGAATACTTTGTTTCACTGAAAAGGAATGTTAGCATGAAGTAGTTCTCCTTCCGAGTTTCAAAAAACAGGACTTGGAGTTTGGAAGGATCCTGTCTCTGGTGCATTTCAAATGCAGAGTGTAGCAGAAAGGGTCCTATTGGTGGAAACAAGATTGTGGTTTGGTTTAAGATTAAAATACTCAATCTGTACTGATAGATAGGTTGCTACTCTGCCCAGTCTTTTACCTTCTGTGCAAAAGGAGTTGTTTTCTTGTGAGCGTTTACATTTCAAATGGCAGTCCAAAGGCTCACCACCCAAAGGTGCTGGCTGTTACTGCAAAATTACCATCACAGAAGGAAAGCATTACTGCATGAATTTAAAAAGGACACAGCAGGCTGTAGCTTCTTAGTGAAACTTCGGAGCAGCGTATGTTCCCAGTATGCACTGGAAAAGACTAGGCGTAGTTATCCAGTGCTGTGGAAGTAAGGAAAGACAGCAGCCTTGCTTTAGCTTGGTGCTTAAGAAGTGATGACATGTTTTGCTATGTGTAATGTGTCATTGCTTCATTAATGTGTGTATAGTAACTTACTTGTTTATATTCTGTCTCCAAAGAGCTGGAATGCAAAACCAAACCTACCTGTCCTAACAGCGGTTCCTTCTGCCCCAGTCTTAGTGGAAATAGAAAACCTCCCAAGGAGCCCAGGAGCCAGCCAGCAAGACAAGAAGTGGTATGTTCTGCTTTGCTGGGAAATGAATTCTGCTTGCTTATGCATGACTCAAGTGGCTGTTTCTTTATCTGCACTTAAATAAGCTGCTATCCTTGTATTCTTAATGTAAGTTGACAGTCAACTTACAATTAGTGATGATGCAGCTGATTTGTTGCTGTGACTGTAGGATGGGGAGGTGAGGGCAACAGGCTTAGTCACTGCTAACCGAAAGAAAAATTTCCCCAGAGGTGAAGAAATTATTAAATCAGCAACAGCATTTTCAAGTCTTGGAGAAAGCTGGGTCCTTCTCATTTGCAATAATACTACTTTTAACCCTTTGCTTGATTTCACGAGGCCAAAGGACTTACCTCTATTCTTAACAAAATGCAGAACCTTGTAAACCACTATACTTGTGAATTGTCTTTTGCACCTTGTGAAATGGGCAAGCTTTTTTCATTATCCTGGATAGAATGGGAGCTTGAGGAAAATGACATAAGCAGAAGATAAGAGCTTTGATTTCATGTAATCAGACTGTTTTATGATTGGATGCATCTCAAAATGAGGGTGATTTGTTTGAAGATAAATGCACATATAATTTATCTGAAAGTAATTTCATATTGCAAAGCTATTTCAAAGCCAAAACTGACATATCTCAATGCAGTACTTGTGCACATGTCATCTTAACTTTTTCAGCTTCTTGTGCATTCAGAGGCAGTATGGTTTCTCCTTGAAGAGTAATTCTGGTTTCTGTGAGGTTCCAGGAGCAGGAGTAGCAGTGCTGGAATTTAGTAACACAAAAGCTCTTATCTTAAGCAGTTTCAGCCCTCAAGAGAAAGGTCCTTCTCCCATTGTCGGGCATATAAACCTACTTTGCTTCAGTATCTCTTAAAAGTGTATGGTACCTGTTTCTAACAGTGCAATGACAAATGTACTTCAATTTCATAAATCTTACTGGTTAAAGACTTCTAATCCCATGAATTTTGGATTATAACGGGGGTGGTAATTCTACTTTGTGTTGCATTTTATTGAAGTTTCAATCAGAACATATGATCAATGCTGTTTTGTTTGTTTTTTCTTTCTTTTGCCCTTGATTTATCTAGTATCTGAAATCTGTGCTTGTCTATGATGAGATCCTGTTGATCACTCGATTCCTTCCGTGGTGGTGGGTGAAAGGTGGTGGTTTCTTTATTCTTCAGCATTCTCAGTATGGTTTGGTTTTTATTCCTTTGGTCTAATTGCAAAATGTATGCTCGAAAATGGTGTTTTCTTTGGTGGAAGTGTTTGACTCTTGTTCCAAACAGCTCTTCTTGGGTTTGTGATTTGTGCTAGTGTTCTTGCTAGTATTTGTAAGGCTTCTGTTGCTTATGAAATCCCACTGCTTTTCTTCAGAAGCAGAGAGGAGTCTGTAGCCAATCTGTTTCAGTTTTGGTCTTGGTATACCTGTTTTAAGATTAAGAACTTGAGCCTGTCTGTCTTAATATTGTCAAGGAATCTAAGCTTACACGCCAGCTGCTGCAGTATGTAGCCTTTCTGTAGAAGAGTGGGGATGAATATAAAATATACCTGCTTGTAACCCAAAACAGCATGCCATAAAGAAAACAAGCTTCTTGGCAATGGATGCATTTTAACTGAAAGTGTGCATGTGTTATGTTTCTTAGAGACATATTGTTATTATTGAAGGCAGTTGTCTTCTGGCAAAGAGGTTTTAATGTGTTCAGAGGTGACAGTACTGCCTGTAATAAAGGGCAAATCCAGCTGTAGGAAGAAGACAATAGTTTGGGGCTGAGTCAGCAATTGAGCTACATCCTGGTTTCCTAGATGGGAAGTGGGGTTAGGCTAATATAATTACCAGAACATACGAATTTATTGCAGGGGCTTGGCTATTGCACCTTCAAGTCTTGGTGTCTCAATGCTGCTAACAAGATCTTTTTTCAACTGTTACTGTCTTTAATTGGCCTGTTTCTGCATCTTTGCTTTCTGTCAGAAAAATAGTCTTCTTTTAGAGAGAGTTTGCCAAGGATTGTTGAGAACAGCAAAATCTTTTGCACTGCAGATGTTTTTGATGGTTAGATTGAAGGGGTTTAGAAGTAAGGTCTCGACCTCATGAGTTTCTGTATGCTCCTTGGCAGGTGCCTGTGTTGGCTACCTTGCAGCTTAGATTCCTTCCTAATGTCAATGTTTCCTCTAATTTGAAATGTTAATACTGCAGCTGCCAGCAGCAGTTGTGCCAGATTGTAGAGTACTTTGCCAGATAGAAAGGATTTTAGCGTTTTTATTTTTTGCTTCTTTTTTCCATTCCTGTAAAATTGTCTGTACAGGAAAGCTGGTCTGAAGATGGTCTGGAATATTAATGGTATGGCTGGGAAGCCTAAAACACCATCAGTGTCATTCTAACTTTAATCTTTGCTCAAGAAGCTATTTCTATGCTAACATAGGGCAGGAGGCAACTAATATTTTTTTCCTTACTGTGGAATAAGTAGGGATTTTTTTATTTTATTTTTGTTTGCTAGTGGATGTCGCTTTCACTTAACTGCTTAAAGCAGAAAAACAGGGAAAATAATGTAACTGTTGATGACTGGAGCCTTCAGTATTCACAGGTCACTTCCTCAGCGTATTTCGTGAAAAAACAGATCTCTGAATTTACCTATGGGTGACCTTTATATAAATCCTCTCTCTTTTCTAAAGGAGGACTATCCCTGAGCATTAATCATTCACTGCTGTTGTGAATTCTGCATGCTTTTCTGCTTCCCTGCCTTAACATGTGTGATCTTCCCACTCATGAGCTGGCTGCTTGACTGCTCTGGCAGGGCAGGGGGTGTTAAACCAGACTTTCTGGATCATGAGAAGTTGGAATTTGAGCTGGGGGCTCCCCAGGACCTCTCTAGATGAGCAGCAACAGTGCTTCCACTTTGTTTAGATTTGGGTCATTAAATTTTACACTGAACTGAAGGAGTAAGTTTGTTTTAGGAATTTCTTTGCTTGATTAGTTCATGTTTTTTTGATATTTGACTGTACCTTGCATCAGCCTCCCCTAAAACATACCAGTGAAAGATCCTAGTGCAGCATGGACAACAGTTAACAATTCATTGTCCGTTTTTTAAAGTCTTAAAATTCAGCTGTTTCAGTCAATTTCTCGTCCCTGCTGCTGTGGAGATGCTTGTGCCTAAAGCCTTACAGCTTTGTGCCTCCAGCCAAGGGCTTCTCATGAAAATATGTTTCAAAACGCTGTTTGAAGTAATTAGTGTTTTCCCCTGCTCCTTTTCCTCTCTTTTGATGACTTTATTTGAGTTGTGGTATAGACTGGTCATAGCTGTGCACAGGAATTCTATGGGTTTGATTTTAGGAGCTAAAAATTTAAAATTTACTAACCATTATGCCCCCATATGCAAACTTAGAAAGCAAGGTCTTAGTTTCTGTTGTGATCTGAAGAATTGTTCTTTTCCTAACTAAGCGTATATTAATCAAGTATAGCTATAGTCAGCTTCTTCAGTACTACTTAGTCCCTTAGCAACCTAAATTGTGAAATTGTCTTTGCTCCTGCATGATAGTGCTCACTTTCCTGAGTTTCGATTTTCGTCCTTTTTTTTTAACTTGCATTAGAATCTACATTTTCCAGTGACTTTGAGAACTATGCTTGTTTCAGGTGTACATTTAGAGCTGCCACTTAAGCCCTTTCAGCTTCCTGCAAATAAAATGCACTGTATACTTGGGAGGCCTGCTCCTCCATCATGTTATCTTCTCCCATCTGTAAAATACACATGGTTCTTACTCAGTTTTGTGAAGCGCTTTGAAATATGAAGTGCTGTTCATTTGGTAAGCATAGATAATGTATACATGGGATTGCTTAACTTGTCATTTCAGAGTTGTTTAAAAATGTGCATGGTGCTGAGCAGGAGAGGGGTTTATTTGACAGTGTCGTCATGTACACATATGTTTGCATGACTCCTTCTGTCAGTATTTGCCTTCCAGCAATGCCCATTTTCCTTGCCTTTTTGCACCAATATTCTTGTCTTTGCTTTACTTTTCCGCCCTCTTCCTCATCCATACATGTTTACTAATTGTGCCCCCTCCCACTCCTCAATAATCCAGGCCCTTTGACGCTGCCGACCGCTGTCATCGTGGTGGAAGCCCGTGGGACACGTGGGCCCTGCCGAGGACCCGTGCTGTGGAGGGACAGTACACCGCTTTTGTCCATGAGCGCAATGTGAAGAATGCAGGAATGCATAGCGGTGCTGGGACCTATGCTGTCCAAACCACCATGACCAGTCTCTGAGACGTGGGCCTTTGTGGACCTTGAGACTGCTGTCTAGCACAGGCTGGGAAAATACATTTTGAGCTGTTTCTAAGATAAGGACAACGGGCCTAAGTCTGGTCAGAGAGGGGGGTAAAAAGTCTTTATTACAAAGGCCCTGCGTGTTGTGCTGTTGCTGTTTAGTCCTTAAAGAAAAAAATAACATATAGACCAGAAACCACCCATCACTTTTAGATTAAAAAGAGTATATATCTTTTTAATTGTGCTAAGGTTTTTCTTAATCATGGAAAGATTAATATTTTATTTGTAGGTGGGTTTAACTTTGAGTGCCATGCAGGAAGTCAGATTCATAATAATGCTACTTGTGGAACTAGTGGGTTATAACGTGGTTTCAGAAACATCTTAAGAGAGATAGAGTATAGAACTGCCCTTTCTTTTGAACCATGATTATTTAAAGATATGTAAGATAAATGGTTGATCTGAAAACTAACTTTTTATTTTATTTTTTTTAACAAGTCCTCTTCTAAAAAATATTCTTTGGAAATGGAATAGAATTATTTTAATTTTTTAAGAATAAAATGATCAGAACTCCTGAAAAGGCAAAGAGTAATTTTTGGTGTTTTTTGGGGTTCATTGGGTCTCTTTGATTTTGTTGGTTTGTTTTTCTTTTTGCTTCCTACGAAATTTTCTTCCTTTTTTTTTTTTATCATGCTGTGCTCCAGTTAAAATGAAACCAAAATATTCCTGACAAACACCGGTCCTACCATATGATTCATGAGATTAATAATTAAGTCAGAGGTTGAGACTCCAGCTTCATGGCTCGTTGGTGTTCTTGGGAGCCGTTAACAATGTGAAGAGCTACCTTTACCATTGAACACACTGTGTTTTCTAAAGTCAGCTGCTTTTAAATTCCAATATTATTTTCATATTAAAAAGAAAAAAATAGGAAAAACTGTTGTAGAGTGCTTTTAAAATTTACTTATATTGGGCTCTTAGAATAAAGAGGTTTGGAATGATTTTAAATTTGTTTAAATAAGTTTCAAATTGCTGCAGAGACCAGAAATACGAAAGACTAGTTTTCAGATATCCAACCCTGACAAACCAAGAGAGCAAGTCTCAGCCAGGACGTAACTTAATGTTGCATGAGATGTTTTGGCTACTCACCCTTTCATCTGACAGGGGAAAGAGATTGCTAATGAAATATGAATCTGCTTAGAAAAAAAAGTTAATAAGAAGGATATGCAAGCTACATGTTAAAGATCTGTGGGATCTGCGGAGGTGATCAGAACAATCTGTTGGGCTGGTTTTAGTTTTAGATTTTGCAAGGTGAATGTTGTGAATTTTTGAAGCAAAGCAGAAACTATTTGCTTATTGTTTATGAAGTTGCATAAGAATATGCAAATGAAAACAGGTGTTTTAACTTTATCTTATAATTTCTGTGTAGGTGAGGGAGATGCAGCAGCTAATTTGAATGGAGGAATTTGGGATTGTTTTGTATTTAAAATGCAAGAGCACTGTTGCAATAATAATCACTGTTTTATTGCAGAGTTATAAGTTCAAATGTGCTTGTGTAGTAGTCAGGCCACTATAAGTAGTGGCTGGCTCCTCAGGTATCAGAGAAATTTTGTGTAGCTGTCACAGAAATAAAGAATAATTGGGGTTGGAAGATGCCTCTGGAGATCATGTAGTCCCCCCCCATGCTAAAAGCAGGGTTGAGTAGAGCAGGTCGCTCAGGACCATGCCAGACAGGTTTTGAGTATCTCCAAGGCCTCTCATGTTTCACCAACCTCACAGCAAAAAAATTGTTTTTTCTTGTGTTTAAGTGGAATCTCCTGTATTTCAGTTTGTGCCCATTGTTTCTGGTCCTGGGCTCCCTTGAGAAGAGTCAGGCTGTTGTCTTTACTCTCCCCATCAGGTTTTTTGAGCTTTCTCTTCTCCAGGCAGAACAGTAGCCGCTGTCTGGCCTCTCCCCCTATGTCAGATGCTCCAAACCGCTGATCATCTTTCTGGTCCTCTGCTGCTCTTCCTTCAGTAGGTCCACATCTCTCTTGTCCTGGGGGGACCAGGGCTGGGCACAGCACTCCAAGGGTGTCTCACCAGTGCTGAATGGAGGACTGAGTGTCCCAGCTGCCTCTGGTGTGCTGTCTGTCAGGGGCTGCCTTGGCATGAACTGCAAGTTTGCGAAGTAAAGCTCTGGGTAAAGTTTTTGTAGTAGATTTTTTGCATGACTGCAGAACTAGCTCAGATTCAGGGTAGGGGAAGCAACCCTCATTGCCTGCAATCCATCTGCCTTTAGGATTGATTTGTTTTAGTATGATGTATGTTGCACGCTTTTGCCATGTGGCTTTGGTTCTTGTTTACATCCTGAGGGTTGATTTTGCTCTATGCTGAGTTTTTTTAGTGTGATTTCATTGACTTGGAGAAAATAGCTGTCCTGGTTTCCACCACGGTAGGTGACAGCTGTTAGTAGCAGGTGGAGAAATTGTACCACACTAGTACCAAAAACAGCTAGCTGCATTTTTACAGGGACAGGTCATGTGCTCTAGGAATAGCATTGAGGAAACAGGTGGACATCTTTCTAAACAGTGTGGTGGTGACAGATCTTTGCTTAATGTCCACAAAGGTTAGGCAGCCAGCACCTTTTCCTAAAGGTGTTTCCTTCCCTGTAGTTATTGGCTTATGTTTATTATGCTATGTTGGTATTTGGAATTATCTTCAAACAAATGGGAGACAGCAGAAGTCTTGGAACTTAGAACCAGCCTGTTTAGTTAAAAACTGAATGAGTTTGATGAGTGTCCATTTGTAGGATCCTGCATCACCAGGATTTTTACTTTGCTTTCCTCACTTTAAAAGGAAAAGAAAGTTCATATTTCCGAGCATTTTGCATTTCTGTTCAGAGAAAAAAATCTGAAAAGGTGACAGGCTTAATTTTACTGCTCTTCTTACTTCAGGTAAAGCACTGAATGACTCAAAATGAAGGAAATGAACAAAGAATTTCCTACTATTTTATTACCTTGCTGTGTCAGCATAAGAAACTATTTTGTGTCACTAACAGTTAAAAGAAATAAATTAGCTTGTGTGGTGCTCCACACTGTTTCAAATTAGATTACTTGCAAAAGAATTAGCTCTTTTGCAACAGACTCACATAGTAACTGTATTTCACAGATTGCATTCCACAAACTGGAATGAAGTATTTTTTTGCTTTTTAACTAGGGAATTAGAAAGAAAATATCCTCTTTGTAGCTGTCAGCTTTCTCAGTCGCTTTATGTGTTGTATGCTGTATGGTACAATCTAATAGCAATGTATTTGTCAGGCAAAAAGAAGTAATCATGCAGTAGCTAACTCCCTTATCTGTGGGAATTCCACGTAACAACTTCTGTGTGATTTAGCAGTGGGCTGACAAACCTTTCCATGCGCTTCGGCTATTTATAATTAGTTGTATGGCTTGCACTCCTGGTATCTTTTATCAGCTTTACCCTTAGAATATTTCTTAAAATATGCTGATAGAAATTGTTTCTGAAGACATAAAGCCTGGCACTTACTACTATGCAGTTACCCCCTTGTAAGTGGGTAGCTACAGGAACGTGGAAAGCTCATGTCCATATCGTTCTTGAGTACTGCACACTGACTGCTGTAGAAATCCCACTTTTCCTGGGAAGCCTTTTATTATTTCCCTTATGTTTGGTATGACAGTTCATCAGTGTCTTGTAAGAGAAATCAGAAATTCTCTGCAGTGTTGAAAATAGTATCTTATGCTTTCTACTTCTGTAGTCTGGCTGTTTATGAAGCCCTGTGAGGTAGTATTCCTGCTGGTGCTGTAAAGAGGGTGAAGAATCTGGGTGGCCTCAAACAATACAATGCTCTTTGGGGAGCTTTTCTGTGCCTGCAAAGAAAACCTCAGTGGTTGAGGGTCTCCATAGTATGACTTTCCTCTTTTGACTACCTATCTCAGGTGGCCGAATAGGTCTTTCAGTGGGTCTGAAGGCAAAATGAGGTCATTTCGTACTTGAATCCTGCCTTTGGGGGCTTATTTTCTATTATATGCTTTTTCGTTTTGTTTTGTATTTTTTGTTTTTGTTTGTTGCTTTCTTCTTGAGTCTGCCTAAAATGGTGGAAAGTGCTGATGTAATTATCCTACCAATTTTCTAACTAAGATAAATATAATTTTTCACTCATTTTCTCTCCACTCTGCTGCAATGAGAAGAAAAGCATTAGATGATAAGAGCATGAAGAAGTGTTACTGGTGCTGTACGTCACCTCTCTTGCATGGAGCTCGTAAGAGCTTATACCTGGTTCCTTCAACATGTCATGACATTAGCCCCTTTCCGTGCTGCAGGCAAACTTTGAACTTCCTATACTGGTTGTCATATTAAACATTTGGGAGGCTATTTGCAAAAAAATATTAGAGAACAGGAAGAAAAGTGATGGCTTCATGTGAAGATCATAAACCACACCCACTCTCATGCATAGGCATCCTCTGATAGTAAGATGTGGGATTCAGTCTCTCTTTGTTTCCTTAAGTGGGAGAGCATCTATTCCTGCCTATTTCTTCTAATAATTGAAGTTCTCTGTATCCATCATACCTTTTTTGCAAGACTGTCTGCTGCTTGCAATTTCCCATTAGTTGTGCACAGAGAGGCTGTACAGTAGGTGGGAAAGTTTCTTATTTACTTTGCTAGTAGCTTCTTATTCCTCTGCTTTAAGAGAACCAAGCAAGTGAACTCAGTTTGCCTCACAGCAATTAATTGTCTCATGATTATTCGTACATTATTAGCACTAAAACGGTGGTATCCTGTAATCTGTTTCAGAGGTATGTATTTAACATTGGAAAGATTCTTTTGAGTGCTTGAGCTGGAGGGAGGAGTTTTTTCCTGGAACCTCTAGTGGCAACACAGGTTCCAGGGGCGAAGGGAGGCATGGGGCATTAACCCAGTAGCAATAAGGGACAAGTTGGTCTGAACTGTCAAATAGGAAGTGTCTCTGTCCATGCATAAAGGGTAAGTTCTGTTGTGGCAGGTGCTTGCATGATATCGTTGTTCTCACATTTGGGACAGGGCTTTCAAAAGGGATAGATTTTTCTTCTTAAACTAATATTGCAACCAAACTGTATGTAAGTGTGATTGTTGATTGAAATGGGGGACAGTCAAACTGCAGTTGTGTGCACCAGTTTTCTGATCAGCCATCATGTTTGCAGCAGTTGTTGTTTCCATATGTGTTACAGTTTGCTGTTAGGATAGCTTTAAGGGTGTGCTGTTAGGATAGTTTAACAGTTTAACTGCTCCTCAACTTCAAAGGGCTGGATGAGATTACTGACTGCATGTACAACATAAGCATCACAATGTAACTTTTGTTACTGTAATTGTTTTTCTCTTTTGTAAATACAGATGGTAGGGCAAAGTAAAAAGGAGATGTTACCACTAGAAGGTAAAGGAGGTGAAACAAGTGGTACTAACAGGGAACAGAGTACATGCTATGGTTCACATAAAATACTGTCATTAGCTAAGGTTTCATTCATGTCTCTGCCCAAGTTAATAAAACTGAAACTAGTGAAAGGTGTGCCTAACCGTAGCATAGTGTCGGTGCAAACCTATGCAGTGCTCCCTTCTGCCCTCTGTTCTGCTTAAGAGTGTTGGGTGTACAAATAGCTTTTTGTGAACAGTTTCAACTTTCTTCCCCCTTTTTCTTGAGTAAAAATTCTAAAGCATATCTTGAGTTTTTTAGAAAAACTTCAGATGTTTGTTCCAAAAAGTGTATTTAATGCGTAAAAACTTTCCTCCTCCTCTTTCAATGTTTTCACTGCTGTGTGATGAAGAAGCAGACAACATGGACCCATTCTGTCATGAAGTTACTTCTGCAGACATGAAATGTTTCCCCCCCCCCTTTTTTTTTAAACTCACTGAAAGCCAGTGTCTGTTAGTTACCTGAAACAGTTTTTGCAGAATGCGTCTGGTTACCAAAAGACAGCTTGAAAAAAGAGATTGCATGTGTTCAAGGTTTTTCTTGTTACAGAAGAGTGGTAACATAATTCTGCATCTATCTCTGCTCATCTTTCTACCTTTGCAGCATACTTTTTGTTGATTTGCTAGACAGCACGGAGTTGCCAGAAACTTGTGTTGATGATGCAGTAGGTCATCCAGTTGTTGGCTTGGCAACAGGAGATTCAGAAGAGGCTGTAGGTTGCCCCCATCCTGGCGCAAAGGAAACTGCTACTGAAAAAGCAGACTCTGATCGTAAGCAAACTTACTAATTTTTTTTTTTTTCCTATTATCATGATGTGTGGAGTCCAAGTTAGATGATTAGGTTGTTATGAGGTGGTTTCCTTGCCAAAATCCAGAAGTGTTTAGGAAGCTCCCTTAGATTGTAATGCATAGGACAGTTTTACCCATAACTGGGACAACAAAGTCAGTCAGCTCTCCCTGTTTCAACTGGAAGCAACTCATTTCCACAGACAGAGGTACAAGGAAAAGTCACAGTTCTTCATGGGATTTGACTTCCACCACAGATACAGTGAAGTGCAGCCATCTGAGCGATTAGCTCTTGCTGCTTGTTTATTCTTTGTGAGGATGGTTGGGTTAATGAACTTAAGAGGTGGAGAGCGTTGTGATTAGGTGCGTATAGTCTGTAGGCTTGGAAGTTGCATTGAAAGCTGAGCAAGTTGTTTTCCCTATCCTTGTGCTTTCCCCTACAGCTTTAAAACCATCCAATACCTGAAGGGGGCCTATAGGGATGCTGGGGAGGGACTCTTCATTAGGGACTGTGGTGAGAGGACAAGGTGTAATGGGTTTAAACTTAAACAGGGGAGGTTTAGATTGGATATGAGGAAGAAATTCTTTACTGTGAGGGTGGTGAGGCCCTGGAATGGGTTGCCCAGGGAGGTTGTGGATGCTTCATCCCTGGCGGCGTTCAAGGTGGGGTTGGACATAGCCTTGGATGGCCTGGTTTAGTGGGAGGTGTCCCTGCCCATGGCAGGGGTGTTGGAACTCGATGATCTTGAGGTACTTTCCAACCCTTACTATTCTATGATTCTATGATTCTAATTAGTGTTCAGGAATAATGCAAGTTACAAGTCATGTAACTCCATCATGACGTTAAGAAGTTGATATCTTTTTTGTCCTTTTCAGCATTTGAAGACACATTCCTAAAGCTGAAACAGCTGGAGACAGAATGCAGCAGCCCTGTGCCGCTGGAGCGTCCCAGCATGAACATGAATGTGCAGGTACATGAGCTTCCTTCCTCCTGGCTGCATTGCTGAGCTTTGTTTAGATCATTCTGAGAAGTCATGCACTTAGTTTGGGCTGTTTGCAAGATTTTGAAGAGTATGAGTGAGTTATACTGGGGGATAGTAAAGAAAATACAAATGCTTTGTTATACATAAACTTGTGCATGACAAGGCAGTGAGATAAAGATGGGGGCAGAGGTGCAAGTACATGTGTGCAGGCTTCGACCTGGTGAAATTTTCCAAAATCTATGGGAGTAAAAGGCGTAAACGCTTGAAATGTTCCTCAGTTGTCTTTATCTGTATGTCCCTTAACTCCATGATGTTGTATAGTTCACCCTCTTGAGGAGGTTTGCTGCTTTCCTGTTTCTTTTTTCCTGTTAACTTCTTTCAGTTACCGTTTGGTAACCCTCCCAGCAATTGTTCGGAAGGTTTGTTTTGGGTCAAGCTTAGTGATCTGTCCCTCCTGTTAAGTAAACAGTTTTTACCTGCTTTCTGAAGTAGGTGCTAGTGCTTTTGGGTTTGCTTAGAGAGGAGTGATGTGATTTGATTTAGTGCTGTTGTAAATCCTTTGGAGCAAGTCAGGCTGCATTTCCCCAGGCAACTGAGCCAAAGTGCTAGCTTCAGTGCCCTGAACAGGACGAGGGCTCTCCTTCAATCCTCCCTTACAACAGCAGTGAACTTTCATAGATTCACTGGTTATCAGACTACTGCACCTATGCAGGATGTTTGGATTTTTAATGAGCTTTAAAAAAAATTGTAATTTAGATTTCCCTTACTGTGTTTCCCTGGTGTTAAACCTTCAGGTGCTTCACTGCACTTGGAACAAGCGAAGAGAGTAAAACACCTGGTAGTGTTATCTCTGGGTGTACTACCCTAGCTTGTAGGGAGGCAAAAGGATTTTTTTTTTTATCAAACTTTCAGTGAAACAGCTATGATTTTTCTTGCTGCTTCAATAGTAAAATGAACCAGGTGCCAAGAGAGGTGTTTAGCAGTATGTGTTTGGGCTAAGCCCATTCCTGAATGTTTGTCCTCCTCTTTTGTATAAGAGGAGGCTGCTGCACTGTGTGCTTGGTGCTGCAGGCAATTTGGCTCGTGTCCCCTTTAAGGACTTGTTAGGGATGCCTTGTGCACCTCTCTGCTAGGTGAGTGCATTACAAAGATTAACAAGTCTCTTAAGATTAGCCTGTAGGTCCTGTTACTCCAAAACACTGCCTCCACATAAACTAAAGGAAATGAACAGTTTATTTCAGAATATTTTTGCCTGTTGATCTCCATTTTAGTTCAGACAGAGAGGAGAAAAAGCATATAAGTGGTTAAATGGAGAGAGCAGAGCAAGTGTGTGTTAGTGTTTTTAAATCGTGGCTGACATACAGTAAGCAAGATAAGATTCCTGTAAGGAGCTAATCTAATAAACAGCTGCCAATACAGTACAGTTACAGTTATCCAGCTGCTGTCATATGAGGTGCCGAGTAACTTTGGGTATTAGAGGTTACAGATACTGGGGCAGCAGTAACCTGATTAGAGAGCAGGAACTTTTGCATAACTGAGAAATACGTGATGGATCAATGGTATGCCAATGTGATTCTTCTTTCGAGTAAACAAAACTTCAGCTTTCAAGAAGGAAGTTCAAATCATGTTGTAAAAATATAAGAGTGGATAATCAGTGGTTTTCCTTGGGTAGAAAAGACTGAATAAAGCTTTTTAGCCTATGATTTAACTTACCAAGAGGTCTCTTGAGAGTGTTTGTTTAAAACGGTATGCAAAGATTAGAGACTGTCTCTGTATACTTTAAATTCTGTATACTTTAAATTCTGTATGCTTCACATTACAAAGGCATGTGGGTTGCAGTAATACCAAATGAGCACACCCAGTTGTGATTAGAGATGAAAATTAATGGTTTGGAAAGGAGTCCTGAAAAGAGTGACCTAAGGATAACTGTTAAAACCAGTTTTCCTGCTTTTGAAGGCTGCTTTAGAAAAAATTACATATTTCCACTTGTAGTGTTTATTACAAAATGTACCCATTGGCTTTCCTCCTGCACTTCCGTTCTTAATCTCTTTGTAAAAGAGGCGTTTATGGCATGTTCTTCTGACTGAACTGACTGGGATTGTAATATATCCACTAAAACCTTGCAGTGAGCTTCTATCCTGGAGCTTGCTGCTACTTCAAACGAACAGAATCTTGAAGTGTTCTCTCTGAAAGTGTGTAATTACAGATTTCAATATATCTTGTCTCCCTTAAATTTTACCAGTGCATAAGATACCCGCTATGCGGAGACAATTACAGTACATAAAAGGTTTGGTAAAATGCATCATGGTAAAGCATTAGCTTTCAGTTATGAGGGCAGAGCTGTATCCTGAATTTTGTAAGTGGCACTGTCAAATTCCAACAAACTGCTTATTTTACCTTTGTTAATTAAAAAAAACTAAAACCTGTTTTCTGTCAGGGGTCAGAGATGGTGTGACAGTCATCTCTATTAATTCAATACTTGTCTTTATAGGGAAATATTTATCTAGCTATTCATCTTCTTTCAGGAAAAAAGAGAAATCTGGGAAGGGAGGAATGAATGGTTTCATTCTTCACCACTACTCCCTGCCAAAATCTGTTGGGATGGAAGAATGCGATTTTGTTCTTTACCAGGTTTCACTAGGGCAGTGACCAGATCTGCCAAAAGAGATCTCCAAATAGCTCTTAAATACACACTTGACTTTCATCAGCTGCTGAAGTGAAAGGAGCAATAAAAAGTTCACCTTGTTTCCCCATGTTTGAAGTCTGCTCCAAAGTCAGGAATGTGAGGACATGAGGGTTTTCCTTTTCTGAATTTGTTGTGATCTGTAAACTTGGAAGTTGTTCCAAAATTAGTCTGTGTTAGACTCCCATCTCTGTGCACAAAGCGATTTTCAGTGGCACCAGGAATGCTGCTCAGAAGCACAAAGGATTGGGATCGCACACACCCCTGTTGCTGTCTTTAGTCTTTTTCCTTCCGTTTTTACATTGCTGCATAGCTCCATATTTTGTCTGAAGAACAGAGTACAAGTATAGTTTGTCTGGTACATGGAAACAGTAACAATTCGTAATGAGCTAGATTATTGATAAACCCCAGCAGCTTTACTGGTTTATGTGAACAACAGAACTGTCTTGTAAATGAGACCTCTTGAGGTGTTACCAGGTGCCAGATGCTTTCACCTCTAGCTATATGCTCTTTCCACTAAAAAAAAAACAAACACAATACACCAGTGCTTTTTTCAGTCACAAAATAGAAAGGATTGAGAAAAATATATCTTTAATATTGATGAAAATATTGAATAGAACTTATACTTGATTAAAATCTTTCTTAATAGTACTAAACTTTTCCAAAAGTTGGGAATCCGATCATTAACAAACTAGAGCAACTTACTTAAGCTGTTTGTTCAGGTGGACAAAGCTGAAAGGAAGTTAAACCACAACATGATGCTTTAAAGCACCAGTGTAGTGGTGCGTTCAGTTAAAATATCAAGTTTACTATATCATTGGTACTGGAATAGCGCCTTAGAAATTCTGTGCAGGGACTGTGGTATAAAGCATCTGGTTCAGTGGGGTCCAGTGTGAGGGTTTAAGGGTTATCACGCTTGGATACTGCGACTGTACAGGTAATAATAATTCAGTTTTAATTCTTCCAGACTTTTGGCAATTTCAGCAGCTTCTCTAAAATAAAAACACTTAAACATTAATTATTTTGTTTGTCTTCATGAATTATGGGAATGTGCATCTCTTAATGTCTGCTAGCAGTAGTCACTAGCAACACTGGGTGTTGGTCCTCATACTTCTGTTGGTCATGTCAACACTTATGTTGACAGTGGCTTTGAGTATTTTGCAGAGTTCATTGCTGACTGGAGTCAGAATTTTAAATGAGTTCTCCTCTAGAGCCTCGTAAGTTCCTATTTGTGTACTCTGAAAGGTAATACAGAGGGAGATGAGAAAAGGAAATTTTCCCCCCTCTCTAAAGGCCAAATACTTAGAAGTTCTCACTCCAGTGAATGAAAAAAAGCTCAAAGGGGATGGAGAGCTGCGTGTAGGACAGGTATTCACCTCTCTAACTCCTCTCCCCTGCTCACTCTCTGTGCAATGGGCTTCATTACTTCCGGACACGCTGCAGTTGGTGCATGTGGGAGTGCAGCAGGAGGTGCCTGCCCCGGGGGGGGGGGTGGGGTTGCAGAGTGCAGCACTGGCCCCCAGGAAAGGGCCTGCCTTAGCCAGCGGCAGGGCGTATGGTGAGGAAAGTAGGACTCTGTCTCCCCCTGCTGAGCCGTATCCTGAGAAAAAAGGTCACAAGATTTAGTTTCCACTCAGCTAATTAACTTCTGTTGCTAATCAAATAGCAATTAGTAGATTGAATGCTTAATTAATGTTTTGTAATTAAGTAATGCAATTCACATAATGAAATGTAGTGAAAGGTATCTCATTTTTAATTGTCTTCATTATGTATCTGCCTGCTAGTTTGTTCTGGTATCAGTGATGGAAGGGGTAGTTAATAGCACACTAAACTGTTGTTCTAATTTATAAGTGGATTTTGAGTTAAAAACCTTCCAACTTGCATTTCAGGGTAAATCATCAATTTATAGTCAGGCTTTACTGATATGATAAAATATGGTGGCTGCTGTATTGATTTATAGGTAAACTAGGCTGCAGATTTAGACTCCAGTTCTCACACACTGTATTTTTAGCACAGCACTTTGCATCTTGACTTTTAAGCATTGTACTTCTTTTTTGCTTTATGTTTTGCTGTGACTTTGCAACTGAGTTCCAAAATAAAGGGGGAAATTGCTTTTTCATTTTGGTATAAATGTGCTGACTTTCGTCTTACCGAGAGCATTGTTGTTATTTAGAGAGGTTAATGAACTTCAGCCCAGAGTTTTCCATGTGGGAACTGCTTCTAATAAAGATTTTTTTTCCTGTCTAGGATGAAGTGGTGAAGTTGACAGATAAATGTCTTAACAATGCAATTGAGAGCCCAATTGTAGCAGCAACGTGGCTTCCAGCAGATATCAAAAGTAATATCCTGAAGGCCCAGGCAGAAGCAGGGCACAAGGTAAATACTCATCTGATAAGGACTGTGATGTTTTCAAATGTTTTATTTCTCTTCAATTGCCTGGTGATGGAGAAGGTGCCTTGCAGATAAGGGTGCTCCAGGAACCAAAGTCCAAGGCAGAGTAAAGAGAGCCTTTCAGCCTTTCTTCACAATAATTGTGGTCCAGTTTTGGAACAGCTGTTGTCCAAGGAGGAATCTCCATCCTTGATGATAACTCCATCCTTGTGTAACTGGACAAGGCCCTGAACAAGCCCTGGTTTGAGTGGTTATTGAATCAGATAACTCCAAAGGTTGCCTTCTAACCAAGAACATATTCTGTGACTAACACTTTGCTTCTAGCATGTCCAAGTAGATTCTGTAGCAATTAGTGCTGTTTTATTTGGCTATGTTGGTGAGTTATTTTTATTTCTACGCTGAGGTTTTTGCATAGAACTGATGTTTTAAGTCCCTGAGCAGTAAAAGAGCATAGTTTCATGCTGGGAGGGAAGCACTCTGCTCTTCTGTGATTCTCTGAACCAACACAAGATGGAACCAGGTATCAGAAATTTATATCTTTGTTCATTTTTTTTCTTCTCAGGTCATAAGAGAAGACAGCCTGACACATGTCAAGAATTCCAATGTTCAGGATGCTGCTGCCAGGTACTGAATAGATTTGGAAGAAACATGTGATTTAGTTACCCAAGTACAGCACTGAGAACCTGCAGTTCACTGTGGACTTTCGGTGGTTCAGTGATCATTGCATTTTACGTTGCGTAGTGTAGCTTTACCTGGTGAGTGTGAAGTGGTTTTAAAATGAAACCCAGTGAAGTTTTATTATATACAGGGTAACCCAGGTACTCTTTATTTGCCCATATTTTAATTTGATAAACAATTGCTGCAACAGCAGCTTCAATCGCTATAGTTATTTCTAACCTGTGAACAACTTCAGTGTGGGGAGAGCGGATGGGACTGTTTACAGTAGCTGTTTTCTAGTGGGAGAAAAAATTTGTGTGCAAAACTGATAGTTGATTTCCTAAGAATTACAGAATCTCAAATGATTGCTAACTCCAGTTGGTGTTTCATGCACTGAAAAAAATTAGAGTTACAACATGTAATTTCTTGGCCACTTATGAAGATAAGCATGTGTCAGAGCTCAAAGAACACATGGGGATAGTGAACAAAACGTACATCTAGCCATCTCAAAAATATGCTGTAACTAGTGATTCATGAAGAGCCTCCCATGGAAGGTTGTACTTGTTTTGTTTTGTTTTGTTTGTTTTTGTTGTTTTGTGCCAGGAATGTTCTCCCATCAGACAAAACACAGAGTAGTCCCTCAACAACCAGTCCAGTATTTCAGGACCCAGGAGAGCTGATGAAAGCAATCCCTGCCTCAAACACCTTTGTTCCGTAAGTGACTCAAGAGAAATGTGTTTCTGGGATAAGGGAACCGTGTGGAGATCAGCATGAACAGGTCTGAAAATAGGAGGAACAGTTGCCAGGCTTTTAGGCTACATCTGACTAAACAGGTTGACAAATGCATCTTTAAGTACTGTTGCACCAGTTGATCAATACAGGGCAGGCCTCGGGGTGAGTATCCTAGCAAGCACTGAGTGAATCTCTCATCTTCTGAAAGGACTGAAATACCTGACATACTGCTGCTCTGGCTCTAAAGAAGAAGGTAAGAGCATGGCAGGGAAGGCTTCAGGCAAATTAGGAACAAGGGCTGAAGAAGCTCCTTTGAGATAGAAGATGCTGATAACTGTTAGATCTATACACAGCTGTAGCTGAAACCACGAAAGAGAGCAGTAATCTGCAGAGATAGTTGGAAGGCATTTTCTTCAGCATGCTTGCAAGTATCAGTCTTTTCTCTGCCACACATAGAATTAGTGTCCAGTTTTTCAGTTGAGCTGTCAGGGAGGAGCAGCACTGTTTCTTGTTATCCAGGCAGTGTGCTGATAAGAATGCTTTCTCCTTTCAGTAATGCACTGAATGAGGACAATGCTGCCTCTAACCATGAGGACCTGCTGAGTCCAGCTAATCTGGCTCCACCTAAGGAGGCTGCTGTTTCAAAGGTACCACCACCTGTCAGCCTGGAAGGTTTCTGTATGTTGTGTTCTGAGCTGCTGATGCCTCCAGGCAAGCACAGCAGACCTTGTTGCATGCCTCTCATAACTCAATGAATACCAGTCTTGGTGAATGCCAAAGTGCTTTCTGGAGCAGGCAGGGTCACTATATAGATGTCTCCAAAGGCTATTTCCGGGTATCTTTTCAGGTTTTTTGCCTGGAACTTCTTTTTCTAAACCACTTGTTTTCCTCACATTTGTGGGGAGCCCTTTATACCCCAGTGATTTGATGCTTGACATTGTTTCCAGTATGTTGATGAGAATAAGTAAAATAAAAAAGCTATTGAAAAATATACATAAAAATTTGAGAGAACAGACCTGATAAACCATGGCATTCATTAAGGACACTAGTCCTTAACATAACTTGGGAAGCCACTGGAGTATTCAGCAGACCTGTCTGGTTACTAATGGGAATTCAATTCAAAACTCATTTATTCCATAGAGCACTCCAGATGACCGTGACGTTTCCTTAACATCACTGACAGAGAATCTAATAGACTTTACAGAAGCCACACCTCGGGTAAATGTATTTCAAAATCAGACTTATTACTTCAAATGTACAGTAGGTTTTACTCATGAACTCTTCTCTAGCTCTAGTATCTGTCAACCAGGCTTGGGTCTGCTGCAGTAGAGTGAAGCGGTCACTGACTTGGATCACTGCATATATGCTGCCCTGCTTGAAGAGTTGCTGGCGTAGGGTTGTGAACACTGCAGCTTTGTCATGGAAGTAAAGGAGCCTGAAGAGTTAATTTGTATCTGTGCCACAAGAGCCTATAATATTTAGTATAGCTGTGACTGCCAGCCTGCTGCTCAGGCTTCTGGGTATATATAATACTTGAGAAATTATATATGTCTCTGTGTTATGCACATTTACATATATGTGTGTATATATATAAAATAAATACTTGAAAAATAAATTTTAATACAAAACAGCCCATTTATATAGGTAAAGAAACATCTTATAATCTGTGCTGGCAAAAAAAATGTTACTGTGTGCACCAAAAAATGGGAAAGGAGTAGGACATCTGAACTGTTCACAGAAATGTGTTTTCGGTAAATGTTGTTCACAAAGCAGGAAAAGATAATGGGTTCAGTTGCCTTTGGAAGGGATTACTATGCTGAAACTGCTCCCAGTGAGTTTCTGTGAGTGAGTGGGTGTTAGCTGTATGCTCTGGGGGTGCCATTTACCTTCTGGTACAAAGTCACATCTGCAGCTCATCACTAGCATGGTTCAAAGATTAGCAATAGACAACTACCTGAGATGGATGTGGGGGACAGGATTGCTTTGGGAGGCAGTATTTTAGAATGTTCTCAGCTACTTCCAACCTTTCCTAATGAGCATTTGTTTGTTCTTTGTAGGTGTCCTCCCAGCCCATGATCACACCGAGGTGGATAGTGCCAGTGAGTTATTTGACCAATCCTTAACAAGTAAAATAGTAAAATACAATAATTTTTAGTAATTTGAAAGCCCACAGAATAACATACTAGACCAAAAATAAAGCAAAGTCAGCTGGAGTAAATCAAACAACACATATATTCTGTTAATATATAAACTTTGGGATGTTGGTTGATGAGAAGCTCAACATGACCCAGCAATGTGCACTTGCAGCCCAGAAGCCAAACATATCCTGGGCTTTATTAAAAGAAGCACGGCAAGCAGGTGGAAGAGAGGGGATTCTCCCCCTCTACTCTGTTCTTGTGAGACCCCATCTGCAGTACTGTATTCAGCTCTGGGGTCCCAACATAAGAAGGATGTGAATCTGTTGGAATGAGGCCAGAGGAGAGCCACAAACATGATCAGAAGGCTGGAGCACTTCTGCTATGGAGGCAGGCTGAGAGAGCTGGGTTTATTCAGCCTGGAGACGAGAAGGCTCCTGGGAGACCTTAGAGCAGCCTTTCAGTGCCTAAAGGGGGCCAACAAGAAAGATGGAGAGGGACTTTTCACAAGGACAGGTAGGGACAAGACAAGGGGGAATGGCTTTAAGCTGAAAGAGATGAGATTCAGATTAGATACAAGGAAGAAGTTCTTCACTGGGAGCGTGGTGAGGCACTGGAACAGGTTACCCAGAGAAGTTGTGGCTGCCCCATCCCTGGTAGTATTCAAGGTCAGGTCGAACGGGGCTTAGAGTAACCTCATTTAGTGGAAGGCATCCCTGCCCATGGCAGGGAGTCTTTAAGGTCCCATCTAACACAAACCAGTCTATGATTAGCTTGTCTTTTCCTGGCGGGTTTTTATTTCAGTTTTCTGTTTCGTTCTTCCCAATTCAGACTGGACTTATTCCCAATGGGCCTGTGGGAAATGATGTTGCCTTAGCTATGAAGGCAGTGAAAGGCAGCATGGAGACCCTGTTGTCATCAGCTGCATTGCCACCACCACAGCAGACATCCAAAGTCCTTGCAAGGTAAGGTGTCCTCAGCACTCACTTCAGAAGTCTATATGGGGTAGAAGGGAAGCGTGTGCTCTTACTACTTCCATTTAAACAGTAATAGTGGTCATTTATACATAGTACCTTGTTTTGCTGTGCTTACAAGCTACAGCTTTGTCTCTATAGCATTTGAAATCTTATAAAGAAATAGAGCAGCTGATGTGCGTATATTTTTGTATGTCAGTGAAGTGTAAGGAAACTTTTTGAAATTCAGGTAAGTAAAAGAGCAAAGCATACAAATTTAGCTGGAGTTTGAGGTAAGCCTGTGTCATTATAAGAGCTATAAAATTGATCTGTTCTTTTTAGTTATCATTCCAGTTTGTTTCTTATCCACTAACATGTTTTAATACTGGACTAAAATGATGGTACAAGTGAGTTTTCTGAGAAATGTCATTACAGTGTTCCAGTACTTGTCAGGATCAGCAGAGTGATGGGTGGCAGGGGGACTGATCTCATTAGATTATGAGGAGAACAGCTATTAATGCTTTTTGCAGCAATACTCCTCTTTAATCAGTCATGACAGAGGAGTGTATTTACTGGACCTCTTATTTTTTTCTGCCTTTTAGCCCAGTCTCTGAGGACACTACAATAAGAACAAAGTGTTTACTTACCACAGAACTCTAGAAGAAGGAGTTTCTGCACCTTCCCACCTTGTGAAAACTCAAATCTTCTAACACATCTCCAAGGTATCCTTCAAGAAGACTTGCTTGGGTTCTTGCTGAACGGGAGTCAAACAGCCTGCTGGTTTGCTGGGATCCAGGAAGAGACTTCTACATTTATTGCAATCTAACTGGAATTACAGTCAAAATCGGAATGTCAGACCAATGCATGTTTGATCTTCTCCCTGGGGAGAAGTACCACACTGAAGCTAGTTCTGAATATGAGGAACAGAATCTTGTTGTGTTCCATTCATGCTAGGTTTAGTCTTACTTACCCTGTGCTGCCTCTCAGGTGTTAATCGGAAGCGTTCACTGTGATGTTAGTGATGTAGCGTGCGAGCCCAGTGTAGAAGTGTGAGCACATATCCCTGATCTCTCTAGAGTAACAGTGAAAAGATTAGGAGAACTTGTAGGGCCACCTCGTGGCCGTGCTATATACACAGTATGTTCACAGCACTGATGACTGTTTCATACAGCCAAGGACATTTTCTTCCGTGTGATTATACACTGTTTTTCCTTTGTTTTACCAACACATACTCTGCTTTTTGGCCTTAAACCCCTTAATAATCTTTGCACCTCTTATACAGTACCTGGAAAGAATGAAAATCTAGTCCATCAATGACCAACTGTGCTGACTGGATTTGAGCTGCAGTTTGCAGCCAGGAAAAGGAAAATTAACCTGCCAAACAACTTTTAGCGTTAGCAAGCTGCAGCAGAGGTCCCACATTTTCACACTGATTATTTCATTTCTTGTATGACTCAAATACACATATTCTAGGCTAGAGGTATGCCTGTTTTAAATGCTGAAGCAGTGAAAGTATGAGTACAGCTTACTTCAGGAAGTGCTTATTGGTTAGTTTTGTTGTCATATAGGACTAGGAAAGAAAAGATTTTCTTGTTTCTAGTAATACTGTTTCTGAGTGTTGTTTCCAAATGCTGTGCTTTGGGAATGCTTTTATCAGGTATGTTAGCAGTGTGCAGGTACAACTAGATCAGTTCATAACACCACCACGAATCCTGTTCCTAGTATCATCTACTAGTTGTATGTGGAGCAAAGAATAGAAGGAATAAGGTGAAAACAGGAAAAAAAGATTAAAAGCTCCCGTAAGCAGTTCACTACATTGCAGAACAAAGGTAGGAGCGCTTCCTGGTGAAGGCCTTTTGGTGCTCAGGTGAAATACAGGATAAAACGTACAGTTTGAAGATATCATTTTAATCCTGGCCAGCAATATCTCCACATGGCTGTGGAGAGGTAAGCATGTGAGCTCTGGGGATACAGCCTGTGAAAAAAGTCAGTGCAGAATCAGAGGGAGGAGAAATACAGAAGCCCAATGGTAAAACTCCACATCTGCTAACAGGGGAGAGCACAGGTGAAACAACTGGGATCTTTCTTAGGAAAGAGGTTTGTACATAGGACTGGGGTTAAAGGATGTTTTCTGCACAGTGCTGCCGTTTATAAATATTTATATACATGTGTTTTTTTAAATGTGACAGTTGGTTCTGGAACCTGTATGCGCAGCTTCATCTCTGCACACTGGTTACATACATGTGTCTCAGTGCAGACACAGATGTAGACCAAATCACTGTGGGCTGTGCGGGTCAGCTGGTGCCTGGCTGGCCTGCTTCTTTCAGACTGGGGCATTCTTAGTGCTGCTCTTGTGCTCTTGTTTGCAAAATGTTGAATGAAAGTATTAAGGAAGAAGCCATGTGGTATTTACATGGCCCACTGCCACTCCTCAAAACCCCTGAGGCCTTAATAGAGAAACACAGATACTGTGGGAGCTCTTGGAAAGCACCATGTCAGAGTGATCCTCTGCAAACTATGATTTGCAGACATTGCTTGAAGAACTGGGATTCAAGATGGGGGGTAGGCTCTTCAGCCCCTCTCCAGCCAGCACCTAAATCTCTGTGTGGGTAAGCTGCCTGCTCCCTACACCACCAGCCAGAGGGAGCTCCTGTTCTCAGTGGAGTTCTTGTGCACCCACCACTCAGCTCTGTCAGTGTTACTTCCAGTTGAGTATTGGATTCTTTTTATAATTGTAAGTCTGAGCCTTATTGCACATTAAAATGTAGAAGGTTCCCAATTCAAATATCAAATGTCTTAGTCTGGATTAAAACCACAATTGCCAGCAAAGTTCCTGCAGGAAAAGGGAAGCTATGGCTGCAACAGCATGCTTCCTGCACAAAGCCAGGACTGTGTGGGGAAACTGGCACATGCTGTTGATCTATTTGCTCAGCAGCTGAGCTGGCGTTCACCAGCTACATGTGTTGGTTTTGTAAATAGACAGAATGCAGCAGCATTTTCTTTGAGGCATGTTTGATATTTGACTCCTCCCATTGGGTTCAGGAGCTCTATGGCCTGTTTGTTAGCTTGAATCCCTCCTAAAAGTAGAATAGCGGAAGCTTACAGCTTTAGAGCAGTGCATGTTGAACACCATCCTTGGATTCCCCCTGAGCAGCCACATACAGCAGTGAACAAGTAAATAACACTTGTGGGTGTGTCCCCGTAAAATCTAAATGGTTCCAAGCAGCCAACAGTTCTGTTTCAGCATGGGTGAGATGATGGTGATTGGAGGGGAATTTGTATTTACACACGTGTGCACACACATGGAAATTTCAAAGCGTCAAGGTTTTCCTAAATTTTCAGAGGACTGGTACTTGAAACTTCATTTAAAAATTCAAAATTTTCAGCTGTTAAATTGGGGACTTGCCATTTCTAGTAGATTCGGGGCTGCAAACACTTCTTTCCAGTGATATCTGATAGTTGGATGAAATACTCTGTTTAACTCAATATAGCGTATTTAGCTAGTCCAAATCATGGCTTACATAGGGAGCCTAGTGAGACCAAGGCACCACAGCTGGGTGAT
This sequence comes from Amazona ochrocephala, assembly GCA_039720435.1. Classification (NCBI taxonomy): domain Eukaryota; kingdom Metazoa; phylum Chordata; class Aves; order Psittaciformes; family Psittacidae; genus Amazona; species Amazona ochrocephala. The sequence continues at coordinate 28,380,461 of CM077881.1, forward strand.
CTGAACACCCTGTACTTTGGCATCACTGTTTTGCTTTAAAACTACAGTGTTGTGTGCTGACTGGCCACCAGGGAGCATAGTGTTATTCTTGTCAGACACAAATAGGTATAGTAGTCCCTACACTTAGTGCTACCAACTGTTGACGAACGCCTGTCTGCTACTGAGGAAAAGGAGTTTTCTCGCCATTGCTCTGCTACTGATTGATTGGCTGTAAGGTTCAATCATCTAAAATTTATTTTTTGGAATCTATTTAAAGAGGTTTCTGAATAAAACTTATGTGTGACTCTGGTGTCGGATGTTGGCAGGACTGCCAGCCTCCTCAGAGCTGGAAGAGTTGACCGGAGTGAATGAACGTGTGTTCTGTTGGAGGTATTTGGGAAAAGCCGGTTCCTGATGAAAAAAAAAAAAGGATCTGGTTTTTTTTCCCAACAAGGTTATCGCCTACTGACTTACTAACACATGTCCCAGCCCATCCCCATTAACTGGCCCTGTACCTTTTTGCTGTGTACACATGCGGTACTCAGACAGATGCCTTTTTTAACTCTGAGATTAAAATATAAATTAAAACCGCAAGTGATTGGATCTGAAGTGATTTTGCTCCAGCCATGCTCCATAAGTGATTGGAGTAAAAGGTTTTCTAGAAATCTTAACATTTACAATAACAGAAACACCCTGGTGTCCCAAACTGCTGAATCTTGGGGAGGTGCTGATCTTAGAACTGCATTTCAGGCTCACCTGTTCAGTCCAACAGGCAGAGACCAGAGCATCTGCACATGCTGGCTATGTGGTGTGATGGTCTGACAAGCTGGTAGAACAGGTATTAAAGTGTGGGAGTTCAGGCCCTCTTACACTTGAAGTAAGGGAATCTTCTTCAGCAGTAACAGGGTTTAAAGTTAGGTGAGTTGAATGGCATAAAATAACTACTTACCTGGTAATCAGTCATGGTTGATGAGTTAGCTAGAATGTATTTGATTTTAATCTTAAATTCCATGTACACTTTGTCAAAGGCAGCTGTGTAAAAGCTATTTGTTGGACAATTTTTTTGACACAACTTTGACAAGAAAATTTGCAGCACCATCGGAGGAGCTCAGGCAAACAGTCCAGTTACATTTGGGTCTCTCCACAAACTGTTCTCAGCCCTTGCCTGTTAACCTGTTGTCTTGCACCTTCCTCATTCTCACTTCTTGAAGCAAAGATGTACTGTTAAGGTCAGCATGTCCTTAACCAACAGCATTGGGTATATTTTTCACATAGTGAACATATTCTGGTACAACCCAGAACTTTTCCAGGTTAAGTATTAGCAGCTCTGTTGCATGGCCAGCTAGCATTTAAAGCTGTATGGGCACACAGAGCGTTTGTCTAGAAGGTTGTAATGTGTGTATGGATAGCTTTTAGACATGGTAATGTTACAGCTTTTAAATGCAGCTGGACAATCATTATTTTTATACCAAAAAAAAACCCAAATAAACCACACTAGTGGCCTTTCAGTGGTGCAGGTGTAATCCCCGTGTGTTCGGCTGAGTGTCAGCATCGTGGACGTGTTGGCCTTTGCTGTCATGCCCAACTGGAGTCAGCAGAGGTGTGATTTCATTCAGGGTGCTCAGGAGGGAGACTCACAGCCTGCTGCTGCCAGGATCCATTGCCCAGCATCGTGTGGGGTTGCGCACACAAGGAGTGGGTACTACCCCTGTGCTGAAGTCAGACCCTATGCAGCAGGGAGCTGTGAGAGTCTCCTACAAAATACTCTGCTTCATAAACCCCCACCCCCATAACTGGACAAACTTATTTTTAAAGTATGTAAGACTATTTTTTTAGCTAGACTTTTTTTGTTAAAACCACACTAACTACTGTGTTTTTACCTTTTATATGTAAAGCTTGGCAGTAGCTCTCAATGTATAATTTATTGGTTTTGTGGGGTTTTTTTATAAAACAAAGTGCACCCTCTTGCTTCTGTTTCACAACGGTAGTGATGTATGAACTGCTTTAGGCACTGCACTAAGATCTGTATAGAAACTGTTCATGGGAACAAGAAACTGTGATCTGCAGTCTACTCTACTCAGTCTTGAAATGTTTCTACTGTAGTTTTGTCTCAAATATACCACGTCAGTGCAAAAGTCTCACAGAGTCATCTTTAAGCACCGCTGTGTTATGCTGCTATGACAGTAAAGGACAGGTGGGTCAGCTGGGACTGGGGACACAAGCTGTGTGTGTGACATCTAAGGTGAAGGTGTGTGGCAGGTATGTGCTGGGCACTCAGAAAGGGGCCTCTTTGGCTCTGTATTAACTCTGTGCAGGACTGCATTTTGTGTGTGTATGCTCAGTTTGCTTGGCAGCCTCTGATGTAAGAGAAGGGTACCTGGCTTGGAGAGAGGTCTGTAAACTTACTGAGAGATCTGTAAACTTACTGGGATGTCAGAACTGCAGGCTGCGTTACAAACTTAATGTGTTATCAATTAAAGCATAACTTAAGATAGCATCTAAACTTACAGATAGATGCTAAAGAAAGCGTTAAAAGCTTTGATTCCAGAAGAGCTGAGATCATGCAGCAGGACTGTCAGGTGTTCAGTGGTTCTGAAAGTCAAAGCACTGAGGTGTGCTCCCAGAAAGGAGGCTTGAACTTCTGAGTGCAGTTCCACAACATGCAGACAGCAGTGCATGCCAGCTAGCTCAGCAGTCTTGCTTTTATTTTCAATAAGGGATGGGTTTATGGTTTGAGGTACAGTAGTGCTAATGGCTGTTTAAAGGAAACTGTCTATTTCCAAACCATGACTGTGGTGAAATGCTTAGGAAAGCAGCAAAGGGCAACCAAACCATTTAGTAATCTCCAGTCCTCAACAGTAAATAAATTTGGTAAAGTACAGAAAGGAAAAGAAATAATTCCATCCTACTGACCAAAATTACAGAAAGCCATTTCCCTTGTGGCGTAATCTGTTGTGTAGGTCAAACTACAGTCCCACTGGTGAGTCACTGAATTGTCCTTCAAATTCATTTATAATTCAAAACAACAAAACATGGGGAGTTTATTATTATTTTAAGAATCCTTACAATGTCTACATTTTAAAAGAAGGTCCCTCTGCTGTTCATGCATTTCAGTGTTCAGAAACTAAATGGTAATTAATGAGTTTGTTGAGATGGTTAAGGCCAATGCATTTGTTCTCTTGTATGGGATTTAGGATACAACAATGCATCTCACATCTCAGACGAGATTACTGAAGAGTGCTGCATCCTTCTGCTTTTATTCTGTGGATTGAACTAGACTGTGGGCATCTCAAATACATGCCAACTTCCCTTTCTTTCAGAGACATTTAAAAATAGGTAACATCAGTGGGAGCCCCTTCAGTCCAAGCCCAGCCAAAAACCATGTGTTTTGTTTGGTTTCTTAATATTTGCCATTAGCTGGAGTAATTCCATTCATTATTTCACGTAGGCCACCACAGGGCTGTCAGATGGCAGCAGCTTCTAGTCACTCATTTGGGCTGGGGGTGAATTCTCCTTAACTGCTACAGTTACAAATACCGTAAGCACAACCAGGATTACTCTTTCTTTGCAGAAGGTGACCGACCTGGATAAGGTGCCAGCAAACCAGGAGTGAAACCACTTGAGGTGCTCCAAGAACGCTGTTAAGTGCAGTTGATAGCACTGGTTGAGTTTTGAAAGGGCAGACGACTCAGGAAATGGGATATAGTGCTGTGAGCAGGTTTTGCATGCTGAGGTCATGGATACCTTTTTGTGAGGGGAGAGAACATGAAATATGGATCATGGTGACTGAAAGAACTGAGGTGCCAGGTGCTCCTGCTGTTGGATGCAGCTGCTTTACATCTTGCACCTCTTCCCTTCCAGCTTGAGCTCACCCTTGTTTTTTACAGACCTAGGAATTGGCTGGCAAGGGGAGAAGTAGCCTCCAGTGGCTTCAGCAAGCCTGCTGGAGCAGTCTCCCACTTTCAGGACTGGAGCTTTCTCCATTTCCACAGCATTATCAGGACTGACTGCAGCTCAGCCTCCAGCGAGCAAGCCCCAAGTCCCCATCTCTCCAGCCACAGCCCTTCCACAGGCTCCTGCACACCTCATGTCCATCAAGGGGTGGGCAACAGTGGGGACCCCTATGGCATCGGGCTGGTTTGGGAGGTGTAGGATCGCTTGGATGAAGAAGCTGGCGATGATTGCTGAAGGTGCTGGTGCAGCCACCTGACTTGGAATGGCAGCAGAGGCCAGGGGAGGAAACAGAGGAGATGGGCACGTTCTGCAAGCTGTGTTCCCCACCCCATGCCAAGCCGTTGCCTTTGGGCTGGCTTGTGTCCTGCCTATGTTGGCTCCAAGTAAATGTTAAACCCTTTGTGGAGCTGCCAAGGGGAAGAGAGTTTGGGGGGGGGGGAAGAAAGGAATGACAGAAGCTGGATGGCATTTTCCTGGGGCTCTTGCACATCCCCAGGATACCTGAAGCTGCCAAGAAGCCTTCCTGCAACTTGGAAAATCACTGGTTTATTGTTGCCCTTTCCAGTTAAATTTTCTTTCCTTGTCAGCCCCAGATAAAAGTCTGTATGTTACAGCAACTCTCTGGAGAATGCCAAAACAAGGCACGTCAGCCAGCAAAGGAAAAACATGCTGTCGATTTAGAACTACAGTGTTTTATACGCTCAACTCAATCGCCCTGTTGACATCCTTTCCAAACACACCTCCTCAAACTGAGCAATTCGCCATTCTTGGAGAAGAAATTCAAAGCCTGGGCTGGCAGAAGTGCCATGAGATTACTGGGGCTTGTGGGAGCACATTCGTTGTTCAGAAAGGTAAGTTCTTTGTTCCTCTTGAAAACATAAACAGGTATTTTAAATTAATGAAAGCTCAGAAAATGAGCCCACACTGACATGAAATGCAGCAGGATTTATTTACATACAGTCCTCTCTGTTTCCAAACAAAGGCCATGGAAAGTCCAAATAATTCTCAGCTTTTCTGTGAACTCATCTATAA